>CM061241.1:78935177-80208510 GCA_030848705.1 Heracleum sosnowskyi | reverse complement strand
AAAACAGAGCTAGGGTTTTGAGTTGGGGGATTGGGGGTTATATATAGCTGTATGTATAATAGGGGAGGATATCACGTGCTTTTCTAATTCCACTTGGTTTGTGTTTTCAATTTTCGATATTTTAATTACACCTTTTTTTATTTCAATATTTTGTTTGCAAAAGCAACATATTAAAATAAATATACTCGAATGCTTAGTTTAAAAATATCATTTTCGATTCTCATTATCATGATATTGCAGTTTATATAATTTTTGCTAATGTATTTTGTAATATAATGTATCTTTTATATTAAAAGTTTGAACGTATTTTTGTTAATGTTTTTTTATCAATATTTGGATCATTTCAAGGGTTATTTATTTTAAAAGATCTAATTATTCATGAAATTAGCTTATATCTTGTATGATGTACGAATTACAAAATATTTTTTTTTGTAAATAAAATAGTGAAATTATATATTTAGGTATCTAAATAAATATTAAAATAAACTAGTTTAAGTCCAGTCCTCGGTCCATGAATTTGAAAAAAGTTCGATTTTCAGTCTCGTTCGGGTCATTTCGATTCGAAATTTTGGACTGACAACCCTATATACATATGACTTAAAACATAATTTATATTACTAAAATATTAGCACTAAATTATTACTACCCATAAATTGAAAAAAAAAATAGTAACAAATTTTTATATAGTGAATTCTATTTATATAGAATCCCAATTATTTTTGTTTAAAATTATCAAAATACACTTTTGTATTTAAATATTTGGGTTTCTATATAAAGTGTATTTAAATTATTTTGATTAAAATGTATTTTGATAATTTTAAACAAAAATAATTGGGTTTCTATATAATGTATTCTGTAATATAATGTATCTTTTATATTAAAAGTTTGAAGGTATTTTTGTTAATGTTTTTTTTATCAATATTTGGATCATTTCAAGGGTTATTTATTTTAAAAGATCTAATTATTCATGAAATTAGCTTATATCTTGTATGATGTACGAATTACAATTTTTTTTTAAAAATAAAATAGTGAAACTATATATTTAAGTATCTAAATAAATATTAAAATAAACCAGTTTAAACTCTTGCCCCGAAATCATGTGTCATGTTGAAAAACTGAAGTGATATATATAAAACTAGTTTACTAAGTCACGATTTGCAGCGGTTTTATAATAATTTCTCTAAATTTTTCTAAAAAATATTCTACAAAATATGTTTTTAGATAAAATAATATATCTAACATAAAATTAATGTTTCTTTTGAATTCTCTGTTTCTTCTTTACCGAAATTTTGAATAACTAGTCAAAATGTTAGTTTTTTAATATTTTTAATTATTTTAATATTATATCAAATATTAGTATATTTATAACCATTGTTATTTTACTTATTCATATTTCAACTTCTATTTTAATAAAAATATTAATCAAACCGGTATATATCGGTCGGCTCCGGATATTTTTAGTTCGGACCCAAATATAGAATATAATAAGTCCGGTCCTCGGTCCATGAATTTGAAAAAAGTTCAATTTTCAGTCTCGTTCGGGTCGTTTTGATTCGAAATTTTAGACTGACAACCCTATATACATATGACTTACAACATAATTTATATTACTAAAATATTATCACTAAATTATTACTACCCATAAATTGAAAAACAAAATAGTAACAAATTTTTATATAGCGAATTCTATTTATATAGAATCCCAATTATTTTTGTTTAAAATTATCAAAATACACTTTTGTATTTAAATATTTGGGTTTCTATATAAAGTGTATTTAAATTATTTTGATAATTTTAAACAAAAATAATTGGGTTTCTATATAATAGATACAACAATTAAAAATATTTCGTGCATCGCACGGGTTTTAAAAGCTAGTATAGATAAAAAAATGAAATGTATAAAAGTATCTCCAATAGACTTTTAAACAAGTTCTTAAATCCAAAAATTAAAGAGCATAACAAAAAAATGAGCTACAATACATTCTTAGTGGCTCTTAAAAACCTTAAGAGCCTATTTTCTCTCCTCAATTTTAAGAGCTACTACATAGAGGTGGCCAAACGGGCGGTTTGGCACAACCAACTCGTAACCGGTTCGCCAAAATAACTCGCATAACTCGGCTCGGTACGAGTCGATTCAAACCGACACAATTAGTTGTAGTTAAACGGGGCGTTTACGAGTTTGAATATCCTGAACCGGAACCCGGCTCGTCCCGCTCGTTAAACCCATATAACCTGTGTAACCGAGTAACCCGGCATGGACCGACCCGTAGTACCGACTCGCCTCGTGACTCACCTCGTGGCTCGTTGGCACGACACGCCTCATGACTCGTTCATTTGCAACGTTCTCCTGCTGTCTACAACGGTCTCCTGCTGCAACAAGTCTGCAACGGTCACCTACAGTCCTGCAACAAGTCTGCAACGGTCTCCAGCCTCCGACGGTCCTCCTCGAAACGTCTATAAATACTCTTTCTCTTCCTCTCTCCCACACCCACACCCACTCTCGCACTCTACTATCTCTTTTTCTCACTGTCTCTCTCTCTCTCTCGTATCTACTCTCTTTCTTACTGCTACTCTTTCTCACTCTCTTAGTCTCACTGCAACTGTTTGTTCTCCCTTACTAGTCAATGCGAAGTTCAAGGTTAAAAAAAAATCGATGAAGCTCAAGGTTCAAAAAACTTCGGCGAGGCTTTAAAAAAATTCCGACGAGGCTTTAAAAGAAAATGGAAGAAGGAAGGGGCACCATATCATCTCAAGGTTCAACCCAAGCAACCTCAATGCGACCACCTCGACCCGTAGAAGCAGGTATTAATCTCGTATTTAATTTCATTTTGATTTAGTTTTTTGTTTTATTCGGTACTTTTAAATATTTGATTTTTAAAAACATTCATTTTTTTATGTTTTTAAAAAATATTAAGTTTTTATGTTTTAAAAATATTCATGTTTTAAAAATATTCGTTTTTTATGTTTAAAAACATTCATTTTTATGTTTTAAAAAATATTAATTTTTTATGTTTAAAAACATTCGTTTTTTATGTTTTTAAAAAATATTCAGTTTTAAAAATATTCATGTTTTAAAAATATCCATGTTTTAAAAATATTCATGTTTTAAAAATATTTGTTTTTTATGTTTTAAAAACATTCTTTTTTATGTTTTAAAAAATATTCATTTTTTATGTTTAAAAAACATTCGTTTTTTATGTTTTTAAAAAATATTCAGTTTCTATGTTTTAAAAATATCCGGTTTTCATGTTTTTAAAAAATAATCGTTTTTATGTTTTTAGATACCATTCGGCTTTTTATGTTTTAAATTTAATCGGTTTATATTTTATATTTGTAGGTGGTTCTTCTACTTCTACTAGACATTCATCACACGTTTGGACTTATTTTTCGAGAGAAGCAACGGATGATCCAAACCGATTTAAAGTTTTTTGTTTGCTTTGTATTCAAAATGGTCGACAACAAGCTCCTTTTATTCACGCTAAGGGGACCAATACGGGTACACTTGATCGACACTTGAAAAATCATCATGGAATAATGAAGCAAAGTCACGAAAGTGGAGAGGCGCGTGAAGGTTCACAACAAACACAAATTGGCGGTTTTGCGACTTCGTCTCCCGATGGAGGTATGCCTTTTTCCTATTGTTAACGAAGGAATTTGGTGATAACAAATTTCAAGGATTGATGGAAATAACGAATTATGAAAATAGGGGGATTTGGGATTTTTGGATTTTGGGGCTGGACTTGAAAGGTGTCTCGACTTGTTAGATGTGTCGGATCCTATTCCAAGATGCTTGCGTACCCTGTTTATACATAGGGATCAAGCCAACGCAGTTCTGTGATAGAATAGTGTTTTTAATCCCTGTGATTGTTAAGGGATATCTTGAGATAAGTTGATTTTATCTTTTTAGAGTTATATTAGCGTTGTGATTCTTTCCTGATTTGAAAGAATCGTTTGGAGATATTTTTTGTTATTAATTGATTGATATTGATTGTTTCCTCGTTTCAGAGAGAGGATATTACTTAGTGGTTAAGAAATTAATCATTATTAGATTAATATTGGGAAATTAGGAGATAATTGAGGCAACCGAAAATATGGCGTAACAACTACCCCCAGTTCTTCAGTGCAGCTTGATGGACTGGAGAACTAAGTGTGCTTTGATCTTCCGAATTTCCCGAGTCACTGAAACAACTAGGAGTAGAAGATTAGCAAATAATATGGAGCAGATAATTACCCGTAATATGTATGTAGAAGCGAGAGAGACAACATGATGTGCCCGTAATATGCATGTAGATGCGAGGAAGACAACATGCGAGATGTGAGAATAACATATGTACGAGTAGTTTTACAAGTGTAGGAGAATGAGCGACTTTATGTAGATATTGTTGTGCTTCCCCTTGTAAAGTTAGGTTTGTGAATCCACTATTCAAGAGATAGAAGTAACAGATTGTAGTAGCAGTAATAGTGATGTCCTCGTATGTTGAAATAAGGAGAGAATGTAATGTGTTGAGATTGTAGTCCAAACATTATCCCGGAGGATCTTCTCATTAAGTGGGAGGACTCTTCTCTCCATAAGATGGAGGACTCTCTTCACCTATAAGAGGGTGGACTCTCTTCACCATAAGAGGGTGGACTCTCTTCACCATAAGTGGGTGGACTCTCTTCTTGGTGAGCTTTCCGGAAGTACGGATAAGCACCCCGGAAGTACGGGTTTACCAAGGTATTCCAAGCAGTACCCTCCTCATAGAAGGGCCTTCAAAAATAAATTTCAAGTAACACCTTCATCAAAGAAGGGCCTTCAAAAAATAATTTCTAAGCAACACCTTCATTAAGAAGGGCCTTCAAAAATAATTCCAAGCAACACCTTCATCAAATAAAGGCCTTCAAATTTTTTTTTTACGCAACACCTTCATTAAGAAGGGCCTTCAAAAATAGTTCCAAACAACACCTTCATCAAAGAAAGGTCTTCAAAAATAATTCCAAGAAACACCTTCATCAAAGAAGGGCCTTCAAAAATATCACACAGAGACAACCACAAAATCTAGAATGTCCAATGATGATATGAATGAATGCATGATGTGAATGATGCAGGACCTTCAAAACAAGATTACCCTAAAAGACCTTCAGAAGACGATTAACCCGTAGGGATTTCAAACAAGATTATCATCTTCAAAAGCGGGTCTTCTAAAATATTATCCTCCTCGAAAGATGGTCTTCAAAAATATTATCCTATTCGAAAGAGAGTCTTCAAAAATATTATCCTACTCGAAATAGGGTCTTCAAAAATATAATCCTACTCGAAATAGGGTTTTCAAAAATATTATCCTTCTTGGAAAAGAGAGCTTTCGAAAACATTACCCTTCTCATATAAGGACATTCCACACTTATTTTTCTCCATGCACGAGCTAGTGAAGTAATCAAATCATGTGCTATGAATATTGCATCACAATTCTTTAACATCTCCATGATCCAGATTCTGTCCAGATCTATTTTTTACCTTTTTGGCTCTGTAAACGATATTTTCTTGGAAAACACAAAACATGAAAGTTGTAGAAAACGAAAAGAGCTTTCCGATTATATATGGCTCGTCAGAAACGGACTTATAACGAATCGGGAATCAAATAAAATGTCTGCTGATTAACTTCTCAATACTGAAAAACGGGATCTGATTATGTTTTGTGATTTCCAGAATAGATCGAAACATAATATCAGAAAACACCAAGAACGAAAGTTGTAGGAAATCGCAAAAGCTTTCCGGATCATAAACAATCATCAAAATCTGACATGTATTAAATTAACTACGAATTTTATAAGATAGCTTATTTCTACGAACAAAATCATAAGAAAACTTATCTTAATTTTGAATAGAACCACGAACCCCGCTTCCACCGTTCTTCTCCTCCATTAAAGCCGCTGTAGATCCGATAAAAACCCCCCGTGAATGATGTAGATGATTTGATTGTCCTCCACAATCAAAAAATAATCCCCTCCTTCTAGAGCCAATTGTTAACGAAGGAATTTGGTGATAACAAATTTCGGGGATTGCTGGAAATAACGAATTATGAAAATAGGGGGATTTGGGATTTTTGGATGTTTGGGCTTGGACTTGAAAGGTTTCTCGACTTGTTAGATGTGTCGGATCCTATTCCAAGATGCATGCGTGCCCTGTTTATATATAGGGATAAAGCCAACGCAGTTCTGTGATAGAATATTGTTTTTAATCCCTGTGATTGTTAAGGGATGTCTTGAGATAAGTTGATTTTATCTTTTTAGAGTTATATTAGCGTTGTGATTCTTTCCTGATTTGAAAGAATCGTTTGAAGATATTTTCCGTTATTGATTGATTGATATTGATTCTTTCCTCGTTTCAGAGAGAGGATATTACTTAGTGGTTAAGCAATTAATCATTATTAGATTAATATTGGGAAATTAGGAGATAATTGAGGCAACCGAAAATATGGCATAACACCTATAACAGAGATAGAATGATAGAAGATTTTGCTACTTATATTACTTATGACGAGTTACCTTTCTCCCATCGGTGAGAGTCCGAATTTAGAGCACTTGGTTAAACATTCACTAAACCCGACATTTAGAAGAATTCCTAGGAACACACTTAAACGTCACACACAAACACAAAATTATGCTCAACGTGCACAATTAATTGAAAGTTTCGCTAATTTTGATAGTATGGTTTATTTAACTAGTGAATGTTGGAGTTCGGGTCAAGGCGAATCTTATATTTGTGTTACGGTTCATTGGATTAGTGATTGGCAAATAGAAAAATGAATTACTGCTTTTGATATTATGGATGAGTCACACACCGGTTATAACATAAAACAAAGAATTTTAGATACAATAAATGATTTTAATTTGTTTAACAAGGTATTTACAATATCTTTAGATAGTGCCGCTTCTAATAACAAAGCCATGGATTATATTAAGAATGATATTCCTTTAGTTTTAGATGGAGTATTTTTACACGTTATATGTTGTGTTCACATAATTAACTTGTCGACCCAAAAGGGAATTACATAATTAACTCATTTATTACAACATATTAGGAAAGTAGTTAAGTATCTACGTTTTGCGGGTACATATAGGTCTAAGTGTAAAAAAGTGTGTAAAGAAGATGGATTAAGGCTGAAGAAGTGGGGTATCGATTGTTCTACGAGATGAAATTCGACTTATAAATTATTAAATGATGCAATTTAATATAAGACCATTATCACCGAATTATATAATGAAGACCCAAACCACCAATACGAAGATGAATTTATCACCGAATTTGATTGGCAATTGGCATCTACCGTACGTGACATACATGATTGTTTTGCACATTCTACTACGGTTTTTCTTATGTTTATGATCCAAATGTACATCATGTTATCATTGAGTGTGTTAATATTATTACTACTTTAAAAGAATATGAACAAGATCCATATTTTAGTGATGTTATTGTTGACATGAAAATTAAGTGTATCGAATACTTTACAGAATTTCCTTATGTTTATGGTATTGCATGTCTTCTTGATCCCGGTGTTAGAAATGAAGGTTTAGAAAATATTTTAGGGCATTAATATGAAGTTTTAAACGTTTCATATGATCATGTTTTATATGTTAATCATTGTTTAGACTTGTTGTATCGTCTTGTAGATACTTATGCTCCAAAAGTCCAAAGTTCTATACCACCTAAGAGTAGTAGTAGTGTTAGTAGGTTTAATAATACTATTTCATTTATACTAACCAAAAAACAAAAATGTAGAATTTCCACTTAATCATCTCTCGTACCTTCATCTTCTTATAGTATGGTTAGGGAATTTTTTTGTTATAGTTACGAGTTAAATGAAGATTTTGAAATACTAACATGGTGGAAAAATTTTGAGTTACAATTTCCGGTTTTAGCAAAAATTGTAAGGGATATTGTAATAACCCGAAATTTTGTACTTATTAAAAAACCCTGATTTTTTTTATTTATTATTATGATAAAAGAGCTTGATGAATAGTAATTTTGTTGATTAAGGAAAAACTTTTTAAACCACACTATATACGTGTTGGAGAACCGAAGTTTCGAGATTGTATTGTTGTTGTACTATGCAAATAAAAGGATGTAAAAGTTGTCGGAATTCAAAGATTCGAAGATTTCCATTTTTATTATTTTATCGAGGATATACGAGATATTGTAGAATACGTCGATTATATCAAGACTCAGAGATTTAATAAAGTTAGAAATTTCACGGATATACATTTCACCAAGGTACTAACACACTAAGGATATTCACCTTGAACATTTCGCAACAAAACGATTTAGAAACCGTTCGGACTTTATAAGGAGGTTAAACGATAAAGCGAATACATAGCGAATTGCGATTCAACGAGAAAAGAACGTATTAGGCAAGTGGATATAGGATGATTACAACCAAAGTACCAAACATGTGCTAGTCATCAAGGATATCACAAATGACTCGCACCTTTACTTTCTTGCCTAACTAGATGATCAACACTTGGCATTGGTGAGATCATCAAGCCTATGTCATCCAACCAAGATTTAAAATACATACTACTTCATTATTTGCACAACCAACCAAGCAAAATATCAAGAAAAGCTCTCCCCACCCTTTTTTTCAGAATTCTGCCCAGCAAGAAAGGAGAAGAGAAACAAATTCATAACTTGAGATTTATTCATCCTAAAATTCCCAAATTTGGAACATAGCTTCCTCACATCATAGGCAAGGTACGCTCAAAATTTCATGGCTATCCAAGTAGTATAGCATGGTCAAATATTGGATCAAAGTGAGGCATGAATAGTGATTTAGAAAATACTAACTTGTGTTCTTGATTTTCTTTTGTAAGTTTAAGGCTTCTAAGTTTAATTCAAGGCTCAAGCAAGGATTGTAAGCTATTGTTAGTATGTTTGAGGCATCAAGGAAGGTATACACTCTTTTAACCCTTAGTTATAAATTGATTTATGTGATGAGTTTTGAGTTAGTTATGTTAGTATGGTTGTAAGGATGGATGGTTGGTTTTGGTGGATGATTGTGGTTGTTTTGATGGATAAAATGAGTAGATGTTGGATTTGACTTTGGTTGTAAAGATGATGGTTTGGTTGAGATGATAAGTAATTGATGATGATGATTTGGTTTGGTTGAATGATGTTTTGGTGTGGTTAAATATTGGGAATCGCTTGTTTCTAGCCGTCGTAATGGCGAAATTTCATTAGCCCTGTTGTGCACATAAAACCCGAAGCAATAAAATCATTTTAAGAATAACCACTGGCCACCTTTAGCTAGAGCTTTTTCATAGTTTGTTTTGGCGCAAAAATCATGTTAATCCGATTTACGGTTTAGGAGAAAAGTGAGTTTTAGTTAACGTCGTTCTGAGAACCAACCCATCTCTGGTCAGTTACTTTGAGGCCATTTTTTGACCACTTAAAAGCCATATTAAAATGTGAAACTTTGCGGAATAATACTAGAGACAGTTAGGAAGACTCACAAAAAGGATTCGTATTAAAAAGATTAATTTCCTATTTTATAAAAATGTCGGAAACGAAGCTACGTGACGACAAAACTTTCTGCACATCCACTGCCTTAAACAAAGCATTCGGGAATTTGACCTCCCTGACCAGAAATACATTTTGAAATATTTTGTTCTAGACATTCTCTAGATCGTGCACGTGAAAACGGTGTGTCAATAGAGTTAACGGTTAATGAGTTATGAGCGTTTTCGTGAAACTAGCGCAAATAGTAAGACTCCGTAGTTGACTCGACTTTTACAATGCATTTCACCTATTTCGACTCAGGTTTTCAAATCAAGATATTTTTGATAAATATTAAAAATACTGAAGAAGCTCCTTGAGGTAGTTTCGTAATTAATTATTAATTTTATGATTTACTAAAAGTGTTAGAGTGTGAGTTGCGAAATAGTAATTTTATGGAAAGTCAACTCTAGAGGTACTACTTTGACCAAACGTTTTGGCTAATTTAAAAGAGTGATTTCGAGTCGACTAAAATACAAAACTTGTTAAGGATTATTAAGATAATGTATTGGTGTGAAGAACGAGATTAGAAATGATGAGTAAACGGTATAGAAGATCGTAAGTTAAGTGGACCCGAGAGAGTGAAAGTCGGGTAAAATGAAGTTTACTTAGAATAAGTGAATTGTCAATCAAGTGACTAATTAAGGTTATGTATTGTCTTGGTAGAGGTTCCAGAACTAGAGGAGAGACATCCAGTTAGAGCTTGGACATCAGGCAAGTTTAACTAACTCTTACTCTATTGTTCAGAGTATGTATATTTTCAAATGCTTAATACTTGTTTATTCAAATATATATACACTCTTTTGATCAGAGTATTGTGACAAGTTTTCTAATCCTATGTTTTACTTATGAAAATATATATGGAGCATGTTTATGCAAGTTTACTCACTTTTACTCTATTGTTCAGAGTAGGTATAATTTTCAGATGTTTAATACTTGCTTATTTATATATATATATATATATATATATATATATATATATATATACACACTCATTTGATATCAAGTGTAATTATCCGATTTATATTATGAACTTTATATGTTAAAAGTTTTGATAAATCATACTTTGCTGATAATGGTATCTTGAATTTAATATTCGGACGACGACTCTAGGGATAAAGCGCGTTGGTCCAAAAAGTAGAGTTGATCGGGGAGCGGTGTTTTGTTTTGACGTATTATAACTATGTAAACCCGAAAGGTTCTTCCGGAGATAGTATATGCACTTACGATTATTTAATGAACTTCATTTATTAAATGTTCCAAAAACATTTATCTTGGATAAAATATATTATTAAATATTTATTAAATATATTAAACGTTTCCAAAAATATTTCAATTATTATTTAAAAGTTATCCAAGATGCTTCGAAAAGTTTAAACACATATACTTTCCCACTCGAGATCTTTTTGTGAAAACCCCCGGTCATGGTTTGCTCAAGTAGCGTTGTTTTTAAGTAAGAATTGGTCGACTAAGGTCGGACCTTAACTACTCGTTTTTCTTTTCAAAACGATTCTCAAAAAGAAAATAAAACGGGGACTCTGGCGCGAGCAGGACCGTTGATGAACGATCCTGAATTTTATATATAAGTGGCCGTTAGCCAGGCGGTCCATCAATACTCTGGCGTGAGCAGGACCGTTGACGAACGATCCTGAATTTTATGTATAAGTGGCTGTTAGCCAGGCGGTCCATCAATTATTGGCCGTATGCGCCAGGATGATTACATATGGAGTTCTCATCCAGGATGATTACAAATGGAGTTCTCATCCAGGGTAATTACAGATGGAGTGTTTGCCCTTCTACTAGTAGAGAAGACTCGCGGTGGATATGGTTGTGGCGACTGATCATCATCACTTCATATCGTGTTTTCTGTTTTGGATAAGTCTCTTCCTTCCAGTTTGGAAAAATTCTGATTAACACTGTAACAAAGGCCAATGTGCTGAGTTACCGATAGTGTTAACTTTAGTGTGAATGATTTGATATTTCGAAGGCAATATTTAAAAAGGTGAAATGATTCTGGTTATTTATTGATGAAAGACAAACGGTAATTTAAAAACTGGTGAACCAATGTTGTTCATCTAGCAGCATCTGGAACTACGTACTTGTTGATTTCTAAAAATCATGCTAAGTCACTGATAGTGTATTTCTAAATTACGAACTAAATTTGTTCATATGGTAGTATTCTAAACTTCATATTAAGTATAAATACTTTCAATAGAAAACTATATACTTATTTTAAATTATTGGAAGAACTTTATATTAGTGACTAGTTAACTTGCTGAGCATTCTTTCGCTCATTCTTGCTTTGTTAAAAATTATATTTTCAGTGAGACCATAGTCGGTCGTCCCATATTGCGAGGAAAGGAATGTGGAAGATACTCTCTTGAGATAGTGAAGTCCAAGAAGGATACTGTATGAGTAAGTTGGATAGGTTCAGCTATCCTTATTAAGTGTGTTTACAAATGGGTTGTAATAATTCCATGTTGAGGTTATAGCTAGTAGTGTGAGATCCTGGATAGTACATTTGGTTTGTAATAACTAATGTTACTGTATATCATTTCTAAGACTATAACTTGTGTGAGTAAGAGATTGGGGTCTATGATGATGTTTTGATTGGATGATTGACTTAATACAGGTATTATATGATTGGATGGTGAGGTGACGACCTGGATCCCAGACCCCGGATCTGGGGGCGTTACAGAAATGGTATCAGAGCATAAGTTATAGTACTCAGAGACGAGAGTGTTAAGAGTTATGTCCAAGTAAGAGAATAACGTAAGAGCTCATATAGAGTTCGTTATTGGACTACCAAATGTAGTACCATTGAGTAAGATATTAGTGGAGCAGAGTCTCAAGAGTAGTTGAGGTAGAGGCGGGATTTCCAATACCATAGATTGATTTGACTGGTGCGAATTTTGTTACTCGTAGCCCTTCATAAGTTTCCCACAAGGGGGCAACAAGTGTGAGGACAAAGGAATTTCAACTTGCTTACGCGATTAAGGTTACTTGGATACCTGGACTAGTTAAAGACATTGTTTTGTCTATGAGGTTTCAATACCCCACGAAAAACGATTCCACCAAAGATAGTGTCTACTACACCATCGGGGATTTCGTTGCCCTTGAGGAAGATTTTGCGTGTATGTATTACGAGAACGTTATCGTAAGACGAGCGCACTAGACGACATCATGAGTATGCTTCGTATGTTATGCCACGATGGTTCAGCTCAGAAATCAAGAACATTGGGAATTGATGGCATGACTATAATGAAGTTACGTACGGCTGCAACGAGCGATGCGACGATCTCAGAACCTATCGGAAACGAGGTCAGTGTGTTTGGGAGTTGGATTCTTTCGGTACAACTCTTGTTAGATACTACGTATATGATAACTAGTAGACCCCCATCTTTTGTTGACATATTGACTCGACCGTGTGAGGCACGAATTTTGGATTGCTATAGGGGAATGCCGAATATTTTTACGAACCCCAATCTATTAAGTGAACTTGATATGAGTTGAAGAGACTCATTAGTTAGTATCTTGTATTATAACGGTGAGAAGATGGAATTGTCCTCGTACCGGTGATGTTAGAACTATAGATGATCATTGACCAGCCTTGGTATTTACTTGCTGGTGCATTCCTCAATCTAAAATTGTTCATACCATGTGTTACCTTGAATAACTATGTCAGGTAACCCTATTTATTTTCTACTTTAAACTTGAAGTGTAACCAACAACCGATATGGTTATTTCATTTCATTTTTTTTTCTTTTCTTCTCCTCTTATTACCTTTAAGGTGGAGTATGCGTATTTAAGTTACCATTACTTGTCGGAGTGCCTTGTTCGTGCTCCAGGATGACCAGAAGAGGAAATCATTATTTGTCTAGCCTTCCAAATCTATATTTTAATTCCTATGAATGAAAGTTCCGAACCTTTTGACTGTGCTTCTACTTTTGATTCATAAAGGGTTCGTTGTGTCATATTTTTAAGATAAACTTGATACTCGTATTGTTATGTGTTCTTTCACTTTTTATTCATTATCAACCTTTGTGTTGACTCAAGGGTTGGAAAACACGTCTTTTATTCATGTCTTGAGGTACATCGTTCGTACTCGAGAGGCGACCGAGAGGTAGTTGATGCCAACCTCCTTCGGCTTTTACACAACTTTTATTCAAGGAATGGTCATTAACATTCTTTAAATTTTCCTAGAATATTTATATAATTTTCTTTAACTATCATGTTCATTCAAGGAATATTCAATTAATCTTTCCTTAACTGTTTGACGAATATTCTTCAATGATTATTGATATTTGATTCTTTCTTTCATACTTGGACCCCTCAGTTGAGTTCATAAATATTCAACTATTTGTTAAAACATGGATGATCTATTATTCAGAGATTCCTCATGAATTCTTTTCTTCCTATTATAAGATGAGATTTGTACATCGGACGTTCAAATCATCAAAAGGATATCCATTTAATCTTGGTATTCTGAATTCAATTCTATTAATGAATTTGATAAAGTATATGTACGGAGACCCCTTTGGGTGCACCGTTTCACTGATATGAATATTTGATGAGAGGCTATCGATTGTTCCGATACCAAGAGCATTCTTTCAAAGTTATATTTACCTTGTTCAGCCCAAACTTATTTACTCTTTCTATCAACTCGATATCCGAGTAGCCCAAAAGTTTCTTCAGTTGCTACGATGTTGAGATTTTACATTAACAGGTTGAAACTGGCTATTTTTATATGTCATTATGAACGACTAGTTAATTGTTCTGACTAGTTAAAATTTTAACGTCGTGATAAAAATCTAGTTAATTTTCCTAGCAAGATATTATGTCCTAAACAAATTAAGCTAGCTAATTTTGTTTAGCTAGTTGCTAATATTTCTTAAAATGGACTAGTTATTGCTTCACTAGTTTGAATCCCAACTTAATTTATTCAGTGAATTCGCAACGTATTTTATATGCAGTGAAGTATGATGATGAAATTTTCCAAAGGATAACTCGATTGAGACCTAACAAGGTCGCCCACTCAACGAGATTTCTTACAAAGATTTTTCGATGAACTTTCTGTTGCTGAAAATATTCCTTGTACCATGCAAGTATTTTCCTAAGTATTTGGAAAGATAAATAGTGTTGAAGTTTTAGAACTAAAACCCAAGCAAACGAGTGTGACAAATTACGAATCGAAGTTTACAGAAATTGTTAAGGTTGTTCCGTATGTTGAAAATTCAGAATGACGGAGTATTCGAAATAAACTGATTGATCAAATACGATGTGCAAATTGATTGAGGAGATAAGAAGGTAAAATGTGGATTGCCCAGTAAGGGGGAGTTGTCCTTTAAGGACGAAAATGAACTACGAAGTTTATTATGTTAGTACAAACAAAGAGATTGTTGCGGCAAAAATGTGAAACTTATTGAGCACATGCAAATCGATACGAATAAGGAGATGCCAAATATAAAGGACACCCCAGTATTAACTGAATTCATTGATGTATTTTTACGATCTCCAGGAACTACTACCTGGTTGAGGTATGAAACTTACCGTTGATTTATTGCCAGGGTTTGCGTCAGTATTCAAGACCCATATATGTTGCCACTATTGAGATGAAAGAATTAGCTACTCGATTAAAGGATGTAATTTATTTTTCAAAGATAGATTTGAGGATAGTTTATAACCAAATTAAGAATAACCATGATGATGTGCCGAAAATGGCATTTCGCACCTATGTATGTTATGAGTTTTTGGAGATGTAGTTTGGGTTGGCACGCGCCAACAACTTTTATTGATTTAGAAGATATTTCTGGACAAATTGATTATTTTATTCATAGACGATTTTTTGATATACTAATGGACTTAATAGATAGAGTTAAAGGATTGAATCAGAAGTTAGTAACAACACCGTTGTTAGAAATACCTGATGATAGAGGGGACTTATAAATTATATTTATGCGTCTAAGCAACTTAAGAAGTATGAGATAAGATATCCTACACCTGACTTGGAGTTAGCAGTGATTATGTTCGCACTGAGAATTTGGAGACTCTAATTACGAAGAAAAGTGTGAATTTTTTTTATTTTTTTTTTCAGACCGCAAGAGCCTTAGGTATATCCTTAAACGGAGGAAGCTAAATATGAGGTAGAGAACATGGTTAGAACTAGTCTAGAATAATGACTGTGAGGTCCATTATTACCAGGAAAGGCCAATATGGTGGCCGATACTATAAGTAGTAAAGAGAGATTAAATATGCTAATTTTTTTGAACAAATTATATAAGGACTGGGAAGGAAGGAGCTTCAAGTGATTATTTTCAGAAAAAAGAATGAGAGAAATTAATTGGAATTATGATTCAGTCAGAATTGACTGAAAAGATAAAATTACATTAAGGGAAGAATATTAGAAAGGGAGAATGGTTTAACAACAAGGAGGAATAAAAGAGTATAAGAGATGAGAAAGGAACGGTAGAATATGCCTACAGAGTTCGGATTCCCAGCATTCAAGAATTAAAAGATGAGATCTTGAAAGAAGTCCATAATATAAGTATCATATTCGCCCGAGGGTACAACGATGAATGGAAATTGAAGGAAATATTGTTGGTGACTGAATTTGAGAAGTGATATTGGCAGTTGTTAAGTAAATGTTGGACACGCAAAAAAAATGGAAGCAGAACAACAGAAATCTAGTAGACCATTACGACCCGTAGAGATTCCTGAATGAGAATATGAATTATGACAATGAAGTTTGTAGTAGAATTACCAAAGAACGATTCAAACGATGACGATTAGTTGAGGGATGCGCGTGGATTCCCCGTAATGATTATGACATGTAGAGATCCAAGATTGAATCCAAGATGCTAGAAGAGTTTTCAACAATGTTGACGACGAGATCAAGAATGAGCACTAATTACGGCCTGCATGCCAGCGAATCGAGAAAGCGAATACCTAGGCAATTAAAGATATGTTATGCGTCTATGCATCAAATTTCTCGGAGCAGTGGGGAGTGATCACTTGTCGCTGATATGATTTTGGTATAAAGGTAGTTACCGTGGGAACCTAGGGATGTCGTCCCATGGAGCTTATCACGAAGAGAAGGATATCGAGAACCGCGCGAGTTCAACGAACAAAGAAGACGACGATGTTACTTCTGAATTCGAACGTGTCTATAATGTATTTCACATGTCTATGATACGAAGATTTAACACGGATAATGGGAACGCGATAGAATATGAACGTATAGTAGTGCGACCGTAATTGTCTCACATGGAACAACCGGTAGAAATTATAGACCAGAAAGAGAACGCGTTGAAAGAACATAAGGTAGCACTAGTGAGAGTGCTGTGACAGAACCACAGGCTTGGAGGGTCAACCTGGGAACTGGAGGTTTTGGTCTCGGAAAAATACTTCAACTATTGCTTTAGATTCCGGGACGGAATCCGTTTAAGGAGGGGAGACTGTAATAACCCGAAATTTTATACTTATTAAAAAAACCCTGATTTTTTTTATTTATTATTATGATAAAAGAGCTCGATGAATAGTACTTTTGTTGATTAAGGAAAAACTTTTTAGACCACACTATATACGTGTTGGAGAACCGAAGTTTCGAGATTGTATTGTTGTTGTACTATGCAAATAAAAGGATGTAAAAGTTGTCGGAATTCAAAGATTCGAAGATTTCCATTTTTACTATTTTATCGAGGATATACGAGATATTGTAGAATACGTCGATTATATCAAGACTCAGAGATTTAATAAAGTTAGAAATTTCACGGATATACATTTCACCAAGGTACTAACACACTAAGGATATTCACCTTGAACATTTCGCAACAAAACGATTTAGAAACCGTTCGGACTTTATAAGGAGGTTAAACGATAAAGCGAATACATAACGAATTGCGATTAAACGAGAAAAGAACGTATTAGGCAAGTGGATATTGGATTATTACAACCAAAGTACCAAACATGTGCTAGTCATCAAGGATATCACAAATGACTCGCACCTTTACTTTCTTGCCTAACTAGATGATCAACACTTGGCATTGGTGAGATCATCAAGCCTATGTCATCCAACCAAGATTTAAAATACATACTACTTCATTATTTGCACAACCAACCAAGCAAAATATCAAGAAAAGCTCTCCCCACCCCATTTTTCAGAATTCTGCCCAACAAGAAAGGAGAAGAGAAACAAATTCATAACTTGAGATTTATTCATCCTAAAATCCCCAACTTTGGAACATAGCTTACTCACATCATAGGCAAGGTACACTCAAAATTTCATGGCTATCCAAGTAGTATAGCATGGTCAAATATTGGATCAAAGTGAGGCATGAATAGTGATTTAGAAAATACTAACTTGTGTTCTTGATTTTCTTTTGTAAGTTTAAGGCTTCTAAGTTTAATTCAAGGCTCAAGCAAGGATTGTAAGCTATTGTTAGTATGTTTGAGGCATCAAGGAAGGTATACACTTTTTTAACCCTTAGTTATAAATTGATTTATGTGATGAGTTTTGAGTTAGTTATGTTAGTATGGTTGTAAGGATGGATGGTTGGTTTTGGTGGATGATTGTGGTTGTTTTGATGGATAAAATGAGTAGATGTTGGATTTGACTTTGGTTGTAAAGATGATGGTTTGGTTGAGATGATGATTTGGTTTGGTTGAATGATGTTTTGGTGTGGTTAAATATTGGGAATCGCTTGTTTCTAGACGTCGTAATGGCGAAATTTCATTAGCCCTGTTTTGCACATAAAACCTGAAGCAATAAAATCATTTTAAGAATAACCACTGGCCACCTTTAGCTAGAGCTTGTTTCATAGTTTGTTTTGGCGCAAAAATCATGTTAATCCGATTTACGGTTTAGGAGAAAAGTGAGTTTTAGTAAACGCCGTTCGGAGAACCAACCCATCTCTGGTCAGTTACTTTGAGGCCATGTTTTGACCACTTAAAAGCCATATTAAAATGTGAAACTTTGAGTAATAATACTAGAGACAGTTAGGAAGACTCACAAAAAGGATTCGTATTAAAAAGATTAATTTCCTATTTTATAAAAATGTCGGAAACGAAGCTACGTGAGGACAAAACTTTCTGCACATCCACTGCCTTAAACAGAGCATTCGGGAATTTGACCTCCCTGACCAGAAATACATTTTGAAATATTTTGTTTTAGACATTCTCTAGATCGTGCACGCGAAAACGGTGTGTCAATAGAGTTAACGGTTAATGAGTTATGAGCGTTTTCGTGAAACGAGCGCAAATAGTAAGACTCCGTAGTTGACTCGACTTTTACAATGCATTTCACCTATTTCGACTCAGGTTTTCAAATCAAGATATTTTTGATAAATATTAAAAATTCTCAAGAAGTTCCTTGAGGTAGTTTCGTAATTAATTATTAATTTTATGATTTACTAAAAGTGTTAGAGTGTGAGTTGCGAAATAGTAATTTTATGGAAAGTCAACTCTAGAGGTACTACTTTGACCAAACGTTTTGGCTAATTTAAAAGAGTGATTTCGAGTCGACTAAAATACAAAACTTGTTAAGGATTATTAAGATAATGTATTGGTGTGAAGAACGAGATTAGAAATGATGAGCAAACGGTATAGAAGATCGTAAGTTAAGTGGACCCGAGAGAGTGAAAGTCGGGTAAAATGAAGTTTACTTGGAATAAGTGAATTGTCAATCAAGTGACTAATTAAGGTTATGTATTGTCTTGGTAGAGGTTCCAGGACTAGAGGAGAGACATCCAGTTAGAGCTTGGACATCAGGCAAGTTTAACTAACTCTTACTCTATTGTTCAGAGTAGATATATTTTCAAATGCTTACTACTTGTTTATTTAAATATATATACACTCTTTTGATCAGAGTATTGTGACAAGTTTTCTAATCCTATGTTTTACTTATGAAAATATATATGGAGCATGTTTATGCAAGTTTACTCACTCTTACTCTATTGTTCAGAGTAGGTATAATTTTCAGATATTTAATACTTGCTTATTTATATATATATACACTCATTTGATATCAAGTGTAATTGTTCGATTTATATTATGAACTTTATATGTTAAAAGTTTTGATAAAGCATACTTTGATGATAATGGTATCTTGAATTTAATATTCGGACGACGACTCTAGGGATAAAGCGCGTTGGTCCAAAAAGTAGAGTTGACCGGGGAGCGGTGTTTTGTTTTGACGTATTATAACTATGTAAACCCGAAAGGTTCTTCCGGAGATAGTATATGCACTTACGATTATTTAATGAACTTCATTTATTAAATGTTCCAAAAACATTTATCTTGGATAAAATATATTATTAAATATTTATTAAATATATTAAACGTTTCCAAAAATATTTCAATTATTATTTAAAAGTTATCCAAGATGCTTCGAAAAGTTTAAACACGTATACCTTCCCACTCGAGATCTTTTTGTGAAAACCCCCGGTCATGGTTTGCTCAAGTAGCGTTGTTTTTAAGTAAGAATTGGTCGACTAAGTTCAGACCTTAACTACTCGTTTTTCTTTTCAAAACGATTCTCAAAAAGAAAATAAAACGGGGACTCTGGCGCGAGCAGGAACGTTGACGAACGATCCTGAATTTTATATATAAGTGGTCGTTAGCCGGGCGGTCCATCAATACTCTGGCGCGAGCAGGACCGTTGATGAACGATCCTGAATTTTATGTATAAGTGGTCGTTAGCCAGGCGGTCCATCAATTATTAGCCGTATGCGCCAGGATGATTACAGATGGAGTTCTCATCCAGGATGATTACAGATGGAGTTCTCATACAGGACGATTACAGATGGAGTTTTCGTCCAGGGTAATTACAGATGGAGTTTTTGCCCTTCTACTAGTAGAGAAGACCCGCGGTGGATATGGTTGTGGCGACTGATCATCGTCACTTCATATCGTGTTTTCTGTTTTGGATAAGTCCATTCCTTCTAGTTTGGAAAAATTCTGATTAACACTGTAACAAAGGCCAAGGTGCTGAGTTACCGATAGTGTTAACTTTAGTGTGAATGATTTGATATTTCGAAGGCAATATTTAAAAAGGTGAAATGATTCTGGTTATTTATTGATGAAAGACAAACGGTAATTTAAAAACTGGTGAACCAGTGTTGTTCATCTAGCAGCATCTGGAACTACGTACTTGTTGATTTCTAAAAATCATGCTAAGTCACTGATAGTGTATTTCTAAATTACGAACTAAATTTGTTAATATGGTAGTATTTTAAACTTCATATTAAGTATGAATACTTTCAATAGAAAACTATATACTTATTTTAAATTATTGGAAGAACTTTATATTAGTGACTAGTTAACTTGCTGAGCATTCTTTCGCTCATTCTTGCTTTGTTAAAAATTATATTTTCAGTGAGATCATAGTCGGTCATCCCATATTGCGAGGAAAGGAATGTGGAAGATACTCCCTTGAGATCGTGAAGTCCAAGAAGGATACTGTATGAGTAAGTTGGATAGGTTCAGCTATCCTTATTAAGTGTGTTTACAAATGGGTTGTAATAATTCCATTTGAGGTTATAGCTAGTAGTGTGAGATCCTGGATAGTACATTTGGTTTGTAATAACTAATGTTACTGTATATCGTTTCTAAGACTATAACTTGTGTGAGTAAGAGATTGGGGTCTATGATGATGTTTTGATTGGATCATTGAGTTAATACAGGTATTATATGATTGGATGGTGAGGTGACGACCTGGATCCCAGACCCCGGATCTGGGGGCGTTGCAGATATTTTAGTAGTCCCCGTTTCTACAATTGCGTCTGAGTCCGCTTTTAGTGCAGGTAGAAGAGTGTTAGACGAGAAGAGAACAAGTCTTGCGCCGAATGTAATAAAGATTTGTGTTTGTAAAAAAGTTTGGGATCAAGCCGCGAAAAGACAACAAGGAAAAAAAGATGACTCGGACGGCGAAGACGATCCGTGTATGACAATGGATACTTCGGATTCCGACGCCTCAACTAGCAACAAACAACAATAATCAAATAGTTTATAGGATTTTTTTGTTTTGTATTTTAAAATTTTGTTTGGTTTGTATTTGTTTTAATATGTTAATGTGATTTGTTCCGTTTTTTAGAATAGAAAAGAGTTCTCTCAAATTAATTGTAAAATATTTTTTTAATTAATAAAACTTGTAGAGGTACCGTCCTCTTTTTATTCCAAAATTTTTTGTATAATTTTAAATAATATTTAATCGAATTAAAAGTTAAAAAAAAAAAATTGAACCGCCAACTGCAACCCGTCCCGACCGCCCCACCAACCCGCACACGAGCCGACCTTTCTTGGACACGGCCCGACACAGCTCGTCACCGGGGACGTGCCGGTCCCGTGTCCATCCTCCACCAACCCGGCTCGCCATAAAACCGTACGGCTCGACACTCTCACCCATTTGGCCACCTCTACTACATGACTCTTAACTATTTTTTAATGATAAAATATTAACTCACACATGGTTGAATTTAAATGTTTGTCATAGTTAGCTTTGAAATATGATTAAAATATAACTTAAGAGTCAATATAAAGAATATTGTTGTAGTTGACACGAATATACTTACTAAGAGTATATTGTTTATATTATATTTAGGAACCAAATTAGGAGACTATTGGAGGTGTTCTAAGCTCTAAATTTCATCACCTTATTGAGCTTACACGCAAGTTTAAGAGCCTTTTGGTTAATCTTAAAATTATTGATTATGACTTAAAGGTGCTTAAAATGATAAATAAAATGTGAAAATTTTAAGTTAATATCTATTTGGGTAGTTTTGTATTATGAGTATTAAAATTGTAACAATTAAAATAAATTTGATAAATATACATTTGAATGATAATATTAACTTTTATCAAATAAAATCACTAAAATAAAATAAGTCGTTAAAAATGTATCTCCTACCAACTTATGACTTTAAACTATTTTTTTTTAATTTTAAATCATTTTCTAACTTGTGACACAAATAAACATTTTTCGGCTTAAATTCAAAAATTAATTTCAAACCCCGTTAAAGTTGGAGCCAAACATCCTCTAAGTATCTGGTACTTGTATACAAACAATTGACTTGTACAGTTGTAATTTAGGCTTAGTTTGGAATTGATGTCAAAAATTGATATGCCGTTGAAAAAAGTGCGGTTAAAATAAACGCGCTTATGAAAATTAGATAATTGTTTGGTAATATTTTTGATATGTAAATGTTCGAGTTATAATATTAAAAAAAAATAGTGTTTTTGGTGAGGTTTGATATTGAAACCAGTACCGATTCCCGCAAAAACTGAAAAACAGTTTTTTTTAAAGCATAGGGGATCTGCTTTCTCTAAAAGCAGTTTTTCAGTCAAAAACGTTTTTTATAAAAACAACTTTAGAAATTTACGAAACACTATTTTAACTGTTTTTCCAAAAGAAGCTTGTTGCGGTCTGCAATAGTAATACGGGCCTTAGTTTTTACAAATTATTAAATCCTTAGATAAGAAAATTACTTCCCTATTGGTCAGGAAAAAAAATTACTTCACTGTTACGAACGAAAATATACTGGATGAGGCATTCATCGATATTTTGATATGGATGCTAATAATCGACATCAGGAGTTACTTTTTCGTGGTGAAATGATGTTTTGGCTAGGCGACATTTTGATAGCCTCATTTGTTACAAACTATTCTCGCTTACAACCAGTTTGGGCCGTCATCTCTTTTTAGTGTCAACAGTCAACTGAGAATGCCTTGGGCATTTATGTAAACATTTCTACTAATCTACTCTTTTTTTTTTAAAATTTGTTTTGAAGCCTCATTATTAAAGATGTAGTTAAAACAAATATAACTATTTCAATTTAAATAAAATTTTAAACCCACTTATTTCAATAATCCATTTTAACTGACATGATTATTTTATAAATTTTATTGAAATTTAATACATACTTGAGTATTTTTATTTAACACAAATAAAAAATAAAAAATAAATAAACCTTGAGCTCTCTTTAAACAACTAAACATATTAACAACAAAATGATACTCAATTTTAGAATAGACACACACTTGCCTGTGTTCTGGTTCACAGACAGAGGATAATAAATGGCGATATACACAGCAGCTACTACTGTAACTGTAACTTGTGCTTCACACCCATCTCTCTTTTCATCATCATCTTCATTTTCTTCAACCTTAAAACCATTCTCCTACTTAACAAAATCTCGTTACCCATGTCTCAAACTAGCTCACCCATTGTTAACTTTAAGCCCCAAAGCTTCTTCTTCTTCAACAGAACCTATGCTTCCTCCTTACAATGTTTTGATCACTGGCTCTACTAAAGGTTTGTTTACTTGTCTGACTTGGGTTTGTTTAAATGCTTGAAACACATAATTAACATAGTTTACTTCTTTTGTTCATGTATCATTTGTTTTGAGCTTGTTGTTTTCTAACAGGAATAGGGTATGCACTTGCTAAGGAGTTTCTAAATGAGGGTGACAATGTTGTTGTCTGCTCTAGATCAGGTGAAAAATTGTTTCAACTGATATTACATATTTATATATGTAACTATTATCTTGTGAGTAGAGGCGTTTATACATATCATTCATGACCAAATTTTTCTATATGAACCATATTCTTTCTGTCATATTACATATATAAACTTGTATTTTGTGGATCTTTTAGTGTTAACTTCAACTGGTTAAGACCTTTTAACTTACATAAAAGATTTTTAAAAGAGCAGCTGAAAGGGTGAAAGATGCTGTACAGAGCTTGAGTGAAGAATTTGGGAATCAGCATGTGTGGGTACCTGCCTCATTACTTCGGAATTTTGTTTTAAATATACATCCATCCATTATTACTCTCCTCTTTTCATTTTTATCTTCATTTTGCGGTTACCTCGCTTGCAGGGTACCCAGTGTGATGTCCGAGTTGGCAATGATGTGAGAAATCTAGTTGAATTTGCGCAGAAAAACCTTAAGTACATTGATATATGGGTACTTGATTAAATCTTGAACTTAATCTCTGTATACTTGTGTGTATTTGGCTATGGTTACATAGATTTTCAATTCTTTAAATATTAGTTTTTTGGAAATTGTTAGAAAGTATCAGTTTACCAAGAACTCTGTGCTCCATCACTTGTCTATAAGAGCATGTGCACCCCTAATGGGCATCAATTCATCAATTCATCAATTGAATCAATGGAGTTGATTACTATTCACACTAAATTTACTTTTTTTCCTAGTTTTTATACACCCATATAACTCCATCAATTCATCGATTACCATTCATCAATTAAATAATTACATTATATATCATAAATTTAGTTCCATCTCTATTATTTATTGGTCCCACAAATAATATCCAATAATAGATTGTTGGATAATTTTAGATTTTTGATAAGATTGTGGATAAATTTAGATTTTTGATAAGATTTTCGTTAAATCATATTCTGACACGTGTCTTGATCTAAATTTGTAGATAGAAAAATTGTCCATAAATAATATCATGATCTTCTGATTATAGCATCTCAAAATCATTACAATTTTTTGTCAAAATGAATGCATTGAAAAAATTGTTGAGTCAGAGGCAACAACACAGTCAAGAAGAGTCTGAAATCATGAATAACATGGTCACCGAAGCGGCAATGGTGATGGACTTTATCGGCACTTCAGATGAACCACAAGGACGTGGCTCACGGCCTGGCAAATCTTCCAATCATAATAGACAAAGGTTATCGAGAGGAAAAAATCTCATGGAAGATTACTTTGTTGATCGTCCAATATTCAGTGAAGACGACTTTCGTCGGAGGTATAGAATGCGCCCTCATGTTTTCAATCGCATCATGACGGCTCTTTGCAATCAAGATTCCTACTGGCATCAAAAAGCAGATGCAATTGGATTATTGGGGTTGCTGCCCCAACAAAAAATGACTGCTGCTTTACGAATGCTAGCTTACGGTGCAGCAGCTGATCAATGTGCCGAAATATGTAGAATGGGAGAATCAACTACACTTGAGTGCATGAAAAAGTTTTGTGAGCAAGTGGAAGGACTCTTTAGTGGGGAGTACCTTCGTGCTCCAACACCTGCAGATTTAAGAAGGCTTCTAGCAAGAGGCGAACAAAGAGGATTTCCAGGTATGATTGGAAGTATCGATTGTATGCACTGGGAGTGGAAGAATTGTCCAAGCGGGTGGGGCGGGGCTTATAGTGGTCGAAAAGGACGCCCTACTATCATTCTAGAGGCCGTCACATCCTATGACACTTGGGTGTGGCACGCTTTTTTTGGTGTGCCTGGAGCTCAAAATGATATTAACGTTCTAGGTCAGTCTCCCGTATTTGATAAAGTCATCGCAGGAAATAGCCCAACGGTGGTGTTTCACGTCAATGGAAAAAGATACAACAATGCTTATTATCTTGCTGATGGGATTTATCCTAGGTATTCAACATTTGTAAAAACCATATCAAATCCATCGGCATCACAGGTTTATGATGGGCCGGTAGATTGTAATGGAGTTAGAATTCCTTTTGCACTAGTACAAAGAGATGGAAGAAATCAACAAGCATTTTGGGATCGTATTGAGAACTTGGAATCAGCTTATATCCATACAATGCTCCAAAATGATTTGGTAGAGCACAACTGGGCTATAGAAGCCACTGAATAGTTATAGATGTCAAATTATTATCTCTTGCAAGAACCACGATTTAAATAAATTTCTTTTCTTGAATTTAAAAGCATGGTACATAGTTCAATTAAAAAGCAAAGTACATAGTTGAATTAAAAAGCAGAAAACATAGCTAAATCTAATCATAATAATCATCGTCAAAGTGAGGAACGTAAGCGCCATCACTAGTAGTCTCATTCACTTGTTCCATGATCTCAGCCTTCTTTCTTTTAAACCACTTCTTCGTATTAGGAGTCATTTGGCTAGTATCCATTGTCATGATCTTTGTTTGCTCCCTTAATTCTTCAATAGCCATTCCTTTTGCCAATCTTGCTTCTTTTCGTTCTTCTAGAGCATCAAGTCTTGCCTGTCTTGCTTCCTTTCGTTTCTCAAGTTCTAATATCTCCCTCGACATTTGAAGGGTTTCCTCATCTCTTTTGATGTTGGCCTCCACAAGTTGTTTTTGATTACATTGCATACTATTAAAAATAGCTATAGACATCTCATCTTTTTTGGTCATACCTTGTTTTCCTTTCTTTTTTGCTTGCTTAGACGCCTTTACGCCCATGGGTCTAACCGGACTAGAAGGACCTTCTGTTTCTCGATTAGACTCTGGAGTCGTGAAACCTTCTTCATCAACGCAATCATCACTATTCAAATTAATTGGTGATTCGATTTGTGTTGGAAAGTTGCGTTGAAATGGAGGAGAAGTGGTGGGAACGTCTACAAATTGAGGATGTGCTGCAACTGCTTCATAACATTCCCATTTGTCAAATGTCTTATTCATGTCCTTGAAATATAATCCTTGAGCTTGAGTTATCTAAATAAAACGACAAATTATGCATAATCAGTTATCACAAAAATAATATATAACGTATTAAAATAAAAAAATAAAAAATCTTACCTCATCCACCAAATTGGTTCCGCTTGCACTATGTCTACTAGCTTGATTCTTGGCACAATGCCATTTTTTTAGTGCTCTCTTCAACGGTGCGCAGTGTGATTCAAGTGCTACTTTTGAACGAGGTTCGGCATGAGGATTTTCCGGAGTGCCACACCAATTTTTTGCATAATCCTCATGAATTCGGCCCCATAAATTATTCTTGTTCGAATAACGACCGGTGATCGGATCAACAGATTGTCGAGCCCACGAAACACATAATTGTAATTCCTCGGAAGGGAGCCAATTAGTACCCATTTTATAAAAATCACAGAACTTGTACCAAAATATGAATGTGTAAAATTTTTGCAAGGAAATATGAGTGTGTAAAAGTTTGAGTTACAAATAAAATTTTGGGATCAGTTTTTATAAGCAAAAAAAAATTGACCGTTAATTGTGGCTGTTATACAGTGAAAAGAACTAAAAAAGCAATGACAGCATGCTTTGAAACGGGGGCCCCACGTATTGATGCCCGTTGGAGACTCCATCAAATACTGATGGCCTGCTTCCTGAATTGATGGGCCGTTGAAAATCAAAGGAGCAATAAACACTGCGCTGCATTATCACATGGCAGGAAAAAATCAAATATGCTCCCGAATTGATGTTTTAACGTGAGCGGTGCATATGCTCTAAAAAGAGAATATTATTTGTTATCAGTAAGCAGAGAATAGATGATATTATTAAAATGATTCTCTCTTTAGAATTTTGTTTAATTTCCCTATCTCCTTTGTTATTTATCTAAAGTTTATCCTAAATTTCTTCTCAATTGAGTTTAAATTGCTGCCGTTCAATTTTCTAAGTGATGGTGCTTGAAGTTCATTTCCTCTTGCATTTTGTGTACATTTGATTCCTTTGTCTTTGTTAACTGTCAAAACAAGTTCTGTCATTCCATTGGAAGTCGAACTTCATTGCTATAGATCTTAGAATCTCACCTTTCTGCCTTCTGACATAACTTGAGAACGATGCAGATTAACAATGCTGGCTCAAATGCCTACAGCTACAAGCCACTTGCTGAAGCTTCAGACGAAGATCTTCTGTATGCATATAATGTGTTTTATTATATTAGCACTATAAGTCTATATTTGTCGTTAGAGTTTATGATTTTCTTGACTCATTATTTGAAAATTTCGTGCAGGGAAGTTGTCACTACTAATACGCTTGGTTTGATGATATGTTGTCGAGAGGTGAACTTTCCTTCTAATTTTTAACTAGCAGTTATCATATACCTTCTGCTAAATGTTTGCTATGTAGGCAATAAACATGATGCTAAAACAGCCTCGTGGGGGTCATATATTCAATATTGATGGAGCTGGTTCAGATGGAAGACCAACACCCAGGTAAGGGTGTGTGTCTGTGACTCTGTGTCATGTGTGAGATATTAAATTACATTCACAATTCTGGTCAACCCGCTTCAGCATTTTGTAGGCATTCCTGAGATGCTGTTGGTATGCTCCACTTGTTGTATAATACTATAATGTATAGTGAAGAAAACTTAGAATTACTGAAGGAAATCGACTGCGTCGAAAATCACAAGAGTGCCTCTCATTTGATTTAAACATTCAAGACCAAAGATATGGGTCAAGAACTCAAGATTATCATTTGTGAAAGTCTTTATAAGGCTAAGCTGCCCTGTTATGATATGTGTCCATATTCAGAATTGATGTTCTATTTAAGTGCATTCCCTTTTGAGGAGCTAATGGGTAATTCTTTGTAGTTAGTAGCTAACTCGGCCTAGGCCAGCCCGGATTGATGCAGATTATCATTTTTATAGAACAATGCGAGATCAGTTTCTTTCTTTCGACCCCCTCACTCGTCTCTTCTTTTGCTATTTGGACTCCACAGGAATGTGCATTTGCCAGACTACTTGATATGCTTTAATTATTGATTTATCTTCCTACCTACCTCGAAATAGCAAATCCCTCAAAGTACTTCACCTAAGAAGTTCTCTTCAATAGAAGAGAAAGCCTACTCCCCAATGCCCTATTATCCCCCCCCCCCCCCCCCCCCCCCCCCTCCAATTTACAAATTTGCAGAGTCACAGCTGTTAAGAAATGCATTTATTTGTACTATTAATCTGCTTTATATCTTACACAAAATGATATCATTCTCTTAGATTTGCTGCATATGGAGCAACTAAACGAAGTGTGGTGCATCTAACAAAATCATTACAGGTAAACGGTGAACTTACCTTCTGATTTTATGTGATTACTCTGAATGCCCTGGTTCTCTTTTCCTTATAGGCCAGATTTCTCAGCAATTGGGTAATTGCAGAGAGTTCTGACTTATCATTATAGAGATCATTATAATTTCAGCAGTACCAAGGTATGGATAGTGATCCTATATCCATTTCTACTCGGGTAGACTTTAATATGAAGGCATCCCTAATAGAATAATGACTTTCTTTTTCCTCTCAAGTAAACTAAGACCTTATTAAGGATTCCAGGCAAAGAACAGTTGAGTCCCTGTATTTATTAGCTACAATGGCTCAAGTTGTAGTCAATCAGTTGCAGCATTTTTAAGATTTTCTTGTTTAGTGTTTTATTTTCATTGCAAAAAGCCTCGAAGCTTCTAGTTTTATAGTTGAGTTATCGTGCAGTTCTATTTTTATTAGATTAGACGTGACAGAATTTGTTAAATCCTTTTACAGGCCGAACTTCAAATGCAGGAAGTGAAAAATGTTATTGTACATAATCTTTCGGTATGTTATGTTTCATTTATGCATTTGAATACATTTTGCATTTATTTTCTAATGTCTGAACTGCATAGTTTGCTTTCACCTGTGGTCCAGTTTTGATTTTTTTTATTATCTTCAAACTTTAAATTGTTTCAGAACTTACAAGCACAAAACATGTGACTGAAAATATTAGCTAGCTATTGCTCACAAACTTCAGTCACAATTCTGACAACGATATGTTATGAACTTGGTACCCCTGCCCAGATATGAGATATCAGCTATGCTCTTTTTCTTGCCTACTTCTCTTGTTTCAATTTATGTATTTTTACTTGACAGCCAGGAATGGTCACGACGGATCTCCTCATGTCTGGTGCCAACACAAAGCAGGTAAAGTGTATAACTATGCATGTCTCATTCTCTATCTATCTAGGCTTCTGACGAAGAAACTAAAAGAAACTTTTACTGCAGGCCAAGTTTTTTATCAATGTTCTAGCTGAACCAGCAGAACTGGTAAGATTTTGTTCAACCACCTGAATGGTGGTACAAGCTCTTGTTTCCACTAAACTTGTTTGGAGTTAATTATCCGTTTAGACGTTGGCAGATGGTAGATATGATAATCCTTGGGCTAAGTCAGTACTTATAGTTGAACTGTTAAATACAAAAATGTGCTCAATTTCAGTGTAGGGCTGTCTTTCTTGTTTTCCTCTGCTGCTTTTCTTTTATCCTTACATTCGGATTTAATTTTGAGTGCACTAAATTTATTAACTCTTCATTCATTAAAAAATACAAAAAGGTATGGGTACAGCTGATATGCCACAGATTTGTGCACATTTTCTGATAGTTGCTAGTAGTAACACTAGTTAAAGCTTGTGTTTCTTTAAAAATTCTTTTTTACTTCCCCTTTGCAGGTTGCTAAGTACCTTGTCCCAAGCATTAGATCGATTCCTGCTAATGGATCAACAAGACCTACTTACATTCGTTTTCTTACCGGAATCAAAGCTTACTCAAAGATATTCTCAGTTAAGCAAAAACTATTCTTCCTGTACTTTCTTACCTATCTGTTTTACTTGATCATGAAATACCTGCACTAACAAAACTCTGCATCTGCCTTGCAATGGACATTACAACTAATAGAACACTTACTTAGTTATTCTATAATCTTTGCATGCCTTGCAGAGACTCGCTTTTGGTGCAAGAAGGAACAAGTATGTTGTTGAAGAATAACAAAGTTATTACACAGCAAGGTTTAAGTTTTATATCTGGCAACATTTCCGCCTTTTGTTTTAGCCATGTGAAATTCCGAGCCATTTGACAATTTACAGTTATCTTTTAGTTCATATTTTGTAACTGAACAATCATGGCAGACCTTATCAACATATATAATAACATTCAGGTGTTCATGAACTTCTGTTTTTGTGTGTGTACAGATAACACAATTAACATAGATCTGCCAAAATCCCCAGCTTACCATCCAAAAAAGGGGTCTTACAAAAGTTATAGACCATAGTATATAAGCAGGATTTAGAAACCAGCACCCTAATAACAAACTAATATAGATAGATACGCAAAAGGACTTCCATACCATCCAAAATGATATTTCCTCCTATGTTGACATCAATGAAGATTAATGCACACAACACTATCGTGTTCCGAATTGCTAGGCAGACGGAAGTGTCGATTCAGGAGGCACACAATCCGGAATTTTTGGAGCTTTGTGTCTTGCTGCATACAATTCCTTGAGCAGTTTCACCTCATTGACAAGAGGGGTCAATCTATTCACATCAATCGTTTGAACCTTGCTAAAAAGTACTTGAAACTGATTAATATAGCCTTCTAGTGCTTCTTTATACTTCTGTTCAATCATCAATCGCTTCAACCTATCTTCATTCTCTTGCTGCTGGCGTTGCTTCTCTAGATCTGTAGTGCTCAATACAAGACCCCCTCCTGAACCAACATCCTTGTAAATAGGCTCTTCAGGAAGCTTACATCGCTGTCGGTATTCAAAAAACATATTTCTATTTACTTTCAAAGCCTCTCTGTAACCATTGACAAGTTCTCCAAGTAGATCAAGCTCACGCTCAAGACGATATATCTCTCTATCCTTTTTCTGCAGTTCTTCATTCTTCTCCCTTTGCAAATTTTCAATAACATTGTTCCTTTGTTGCAGCTCCTGAAGTAAATACTGCCGATTTGCATTTACTTGATTATAAGCCTGACCCTTCTCCTCGTAGATGAGCTTGGCTTTTTCCATGTATTGTCTTGCTTGGTCCATACAAGACCTAAAATCAGAGGTATTCTGATCCCAATCAACATCAGTCCTGATCCTCTTACTTCCATCAGGATGTGAAGTATCTTGCTCATAGTCAAAGACTCTCTTATGAGCATCCATCATCACTTGTTTTTCAACATTTGAAGCAAAACGTGCCATCGATGGATTTTCATGAAGTTGTTGTCCCTGTAAATTCAGAGGTAAGTGGGCTGGTTCAAATCCCTGGAATAGGTTACCTGTCAAATTAGCCCTTTCAACTGAACCATACGTTGGTGCAATATTACAATCTATGTCATCCTCAAGTTCTTCATCTTCCTCATCCTCAAGTTCTTCCTCTTCCTCATCTTCCATCTCAAGCTGTTCCCTCATTTCATCCCCTTCTAACTCCTCCAAATCCTCTGCTTCCATATGCTCCCACTCCTGTATCCCCTCCCCCTCTTCCATGTGCTCCTCTTCCTTCGTCTCTAGCTGCCCAACTTCTTGTTTGATCTCCTCTTTACCATTTAAACTCCTACCTTCTCCAAATAAACAAGGCTTCAAGAAATGTTTGCTTTCTGTGTCATGTCCAAAATAAAACTGGTTATCGTACTTTTTCTCCAGGCACTCTTCACCAGACATCCTCGTATCATCCTTGATCTCTTCTTTTTGGACTATATCTTGCTGCCCCAAAGTCAATCCTGTATTGGGTTCTTCCATAACAAATTTGTCAGGGTCCTTGCCCAATTCATAAAAACTACCAAACACATCTTTCTTCACTCCTTCGACCTCCACCGCCTCTTCATGGGGCCCTTCCTCAACTTCTTCCACCTCCGCCTCATGTAACCCTTTCTTCGCTTCTTTCTCATCAACCTCCTGGGGCCTTCCCCTCAACAAGTCCCTGTCATCCATCACCTCCTTCTCATCCACCTTCTCAGCCTCTTCCAACAAGTCCTCATCTTTCTTCATTTCCTCCACATTAACCTCATTTATCTCCTCTTCGCCCAATGCTTTCTCTCCTTCCTTCATCTCCTCCTTACCTGCTACATCTTCACTCTCCTCATCAAACAAGTCCTTGCGCTGAGACTTAATAAAATACTGCAAATGCGAAGCATAATAACACATGCGCAACTGATCCTTTTGTTTCAACTCATTCTCCACCATAACCCAAATCAAACTAGCCCAATCCACCTTCTCCAAATTCCCATCCCTAATCAACCCCATCCAACCCTTAATCTCATTCGGCGTAACCCAATCACTCCCACGCAAAACCACCCAACTCCACACAAAATCATGCACAAACTCAACACATTCCTCCGAAACCTGACCCACCTCCAAATCAATAACCGCCTCCGCCACATTACCAACACCCTTATCCTTCTTCACCGGCAACTTCATCACCGTAGCAAACCTACTCCTATTCACACTAATCCTAAACCCATTCACAAAACAACATTTCTTGACATGATCATAAGAAACAATAAACTGACCAACAAGATCATCTCTAATCACTTCATCAAACTCAACATGCACAAAATCCCACAACCCTAAACGCTTAAACAACGCTTCATGCATATCAAAATCAAATCTTTTTGATGGCACAAAGGGTATTAGGGTTCCTAATTGAAGCAAGTTTTGAACTTTCTTATCAATTGCTAATTGTTTCTTGTACACAACAGCTTTTTTACGTTTACTAAAATTCCTACGATTAGGTAACTTAGTAGCACTTTCAAGAACCATACCTGACAATTCTTTTTCTTCTTCTTGATCTGCAATTAACCGGGTCGGGTCGGGTTTTTTAGGGTTTTGAATAGATGAAAATTCTAGGGTTTGTGGATCAAATGAAATGGGGTTTTGGAATTGGGGAGATTTGTGTTGTGTAGAATCTGGGTCTGGGTTTTCAGATTCAGAAGGATTGTTCATGGCGATTTCTTGATTTTTAGGGTTTGGTTTTTCTGAGTTAATTCAGTAGACAAAGCTCAAAACTCGTCACTTCACAGTAATTTATGGGTGTTGCTAAATGCAGTTCGTTGTGATGTCTTATTAAGATTGCTGATTACGAGATACCGTAGTTTAGGTTGACTATTGAATGTAATATTAAGTTTATTTTACTCTAAGTAATAAGTTTATCAAATTTGACACAAATCTCTACCATTTCAATCTCAAATATGTAAACCATGCCTTTAAATAGTTAATATCATAATTAGTGTAATTATTAGTCACTAAAATTCTTCAACTTTCACTCATCTATCTATCTATCTATCTATACTATCTATCTATACTATAATATTATAAGCAAACCACCCTTTATTTGGTTGGTAGTCTGGTCATTTATTTTGATCCTCTAAATAATAACCGTTAGATGTAAATATAGGTAAATGAGAACCGTTGGATGTAATATTAAAAGAATATTCTTTTTTTGATATCTAATATGCTCTCACGGGTTCAAGGTTCGAATCCCGTCAACAACATATTAAAAATTTTTAAGATCAAAATACAAATAAATGCTAATAAAATAAGATAAAAAATATTAAAAAATCATATTAAAAAATACTATTATAAGCAAACTAACATTTATTTCGTTGTTTGGTAGTTTGGTTCTCTAAATAATAACTGTTATATATAAATATAGATAAATGAGAACAGTTTGATGTAATATTAAAAGAATATTATTTTCTTTGTATGTAAAATACTCTCACGGGTTCAACATTCGAATCCCGTCAACAATATATTATTATTATTAAATATTTATATCATCTATTTTTCTAAACTACATTCAAAAGTTCAATATATTATTCCGTCGACAACATATTAAAAATTTTTAAGATCAAAATACAAATAAATGATAATAAAATAAGATAAAAAATAATAATAAATCATATAAAAATACTAAAATAATAAATTAAAAATACTAAAATTCATCCGTGCATCGCACGGGTTATAAGCTTGTATTATTAATTTGAGTTATTAGCTAAAAAATTCATTTTTATTTAATCTTTTATGATTATGTTATCTAATATAATAGCATAACCAATTTTTTAAATTATGGAAATTCATATGTTTATCTAGTCTTTAAATTTCAACTAGTATAAAAACTCGTGCAAGGCACGAGTCGCTAGCTTAGATTGTGTTTTTAAACTAAACTACTTATTATCAATGTCATTTGACATATATGATTATATATTTTTGATGTTAATAGAGTTTTTATTGTTAATGTTATGACTATATTGTACATGCTTAAATATGTTCAAGTTTATAATTTGAAAACTAATACGAGTAGTTTTGATAAATCATGTCTGTTTTTAATTTTGTTGTGGATTATAGAATAGAATTAGAGTTTTCTATGGATGTTTTCTAATTAAGACGACATTTTTAAAATTATAATCCTAAAATTTTTCCAGTTCTTCAAAAATGATGCATTCATTTAGTTCATCTCCGACAATATTCAAGATAGAAACTAAATAGCCTTCAAGATTCTGCAGTATGAGATTGTAGGTTTTAATACTGATTTCACTCAAAAGCCTTCCTAAATCTTCTAATACTCTACTTAGGCCTTGTGTTTTCAGTTCTTAAAACTTTCTTTGTAACTCTTTATGTCTTTTCTTCTGGCCTCTTGATTTTAAGCATTTTTTACCTTTATTTCTCTTCCCATGTCTATCTAACTTTCAGAACATAGGACAATGTAGTTAATTGACTTAAGTGGAACTACCTTGTGCCAAATCATTCTATTATTAAGTACGTTTGATACCATTTCGATGTGTTTTAATTCTTTCAAACAAACAGACTTTTTTTTAACTCTGAACTTGAGAATTGATCAATTATGGCTGGATAAATATTTTTTGTTTATATCATCGTAAGTTAAAATTGCTCATATGTCTTCTGAGTTCTGCCCGTGTTTTGACAATGAATTAATCCTTTATTTTTTTCAAAATACAACTTCATCCCGGGAAATATCTTTACTAAATTAAAACACAGGTCATTTTTCTAGCAATTAACATAAATTTTTATTCTTTGCGGTTAATTTTTTTTTCTAGGTATGGTTGCACATTTTTTTTGTCTGTTACAATGTACTTACTTTAATTTATATAGATAATTTGATTGATCGGGGACTATAATTTTAAATAACCCGGGCTGTATAATGTGATTTGATCTGATCATAATGTATGATATGCAATATCATATTTTTTTAAAATTTGTTATGGACTATATATTTTAATCTGTTTATTGTTTATTTTTATTATCTCATCTTTTACAATATTTTGACTCAAAACAAATAGTTTTTCATATTTTGACTCAATATTTGGAATTGAATTAATACACACACACACACACACACACATATATATATATATATATATATATATATATATATATATATATACTGTATTATTAAAACTGAAACATTGAAAGTTTGATAGTTGGTCGGTACGGTTATCATATTTTGATATTTGTACTTTAGTTCTTTTTAATTTTACTACTTTATTTAATTTATTAAAAATAACAATTTTATTCAAAATATAGTTTGGTAGTCGGTCGGTCAATACGACATTCATATTTTTATATTTGCACTTTAGTCCCTTTTCTTTTGCAATTTGACCTTAATTTATTAAAAACAACAATTTTAATTAAATATATTTTTAAAATATTGTTAAACACAAAACTCTTAAAACACAATTTAATCACGCTCAAACAGAAACACACACGTCAATTCAACATTAAGTTCAACAATCACATTAAACTATTCAAATTTAAGATGAACTTCAAACAAAGTAAATATAAATGTAAAATAAGAAGAATATGAATGTCGTATGCATCACACTAACTTTATACTTGTAGTATAAATAAGAACAAATAATTATAAATATCATGTATACATGTTATCAATATGTGCTATTTAACAATGATTATTATGCGATAAATAAAGTAATCCTCGTTCGAGGATTGAGGCGGATTCGACGAATGAGTTCATGTTCGGAGTCTCCTCGGCCACGAAGTGACCGATCGGCGATCGTCCATACCTAAATTATTGTCTAATTTTTACACATGTTTTAACACTAATTTCATTAATTTAAAAAATAAATAAGTCATAAATATGTAAATAAACTACTTGTAATATGTTATTTATGTTATATCAATGTTTAATAATACATTTTATATATTAAATATTTGAATAATTCAAATATATTGCATAGTACAAGAAAAGTTCGACTCTGATGTAAAAAAATAGAATATATTATAGTTATCGATACATGTACAACATATTTGTTTAGTTAAAACAAAGATAAAAAGAACCACACATAATATTGTTTTTAAAACTTAATATTAATATTTTATAAGACTGGTAGTATATATGATTTTGTATGATATTTTAAGTATTAAAAAATAAAGTTTAATAAATATTATAAATCACCTTAATTTTTACTCAAAAATTTAAATAATAATAAATATAGGATAAGAAAGATGTGATGTTTATGTCATATGATTTTTAGCTCAAAATAAAAAAGAATCATGTAGCTCAATGGTTACAAGGATGACTTCTTTAGTAAATGTCCGAGGTTCGATCCCTGACTAAAACATTATTTACTTAATTTTTTTTCTTTAGATAAGAGAGTAGTGGCATGACATGTAATTTTGTAATATGTAGGGGTAAAATAGTAATTTCATGGGGGATTTATTGGCTCAAATGCCTCTAAATTATCTCATTGTTCTCCTATTATATATAGAAGAGAGATATATTAATTATACAATATATTGCTAAAAGGTATAACAAAAATATAAGTATTTTATAATTTAATTTTTTATATTTTTTACTAATATCACTATAATTTTACATCTTTCAAGTGTTGTCACCAACTTTTTTTGACAGTAATTTTAAACAAAAATACATATATTTTGTAGGTTATGAACAGTATATTAAGTGTCATATAGTGTTCTGCAAACATAATAACACATTAAATATTAATAATTGAAAAAATATTGTCATTAAATTTTTTTTGGTGAAATGAAAATATGATTTCATTATTTGTTTCTATTAAAAGAAAACTAATTATTTTTTATTTCAATTCTTCATATGTATAAATTTTTAATTTTTAATTTACATTATAAAATAAGTAAATACTATGTATTGGTCGAATATACCTCTTTTTTGAAGAAAGAAACTAAAATACCCACCTCATAATTTATCAATAAACCGTATTTATGTATTATTAGTTTAAACCCGTGCAATGCACGAGATGATTTAAAAATAACATTTATGAGTTTGTTTATATTATATTAACTTATTTTTATTAATTTTATTTTAGAAAAAATAACAAAATAATATTTGCAAATGATGTTTTATAAACATTATTTATAATCTTCTTATGATTAATTTTGTTTTTAATTACTTTTTGAAAAATTTACAAAATAACGTCTACAAATCTCCTTAAATTGATGATACTTATTTTTATTTACATTAAGCTTTGTTATTTTAGTTATTATTGTATTTTTGCATAAAATTTCGTATTTTTCTAATTTTAAAATGATTGAATTTTGTATTAATTAACTCAATACCTTAGTCATACTAGATATTATTAATTTCTACATTTTTCAAGATAAATTGTAACATAATATTCATAAATCTTATTCATAATTTTTGCAATTTGGAGTAATTTAACAATTTTTTTAGTTTCTATTGAATATTATTTGAATTATAATTATCAATACTATTTGTAAATTATAGATTTGCCCTTTGAACAATGCATTGATTTGTACAACACATTGACTGCGTGTACATGGTATTAGACGGAAAACACACAAAACAAGAAAGTGATTTGCTGTTGCACAAAAAATTAAGAAGGTCAGTTATGTAATTTAAGTAAACTGCATTAAGTAATTCTGAACTGCATTTAAAAACTATGCAGGATTTGGTTTTTTTACTTTTGAGAAAATAATAGGATTTCACCGGTTTTTATACTCCCTTCTTGCCATATAAATAAATCAAATTTTCCTTGAAAAAAAAAAGAGAAACAAATTTCCAATAAATTATGGATTTTTTTTTCTCTCCTCTCTGTAAATCTACAGTCGCCCCCTCCCTCTTCTATCACATAATCCGACGGGGCTTTTTACCGAAAAGCCCCAATTTTTTTAATTTGTTTTGTTTTCTTTCTTTTTTTCAATAATCTCCCTTTTAGGTGAGAATTTCTATCCATTTGATTTGTTTGGTTTGTTTTTTAGATCTAAATTATCGAAACTTTCGATTTTCTTTCTTTTTCGATTCAAGCGAAACTTATTAGATTTGAGAGTGAATCAAATATTTCTTATTATGATTTTGTTTTTCAGATCTAAGATTTTTTATTTGAAATTCCAGTTTGCAAGTTCAGTTTGTTTTCTCTCCTTGGTGAGAGTGTGTTTGTTTCTCTCATTTGTTGTGAAGGTTAGTTTTAATTTAGTGATGGAAGTTTGAGAAAATAATGGGATTTCACCGGTTTGTATACTCCCTTCTTTCCATATAAATAAATCAAATTTCCCTTGATAAAAAAAGAGAGTCAAATTTCCAATAAATTACGGATTTTTTTTTCTCTCATCTCTCTCTGTAAATCTACAGCCGCCCCTCCCTCTTCTATCACATAGTCCGACGGGGCTTTCACCGGTTTTAACGATGAAAAGCCCCAAATCTTTTAATTTGTTTTGTTTTATTTATTTCTTTCAAAAATCTCGCCTTTAGGTGAGAATTTTTATCCTTTTGTTTTTTAGATCTAAATTATCGAAATTTTTGGTTTTCTTTCTTCTTCGATTCAAGATAAACTTATTGGATTTGAGAGTGGATCGAGTATTTCTTATTATGGTTTTGTTTTTCAGATCCAAGATTTTTTATTTGGAATTCCAGTTTGCAAGTTCAGTTTGTTTTCTCTCCTTGGTGAGAGTGTGTTTGTTTCTCTCCTTTGTTGTGATGATTGGTTTTGATTTAGTGATGGAAGTTTGTATAAGATTGCATTTATGGTCGATAGCTCAAACGAATTATGGTGAAGCGGGTACATGTAAATATATCATCTTCAAACTATCGTTTAATTGTCTCTTCATGAAGACAAGCGATTTGATCTTTTTTATGTTTGTTCGACTCGATCATCTTTGTAGATGTCGTATGACTTTTTATTATTGAATTAATTCCATTTTTCTTCAAAAAAAAAGTATCTTAAATAAAAATAGTTGTTTTTCATTTTCGTCCATCAACGCTTAAATTTTTCTAATTATTCCGGCCAAACTTTTGATGCAAGATAGTTTTATCATTATTATTGTTTACTAGCTTATAGCTCGTGCAATGCACAGGTTACTTTTAATTATTTTTAATTTATTTATAATGTAGTATAATATCATGAATATTAATTTAATATCTTTTTAGTAGTATTCGAACCTTAGACTTTTATATATAACATTTTTTAGTGTTAAATTTAAGTTAATATGTTGTTGGTGGGAGCCGAACCTCAAACTTTTATATATAACAACTTTTAGTATCAAATATAAATAAAAATGTTGTTTGCGGGATTGCAACCTTAAACCACTATATATAACAATTTTTGGTATTGTATGGTCATCATTTATTTGAGTAGAAAGATCCAACTGTAATTGATGAAAGAGATAACCTAAAATAAGGAGTTAACCAAACTACAAATTATACTCATGTTTGTTTATGATAGTTTATTACTATATATTATAATATTATTATTATTTTGTTTTATTAAATAAAATTGTTGATATTGTTATTAGGAAAAGAGGAATTTTAGTTAGAAAATTGCAAAAAATAATGTATTTTATATGAAAAAGAAAGTAGATTAGTCATTAATAATTATAATGTTATTATTTTATTTTATTTTAAATAGAAAGATGTAGCTATAATAGAAAACCAATTTTTTTCATATTTTGATAATAGTAAAGAGTACTCATGTATAGACCTCATAATACTCCTATAATACCGATCGTGTCTATAATAGCATAAATAGATGACAAAGATTTTAAAAAAATTACTAAGGGGTCATGTGGTTCGAGGTATTCTAGAATTAAATAGGTTGATCGACATATAATAACATAAATAGACGACAAGGATTTAAAAAATTTATTCAGAAGTCATATGGTTCAAGGTATTGTGGAATTAAATAGGTTTTTTTTTTCATTCCAATCTCATATCTTTATGTAAGAAATTAAATGTAAATTTTTAAGACAAAATAAATCAGTGACGCTAAATTTATTAAAATAATAATAAAATTAATATTTTAAATTAATTAAAATTAATAATTCAAAAATGTTTTAAATCAAATATATTCATTTCAACAATCAACCATGCACATGATATCAAAAATGATATCTCAGCCCGACACCAGCTTAATCTGATTCCTAATTTCAACCCCATAACACTCCGCGAATCAAACAAACCCTAAGAGATAACTTGTTCAACTATTTGCAAGTACAATAGTTTTCTTATACCTTACGATAAAGGAAATTTTGGGATATAATATGAAATAACGTAATCCAAAATTACTATCTTTGAAATATGCAAAGCTCAAGTACACAATTTTAGATTACTAGGTTATAGCCCGTGCTACGCACACGGGTATTTTAAAAAAATATTTAATTACAATAAATTAAATAATTTTAGATTTAAGATCAAATAGTACAATAACTGCTTGTCTTTAAATGTTAAAATGAATTCGTTCAATTTTTTTTATCCATATGTTATTGTATATGTAACATATATTTTAAGATAATTTATATTAAATGCTTACCAAAAATTAAAAAATTAATTTATATTTTAATTAATGAACTTGTCATGAGTATTATTATGGTATTAATGATATTCAAAAGTGAAATATAAAGTTTTTATAATTAAAGATAGGTCAAAATAAGTATATGGATATTCTAAAAACCTAAATATGGATACCAAGCCTAAAATGGATAGTCCATTGGGTCAAATCTATATATTAAAATATTATCCGAACCTAAATATGGATCCCGAACCTAAAGCATGGGATATCCACAAATTTATAATATATAGATACTATTATTAGTATTATCTTTGAGTTATTTTAATTGCTTGGTTGCATTCATAAATTTATTTAAAATCTATTTTTTATTTATTTACATCGACTTAGATTGATTTGTTGCCTGTGTTGGACGGTTATTATGATAAGATTTGTCTATTTTGCTAAGGAAATGACAAGGTATATATAGCAACTCTTCTACCAAAACTTTGTCTTAAGTTCCGAAATGTATCTATATCTCAAGTCTTTAATCTAATTTATACTCTTTGATCTAGTTTATACTCATATCATAATATATATATTATCTATGCTGCCTTATTCGATAAAAAAACTTAGTTATGTGGAATGTGCATAAATATTTATTATAACTTATATAATTATATAAATATTATGTTGTTGCTTGGATTTGATCCCTTGAACTATTCTACTGCTCCTTCTTTATTTTTTTTTACTATATAATATTTTTTTTAATATTTCATTAGCTTTTACTTATATAATTTAATATTTTTAAGAAATATAAATCCTGATAGAATACATTTATTGTAAAGTTGTGATCCAGATGAAAATTTGAATTTATAGAAAAGTTTGTTTGAATATCCGATCTAAAAAATATATCGTATATATTGAGATTTTTTATTTTCTTAAATTAAACACTAAATTAAAAATTAATATTCAAATACTGATACTCACTTCCAACAAAAAATGACAAATTAGTCATTATTTTAGTATATAAAATACATGTACAATAACACAACTTATATATTTGAAATATTATTGAGTAACATCATGGTTACTTGCCTTCTACCATTATTTACTTACAATTTAGTCCTTTTTTATTTTTGATCTTTGTTTATCACATGTATTCATATTTATTTGATTTAATCATGAATCAAAAGTTAACGTCATTATTATTATTATTATTATTATTATTATTATTATTATTATTATTATTATTATTATTATTATTATTATTACTATTACTATTACTATTATTATTATTATTTTTATTATTATTATTATTATTATTATTATTATTATTATTATTGTTGTTGTTGTTGTTGTTTTCTTACATATGGCCATGGGGTGCAATCTAAGAGCAGTGAACTACGAACACAATTCAAACTCGGTGCCCATATGATTTGAACTACATAACCTTATTAATATTTTTAAACATCTATACTATATTATTAAAACCGAAACATTGAAAGTTTTGGTTTTCGGTTTTCGGTCGGTTTTCGGTCTTTTATTCTATTTAATAAATAATAATAAAATATAAAAATAGTAACTATATGTTTGCCTTTTATAATTAAAATATTTTTTTTCTAACAAAATCTACTCATTTTCCAAAAATATCATGACAATTATCTTTAAATTAAAATATATTACCTTTTATAATTGTTATCACTAAAATCTTTGTTTTCCAAAAATATGAGATGCAATCCTTACTTATTTATTTTAAAACTTGCATCATTGGTATCATGTAATCTATCTTTTGGTGAAACAATTGGTACTTGCTATTGTAGCTTTTGATGAACAAGTTTGTGAAACTTTGATGAACAAGTTGGTAATTTGATGAATCATGCAATGATTTATTACTTGTTTGTCTACCTATTTTTTCTCATTCTACATGTTTACATTGCAAGAATTAAAACAAATCTTAATATCATAAGAACATTAACATCAACTTCGATTACAAATTACATAACATAGTACATAAGATTTTCAACTTCTAAACATCATTCAACATAGAAATAACGAAATACTACCTAAATACTTCAATACTTTAACATAGAAATGACTTTAATACTTCCTAAAATGAGCATAAACAAACACCAAAGCCAGACCCAAGAACATATATATACTTCCACTTCTGTGTTTTTTTCTTCCAACGCTTGACTTCTTTTTCACAATTTTCATATGCTTTGTTAGTTACAGAGGCATGTCTGAACGCAATTTACATAAAAAGCCTATAATACTGGAATGGCATGCTCCTGGTTGGGAAACTCTTTAGTCCTGATCATTATGCTCAAGTGTATGCCTAGACTATGTAGTTGTAACTCCTGTAGCTGGTTGTACATAGGCTAGAAGTAATAAGAATGTCTAGGAAGAAGATCATTCTTGATCATGCTCCTTATGTTCAGAAAGAAGGTCTTTAATAAAGAAGTTACAAGAGTTGAAGTGAAAATGTTATAAGGCAAAGGTTAAAGAAGTTCAGAATTGTCAGATTAGAGAAGTCCAAATCCGAGAAGTCAAGAAGGAAGATTAGAGAAGTCCAGACAAGAAACTTCGAGAAGTCAAGACAACTAATTCGAGTTGTCCAGAATTAGTTAAGCCTGAATGCTGATTCCAGAAGTCTGCACTAGAGAAGTCCAACTTGACGTGATTCGATAAGTAAAGAAAATGACTGATTCGAGAAGTCCAGTTTTCGAGTCAGCCATAGCTAGAGTTATCGAATGCGGAATTTAAGCTAACTGAAGAAGACAAATTCTGAACATCAGGACAAAGAGTCTGTAAGCCTTGTACTTCTGTAAGTGGTCCAGCACTTTGCAGAAGTGCATGGGAATTATAAAGAGCAGCTGAGAGAGAGAGAAGTCAAAGGTGGTCCAATTAAAGAAGTGGATCTATGTTAGCATATAATCTCTTATGCAATTTTTGGTTAGACATAGACTGTTAGGACAATTTGTCATATTCTTAATCTGTAAAAGTGAATTGTGCATGTCTCTCTATAAGTGCACAGGTCACACACTTTAGTTGTTAACGTTTTTCAGGTGTAAATCAAGAACTATCTCTCTAATAAAAATGAAGCCGAGAATACTTTTGTATTCACAGGTTGTAGCAACACACAATCTAATAAAACACCATTAGATTGAAAATTAATCTTTGTTGTTCTTTAAACTTCCGTAAAAACTATCAAACACAGAGTTACTTGTTGTTGTTGGTTCAAGAAATCAGTGATAATACATTAACCCCCCTCTGTATTATCTTTCGTTCACACTCATATCTAACAAGTGGTATCAAAGTAGACTGTTGTTTCAAACAGTAAAAGATCAAGATGAGTGCATAAAAGACTTGTAGTATCAAGATCCCCCAGTTTGATAAGGAGCACTACAACTTGTGGAAAATGAAGATGCTCTTGTTTATCAAAGTTGCAAACCCTCTTTATCTTGAGATTTTAAAGCCTGGCCCTTTTGTTCCTATGGAACACTTTGACAATGTCACTAAAGAGACAACCATCAATCCTGGTAAAACTGTTCTGAAAGATTCATCCAAATGGAATGAATATGAGAAATAAAAGGTGGCCCTCGACAATCATCATTGACTCCATGGATCTGTCAATGTTCGGGAGTATTTCGGCCTATAGAACCGTCATGGATATGTGGGAAATGATAGAGGTGTTATGTGAAGGGACTGAGGTGGTCAAGGAGAACAAAAAACAGATTCTTATATGTCAATATGAAGCCTTCATGGCTCAACCAAATGAAGGAATCACTGATGTCTTTGAACGTTTCAATAAGCTCATTAACGAGCTTCAGCTAAGTGGCAAGGTTTACTCTACCAAGGAGCTAAACATGAAGTTTCTTTTGACGGTACCAAACCATCTAGAGCCTAGAGTGAACTCTCTGAGAGACAGAGATCTGACCAAGGTCTCCTATGATGTTTTGTATGGGGTACTGAAGACTCGTGAGTTGGAACTTATTCAAAAGAGAGCTATTCAAGCTAATCAAGGTAACATGATCAACACCTCATGTGCCTTGATTGTGAATGAGTCTGTCAAGAAATTTGGAGCGGCTACGAGGAAGCTGGAGGCAAGCCTACACATGAGTTCTATTTTGAAGGAGTGTGTGAGGCGTGCCAGAAGGGAAAGTTTAAGAGATCTAGTCACAAGTCAAAGACTATCTCTTCCATCACAAAACCTCTCCAACTGATTCACTCAGATCTGTTTGGCCATGTCAATGTTATGTCCCTGGGAAAGAAAAAGTATTCCTTAGTGATGGTTGATGATTATTCACGGTATACTTGGGTTGAATTTCTGGCATCAAAAGATGAAGCTCCACAGTTGATCATTGAGCACATCAAGAAAGTGAACAAGGAGTTAGAAGTGACAATGGAACTGAGTTCAGAAATGCAACTCTTGATGCTTTTTGCAAAGAGAGTGGCATTTCTCAACAATTCTATGCACCAAGAACACCTCAACAAAATGGTGTGGTTGAGAGAAAGAATATGACTCTAATTGAAGCTGCAAGGACTATGATACTAGATGCAAAACTGCCAACATGTTTTTGGGCTGAAGATGTGAATACTGCATGCTATGTTCAGAACAGAGCCATTGTCAACAAATACACTGACAAGACTCCTTATAACTCGATGACTGAAAGGAAGCCCTCATTTAAGCATTTTCATGCTTTTGGAAGCAAATGCTTTGTGTTAAAAGATAATTCAGAAAATGTTGGGAAGTTTGATTACTTGATGGAATTTTCCTGGAATACTCACTAGACAGGACAACCTTCAAAGTATATGTGATTGATCAACAAAAGGTGATGGAGAGCACTAATGTAACATTTTATTACAACTCTTACTCTGGTCTTAAAGATGATAATGAGGAAGAAAGTGCACCCTTAAGATTTGAAAACCAAGGCTATCTAGAGCTTGTGGGAGATGAGATTGAATAATTGGTGATTGAAGAAGCTCAAGCAAATCAAAAATTCCAAAGAGAGATAGAGAGACTGTGCATTGTGCTGAACCCTCTACACATTCATCCTCAAGAAATGTGAGCACTAGCACAGGGGGGCAAGCCAGGCTCAACCTACTACACATTCTATATCAAGGAATGAGACTCATGGCACAGAAGAAGCTAATCAGGATAAAATCAACACATAAGCAACCTCCTTGCACAGACCTGCAGGAAATCACACAAGAAAATGGGATAAAAGCCACACTGCAGATTAAATAATTGGGGATCCAAGTGCAAGAGTGAGGACAAGAAGAACAACTCAGAATGAATTTCTTTAAGGATGCTCTTGTCCCAAACAGAACATAAAAGTGTTGATGAAGCGTTGTCTGAAAAACAAAGTTGATGAAGATGGTGTTGTCATTAGAAACAAAGCTAGGCTGGTTGCAAAAGGATACTCTCAACAAGAAGGAATTGACTATGATGAGACTTTTGCACAAGTTGCAAGGTTGGAAGCCGTCAGAATTTTCCTTGCATTTGTTGCACACTCAAATTTCAAAGTGTATCAAATGGATGTGAAAAGTGCCTTTCTGAATGGAGATCTCGAAGAAGAAGTTTATGTTCAACAACCCCATGGCTTTGAAGATACTCATTTTCCTGACTTTGTGTATAGGCTTCTAAAAGCTCTATATGGTCTCAAACAAGCACCCAGAGCATGGTACGAAACTATATCTCTATTTCTCTTGGAAAACGGATTTACTAGAGGCACCATTGACAAGACATTGTTCTACAAGCAGCATGGAAATGATATGATATTTGTTCAAATCTATGTGGATGATATCATTTTTGGATCTACCAATGAGAAGCTTTGTCAAAGATTCTCCAAACTAATGCAAAACAGATATGAGATGAGCATGATAGGAGAGTTATCCTTCTTTCTAGGGCTACAAGTGAGTCAAAGGAAAGATGACATCTTCATAAGTCAATCCAAGTATGTCAAGTATCTGTTGAAGAAGTTTGACTTAGAAGATTGCTATCCTGCTAAAACTCCAATGTGACCTGCCATCAAGCTGGATTAAGATAAGAAAGGAAACAAGGTGAACATCTCAGTTTACAGAGGCATGGTTGGATCACTACTCTATCTCACTGCTAGTAGACCAAACATCATGTTTGCTACATGTATGTGTGCAAGGTTTCAATATGATCCCAGGGAATCTCACATGATTGCTATCAAGAGAATTTTCAGATATCTAAAGGGGACACATAATCTCGGTCTATGGTATCCTAAGGATATTGGGTTCAATGTGGTTGGTTACTATGATGCTGACTATGTTGGATGCAGAGTGGATATGAAGAGCACATCATGGAGCTTCCAATTCTCAGGACAGAGGTTAGTTTCATGGCATAGTAAGAAACAACAATCTGTGTCAACTTCCACAGCCGAGGTTGAGTACATAGCTACTGGAAGTTGTTGTCCTTAAGTGCTTTGGATAAGGAACCAACTAAGAGATTATGGACTTGTGTTGGAAAGGATTCTTATTATGTGTGACAACACAAGTGCAATATTTATAGTTGCAAACCCCGTCAATTATTCCAGAACAAAGCAAATTGACATCAGATATCATTTTATCAGGGAACATGCTACAAATGGAACTATTGAATTGCACTATGTTCTTACTGATAAACAATTAACAGACATTTTTACTAAACCTCTGGATGAGGCCACCTTTATAAGGTTGGTTAATGAGATTGGAATGTTGAATTCCTCACCCACAGGTCAATAGTAAATGTCTGAGCTCGGCAGCAATAATGTGCTTTCACCATGCTTAAATCTCTAATATTTTAGTGTTGAAAACAATTTAAATGTGGTTTATAAACATTTCAGTCAATTATTGCACATTTTTTAATTTGTGCCACGCAACTTGGAATTTATTGTTTTAAATTCTGAGATTCATCATTAGAAATTAATGAATACTTCCTTAATTTTTAATATGGTGAGAAGTTAAGTTTTGAGTATAGCATGATAGTCTGTTAATCGACTTGTGCTTCTAATTCTAGAGTTCTCGAATTCACTGTTTTTGAGTTCTCGAATTAGTGTTATTAGAGTTCTCGAATCTTGAGTTCTCGAATAAAACATTTTTGAGTTCTCGAATCAGTTAAAATGAGTTCTCGAACACATACTCAAAATAAAGTTATTTTTGAGATGTCGATTTGCATGATCTTAGCGTTTGATCAATTAATTCGATAAGTCAAGTTTTTACTAGAGTACATTTTGGACTTATCGAATTAGGTCATTATGCTAATCAATATCTCTCATTCTCTTTCTAGATCTTGTATGATTTGACAGTTTGATTTTGTAGATTACTTACAGTAATTGACAGGTTTCAAGAAAGGGATGAAGCTCACATGGTTTGATACTTAGCAAGGCTCATCTCTCACATCCAGCTAAGTACAACTTCGACTGAGTCTTAGAAGCTTATAATAGAATATATGATTTTATTCTAATATTCTGTTACGAGTTATGTGGTAATAAAATTATTTGTCATGATCTATGTGCATGCATGTTAATATGCTAATTGATTCTATATGTGTCATGCTTATGTGTGCTAGATTATTTCAGATATATTTTATTCTGCGTGCAACAGTCTTGCGTGTGACAGTTAATCTATTTTTTTTAAAATTAGATTAATCATGACACTTTCTAGGAAATCTAAGAGAGATATTAGTAATTTCTAGTAAAGACTGCATGCAATAATGACTGGTGTTTATAGAGTGTGTCTTTTGATGGTGTGTTTGCGTCTCTTCGTATTTCTAAACCCCCCTCTATTTAAACCATTGTAGTGTTTATCACCTCTCATCATCTTCCCAAAACCCTGTCATTCTTTCTCAACCTTTGTGCAATCCCCACATTCTTCTCTAAAATGGCAATCTGCACAAAGTCTTATACCATCGATGAAGTGTACTTTAACTACAGAGACTATACCATTCGCATTGATGGCAACATCTACGTCGCTGATGCAGTTCCGGATATTGTAAGAGCCAAACTAAACTGGGAACAAGAACTAGAACTTCAATTCATGTTGTATGATCTCATCATGTTTCAGGAGCAACGTGAAGCAGCAAGAATAAGACCTATAGAAGAGCGTGAACGGATCATAGGCCTAGTTGTAACCATATCTAAGATCCTTCACATGAGGGGGGAAGATACAAAGGCAAACAAGAAAAGGAAGAGGGACTATTCGTCTAGTTCTTAGGATTAGATAGATTTTTCCCTACATGTTTCTGTTTTTTTTTAAATCTTGTAATCCTCTCTATTTAAAGTCAAATGAAATTTGCACTGTTAACTAACTCTATTGGTTATCTCCAAATTTCTTTCTATTGTCCCTTGCTTGATTTCTTATTCATGTTATATGAATTATATGTTGATACTTGTTTGTGTGATTGAATGCTCTATCTTTACTTATCCTTGTGTGTTGTACTTAAATGTTAATTTAATCTGTGATTAATTCTAACATTCTAACAAAAGATTCAATGCTAAGACACAGGGGTAACACAAACAACATCTTCAGTTTCATCTCAAATGAAGCATTTTACTTGCTCTTGGTAAAATGAAAACCTAAATAAAAAAGACTAAGTTAATTTTTAACAATTGGATTAAAATCTACTTGGTAAGAATTGACTCTGTTTTAATGATTCATGGACTTTGAAACTTTTCCATTTTTTCGGGAAAGTTGCTAACACTCATGTCTATGCACACTTATATCACAATCTCATACATTTCATAGACTCTGAGTGTTCAAGAAATTGAATTTCTTGGACAAAATTAGCATTTTCTATTCTTTGTTAAGCCAAGCTATTCAAGTAACTTAATGCTTGCATTAAGCTTACCACTCAGAACCCTCATCTTGTTTGACTAGAGACTACATGCTGAGGTAGCTCTTGATGATGTCAAAAAAAACACAGGGGTTTCATCAATTTTTAGTGAATACCCTGTGATCAGCTCTGCACATTTCAGATGCAATAAACCTTCATTGGTTACATGGTTTGAGGATGGTCATCCTGAGGGGGATCCATTCAAATCCACTCCAATTCCATTGGAGGTTCATTTATTGAACATCAATCCCTCACAATTGTTGTCAAAGATTCATCTGCTTCAGATGTTGAGACAATAAGTTCAATTGTTCTTGTATCTTGATACATGAATATGAGGTTTCACTATTTGGCCTAGCTCTAACTCGGTACCAATCTTCAAACATGACTAAGCTACTGCTTCTTTTCTTCACTTTCCCTTAACCATTGTCTGATTCCAAGCCTAAGGGGGAGAAGTAGCTAGTTAAAAGGACTAGTAGAAAGGAGTAGTCAGTCTCAACTAGAAGTTAGTAGCATGAGCTAATAGGAGTAACTACCTCTGCATTCACCCAACTGGATGTAGTTGTAAAAGGAGGGCAGTACTTTCTCAAAAGAGTGACTTGAGTGAAATACATTTGAAGAGAGTCTGCACATGGAGAAATAAAGGTGGTTCTACAATTTGTTAGATGCACACACAACTCTATTGAAACTCCCTCTTCCTCTCAGGGGGAGTTGCCAAAATCAATCTCTACAAACACTTTTCTTCCAGAACCTAATACACACTATATTTCTTCTCAACCTGCAATTCAAGTAATTGAGAAACAAGGAATTGATCCACAAGATTCTCTTTTTCCCTGTGGAGCCAATCATTTCAAGTGACTTAGTGCTTGACACTTTGCTCACCACCCATATCCTCCATTTAGATGGTCTAGAAATGTTTGCTGGGGCATATTCTAATGACACCATCAGAAGTATAGAGGTTTCACCAGTCTTTACTAGAGACTCTGTGAATATTTCTCCAATCCACTTGGATTTGGAATTGCCTTCACAGACCTATAAAACTGGCGATGTAACACATCCCATTTCAATGGAGACATCATCAGAATCTACAGCTATTCAATAGCTGGATTCTGATAATCAAATTTCATTCCATCCTGAAGAGCCTAGCTGTAGCTCTTACTCAACCGGGGGTCTGTGCAACATGACAGTCTCCCAAGATCATCATCTGTTCCACCACATTTGACGGTTGCAGCTCTTCATTGCTCAAGTGTGGATCAGATGGATAAGCTCCTCACAACAGATTTTCCCAATGATAGTATAGAATGAGATGTATAACTGTGCTAGGAGTTATCAAAAGGGTCATAGATGGAAATGCAAAGGGGAGCAAAAAAACCAAGCAGAAGATGATTTAATCATGGCCATACATGTTTATCAGAAGAAACATGGTTAATAAGTCTTCTACTTGTGAGATATTCAATAACTGAACTCTTTGCAGATGCTCAACTGTCATATCTACTCATCCATGAATCCTTTTATCTTTAATAGGCTTGTTATCAGACATAAATTTATGACTAATGATCTTACTCAAAAATTGGGGGAGATTGTTAGTTACAGAGGTATGTCTAAACACAGTTTACATAACAAGCCTATAATACTCGAATGTCATGTTCCTAGCTGGGAAACTCTTTAATCCTGATCATTAAGCTCAAGTGTATGCCTAGACTATGTAGCTGCAACTCTTGAAGCTGGTTGTACATAGGCCAGAAGTAATAATAATGTCTAGGAAAAAGATCATCCTTGAGCATGCTCCTTATGTTTATAAAGAAGGTCTTTAATAAAGAAGTTACAAGAGTTGAAGTGAAAATGTTCTTAGACAAAGGTTAAAGAAGTTCAGAATTGTCAGATTAGAGAAGTCCAAATCCGAGAAGTCAAGAAGGAAGATTAGAGAAGTCTAGACAAGAAACTTCGAGAAGTCAAGACAACTAATTCGAGTTGTCCAGAATTAGTTAAGCCTGAATGCTGATTCGAGAAGTCTGCACTAGAGAAGTCCAACTTGACGTGATTCGAGAAGTAAAGAAAATGACTGATTCGAGAAGTCCAGTTTTCGAGTCAGCCATAGCCAGAGTTATCGAATGCGGAATTTAAGCTAACTAAAGAAGACAAATTCTGAACATCAGGACAAAGAGTCAGTAAGTCTTGTACTTCTGTAAGTGGTCCAACACTTTGCAAAAGTGCATGGGAATTCTAAAGAGCAACTGAGAGAGAGAAGTCAAAGGTGGTCCAACTAAAGAAGTGGATCTATGTTAGCGAATAATCTCTTATGCAAATTTTGGTTAGACATAGACGGTTAGGACAATTTGTCATATTCTTAATCTGTAAAAGTGAATCGTGCATGTCTCTATAAGTCCACATGTCACACACTTTAGCTATTAACATTTTTCAAGTGTAAATCAAGAACTATCTCTCTGAGAAAAACGAAGCTGAGAATACTTTTGTATCCATAGGTTGTAGCAACACACAATCTAATAAAACACCATTAGATTGAAAAGTAATCTTTGTTGTTCTTTAAACTTCCGTAAAAACTATCACACACAGAGTTACTTGTTGTTGTTGGTTCAAGAAATCGGTGATAATAAATTCACTCCCCTCTGTATTATCTTTCGTTCACACTCACATCTAACATGCTTTCTTGTCTTCATCGATGCTTCGAAGCCTTCTTAACAAACCTACAATCACCCCTTACTTCGGTTGCGAAATGGAGCATCAACCCACATGAAATAACCACAACCATTTTCACCTTTAACATAACCTAAAAACCTCTTATCGACTTTGGCATATGTCCACACTATCCTTTCCACAACCCATCTTCTACATAAACACATATTAGCCATGTAAGAGGGTTTTAATGTAAAGAATTTCTGCTTCAAAACAAATCTTGATGGGCTCTTGGGATTATATATACAAGTTATGGTCGTTCAAATGTACATGGACAACAATACCCCTAGCTCTGTTAGCATTTGACGATCTACATAATGGAGGTGGGCCGGAGCCCCCACGTTATAAGAAAAAAAATAAAATTTAGCCATCAAAGTGCAATTATAGTAATCTCGAGGTACCTAAAATGCAATTTAGTCGTTAATTAACTTTTAATAAAAATAAAGGCTTAATGACCTTTCTGCCCTTAAAGTTTACTACCGTGTATCCATCAACCCCTGACGTTTCAACTTCTACCTTTTAGCCCCCAATGTACGAAAATTATACCTTTTAACCCTTTTTTTTCTATTTTTCTTCCAATAATACCCCCGGACAATATGTACATTTTAGCCTTTGAAGTATTAAGTTTGATCGTAACAAGTTAAAAATCATTGCAAGGGTATACGAGGGGGACATGGACAGGGACAAGGACAGGGGGAGGGGGAGGGGGAGGGGGAGGGAGAGTGAGATGGGGCAATAATTATGAGCGAGTTGTCAAACTTCTGAAGGAGAGGTGATTGATGAATTTTTGTGAGCTGGAAACATGATATAATCAAGAAAATTGATGTTGACATCATTGATTAGGTGTTACTGCCCCATCTCCTTTCTCATGTCTCTCTCATATACGCCTGTAGTGTTTGTAGTGGTGCTTAACTAGTTAAATAATCAAACTTAATATTTCAAGAGTTAAAAGATATATATTGTAACATGATATAGTCAAGAAAATTGATGTTGACATCATTGATTAGGTGTTACTGCCCCCTCTCCCTTCTCATGTCTCTCTCATGTACGTCAGTAGTGTTTGTAGTGGTGTTTAACTAGTTAAATAATCAAACTTAATATTTCAAGAGTTAAAAGATATATATTGTGCAGAGATATTATTAAAAAAATAAATAGAAAAAGAGTTAAAAAATATATTTTTGTATCTTAGAGGCTAAAAAATACAAGTTAAAACGTTTGTGATTGATGTGTACACGGTAATAACTTTTAGTACTCGAAAATAAGAGATAAACCAAAAAGAGGCACGGGGAAAAAAAATCAACGAGAAAAGAGGGGAAACGAAGTCACAGGACTGAGTTGAGTTCCCAATTCGTACTTTTGCTAAAACCCTAAACCCTTTTCTACTCTCTCTCTCTCTCTCTCTCTCTCTCTCTCTCTCTCTCTCTCTCTCTCTCTCTCTCTCAGGGTGTGTGTATATATTAATATATTATACATACAATGCGTCCGGTCTTCAATCCTCGGCCTGGCAAAGTACAAACCAATAAAGGTCCTCAACACCAGGTTCCTCTCTCACTTTCTTTTACTTTATGTCTCATGTATGTATGTATCTAAGCTCAAACTGTTACATGTCTAATGATAAAATGTTTAATTCAGCAGGTCATGGATTCTAATAACAAGTTTCAGACAAACCCCACTAATTTATTGCCTCAAATGGGTTTAATCAACCCTTCAAATTTGAACAACAATGCTTTCTTGAATAATCAGTTTCTTCAGAATGGTATGTTGTCTTTAGGCCAGTTTCCAAATGGGTTTGTTCCGCAGAATTTTAGCAACATGGGTTTGAATCAGTTTAATTTGTCTCAACTTAATGGTCAGATTTTGGCCCAGAATTTGGTTAATCAGGGTGGTGGTATTGGTTTTCCGAATGGGGGGCAGTTTTTAATGCCGTCTGCGATGCAAAATATTGGTCAGTTTGTTCAAATGCCCATGGGCGTAAATGTGCCTTTTCTTCAAAATCAAGTTAGGGGTCTCCAAAATCCATCCTTTAATGGTAATCAACAGTTTGGGGTTATGGGTTTTAATGGAATCTCGATGCAAGGTAATCAACAGCAGAATGCAGCTAATGGTAGTCAGCAGTTACAAGGGAACTCGTCGGTGCAAGCCCTGTTTGGTTCGGTTCAATCTCAACAGACTCAGAATTTCCAGCCTCAGGGTTTCAATAATCAGCAGGTAAACGAGACTTCATACTTATCTGATTTGTATTTAACTTGAGGATTTCAGATGCTCTTTTAATTTACAGATTAGTGTGAAGAAAAAAAGTGCTACTGTACCAGATTAAGACATAGTTATATCATGTTGTTTTCTGCTACAAGCTTTTAGTTCCTTGTTTAATGACGATGAAGAAAAATTCTAAACAAAAAATGCTTGCAATTTTTGAATTGTCTTGGGGGGGAAATCTAGGCTGACTTTACTGTAAGATTTTATCTGCACAAGCTCAAACAACACTTCTCTCTTCTCCACAAATGATTTTTTTTTAATTTCTATTTCTAAAGTCAAATAACAACTTAGAAAGCTTTAAGGTTATTGTAAGTTTGAAGCAATCATATTAATCTTGATATTTAATGTCATAAGGGTGAATATAACCCAGGCACCCTTTACAAATGGAATATGGCCATATGGGAGACTTTTCATGTTTGTCTCTTTGGGAATATGTGATAATAATTCCTTGGGTTTAATCTAATTAAGTGAATAAGTGGATATCTAGCAGATAGTGTGGAAGGATTCAAATTTTTAAGGACATTTTTTTCCCGATGACTCTAATTTTAAGACAATAGTTGCATATGAAACAAATATCATTTTTCTGGGGCAGTATATCTAGGATACTTGCCTTACAATATCTAATGTACTCTTCATTGTGATTCTTCTTGATACCAGGCTACCAGCTGATCAGATTAGTCTAGTTTCCTTCGACTGTTACATACGAAATACTTGTTTTTTCTTCTCATTGACAGAAATATGTTTATGAAAAATCAATACCTCAAGAGGAGATAGACTACTTGAGATGATCTCTTTGCCACTCTAGCATGGATACATATTGGCTTGGGTCTTAGTTAGGGGAGTTTTTAGATTATCTTTGTTGGTTTGCTCATCTTTTTGGATGTAATCCATTTATTTTGCTTATGTTAATAAAGTTATGTTGTAGATATGATATAGCAAACCAAAATACCAGGTGAAAAAGAACTTGCAGAAATATATGACCCATAAATGGTGTAATACATAACTAAAATTTTGATACATCTTACTTCATGTTTGGAAATACAGGCAAGTAGGCGACAAAATAACTAATATTACTGTATTACGTAAAATACAGATCTTAATGATTCACATCAATTATCTGCAGGTTCACTTTCTTTGTTCAATATATTATCGTTCCACTATCATTTCCAGTAATACATGACATTATCTTTGCATGCATAAGCTTTTTTACTCTGCTGTAATAAGAATTCAACCAAATTACGCAGGGCAATCCAAATAACGATAGTCTGAATAACAATATGGCTAACACTGGGAGAAATTCTCAAAGCAGGAACTTTGAAAGGCATCCAAGACAGGATAGATCGCAAGGGTGTGTTTTCATTATTTCTCCATCTGTAGGGTTTATATGAGATTTGTCCTCTGTGGTGTATAATATACACTTGTTTACTTTTTGGCAGATTTGCGAAGTCCCAGAACCATCATATGCAAAACGGCAAAGGAAAATTCAAGAATCCTAATGGACGCGGGTCTAAAGGTTAGTTAAAAAAATATATTTTATAAATGGGTTTATTCTAGTGCCAAAACATCAGAATAGACGTTCATACAAATGCAGAGGTCCTGCAGCAAGTGATTCTAGTAGTTAGTACTTTAAATTTTAAACAGCTGGTTTAATGTTTAGTCCTGTTTCCGCAGATTTGTAATGGCTTGATAGTATATCTTAGCCACTTTGCAAGTTGCAACTCGGTGTGTTGGAAAGTGGAGTACTTAATTTACAAAGACACGAGTTTCAAGAAATCTATTTTTATAAACTTTAACCTATTTTGAGCATCCATCTCAGAGTTTTTGGACTTCAATTTTGATTCTAAAGTATGCATGGTTTTAGGATTTGAAGAATAAAAAAATATTAATTTCTAGGATATTTGATATTTTAACTACTTTTAGAGTTTGAGAACAGAGATTTGAGTCTAATGTCATGACTCAGCTAGTTCTGAATCACCAGATAGATTAGGCCAGTGGCGTCATCATAAGTGGAAGTCACTGGAGTAATGCAAGTCTTTAATATCAGTCTCTTAAGTTGTGCTCAAAGTTTCCATATTCGTTTCTTTATGTCACCTCATTAGTTTCAGATGTACTTACCAACTAATCATCTACGATGGACTCCTACCTAGTCCGTAACTTCTCATTTGGTATGAATATGGATGACTACGGATTTCATAAATGCCTACTTACTCCTGTCATGTGACAGAGTCCTTTGTGGTTGGGGGATCATGGTCAAGCCTTGACAATATATAAGCCTTCGGGAGCTCAAATGTTAGTTGAATATTTGGCAGTGATTGCCACATATGAAGTTGGTGGACCCTGTGTAGAATCATATTCATTGTCTATTGATAAGTTTCTTAGCTTTCTGTTTACTTGCCAATATTGGTTAGTGTAGAAGTATATCAGTAAATATTTTAAGTACAAAGGGGTATTTGGCAAATAATGATAGCTAGAGAAGGTATATTTCTATATAATTCCAATGGTTTAGCTTTCACCTAATTACAGCTAAAATGCTCCGTCAGATCTAAAATTTTATTTTATTGCAGGTTATCAAAATGAAAGCTCAAGGAAATTTGGGCTTCCTGATCCTAGCGATGGAACTCAGGTGGAGAAGAAAAAGTAATTCAGCTCTATTCAATTTTTCTTTAATGTTTCTTTCAGTGGGAGCAGGGATACCGCGATAAGGGTTCCCCCTATCATAGAATTCACAGGGCCCACAAGGGGTATCCTATCTGCACCTACTAGGATTCGAACCCGAACTTTAGCAATTGCACGATATTGATAAGTAATTTTCTGGAGTTAGCATAATGTTTGACACCAAGGCCTTTTGTCATTATGTTTCTGTTAGAAAACAATCATATAATTAAGCAACTACTCAATGGATCACGTTGTCCTGTAGTAATCAGGATTCATGTTTTCGTAAGTAGATTTTTAGGAAAATTGTACATAGATTATTTGTAGAGTAGTATCACAATACATTATTGATTTTTTTAAATATTTTTTGACATTATGCTTGCTTATGTACAAGTAAAGATTTCCGCCTCCAAACTATACGGAACAAGAAATCCACCAGTGGCGTGAAGCACGCAAAAGACATTATCCATCAGAAAGCAATATAGAGAAGGTTTGTTTTTGTTTGCGTAATTATTAAGACAAGGTTTTATTTTTAAACTTAACATATTGTAATCTGAAGTGTGGCTTATGTATATATAACTGACATTATTTCTTGCAGAAATCTAAGAAAAAAATGGCAGAATCGGAGCTTGCTGATACAGAGGCAAAGTTAAGACGTCAGGTAGGGTGACACATAACTGTAAAATTACTTGTATGCTAGGGTAGGAATTTATATGGATGTTTTGATTTTACTATCTTCTGGACAAGCATGACTTTTGCTCAGTAAATATGCTATCGAGGTGATCCGTGTTAGTCTGGCTAATCAATAATCTTCTATCAAATGGAGTCGATGGCAGTCTGTTAAAATAGCTATTGGTTCACTATATGATTTCTACTGTGTTACAAGTTATAACATAGGTGAGAAAATCTGTAATTGATTTTTCAAATCTTGGATCTTGGTTGATAAGTGTTTTTAGAGATTCAGTTGTGTATTATGAAGTTAATGAGCTAGGTCATGGTTGCTGATCTAGTAAATGTTTTGTTTCAAAAATGATTGCCACAATCTGCCTATAGCATGTCGAATGCTAGTGCTAAAATACGTCTAGCTATTGCTATATTATGATACCTTATAAACCAAAAAGTGATTTTTGATGTTAAAATAAATTTTTAAATCCAATGCATTGTTTTGAAATGACACCAAATAGTTCAAAATTTGGCTATATTTTAACTATCTAACCTTTAAATGCACAAATATATATGTCACTATTGCTTTATTTATCCATTTCTCATCATTTTGTCACTTGCATGCCTATGTGGCAATTATAGCAACATCTATACTTGATTCTATTTAGAATCAAGGTTAGCATTGGAGAGGTTTGTTTCATAATTGATGCTATACTGGATTATAAAATTAGCACCTCTCAGTGGACATACTCTTACCACTCGTTGGAGCCACATTGATATTATATCTAGTTAAAATCTTGCTCAAATGATCATTGCTATATCTTAAAGTTTTGCTAGCTTGGATGATATTTAAAGGATTTGCAGGGTAGGAGTTTTATTTAAATGGCCTAACCAGATACAAATTTGTGCACACCAGTTTTCTATTCCCATGTTTAGCAGTTAGCACAATACCTGTCCTCTGATTAAATACACTGTATTTTCTTGAAAAATTAAGTTTGTAAGCAATGCCTTCCACTGCCCTCTGAATGGGTTTCTTTACTTGTATTAAAATTCAAGTTGGAGTTGTTTATAGTAAATGGTATTTGCAGCAACTAAAAGAAGTTCTGGTTAAACAAGCGGAGTTGGGGTGCGAGGTAGCAGAAATACCAGCACATTATCTCTCTGATTCAGAGAAACAGGTTCATGGAGCAGAGCAGAATCATCCAGCATTTAACAAGAGGGGAAGGTCTCGAAACAGATCCAATAAAAGAGGAAGACATGAAAATGACAGATTTGGCAAGAAGCAAAGACCCTCGAACAAAGATCCTGCAAATATGAATGATCAAAGCGCCTCTAAACAAATGCAAAGAACAAGAAACAATGATACAATAACTGTTCAGAAGAGGGAACCAACTCTTCTGCAGAAGCTCCTAAGTGCAGATATCCGTAGAGATAGAAGCCGCCTGTTACAGGTCTTTAGGTTTATGGTAATGAATTCGTTCTTTAAAGACCAGCCGGAGAAGCCCTTAATGTTCCCAACAGTAATTGTAAAAGAAACAGGTGAGGACGGACCGATGGAGCAAAAACAGTTACACATCGATGAAGATGAATGAAATGAAAAATGTTAGGAAGGCAGAAGGCAGGGTTAACAAGGCTTCTGCAGGAGCTCCAAAAGAAGAGGGAGAAATAATTGACTAGTTTTGTTTTTGTAAAGAGTTATATGTTGTCGTAATTTCCTTCATCATCACAAATGTTAGAATGTATCAACTTTTACATGACTCTAGTTCTGCCTCCTGCGTCGTGTATGTTAAAATATTTTATGTAATCTTCAAATCTGTAGGTCTTCATGTGTTCCGAGAAATCGAAAACATGGCTCTGGGCCAAGAGCTGGAAAGGAGTTGTTGTCCTAGCTGTCTATATATTCTCAAATACTTAACTAAATTAAATGTTCATTTGGATCACAAAAAGCTGAATTACAGGCAGGATCTGTAAGTCTAATACGATGATGAATCATTCAGAGACCTAGACTAACAAAGGCTCTGGAACTTGTGAGAATGGTCGCATCCAGAAGAAACTGGACACTTTGAAAAATGGAGAAATGGTCTTGGGTTGAAAAACAGGTGAATGGGTACATCACAGATGCTTCATCTTTTTTCTTTTTTTTAAATTTCAACACGCGTTTTCCTCGTTCTAACAAGATATTCCAAACTATAATCTGGTACTATTTTTGCCAATTTAAGCATTGTGTGAAAATAATAAATTTGTTTGTTTAATTTTAATCGATTTAATAAACTTTTTGTAATTAAAAGGACTTAACCGTAAACGTGCAAAAAAAGAGAAAAAACATACTATTAAATTAAAAAATAATATAAGGGAGCATGACAGAAGACACCAAGCACAAGCCGGACATAAAACACTGTAAACATGTGTTTGTTTTTCAGTTACAACTAAGCATATTATTGCCTCTAAATGGAATCTTATGTGTGCATCTTTTTAGACTTTAGCGGTGCATTTTCGGCTTACGGTGAAAATAACTTGAATTATGGGGTGACATTCGAATTGTGTCTAAATATAAACCGGCTGCTTAATTCGCAGCAAATTAATAAATTAAATAAATTGTATCAGGTAAAATTCATTTGTCCCTGAGTTTCCTTGTCTCACTTGTTGTTACATAAGTCATGAAGTGTTAACTCCCCATGTTCATCCTCATGTTGTGCTTGTTAGTTCTCCTGATCTTCTCTACAAGTAAATTAAGATGATTCTGTTTCTTTAAGTTAAGAGTTAGATGCTTTTTGGTGGCCAAATTTTGCATCGAGTTTCAAAATGATTGCTAAATTTGAAAATTTTAAATCGTTGGTCAAAGTTTTTATCGAGTTTCATAATAGTGATTATACTTCTAGATTTATAAATCAGTGGTCATATTTTATACAGAATTTTAAAGAGATTGTCATGCTTCAATAATTCAACAATTTAAAAAAATAAAAAGGAAAATATTATTGGGAAAAAATATTAAATTAAAGTTTTTAAAAATAATACCGATTCAACACGAACACATAAAAATTTATCCGAAGTTTAGAAAAAAAAAGATCATCGAGTCTAAATGATTCTCGAAAAAGAGTTATAGTCAAATTTGAGTTTGCTCATCGAATTGAGTTTGAATTGCTCATTCGAAATATAATCTTATCTTTAATTTGAACTTGAATTAAAACTCAAACTCGATAATCTTTTTACTTTTAACAAATAATTATGTGTCAACAAGATATTTTTCAAATTGTTCAATTACTTTAATCACATGTATCAACAAATTAATATTTTTAAATTTTTTAAATAATTAAAATACAACTAATTTTTTAAAATTCAGAATAAACCATGGACACCGATTTGTAAAACTCAAAATGCAACCACTCTTTTAAAACTCGGTAAAAACTTTTGACCACCAAATTACAAAATTTTAAATTCAGCCATAATTTTAAAACTCAATATAAATTTTGGCCACCAAAATTGACTCTTAAATTAAATATGATTTATATTTTAGATATAATTTTTCTCTATCAACAAATAACTTGTCAATTGAACACTTATTTCCGACTCTTATACTTTTCATGTCCATTTATTTTGATCACCTTTCCTCTATTTTTTTATTATTATTTCTATTCCAAAATTATTGTTCATGTTCAATTAATACAATACATTAAAAATCAATTACGTAAATTTACTTGAAAAATAATACTTCCTCCGTCCGATTTATATTTGTCACAATTTATATTTATTTGTCCCAAAATATTTGACCACGTTAGCTAATTATGGTAAAATAGATGTTAAATTTGTTAAAATTTTACAAATATGCTAATAGTTGAGCTTAAAATTGGTAATTTTTGTTTGATGATTAAATATGTGGAATTTGGTTTGTGGACAATATAAATGGGACGGAGAGAGTATTATTTAATATTTATTAATTTTATTTAATATAATAGTAACATTTTACTCACTTGACAACCTTCCAGAAGAAACAAACAACCAACACCCTCCTTGTAATTAATCTCATAGTCCTATCAATATCTGTGAAAAAATTATGGGATTGAGTAAACTGATTAGCTGTTTGTCGCCAATGACGACTCTTACCAATCTTCCAAATCTTATTCCTTAGCCTCCTCTCTCTCTCTCTCTCTCTCTCTCTCTCTATAGACTTTCTTTTGACCTTTGAACTCTCTCTCTCTCTCTCTCAATAATTTAATTACGTTATTATTCATTCATTTTTTTTCTTATAACTATCAACCAATAATAACAATTAGCCCACTTTGTTGAATCATCCTTCCTAACCCAATAAACCCATTACAAACGCCAATCCTATTATACATACATACATACATACATACATGTTTTCTACAATGTCTTGTTGTTGTATCCTCAAGTAAGTTTCCGACATTCCTTATTTTAGCAACTACACATACACTTTCACTTGCCCTCTTTATTCATCTTTCGTTTGTATAATAATACTTACATGTGTTTGTTGTGGCTATAGTTGGTCTTTCCCTACATTGTCTTAAGTTGAATTATTATTACAAGTTTGAATCTGGGTTTTGTGTTTTATTGTGATCTGTAATCTGGGTGTTTGATGAATTTATTGAGTCTTGAGTTTGAGTTGTTGAAGTGGTCTGTGATCTTTAGATCATGGCCTCTAGACCTCTTTTGATTACTTCACCTAAAACCCCAGATACCCTTCAGAAACAAGAGGTTTTTAAGTCTGATTCTGGGAATTATTCGTCGAAATCGTCGTTTAGGATGGAGAGTAATAGCTCTAGTGGTAATAGTAATTCTGTTGGACCTAATAATGTTGTGAATTCTTCGTCTTTACGAGGTGGGTCGTCGATTAGGTCTAGTAATAATTCGATTAGGGAGGTGAATTTTGTTGATTTGGGATCACGGGCTCGGTCGAGAGGTGGTGCTGATTCAGATGGGTTTGGGTTGTCGCAAAGAGAGATTAATGATGAGGATGCTAGGCTAGTGTATATAAATGATCCTATTAAGACGAATGAGAAGTTTGAATTTGCCGGGAATTCTATTAGGACTGCCAAGTATTCGGTCCTCACGTTCTTGCCTAGGAACTTGTTTGAACAGTTTCATAGGGTTGCGTATATTTATTTTCTTGCGATTGTCATTCTTAATCAGCTTCCGCAGCTTGCTGTTTTTGGTCGAACAGCTTCGTTGCTTCCGTTGACGTTTGTGTTATTAGTTAGTGCTGTTAAGGATGCCTATGAGGATTATAGGAGGCATCGATCTGATAAAATGGAGAACAACAAGCTTGCATCTGTTTGGGTCAATGGTCAATTTCAACATAAGAAGTCGAAAGATATTAGAGTAGGCGACATTATTAAAGTTTTTGCCAATGAAACATTACCATGTGATATGGTAGTGCTTTCAACTAGTGACCCAACTGGTGTTGCTTATATTCTCACCATAAATTTGGACGGAGAGTCTAATTTAAAGACAAGATATGCAAAGCAAGAGACCCTATCAAAGAATCTAGAGAACGACAAGATTAGCGGGCTGATCAAGTGTGAAAAACCCAATAGAAATATTTATGGATTCCAGGCAAACATGGAGATTGATGGGAAGCGTATGTCTCTTGGACCTTCAAATATTGTTCTGCGAGGATGCATGCTCAAGAACACTGCCTGGGCTGTTGGTGTTGCAGTTTATGCTGGCAGGGAGACCAAGGTTATGCTCAACAGCTCCGGAGCCCCTTCAAAGAGAAGCCGCCTTGAAACCCATATGAACAAGGAGATCATTTACCTCTCTATATTCCTTGTTACCTTGTGCACGGTCGTATCTATCTGTGCAGCAGTTTGGTTGAGGCGTCATAGAGATGAGCTAGATGTCATGCCCTTTTACAGAAGAAAGGATTTCTCTGATGGAAAGAATGATAACTACAAGTACTATGGGTGGGGAATGGAGATAGTCTTTACATTCCTTATGTGCGTTATCGTTTTCCAGATCATGATTCCCATCTCATTGTATATATCAATGGAGCTTGTCCGTATTGGTCAGGCTTATTTTATGATCCGTGACGATCAATTGTATGATGAAAGTTCAAATTCAAGATTCCAGTGCAGGGCTTTAAATATAAATGAAGATTTAGGTCAGATTAAGTATGTATTCTCTGACAAAACTGGGACATTGACAGAAAACAAAATGGAATTTCAATGTGCCACAATTGCTGGTGTGGACTATAGTGGCTCAAAAGCAAGTTTACAAGGTGAACAATCTGGATACAGTGTTCAAGGTGAGACAATTTGTGTTTATACCCTGGCAAGACATAATTTCTTCTCTGTATCTACAGTTATTGTTATGTCCATATTTTGTTGCAGAAAACCAAGTTATTTGAAAATTAACTGCCAAAAGTAAGCTGATAATCTTTGAATTTGATTTTTTATTAGTGGATGGACAAGTGTTGAAGCCAAAGATGAATGTGAAGGTTGATCCAGATCTTCTACGACTGCTAAAAAGTGGGAAGGGTACTAGTGAAAGTAACAGCATTCATGATTTCTTCCTTGCATTGGCAGCTTGCAATACCATTGTTCCTATTGTTGTTCCCAGCGCTGATCCTGCTGAGAGACTGATAGATTATCAGGGAGAATCTCCAGATGAGCAGGCATTGGTTTATGCCGCTGCTGCATACGGTTATATGCTGATAGAACGAACTTCTGGTCACATAGTTATTGATATTCAAGGGGACAGACAGAGGTAATTTGACGATATTTTCTTCACAGGACATATCTCATTAACACAATTATATGAAATGCCTACTTTATAATGTTATTATGACTTGTCAGTGCGTTAAGCAGCTTCTGTTAATAATATGGACTAGGAGCTTATGTTTCAGAGGCGCAAAAAAATTAGACCGGAAGCTTCTAGTACGTTTTGGTGTTTGACAACACTTTAAATACTCAAGCAGAAGTTTAATATTTGACTACAAAATTCTAGCTATAATCAGTCAATGTAGTTATCTTTTCAAACCATAAACATAAATTTTACACTCCCAAGTGTTTCAAGTCAGCATTGGAAAAAAAAAATGACAATAAGGATGGGTACTGGTGTGTGGTAGGGAGGTAGGGTTATATCCGTATCAGTTTAATCATCATTCTATAAGCTCACTAATGTGTATGCTCTCTTCTGCTTTCTCTTCATTTTCCTTCATAAACTAATTTGTACTAGTTTATACTTGTATCTGTGAGGCCTTGCCTTATTGCGGATTTGTTCATACAAACTTTATCATGACCTTATTTGCTTAATATCTGGATGTACAGGTTCAATGTTTTGGGTATGCATGAGTTTGATAGTGATCGTAAAAGGATGTCAGTCATATTAGGGTGTCCTGACAGAACAATGAAAGTCTTTGTAAAAGGTGCTGACACATCCATGTTTAATGTTATAGACAAATCTTCGAATCTTCACACAACAGAAACTAAGGCCCACCTTCACGCCTTTTCTTCGATGGGTTTGAGGACCCTTGTTGTCGGAAAGCGGGAATTAAGTTCTTCCGAGTTTGAGCAATGGCAGTCTTCTTATGAGACAGCAAGTACTGCTGTAATGGGGAGGGCTGCTTTACTTCGCAAGGTTGCCACCAATGTAGAAAACAATCTCATTATACTTGGTGCCTCTGGGATTGAGGATAAACTGCAACAAGGTGTGCCAGAAGCAATTGAGTCATTAAGAAGGGCAGATATTAAAGTTTGGGTTTTGACCGGGGACAAGCAAGAAACTGCAATTTCAATTGGTTACTCTTGTAAGCTTTTAACAAGAAGGATGACACAGATTGTAATAAACAATAGATCTAAGGAGTCATGTAAAAAGAGTTTGGATGATGCATTGACTTTGCTCAAAAAGCTCTCGAGTGTATCTGGTGATACACACAACACAGGTAGGAGTTCTGAAGATGGTCTTGGTACAACTGGCTTGATAATTGATGGAACAAGTCTTGTTTATATCCTAGATACTGAGCTTGAAGATCAGGTACCTCTAGCTTTCTCATTCACAGTTTCTCTGAAAGCCCACTTTTTTTTTTCTTTTCTGATTGTGTTGTTCTTCATGTTCCAGCTTTTCCAGGTAGCCAGTAGATGTACTGTCGTATTATGTTGTCGAGTGGCTCCTTTACAGAAAGCAGGAATCGTTGCCCTCATAAAGAAGAGAACTTCAGACATGACTCTTGCTATCGGGGATGGTATGCACCATTTGTCCCATTTCATTATTTTGATCGTGACATTATATAGTATAGTCAGACTTCAGAAAATTAATATGTGACATCTTATGGTGGATTTGATCTAAATATATAAACTGATTAATAATTTTCAGGTGCTAATGATGTCTCAATGATCCAAATGGCTGATGTGGGAATTGGCATTAGTGGCCAAGAGGGGCGGCAAGCTGTGATGGCATCAGATTTTGCTATGGGGCAGTTCAGATTCTTGGTTCCTCTTTTGTTGGTCCATGGACATTGGAATTACCAACGAATGGGATACATGATCCTCTATAACTTTTACAGAAATGCGGTGTTCGTCTTTGTCTTGTTCTGGTGAGTTTCCTCCGGTCATAAATCTATTTGATGTATTTAATAATAGCTTTTCTGCTTAAGTTTGTTGAGAGATATTTTTGTAATGATTTGTCCTGCATTTGATTAATAATGTTGACATTTAAGCTACTTCAAACACAATTTGTGAAGTGAAGAAAGGTTTAAATATTGTCTTAATATCTTATGGTCCAAGTCAACTTATTGTATATATGTGCTCCCAGGTATGCACTGTTTACAGGTTTTACCTTGACAACTGCAATCAACGAATGGAGCAGCGTGTTGTATTCAATAATCTACAGTTCCTTGCCTACCATTATTGTTGGAATTCTTGATAAAGATCTAAGCAGAATGACTTTGTTAAAACATCCTCAGCTTTATGGAGCTGGACAGAGAAATGAAAGCTACAACACAAAACTGTTTTGGGTAACAATGATTGATACTTTGTGGCAAAGTATGGCAATCTTCTTTACTGCCCTCTTCCCATATTGGGGTACTGACATTGATATTGCAAGCATAGGGGATCTCTGGACACTTGCAGTGGTTATTTTGGTTAATGTACACTTGGCCATGGATGTCTACCGATGGTCATGGCTTGCCCATGCAAGCATTTGGGGATCTATTGTTGCAACTTGGATTTGTGTCATGGTTATTGATGCTGTGCCTATTCTAGTTGGTTACTGGTATGCTCTCTATCTTAAATTCAGTTCTCCTCTTAGTGCTATGGTGCATGAGTTTGAAAAATTCTTTAGGCTTCAATTTAATACCAACCCCCCAAACAAAAATTAGTAACCAGGTATTGATTATTGCAAACCAAAGAAAGATTGTATTCTACAAACTGTTGGCTATACTAAAGCTTACAATTAAATATATTTCTGTTGTTCCATTAGCATGCCAATTTTTTTAAGCTTTGTGTTATGGCACCGTGGAGTAATCTAAATCTCTACTGTCCCTAGAATCTTGACATGAATTTGTCCAAAAATAATTTGTGATGGAACTGGTACTAACAAGAAAATCCATATATATCTGGCAGGGCAATTTTTCATGTTGCAGGGACAGGATTGTTTTGGTTGTGCTTGCTTGGCAGTGTAATAGCAGGGTTACTCCCGCGCTTTGTTGTAAAGATATATTTGGAATACTTTAGACCATCTGATATTCAGATTGCAAGAGAAGCCGAGAAATTTGGTACTCTGAGGGAATTTGGGAGTTCAGAAGTAGAAATGAACTCAGTTTCGGACCCTCAAAGAGGATAATGGGTGTATTATGGTCCTTTGTATTTCTTTTTTAATTCTTTGTAAAGAAAAAGATGATATTTTTTAGGCTGCGTCAGTGAGCTTCGTCCATTGCATGCAGAGTTTTCATCGTTTGCTGTCCGAAGGATAGAAGGTTATAGTAATTAGATTTGTATTTACGGCAGTGTATGTTCCACGTCATAGCTATTTGATTGTATTAGAATTCATTAGAACACTTGTAACATCTATATATCTTTTCTTGAATAGAGTTCAATTTGAACTTCTGTTACATTTTTGTATGAAGTGAAAATGAAATGAATCTTTATGTGGTTATATACAAAATTCACGTTTCAGGTTTCATGTTCTTTTCTGGACATCAGTATATCTTTATGTTCTTTTAGCAGGCATGAAGCTTAATTCGATGATTTGAAAGAAAATCTTCTTGGAATTATTCAGAGTAAACTGCATTATGTGTACTTGTAGTTTAGGTGTCAGATCACTTGGGATACTCAAGTTCAAAAACTAACACTTGTTATATTGACACTCCAAACTACCAACACTTTTCGTGTTTCCGTCTATTTCTGTTAACTCCGTCTATTTCCTTGAGGGCAATTCAGTCTTATTCGTTTTCAACGGTTTTTTTTCTCCCTTTGCAGTATTGTAACATAATAAACCCTAATTAAGAAAATAACTCTCCCCCAAACAGAAATGGCCCGCGAAATGGCTGCTGTGGATGAGGTATTGGATCTAATGTGTGATTGTGATCGAATGAGCGCGATGAACACACGTTGGTTTGGAGAAAACGCAAGTAGGATATTCAGGGAATGTGCGGATGATAACTGTGGCTTTCACAAGTGGATCGACCCACCACTTGGACCTCGTGCAGTAGAGGTGATTAAAGAGCTAAACGAATGTAATGTCAATTCACTTGACAAGAGTTGAAACGCAGGATGGATCGAATGTGCGATAATCATGAAGCTGAGGTGAACAATATGAAGTAGAAACAACAGTTCACGATTGTTGCAATGTTCGTGCTTTTCTCTGCGATGATGAATATGGTGCTCAACATAGTGGGTCAGGATAATGTGGTTCAAGATGATGAATATGATTCGTTTGATGAGCTTTAGGTTGATTTGGAGTTGTGTAATTTCTATGTTTTTGTTGTAGTTTGTGTTATTGTGTAATTTGGAGTTGATGATGAAGGATGTACTTTGTCTTAATATGTAGAGTCTCTAATATGTAATGACAAGTTCTAAGTTTCAAAATTACAATGAGTTTTTCCTGTTTTGTTGTGCAAAAAACTTAACAAATACTGAATTGCAGTAATAAAAGAAAGAGTAAAAAAATGATAAGAAAATACTTCAACCAATAATTAGTCTTGATTACATTCACAAAAGCATAGGTTCGTACATCATAAAGTTCACAAAAGCCTAGTTCACTTCATCAGTGATATCACACACATTGACAAAAGTTATAACATTCCATGCCTTACTAAATAGTCATGACATTGACAAAGGTTATAGTAGTTTGTCAACAAAAAGGAGTCATCAGTAGAGGCATAATAGACTATATTTTCCAAACTGGATTCTCCCTCAGTTTAGCTTGCATCTGTGTCCTTGTAGCCTCAATGTTTGCCAGTGTAGTTGTGGTCCCCTTGCCTTTTGAATTGACTCTCTGTGGTTGAATACCAAGAGGAGTATTCTTCTTGTATTGTCTAGGCTTCTTTGACAAGATACCACCCTGGCTTCCAACATTACCAGTCCTAGTAGGCACATTCTTAGGAGTCCCACTACTTTGATTGCCCACAGTTTCACTCCTACCAGCTTCATTCCCAGCAGTCCGATTCCCTACATTTTCACTCCTACCAGCTTCATTCCCAGCAGTCTGGTTCCCCAAAGTTTCACTCCTACCAGCTTCATTTGCACCATTGTTGTTTCCTGCAAGTGTCTTGTTTGAGTTCTTAGTCCTTATTTTAACAGGTCTTTCACATCCAGCAGCTCTGTCAGCTGCCTGTAAATATAGAGATCATAGTATGAGTTATTTATATATGCAATACAAATAAATATAACTCAGATTGAAGAAGTTCTTACAAGTTCTTATATTATGGATGTATTCAGTACAGTAGGTGCACTTGACCTTGGTGTTTTGTCTTTTCATTTTTGTTGGATCTGTGCCAACAACATCATTCTTCTTGTTTCTCTTTTTTTAGGTCTACCAGTTTGAGGCTTAACATCATGAGGCAAAGGCTTTGGGAACCTTGTTTCCTCCCATTCTTCTTCTCCACATATAGGCTCCACAATAAAATGGTAACATTCCAAAAACATATCTTTACTATATGACTGATGAATGAAAGGCTCAAAAGCCTTCTTACTCCAAGCTATGCAGTCACAAACATGGTAACAAGGTATTCCAGACAGCTCCCGCTTCTTGTAGGCACACTTTTGAGCTTCTAAATCCACAACCATCTCATAGCCACCTGCAGACATTGTGACAAGATACCTAGCACCTCCACTCCAAACAACATGACATCCCTTACTTTGTTCAATTGCCCTAAAAAAAGGTAAATACTCTAATATTAATGTGATACAAAATGTTTGGAAATTAATGTGCAAAAAATTTCACTTACTTATGAAGCCTCCTCATTGCATTAGGGCAAATTGGGTTTAGTGCATAACTGTTCAACATCTTATCTCTCCTTTGTTGAATCCTCATCATAACATCCTTATGAATTGACTTGAACATTGAAATTATAGGGAGATCTCTATATTTCCTTATGATATTGTTAAAAACCTCACAATGGTTGTTAACAAACATATCTGACTTGCATATGCTTCTAAATGCACTCCTAGACCACTGAGTTCTAGGCTTCTCATTCAACCAATCAAAACATTTCTTTGACAACTATACACAAATAAATAAAGCCACGTTCAATAAGTAAAGTAGACAAAAATGAACAAGTAGGGAAACACACAAGAATAAACTACTATTACCTTTTTCAGCTCACCCATGTGCTTGTTGAAAGTGTAATCAGTAGTGGCCTTAGCTGCCAACCACAAACATATTCTAACCCTAATGCCTTTATGGTCTTTCCACATATTTCTATAGAGATGCATAACACAGAACCTGTGTTCTGCATTAGGAAAAATTGCTTCTAATGCATTGATTAAGCCCTACCAAGAAAACATGTGAACCCCACATTATCTTTTGCCTAATAAATTTCAAAGTAAAAGTGAGGTAAGAATAAATGTACCTTTTGCCTATCTGATATAAAAGTGAATGTACCATCATTATGAATATTCAGATCATCTTTAATCAGTTGCAGGAACCAGTTCCAACTATCATTATTCTCTGCTTCAACAACATCCCAAGCTAAGGGATACATGCCATCATTGGCATCAGTACCCACTGCAGCCAGTAATTGACCACCATAAGGTCCTTTTAAATGGCACCCATCAAGACCTAGAAGTGGTCTACAACCATTTCTGAAACCCTTTTTAAGTGGACCAAGGCATATATAAAATCTTTTAAACCTCTTCCTGCCATCTTGTAGTTCTTGGTCTTCAATCATTACTTGAATAGTACTATCTGGCATTGCCTTCAACAACTGATTTCCATAATCCCACAACTTTGAATATTGATCTACATGCTTTCCATTAATCTTCTCTAATGTCTTCCTTTTGGCCCTATCAATAGCATAAATACTAACATGACAGTGCCAGTCATTGACAACCTTTTGCAAGAATGATGACAGAGGCCAAGTTGGATTCATCCTTATGTCATCTTCATACTCTTCTGCTATCCATCTAGAATTGATCTGTTTTTGATGAAATGTTTGAGTGCATGTATGCTTTGGATTGTATACCTTAATCTGGTAGGTATCACTCCTCTGCATTTTTGATGCATAAATCTTCCATAGACAATCACATTCACAGATAAATCTCACCATGCTACCATAGTTTCTGCATTGCTTAATAGGTCTCATCTCCAGTATAGCTTGCTTCTTCACTGCAACTCTGAACACTTTTGTTGTTGGAAACAACATAGTAAGCTGAAACTTAGGGTCTTTCATCTCTGTCCTCTCATTAAAGACAGGAAATAAAATTTCATCTTCATCTGTAGAATTGCTGGCCATCCTCTCTTCATCACTAGAAGCATAATTAGTAGAACAATCACTTAAATGTCCTTCTTCTTCAGTGACATCCTCATTCTCATCATGATTAAGTGTCTCAACTACATCTTTGTCCTTTTATTTTTGTTTTTCTTTGTCCTTAGCTTTTTCTTTACTCTTTCTTGCTCTTTCAGACTTGTGATTACAAACCTCATCATCAGTGTTATCTATATTGGAACCATCTGAGTAGAAACTACAATCACTTAAAACATCTCCTTCATGTTCAGGATTGTAATCCTCATCACTTTCACCATCACTGAGCAAATCCTCATCTCTAGCTCCTTGTCCATCTTCCACATCACCATTATAGTTGTGCCTAGGATCCAAATTCAGTAATTCTTCAAGGTCTTCTTTGTCAATAGGCTCTATTGTAGGATCTACATACTGCATATTAGGGTCTTGTGATGGAGCAAACTCTTGTGTGGGCATTTCATCAATATCCCAAACAAACAGAGGCTTAGTTGTGATGGTATACACATATATAATCCTAGAAGGTGGCAACAACTCACACATCTCTAACACATCTGCATTAGTTTCCAATGCATGTAATCCCTTATCCATATCACTTCTTGGCCACTTGTAATACAATGTAATTACTCCTAATTCCCCGCACTCTTTTGACATAGTAACTAATTCAATCAAACTCATAGTATCTACATCACAAAGGTCAAAGAAGTCAACACTACCACCAACATATTGCTTAGGGTTTTCTGTAAATTCCCCCCATAGTGATACTTTATACTAAACAGGTCTGAACCAACTGCAAAAAATAGAGTAAATTGAAACTTTATACAGACAAAAACATGGCACTATACTTATACTACCACTGTCAAAAACATAAAAAAACACAAGGGACCACAGAGGAGACATTGAATCACATGGGAGCACCAACATATTAAACCAAAAACATCAGAATAAGTTACACTAACTTCAGAACTAGCAACCAATACCAAAACCCTAAGTTCGTAAACACAAAAAACATATAATCATACAAAAACCCTAATTTCGTATACAAACGGTTCAAACCCTAATTTAATTTAAAGTGACAGAGCTTACCTCCATAATCGGGACATTCATTAGGTTTGTAAACGTCTTTGTCATTCGGATATCTTCGAAACCACACCATTGTCAGCAATGTAGCGGGAGAACTCAATTGGCGTGAGAGTGATCAAAGGGGGGAAGTGCAGTGAAAGGTAAAGACTGAATTGGTAAAGTAAATGTATCAGATATATGTATAATACGCGTACAAAACGAATAAGATTGAATTGCCCTCAAGGAAATAGACGGAGTTAACAGAAATAGACGGAAACACGCAAAGTGTTAGTAGTTTGGAGTGTCAGTATAACAAGTGCTAGTTTTTGAACTTGAGTATCCCAAGTGGTCTGACACCTAAACTGCAAGTACACATAATGCACTTTACTCAATTATTTAACAGTTTGGCTAGTATTTGCTAATTTAAATTTTATGTTAGTATAATACTAGGTTTTGTTAATTTATACTTTATTTTAATTTAATTTTCTCGTAAATATATATTTAATTTTCTACAAAAGACAAATAAATATTACATTTTGAATCATAAATATGGATGCTTAAACATTCATTCATAGACGTCATAAAATTAATTCCTTTAATGAAAAATTATATTGAATTACATACATCAAGGACGGAACTAGGAATTAAAACTAGGATGGGTTTGATAATTTACTAGCAAAATTTCACCCGTACCATCAGATTTATCAACCATCGAATTTGTACATAATATAGAGAGTTAATTAGCAGCATAGCATGAAAGAGTTCAGCAAATACATAATAATCACTTAATTTTTATGGACTGGATATATAAAAAAGAGAAATTGGTCCAAGTAAAGTCACAATATATTACCAATAATCTTTTTCAGAAATTTCATCCTGGGCTTAAGCCCAGACAATTCCATTGATGCTTATCTAAAGGTGGATTTAGAAAAGTTTTTTTTTTTTTACTAGTGCGACTCAAATTTATAATATTTAGATATTTATTTGAAAATTCAACCGTACAAATATAAGTATTTAGTAAAATGAATAGATTTATAATTTTTCAAATGATTAAATGATTTAGATTAATCATTTTTTAACAATAAATAATCGATCAATCTCTACTGTTAATATTATATAAAAAAATAAGATCGTTATGAACTCAATACTCTACAACTTAAATTTGGATAAAAAAAATGTTTTATAACTATATTTTGATATAATCTTTACATTCGTACAATCGAATTATTAAAAAATATTAATGTTACGTCATATTTTCGTTTGCCTCAATTATTTCCTAATTTCCCAATGTTACGCCCAAAAATTAGCCTCCTCTTACACAGAGGTGTCACCCTTTGTTGGGCCGGAGGAGAATATTACAGGTTACATAAAAGAAGGAAAGTTCAAGAAGAGGTATCAATTGGGTCTAGCCCACTTCATGAAAGGCGTCGCCCAATCATATAGCCTCGTCTGTTCCTATTATCGGGCCTAGCCCAATGGAGGATTAAACATCGCCTTATTTACACATAGTAACAAAAGATCCTAGCAGGAATATATGAGCCCCACTTAGAATAGGCTAGTCTACTGGAGAGGGGAGGCATCATCTTTGAGCCTCGCCTCTTTGTTCTCTTTAGCCTCGCCCATTTCTGAAAAAGAACCTAGCGTGTGGAAATTTATGTACCTCATCTATGTGGGCTCAACCTCCAGATGAGGGGAGCCTCATTTCCGCGTCTCGCCTATTTAGGCTAGTTTCCAGATGAGGGGAACCTCATTTATGTGTCTCGCCTATATGGACTAGCCTTATTTCTATGTCTCGCCTATTTTGTTATTTGCAACGATCGTTTTAGAGCATAACTGATGGATGATGTTTTCTCATAAGCAAAATCGCATCGCCTCTTTGAGGAGCCTCACTATATTTCCGGAAAAAGAGGGGGAACCTCCCCTTGCAGCTATTTGGAGAATCATGGAAGTTTAAGGGTCACGTCTAAGTCATCTATTTTTACATCAATTATCGCAGTTATGGAGGAGGATTCGACCCCACCCAGGCTAGTGGGCATCCCCACTAGGGTTCAAAAAGAGTCACCCCTTAGTGATCAAAAGGCTAGCCCTCTGATTAACTATATTTCTCCATGAATCCAGGAAAGCGTTGACTCCGATAACCTCGGGTCAATGACTTGACCGCCACACACCGAGAAAATAGTTGGGTCAATAAGCCCATAATAATTCACTAAAGTCGATGGCCCTAATTTCATGGGCTAGCCTAAATAAGAAAACTTAGCCCATGTCCGTTACTTGTTCCCCAAGAACTATGTTTGACTTGATCCCTATAAATAGGGTACATAGGCACATTGTATGTTACGATGCAAGCTTGCAAAAAAGAGAGAATTCAGTATTCGATCTTGATTGCGAACAAAATCTCACATACAATCTCAGCATCTCCAAATCACAAACCATAATCCTCACGTCCTATGTCATTCGCCGTCATCAACCACCATCACAATTTCAGCAACCCTCCCCGAATTTGTTTTCACCAAATTCCTCCCTTAACACCTAATATTAATCTATTAATATTTAACTTAATTTCCAAATTAATTATTTTCTCTCTATGAAAGCGTTGGCTTGATCCCAATAATTATAAGATACACAGATGATCCGACACATCTAACAAGTCGAGACATATTTCAAATCCAGCCCCAAACATCTAAAAACCCAAATTCCCCTATTTTTTCAATTCATTATTCCAGCAATTCTCAAAATTTGTTATCACCAAATTCCTCTATTAATAATTAATTAAATATAATTAGAGGAAAGTGTACTTTGTGTACTTGCACTTTAGTCAAGACACCACTTGCTATTTATAGTTCAAAATTGAGCACTTGCAATATCAATGTTTGTATTTCACTGCACTTTATTGCATTCCGTTAACTGAAGTTAACTCTGTTATTAATTTAGGGAGTAAAATGCACTTTGTATACTTGCACTTTACTCTAAAGTGCATTTTGTGTACCCACACTTTGCTCAAAACATCACTTGCAATGCTTTAGTTCAAAATTTAGAATAAAGTAGGAGTACACAAAATGCACTTTAGAGTAAAGTACAAGTACACAAAATGCAATTTACTTCCTAAATTAGTAACGGAATTAATCTCAGTTAACGGAATGCATCAAAGTGCAGTGAAATACAAACATTGATATTGCAAGTGCTTGATTTTGAGTTATAGTATTGCAAGTGGTGTTTTGATTAAAGTACGAGTACACTAAGTTCACTTTACTCGTATAATTACAAGTCACGCTAATAAAAATAATTTCTATCATGATCTTTGAAAACTCCAAGCCGTAGCAATACATGCGATTTGAAATCGCAAATTAAATTATTTATGTTATATTATAGATGATTGTCAAATAAGATTTGATGACACGGGTTCCAATGCAAGGCTTACAAATTAAGTCTTGCACACTTCTCAATATTTACTTAATGTGTAAGATATACTCAGGCGGTGAAAAATCAACTATAAATAGACCCCTTGTACTTGAATGTTTAGTGACTTGAGCCAATTGAGTAGAAATAATAGTATTAACTCTCTCTCACTCATCATTTCTTTGCAAGTTTTATTATTATATTTACTTGTTTTATAACACGTTATCAGCACGAGACTCTGCCAATTGAAGCTTAATCAACAAAGGAGGTATGATTTGATTTCAATTATTATCGTCTTCTTTTTACTAATTGTTTTAATTTGTTAAATTATTATTATCTAATATATTAAAGATGGCTATGCCGTCAGTACTACTATAAAGATGGCTATGCCGTCAAGTAATATTCAAAAGTTTTGTGGTCGGCTATGTCGTCATAACTTTTGAATTAAATTATTAATATATACATATAAATTTAATTAATTGTTTAAATCTTGATGTGCGATATTTTATCATGTTCAAACCTTTATTAGAATGGCAAACCTTGCAAAATTAGAGTTTGTTGCTTTGGATGTATCTGGGGACAATTATCTATCATGGGTGCTAGATGCGGAATTACACCTTAGTGCTAATGGATTAAAAGACACCATAGAATCAGGAAAAACCCCAACTGTTGAACAAAATGTTAAAGCTATCATTTTTCTCAGACATCACATTCATGAAAATTTAAAATCTGAATACCTAACTGTCAAAAACCCACTCACTCTTTGGAACAATCTTAAAGATAGATTTGATCACCAGAAACTTGTCCATTTGCCGCATGCCCGTTATGAGTGGATTAATATAAGGTTGCAAGATTTTAAATCTGTTGCTGAATATAATTCTGCCCTGTTCAAAATAAGTTCAAAACTGATTTTGTGTGGTGAGAATATTACTGATCCTGACATGATCGAAAAGACCCTCTCAACCTTTCACCCCAACACCATGATCCTGGCGCAACAATACAGGGAGCACAATTTTCAGAAATACGGTGAGCTGATATCTCTTCTTCTTGTAGCTGAGAAAAATAATGAGTTGTTGCTGAAAAATCATCAGATATGTCCTACAGGCTCTGCCCAGTTACCCGAAGTACATAACACATCATTCCGGAAGAATGAGCGTGGGAAAGGGCATAGAGGAGGACGAGGTTATGGACGAAACCGTGGACGTGGAAATTTTCGTGGTCGGTTTCGAAATCAGTATAACTCTGGCCACCTGAAGTGGCAGCGTGATGGCTACAACAACTATGGCCACCAGAAGTGGCAAAATGATGTACCAAATAAAATAAAGGCACCGCATGAAGGAGACACTAGAGATATCTGCTTTAGATGTGGGGCTCATGGGCATTGGACCCGTATATGTCGCACACCTGAACATCTTGTAAAACTTTACGAGTCATCTAAAAATCAGAATGGGCAAATGGTGGAAACAAATTTGGCAAGTTTTAATGATGAACCAATCAACAAGACCTCAAATGAACTAGATAATAGGACTAATCTTTATTATGACCTAGATGAATAGTTTTTATGCACGCTTTTGCTTTCTATGTAATGTTCTATATATTTCTGTTTCGTGTACTTGTTTTAATGAAAATATCGTTTATTTATTTATCTGTGTATTCAGAGTAAGTATGGAAGATATTTGTATTGCTGACTCTGCCACCACTCACACGATTCTACAAAGTCGACAATATTTTTCACAGTTAACTAAAACCAACTCTCAAGTATTGACGATATCGGGTACATCAAATATGATCGAAGGTCTTGGGAAGGCTAGTTTTATTCTGCCAAATGGAACACAAATTCATATACCAAATGCCCTGTACTCTAGCAATTCAACTAGGAACCTCTTAAGTTTCAAAGATATTCGCCTTAATGGTTTTCACATTGAAACTACTAGTGAGGATGGAAACAAATATCTTTTAATCACTTCAACCACTTTAGGCTACAATTTTTTTTTAGAAAAACTACACTCAATCTCTGCTGGATTGTATGCCACAAAAATCAGGATCATTGAGTCACACAGTATCACTATTCCCAAAATTATAGACCCAAAATCACTTACCCTATGGCATGAGAGACTTGGTCATCCTGGAGTTTCCATGATGCGACGTATTATAGAAAATTCTATGGGACATCCTCTTAGAAACCAAAAGATCATACAACAAGATGAACTTCCTTGTTCAGCATGTTCTCTGGGAAAACTAATTGTTCGACCATCCCCTGTTAAACTTCAAGTCGAATCCCCTAAATTCTTAGAACGGATCCAAGGTGACATTTGTGGACCCATTCATCCGTCTTCAGGCCCATTTAGGTATTTCATGGTTTTAATTGATGCATCAACTAGGTGGTCTCACGTCTGTCTACTCTCTACACGGAATACAGCCTTTGCCAAACTACTCGCTCAAATTATCAAATTACGAGCTCAATTCCCTGACCACCCTATCAAATCAATTCGACTAGATAATGCTGCTGAGTTTACATCTTCAACTTTCAACGATTACTGTATGTCGGTAGGAATCTCAGTTGAACACCCAGTAGCTTACGTGCACACACAAAATGGTTTGGCAGAATCTTTAATCAAGAGACTTCAACTTATTGCCCGTCATTTACTTCTCAGAGCCAAACTACCCACATCTATTTGGGGTCATGCTATATTACATGTTGCAAACCTAATAAGGATCAGACCATCTGCCTATCATAAACAATCTCCCCACCAACTAGCCCTTGGTCACATTCCCGATATATCTCACTTCAAGGTTTTCGGTTGTGCTGTATATGTTCCTATTTCGCCTTCACAAAGAACTAAAATGGGACCTCAAAGAAGAGTATGAATATATATAGGTTTTGATTCACCATATATCATAAGATATCTTGAACCATTGACTGGTGATGTGTTTACTGCTCGATATGCAGATTGTCATTTTGATGAGTCTGTCTTCCCTTCATTAGGGGGAGATAAGGTTGTGCATAATTTAAATTCTGAATTGACATGGAATACATCAGGATTGAATGCTTTAGATCCTCGTACTAATCAATGTGAATCTGAAGTTCAAAGAATTATTCATATGCAAAATATTGCTAATCAAATGCCTGATGCTTTTAGTGATTCTAGACATATTATAAAATCGCATATACCTGCTGTTAATGTTCCTGCAAGGGTTGAAATCCCTATTCGTAAATCAATTCCTGAAAAATTGGACGGTGATTTAAAACCACGTCAGAAGCGTGGCAGACCTATTGGTGCAAAGGATGTTATACCACGAAAACGGAAACTGATTGGACCTGCCCAAGAAATGGCAAGTGTTCCAAATAATACCCCAGAAGTGGTATTACCTCCTGAAGAGGTTCGAACCCCTGAAGAGGCTATAACGAAACCCCCAGAAGTGGGATTACCTCCAGAAGAGGATATTGCTCCTGAAGTGGCACATGCCTCCATAGAAGCAAATGTACCTGATAATTATGAGATCTCATTGAGTTATGTACATAACGGGAAATTATTGGATCGCGGGAGTACTGAGATTGATGAGATATATGCTTTTTCTGTGGCATGTGATATTTTTATGAACTCCGATCCTGAACCACAAAGTGTGGAAGAATGTCGACAAAGAGATGATTGGCCAAAATGAAAAATTGCAATCCAAGAGGAATTGCAGTCCTTGCGCAAGAGAAATGTATTTGGACCTGTAGTCCAAACACCAGCTGGTGTGATCCCTGTGGGGAATAGATGGGTATTTGTACGAAAACGAAATGAGAGAAATGAAATTGTAAGATATAAGGCCCGGCTAGTGGCCCAGGGATTCTCTCAAAGGCCTGGATTTGATTACCAGGAAACTTACTCTCCGGTAATGGATGGAGTTACTTTTCGTTTTCTAATAGGCATGGCTTGTATGGAAAGATTGGAAATGCGTCTCATGGACGTTGTGACAGCCTACCTATATGGATCACTTGATTGTGATGTTTATATGAAAATCCCTGAAGGATTAAAATTGGAGGAAACTAAGCCTCGTCATTTGTACTCAGTTAAATTACAACGATCAATATATGGCTTAAAGCAGTCTGGTCGTATGTGGTATAACAGGCTTAGTGAGTACCTATTGAATAATGGGTATATTAATAATCAAGTGTGTCCATGTGTGTTTATTAAAAAATCTCAAATTGGTTTTGTTGTTATTGCTGTTTATGTGGATGATTTAAATATTGTTGGTACTTCTGAAGATATTACTAACACTGCTAATTATTTGAAAAATGAGTTTGAGATGAAAGATTTTGGAAAGAAAAAGTTTTGTTTAGGTATACAGGTGGAACACTTATCTTCAGACATATTTGTTCATCAGTCAACCTACACATAAAAGGTTCTTGATCGATTTTACATGGACAAATCTCATCCACTGACTACGCCAATGGTTGTTCGCTCACTTGAAGTTGAAAAAGATCCATTCTGTCCCAGAAAAGAAAGTGAAGATGCTCTTGGACCTGAAGTTCCATATCTTAGTGCAATTGGTGCTCTTATGTACCTCGCAAACAACACACGACCTGATATTGCATTTGTTGTGAACCTACTTGCAAGATTCAGTTCTGATCCAACTAAAAGACATTGGGATGGAATTAAACATATCTTGAGATATCTTTGTGGGACGATTGACCTTGGATTGTTCTTTCCAAACAACTCGAAATCACAACTGGTTGGATATGCAGATGCTGGGTACATGTCAGATCCTCACTTTGGAAGGTCACAAACAGGTTATTTATTCACATATTGTGGGACTGATATCTCTTGGAAATCTACAAAACAGACTATGGCTGCAACTTCATCAAATCACGCAGAGTTACTAGCAATCCATGAAGCAAGTAGAGAATGTGTTTGGCTGCGGTTTGTCGTCCAACATATTCGGCAATCGTGTGGATTATCAAATATCACAGATAGTCCTACAGTTATGTTTGAGGATAATTCAGCTTGTATTAAGCAGTTGAAGGAAGGATACATTAAAGGAGATCGAACAAAGCACATATTACCGAAGTTCTTCTACACTCATGAACTACAAGAGAATGGTGACATTCAGGTACAACAAGTTCGCTCAAGTGATAATCTGGCAGATATACTTACAAAGTCACTACCTACGTCAACATTTGAAAGACTTCGAAATAGTATTGGCATGCGAAGATTAAAGAACATGTTACGTCAAGATGTCAAATTATGAGACATTTTATTCAGGGGGAGACTGTACTCTTTTTCCTTCGTCAAGGTTTTTATCCCACTGAGTTTTTCCTTGCAAGGTTTTAACGAGGCAGTAAATCTCTGTGATTGGCACATATTTGACAATCAAGGGGGAGTGTTATATTATAGATGATTGTCAAATAAGATTTGATGACACGGGTTCCAATGCAAGCTTACAAATTAAGTCTTGCACACTTCTCAATATTTACTTAATGTGTAAGATATACTCGGGCCGTGAAAAATCAACTATAAATAAACCCCTTATTATACTTGAATGTTTAGTGACTTGAGCCAATTGAGTAGAAATAATAGTATTAACTCTCTCTCGCTCATCATTTCTTTGCAAGTTTTATTATTATATTTACTTGTTTTATAACGATTTAAACATTTTCACTTACATTACAGTTTATATTTCCAGTCGAAGTGTCCGAATTATTAAAATTGAAATTTTTTAAATAACTTGTGTAGAAAAATGGCCTAATAAATATCTTGTTATTTTTGATAAATATAATTGTTTTGTTTTGCACTCTAAAGAAGAGAACAGAGCAAACTTGTTGCGCATGGAAGATTTTGAGAGGGTGGTGAAGATCTCATCATCATCAGAACCCATGTCTGTGGAAACCCTAAAATTACTTCGCAATTTCATTAACATACAACAGCGTAGAGCCCAAGCTTATGCCCACCTCAAAAGGTACAATCTTTTCTATTATATGTATGTGTGTGTGTATATAGGGGTAATTAATTTATGTTCTTGTATTAAAGATTCGATCTTTATGATTTTTAGCAACTCTTTTGGTAGAAATTTAACAAATTAGGGTTAAAGTTTATGAATGGGATGTAAAAATTGATGTGATTGTGAATTAGAGAAACAACTCCATTGAAATGATCGGAACAGAGAGCCACTTATTTTATTGGGTAATTACTGATTTGATTTGCAAGTTCGGAAGTTGAGTTGGTAAACATAGTGTGTATATTTTACTTTAGGTTAATGTGGGTGATTTGCGTTGGCATCAGAAATTAGGGAATTAGGAATTTTTTTTACTTAGGTTGGGGACGACATTGGAATTTTTTTACTTTAGGTAATGTGGATGAGGGGGGGGGGGGGGGGGGGGAGCATGGGAAATTTTTACTCCAGATTAATGTGGGTGATGGGTGAAGGCATAGGAAAATAGGGTATTAGGAATTTTTTACTTTAGGTTTTGTGTCTTCCAATTTGTTTCGAAATTAATTGCGGACTAGAATTATTGGTGATTTTGTTTGTATTGAGCCTACTTTGTTTTTCTGTTTGAAATTAAGTTTTAAAAGATAACAATAAAGAAAACTGATTGAAATAAACAATAATGAATACCATACTACTTTAAAAGTTTCCAGAATCCTCTGCATATTGTTCATGTACTGTTTTGCTTAAATTTTGTATTACATCAATGTTGTTATGTGTGTTGGTTTAGTTGTTCCTTGGGAGCATGCTGAGGTCAGGGAAAATGTTGTCATGAGGTGGGAGATTTTATATATATAGCTCAGCTGAGTATCTTGTTGTATCTGGACTCTGGACTATGTCATTATGAGCTTGTTTTCAAATTTAAATTGTACTACTGAACGAGCGAAGTGACCAAATTTTATGGAGCTTTGACCAAAGGATTATCTTGAAAGCCTTGAATAGATGGCAAACCAAATTAATTAACTAAAGCAATAGCTTGTGTCGAATTTATCATCAATATTATAACAATTATTCAGTAATTAAATGCACTAATATGATGGTTTGGAGGGTGAGGTGAACCAACTCACTTGTGCTTGTTGCATTAATCTTTTTCTTCTTAACTGCTACTTAAATTGGTTATCATCGAGTGAATAGAGAAAAATCAGAGAGAGAAATGGAAAAGAAGACGATGAGGTGCAAATAGATTCACTTTGTTAGGTTGACTATTCAGCAATCTGTTTTTGTTTATAATTAACTTCAAGTAGTCTGCTCCAAATTTTAGTACTGTAACTTGGTCATTAAATGATAGTGTCCATACTTCTTGTCAGTGGATTTGCAGACTACATGGCTTCAGGATCAGATGCAGCTTATCAGCAACTTTGCAGTGAGGTCACGGTAGAATTTAATGACTGCTCAAAACAGGTTACTTCATGTTCCAACATTAATCTTTAAAAAAAATAATTTGTATCTTCTTCCACGACTAGCCTCCCAGGCATATGTGTAACACGAGTTCTCGAATAGCTCAGGTACTTGAAATGGAATCTCTATTTATGAGTCCCGAGTACGGCCGAGAAGATTTAGCTCACTTGCTCAGATCTGTACAAATAAAAGAAAAGCAGAAATTGAATCTGGTATCTCTTTATTCCTTTCCACTGGTGTTAACTACTATTTTTAAAGTACCAGGCCAAAATTGTTGGCAAGCTGATATGTATGGACATGATTGCATTAATTCTAAATGCTTGTTACATTATGCTAATCTGAACTCTGAAACAAGGCATCTTAGAAAATTCGATCTTGTGCCACACTATGCTGGCATCCTTTCCTTAACCGCTTTTTCTTCTATTCACATTTGTTTCCTTCTCTCATTTCTTCATTTTCCCTATTTTCTTAGTCTTATATTATTATATATTATAATATTATCTCTGTTCATCTATTTTTTCCCCCTGTTTTTTCTCTCTATTTCTATTCCTTCATAGTCTCTTTCCTTCCTCTCATCTTCTCCACCACTAATGAGATGGAATTACGACGAGGGATCCATTTCGGGGTTCCATGGCATGACAATCGTGATTCTACACTTTCTGCTCTCTTGGTCACAGTTTGAATTGCGGTAAACTGTACGGTAAACTGTACTTTATTAATAATTAGGATAAGATTAGACCTGTTGATACGCGAGCCTTGTGCATCAAGTACACTTTTCCTATTAATTTGACAATCTTTACATGTTATGCAGTAGATATTCTTGATGATAAAGGGCAGTATTGGTATCTACAATCAATAAGATGGTTCAGAAATTATATACCAAATAATCATTGTTCATGCAATATTACAAATTATTTACGTTCATCCAGTATTTTAACCATTTAGCTTGTATCATTCTGATCCAACCAATGGCCCTCAAGTGTTTCACGATAAAGTGGTGTTTGTTATTTTATCATAATATTCCAAACTTGTGATACTACGAGTTCTGTTGGTAATTTGACTATGCTCTATACTGCCTCATGTTTGCTTTATTTTTATTTGTATAACCCATTCCTATGCAGATGGGTGTTATAAGAAATTTACAGGCTTCAGCCTGTGCAGATTCTCAAATTTATAGCTGAGTAAACAGCACTTTACACCCCTTATCTTTAGTCACTTTTTCGATATAATCTTAAACTTTTAATTTTGGCAAAATGCACCCCGTATCTTTAAATTTCATTTCATATTGCACTTTTTCGACAATTTTCCATTAAAAATTAAGGTTTGATGTTAAATAGGAAGGGTAAAATGGGTATCATAATTATTTATAACTAATATCATAATTTTATAACTATAATCTCTCCATCCCCTCTCTCTCTCAAATCTCTCTCGTCATTATCTTCTCCACTCCTCTCTCTCTCATGACCCGCCGGAATTGATGGCAGAGTTGACCTTAACACCACCTATTTCCACCGGTTTGTTCCCCTTCTGCCAATTACACAACCAATTCATCAATTAATTCTACCCAAGATAAACACACATACGCATACCATTCATCCGAGTTCACCGGAACCCCATCCCTTCCTTCATTTATATATATTTAATCATTATAATCCTCCGTCAAAAGTTCTCAGATCATCCATGAGTTACTAATTTGAATTCACATGGTTTATTTACAAAACAAGTACCATGTTTTATTATTCCAATTTGGGTTTACTGAATTGGGAACGAAAAAATTGTTGTTGATGAATTGATTTATGAAGATACAAAGTTGAAACTGTTTATTTTTTATTATTACATATTTATAATCAATTTTATTTTTAATTATGTTTATGGATAATTAAAATGGCATTAGGGTGCATACATGTGAACTGTATGATTTGCTGCGATGATAATGAACTTGTGTGTTGTGGTGACATCAAGCAACGTCACCAACAGGTTTTCCGGCGACATCAAGCAACACCATAATCAGATTTTTCGGCGAGTTGTGGTGATTTTTGGGTTGATTTGTATATAAATATAAGTCTGGTATTTGTTTGTATTTGTGGCCATTTGCTGCAGCGCCATGGCTCCACAGTAGTACTTCACATACTACAGATTTGGAATAAACTTAAGAAAAAGATGTATAAAGTAGAGAATATACAGCTGAAATACTTACACATTATTAATATTATAGCAATTTAGATGTGTATTTTCAATACTACCCTTACAAATTAACGTTGAATGTTATAAAATTAACGATAGTTGGTCAAAGGGTTACAAAGTGATTAAAAATTTAAGTTGTGGGATGCACTTTGCCTCAATTTAAAATGTGAGACGAAATCGAAAAACTGACTAAAGATAATGGGTGCAAAGTGCTAATTACTCATTATAGCTTATTGTTATTTATTTTATATTTAATTGAACTTTTAATTGATATAAGTTTTGTAATTGTAAGTAGGGGATATATGAAATTATTAACTGCCTAAACCATCTAAAGTCCCATATGTCTTGGACACTGTCTACTTGAATAACTTTTACCTGCACACTTCTGCTTGTAAAAATGTTCCTATCTTTCATATTATACAGAATGTCGCATGCATCCTTTGTCTGATACATTCACTTGTTTTTAGACAGCCACTATACAGGTCTTAAAGAAGGCTGGTCGTCCTTCAGAACGTCTGGTGAGCCATGAGAACTGCAAGTTCAAGGAGCCAATGCAGCATGAGTGTGTCCATGTCCATGAGATAACTGAAGCTGCTGGAACCGAAGATGCAGAAGCAGATGCAGAATATGATAGTACTCTTAAGGGTGCAATCAACGGTGTGCAGGATGCTGTAACTACTATCAATGAACACCTTGAAGAAATCAGGTATGAGATTGCAGCCATTGAAGCAGAAGAATGAAATTCGATTTAATTGCATCAAACTTAGAAATGAGAGTTGATCAGAGTATTGTGTTGATCAATTCAAGAAAGTGTATTGAATGATCTTAATATTTACATAACTGGTTAGGAAATTAGAGTTGTCAATCATCATTTCAGCAGGGGTTTTATCCAAGGTGATGTCCACAAATTGGAATGTAATGCCCAATCTAAAGTATTAATTTTCCCAAACATAGAATGCGTTATGCAACTCTAGAACGCAGGGCTACAAATTTTTAATAGGTATTGCATTTGAATCTGTGAACCATTGGAACGAGAGAAGCAGCTAACTAATCATCTGCTTCCAGAGGAAATCTAAGAATTTCTTGGCAATCCTACAACCATTGTCTGTCGTATGTCCATTAGCAACAATATTATTCAAGGGTGAGCTGCAATTTGTTTTTGGCCAAGCGTGAATTACATTTTATTTGTAATTTTACAGATCTTCCTACCGAATGAGATTTATTTTTGGTAAATGGATTTTAAGCAATTTGATATTGTTTTCTTTTGACCTCAAAATTGAAGTCCAATATAATATTCTGCCTATATATTTTTCAAGTATTTATTAAAAGAATTTTCAGTTTATTTACCTTTAAGCTCCCATGGAGGGCACCCACCTAGGTAGGGTTCGTAATAGTCCAGTATAGAGATATATCCACTGTAGTTTAACCCTCATTTTATCTGGTTGAATGTATCATGTATTTAGTTCATTGATTTCGATAGCAAACAACTCGTTCATACTCAAATTCACGAACAGTTTGCTTGTTATGTACACGTGAAATTTTCGTTATAATCATAGTTATGATGGTCTTCTATAGCACTCTTTTGTATAGAGTTCCGTAGCACTCCATTATAAAAATACATATATTTATCATATTTTTAATTAAATATAATTACAAACTTTAATTTAATAAATCAAAAATGAAATCTTACAATTTTTTTCTTTCAAAAGTCATTGAAAATTATGAAATATTTTGTCATGATTCTACAACAGAATCAAAATTATCCAAAAAGGACGTTCTACTATAGAATCAAATTTAAAATCAAACTTTTTATTGAAGTTTTAAGTGATATATTTTTTATAAAATATAAATATCGTAATATTTTATATGAGAATCGGAATTTATATTTTGTGAAACAATAATAACGCATTCAATCATAAAATGAATTGTGTGGTATGAGACTATATAAAGATGGTTCTCTCTTGAAGAATGACCGTCTTCCTACCGTTTCAAAATTTACAAGCCATCCGATAAAAAATAAAATAATTTAAATGTGTATATTTATTATTTAATTTTTGAAAGTTTCAGCAAGTCGACTAAACTCCAACTCAATAATACCATGCGTATTTATTAATTACTGAGATGCGGATACAGTTTAAAACAGTATGACATCATAAATATGTGTCTAATTGCTTGTAATTTGAAAAATACACTAAATGTTGAAGATCTATTGCATTTTAGTTTAATTAGATATTAAATAAACAAATTTAGTTGTGAGCTTATTAATCAAAGTTAATTTCATCATCCACACTGGATACGAAGTAGCAGAACTACAGGAGCACACCTGCGTGACATAAATTGAATCAGAAAATATGCATTCCACACATAACTTAAAAAGGTTTCTAAAATAAAAGTAGTAGTGACTTTTGTAGTGATTTTTTGTAATGATGCCAAGATTTACTCATTTACATCACTACAAAAAATCACTACTGTTATTTTAGGAATTATTAACTACCTTACAATGGTAGTTACTATTATTATATTGAGACATACACATAACTTCTAAAATATGTGTACCACTATGATTACCAAAATAAGAATAGTGATTAATGAAATACACATAACTTAAAAAGGTTTCTAAAATAAAAGTAATAGTGACTTTTGTAGTGATTTTTTGTAATGATACCAAGATTTACTCATTTACTAACAGTAGTAAGAGCCCTGAGCACTTTCTTTGTCTTATTTAACTCGTTTGTATTTAATTGTATTAATAGGTTTCCAACTCTCTTTTATTTAAAATCTACTTGAAAATGGTTAACTAATATACACAAGTTTTTAACTGCAAGCGCCTGTCAAATCTGAAATTACAACTGCGTTATTTATCACCAAGTAAATTTGCAATAGATACTTATCTATTATGATTAAACATTACTAAATTCAGTGTCCCGTGAATTTGTATGTGCAATTTCTGACTACCTAATATGAGCAAATTACAAAATTTATAAATAAAGTGCTGCACAATTTGATGAAAGCACTTTACAACTACCAACAATGCACATATACAAAACCCATAAGATGTTCAGAATAACAGCTCTAAGCATAAGAGAATCTACACATTCTATTACTGCAAGCATATCCCTGTACGACACAAAAATCCCTAGAGAGAGACAGCATCTACTTCCTCAGTATCAGAGTCCTCAAGCCCAGGTTCCCCTGCTGATATCAACGACGCCGATTGAATTTTTCCCGCATGCTCCAGTCTCATCAAAATCACTCCCCTGAGATTGTATATCAATGTAAGCTAGGTAAATGCTACTTGTCTAAAGTTGGTTAGTAATTTTCTGGATTGCAATCATGAAACTTCAAATTAAATGCAGGTTGCCAATCCAGATTTCTCTAGATTCTTCCTGAATCCTAATTATGTACTCATTATGATAATAGATGCATCCGATGTTTAAGTACTCCTACGTCTCTCCATAATGGTGGCATCCAAAACAAAGAAAGCAAAAGCAAATCTAAAAAAACAAATAAAGTACTGATGTATACCTTGCGTAGCGGGACTGTATAGATATATCTCTAACTTTAATTCGATTAACAGTCCCAGCCTGGCTCACAAGAACAACTTGTTCATCGCTTTCGCCGTCCTCTGTAATCAGCATTCCGCAGCAGAAGAAGAATCAGTGATCAAAACATCCCCACAACACCTAGAAAGGGACTATAAAAACACAACAGTACCTGTCACTGAAGATCCAACTACAAAAACGGCTGCAAGCTGATCTTCACTTGAGAACTACACATATACATCAGAGAGTTAGTATTAGGTAAGCAAATGTTGAAGGGTAACCAGTCAAACCACATATATTAACATGGCCACATGGGGATATATTTAATATACCTTAAAACCTATCAAACCAATTCTGTTCAAAGGTGAAAGACGAAAGCTGCTGAGAGGAACTCGCTTCCCAATTCCACTCTCTGATATAAACAATAACATTGGTCCACTGGCACGCTTACCACTGCTTGAATTAGGTAGAATTACATCAGAAAATATGCAATACAGTGAAATTCATATGAGAGTTTAAAATGAAATATTGCAAAACATAACTGCTGATGCAAGACACATCGAAACAAGGACATTATTTATATAGAACGAAGACATAACCAAAAGACAAATTTATAAAAGTACTATATGTATATATATATATATATATATATGAGAGAGAGAGAGAGAGAGAGAGAGAGAGAGAGAGAGAGAGAGAGAGAGAGAGAGAGAGAGCTGAAGGCAAAGATCAGAAAAATTGTGCCTACACTTTGCTCAATGTTGTATCATGCATGCGCTAAAATATGTGTTAATTAGATTTACACTGAAAATGTATATTACCAAAATAACAAAAAGTACTTGAAAACTAATTTTTATTAACTACAAATACTGCAAGTTCTGCAGAACAGCAGTAAAACCTAAAAGGCCACATGAGAAGATGGTGCAGCGAGGAGTACTTGAATCTATCCATTATAGTTTCCCATTCACAAAACTGATTCGGGGAATAAGCATATCTCTTTAGATTCTACACTACAATAAGTATTTAACCTCAACATATAAATTATCCCATAGAATAAAGGTCATTAGATATTCAGTTCATTTTGTGGAGGAATAACAATTAAAAGGAGGGCATGGAATTAAAGTCACCTACAAATGAACTAAGAAGTGTTGGATTAATTCCGCTCATTTTTTAAGGGACTAAATGCATCCTTGCAGATAAAAGATATAGGCATATTAAAATCTAGAATCCTCTTTACTGAGGTAGATAAGGGTTCGTCCAGAATGTCACACACACCCAAGTAGAAAGGTCACTTTCTCCTCAACTGATGAGCTCATGTGTCATAAACTCATAATTACTATTTTCATCAAACAATTTTAGTAGCAATCCAGAGTACATACCCACACCCATGTATAAAGGTAAAGATAACTTTCTCCTTAAGTGGTGAGCTCATGTGTCATAACTAATATGTTCATCAAAGTAGCAATCCAAAGTAGATATCAAATTCAGTGATAGGTGAAATACACAGTCACACACACACACACATGACTGCATAAACAGAACCGTAGAGAAATTACTCGCTGAGAGCTTCAGTTTTGCTTTCCAGGTCTTTTCGCATAGCAGCTGGAATTATGTCCATGCTTGCCATTTTATCTCCTTTCTTTAGTCTCATGGCAACCTGCCCTCGAGTATTTCTACTCAATGCTCGCATCTGAGAAGATATATTCACAGCAGAAGTAAGATGAAAATACAATCTTTAAATACAAAAAGTGGGCAAATGTGAGACAGCTCATCAAAAGGTTTTGCTGAATAATAGCAAGAAATCATAATCTACTGTTTAGTATTTGAACAGATAAACCAAAATGACAATTGAATAGTGTAACTCCCCGAGCCCACAAGCCTAACGTGTATAGGATCGTTCAACAACCCACAAGCCGATCCAAGAGCTAGCAACTTTTGTACACCTTTTAGAGACATTCGAACTTAACCAACTTATTGATGTGGATGTTACAATCACCCCATCTAATTGACTCGCATCATTGTTGAATCCACAAAAAAGAATCATACTCTGATTTCTGTGAAAACTCAAAGTCCATTTTGTTGGCTAATAAATCTGCACAAAACTACCACTAACATATGCTCTTTTAGGAGTATCTTCCTAAATGTTCATCAGGACTACTATTCATTGCAAGGTAGATGAAGGTACACATGGCCATAAGACATTCATCTGTTAACTCAGTGCATACAGCGGTTCCAGTATCCATTTACTACTAATTATAATTCTAATTTCTGACCTCTTTTGTTCTACTAACATTGCTTAGAAATATCGGTTTTGCCTTGCATATATCATGCTTAGATCATTCGAAAAAGACTGTAATTGAAATGCTTAGGATAGTAAGAACTTACAATCTCACAAGAACCTAAGATAACCATCCCATTTTGTGAAGCCATGGCCACAAGGTCCTCATTTGTGCAGAGACGTACCCATTTCAGTTCATCACCTGGAACCTGTTCAGATAAACACATGAGAAAGAGGTATATTTCAAGCTTAAAGCATCAATATAGAAGAGATAGTATTAAATGACTAACCAGCTGAATTGCTATGATTCCTGTTGACCTGATGGAGGAGAAATAACTCAAAGAAACCTTTTTGATGTAGCCATTCACAGTAAGCATAAGAAGATATTGATCTTCGGCAAATTGACTCACAGGAATAATCGAAGTAATCCTCTCTCCAGTGGATAAGGACAACATCTGAATGCAGCATGACGACTATTTAGCATCACCGGAATGATAGCTTTAACATTAATGTGTGAAGAGTTTAATGTCTTACATGAATTAAGGGAGTTCCAGCTGCAGCACGTGTACATTCTGGAATTTTATAAGCACGAGCTGAGTAGACTATGCCTCGATCACTGCAAAAGAAGATATTTTAGTCATCAGAAATAGAGAAAATTATTCCATGATGTATGTAGCACAAAGAAACTTCTATTAAATGGATACCATCAAGTCATATTACCAAAAACTATAGGCTATATAAATTTGGTAATTCTTAAATTGAGTGTTGACTCAAAACTATAATGTCATGGAAATCAATTTTAAGTGGTATCTGAAAGAGCGAGAGTACGTGCTGTACGTCCTTCACTAACAAATACATATGACTTGAGATGGTATAGAATCAAAACGGCATATCAAAGTTGAGATGCTTCTCACCCAAAATCTGAAAGAGTTGTGAATACAAAATATTAATTTCAGTGTGGGGATTTCACGAGTGGAGATCGTGACATTTTAATACTCGGTATTTTAGTGTTCCGAGAAAAAGTTGGCAGCATGATTAGTAATCGCAACCAAAGAGTGGGATGCAAACGGATTTAAAATCTAAAGCAGCCTTATGCTAGGAAAAACACGGAAATGGTATGTAAACAGCTGCATTTAAGTTATGCTTTATTGCTCTTGCAACCTGCATAGAGTCACCGTAACAATGATACTCAGGTAACTCTCTAGAACCAAATCACTGTATTAGATGACCGTGCTTGACTATAAAGGTCACGGGAAGCTGCATGAAGTCTAATAGAAAAAACAAGGAGTCAGATTTTTATAGGCAGCCAATGGGTTCAATTTAATCTTTCGAGTCCCCAAGCTTTAGAAAGTATATGTTTCTTAGGATCTTATAATGAGTAGCTACAGATCTATTCATTTGCATACCATCATCCATCCAATCATTTACAAAAATGTAAATCCTTCCTAAGTTAGCAGTATCTTTATCTATTTCTTTAGATGAAATGATATCAAGTGTCTTATATGCTAAATTAGTTCTACCTGAAATTTCCACAGTATCTTGCTATCATGTCACTAACCAGCTTACGTGTATCTACAATAAAGTGGGGGCACATACATAAACTATCATGTTTGTAACGGTCTGTGAGCTTGTCTCGGGAGCCAAACAGGCATGAGATTGTACAGACAAAATCTATAACCAAGATTTACCATTAAAAAAACAATAATTTGTAGCTTCTTAGCATATCCGTTTTGCAATTTGCACTAAAACTTCTTATATTTAAAAGTATCAAACATGACAGCCTTTTGTGCAGATGTATTATGTTTCAAATTTACTAGGCAAAGACTTGTTCGAAATCTAGACACTTCACTTTCCGACAGATGAGAGATCTGTGTAAATTTCTTTCTAAATAAGCTTTCTCCATCTAATTTTCGTAGTTTGTGATTCCCGGGAAAAATTTAAAAAGCAAGCAATTCATGGATAATCATATTATTCTTATCAAAAATTGTCCAAGAAAATGCACCCACATTCACTGGGAAAGAAAAAGGCATGCAAGCCAAAAGAATATTTTTGTAACTAGAAGTAGCGTCATTTTGAAAGTACCTGAAATATAAGACATGATCATGGGCATGACACACGAGGAAGTCCGACATCATGTCATTTACCCTTAATTTTCCAACAGACTTCCCAATTGTTCCACGATTTTGAAGGTTGAAGGTGTCAGGTCTCATTCGCTTAACATAACCTTTCTCACTAAGTGCCTACAATTATTAATAAATATCTGGAATTAGAATGAAGGAAAAAAAAACATTTGGTACATTCGGTAAATTGCATAGCATAGGAAAAGAAAGTACCAATAGCATTTCTTCATTTGGGATAACATCTATCTCTTCAAGTAACCCACTTTCAGTATCCTCCAAGGTTGATCTCCGCGGAGAGGCAAACTTGTTTTTAATTTCAAGTGCCTCCTGTTCTATCAACTGAGAAGCAAGAAGAGGGACACATCACTAATCTGCTATAAACAAATTACTACAAATTCTCACATAATATTGGCAAAAATATTTTCTCTTTCTACTTAAACTCTTCAAATTTGATCATTATTATTTAATTATTGAGACAGGAATGGAAAAAAAGATTTAAGGTTCCTTTTATCAGGGAAGTCTAGTAAGAGCAACTCATTTACTCATTTCGGATACAACTATTACAGTTTTAAGATAGTGTGGCAGGATTAATTAATCAACAAAAAGTAAATGTGTCGATGGTACATTGAAGGGTTTCCTTAATTTGCTTTTCATTCAAAACCAAAGGTATATCAGATGATAATCAATATTTCTCAAGATTTGGGGTATAAAGGTAAGGATTTTCTCCTGTAAAATGGAAACATGAAACTATCATTTAATTACTAAGATGCAACTCGTCTATATAGGACTTGAGGTTTCTTCTTCACGATAGATTAAATATCAGATCAACAGGCAAGAAGTCAGGTATGGTCGGATTTAACTAGTGTATGGTCGGATTTTAGGGGATGGTCAAAATTGTTTTTTAGGATACAAAGTTTGTGGTATCTGCAGTATTGTAATACTTGGTGTCCAAATAAGTAAATAACCACCGTCCAATTTTATTTTATACAATCTCTGGGCAACGGGCATCTAAAAGTTCATTACAATTTCACAAGTATCAGAAGGTATGGGGCTAGAAGGATGCTCACAAGCTTCAGAAGTGTTTGATCTCTTCTTCAAGAATTGAACTAAGTGTGGTTATCGCCTTTTATCCGCAAGGCTCAGCGTAGCAGAGACCCCTCTCTTCTTAATAATAAGAAGTTGAGGGTTGAGGCATGTGTACATAAGTATTTGAAGTTTTATTGCTTTCACTAAAAGGTTCAGGTCTCAGTGGAGGCATGTTTGCGTGTAAGTAATAAAAACAGCGTTAATTTAACCCAGATAAATTAATAAAAAAATTCTGGTTCCAGTACTACTGAAGTATAGAGGTCTAAGAAATCGAAGAGATATTACAACCTTACATTACATACATTCTACAGCAATGCAAAGATCATATTTAGATAGTCATAGCCCTACCTGCAACATCTGATGTTTGCTTGACAGTAGTTGCTCTAACTTCGAAATTTGTTCCCTCAGGGATTTTCCTTCACTGACAAATTTATTTCTCTGCAATACAAAAAGGAAAAAACCATCCATTGTAGGGATGATAGCAAATCATAGAGAATTTGACCAGGTTCAATACTATAAAACATATTACTATTACAAACCTCAAGCTGTGTAAGCCTTCTCAAGTTTATGTCCAGTATAGCATCAGCTTGTTTGTCGGATAAGGTAAACTCTGCTTGGACAAAGAGAGAAAGTATAAAAATGCTATTATGTTAACATCAAGCATAATCTTCAATTTTTAACCTCATTCAATTCATGCCGTGTTCCATTGACAAATCAAGGATCTAAGGATGCTTCAGTGTACGACATATCAAATTCTTTCCATCCCATATAAGATCATTCTATTCTCAAAAACTACATATATCATCTTTTAATTCCCTACATCATCGCCTCCCACTTTGATCTCCTGTTTCTTTCATTATTCCCCAACACCTCCAAGTTTTTTCGCAACTCTGATTCTGTTCCCACCCCATTTTAATCTAACCAACTTAAGACCAATCTAATACCCGGAAAATTAATTACCCTCTAAATAATTGAGGTAGAAAATCTTAAACAGGAAACAGATATATAGGAGAATATTGAAAAATAACAGAAAATCAGAGTTCGTGTACGTCCTTTTGATGTACCTAGAAAATTGGGCATATTCCTACCATTGTTCTCCACGCTAACTTGGTGTCAATCATTATAATTAGATTCATATACGTTAACTTTCATCATAATTTCATGGGCAATTCGCAGGAGTCTTCAACTAAATGAAATAATCTGCCCTTGGATGTCTCTAATTGGTCTAGTTATCTACGAAAAGTAAGCCAGTAATATTTTTTTATTCTGTGTTTTTGTATGTAACAATATAATTTCTAATAAAGAACCATTACAATAATTTAGGAATAAAATCCAGATAGCACACTTTTCATATACAAATTAAAAATTAAGTAAAGTACTTTGCTAAACCATGGGTTTTGATACGTAGTACACAGACAGGTTGCAGTGGGGAATGGAATTAGAAACTTGGAATCTAACAAGTATGGTCAAAATTGTTTCTGAAAAATCAATAAATCAAAAGGTATTAACAACAATTACGTAATAGAGAAATCCTATTTTAAAAGCTAAGATCTCACCCCTGACTACAAAACATATTAGCTTTGGTGCAGTGCATCTTGTTGGTTTACTCTAATTTCTTTAGCTATTATTTTAGATTCTATATAGTTTAGTTGTATACAAAAATTTTGTAGCTAGATTACATTCTCTCTCACTGCTCTGTCTCTAAATCTCTTCTATTTCTCTATTGGCTGCTTCAAATTACTGTTTATATTGCATTATTATACTGAAAATACCAAAAACATTCAAAAATACCAAGATACAAACCTAGTTCCTCACAGAATACCCCTGGTAAATAATCCAAGGAATATGACAGGTATAGGAACCACTAAAGAAACAAGAACTACTGCTTATTCATCAGCTAATATATTTCCGAAAAGTCGAAAACTAAGCCAAAGACAATAACTAATTTTCAGAAGGTCTTAGCTCTTCACGCTAACAAAGAATCTATCCAAAGAATAGTGTGACAAAAGCATAGACTTGTTATAAGAGCTGTTCAGGCAAACTCCAGCCTAGAAGGAAGAAAGATGGGTTATTAAGGAAGAAACTTATAGCAGCAAAAAGCACAACCTTTTCTCAGACTAGCTGATGCTGTTGCGTTGCTAGATGCTTTCCTGATTACGGCGATCACTGCATCTAAGTTATCCAGCCCCACAACAATGCCCTTGTTTTGCAAATAAAAAAGAAGGCTATCAGATAAGCAGCAGCAAAAACTATTTAACTTTTTTAAACGTTATTATTCCCTTTCTGTAAAATTAAAATCCAGATTTCAGAGTTGCCTACATTCATCAAGTACGCCAGAAGTAGAAATAAAAAAGTTTCCACCAGGATAGATGGAACTTTTTGTTCCATGTAAAAAGATCCATTGTACATTAGAATCTCAAAATCAATTTAACATACCTCGATAATATGACTTCTCTCTCGGGCCTGTGACAACTTAAATTTTGCACGTCTTTCAATTACAGAGCATCTAAAATCCAAGAATGCCTGGTAAAAATGTAAAATTGCTAGTTATATCTCTAAATATATCCAAAATGAAGTAAGATACCCCAGTTGCAGCAGATTTTTTCCTTCAATGTTTGGAACTTTGGTATAGAATTGTTATTATTTTAGTAGATGTACCAATGTCAAATAAACATCTCAACCCATTCGGTCATAAATTTAGGTATGGCCTATCAAAATGGCCACAAACTTATTTTTCCTTTTTTTTTTTTGCTAAGTTGATATATATTAGAAAGAGAGGAAGAATGTACAAGAATAGCAACTAGGCCAGCTACAAAAAGATACCAATCCACAACTCGAAAATAACTGATTTTCAACCACACAACTCTTCATATATAACAAAAAATGTGTACACAGAGGTGCCCCTCCCTGAGAAAGTGAATAGAAGATCAGCAAAAGAAACCTAAAAGAAAATCAAAGGTACAGATTAAACCATAACTTCACTTTCTTATTTGTTTTCAATGATTAGGGTAGGGAGAGGACTAATTCTCCTTAAGTATTTTATATCCCTTATTTCCTTCAAAAAATTGTTTGATTATCGATAATAGGACAACCAACTCCAAAGGCTTAAACTGATTAACCTTGCTGTTAACAATAAAATTGACTATTAACTCATTTCTGCATTGTTAATTCATGTTGAATTGTCCATATCCATATTTAGGAAGTTTGTGACTGAAATGTTTCATTTTTAGGAGCATTATCGTCTTGGTAAGAAATTATCACGCCTTAGCCCAGTTAAAAAGCAAGCATATGATTTTAGTTAGACTATTAGACAAATGATTAACTACAGTAGAACCTAGTCCATTGTAATAAAATTTGAAACTAAACATCAAAGACAAAAATAGCTTAACAATGTAAACAATCAGGATGGATTTAAACATGATGTCGTTAAACTTGTCACCTGCAACAATTCCTTCAAGCCCATCTGTTTTGGTTGCCCATTAAGAATGCTGTGAACAGTTAAATGCAGGACATAAGAATAGGCAATTTAAAACATCCAGAGAAATGACAGGAGACACACTCAGAAAAGAATGCAAATTTGAATACTACATAATTTATTTATTTATTTTGTTTTTTTTTTGGGGAGGGGGGGGGGGGGGGATGGGGGGTACAGCAAATGTTTTTATGTGCTTGCTTACAGAATCCAAATTACTACCAAATATTGTTTTCCTAGACACTCATCAGTTCTTTTCTTTTTTGCTAAATTCCTAGACACTCCTTAGTTAGCCTGACAGCATCAAATTACCATGATGACAAGATCACAATAAGTCAATTATGTACAAACCTAGCTGCTGCCCAAAGATATACCTAGATCCTGGATGTGTAAAATCGTTTATACTGACGACGGAATATATTTCATATAGCATGGTTATGTGAATGTAAAACAGATGTAATTACTTTCATGTTCATAGGTTAAGGAATAGCCATATGCAATGTTTTCGGTTTGTGAAAGTTAGCAATATTGCAGTATTATGGACAAAGGTACAGTTTCCCAAGACAAAGTCAACAAAAAATCCATTGGCTTGTAGCCTAGCGGATATTCCCCTTCTTTTGGTAATAAGATGTCGAGGGTTCAAGCCTCGGTGGAGGCATGAGTGTGTGGGTAGTTAAGTTTCTGCAACTAACTAACTAAAAAAATGGTAGTGCTAACTAAAAAAATGGTAGTGCAGAGGAATGCCAATATTACTGACCAATTACTAAATTGCAAGTTAACATATAATCTCAAACAGTAATGGAATAACAATAGGTTTTACAGGTTCAAGATATTTATTAATCAATTAGTTGAAGGAGTTCTTATATAACTAGCTGGCGGAGTTCCCTGAAAAAAATCTACATTACTTCTAAGAAGATAATCTTGCCCGTGTCAATTAACATAAAATTTTGACAATAATAAGAATCTGTAAACTACTTACCCCACCATATTGCAGCTGAAGCCAGACTGCAAAGCAGTAAGTCGATAGAGATTGTTCAGAACAATGGAAGGATCTGAACCCCTCTTTAGCTGTAAAAGATTGAGTCATTCATCAGCATTCTAAAATAGTGCAGTCAAGGAATGGTGTCCGGTGAAGCGCCAAGTGTTTGTGCATCCAGAAAATAGAATACAAATCAATAAATACAGATATATTTATACCTCAATCACGACACGCATTCCAGAACGATCACTCTCATCACGAATGTCGCTTATGCCTTCTAAATTCTAAAAAATGTAAAAGACATAATTTAAGATAAAATAGCATGATCCAATGCCTGTGCCACAACAGATGCCTTGAGGAGATAATAAAGAACAAACAATATTAAGACATTTCTGGAGCTAGAATTAGCAATAAAGAGGATCGAAAAACTATTGAAAAACTATTGAAGAAGTGGTTGGTTCAAAAACCTAATGAAGGAAATAATATGCTCCTCATTCTTTAATTATTATAACCAGGTACTTCATTTCCATTGCCTACCGCCACCAAGCTTTATTGATATCTCTTCCTAGGAGTGCTTCATGGTGACATGCGAGGTAGATATTAACGACTCAAAGGATGGTTGTACTCCTGCCTCTTATCTTGTAGAATTCTACACTCTAACTAAAATTGAAGAGGCCAATGAGGCGCAGCAAACCAAGAAATCAATGATTACTTCATATACACTAGATGTCCTTTATGAATGAGTCGTCTCAAAATACATAGACCTTTTTCATATTTAAATAGTAGTAAACAAGGTTACATTTAAAGCATAATGCAACAGACATAGAAAGAAATTTAATGTTATTTGGAAAAAACTTTAAAATAGCATACTCTGATGCAGTCAACTACATTGCTGCTTTTGATAGGTAGAAGGCTGAATGCGGTTGAATTTGTTTGATTCAGTGGTTCAAACTTTTTAGCTATGGGACTAAGACGTCTTACTGCAAAGTTGAGACAAAAGTCTAAAGCGTCTATACTGCCTATCAATGTACTTACTAATTGACTCAAGTTGTCCTCTGTTCATTTTCATTTTGCCTTCTCTTGTCGCATTCATTTGACATCCACAGTAGATAACAGTAACTAAAAATAATTATTAGTTATCTCTTGTTGAAACCCAATAATAGTACATAACAGAGTGCACATGACAGTAACTAAAATTAATTTAAATTATTCCATCGTGGTAGTTATCAATTGTTTAGAGCTATCTTAGCACATCCAAAGGTAGGTAGATGCCGCGAAATGCGAATCACTTCCACACCTTGGAAGATACTTGACAAACATTAAGGCATTAAGAATCCAAAAAGTGTACCTTTTCCTTGAGATTAAATTTTTTTATATGCTTTCGAAACAAACAAAACACATAAAATGCAAATATATTTTTGATAAAATTTACTTTCATCACCTAACCTGAAAAGATTATACATTTACCTTGTTCTCCACATGCTCTGCGATTTTCTCAACAAGAGAGGCTTTGTTTGTCTGATATGGTATCTGTTTGAATTTTAAAGCATAAGATGGAGACAAACGACAGAATACTCAATACATCGCAATGTGAAATTCGACGTTTTAGTGATCAGTTTATAAAAAAAGCATACTGCAGCTAAAACATCACATTAGAATTTTGTTAACGATGCCAGGGCCCAAAGAAGTTGTTTTAAGGTATCTCAAATAAGATGTGGCATCAATAAATAGGCCTGTAGAAATTTTGGTAGGTCTAGCTTCTATGTAATCAATACAGCTTATACAGGCTATTTGAGACTGTAGCATTATCCTTATGAGTCATGATACACATCGGGAGAGCTACCTCTTTAATGATAATCGCTGTGCGCTTGGTTCTGGCATCAAGTACTTCAATATCCGTCTTTCCTCTTACTATAACACGTCCTCGACCAGTTCGGTATGCCTCTAGGATGCTTGAGAAAAATGATGGCGTCAGAAAGAAAGCAGCCAAACAGCAGATAGTTTACCAAAATCAAATTTTAAGATCATAAACTGGATATCATTTAAAACGTAAGATGTTCAATTACCCTCGGCCACTGCCTGCAGATCTCATCCTAATAGTTTGCTAACTCAGTGCCTTGTTTTCATAGAATTAACATAAAACATGATACATGATTGTGTGCAAGAGTTTGGCAGCATATTAAGATACATTTCAAGAAAAAAGTACTTTGATAATTGAACAGTATTCTTTGTTTGAACGACAGCTACTTTCCAAAGTCTCTACTGCAGTGAGTACTAGTTAATGACGGGTTTAGGGGATTTCGGTTCCATATTAAGTCATCTGGCTACTATAACAAAAAAGCAACAAGAAGTCTTCATATATGTACCATCTTTGACATTCTTTATTTAACACTGGACACCTAAGTACCATAACTTTTACATTACATGAATATATTTTTTTTAAAAAAAGATCTATTTTCTATTTAAATTTAGTTGAAACATGTTATAAGCGCTGGCCTTCACAGTTAAATAATTAAGGGTTTCGTAAAGTTATTGGTTGGAGATAGTAGCATATCCTCATTATTCCTTTTCATGAGTTAGGAGGTTCTCTAGACTTTTATTTCACTTACAATAATAGTCTCCGCCGTTCTCACTCTATAGGTCTGAATTTCGTATTTATCTTCTAAACACTCTTCCAGAGCTTTTAATCTCCATCGTTTAACTGACTTGTTATCTTAATCTCTCAGACCTTTATACTTATCTCTTTATACAACCTCAAATTATTATAAAAAAATCGTTCAGACAACCTGCCTCACAGAAAACCATAGAAGTAAAAATACAGACATGGGAAACCACATTTTTAGATGGAAAAATGTATAATTTAAATAGGACAACTGAATGCCCTAAAAGGGAAAAACAACAAATCCTAATAGTTGAACATCCAATCGATTTTTCTGAGATCTCCCAACATGTTGCAGTTGCAACTGCATAATGCTTATGGTTGCGCTAGGAAGCATGGCCGTGGATCTTACATGTATATGCTAAGCATTAAAAGGATGGGGGAAAAGATCAACCTACCCATGATTACCCATTATTATCCCTCCAGTTGGGAAGTCAGGTCCCGGCATATACTCCAGCAACTCTTGCAGCTGTCGCAAAACAAAAACTTGTGAAACCAAAATGGCAGGCTTAAGCCATATGACAGTGTTATCGGTGATACTTTACCATGCTTTTTCATAATTTCCATAAGGAAGCCAAAAATCAAAAGAAAATCTAAATGCATATACATAATCATTTTGCAAAGCTTTGCTGCGTACCGTTGCTTCAGGATTATGAATCAGCACAGAGAGTGCATCCACCAATTCCCCGAGATTATGAGGGGGAATGTTTGTTGCCATACCAACCTTTAAAATGGTGACCATATCAACACTTTGTAATTTTTGAAAACTTAAGTAAAGAACTTCTAATTTTTAGAGAAGGTACACAGAATGCAGAAAATTCACCGCAATCCCAGAAGAACCATTCAACAACAAATTTGGGACCCGAGCTGGTAGAACCGAGGGTTCTTTTTGAGAACTGTCAAAGTTAGGAACAAAATCCACCTGAAATCAATGTGCCAACAATTCTAAGAGAGTAATCAGGATTGCACAATCAAACACAAAACAGAAAGAGTTCAGAACGCTCACAGTGTCTTGCTCCAAGTCAGCCAGTAACATTGCTTCTGAAAGTGCCTAAGAGATTATATGAGAGCTTATAAGAACGTATGATCAACCCAAAATCAAGTTTTTAACAGAAATTTAGGATACAGTTTAAAAAAAACGAACATCACTAAAACATATATCGGTAAAACATGAATTACTTTGCTATTTCTTAGAAAATAACTTGTAATCTTCTCGAGACTAATGGCGAAGAGAAAATCATCTACAGTCCAGATATTTCCAGAAATTCTTGTGTTGTTCAAGTGAAACCGCTACAGGTAGTTTATCACAGGGGAGTTGTCCAGATAACATAAAACTTACCTCCAATCTACACTCTGTATAACGCATTGCAGCAGGAGGATCAGCATCCATTGAACCAAAGTTGCCATGCCCTCGAATGAGTGGGGACCTTAAAGAGAAATCCTGGATAGCAAATAAACAAGTTTGAGAAAACTACATATCACCTGTACAAACTTTTTCCCTTCTTTGAGGTGTAACGAAAAGATGAATGAAGAAAGCTTCTCCAAAGTTGTATAATAAACACAGCTAGAGCTTGCAAATACTCTCATGGACCAACTTGACTGCCCAGGTATAACTCCATGATTAGCTTGTCCAGTGCACCTTGTGAATAATGTTTACACACTAGACACACACATATCAATATAGAGACTAATACCTTCTTGATGCATACATACAATCCAAATTCAGAAGCGCCAATGTCAATTTTCAATTTTTCTCATACTGAGTTACTCTATATCATGTAAGTGCATATATTTAATCAACTACTTTTGCTGAGCAAATAATGTTAAGATACATAAGGAAAGACATATTTACTGGCACGATTTAAGCTCAAGAGTTTAACTTGCCACAACAAATTTGCCATGCATACGAGGCAATCTCAAGATAAAGTTCATAGCGTTCACAAGACCTGATATCTAAAGTGATGTACAAGCATGGATAATACTCGTTCAAAATTAACAAGCCAAGCTCAAGCCTTAGTAATTGACTACTTCGCAATTTGGCCACACTCACATTATTTAGACCCCAAGCAGGACTCTGACATCTAACAGAACTAGATAATGTGATTTTACCAGTGCAATATTAACTTCTTCGAGGTCCAGCGCAAAAAAATATATAGGTGAAATTGATAGCCATGCTTGAAATTTCTTGCAATTCTATCAAGATTAAAATAAACTTGGACATCTTGACATCAGCATGACTAAGACCTCTATATACATGTTGCTTTACATCCTAATAGACTAGAAATGATTGCAACTGATCAAGACAAACTATATATAGGTGGAAACACATAGAAATCAAATAATTAAAAGGACAAACAACCCGAGTCAAAAAGGCGAGAAGATGGAATAGAGTTAGTCTCTTACAATATAGATATTCTACTTATCGCACAGAATAGCTCATTTACGACGACATTTCTCTCGCAATCTAAAGGTGCTATAACATGAAAGTGTCTAGATATAGAGAACCTAACCAGTTAGGCCTAGACATAAAATCCGCAAAATTAGAATGAAGAAAATCGAAAGAGTCTTATTAGAAACAATTTCCTTTATATTCGTAAAACACATAAAGCTTCTTTTAATTGCTTAATGGCTTTTGCCTTTATCCACATATACTGGAGCTGAATGAACAATTTCTAATCAACAATAACATTTGATTTGGCATATTTGTTGCTTACATGTGAACAACTTTAGGTTCACAAAACAAGTCTAAGAAAGATCTCTTGGCTTAGCAGCAGGAGAAAAGACTTCTTTTTCATATTAGGAAACACTATTTATTTACTTATACATAGAAATTAGCAATATAGGCCCATTCCATGATTACCTGAGCCATTCGGACCAAGGAATCATAAACCGCATTGTCCCCATGTGGGTGAAACTTTCCAAGAACCTGCAAGAAGAATTATGTAACAGAAAATATTACACAGTGATGGTGATGACTGATGAGTGTCTAACAGATGAACACTTGACAAGTGAAACATGTAACACTTTCCAGTTTCCACTAATATAACAGAAAAGTTATTTTTACCTCCCCAACCACTCTTGCACATTTCTTATAAGGCTTCCGTGAGGAAAGACCCAATTCATGCATAGCAAATCTACAGCATAAATCACATCAATGAGCAGGTTTATCGATTAATCTACAGAAATGTAAATACTATAATAAATTCTGTTTCAGAAATAAAGGGATGCAGTAACATAGAATAATACACCATAAAGAAATGGTATAATAAAATATGTAAACATGCAAATTAATGCTAGCAAATAGAAAAAGCACTCCTAAATAAAGGGTAACGAGCTCGGCCCACCCCAACCAAAACTACAGTGGCTACCAAACTCTACAAGTTATTTGACATCGTGATCTAGTGCTAGGACCGACTTCAAGAGGTCATGTACTATGCACGGTCCCAGGCCCACCACATCCAATCTGAACACAATCTGGCCTACCTCTCTCCCTCACCCCCTCGACTCATTCACTCTTTGCCCTTCTCAATGGTGTCACCGATGTCTCTACGAACATAGTCAAACCACTAGTCTTCCCTCTCTTACTATTTGTAACATGGAAGACTTCTACTACTGCCCATAAAACCTCATTCTCTCTTCTGTCTAACATTTTATAACCATTTGTCCAGCACACCTCCCTTAATTCTATAATTCTTGATCACCCAACACTCAAACACATACGCATAGTAGACTAATAGCTACCTTCTAGAATCTACTTTTGTTTTTAAAGTCCGTTTGGCATTGGTTTCCCCGACCTTAAAACACATTTCACAGCTTTTTTGGCCAAAAGCAGTGTCTGGCAGCACCACAACTACTTTTCCATTAATCATTTTTCAGTTAAAACCTATCTTAAGTTACAAATTGAACTTGACTAAAAAATAAACTAACATTAACCTTTTCGACCTAAAACTTAAAACACTTTATCCACAAATTAGGAACAACAAATTCAGTGTAGGGAAGCTAAAAATCAATCCAACTACAATAACACGCTACGATTGTGCTAAATCCTGTACACAAAAACATAAATTACACACACACAAATACACATTACGCAAATAAACAAAACTCACAAAATCCTGCGATGAACAGGCTTCAAACCATCCCTAACATCAGGCAAAGCTCTACCAAGCAACACCGACATAGCATACGACATATACGCCTCACTCGCCTCCTTATGGAGCTCCATCGGAACAATTCTTCCATCTCTAACACCATCATCCCTAACTAAAACACTTCCATTCCCCTCATCTCGTGTTTGTCCATCGCTATCGACTCGCTTGGCAGTAATAGAGCGCACCGGTCTCGCTCTTCGGAGTGTGGAAAAGTATCGAATTCCTGGCGAGTCGAATCGGAGAATTGAGAAGCGAGTTGCGGGAGAGGGGAGGGGAGTGCAGCGGAGTAAAGCAGTGCAGAAAGTGGCCATTGAGTGAGTGTGAAAAGTGTGGGGTTTAGAGAGTGGGAAAAGGGGTTTAGGCCATTTAAGAGAGAGAGTGGGAGAGAGATACGGTGTGTTGTCTGTGTGTATTGATGGATTTTGTGTGTATGAAAGGGGGGTTTTGCCAAAACCCTAGAAGAAGGTTTTTAATGTTTGGGCGCCAAGTCGTTTATTCATTTATTAATTATTAATAAAAATAAGAAACTAATACGTGTTTTTTAACAAATGATATTTATTAATTGAATCATCATCAATATATCAATCATCATCATCAATCAATCATCAATATATAGGGTCATGTTCCTTATAGAACCCTTAACCTTAGAACCCTTAGAACTCTATCTTATTTTTTAAAATAATATATATTTATTATATGAAGGTCATGGGTAAGTTGTCCAAAAACACAAAATACATAATTTAGAGCTAATTAATATTTTATTAACGATAATAATCATACATCGATATCGATCACAAAATTCTCCATCATTATCATAAAATTTCCCCAATTATTTTTATCATTTTTTGTGAAAATATTCAAGTTATTGTATAAACACAATATCATATAACAGTGTTCAGCAGCTGAACATTTAAATACAAGTAAGTTCAGTTGCAGAACTTTAAAATTTATTTGTTTGATTTCAAATTCGATTGCATGACTTTTATGTTCAGCGGTAGAACACGAAAGTTATGGTATGAAAATAATGTGAATAACATTGTTCAACAGCTGAACATTATAAAAATAATCAAGTTCACTTGTAGAACTTTGTGAAAAAAAAAGTAAGTTCAGTTGTAGAACTTTGAAGTCCATATGCATAACTTTTAAAATTCAGCTGCAGAACACTGTATTTATACTATGAAACAAAATAGGTTCGGTAGTAGAATCTTTTTATTCCAAGAATACCCTTATAAGATTTTGTATATAAAAATGAGTTGAATCTGAACAGTTGATCTAGTAATAATCCAACGGCTTATAACAGTTCTAAAGTTCTTTTTTAGTGATTGGTTCTCTCTTGAACCTAACCCTCAATATATATATATAAAGGAGGATACGCGGGAGGTTAGGTGGCGCCCCTAAGATCGTCTCAATCTATTTTTCTAATTTTCTAGAATTTTAGAATTTTAAATATTGATAAATAAAAAAAATATCCTTTAACATATTAGAAATAGAATAGATGTTCGAATTTATTGAGGAGAAGAGTTCGAATTTATAACAAAGACATATAATTAAAAGTTATATTTGAAGTAGAATAGGTGTTTGAATTTGTAGAGGGAAAGAATTCAAATATAAAAAAGTACTTGCAAAGTTCTATTTGAAGTAGAATAAGTGTTTCGATTTATAGAGGAGAAGAGTTCGGATATAAAAGAAGTACTTGCAATTAAAATTCTATTGGAAGTAGAATAAGCGTTTGTAATACATAACTAAAAGTTCAATTTGAAGTAGAATATGTAAAGTTATATAAGTGAGAGTTCGGATATAAAAGAAGTACTTGCAATTAAAATTCTATTGGAAATATAATAAGCGTTTGTAATACATAACTAAAAGTTCAATTTGAAGTAGAATATGTAAAGTTATTTAAGTGTTTTTTCAACTAGTTCTCTATAAATACACCCGCTGCTTAGCAGGCTTAGCCATTATCTTAAGCTCTAGACACCACAAATCAAAACATAATCAACACCTACATAATTAATTTACAGAATTAAACAGAGATCAAGCTGTTACGAATAATGGCCGTTAAAAAAGGAAGAGACGTGGATGCAGTGGCTAATGCCACTTTACAGGCAATTGTTTTAGCAGACGGTAGTTTTGATCAGCATCAGAACAAGAAATTCGCCCCGATTACTCACGAAACCCCGAAAGTGTTGTTACCATTGGTCAATTTTCCTGTGGTAGAATATACTCTGTCTTGGCTTCAATCTGTTGGAGTTACAGAGGTTTTTGTTTTTTGCTGTGATCAAGTGAAGGATTATCTTCATATGTCTGACTGGCTTGCGGAACCAAATTTTAAGGTCTCGATAATTGTGTCGAAAATTTGTGTCTGCGTTGGAGATGCTTTACGCTTAATGTACGAAAGGGATGTAATACACGGAGATTTCATTCTTGTCAACGGACACACGGTAAGCAATATGATGTTTGATCAGGCAATTATGGAGCACAAGGAGAGACGTAGAAAGGATAGTAAGGCAGTAATGACGATGGTTGTGAAAAAATCGATGCCTTGTCAAATTACAAAATTATCTAGATTTGGAAACGATGAGATGATTATTGCGGTTGATTCTGATACAAAGCAGCTCCTTTCTTACGAAGATAAGGTAGAGGATCTCAGTGTGGTATCGCTTGACAAGGCAATGGTTTCGGATAATCGTCGTGCGATTTCTCTCTACAATGACAGACAAGATTGCTGGATAGACATCTGCAGTCCAGAAGTCCTTAGTATATTCAACGAGAATTTTGACTATCAGGATATGCGCAATGATTTTGTTAAGGGATTGCTTTTTGATGATGCACAGGGTTTCAAATTCTTTACGTATGATATCTGTTCAGGCTATGCTGCTAGGGTTGATAATATTCGAAGCTATGATGCCATTAGCAAGGACATAATCCGGAAGTGGACGTATCCTTCAGTGCCAGATGTTCTGTTTGAAAACTCTGAAACGAATCTTGGAAGAGAGCGAATGTTCCGGGCCTCAGAGGTAGTAGGACAATCACAGATTGGTCCGTTAACTGTTATTGGAAGTGGCACTATTATTGGGAACAAAACTACAATTTCCAAATCAGTTGTTGGGGGAGGCTGTACTATAGGATCTAATGTCACCATAGACGGTTGCTACATATGGAATAACGTAACAATTGAAGATGGCTGTGAACTAAAGCATGCAATAGTATGTGATGGGGTGATTTTAAAGGCAGGTGCAGTATTGGAGCCTGGTGTTGTTCTGTCTTTTAAGGTTGTTATTGGAGAGAAGTTTGTTGTTCCTTCTTACTCAAAAGTGTCTCTGTTACGGCAACCGATTATGCAAGACAGTGATGATGAGGAGCTGAATTACACAGATGGTAGCAGTGGGATAGCAGTTAATACACCAACTGCTGATGGTGCAAACATGGGTAGCTTATCGGAGATGGATGCTTGTGCTACATCGGAAGTAGGTTCTAATGGTGTTGGCTTTATTTGGTTACCTACTGAAGCAGAAGAATGGAGATACTCAGTGGCGCCAATTCCTGCTGACAAACTTGTTGCAATTATGCTAGCTGCAGATAATGATCCTGAATTACCAACTCTTGATGATAATATTCTTCCACCTTTTAATGATTCTGACTCTGAAGTTGCTGACGATGATTCTGACTCTGAAGTTGCTGATGATGATTCTGACTCTGAAGTTGCTGACGATGACGAAATTGCAGACTTTGAGAAAGAGGTTGAAGCAACTTTCCTTAGAGCTGTTGAGGAAGATGTTGAAGAGGGTAATGTCATTTTAGAAATTAACTCGTTGAGGTTGGCATACAACATGACTCCACTAGCCTGTGCGGGTGCTTTGTTTTATTCATTGATGACATTGGCATTTGAAATGGAACACAATTCAACTAGTGAACTGTATAAGAATGTTACCAGTGTTATGGTCAAGTGGCATAAGCTTCTAAGAACGTACTTAAAGCACAGATGAGTAGATTGAAATAATATTGAAGTTTGAGGAAATTTGCATGGATTCTGTCAAGGAATATACCTCATTGTTTACACTGATCTTGGTTTTTATGTATGACAACAATATCATACAAAAGGAGGTTGTTCTGATGTGGGAATCTGAGAAGGAAAAGGCAGATGAATCGGATAGATTTTTTGTCAAGAAAGCTGAAAATTTTCTCCGAGGACTGAATGAAGGATCTGAAGAATAGCATGTCTTATTTCACATTTTGCGAAAACTAAGTACCACAAGTCTGGCTTTCGCACATATGGTTAATTGGAAACCTTTAATGTCTGCTGGTTTAGTTTTTATCCCTGATATGGTTTACTTTTAGTTTTGCAATATAGTTTGTTTTTATGTCAAGTTGATATCATTAAACAGTATATCTAATTAGAAATTTTTAGAGACAAATGTGAGAATGGAGTAAAGTTTTGGGATGCAATCTGCAATTTACTCTTAATCCGGTATTTTGCATATTCTAAACCAGAGTTCAGTAACTCAAGTTTAACGTGCATCAGTATAGAAACCGAAAAGATCAACTAAACCATATATTACGGAGAAGTTTTAAGTATCAGATGCCACAGACCTGGACACAGATCCATTTAACCAGTCCTCTTAGAACATCAACAGTGGTGAATTTCTTCTTTGAAGCAGAGGTTTCTCCATCCATGTTGACAGCATCCTCAGTTTTTGGTCTTGAACTATAATTTCACGCATGTTTTCAGAAAAAGTTTACATGTATATAAATTTGTCAGAATTTTATACTAGAAAGGTGATATTATAGATACCTCACTGCCAAGGCTAGTATCTTACAACATTTCTCTTGTATAAACGAATTTCCATTTCGAAGCAACCTGAAACCTCAAGAAGATTGTTAGTTATTATTGGAAAAAGAAACTTTAGAGTATATCAACTTGAATATGTAAATATATTATAAGAGTGATTAAAATCCACACAATGAAAGCTCTCAGAAAAACGCCTTACTAGCTTAAACATGTGCATTGCAGACGTATGCAATATCAATATTCATTATGCTTCAAAAAATAAGATTAGCGATTCTTCTTGCCATGTGCATGAATTTACAATGGTGGCTTGTAAAAATGTTCCTATCTTTCATATTATACAGAATGTCGCATGCATCCTTTGTCTGATACATTCACTTGTTTTTAGACAGCCACTATACAGGTCTTAAAGAAGGCTGGTCGTCATTCAGAACGTCTGGTGAGCCATGAGAACTGCAAGTTCAAGGAGCCAATGCAGCATGAGTGTGTCCATGTCCATGAGATAACTGAAGCTGCTGGAACCGAAGATGCAGAAGCAGATGCAGAATATGATAGTACTCTTAAGGGTGCAATCAACGGTGTGCAGGATGCTGTAACTACTATCAATGAACACCTTGAAGAAATCAGGTATGAGATTGCAGCCATTGAAGCAGAAGAATGAAATTCGATTTAATTGCATCAAACTTAGAAATGAGAGTTGATCAGAGTATTGTGTTGATCAATTCAAGAAAGTGTATTGAATGATCTTAATATTTACATAACTGGTTAGGAAATTAGAGGTGTCAATCATCATTTCAGCAGGGGTTTTATCCAAGGTGATGTCCACAAATTGGAATGTAATGCCCAATCTAAAGTATTAATTTTCCCAAACATAGAATGCGTTATGCAACTCTAGAACGCAGGGCTACAAATTTTTAATAGGTATTGCATTTGAATCTGTGAACCATTGGAACGAGAGAAGCAGCTAACTAATCATCTGCTTCCAGAGGAAATCTAAGAATTTCTTGGCAATCCTACAACCATTGTCTGTCGTATGTCCATTAGCAACAATATTATTCAAGGGTGAGCTGCAATTTGTTTTTGGCCAAGCGTGAATTACATATAGAAGTTCCTTATCATAGAGATTAGTTTTCTGTACGAGATGATGAACAAAGTGAATAATACTACAAGATAGAAGTTCCTCTGAATGTAGAGCCAGGCACCTTCCCACGGCTCACTCTTTTCAGGACTCAGAAGATTTGCTTGTCTGAATGTTATGGTTAATACTTATATATATTTGTTGTTAAATTTTGATATAAGTACCCTAATCACAGGTTTCAAGAAAAAAAAATAGGTACCCTAATCACAGAGTTGCGATCATAGGCTGCGATCTGTGTTTCGTATCTCATATTGATATCCTCCAGAAGATAAATCAATGGCTCACTCTTTTCCTGAATCAGAAGACATTTTATCTAATATCTTCAAACGATTACCAGTGAAATCTCTTCGCCAGTGCATGCCTGTCAACAAATTATGGTATTATCTTATACAAACTCCTGATTTCATAACTCTCCACTTCAATTATCAAAATGGTTCCCCGGAGGATAAATATCTCCTTTTCAGGGTTCCTTCTTCTAGAGATTTTTATTCTTTATGATACGATGATGAACAATGTCAAGAATACTACAAGATAGAGGTTCCGGATGTGTTTTTGTCTAGTTGGAAGTTTTACGGGATTTCACATGGTCTAATTTGTTTGTCATGTTTAAACTTGAAACAGGATAGCAATATATATATTTGGAATCCTGCTATTCAAAAAATTAAAAAACTTCCAGCTTCCCCGTTGCACTTTACTAGTGATGGTACTGTGGACTTAGCTTTTGGATATTTGGCGAAGACTAATAATGATTTTAAAGTGGTAAAAATTTTGATTTATCGTATCCAGGATGTTAATAGAGTGTCAATGGGGTGGTCAACATCTGTTGATGTGTATAGTCTAAGCTCTAATTCATGGGAGACTTTTAGATGTAACTTTGCTGATCTTTCTTCCCCCTTTACATTGTATATTAATAATTCAGTGTTCGTAAATGGTTCTGCAATTTGGTTAGGGAAAAAAATAAATGAAGGGAATATTGTACTCATCAGGTTTAATATAGAGAATGAAGATGTTAGGTCCAAAGTATCGTAGAAGGGGGTTGAATACGATACTCACAAATAATTTAATTTCGTTCGCGGATTAATCTTTCAGTTCTATAACGAAATCAAACACACCAAACCAAATCAAGTTTCGGGGAATATATCTTTTTATAAATATAAACCTCGAGGGGTGCTACAATTTCTAATCCGTAGATTAGCGACAATGAGTTTAAGGTTACACAAATACAAAACAATGATCAAGTTCTGAGCACTATTAATTTCTCTGATAATTTTCTCCGGCTCTTCTCTCTCTCAGTAATGTCTCTGTATTAAAATCCTTAACTAAAGAAGACACTATCTTCACTCTGTATTAACTGCAGTCTTCAATTGAAAAACCATCGAACCATTCTTGAAGAATCAATCCTGGCCGTTGGATCTTCATCAACTGGAAAAACAAGTATTACTTTTCACCTGCTCCATATTAGAAAAACTATCGAATATAAAAGTTAATATTCCATTCGATGGTTTTTAAATGAAAACTATCGAATGAAACATTAACTCTTAATAGTTTTCTAATGATTTCTTTTTATCTCATTCGATGGTTTTTTCTTAATCAAAAACCATCGAACCCTTTCCTTTAGACTTTGATTTATTTAAGAAATCCTGAGCTCCTTGGTGTTTAAGTAATTGACTGTATCAATTTCTTCTGAGACGATAAAACAATCTGATCTTTTTAGTGCCGTCACCTAGTGCAACTGGTCTGGTTCACAGATGAATAACACTTGATCAATTCTTCTTTTATGTCTTGAATTCAATGCTGCTGATAAGTCCTTTGTCGTTCTGGTTGCTTCATCACTGGAGTCCTGTGGTACTTAACCCTAAATCATTCACATACTTCTGTCGTCTTGAAAGTCTTGTTTCTTTTGCTGTCACTGAGGCTTGAACATTTTCATGAACTTCTTTCCGTGACCTGTTTACGGACTTCAAGAATACATAACGTATTTTGATTTTTTGAGTTTACCTTTTCTTCTTTGATTCTGGATTCCTGTGCTTCTGTTAATATTATTGTCTGTCTTGTCCTTTGTTGAGTTGTAGTTATCTCTTTTAAATCTTATGTTACATTATGCTTTACAATCTCCCCCTATTTGATTGGATAGAGTTCGACAAGCAAATACTTCGAGGATAACTCAACTAACTAAGGAAACATTAAACTACTTAAAGTAAGACAGCGTAATAATATTAATGCATTCTGGATCAGATATATATACATTTCCAGATTTCATAAATCAAAAAACAATTAAACTTTATACAATGAAGTTGCTCCTCTAGTCTGAGCTGATAGTTCTTTTGTTCTTTGCTTCAATCTTCAGTCCATTCCAATCTCACCTTCTTCAATCATTGGATCGGAGTTAGCAGCTTGATAATCAATCACAGATAGATAGTGCAGTGGTTCTCCAGGTTTAAGGATTGCTCCTTGGATGTGTCTTCCAATATATTCAACCTCTTGACCCACTCCAGCCCATAACCATGCAATGTTAACATCTTTCTTGTTTTTGTAAATAAAATTTAAAGTGGAAATAATTTAGGTTACATATGCATAAGATAATTGACAATAAACTAGGCGACCTCAAATCCTAGCATCTTTGGGGCATTAATTTACCTTCGTGTTCCTCGTAAATTATGAAAATATTGTGGGTAGTATGGAGTCGAACTCGTGACCCCGCCGATTAGAGTTCTAATACCATGTTGAGTAACCAACTCTTCTAAAACCTTAAGGTGTTAGAGAAAGATTACAAATGAATCTTATGCTATATTTCAACAGAACCTTCCGTTTTCCATATTTGGTACTACCGGATTCATATAAATTTGACTTTTTTTTTTATTTTAAGTTTATTTACGTTGTAAAAGACTATTTTAATTTTCATGTCCTCTATTTATTCCAAACTAATAATTTATTTCAACTCTTCTGAGAGTGTACTCTAATTCTTCTCAATAGGGCTGAGCAAAAAAAAACCAAACCGGCCGAATCGGACCGGGTCGAACCGACCAAACCGCATTTTACGGTTTTTTTGGCGGTTCGGTTTGGTTTAGGTTTGATATAAATAAAAACCGTTATTTAATGGTTCGATTCGGTTTTCATATTCAAACCGGACCGTTAAAACCGAACCAGACCGTTCCATTTTATTATATTATAAAATAATATATTTATTCATTTTATTGATATCTCACATCTTACACTTTATTAAATGTATTTCTATCTTAAAATCCTAAGTAAAAAATACATATTTTTTATACCTCATATCTTGCACTTTGCAATTTTATTCGGAAAGGATGTTATTTATGCTTTAATTATTAATATCAATATATTTTTGTGTAGCAACTACCTATCAAATTTTAGTAATATCATTAATTTTTTAGTTCCTTTATCTTCGAATGTCTAGTTAGGTTTAAAACCGAACCGCCCAAACCAAACCGTTTAATTCAGGTCTGGTTCGGTCTGGTCTCAATTTTTAAATGGTCCGGTCCGGTCTAGTAATTTACGAAACCGCCAGATACGGTCCGGTCCGGTTTAATCGTTAAAAACCGACCGAACCGACCGTTGCTCAGCCCTACTTCTCAACTACAACATTCTGATTCTCATGGACCTGCTTCAGCGAGTCCGCTTAGCATATAAATGTGAATACTGACTCGTTTTTCGTATCCTCGTGGCCTAACTATCATTCAGATACCAATTCAAGAAACACATTATCACTTCATAGACCCAGCAATTCGGAAGGTAACAATACTTTGACATCACTGTTGTGCCAATTATTGTAAACTACATTCATTAAATCCCGCAGTAAAACAGATTTTATCCAAAATTTTGGTCATGTACCGTCAAATGAACTGTTGATTTTAAAATAGATAAATGTGAATCATTAGATCTAATATTAAAATAATAATTTTAGTAATATAAATTAAATACGAATAGGTTTCTAAGTTAACTAGAATTCTCAATATAAAAATTTGTAAGTTCAAATTCTAGGTTGAACTAGCATGATAGTCCGTGCAAAGCACAGGCCGCATTCTTATTCGTATATTTTTTTTCAAATTTTGCGATAAAATCTATAATATCCTTCTATCAGTATGCATCATTTTTCACGTATCTCGGTCTATCAAAAGTCAGCAATTAGTAACTAAATTCAAAATTTTAATGCACTCTAAACTTTGAGGATCATATTTATAGCGATACTTGTTTAATGTGAGAAGAATAACCAGCAAAAGCAGTAGATCAGTGTTAATCGTTTGTTGTCAAGTATTACCACGACAAAAGTGTGCCATTTAGTTTGTTCAATAAGAAATCCTTTTGAAGAAATACTAAAAGAGTCAACACGACAACAATATGCTCTATAGTCCATTTTTAATAGCACTATCAACATGTGTATGAGTAGATAACTGGATCACTAAATGTGGCATATACGAATAATAATGGCAAGAACATAAATTGACAGTAATATTTAGTGTAACAACACCAAAAATCAACTTATATGTTTGGTACATATAGTTTAAATTTCACTTATAATCAAAATTTTCAATATAACAGTTTTCTTTGTGTCCAGTCGAGAGCAAAAGTTGAGAATAAATGCAATTCGATTATAAATTTCACAATGAAACCTCTTATACGACTCGTTTAGTAGCGTATCAGTATTTTTTTTACATGCTAACCAGGTTAAATTTCTTAAGTACAAGGATGATTTTAAAATTCATTACGTCATATACTCATTTTAAACAAAATTTAATGACGAAACAGATTCTCTCTTTGTAATTGAGGTTATTTAGGAAATAATTATTTTGTAATTCGTAACGTATACTAAGATAGTTTGTATTATATTGCACATATAAATCTTTCATTTAGAAAATTTTGTATTTGAACACAATCTTATATATCTACTAATTTATTAAAACATAAATATTAAAAGTTTGGTGGGTTGATTGGTTAGTTGGTATTAGGCAGTGTTGTAAAAAGCGGGAATCGGAGTTAATCGGTGAAGGCACCGTCCAGGGATTAATCGGGTAATCGGGGATTAATCGGAATGATTAATCGGGTCATTAATCGGAATAAATTTAATAATATTTTTTATATATAATTGTTTCGTTATTTCAACTAAACATATGTTATTATCATATATTTATGCAAATATGTTAAAAATATTATATAATTTTAATAAAAAAAAATTGAAGGTTTAACTTTTTAATTAAAGATCAATTTAAGAGAAAAAATTAAGAGAATTTAAGATTTTGACATCTAAAATTATAATTAAATGTACAAAAATAATGTTTTTTCCTATCATTTAATCAAGTTTCTTCATTTTAAATTTCTAATTGTTTTTTTAAATTTTAAACATTTTTTAATAATTAGCCCGATTTTTGACTGATTAATCCGATTTTTGACCGATTCAGCCGATTTTTGACAGTTTTTTTTGAAAATATGATTAATTTACCGATTTTCGTTTAATCAGTTCGGTGGCCCGCCGTCTAGCGATTAATCGGCGATTAATCCCGATTAATCGCCGACTTTTAGAACACTGGTATTAGGGTATCAGTAGTTATAACATTAATATTAGATCTTTTAAATCAAATATATAAAAACCGTTAAATTCAATACTAAAGAATACTCTATATCTTGCTATCTAAAATACTACCAAATGTTTAAGTTTCCAATCTCGTAATAAAAAAATCAAAAGTAAATATTCAAGTTAGTAGCTCTAAAGATAAAAATACATACTTAACAAAAAAAAAGATAAAAATACATATTATCATATCTTATTTTATTTTAATTAAAATACATTATTAATCACATATAAAAAAATTTAAAATATTAAGAAAGACTCATACATCGCACAAGTTATAACCTTGCGTGTGTATACATATATATCGTGTTTAAATGAGAATTCACCTTAAAATGGGAATCGAGACCCGATCCCAACCCTATATTTTTTAACTACCTTCAATCTTAGTCACAACTTTTTTAAATATCTATTTTCCTTTCCACCCATATGCCTACTTCATAGTCCACCAACTTATTGTTGACCAACTACCTTCTCGTTTCGACCGATCTTTCCGATCACTCTCCAGTCATTTCAGTCATTTCACTACCACTCAGATCTACTCCTCCCTCCGACCATATCATATATGTACATGCATCTTCCCCCACCACCTTTTTTTCGTCTTTGATGTCCTCAAATTTTCTCATCCTTCTCTCTCTCCCCATCTCTTGAATAGAGAGAAAAAAAAACATTTTTAGGCTTTACACCTGGAATGTAGTTCAATTAGTCAGAGCACCTCCCCGTCAAGGCAGAAGCAGCGGGTTCAACTAGTCCGACTTCTTCTTTCTTTGTTCACGGGCTTGAACGCTAGTTCGTCTGCTTCTCGTGGTTCTCGCGAACCTAATCACTGAATAAGCTTTTGATAATCTTTGTTAACCTCTTATCGACAAGTATTTTCATATTTATATAAAATCGTCAATTGTCATAACTCTCCCACGTTAAATTTATGCACATTTTTCAAATATAATTATGTTAACACTATGTTTTTTGAATATCAATTAAAAGTCATGTAACATTTGTCAAGAAGTTGGATGACCCTATATATACATTCTCTAATACATTTTGTAATAATATTAATTTGGTAAATCATAATATGTAATATATATTATAAATTTAATATTATATTATAATTTTCAAAAAAGATATTATATTATAAATACTGATTCATATTATTTTTATAAAAGATTTCATTAAAAATTACCTTATATTTAACTATCAAAATATTGAATTTGTGAAATAAATTAAAAAAAAGTTATTTTTCTTAAATTTGATAATGGGGGAACGGGGATTGGGACCAGAATACCATAATCCTTGACCACATTCCAATTGCCGAATATTTTTTTACAATATTCCTCGTTTCCCATTTCAAATCCGATTTTTTTTCTGAATTTCCAACCTAAACGAGGCATGGATGAGACCGGAATTGGACGTGACAAGTAAAATACGCATTCGTATGGGTACCATATGCATAAAAAGTTATTTTTCTTAAATTTGATAATGGGGGAACGAGGATTGGGACCAGAATACCATAATCCTTGACCCCATTCCAATTGCCGAATTTTTTTAATAATATTCCTCGTTTCCAATTTCAAACCCGAAATTTTTCTGAATTCCCAATCTAAACGGGACATGGATGAGACCGGGATTGGACGTGACAAGTGAAATGCGCTTCCATATGTGTACCATGTGCATGACAAACATATATATATATATATATTATAAATAACTTCATCAATAACATTATTATACATGCATCAAAAATCTAAACTTAATACTAAATAAGGCTGTGTTATTCCGGGTACCAAGTGAATTCATGTTGTGAATTCGTTTTCATTTAAATAATATAGAAAACATATATTTTATAATCTCAAAAAAATATAATTATAATAATAACAGTTTTCATTATTGGAGATAAACAAATATTGTGATATTATTATCATGAATAAATTTTAAAAATGGTATAAAAAAAGTATTGGAAACGGGTTCTTCGAACATGTAGTTAGGGAGTTATAAGTAGTTATCAAAAATTGTTATAGTGTAGCGGTTGGATGTGTGAGCATATAAATTGTTTGTCAAATGGAGGAGGTCAAGAGTTTAATTCCTAGTAATAGCATTTTTTTTAACATTAATATAATAAAGGATTATATTGGTAAATTACTAAATAGGCTTGAAAACCCATGTTCCCCTATTATACAGATAATGGATGGGTGGGTTTATTTTATTGTTGGTTTATGTGTTAATTCTAAGTTGAGTATGTTTTTTTTATTTTAAATCTATTCATAAGTTGAATAGAACTATCGTTAAAATTCCTCAATTTATTTTTTCTTCAGTTTTAAGATAATTTTAATTAAAAAAAGTTGTTAAACTATCACTAAATTAAAGATTATTTTGTGAGTTGTAAAATCGTTTAAATCTCATGTTTAGAACTCAAAACACAACATAAGTAATGTATTAAGCGTATGAAACGTAATAAATAAAGTCTAAAAACTAATAACATAAAATTATTAAAAAATTACGAATTAACATAATTATAAGTATTAAAAAAACCATACATTGCATAGATTATAAGCTACTAATATTAAAAGTCTGAATCAACCAACCTACTCCAAATTGCCTGGAAAGGGCAGATGACTGAGAGAATTTGTGTGTTGAAAAGTACGCTCACGGAGAGTTAATACAACTATTTTGTGAAAGCAATGACTATTGTATGTGCAAATATTTTTGTAAATAATGTTATTTGTCAAATTTCGATTGAATAAATTATATCTTCTATATAATAACAAAAAGAGAATCTTATTCAAACATTTGGTAGTCCGGTCCATGTATGATCATTGTACAACCAAATTAATAAAGATCATGAATGATATACGAGAATAGTTAGATTTAATATTAAAAACTGTACTTGATTACTAGTATGATTATATTTAAAAACTAAAAAGTGTATTTCATTAATAGTAATATTATATTTAAAAACTAAAAAGTATATTTTGATAATCTGAAACAAATATAATTGGGTTTTCTATATTTGATAGGATTCTCTCTGTAAAAATTGGTAACTCTTTTTTCTATTCAATTTATGAGTAGTTCCAATTTGATAATAATTGTGAAACCAAATTTTGAGATATCGATTCATATCAATTACATTATTAAAAAATTCTCAATATAATGTTCATGTATACCATATCTAAAAACCGTATCAACTAAGTTATCTACAAATTCTAGATATAATGCTCATGTATACACATGCACCATATGTTATAAGAGAGACGTAAGAGAAATCATGTACATAGATTTATGTTGCAAATTTTACTGTAGAAATTACAAGTAAAACAACTTAGTTAATTAATATTAACATAACACTTTTTTAAGGGACATACAATTTGATTCATCCAAATTATATTATATTATTTTACATATAACAAATATTAAAGGATAATATTAAATATTATTAAAAATTGAGAGTTCATATTTTATTAACGATAATTTTAAATATAATACTTATAGAGAAAAATGACCATGAGGTTAATCTCATCATACTTTTCCTAAGATCACAATACAAGTAAACAAATAAATCTAATCATCTATTGTTAAATATTTACATAACATATATTTTGATTTATTTATAAATTAGAAAAACGAGTAATTAGATAGGTGATATAACACACTCAAATGATCAGTTACTACATCAGGAGTCGGAATCCTTATTCTCATATTCATAATATACTAATAAAAATTTAAGTTTCGAATCACTTCAATAACATTTTAATATTACATATTTTAAAAATTTACAAAAATTTGAATAATATAAATTTGAACACACATAAAATATATGTTTTTTGCACAAGGTAAATGCAACATTAAATAATTTATCCAAAAATATATCCTTACACTTCCTTCGTCTCACCCAATTTTTAACAATATGTTGGGACATAGGGGGTATATTTTATGCATAATTTTGGTAGTCACGGTACAACAGTATTAAAAAAATTAGAACTCCATCAACGACTTATCAAATATAAAAATAAATATTTTTATCTCTAAATATATTTAAAAAAAAAAAGTTCAGAGTTTTGGAGTTTTGGTTGTTAAGGGACAATAATACTCCAAAAAAGTAAGTATCATTGGATCTTAAAATAAATAGATTAAAACCGTTTAATATCATGTCAAGTAATATTTTATATGTTGATAGATAAATTATTTTTGTAAAAACCCTAGATTTGAAATTCGCCAACAATATATTAAAAAAATCATATTTTAGAATTATAAATATTAATAAAATTAAAAAATTAAAAGAATATGAATACTAATTAATTTGTGAATTAATATATTAAAAAAATTAAAAAAATTCGGTGCATTGCACGGGTTATAAGCTAGTATATACAAGAGGGCGAACATCCCAGAAAAAAAAAACCATTATTTGGGAAAATAGCTTATGAAGACTTTTCAGCACATTGTTTGCTGGGTGGAAGGACAAGACGGCCATTTTGAAGTAGAGCAGCAGGAAAGGGGGATTGGCAATTGCTAATATGTGATTTCAGACGAGGAATGTTTGGATGTGCACTTCTACATCTGTGGCATCGCAACTCCTTCGTCAAGTATTTTTCATCATTGTTGAGCGTTGCTTTCCCCTGTTTGCTGACTTCCTCTATTACATCCAGGGAGTCGAGGAAAAAGGGAGAAGTGAAGGAGTGCCAGTGTTTCTTGTTCTTTAAGTGGTTTGAATCAAAATCCTGACTAATGACATGAAGATGCAGTTGTCGCATGGAAGGTGCCTGCAAGTAATAAAATTCAGCCAGGGCATGTTTTATCAGGAACTCAGGACAGCTATCACATGTCATAGAGTAGGTTATAACAATTTCAATTTACTTGCAAGTTGACAGTCAAAACTTAAAACAAACAGCAAAGGCAGTATGTAAGATGATAACTGATTCTTAGATAGCTTAGAGGATATTAGAGACATCACATTCTTGTTAGTTGTAAATCACCTATTCTAATAACTGCAGTCTGCATCCTTACAAGTCCAATGTTTTAATCATGTCAAGTGACGCCTAAGCTTAAACTCAAAGTGCCCTTAAATTCCCTCCCTCCCTCCCTCTCTCTCTCTCTCTCACACACACACACACAAAGTGTTGTAAATATTACTTTTTCAATGAAGGGGGAAAAATGGACCAAAAATACAAACATATTGCTCAAAGTACATACGGAGTGGTATCCAAGACGAAAGACCAATGACTCGTTTTCGGTTAAAAACTTCTCAGCCCATTTCAAACCCACATTATGCATTGTCCTTAGTAACTGGAGATGCTCTGGGCGAACATCTGCAAGCTGCTCAAGTCCTGCAGCTCTTGCCACTACCAGCAAATGCTTCTCCGCCTGCCAAGGAGAAAGAGTGCAAGATAATTAATTAGTACAAACTCAATTGATGTGCATCTGGAATCTTGGCTCGATTAGTAAATCTGCCTCCTTTTTACGTGCGAATGTGTGTACACGTGCACGTGTGTGTAACACAGGAGAGATAAATGACCTTCGGGTATAGATCATGAAGAACCACAACGTCATCCAAAATGTCTATCACATCATTCTTATGCTTCTCAGGATGCATGGCAATGTTATATAAAGCTTGAGCCCATGCACCCCAAGCCTTTGACATACTTTCAATTCTCTTTTTAGTGATTTGGCCTTCATTCGTATCCAACAGATCTGTACTCTCAGATTCATTTTCAGTCTGAGGTCCCTTGCATTTTTTATTCATTTCAATTTCATTTACACACTCTCTTTTGCCTTTTTGATCAGTAAGTGCAAACTGCTTCATAAGGTTCAATTCACTCTGATCTTTTGTCTCTGAAACCTGCTTTCCATTACTTTCATAATTCAACTTATTTTGCTCTCCTAGTACAGATCCAAAGCCTTCGAAAAGTGAGGTATACGCCTCACGAAGAACTCTGCAGCCCTTAGTATAGTCACTGCCAAGACAATTTGGTCTCATGGGGTTCATATTGGGTCCAAGAACATGTATGACATGGGTTATCCCTTCGCTGCTATACAAGGGAGAAGTTGATGGGAGAGGGACAACTAAGGCTTTTCCAGGCATAAGGGATCCAGCTCGTATCTTCGTTGCTGTTTCTAGAGCTTTGCCTGCAGCACTATATATAGCAGCATTTACACCTCCACCTCCAGGCTTTAGTCGCCTGCACAAGAACTATGCAAGTTGCAGTCACACTCACACGCAACAAGAGGCCACTGTATTAATGCAACAAACCAACTAATTTAGTGGAAATGCAACCTGTAGCACATAGTGTAAAATTCTGATTGATAAAACATGTCAAGCCCCTAGATTGAAAGCTGAACAAGTTTTTTTTTCTTAATTCCAAAATGTACCTACACAAGTTGCTTCTAGAAAAAGCATTTAGTTAATCACCAAAAGATAATCACAACACAATGCATATGGAAATAGAAATGAACAGAGTATGTATTCTAACTAGAAAAAGTATGCTTAGATTGCTGCTAAACTTGTTTCGAATTTGTTGTGAGAGGTACATTTTAGTTACTTTTTCTAACTTGCGACTCAGAAGAAAGCTTAGACAGATAGGTTTCAATATAAAAAGGTTACCAGTTAGCAGCATTCGCTATCACGTTACAGCGTAAACCTCCTTGGGAATATAGGCGAGTTATATCTCCAACAAACGTGCTAAATTTACTGGTGTCAATCTTCTTTTGTGATGCCTTGCTTCTGACCAAGGACAATATCTTTGAACTGTGCGACAAATCAACCAATACAAGCCTAACATTGTGATACTTTTGTAAGAATAGCTCAACTTGGTCAACAATGATATCGGAAGCTTTTTCAAGATTAAACTTGAAATCTGCTGTTGAAATCGATGGAAAAGCCAAAGTAGGAACATTATCTGAAGAAGCAGTATCTCCACGAGAGACCATATCAATGTCTTCACAATCCTTCACCTCCTTTCCAACATTACAAGATAAAGGGCATTCAAAATCCTTCATCCCATCACTAACATTACAGGACAGAGGGCCTTCACGACTCTTTGCCTCATTACCGACATTACTGGACAAATTGTATTCACAATCTGTCACCTCATTGCCAACATTACCAGATGAAGTGTGTTCACAATCCTTCACCTCACCGCCAACATTACCGGATGAAGCAGCACCACTTTCTGGTCCATGTAAGGCTATTTTATTCTCGTTAGGAAGTTTATTACCAACAGAAACCTGAGAGATGTTAGCTACACTACAAGGTCCATCTATTTTCTTCAAGAACTTCATGATACCAAGCTGGACTTTAGATTCAGAATTCTTTTGACCAAAAACGCCAGACGGAAGGCTATCTAGCAGACTCAATGAACCATAGGTACTGACCGCAGCTTGAACTTCACTTTCATTCTGGCAAAATGTAATCCTATTGAATCCTTCAGTTAATTTAGGCAATTCTTTCTTTTGCAGCATCCGATTCACAACCATAGCAGCTTTTCCACCTTGTAGGTTTCCTTCATGTCCTGTACGTTTTGCACACCGAGATATACAAAGCTTGGCAGGAAGATCCAGCACCACAGCATGAACAGTACCATGGGAATGACCAAGTTTCAAAAAGTCTACACGCTGTTCTTTTTCTAGGTTGCATCTATCAATAAAAACACATTTCCCCTCCTTCAACACAGTGGCTGCGCTAGCTAGACATTGTACCTTCGTTCCAGCTTTACCGTTACCAATTGTGTCCTGAATGAGCAACCAAATGAGTCCAAATCCAACAAAGAGTGTACATAAAGAGGAGCAAACTAAAACATTAAACACCCATACATATAATAGTACCAATTAATTCACGCCATTGATCCATGCAAGAAAAAAGAAACAAAAAGAAACAAGTCATCAGCAATAGATCAAATGCACATAACCAAAAAAATATCCGTAAAGCAACACCAACGTCGTCAGCCCAAGAACCCAAAGGTGGCAAAAGAAACGTCCCATTTTCAAATATGAAAACCATCAAACATGTACCCCACTTCCTAATACCACTTGATCAATTCTAAGCTATAGAGTGAATTGTAAACATAAATATATAACAAAACGTCAGAACCCGAACTTCACAATGTAGCAACGCAGAAACAATAAACCCATCAGAATTACATTAATCAACAAATAAACCACAACCCACCAAACCCTCCCATACAATAAACTTATACACCTTGCTACCAACACCCGCTAGCATTCAACGACTACGTGTACCAATAACATTTCAGTGTAAATGACAACTCATGCAGTAATTCTACGGAAAATACATGCCAGATTGTCACTGTACCTAACAACACGGGTTCGTAAACAAGAAACAAAAGCAAAGTTCAGTGAGACATTTCATCAAACACCTGGACTGCAAAATGTAAACTAACCTGGCAGACACGAACCCAGGGTCGGTTCGAGATTTTCATTACATCTTGGCAAAAAGTAGACTTGCCACTACCAGGAGCACCCACTAGAATCACCATAATCCCCTTCTTCTCTTCTACTTGTTCTTCTTTTCCTGCAATTTTTTACCCACATTAGATAGGCATTATGTAATTCGAATAAAAACCCTAAATTATGAAATTAATTTTGGATATAAATCACCTTTAGTTGTAGTTTGAGTATCAACGTCCATTGCTTAAATATGGTTTGCGACTGATCGGACCGCTCCACTTTGATCTCCGCTGTGTAGTTTAAAAGTTTTGATTCATATTTTAAACAATGTGGAAAAAACAAGTGACCTACATTTTGAGAGCTTATACGCTTTCCTTTTTTAACCGGGGTGAGTAAAAAAATAAAAAAAAATAGAAATCCGACTGAACCTTTGAAAAAGCTACGGTTGTATTGTGTAACCGAATGGAAAAAAGAACCGTTTATGTTTTTTAAAGTCCGTTTGGCATTGCTGTCGTAGACAGCAACAACAGCTTTTTTCTGAAAAACTGCTAAAAAAGTGTTTGGTAAAATTTAAAAGCTGTTTTTCTGAAAAGCGCCTTTAACCGAAAAGCTGCTTTTAGAGAAAGCAGGTCCCCCATGCTTTTGAAAAAAGCTGTTTTCAGCTTTTGCGGGAAGCAGCTACTGGTTTCAACATCAAAACTCACCAAAAACATTAATTTTTTATATTATACACCAAAACATGCACATATAAAAAATATTACCAAACAGTTATCTGATTTTCACAACAGCACTTATTTTAACAGCACTTTTTTCAACAGCACAACAATTTTTAACAGCAATCCCGAACAGAGCCTAACTAGTTTAATAAATCGGATTTCGCATCAGTTTTATAATATTTTTCTAATTTTTTATAAAGATATTCTACAAAATATACCTTTAAATATAATAAATAATTTCTAAAATAACATTAAAGTTTCATTTGTATTCTTGTTCATCACTCAAATTTTGAATAAGTAGAGAAAAAGGCAGCTTGTTGTGGATTAAAAAATGTACTTGTATATTTAATGCTAAGATTAATGAGCTTCGAGCTTTAATGACTGCACTCGTATTTCCGGACTAAATTGGTCCTCACAAGATGCCTACGTATCTCAATTCGTTATTGAGAATCAAGCCAAAGACGTAGTTCTGATTGTAGGATCAGGGACCTTATATAGGCGTCTGGAGCCTAGTATTTATGGTATGTTTAGGAGTCTTAGCGAATAAGTCTCCTTTTTGATATTGGATAAACATTGTATTTCTTGCTGGAGAATTCGTTTCCTTGTCGATAAAGGCTATGACTCATTAATTGCCTTTAATTGGGATTCTGGATCCTTCTTTGACCAATTTGCCATAATTTGGACTCTTTTCATGAGCTGTATATTTTCCCTATTCATTAATTACGAAATTAATGAATAATTAGGGTGTCGGTCCTTAAATATCGGCCTTTCCATTGACTTGTCAATTATATTTCTATAATTACTTTTCTGTCCATATCATTTGCCCCCCAACTTCTGGGAAAATCTTTCGGGGTTTTCGTAGAAGTTATTGCGTGTTTTTTTTTCTCGAACTCTTTTTTTTTTCTGAAAAAAGTAGGTAAATTGTGTTCTGGGCGTGGGTACCCCCGTCTAGGAGACATCCTAGGTTGCCACGCCTAGAAATTATGTCTCCTGGGCGTGGGTTTTGCAACATTGGCTCAAAGATCTTCTGGGCGTGGGTACCCCCGCCTAGGAGACATCCTAGGTTGCCACGCCTAGAAATTATGTTTCATGGGCGTGGGTCTTGCAGCATTGGCTCAAAGAGTTTCTGGGCGTGGGTACCCCCGCCTAGGAGACATCCTAGGTTGCCACGCCTAGAAATTATGTCTCCTGGGCGCGCTTTTTAGAATCTTTCCTTAAGAAGTTTCTTGGCGTTGGTATCCCCGCCTAGGAGACGTTCTAGGTTGCCACACCTAGAAACTATGTCTCCTGGGCGTGCTTTTTAGAAGCTTTCCTTAAGAAGTTTCTTGGCGTTGGTATCCCCGCCTAGGAGACGTTCTAGGTTGCCACGCCTAGAAACTATGTCTCCTGGGCGTGCTTTTTAGAAGCTTTCCTTAAGAAGTTTCTTGGCGTTGGTATCCCCGCCTAGGAGACGTTCTAGGTTGCCACGCCTAGAAACTATGTCTCCTGGGCGTGCTTTTTAGAAGCTTTCCTTAAGAAGTTTCTTGGCGTTGGTATCCCCGCCTAGGAGACGTTCTAGGTTGCCACGCCTAGAAACTATGTCTCCTGGGCGTGCTTTTTAGAAGCTTTCCTTAAGAAGTTTCTTGGCGTTGGTATCCCCGCCTAGGAGACGTTCTAGGTTGCCACGCCTAGAAACTATGTCTCCTGGGCGTGGGTCTTAGAAGTTGGGCCTTATGTCGGGCCTTTGTTTGGTTAAATTTAACCAATATCTATATTTTTTTATATATGTTGAATATTCTAAATTCTTCTAGAACTTTCAATTCGGATTTATTTGGGCTTCCCGCCTAGCGATTCTCCAGGTTCTTCTAGAACTTGTAATTCAAATTTTGAATTTATTTGGGCTTCCCGCCTATGAAAGGCCCAATGACCTGTTCTCGGTCCATATACCGTCTATAGACGGTTCATTGGAACGTTGTCACCGGCTATTACTCCTATAAATTAAGTGGAGTAGAACTTCCATTTTTCATACTTCAAAATCACTCTACTAAATTATCTCAGAAATTTTCCTTAAAAAAGCTCTGCTAGGGTTCCGTGGTAAAGCGATTTCCGGCGTTCAAGCCACCGTGCATTTTCCAGTTTCCGTTTAAATTTTCATCTTCTCCGTCATACTTCTGGGTTCAAGCATTCTTTGGAAGGATTTCAATGGCGGATTCAAGCTCATCCCAATCCCAGATTTCTCAGCCTTCTCGTCCGGCTAGAGCGAACCGAGGTAACCCACCTCCAAAATCTCTAGTTCATGCAAACGTTTTTTCTCTTAGAGATTTACTTTCTGATTTTGGGGATGCTTTTCCCAATCTTATTCATTTAGAGGCCCATAACATTCCTTCTAAGTACAAACAAAGTAGGGTTGATGATATTTCTGTACTTTTCGGTATAAAGGCCCCTTATAGGGCCGTAGCTCCTGGCCCAAATGATAGGGCATGTTATCCTAAGCCTGGGGCCATTAGGATGTATATAGAAACTTTTTATTCAGGTTTTCGCCTTCCTCCTCACCCTTTTGTTCTTCGTTTATTAGCTGAGGTCCAAATTTGTCCCACACAACTAATGCCCAATGGGTGGAGATTCATATATTGCTTCCTGGCCCAATGCATGAAACATATGGTAGAGCCCAGTGTATCAGTATTTCGATATCTCTTTAAATTTGTAAATGCTCCGGATGATATAGGTTGGGTTAAGATTCATTATCGAACCTTAAATCGTAGTTGCTTCGTTTCTGGCTCTTCTCCCGACTCTCTTCCCTTGTGGAAAAAAGAGTGGTTTTATATTTACTTAGATGGGGATGATTGGAACAATTATTTTTGTCATCACTTCACAAGGGCTACAGATGGTTCTTTAAGGTCCCTCAAATTAGGGGTAGATGATCTTGCGGCAATTCAACTCCTGACGGGTGATTGCTTGCATCATTGCAATCTCCTAATTTCTGAGGATAACCTTCAAGCTATGGGGCTTAGCACCCTTGAACCTCGGGGTATATAACCTTAACTTTCTTTCTTTTATTCTTATTTGTTGTCAAATAATATGATTGTAACATTTGCCTTTTCTTTTCAGCCAAAGCTGCTTTGGGCGCTATTTTCAAGAGGAGGGAGGATCATGCCTCTAAAGCTGTGGTGGTGGAAGTTGAGAGGGTTTCTAAGCGGAAGAAAGCTGGAGATGGTTCCCCTGCTGTGGAGAAGGTGCCAGCTTTTCTGACTGAGCGGCCTATCCTTGTTGATGAGGATCCCAACCCATTTGTGGTTAAATGGGGTTTGCTTAATAGGGATACCATAGTTGGTGATTCCAGGGCTGCGGCAGAGTGGTCCAGGAATGTGGTCACTCCAAGGGATGTGGCCCATGTCGTGGAGTCCTCGGAGGATCTTCAGATTGAGCTTCTTGGGGCCCAAGCCCTTGATTCTGTAAGTAATTCTCACTTTTATTTATTCTTTCTTTCTTTTGTTCATTCTTTGAAATATGTGCCTTTGTTTTATAGGCTAACACCTATCATCAAGCTGCTCTTCACAACTTGAAGGCAGTTCGAGCTGAAAATCTGATAGCTGAGAGGGATAGAGATAGGTATTTCGCCTCCTCTACCTCAAATTTTGAGATGTTTAGATGGGTTGAGAGGGAGCTTGTAGATGAGAAGGAGAAGGTCAGGCAGCTGGAGGCCCAACTCCAAAGGGGTCGCGAGGATGTTATTGCTGAGTATAGAGCATCTAAGGAGTTTGATAACCTCCTTAATGCTGAGTATGATGCTAACTTTCCTAGCACCTTTAAGGATTGTTGGGAATCAATCATTGAAGAGCTGGGGACGAAGATTGAAGGAGTGTCCTTGGATAAGTTCCCCGTTCCTGCTTTATCTGGGGCATCCAAGGATACTATCATGGATACTGCCGACCTCACATCTCAGCCTATTGATGATTCTGAGCTCTTTCTGGATGGAGATTTGATGGATGCTGCTAAGGATGATGTTCCCCTTAACTTAGAGGAAGAGACTCCTCGGGATGATATAGCATAGGTTGGCCCTGTGTGGCTATTTTCTTTATTTATGTTCTTTTCTGAACTCACCCTTCGGGGTTTTAATTTAACTTTCTTAGTAAGTTTATTTCAGCTTTTCTAGCTTTTCTTGATTTTGCATGCTTAGTTCACATGTATAACATAATGCATTGCATATTTAATGAAATCATAAGAATATGAAATTCATAACTTTAAAAATGGGATCAACCCTTACATAGTACTCAAGTTTAAAAACTTGGGTTGGTTTCGTCGAACCTTATTTCTAGTAGTGAGTCCACTTGGGAAACACTTTAAACATAATAAACTTTCAAATTGGAGGCATGTCAAGTCCTTGGCACCTCATGCCCTTCAAGGGTTTCTAGTTTGTATGAGCCTCGCCCAAATACGTTCTTGACGCGATATGGTCCTTCCCAATTTGGGGCCAACTTCCCTTTTTGTCCAACTCCGGATGCTTCAATCTTTCTGAGAACCAAGTCTCCTTGACGAAAGAACCTTTCTTTAACCCTTAGGTTGTAGTAGAAAGATGCCTTCTTTTGATGTTCAACTATCTTGGCGTTTGCCTCATCTCTAACTTCATCAATTAGATCTAAAGCTAGCCTTCTTCATTTTCTTCTGGTTCATAAGCCTCGACTCTTGGAGATGTGTGAGTAATCTCCACTGGAACCACTGCCTCTGCCCCATACGCCAATAGGAAGGGGGTAGCTCCAGTGGTGACTTTACAAGTAGTACGATATGCCCACAGTATGGGAAGTAATTCGTCCACCCAAGTGTTTCTGGAGCGTTCAACTCTTTTCTTCAGTCCATCTAGGATAATTCGATTTGCAACCTCAGCTTGCCCATTAGCTTGAGGATGGGCAACAGAAGTGAAGCGCAACTTGATATCATTCTCATCACAATATTTTTTGAACTCATCATTGTTAAACTGAGTTCCATTGTCCGTAACCAGGACTCGTGGAATCCCATATCTGCATATCACATTTTCCCAGAAGAAGTGCATCACTTGCTTGGTGGTTATCTTGGCCAATGGTTTAGCCTCAATCCACTTGGTGAAGTAGTCGATTGCTACTATCAAGAACTTTCTTTGAGCACTTGCCATTGGAAATGGTCTGAGTATATCCATTCCCCACATAGCAAAGGGGATAGGTGAGTTAATGGATGTCATCATCTCTGGTGGTTGTCTAACCACTGGTGCATACTTCTGGCACCGTTCACACTTCTTCACATAGCTTTTAGCATCAGCAAGCATGCTTGGCCAATAGAAACCTAGGCGGGTGACTTTATGAGCAAGGGCTCTGCCCCCCCAAGTGTTGCCCACAGATTCCTTCATGCACTTCCTTTAGGGCAAATTCTGCCTCTTGAGGTCTCAAACATTTCAGATATGGAATGATGAAAGACTTCTTGTATAGGAGTCCCTCAATCAGGGTATACCTTAGTGCTCTGACGTATAGCTTTCGTGCTCTGACGTATAGCTTTCGTGCCTCTGACGTATCATTTGATGAGCTTTGATAGGATCCATCCAACAGCTGCCAACATCAATGGGTGCTACCAACTTTCCGTTGATGCTTGGGGTCTTCAAGACTTGGAAGTATACACTCCCTGCATAGTTTTCAATTTCAGAAGAAGCAAACTTAGACAGGGCATCAGCCTTTACGTTCTCTTCCCTTGGAATGTGCTCCACATAGCATTCGTCAAATTGAGTCTTGATGGCCTTGACAAGTTTCAAGTACTTGGCCATGACTTCATCTCTGGCCTCAAATTCCCCATTTACTTGGGAAACCACCAGCCTCGAGTCTCCACATACTTTCAGAGTTTTGACCCTCAAGGCTCCAGCCAGCCCTAAGCCAGCTATCAGAGCTTCATACTCAGCCTCATTGTTTGTCGTTGGGAAGTCAAGTTTTAGTGCATACTCAATGAGGAATCCATCAGGACTTTGTAGCACTAAACCAGCTCCGCTTGATTTTGTTTTTGATGCTCCATCAAAATAGAGCACCCAATATTCTTTGAAGTCCATTTCTTGATCTTTCTTGTTTTCCACTATTACTTCCTGCCCCCCGACTTCTTGGTTGTCAATGGTGCATTCAACCATGAAGTCAGCAAGTGCTTGAGCTTTTATGGCCGTTCGAGGCTTATACTTGATGTCGAATTCGCCCAATTCAATGGCCCATTTGATCAATCTTCCACTAACTTGAGGGCTATGCAAGATGTTTCTTAGAGGTTGATCAGTCAAGACCTCTATCTTGTGAGCCTGGAAGTACGGGCGTAGCTTTCTTGAGGCCATTATCAAGGCTAAGGCAAACTTCTCTATGGTAGAGTAGTTTATTTCTGCCCCATGAAGAATCTTACTCACATAGTAGACGGGCTTCTGCACTTTCAATTCTTCCTTTATCAATACAGCTCCCAGGGCAGTGTTGGATACTGCCAAGTATAGATAAAGAACCTCTCCTGGTTTTGGTTTGGCCAATAGTGGTGGCTCAGCCATGTATTTCTTCAGGGCCTCAAAGGCCTCTTGGCTTTCAGTTGTCCATTCAAATTTTTTCACTTTTTTGGGTGCTTTGAAGAAGGGTAAACACTTCTCTCCTGACTTGGAGATAAATCTTCCCAATGCAGCCACTCTTCCCGTTAGTTTTTGGACATCCTTGACAGTCTTTGGTGGTTCCATGTCTAGAATTGCTTTGATTTTGTCGGGATTAGCCTCGATTCCTCTCTTGGAGACCATTAGGCCTAAAAACTTTCCCGAGCCTACACCAAAGGCACACTTAGCTGGATTCAACATCATTTTGTGGTGCCTTAGCACTTCAAATGCCTCTCGGAGGTGCTTAATGTGATTGGCCTTATCGAGGCTCTTGACCAGCTTGTCATCTACGTAGACCTCCATGGTTTTTCCAATTAGGTGTCCAAAAATTTTGTTCACCAATCTTTGGTATGTTGCCCCTGCATTCTTAAGGCCAAATGCCATGACTAGATAACAGAAAACACCAAAGTCAATGATGAACGATACCATGGAGACGTCATCTTTGTGCATCTTGATTTGATTGTATCCACTGAAGCCATCCATGAAGCTAAGCATCTCGTGTCCAGCTGTAGCATCTATTAGTGCATCAATCCTTGGTAAGGGAAAACAATCCTTAGGACATGCATCATTCAAGTCAGTGAAGTCCACACACATCCTCCATTTTCCATTGGCCCTTTTGACCATCACGGGGTTAGCCAACCATTCCGGGAATTGTATCTCTTCAATGAATCCGGCCTCTAGAAGTTTTTCAACTTCTTGTTTACTGGCCTCTTGCCTTTCTGGAGCAAAATTTCTCTTCTTTTGTTTCACCGTCTTTCTTTCAGGATCCACATTCAACTTGTGAGTTATCAATTGGGGATCAATCCCTGGCATATCAGCCGCTGTCCAAGCAAAAACGTCATTATTCTCTTGAAGAAAAGATATGAGCTTACTTTTCAATGGCTCAGGTAGTAGTGCTCCAACATATGTCACCTTCTCCGGTTCACCAGGGACTAAGGGAATGGGGATTAAATCCTCGACTGGTTTCCCTCTTCGGTCCTCATTGTCACTAGTATCCATGTCTTCAATTGGAGGAACTTGCCCCCCGATTCCATCAGGCCTTAACGCTGCTACATAACAACTTCTAGCCATCTTCTGGTCTCCTCGTTCTTCACCAATCCCATTCCTCGTTGGGAACTTGATTTTCAGATGATAAGATGAGGCAACAACCTTGAACGCATGAAGACCAGTCCTTCCTAGGATTGCATTATAGGTTGAAGTCGCTTTTATAACTATGAAGTTCAACATCTGAGTAGACGTATTCATCCCTTGCCCCATGGTCATTGGGAGTTGGATAGTGCCTTCCACTTTTGATTCCACCCCGTTGAATCCGTATATGGGCATATTCAAGGGTGTTAACTGAGAATCAGTGTAACCCATCTTGATAAAGGCATCGTGGAACAAGATGTCCACTGAGGCTCCATTGTCGACCAGGACTCTCTTTGTCTCGGAATTGCCAATCACAAGTATGATGACTAGAGGGTCATCGTGGGGGAACTTCACCCCTTCCAAGTCTGAATCATCAAAGCCTATTGACACTTCTGTTCTGGCACGCTTTGGTGCTTCTCCAACCACAGTCATTACCTCTCGAGCATAAGCTTTTCTTGAGTTTCGGGAGGACCCAACATCAGTTGGCCCTCCGAATATCATGTTGATTACTGGCCCTCGGGGCTTGGGATTCCGATCTCGATCGTTGTCCCTTCTGTCATAATCCTTCCTTTCATAGTTTCCCCTTTGGCTCCCTTGGCTTCCATCCTTAGTGAACTTACTGAGTTTTCCTCTTCGTATCAGAAACTCAATCTCATCTTTCAATTGCCTACAATCGTCGGTGTCATGACCGACTTCTTTGTGGAACCGACAAAACTGATTTTGGTTCCGTTTGGACAAATCAGCCCTCATTGGCTTTGGCCATTTGAGATCTTCTTCCTTGGCTATCTCCATCAGAATTTGACTCCTGGGAGTATTCAATCTTGCATATTCTGTAAACTTTGGACCAAAATTACCTCTCTTAGGTGGTGAATCAGAGTCCTTTGATGTTCGGGGAAACTTTTCCTTAACGTCGTGCTCCTGAGTTTCTTTCCTTTTCTTTGAGTTTCCACTGTCGCCAGCGGTGGGTTCATACTTTCTCATGCTTTCCTCAGCCTTGATGTACTTTCCGGCCCTATCTTGGAGCTTCAGCATGCTCTCGGGTGGATGTTTAGCCAACGACCTTTTAAAGTGGTCATCGGTAGTTCCTTGTTGTAGGGCTATCATAGCCACTATGTCCTCTAAGTCCGGGACTTTCAAAGCCTCCTGAGTAAATCGATTGATGTAGTCCCTTAGGGCTTCATTCTTTCCTTGACGTATTGCCATGAGCGATACTGAACTTTTCTCATGCACCCTTCCACTAATGAACTGATTGATGAAAGCCTTGCTTAGTTCCTTGAATGACCCAATAGAGTTGGGAGGTAGACGGCTATACCAACGTTGGGCCATGCCTGCCAAGGTTTGTGGAAACGCCCTACACTTGACCGCATCGTTGGTTGGCTGCAACAGCAGTGCATTGGAGAAGGTCCTTACATGATTTGCGGGATCCCCCGTTCCATCATAAGCCTTGATTGTCGGCATCTTGAATTTTCTGGATATGGTGGCTTTCATGATGTTGTTGGGATTTATGGGTGATAACATAGAAACAACTTAACTTTGATTGTACTTAATTTTTAATTAAGTAGAACATACCGTCACAGCCAAAGTATGTTCTTGTAATCAGTATGTAATGTTATTCTAGTTGTATAATTTGAAAGAAGTTCACTTGCTGTGTTCAAGCCTCAAAGGATACATAATTAGATGACAATATGAATAAAGGTTACTGTCCTAAAGCTTCGACAGTAAGATTACAAGAAGACAGAATGTTGCAAGTCAAGACAGCATATTCACTCTGACAGCAACATTGGCGGAAGACTACGCGACAACAACTTTAGCCCTCGACAGCAAGCTTGGAAACCTCGACAGCACACTATGCGGGGAACTCCTACTGTCACCAAAAGCACATTCCTGTGACAGCAAGCTTTGTGGCAAAAGTAACTGTCTCGAGAAAGACCCTTGTTCTAAGTATCTTTCTCAGTCAAATCCCGTGACAGTTTCAATGTTCAAGAAACAGGCGTGTTGCAGTATCCCTAAGCTGCACCAAGTCTGCAAGACTACGACAGAAGCTTCAAGCACTGCAAAACAAAAGCGAATCAATTCAAGAGCAAGGTCAAGTCTTTATTTGCTGAATTGCTTAAGCTGGAAATAGAATGAATCTAGGTTGCTTTCGTTATAATGTATATCTGACATATTAGCAATTTAGGAAAGTCACATGGGTAAGACAATCTGTAAGAAGCTGCCACTTGACAATGACAGCAGCTTCACAAACCCGTGACTGATAGTGATAGGACTAGTCTTATACCTACTGTCAATTCATTCTAGATACGAAAGGAAGACAAGCAAGTGTCTTGGAGAAAAACGAAGCTCAAGAATTCTCTCTTGAGGTTGTAGCAACACTTTGCAAAATAAATAAAACATTTATTTTGTGAATCCTGTCTTCTCTATTATACTGTTTGTGAATGCATACATATTATTGATAACATTAAATCTTAGTTTTAGTTGTTGAAACTGAGATTGAATTTTATCAGTATTGCATTCATTCCCCCCCCCCTTCTGCAATACACAAGGACCAACAATTGGTATCAGAGCTATCAGATTAACATACATATCTGAGATCCCGACGACAATGCAGAAATCAAACAGTATCAAGATCCCAGCTTTTGATAAAGAGAACTACATCATTTGGAAAAGAAAAATCTTGTTGTTTATCAAAGCTGCGAATCCACTATACCCAGGTATACTCGAGAATGGTCCTTTCATACCAAGGAAGGAAATTGAAGCCACAACAGTAAATGGTGAAATCATTCCTGCACATTGGGTTCCCAAAGATCCCTCGGAATTTTTGGAACCTGAGAAGGAGAAAATGGTGCTAGATGATCACTTGCAACTCATCTTGCTCGATTCTCTCACGTTGGATAAAGCCATGTGTGGAAGTGTGATAAGCTGCACATCAGCCAAGGAGATGTGGATCAGGTTAGCCTTACTCTGTGAAGGAAGTGAAGAAGTTAAGGGCAACCAAAGGCAAATACTTATATCTCAATATGAGGCATTCATGGCCAAGCCTGGTGAAGACTTAACCTCCATGTTTGAAAGGTTCAGTAATCTCTTAACTGAACTGCAGATACATGGCAAGTACTATGACAGAAAAGAATTGAATGTCAAGTTCTTGCTTACACTGCCTGATCATCTTGAACACAAGACAACAGCCATACGAGAAGGAAGAGATCTCAACAATATAACCTTTGAGACACTTTATGGCATTCTGAAATCTTATGAACTTGAACTCTTTCAAAAGAGAGCCATACAAAGTGGAACAAGGAACAAGATGGCTAACATGTCAAGTTCCCTAGTAGCACAAGTGCCAAGGATCACACAACCTAGTGAAGCACTACAAATCACTCAACCAACCCCTGTACAATCCTTGAAGATAGAAGAGGTTGTTGAAGATGATGAGAAAGTAGTACTACAGCTCAAGGATGTGGAAGATGAAGACTTCTACACTATGGAGGAACTGGAAAGCATGGACAATCCTACTATGGCTTACATGGCCAAAAAGTTCAAGAACTTTAGGTTCAAGAAGGATAGGTCATTCAGGCCCCAAGGCCAAGCATCCAAGTTCACCAAGGGAAGCTCATCAAAGGCTGCTGTGGGAAGCTCATTCAAAGGAGGATACAAGACTGGATTTGTGGATAGATCTAAATTCAAGTGTTACAACTGTGGTGAACCTGGTCATTTTGCTACTGAGTGCAAAAGACCCAAACAGGTTCAGAGATTTGAGAAAGGAACTGGTGGATACTCTAAGAAGAATCAAGGTAGAGCCTATGTGGCTGAAGGAAAGTGTTGGGATGAGTCTGATGATGAAGATGAAGAAGAATATGTCAACCTAGCTCTCATGGCTAGCACTGATGAAGTAACATCAACATCTTCAAGTCAGGTACCTTCACTTGTCTTAGTTGATATGTCCATTGATGAGTATAAGAAAACCATTAAAGACATAAGTGCTGAAATGTTCAATGTCTATACTAGCTTATCTGCTGCCAATGAGGAGATCACTAGGCTGAGTAAGCTAAATGAAACACTAAAGTCTGAAAATGAATCTCTTGTTCTCAAAACCAGTTCACTAGACTCTTTAGCTCAGGAGAATGCTAAACTTAAAAATGAATTGAAATGTGCTAAAAAGGTTGAGGAATTCCTGAGAAATGAGATTGCTGAAAATGAATTTAAAATCAAGGCTTATAAAAACTCATCAAAGATAGTTCAGGATTACAATGATAAGCATACAGAAAATCAGTCAGTTGGTATAGGTTTTTCATATGGTAGAAGACCTGGAAAGGAAACTGTGATTCAAGATTGTTCTGGAAATGCTGTTGTCAAACCCACCATTCTCAAGAAAGTTAAAACTCCCATTTTCAAAGCTGCAGAAATTGAGTTTGATGAAGAAGCCATGCTCATCAAACAAGAAATTCTTGATGAGGATGAAGGTGTTGACAGCACATTCAAGGATGGAAAGGATACTGTCACAATCCCCAAGACAGTAAACTTACCAAACAATCAGACAGTAAGTTCAAAAGATGTTGTCACAGTTGGCAAGACAGAATCTTCCAAAAATACTGTCAAGAATGGTTCCAAGACAGTAACTTTAAAACCTTCTGTCAAGACAGTAGGAATAAAAGATACTGTCAAGGAAAGTTCGACAGCAACTTCTGAACATACTGTCAATCCAGTAACTCCCAAGTCTAAGAATAGGAATGGAAAGGTAGGAGTCAACAAAGGAAATGGATACACTAATGTTGGAGGTGCTTCTAGGAAACTATGCAATAACTGTGGATCTACTCATCACTTAACACATGTTTGTAAGAAACCAATTGAGGATAAGGTCAATGCAACTGAACTCAATGGTAACTTACACAGAACCCCCCTTATGCATAGAACTATGAGTGTCTGTAATAACATTGAATGTATGCCATGCAAAATTACTGCCATGAGTACATGCTTTAACTTACCTATTCTCACTACTGAAAAATGTTCATACATAAACACTGTTGAGACTTCTGAGCCTGCTGGCAACAGCAAAAAGGCTCCATCCACTAAGAAAAGGACCAAGTCCAATTCTAAACCTAAGTGGGTGAAAAGAGAAGTCAAACAGGAGATTACTGATAATGCTTGTGGTTTTATGACTGAAAGAAACTCAGGAGACACTGAAACTGCAGGACCCAACAAGGATTGGGTACCATATGCATCTTAGACTCATTCTGTTTTGCAGGGCAAGAAGAAAGATCAAGTCATGTGGATCATTGACAGTGGTTGCTCAAGACACATGACAGGTGATAAAGCCCTGCTATCACATTATGTTGAGAAAGTTGGCCCAATCATAACCTTTGGAGACAACAGAAAGGGTTACACAGTGGGATATGGCTGTCTAGAAATTGGAAATGTTGTCATTGAAGATATTGCTCTTGTGGATGGATTGAAGCACAATCTACTCAGTGTCAGCCAATTCAGTGACAGGGGATTCAAGGTTGATTTTGATATGATGCTGTGCAACATCTATCACAAGAAGAATAGTAGCCTCTCTCTAAAAGGGGTTAGAAAAGGAAGCTTGTTTGTTGCTGACTTAAATTCAACAAAGAAGGATAAAGTTTACTGTTTTTACAGTAAAGCTACTGTTGGTGACAGTATGCTTTGGCACATGAATCTCTCACATCTCAACTTCAAAACAATGAATAGTCTGATGAAGAAGGAGTTAGTGAGAGGTTTGCCCCAACAGGAATTCTGTCAAGAAGGACTGTGTGAAGATTGTCAAATGGGCAAACTGAGAAGAGCTGTGCACAAGTCCAAGCAAATGAACACCAACATTGAAGCACTCAAGTTGATTCACATGGATCTCTTTGGACCAGTCAATGTACCATCAATGGCCAAGAAGAGATATGCCTTAGTAATGGTGGATGATTACTCAAGGTACACTTGGGTGAAGTTTCTTGAATCCAAAGATGAAGCTGCTCAAGTGATTATTGATCAGGTCAGAGTTCTTGATAGAACTCCAAACTCAAAAGTTCAAATCTTGAGGAGTGACAATGGTACAGAATTCAGAAATGCCACTCTTGGAAATTTCTGTAAAGATGAAGGAATTGTACAACAATTCTCTGCTGCAAGAACTCCATAACAGAATGGAGTTGTAGAGAGAAAGAACAGGACTCTCATTGAAGCAGCTAGAACTATGTTGCATGATGCCAAACTGCCAACATATTTCTGGGCTGAAGCTATCAACACAGCCTGTTATACTCAGAACAGAACCATGATCAACAAGACTCATGCAAGTACACCTTACTGTCTGTTAACTGGAAAGAAACCTACTGTCAAATATTTTCATGTGTTTGGGAGCAAATGCTTTATGATGAAGGATAACCATGAGAAGAAAGGAAAATTTGACACCAAGGCTTTTGAAGGACTATTCATGGGTTACAGCACAGAAAGGACTGCCTACAGAGTTTATGTTATGGAACACAGGATTATTGAAGAAAGTGTTAATGTCACATTTGATGAAACCAAGTTTCCAGGACTGCATGAAGAAGGAAAGATGCAGACATTCAGATTTGAGAATCAAGGATACTTGGAAGCTGAGGAAATTGTGGATGAAGAACCTAGCTTCACTCAAATTGTTGAAGTTGATAAAGATACTGTCAATACCACTACTGTCAACCAAACTCCAGCTCAGTCATAGACCATAACCTCTAACATTCATGACAGTGGTGACTCTGGAGACAATGAAGAACGTGGTGAAGACAATGGGATTGGTGATCATTCAACTCAACAAACTGAAGCAAATGTTCCTGTACAGTCAAGTAGCTTGCCCAGAATCACCAAGTGGAACAAGGATCACTCAAGTGACCTCATCATTGGTGACCCTAATTCTGGAGTGAGGACAAGGAACAAAGTCTCTGCTGACAACATGTTTTCATGCTTCCTGTCTCAAATGGAACCCAAGACAACTGATGAAGCATTGTTGGATTCTGACTGGGTGATAGCCATGCAAGAAGAGCTAAATCAGTTTGAAAGGAACAATGTATGGAAGCTAGTTCCAAGACCTAAGGGAAAGTCAGTCATTGAGACCAAATGGGTTTTCAGAAACAAGCTTGATGAAAATGGATCAGTGACAAGAAACAAAGCAAGGCTAGTAGCTAAGGGTTACTGTCAACAGGAGGGAATAGATTATGATGAGACATTTGCACCTGTTGCAAGACTTGAAGCTATAAGAATCTTTCTAGCCTATGTTGCACACTGCAACTTCAAAGTATTTCAGATGGATGTCAAAAGTGCCTTCCTAAATGGAGAATTGGAAGAAGAAGTGTATGTTGAACAGCCACTAGGGTTTGAGGATGCTGAAGTGTATGATTTTGTATACAAACTCTTCAAAGCTTTGTATGGACTAAAGCAAGCACCCAGGGCTTGGTATGACACACCCTCCACTTTTCTCTTGGACAATCAGTTTACTAGAGGAGTTGTGGACAAGACACTTTTCTACAAACACCATGGCAAGGACATCATTCGGGTACAAATCTATGTGGATGATATCATTTTTGGTTCAACAAATGAGAGGCTGTGTGAGAAGTTTTCCTCTCTCATGAGTAACAAATATGAGATGAGTATGATGGGAGAATTGTCATTCTTTCTGGGATTACAAATTCTTCAACAATCTGATGGAATCTTCATTTGTCAAGCTAAATACATCAAGGAACTTCTCAGAAAGTTCAACTTGGAAGATTCATCACCTGCAAAGACACCAATGTCCACCTCAACTAGTCTGGATCTTGATCCTAAAGGGAAGAAATTTGACTCAAACACCTATAGAGGCATGGTAGGATCTCTCCTATACCTAAATGCTAGCAGACCTGACATCATGTTTGCTACATGTCTCTGTGCAAGGTTTCAAAGTGATCCAAAGGAGTCTCACTTAGTAGCCATCAAGAGAATCTTTAGATACCTAAAAGGCACTCCTAACCTAGGTCTTTGGTATCCCAAGAACACTGGATTTGATCTAATTGGCTACTCAGACTCAGACTATGCTGGATGCAAGATTGACAGAAAGAGTACTACTGGTAGCTGTCAATTTCTTGGTGGAAGATTGGTCTCATGGTTTAGCAAGAAGCAGCATTCAGTTTCTACCTTAACTGCAGAAGCTGAGTATATTGCTGCAGGCAGTTGCTGTGCACAAATTCTATGGATGAAGAATCAACTTCTGGATTATGGTCTAGTGTTAAGTGAAATTCCAATCTACTGTGACAACACTAGTGCCATAGCCATTTCAGACAATCCAGTTCAACACTCTAGGACAAAGCACATTGATATAAGACATCACTTTATCAGAGAGCATGTTGAACAAGGAACTGTGAAGCTGATCTATGTCCCAACTGACAAGCAACTTGCTGACATCTTCACTAAGCCATTGGAGGAAGCAACCTTCAACAGGTTGGTAAGTGAATTGGGAATGCTGAACCTGGTATGTTGATTTACTCAGTTTTCTATAATTCCAAATTCTCTAATGAAGCTCATGACAGCAACTTCAAACCTGCTGTCAAGAGAAGTTACTGTCTACTTGGTCTATGTCTGTTATGTGACAGCATGTGTTGATTTGACTTTTCATGTCAGTATTTTGTGTCAGTCTCATACTTTTAAACCGTGTATGACATTAAATGTGGTTACTTGTTAAGTTTGAGAGATAAAAATCTGTTCCATTGGACTTTCACACCTTTTTGCATTAATCTGTAGGATTAAAGGAGGACACGACCATTAATTACTTCTGTGGTAGTTGTATGGGTACTCTAACTGTTGACCATTAGACTTTAATCCTTAGACGGTTTTGCCTATAAATTAACCTTAGGTTTCACCAGTCTGCTCTCAGTTTTAAAGTAAATAATGGAAAACAAAGTAGGAATTGAAGTAGGACTAAAACGGTGCGATAGTGAACCCGACAGTGAAGAGATTGATGAGCTCTTTGAGATGCTGTTGGACGCCATCGATGAGATAGATGAAGAAAAGAAACAGGAAGAGGAGGCCAAGGCTCAGGAAGAAGAGAAAGAGCTTCAGGCACTTCTCAAGGAAGAAGGTCGCTCTGAAGAGGAAATTAAGGCAGAGACGTTAGAACTAGTTGATAAAATCATAGAATAATGTACTCAATGTTCTATTTTAATGATTTTATTAATAATAAAAGTTCTTGTTTTTGTGGTTACTGAGTTTATGAAGTGTCTGTGTAATTTGCTTAATATCTGTGTTCAAACGATTACATTGCTAAATCCATAATGTGTCAATATTAAGTTAAGTATATGAATAAAGCATTCTAATAAGTTCATGACAGAACCAATTCCCAATCGAAGTTACTGTCGTTAAAAAGGGTACTGTCGTGTGTTTCTTGACAGCAACCTTCTTGACAGCAGGAAAAGACTTTCTGTCAAGACTTGTAAAGGATACTGTCATTCATATGCTTAACGGTGACAGCAAGTTTTTGCGCAATAGTTGCTGTCGCGCAAAACCTACTGTCACCACCTCTTATTACTGACAGATTGTTTCTAGCGCACAGGTTACTGTCAACAATAGTGGACCGTTGAAATTGGATATTTATCCCACGTTGGTCAGTGAATAACGGGCAGTAACTCACGTGTTTAAGAGTGGGTTAAGACACGTTCTTGAAATCCACTTTTTATGCACAAAACGTTTGAGATACCCCTATTTATTCCCCAGTTACTCAGACATATCTTTCTCTTTCTCATCAAACTCAAGACAAAACAACATTCTTCCAGCAAAAAGCAACTCTCTTACCTTCTTCTTTTCTTGAAATCTCAATGGCCCCCAAACAGACTCTCTCTCAAACAAACTTTGCTGGCATCTTTTCCCCAAATGATGCTGGTGAAGGCTTCAAAGGACTTGTGTTTTTCTTGAACAAGTCCTATCTCGGTTATGCCATCACCTCAACCCCATTCTCGACTTAGACAGACTTGAGGCGTTTTGGCAAACTGCTGTTGCTCAAACTGAGGGTGAGAACCCGGGTATTCAATTCACAATCTCTGGGCAACAATACACTCTTACAGCTGAGGTCATCAACACTGCTCTTGGAATTACCCTTGAAGCAAGACAACAATTTACTGAACTTGCAAATGATGACACTCTCAAGAAGCTCTTCTTGAAGATTGGGTATGCAGGCCCTATTCTCGAAGAGGGGACTACCAAGTGGTATCCAACTGGTGAAATGGATAGGAAGCATCTGAGAAAGGAGTGGAGCATGATATTTGATGTGATGGTCAAGATGTTCTCTACCAAGTCCACAGGCTGGAATGGAATACCCTCCTACATCAAGAAACTGACACATTCTCTTGTCCATGGATACAAGGTGAATGTTGGAGCTCTCCTTATGGCACACCTCAAAGCTGCCATAGGTAAGAAGGTATCAATCTACCCTCGCTTTCTTATGATGTGCATTAATTCATTCTGTGATTTTAATGATGTTGCTCCTCGTTTAGAGGCTTGCTCAGTTTTGAAAAAGAACACACACACACACTGTTATCATCACAAGATCTCAATGCACACATTCCACTCTGTTTCACTCAGCACATGGTTGATCAAGTGTCCAACCTTGATTATCCATTACCTTCTGGTTATGATTCCTTTACTCTTGTGAATGAAACTGAATTAGACCCAAATTCAGTTAACCCACATTCAACACCATACACTCAGCCTAGGCCCTCTAGACTTCCCAAAGCCCAAAGAGAAGCCTTGCAAGAATCCAGAAAAAGGTCCTTAGAAGCTGATGTTGGTGGTAGCTCTGTTAGTCAAGAGGGAGACACTGCACCTAGTGCAGCAAATAAGGAAGGTAGTCAAACAGAACCCACAGTGGTTCCCCCTGAGCCTAAGAAGAAGAGAGCTAGGAGGACCAAAACCACTGTTAGCCAAGCTGCAGTTTCTCAACAAACTGTAGTTACTGAAAGGGATTCAAACACCTCCCTAGATGTGCCTTCTCATCAAGGTGTATCTATTGAAATTGGCCTGTCTCCCAAGGCACCCTGTACAGAGTCTGCACAAACTCATGGTTCACAACCTGAGATACCCCCACTTGAAGAAACACACAGTGAGTTAGGGCACAGTGAGGATTTCTCTACTCCTATTGATGGTTCACATGTTTCATCTGTGAATCAGCCCCCACTTTCTGCTACACTTTCACCTTCTTCCTTCCCTACACATTCTTTTGTTTCTTCTCCACAACCTAGAGAAGGGGACAGTCCCAACCCTTCAGGTTTTGATCATCCATCTCCAATCATGGATGAGCCCCCATCTAGTGGTCCACAAGAACCCATTTCTCAAAGTGAGATGGACACCACTCCTCCAAACACTGAGCTAGGGCAAAGTGGTATTTTGTCAGAAAATGAAACAAACAACACTTTGTCTGAACTCCAAGGAACATCTTACCTTCAGGAAGATGCTGTCACAGCCTCTGTTGATGTCAAAGACACTGGCAATGTTGCTGTCCTGGACACAGCTGCTGTCATGGGTGGAGAGAAAGATACTGTCACTACAGAACCTACTGTCACTCCACCTCCCAAAGTTGCTGTCATGCCAGAACCTGTTGTCCAGACTCCAACTGACAGTAACATTCCTGCCAAAGATGCTGTCCAGTCCTCTCAGCCTGATTTTGATGCTGTAATCATTGAGGATGCCTCTGATGATGATCTACATCTTGCCAAACTCTTAAAGGTACATTCTAAATCTACTCCTTCCATGCATGTTAGTACTGCTCATACCCATGCATCTAGGTTGAGTGAGGGTGTGCAAAAGAAAAGAGAGATAAAAGAAAAGAGAGGTGAGCATAAAAATGAGAGGCAGCCAAATGAGCTGGCAAAAGGAGAGGGACTTGAGCATGTCCAGAGAGATATTGAGGGAGCCCACACTATTCAGGCATTAGGCCTTGAGAGTCAATCTGTGAGGGGTGATGACATCACTCAAAAACACCCTGAGAGTGTGAGAACCCCCATAGCCTCCAAGCCCCCTTCTTTTCCTTCCCCTCCAAGAAGGTTAAGGTATGGTGGCCCCTCTGCTACTTATGGTAACAGGATTGCAGCTCTGGAAGGACAGTGTGCTACATTGAACTCCAAGATGGACTCTCTCTCTCAACTGGTGGTTGATGGTTTTGCTGCTACTCAGCTCTCCATCCAGTTCCTTACTGCCCTAGTAGCTGCCAACTCAACTAAGGGGGAGAAGGTAGCAAGATCAGAATCATTGCCTATTCAGGAATCAGGTGGAACTCAGGGGGAGCCTGTAACTGTGAAGACCAGAGGGGGAGCTAAAAGGAAAGCAATGTCAAAGGGGGAGCAAGTCAAACCAAGCAGTGGACAACCAAAGGATAAAGCTGAAAAGCCTGTTGAAGTGGACATGGATGGTGAAAGGGTGTTAATGTCAAAGGCAACTCAAGATGCACTGCAAAGAAGACCTACATCTAAACACCCAATCTTGCCTCCTGTGGTAATTAGAGAGCCAACTCCAGAAACTCAAGAAACTACTCTACAGAAGAAATGGAGAGAAATGGAGGAACAAAACAAGCTTGGGAAAGGTAAAGGGAAACTGCCTGAATCCATCCAAAAGGGAATTATTTGGTCAAATGGCACTGAATTTGATCAAGAAGAAGCCAATGTGTTGATGGTGGATTACAGGGAGAGCACATTACTCAACCATGACAGTGAATTTAACAGTTTGGTGGAAGAAGCAATGAATGCTCCAAGCAACCGTCCAACCAACACCACAAAACTGTTAAAGGATCAAATCACTAGTGTCAGTGTAATGGTGAATGATGAGAAAAGATGGGTTGTAAGTATCTATTTCACTTCTGGCATATCTTATTTCATCACAATGCAGTTATTGCAGAGTCTGTCAGCAAAGGTGTTGTGTGCTTTGAAGGGAAAGATCAGGGCAACTCAAACACCATTCAATGAAATATTGGATATGCAAATCCAGAACCTGCTCACACAAAAGCTACCTGAAGTCTACACAAATCCACCAAGTGTTTTCTACAGATCTGTAACTAAGGATGGCACAAGAAGGAACAGCTTCATGAATTTGGTTGGCACATCCAGAATGGAAACCAAGTCAATTCTAAAAGTGTTAGATGGAATACTCAATTCAAATGCCAATCCAGGAAGAGCTTATGATGTTCAAGAAATCTACAAAATGCTGGTGTTGAGAGACAAGGCACTGGGAGCTAGAGTGAAGGAACTAATCTCTAGAGCCAATGCCAAAAGAAATGATCAAGGTGGAAGCTGTCTCTATAACCTTCCTCCTCAGGATGATGATGATGATGATGATGATGAGGTTGGAGGTGGTGAAGCTTCTGGAAATGCTGGTGGAAGTAATTCTGGGAATACTGGTATTCAATCCCAGAATGAAGGCAATGAAGAAACTCCTAATCAGGAAAAGAAAGATGCTGGTGCAACAGATGAAGAGGAGTCAAGAATACTGGAAGCTTTGGAGGCAAGCATTCTTAGATGTGCTATTGACTGCATAAATGCAGAAAAAGATGCTGTCACCAAAGGTACTGTCGACAAGGAAACTGTCAAAGAAGATGCTGTCATAGAAGATACTGTCGACAAAGGTGCTGTCAAGGAAGATTCTGTCAAGGATGAAGCCAAAGCTACTGTCAAGCCCAAAAGACTGAAAGCTAAAGCAAGAGCATGGTTCTCTAGACAGAAACCTCATGGAAAGCACAAGTACTCAGGAAAGGAAAAGGCCACTGGATTTGGCAGAAATCTGAAGATGCCAATTCAATCAATACCTCCCAACAGTCTTAAGGTACAACAAATGCAATCAAAAGAAATCAAGAGTGTTGAGATTAAGCTGGATGCTAATCAAGAGGTTACTGAGTACATTCTGTGGTGGCCAGAATCAAGATCGGTCAGGATGAACAAGGACTTTGATCTTGTAGCCACATCAATCAGTGGTAGCATGACGGAAATAGATAAAAGAAGAACTGATTTCTTCTACTTGGAAAGGATGATAGAGTTGATGGAAAGCTATGATGATGTTCCAGAGCCTGTCATGGAACATATTCTGAAATATCAGGCTGATAGGGATGCTGAATTCTATCAGAAATTTGGCTACAATTTTGCAGATTTTGATGATGCTGATATTCTCACTGATCTACCACCTTCTCCTATACCATACCACTGGTACTATGAGTTTGAGGACTTACCCACAGAAGAAGGGCAAACCCAACCAACTTTGGAAAGGGAACCCAAGCCAAGCAAAAGACCTGAATCTTCTCAATATTCTCAAACTAAGTCAGAACTTGATAAGAAGGAAGCTGAACTACTGGAAAGATGCAAGGTCTCCAACAAGGCAGAAAGTGAAGCTCCAAATTATCAATCATGTATGCTGGAAAATCCCCTAAGAATAAAGTATCTAAAAGAAGAAATCTATGTTTGCAACTTTCACAAGCTAAAAACAACTATTCTGAAGGATTTACAGTATATGGTAGTTGGATCTATTCATCCCTTGGAGCAGATTTGTTCTGATGAAATAGAGAAAGTATTGGAAGGGAGAAAAGGAGAAGACTCAAAGCTGGACAAGCAAAGGAGAAGGACTCTCAATGCTTATCCTGGAAGTAGATTCAAGCTCATTCTTGAAGAACTTCACTTCAGAACCTATCCATATGATATAGAGCAATGGCTGAATCTCAGGGATGCTAGTTCTCTCCTCTCTCCTACCATAAAGAAGATCATTGAGGAAGTAGAGGATGCTGCAGTTTCTGCTGCTGAAATTTCTCTTATAGAAGGTCTAAGAGGCTGCTTGGTAGAAGCTCTCAAAAGAGAGGATGTAGCAAGGCAGAAGAGGAAATCTCAAGCTAAGTAAAAAAAATTCTTAATCCATTCTGATCTTGTTAGTTAAGTTGTCAGCACATATTGTAAATTTGTTGTTATTTTCCATAAAAACAAATTGGGGGAGATTGTTGGGATTTATGGGTGATAACATAGAAACAACTTAACTTTGATTGTACTTAATTTTTAATTAAGTAGAACATACTGTCACAGCCAAAGTATGTTCTTGTAATCAGTATGTAATGTTATTCTAGTTGTATAATTTGAAAGAAGTTCACTTGCTGTGTTCAAGCCTCAAAGGATACATAATTAGATGACAACATGAATAAAGGTTACTGTCCTAAAGCTTCGACAGTAAGATTACAAGAAGACAGAATGTTGCAAGTCAAGACAGCATATTCACTCTGACAGCAACATTGGCGGAAGACTACGCGACAACAACTTTAGCCCTCGACAGCAAGCTTGGAAACCTCGACAGCACACTATGCGGGGAACTCCTACTGTCACCAAAAGCACATTCCTGTGACAGCAAGCTTTGTGGCAAAAGTAACTGTCTCGAGAAAGACCCTTGTTCTAAGTATCTTTCTCAGTCAAATCCCGTGACAGTTTCAATGTTCAAGAAACAGGCGTGTTGCAGTATCCCTAAGCTGCACCAAGTCTGCAAGACTACGACAGAAGCTTCAAGCACTGCAAAACAAAAGCGAATCAATTCAAGAGCAAGGTCAAGTCTTTATTTGCTGAATTGCTTAAGCTGGAAATAGAATGAATCTAGGTTGCTTTCGTTATAATGTATATCTGACATATTAGCAATTTAGGAAAGTCACATGGGTAAGACAATCTGTAAGAAGCTGCCACTTGACAATGACAGCAGCTTCACAAACCCGTGACTGATAGTGATAGGACTAGTCTTATACCTACTGTCAATTCATTCTAGATACGAAAGGAAGACAAGCAAGTGTCTTGGAGAAAAACGAAGCTCAAGAATTCTCTCTTGAGGTTGTAGCAACACTTTGCAAAATAAATAAAACATTTATTTTGTGAATCCTGTCTTCTCTATTATACTGTTTGTGAATGCATACATATTATTGATAACATTAAATCTTAGTTTTAGTTGTTGAAACTGAGATTGAATTTTATCAGTATTGCATTCATTCCCCCCCCCTTCTGCAATACACAAGGACCAACAGATGTCCTGAGTGAATGGTGGTGTAGGATCATCGGGATCTCCTAGGGGCAACAAAACACTAGGATCACCCCTTGGGGCTTCAGCCCTCCTAGTCTTTCTTGGCGTTGGGTCCAAGTTGATTATCGGGACTCCCCTAGTTGCTCGGCCTTGAGCGTTGGTAGCCTCCTCCTCAGCAAGGAGTTTTTTGAGCCTTGCAGTCTCTGCTTCATGGGCTGCAAGTTTCTCCCTAGTAGTTTGGGGTTGTTCCCGATTGGTTTGGGAAGAACGTCTCCTTCTTGGGGCAACGTCCCTCTCATCTCCTGTTGAGTAATTCTCATCCTCGGTATAGGGACCTGAGAAGTCTTGGATCAAAGGGGTTCGTCTCGTTTGGGGTCCCAGACCTTGAATATAAGGGGGCACGTATGCCTCATGGTAGATTGGATTTGCTCCACTACCACCAGTTGGGGGTCGAGGGGGCATGCCATAGTTGGGCATCCCCAACGTTTGAGTTGCGTATTGAGGAAGATCAGTAGTATGGAGTTGAAGGCTCCTCGGGGCATTCATGAGCAGCGGGGAGGTCGTGATTGGTTGCTGGTGAACGGTCTCTTGTGGATTAGATCCATGAATGACCATCTGCAGGGGATTCGTCCCTTCAACCGAAATCGGGATTTCCGGTCCTTGAGTATTGGTGGGGATATTCGCCCCTTCAACCCCAGTAGTTGACGGTGGTTGATTTCCGTGAGTATCAGCCTCAGAGGTGACAGGGTGAACCTCAGGAGTTTGAGTATCTCGAGCTGTTCTTCGTGTGTTTGCCATGGTTGATGTTGTCTTCCCACAGACGGCGCCAAATGTTGTGGATTAAAAAATGTACTTGTATATTTAATGCTAAGATTAATGAGCTTCGAGCTTTAATGGCTGCACTCGTGTTTCCGGACTAAATTGGTCCTCACAAGATGCCTACGTATCTCAATTCGTTATTGAGAATCAAGCCAAAGACGTAGTTCTGATTGTAGGATCAGGGACCTTATATAGGCGTCTGGAGCCTAGTATTTATGGTATGTTTAGGAGTCTTAGCGAATAAGTCTCCTTTTTGATATTGGATAAACATTGTATTTCTTGCTGGAGAATTCGTTTCCTTGTCGATAAAGGCTATGACTCATTAATTGCCTTTAATTGGGATTCTGGATCCTTCTTTGACCAATTTGCCATAATTTGGACTCTTTTCATGAGCTGTATATTTTCCCTATTCATTAATTACGAAATTAATGAATAATTAGGGTGTCGGTCCTTAAATATCGGCCTTTCCATTGACTTGTCAATTATATTTCTATAATTACTTTTCTGTCCATATCACAGCTATTTTAATATTTGTATTATGTTAACACTATCTCAAGTATTATTATATTTTCATCATTTTTTATTTTTCTCAAAATTCGAATTTCAACTTATATTTTAAAATATAATACCGTATTAATATTAAAATTTGACTTAAAAAAAAGTTTAGGAGAATATTAAAATGGTATTCAATTTTTCTTTTTCAATACCTTTTATATTTTGAATATGTTAAAATAAATTTTAATTAATGCATGCCTTCTCTATTATTTTGAATAGCTTTTCTACAAATTCAAAAGTAATAAAAAAAAGTTATCAATACTATTATATTAAAGACGAAACATTGAAAGTTTTGTAGTCTGGTTCTCAAAGTTTTTGTAGTCTAGTTACTCCATTCATAGCCGTTAGATATTTCTGATCAAATCGATGAGAACTGTTAGACAAAATATTAAAATTATTATATACAATATTTTTTCAATTTTTCCTAACTAAAACATCTTATTTTCCAAAAATATCGCAGACAGTTTCATTTAATAAAATAACATAATATGGTTATAATTCTCAATAACTAACCCAATACCATTTTTAGCCAAAGTGTATATTCGTTTTTATATTTTCTAACTAAAATTTCTACTTTTCTATTTTTCCTAAATAAAACCTCTCATTTTCCAAAAATATCACGAACAGTTCTATTTAATAAAATAAAATAATAATATTATAATTATTAATGACTAACCGATTAGCTTTTTTTCTAAAACGTATAATCTTTTTTATATTTTCTAACTAATATTTCTCCTAACTAAAATCTCAAAAATATCACGGTCTATTCCATTTAGTACCATAAAATACTAATATTATAAATCTATCTATCTATCTATACTATATTATTAAAAAAGAAACATTGAAAGTTTTGGTACCTATTTTTTGATACGGTACTTGCCTTATTTAATTGTTTATTTAATTATCATAAAAATTATTATAATCAGTTACCCTTTCAGTTAAAATACATTAGCATTTTTTTCTAAAAAAATCACGGGCAATTTTCTTTTCAACTAAAACATGTTATTTTTTACTATTTCCCTTACATAAAATCTCTCATTTCCCAAATATATCACGAGCAAACCCTTACTTATTTATTTTAAAATCTATTTTAATACTTTTAATTAGCAATTACATTTCCCCTCTTTTTCTAGAAAAATCACGGGCAATTACCTTTCCCCTCATTTTCCAAATATATCACGGGCAAACCCTTACTTATTTACTTTAAAATCTATTTTAATCATTTTAATTGACAATTACCTTTTTCAACTAAAACATGTCACCTTTTCTATTTTTTTTTACTAAAACCCCTCTTTTTTCAAAAATATCAAAGACAAATAGTTACTTTTATATTTTAAAATTCAACGAAAATATATTACTTTGTATTTTTCTTACTAAAACCCCTCTTTTCCCAAATATCACGGACAAACCGTTACTTATTTATTTTAAAATTTGTTTTAATACTTTTAATTATTTTAAAATGTTTAACACGTCTACTTATTTTTTTAATAAGTACATTAATAAAGTATAAAATGTAAATAATAAAATTAACAATTATTAAAAACAATTCTTGCATTACACGAGTTTCAAGCTATCTATACTATCTATCTATACTATACTATTATAAGCAAATTACCATCTATTTGGTTGGTTGGTAGTTTGGTGCTCTAAATAATAACCGTTAGATGTAAAGATAAATAAATGAGAACCGTTAGATGTAATATTAAAAGAATATTCTTTTCTTGATATCTAAAATGCTCCAATGAGTTCAAGGTTCGAATCACGTCAACAACATATTATTATTAAATATTTATATCATCTATTTTTCTAAGCTACATTAAAAAGTTCAAGATATTATTCTGTCGACAACATATTAAGAATTTTTAAGATCAAAATACAAATAAATGCTAATAAAATAAGATAAAAAATACTAAAAAAATCATATGAAAAATACTAAAATCAAAAATCAAAAATACTAAAATTCATCTGTGCATCGCACGGGTTATAGGCTAGTATTATTAAAGACGAAACATTAAAAATTTGGTAGTCGGACGGACGGACGGTCGGTACTTAGTGATTTTACTTAATTACCCTTACTTATTTTTTTTAAAAAAACTATCACTAAATAATAACATTATTTATAACCAATTACCTTTTCAGCTAAAATACATTACCTTTTTTTATTTTTTTTCTAACAAAACCCTCTCTTTTTCTAAAAAAAACACTAACGATTATCTTTTTTAACAAAAACATGTTACTCTTTCTATTTTTCCTTAATAAAATCCCTCATTTTCCAAAAATATCACGGGCAAACTCTTACTTATTTATTTTAAAATATATTTTAATACTTTTAACTATGAGCATTTTTTCAGCTGAAACGTGTTACTTTTTCTATTTTTTTCATTTTCTAAATAAATTATTATTAAATAATAACATTTTTACAACCAACTGCCTTTTTGAGCTAAAATACATTATTACATCATTTAATCTATGTATGTTTACATTTCTAAATTGGACTAACGGAGGCTTCAAATAGATCCAAGTACATTGGTGGCCTTCGAGCTGTAAAGAAGTAAATACCTCAAGATGCTTCAAGTCAGGGCCAAAAACCAACTTAAATAATGTCATGATTAATCGAAGAAAGTATAATCACAAGTATGTCAAGGGATACTTCAAAACCCAATTAATTAACGTATAAACTTAACCCCGGAAGCCTTTTAAATTAACAACTACATGGATCTTTAAAACTCAAACAACAAATGGCTCAGGATGATGAATGTCATGAGGATGGTGATTCCATGATCTATTCATGTACAAATTAAAATTTTCGAAGCCCTATCCAGATATGTTTAAATTTTGACACATTATTGAGAATGTATACTTGGACGAGTTTGACAAACTTCCTGTTAGCATTGATGCAGAGGCAAATGATGGTTAAATATATGCAGACAAAAGTACAGATGTTCTAGGACAAAGATCATGTAATATCCGACCATGATGAATTTGATGAGTTGCTTCATTTAGGTCTACTCAATGCCATTTGAGATGCAAAATTTAAGTTAAACACAATTTATTTTTCATCATTTTACTTAAAAGCTATTTCTACATTATTTTTGAAGAAATATTTCTCCGTTGACTTATTCTTTTTTCCAAATTAATACTACATTTGTGTTCCTTGAAAATGTAATTTGTTAAATCATCATAATTCTAAATTTTCAATTCATTAATCCTATTTATTTTTCATTTCCTTAACTTTGTTTTCTAGTATAGCGGTATATTTTTATATGAGTAAAAGGAATATCAGATTGACTTGATATAATACTAGGCTTATATGAGGTGAAACTACATCGTTTATGTGATTATTTAGGATCCACTCAATTCACTCATTCTTTCGGTTTACTCTTATAACAATGCATATTTATTAAGTTTTTCCATAAAATCATCAAGAAGCCAAAGTCATAAAGTTTCTTCTTTTCTTTAATACAAAGCCAAAGTCAAGGTGAAATGACAAGTATACCCTCTAAATTTTAAAATGATATTATTACCCCTTCCCTAATTATTTCATATTAAACTCTCTACTATTATTACATATTAATATATCTGCACATTAATTACTAATCTTCATTAAAGTATATTAATTGTTTTGTAATTAATACTTTTTGTTTATATACATGATAGTTTAAATGATATATATTATTTAAAAAAGTAAAAAAAATATATAATTTAAATATATTAATGATATTGAAATAAATATATACATAACATGAATTTATGATATCAAATAGTTAGTAATGTGACATGATTTCATGTTATCTTCATTGTGGTCGAAGTGATTTCCGAGAGAGTTATTCATTAATTGTTAACTAATTAAGATTATGTATGTAAAACTATATCGAGTTTTTAAAAACAAATTAGGCAGTAAAGAAACATCAAATACTTACTTACTCAAAAATCAGTAGCAACCTGTTCTCATCGAAATCATAGACATGTATCACACGAACTTCCAATTAAAAGAATACAATACAATAAAAAAGAGGAATATTAACTTTACAACAACTATTGCTAACTTAAAATTTCAAATATCTCAGTCACCAAACCATCAACACTAATTAAGAATATGTAAATAAAATCATATCGAGTTTTTAAAAGAACAATTTACGCAGTAAAGAAACATCAAATACTTACTTACTCAAAAATCGACAACAAACTCTTCACATCTAAATCATAAATGTGTATCACATGAACTTCCGATTAAACGAATAAAATACAATAAAAAGAGGAATATTAACTTTACAACAACTATTGCTAACTTAAATTTTCAAATATATCAATCATCAAACCATCAACACATGAATTTGTTGTAACTCTCAAAAACTTCAGAGATACCTTCACCTGGATTTGATCTGAAGTGCTCATATGCAGAGGTAAAAATTTCCATTCTATTCTCTCTTACTTCTTCTGTCCCTTCATTGATTATCTCAATCATTTTCGAAATATGTTTAGCATCTTTACAATTCAACACATGATTGCGCATAATGGGATCCAGACAATCAACTAGAATTAACTATAAGTTTGCGTTCAGAGAAGCATCTTCCTTTTCATCAGTTGTATAATCTTTTGGATCTTTAGGATAAGTCCTTGCAACTTGAACAACAAGGTCATTCTCAATACGCTCTTCTTCAATAACCATTGGAACTTTTGGACCTTTCTTCAATACACCAAGATACTTTGGATTTGCCACTTAAAGAAATAAAAGCATCTTCTTCTTCCACATGACATAATGCTCTCTACTAAACATTGGAATTTTAACGGCTCCAACTTTTTGAGTAGACATCTTAAATTTTTATGAAAAGTAAAAAATTAATCGTTCTTGATAAATCACGAAAAGTAAGGATCTTGATTTGTGTGTCAATCAACCAGCTCTGATACCAATTGTTAGGTCCTGATATGTTTGTAGAACGGGGGGTTGAATACAAACTATACTATTTTATCGAATTTGTTCGGTTCGTGATATAATAATCCAAGAACAAATTAGTGCGGAATAAAATGAAACAAGATTCAAGTTGAATATAACTTATATTAAACTTGAAGGGTGTTGCAAATACAGTACAGATTACAAGGTTTGATTATCAAACTAATTCGACATGAACTTTTCTATTTTTGTAATAAAAAAATCGAATGCTAAAAAGCAGTTTGAGATAATTACCATGGATTATGATCTGCTAAAAAGTCTTAGAACAACAAGTAAACTAATTCTAGTGGTTTAGATTTAACAATACATACTAGAATTGATTACACTGTTAGAATTAAAAGCTTAGGTGTTGTGTTCTTTAAACAGAGAGAGAAGAGATGATGATACTTTTGAATGCTTCTGTCTTGTTTTCTTCACACCCTTTTTCAACTACCTTTTTTTGATATTTGTGCGCAATTAGCTTGTAACAAAATGACTCTGCTGATTAGTATTGCAATGACTATCGGTAGGACTATGCTTGGCTTAATATGACTATCGGCAAGACAATCAACTGACTTGCAATGACTATCGGTATGACAATCAAAAGGGTTACTGATGAACCGGTAAGACTATCTGTGAACCGGTAAGACTATTAATTGTACTAGAATGACTATCAGTATGACTATCAATTGTACTAGAATGACTATCGGTATGACTATATGATGAACCAATAAGGCTATCTATTATCCTAGAAAGACTATCGGTATGACTACCAATTGTACTAGAATGACTACTGGTATGACTATCCTGGATAGTCTTACCAGTGTATTTTTAAAGTCATTCTAGTATTATATTAATTCTAATTTAATTAATCTTTTAATTAATTTAAGGAATAAATTAATTCTGATTGAATTAATTTATTGAATAAATTAATTAACTTATTTAATTAATTAAAAAAAATTAATACAATTTCTTGATAGCAAAACCATTTCTTGAACCACTGAAAATAATGACGAACTTTCACTGTATGATGTTGACACTCAATGTATTGTCTGGTTCATGAGTGACTAACTGCAATGACTGTTCTTCATTTCTTGACTTTAAGCAATGGTTCTTTTTTCTTTTCCCTTTATCAAACTTTGTAACATGTATACTTTTTGTCACACTGTTGAAATCTCTGTCACTTTAATAAATCCACTTTCTTCAATACTTCACTGAGGCTTGATCAAATAAATGAACTTCTTTCAATGTAGAATTACTCCAAGTCTATAGATTAACTTTAATCTTCATTCACTTTGACTGATATTATCTTCTAAGATTCATGTGACAATTTGTATATTATTTACTTATTACATTCTTTTTTAAGTTGAGTCGAATTCTCGGTGTTTACAAATAGGTCAGAGCATATGCCTTTCAATCTCCCCCTATTTGTTTGTTAGACAATAACAACCAAATACCTAGAGGATAACTCAACTAATAAACAAGAAAAAGATAAGACTTTAAGAGTTAAGTAAATAACAGAAAGTTCTGGTTTATATTTAACATTTGCCGGATTCAAACAATAAAGATAACTACAAGATAGATGTTCCTCTAGACTGAACATATGATTACATGGATCCTATCTTGATTCACATAAGCTCTAGACATATAACAATAAAACTTGAGCTTCAGTTCACATGTCTTCATCTCTAATCTCACCTTCTTCAGAATCTACCAAGGTGCTTAACAATTCTTTATCAAAGACATGATCACTTTCAGATATGAGACCTTCTGGTCTAACTGGGTGAGTTGTGACTTTATTCTGCCTATTATTCAACCGAGGATACTTCTTGATGTGAATAGCACAATAGTCTTGAATCATGTCAGCAACTTCAGTCTTTTCCTGAGTAGCAAACCCAGAAGTCCTTAACATATTTTCCAGCTTCACAAGATGCATGGCAGAATATTTCTTCAGAGATTCAGGATCCACACATCAGGTCTGAATTACTTTACCTGTATAGAACTTGACTTCATAGGGCACATGAACAACCTGATGACTGGCCTTTCTAGCAAACTCCTTAAGTTGATCACGAAGCAATTCATTCAAGTGAGATATCCTGCTAACCTTGTTCATAAGGACCCAAAGTTCTGACAGTGTTTGGTTCTCAAAGAAGTGAAGTGAGACCGTGAATGATCCAACATGACTATAGACATAGATATACATTTCATTTCTGACTCTGTCAAATCCAGTAGTAATCCTTGAGATTTCAGCATTCAAAGCTTTCATGTACACTGAATTATCTAGATTGACAGTCCTGTATTTGTCAAGAACTTGAAGAAAACTACGATCATTATTTGTGCCTCTTTGAGGGAGTGCAAACACTTCCCTAGATTTATCCCAACTATCACCCAATTTTAGTTTAACGTCCATTTCTCTTTGTTTAACTTTAAGACTATGAAGACGTTGTTTTTATGCATTTTCAAGCTTTTACATTTCTGTCTCTTGAGTGATAACTTCATATACTCTATGAAGCTCATCTTCTCTTCTTCTAAGATCTGCCCGCTACTTTTTTACTTCTTTTTCAAATTCAGGGTCAAATGGAGCTTCTTCTTCCCAGTCATCAAAGTTAGCTTCTACTTCAGTTTCTTTTTTCACCAAAAAGTTCCTCATAAGCAGGTTCCTCCGGGACACTAAATGGATCAAAGTCATCTTGTTCACCACCATAGTAGAAGTTATCATCAAGCATAGAATGTTTTCCTTTTCCCTTGTTATCTTTTTCAGCAGCTCCTACAGCTTCTCCCCCTTAGTTGAGGAATCCTCTACAAATTTAGACTTATGAGTGTCAGGATTTACCTCTCTATTGCCTCCAGCACTGTCATCTCCTTCAAAGAAATCTTTATGTTCATCATTAGGTGCATGAGAATTATTGATCATGAAATACAAGTGCTTCATTCCGACATTGAGATGTAGCATTTCACTTTCGAGCATTGCAAATCTAGCATCATCAACCCTTTGATTTTCTTCTACTTATTCCTGAAGTGAGATCGCCCTTGCAGATATTGAAGCTATACCCCTAACATTGTCTGAGATATGAGCTTGATGTTCTGTTAATGCAGAAAGGTCTGAAGTCACTTGGAGTTGAGATTGTTGAAGGGAGTTGAGCTTGGGGATACACAATGTTTTCAGATTATCAACATCATCTTTGAGCAGTCCCAGCTGAGTGTTGACAGAGGTGGAAGAAGAAGACCGTTCAACCACTTGTGCTTTCAAAAGTTCTTTCTCAGCCTAGGTTTTGGATAATTGTTCCTGTAGTTCAGCTATTTTGGCTAACAACAATGCAATGTTTGCGTCAGTGTGTGCACTCACCTTAATTTCTCTCATAAGTGTTTCACTCGTCTCACGTGCATGTGTTTCACTCTGTGTTTGCCTCTCATCTCTCAACATAAGCTGTCTACTTGTTCCTTGGTCTGATGTACCTGCAATTGAAATCACCCTAGCCCCTTCAAGAGAGGTCAGTGGTGGTGCAATGGGAGTTCGCAAATCCCTATCCTAAGTAAAGTCTGTCAAATCATTTGGATTTGAACTTTGAATTTCTTCAGTGACAAACTTACCAAGTTGCCTTCCACTTCCTCCAGATACATCTGCGAGTGGAAAATCCCTTAGGGGAGCCAGAGATGTTCCCTCTGAAAGGGGAGAAAATGATTATGTTATTGGTGGTGAAGAATCAGATTTTCCCTATGATGTTATTGGTAGGCACTGTAACAAGTTGCGGGTGCTCTGCTCTCACTGTGTCCTGAGTATTAACTAATGGTACGTCTTCTCCCATTGTGAGTAATGGGAGTATGCTTGACTCAGTTAGGATGTCATGGCCTTATGGAGAAGTTCAATAGATTCATCATGTTGATAGAATGTCTCTAGAAGCGGTTCATTGGCCATTTAAAAATCCATATCCTATTGGGAGGATACAGATGAGCTTACAGATGCCTCAATAAGTGTTCTTCTCTTCTTTGGTGGAGGCAGAGCTGTGGGATCACTCTCAGTTACAACTTCACTACTTCTCCTGACAGGTAATTTATGTACAGGCGGAGAGGTCAAGGAAGTTGTTGACTCGGTGTTTGGCTCTATGACATGGGTTAGAGGTTGTGGTTCTACAACCTCTTGGTCAGCCCTAACAACCACTTGGGTTTCAATACTAGTACCAGAGGTAAATACAGAGTTAGGATGTACTACATGTAGTGGAGTTGGCTCCAAAGTTCCAGCTGGGGTGGATTCATCCACTGAAGGTTGTTGTTCGGGAACTTGCGGTCCAAAGGCAGGAAGAGGAATAAATTGGGTCATGAAAGGAGTTATGACCACTGGGACAATGTGGAGTTTAATCTTTGAAAAAATTTAGCATGTGTGGTTTGAGAAGTATCATAACCACCAATTCTAAACAACTCCTTATGATCATCGGAAAACACATGATCAATGATAAGAGTGAGGAAACGAGGATAGAAACATTTGACCTTTTTACCACCTACATTATCACTCTTAGCATTTGCAACTCTCCTAAACAATTGATTCCAGATAAGATGACCAATATTGATTCTAAGATTTTGAGCAACTACAAAACCAATGCACTGAAGAAGAGATGGAATATTATGAAAATTGGTTTTTGTGCAATTACTAAAAACTTTGGCCAGGGTATCAAAGAACACATCCCACTCACTGACCAAGTTGCTTTTAGAAAGTTTTGTTAAATCTACTGGACCTTGATAATGAATGTTTGTGAAAAATTGAGTTAGGTTAGCATCAGTGGGTAGATTAACCAAATCTTCTTTGGGAAGTTGTAAAACATCACAAAGTACACCCTTATTTACCGTGTAGTGTGTGTCACTAATAGTGAATGCGAAAGAAGTCAAATCATTGGACACAACAGCAAAGGAACACAGTAAACGCAATGGTTCATATTTTAAGTCAGCATTAAGGCAAATAGCATGTCGGACATAAGAATGCTCATTTAAAAAACGAATCCATGGCCTAAAACGTTCAACATGACATTTTAAAGGATCAAAATACCCATGAAAATTGTTTTTGACAATTTCGATAGCCATTTTTAGAAAACAAGAAAAATTCAATTAATATTTCGAATTTAAGGATTAAAAACTAATTAAAATCCGAAAAATTCAAACTTCACCAAAATTAACGAATTTTAAGTATAATGATCTTTAAAACACTACGAACAACACCCCATTTTTAGATTTCTCAAACTTAAAATCAATGATTGAAAACGATTAAGAATTCAACCGATTTTCAAAAAAATCCCAATTTTAAAACCTTGACAAAATCTCGATTTTAATGATTCAAACAAAAGCTCTTGATGAGATCTGTAAGAATATGTGTTCAGAATCAAAGATGCTTGAGAATCGACTGAGAAATAGAAGAAAAATGGACAGCAGTTCGTGTAGTGTGTGTGTATCTGCGTGTATAATCGTGAGAGCAAAAGTAAGCTAAGTAAAAAAATTTGAGCTTTTAAGACTATGATAGTCTTTGAGGAAAAAAGAAAAAACAATATATACAGTACATCTACAAAGACTGTCGGTAAGACTATTGGATAGTCTTACCGGTAGTCTTACCAGTACAAACTCGAATAGAAATTAGAATAAATAAAAATAAATAAAATAATATTTACAATGGCTATCGGCAAGTCAATTAGATAGTCTTAACGATAGTCTTACTAGTACAAATCTAACTGTAAGACTTATAAAAATAATAAAGAAAATTGTATTCTACAAAAACTACCAGCAAGACTATTGAATAGTCTTGCCGATAGTCTTATATTAAACTTGAAAGGTGTTACAATTACAGTACAAATTATAGGGAATGATTATCAAACTAATTAAAACAAATTTAGAATAAAATTCGACATGAATTATTCTATTTTTTGTAATAAAAAGATCAAATGCTTAAAAACAGTTCCAGATAATTACCAGGGATTATGATCCGCTAGATAGTCTTTAAATACAAGTAAACTAATTCTAGTGGCTTAAATATTATAATCAAAGCTAGAATTTAATTCACTTTGTTTGTCTTTAAGAGCTCGGTATTGTTCTTGAAGGCAGAGAGAGAGAGAGAGAGAGAGAGAGAGAGAGAGAGATGAAATATTTGTTTCTCTGTCTTTTTGATACTCCTTTTATCCACTGTCTTTTGTGTAGTTTAAGTACGCAAGATTGACTTTGTATCAGAATGACTATCGGTAAGACAATGACTGAACTAGCAATACTACCTGTTATTCCCAGACAATGAATCTAGATTGTAGAAGGGGGGGGGGGGGGGTTGAATACAATCTATAAAAATTCTTTGGTTCTTGACAGAGATGATATGTAAATAAATTCAAGAACAGAAAAACAAGTAAGATAAAGTTGACACAAGAATTAAAAATTCAGGTGGATTGATTTATCCACCTAAGAGATTTTTATTAAAAGAAATCTCTGTGATGTTTATGAATAAACACACAACTGCATACACACTATTCTAGCTTCAGCAATTTACAAAGGATATTGCCTTGTGCTCTCTAAATTGCCTAACTGATTTCTTGAGTTCTAGAATAATGCTACACTTGGTTATATATCCCAAGTTTACAAGATATTTCAAACAACTAATAATAAAAAAGTAAATTTGTCCAAAATCCTTGTTTCTCCATTCTGAGTAGTGGTCCATGTGTTGGTAGCTTGCCCTTCTTGGCTGATTGTCTTTTATAGAAATGCTACTTTTGACCAGACAAAACAGAATGCTTCTTTTTCTCGTGAGTTTTCCAGAAATGCTGGTTTCCATGCTCTGTGAAATCTGTCAACCCATGTGCTCTGTCTGAACTGTCCCTTTCACAAAGTACAGAGTGTGTCCGTAGAAGCTATTTGAGTTGTATCCGTTGAGAGTATCTTGACCATATCCGTAGACGACTAGTACTGCTATCCGTAGACATTATATTGTCCACATCAGTAGAAGGCTAATGTTGCTATTCGTATACAGTCAATTTCACTTATGTAAAATTACGAGGCATAGACTATTTATAATTAGCCTCCCTATTCTACATATCCATTAATAGTCAACATGACTTATTCAGCCTAAAAACTAATACTCCAACTTTTACACCAGGATTACACATCAGGACTGCACCTCAGGATTGTACATCATGATTGCATATCAGGAATGCATATCAGGATTACATGTCAGGATTGCATATCAGGATTGCATGTCAGGATTGCATATCAGGATTATTCATCAGGATTCCACAAGCATGTTACATTGAGTCTTATCCGTAGATAAACTACCCTTCTACAGATACTGCAAAAGCCTGCTATCCATTGAAGGGTACATTTTTACTTATACAATTTTAACTAAGTTAGTCTAGTTATCATCAAGAAACAACATAGTTCCTAACAATCTCCCCCAATTTATGCCTGGTTGAGAATCATACATAAATTAAGAGTCTTGATGATAACAAAACCACTTCTAACAACTAAACAGTAAACAGTAAAAATTGTATTAAGCTACATTATTGAAATACTGAAGAGCAGAGAGATTTACATAGAGAGTGCTCCTCTAGACTGAGCAGATTTAATTCTTTTTCTTCTCTCTTGGAGGCTGAATCTTTTGTCTCCCTTCCTTAGCATAATTGGCCTTGATTTGATCTTGAAGTTTCCTGTAGAATGCATCTTCTTCAGCAATTTTTGGATCCAGCTTGCCTTGCAACCATCTAAGGTACTTAGTGCTAGCCTTTGACAATTGATCTTCAATCCTGAAGAATCTTTTACAGCCCTTGTCATCCTTGAATTCCATCATCCAGCAAGGTTGGAGATGGATTCTTTGTCCATTGTAAGGGATCTTCATTTTTCTTGGCAAACTATCAGGAAAATTCCAGCTGTTCCTAATTTCTTCAATCTTCTTCAAAATGGCACTTCTTGCAACCTCAGAAAATCCCCTTGTGTTCTTGAAGCCTGAGAAAACCTTCACCAAGGTGGAATATCCTTCATTCAGCACTTGTTACAAGGGCCATGCTCCCACCTTCCCTCCTTTGTAGACAAAGGTTAGTCTTTCAGGCAGATATCTGAATTTGTCTGTGCCTCTTATTTCACTAACTTCATCAAGGAAGAGATCCATGGTTGAGTACTCCTGTATTTCTGCAATGTACATAAAGTTTGTCTCGTTCTCAACTGGCTTGGCAGCTTTTGGTGCAACATTCAGCTTGATTGGTCCTTGTTGAGCTCTTTTAACTGGTTCCCTTTTCCTTGACTTCTTTTCAGCTTCAATGATGAACTTAGGGAAAACCAAGTTTTCAAACTCAACAGGCTCTTCTTTGGGCTCTACACGAGTCTCATGGAAGGTGGTTTAAAATTGGGTTAAAGCTGGAATGGGGTCTTCAAAGACAATTCTTCTCCTTGTATCTCTCTTCTCTTCCACTTTCTCAGGAGAGACATGCCTATTTGATCTTTTCTTCCATCTGATAGGCTTGACCTTTGGCACTGTCTTCCTTTTCTTCAATTTTCTTTTAGTAGGGGCCTCTTTCTCTACAGCCTCACTACTTTCTTCTTCCATCTCCCTCATTAGTTCTTGGGCCAATCTAGCCTGTTTCTCAGGTGTAGATTCAAACCCCTAGGGATTGGCTTCTCTCTTTAATTTGGCAATCTCTACTCTTTTAACTTTATTGAACCTGGGATGGTTGCTTGTGATGTGAATTTCTTTACCATTTCTGTAGATAACAGCCATCCCTTGTTCGAGCTCTATATCTGTAGAAGTTTTGAGATTCCTGATTAGAGCTGCTAACACCTTAGAATCATCAGGCTTGGGGAATGGATAGTCCACTTCTAATTTGTTCTTGCCATGATGTCTAGGTGGAGATCTAGTCATGCCACTGAAGATTGGTTCAAACTCCTTGACACTTGAATGTTTAGCATCATATTCTTTTTGCAGAACAATAGTATCAGGAATGAGAACTTTCAAGATGGTTGTGTGGACATGAACCGACTTGGATGATGATGAAGTCACAGCCTTGAAGATGGACTCCTTGATTAACCTCTCAGAATTGAGGAAGGTTTGAGCATCCTTGGCTGGAGGAGAGACCACCTTTGTGAGTTGAAACTCACTTGGATTTAAAATAATTTGAGGTGGCTCCCCCTGACTTGATGACACACCTTTGACTGAAGTGGTTACTGTTTCAGAGACCACTAGTGCACTCTCCCCCTTTTTGTTATCATCAAAGGTTTGAGTAACACCAGTAGCCTGCAATAACTGTTGCAGAAGCTGAGTCTATAAGCTTTGGTTGGCCAAGAAGGTGTCCATTTGCTTCTCCATCTTCTCCATCCTCACAGTAAAGGCAACCACATCCTTCACCAGATGTCTTGCTTTAATCTTTGAGAGGTAGAAGGAGCAACTGCATCAACTCTCCTTTCTATAGCATCTTTTACCCCATCAAGATGGCCTTTGATGTCATCTGTGTTGGCTCTCTGCTGAAGGATGTGGGCCTGATGAAGCTGAAGGGATGCCATAATATTTTGAACTGTAGTGGCATGCAAATGATTGGATGTTTGAGCTTCACCATGTGCCCTTTGATAATTCTTGAGAATGACTGCCTTGGTGTCATTGTGAACATAGGAGTTTGAAAACAACCAAGGAGGCATCTCTTGTAGAGTGGAAGGGCCTTCTTCTCCTCCTTCACCACTCTCAGAATCATCACTTTATTCATCATATTCAAAGTCTTCATCAGCTCCTGGAGGCAGATTTTGGATTGCTTATTTTGCTCTAGACATTAATTCAGTGGTGTGTACCAAATTCAACATCCTTTCTGCCTCCACATTGCCCTGTCCAGCCAAGACTTGATAGGTTGGATCAGGATGAGTAAATGTCTCAACATTCAGGTTGACTTGATCCAACTCATTTTGATATTTAAGTTGGAACAACCTCTCCCTGTCTGCTTCATTGACATCCATTAACTCACTTGCAATGGCTGTGTCTTCCATCCTCATTGCTCATGTACATGCATTTCTCTCATTTTTTCTCTATTCTTCCATCAGGGGCTCCCCCTAGCTCACACCCTCACCTTCACCTACTAAGGTGGAACCCTCATTGCTCACTCTTACCAGACTGGAAGAAATAGTCTGTCCCTCTTTCTCTCCCTCTCCTTTTGCCTGGTTGCAAGCCAGCCCCTCACTCTCAGTAGCTTCACTCCCTTCCCTCAATCCTAAAAGTGTTTGAACTACTACTAACTCATCCACACTTGAAGTTGTAATATTTGAAATTTGAAGTTCAAGTGTGGAAGGAGTATCCGTAGAGGTAGTAGAAGTATATGTCAATGGATAGCTGCTTTGAGGCATATCCGTAGACAGACAAACACTTGTCAACGGATGAGAAATATCCGTAGATGAAGAAAAATGAGCAGCTCTAGAAATTGAGACTATGGCTGAATCTGTGGAGATTGATTGTAAGTTAAGAGCCACAGATGGAGCCAAAGTCCCAGAAATGATGGATTGGTGGTCCAATAAATCATCAAGAAGATGATGACCACCAATTTTAGAGTGGGGCTTCTCCGAGAAGGTTAAAGATGAAGAATCATGAATAGATGTGTGAATCATGTCCACATCTAAAGAGAGAGTGGGTGAGCTTGGAATTTCTGTTTCAGTTTGAATGTGTAAAGAGTGGGGCTGTGACTCCACATTTACCAGAGCCACATCAAACTGACTTTGTGATGGTGCCATTTGCATTGTGTGTGATCCATGTGCAACCCTAGATGTCTTAGACCTCTTTCTCCTTTCATAGGCCTTAGTTGTATCTGTAGGGCTTCTGGTGTCCCCATCCCTCTTGTGTTGTGTCCCTGGTTGGGGACTATTTTCAATAGCAACATCCTTTTGGGAGGATGTCACTAGGGATAAGTTTGATTCCTTTTCAACCACTGTATCTTTTTAAGAAGATACAGGGTGGCTAGGCTGGGATACACTAATCTCACCCTCCTTGTTCTTGGGGTTTCTTTGATGTTCACCTCTTCCCTCACCACTTACTACCACCTTCACACTCCCTTCAAGGGTTTTGGTAGTTTTTACAACATGTGCCTTATGAGAGGCATCTGAGGTTGGCTTTTTAGATTTGGGTTTTGGAAGTTTAGAGGTGGCCACTTGGGTATGAGGCTGTTGGAAAGTCCCAGCCTCCATAGTGGCACTTGAAATCCAAGAAATAACAGTGGAAGAAGGTACAATTTGGGAAATTACCTGAGTTACCTGTGCCTCCTGAGCTGCATTGAAAATTGGTGGATATACCAATTGAACCACCTTGTTGTGGTTCAGCCTATTCAAGTCCTCAACGACTCTCTTATTTTGAACCAAACAATCTTTGGAGTTGGCGAGGAATTGGATCACCAGGTTACTCTCTACATGGTTACCTAGCAACATGAAGAATCTAGCATAGTATACATTCTTACTTCTAGATGCTTTATTCCCCAGTTTAGCACCAAGTTCAAATAGAATCAAGGACCCTAAGTTATAATAGCTATCAGTCAAAAGCATGTAAGCAATGTCTAGCATAGAAAAGGTAACTACATCATAATTGCTAATTTTACCAGAGAAAACCTTAAGGATGGTATCAAAGAAAAAGCTCCATTCCTTTACCATACCTCTTCTTTGAATCTTACTTAAATTAGCCGTAGGCAAAGCATAGTTAATAGAATTTAGCATGTTAACAATATCAGTATCATTATGCTTTACTAACCTATTGTTTTCAGGCAAAATTAAGCAAGCTGTAATGACATAACTGTTTATCACATATTCATTACCTTGAAGAACGAAGGTGATTGTAGCATTGACAGAATCGAACACAGCTGATTCCCAGATGGCTTCAATCACCTCAAAGTATAGTTTGGGGGCTTCGAGCATTGCTTTAGAGAGCTTGCAGTTCTGGAAAAACCTCATCATATTGTGATATGATGCGTTCTTCTCATCGAAGTCCACCAGTGCAGTGAAGTTGTTCTTCTCGTATGTGAAACCAGTGAGAGACATAGTTTTGTTGGTTGGTGTCATTGATACAGAGCTTTGAATTATAGAGAGAGGTTTTTGTTTTGAGAGAGAAATATGAGATTTTGCCTTGGTGAATTTTGGAATTTGTTAGAAAATGATTAACTGAGAGTAAAAATCAATTTATGCTCCCCCAAAATAAATCACTACGAAAATCAGAATAATTGAAAGAAATTATCTGATTGGGCAAGAAAATAACCGTTTAAAAGTACTGAGTTTAAAAAGTAAATCCACGTATTTACTACAATTACATACATACACTGTACGTATATAACTACGGATAAGATTGTGGTTTTTAACGGTTACGATTAGAACTATACTATCTACGAATAGGATTTTACCTTTTGAGATTCGACATCCGTAGAAGAGTAAAAAGTAGTATCCGTAGCCATATAGAAAATCCTGTGTCAAAAATGACCATCAATGGATAAGGATATCCGTAGAGGGAGTAATTTTGACTTAGACAAAATTTTACTTTTTCTGAGAGTTCTAATTCTCATGAAAATCATATTGACACTGGCTGCATTACAAATTATCAGACATTTAATTAATAAATTAAGAGTAGTTAAGCATACCTAGCTCACTTACCAACCTTGAGAATGTTGATTCATCAAGTGGCTTGGTAAAAATGTCTACAATTTGCTGCTCACTTGGAACAAAATGAAGTTCCACAGTACCATTCATCACATGTTCCCTGATGAAGTGATACTTTATATCAATGTGCTTGGTTCTTGAGTGCTGCACTGGATTCTCAGTAATGGCAATTGCACTAGTGTTGTCACAGAAAATTGGAATCTTATTAACTGTTAGACCATAGTCTATTAGTTGATTTTTCATCCAAAGAATATGTGCACAACAACTTCCAGCTGCAATATATTTTGCCTCAGCTATAGAAGTAGAGACATAATTTTGCTTTTTACTGAACCATGAGACAAGCTTATTTCCTAGAAATTGACAGGTGCCTGTTGTACTTTTTCTGTCAATTTTGCAACCTGCATAGTCTGCATCTGAATAACCAATTAGATCAAAACAAGATTCTCTAGGGTACCAAATGCCAAGGTTTGGTGTTCCCTTGAGATATCTGAAAATCCTTTTGATAGCAATTAAGTGAGACTCTCTAGGATCAACCTGAAATCTAGCACATAGACATGTAGCAAACATAATATCAGGTCTACTAGATGTTAAATATAAAAGTGAGCCTACCATGCCTCTATAGCTTGAAATGCCCACAGATTTTTCCTTAGTATTCAATTCAAACTTAGTGGCAGTTGGCATGTGTGTTTTAGCAGGAGAACAATCCATTAGATCAAATTTCTTTAATAGATCAAAGATGTATTTAGTTTGACTAATGAAGATTCCTTCATTCACTTTCTTAACTTGTAAGCCAAGGAAATAGGTAAGTTCACCCATCATGCTCATTTCATATTTACTTTGCATAAGTTTGGCAAACCTTTTGCAAAACTTCTCATCTGTAGACCCCAAAATTATGTCATCTACATAAATTTGAACAAGTATACTAGAGCCATTAGCATTTCTAAAGAAAAGAGTTTTGTCAACAGTACCTCTAGTGAAGTGATTCTCTAAAAGAAACTGTGACAGAGTGTCATACCAGGCTCTAGGTGCTTGCTTCAGTCCATAAAGTGCCTTGAGTAGGAAGTAGACAAATTCTGGATAATTTGGATCTTCAAAACCAGGAGGTTGACTGGCATACACATATTCTTCCAATTCCCCATCCAGGAAGGCACTTTTGACATCCATTTGATAGACTTTGAAATTGGCATGGGCTGCATAGGCAAGGAATATCCTTATTGCTTCCAATCTAGCAACATGGGCAAATATTTCATCATAATCTATTCCTTCTTCTTGAGAATAGCCTTTAGCAACCAGTCTAGCTTTATTCCTTGTGACAATGCCATTTTCATCCATCTTGTTTCTGAATACCCACTTTGTTCCTGTAACACTCCTGTCTTTAGGTTTGGGTACCAACTTCCATACTTTGTTTCTCTCAAATTGGTTTAGCTCTTCCTGCATAGCTAACACCCAATCTGGATCTAGAAGAGCATCCTCAACTTTCTTTGGTTCATCTTGTGAAAGAAAGCTGTTGTATAAACATTCATCTTGAGTAGCTCTTCTAGTTTGGACATTTGAGGATGCATCACCAATGATCAGTTCAAATGGGTGATCCCTAGTCCATTTTCTTCTTGTTGCAGGTGTAGGTCTTGAAGATGTAGCATCATTGTCATAAGCATGATCATGTGGAACTGAGGTTGATCCTTGACTCAGAGAAACTCCCCCTGAGTTTATTGGGGTGGTTATCCTGTGTTGTGATCCACCTAAGGATGCCTCAAAATGACTTCCTACGGATGCTCCATTTTGGCTTCCTACGGATGCTCCATTTGTCCCTTCTATGGATGGCTCAGTAGAAATTGAGTTGTCCATATTTGAAATAATCATTCTTGGAGGGATTGATTCATCCTCATAAACTTCATCTTCATCATCATAATACAGACCTTCTACCTCATTCTCAAACTTGAGAGTTTCATGAAAACCCTCAGCAGTGAGACCTTGAATTCTGGCATCATCAAAAACAACATGTACATATTCCATAACAATGTTGATTCTGTGATTGTAAACCCTGTAGGCTTTTTCAGCTGCATAACCCACAAAAGTGGCTTCATCTGCCTTTGATTCAAACTTTCCAAGATTTTCACCTTGATTTCTCAATACAAAACATTTGCAACCAAAGACATGTAGAAAATTTAAGGATGGTTTTCTTCCCTTGAGAAAATGATATAGAGTCATCCCTTTAGATTGATTGATCAAAGAGATATTTAGAGTGAAACATGCAGTGTTAATTGCTTCAGCCCAAAAATATGTAGGTAACTTTGATTCTCCTAGCATTGTCCTTGATGCCTCAATTAGTGTTCTATTTTTCCTTTCCACCACTCCATTTTGTTGTGGTGTTCTAGCTGCAGAAAACTCATGAATGATTCCATTCTCCTCACAAAACAGCCTCATTGTTGAATTCTTGAACTCAGTGCCATTGTCACTCATGTTTCTTCTGACTTTGAGATCAGGATGATTGTTAGCAGCCTTGATGCGTTTGATTATGATTCCACTTGCCTCATCTTTAGAATGCAGAAAGTATGTCCATGTAAACTTTGAAAAATCATCCACAATCACAAGGCAGTAACTTTTCTTTGAGATTAACATGACATTTACTAGTCCAAATAAATCCATGTGTAATAGTTGTAGAGGTTGCTCAATTGATGAATCTAGCTTGCTTCTGAAAGAAATCTTCCTTTGCTTCCCTTTCTGGCCAACATCACAAAGTCCATCCTTAGAAAATTCCAACTATGTGATTCCTCTCACTAGGTCTCTTTTTACCAGATCATTCATTGATTTGAAGTTTAAATGAGACAACCTTTTGTGCCATAGCCAACTCTCATCTTTACTTTCTTTACTCAGAAGACAAGTCATAGAATCTGAACTTGTTGAGTTGAAGTCAGCTATACAAACATTTCCTCTTTTGTGGTCTGTCAACACCACATTGTTGTTTCCTTTGTTTGAAATAACACAGGCTCCTTGACTGGATGATACTGAGAAACCTTTATCACATAGTTGACTTATGCTAAACAAGTTGTGCTTGAGTCCATCATCTAGTGCTACTTCATCAATGATGACATTTTCTTTTGAAATCAAGCCATATCCCTTAGTGTAACCTTTGCTGTCATCTCCAAAGGTATTGCTAGGGCTAGCTTTCTCCACAAACTTTGTGAGCAGGGTAGAATCTCCAGTCATGTGCCTAGAGCAGCCACTGTCTAGGTACCATAGATTCTTTATGTTTCCCTGCACACAATCAAAACCAAATCAAGTTGATTTTGGTACCCAAGTTTCCTTGGGTCCAGTCTTGTTAGCTTTTACTTTGCCTTTCTTGTCATTTTGCACCTTAATCTCAGGTTGAGTTAAATCAACCTTGACCATGTGTGTTGACCTCTGAGAGACAACCTTCTGAGGATGTTCATATGCATACATGTTTGATGCATGCATTTGAGGATGTTGTGCATACATAGTGTTCATGTGTGGCATGCTCCATGTCATTTGTAGCATTTTGAATGCATTCATATAAGGATTTGAAACAAATGGCATATTGTCATACAAATTCGATGCATGATCATTATGTGAAAACATGTTGTGCATAGAAGGCATAGCCATATTGGGTACATGCATTGGCATTTGAACAGATGAATTTTTAGCAGTTTTGCAATTGGCAGATAAATGATTAACACTACCACACTTTACACAAGTTTTCCTAGGAGCATACTTGTCAGGAGTGTAGTTGTTGTGTTTATTAATCCCTGCCTTACCATTTCTGTTCTTTTTCTTTTTCATCTCAGCCTTGACCTCTATGTTCTCTAACTTATCCTTCAATTGCTTGTTAGACAAGTGACCTATGTTGACATCCTTAGTTTTGGTTTTGCTGCATTCTCCCTGAACAATTATTTTGCTGGTTGGACATACTTTTTGTTCAGCTTCTCAAGTTTTTCTTTACTAACACTAGATGTATACTTCTTTGGATAAGTCACATCCGTAGAGGTGTTACCCATCAACGGATGATCACTATCCGTAGAGGTGTCATCTTCTAGTTATTCAACATCTAGTTTCTCCTTATCTTTTTCTACTGATTCCTTGTAGAATGTATCCACTCCTTGAGCCTTAATTATGTTTGTGGCAACATTCCTGGAATCAGTCCATCTGGCAATTGTTTCATGTTCTCTAGCTAACTGTGCTTTGAGAATTTCTTCTCTTTTTAGCACAGCTAGCAGTTCATCCTTGGCAACTTGACACTCTAATCTCATTTTCTCAAACTCAATAAATTGAGTTTCAAGAACAACATTCATATCACTTAAAAACTGATTAGCATCTTTAATTCTAGTGTTTTCTTTTTTCAGTGATTTAAGAGAAATACACATATGATACAATTCGGTAGACATATCATTTATTGCATTATTGCATTCCTCAGTTGAAAACTCAGAGAGGTTGGTGGTGGTTACCTGATTGGATGATGAACTAGCCTCCTGCTCACTTGAATCAGCCATCAGTGCAAGGTTCACAAATTCAGTGTCCTCTTCAGAATCATTCCCATCCTCAGCCCAGTCATAGTCCTGAGTTATGAATGCTCTTCCTTTTTGCTTGAGAAGATCAATGTATTTCTTCTTGTAGTCAACAGGCTCAAACTTCCTGTCACTCTTCTCAGCTTTTGGTTTTCTGCATTCATTGGCAAAGTGTCCTCCCATTCCACAATTGAAACATTTAAACTTGGACCTTTCAACATAGTTCTTGTTTGATTGAAAGTCCTTTCTGAATGGATTGGACACCTCAGGGTTTCTCTTGAACTTGAGCTTTGAGAATTTTCTTGACAGAAAAGCTAAATGTTCATCTAGCTCATCCATTTCTTCCTGGTTAGAGGGCCCACTTTCTTCAATCATCTTTCCTTTGCACTTTCTTGATTCAGTCCTACCTTCACAAGCACTTGTGCTTGGAGTAGCTTCAGCAGTTTCTTCTTTCATGTCCTCAGCCTTGTTAACACTTGCTACTAAGGCAACATATCCAGCTTTCTTTTGGACCTTCTCAATTTTCTCATCCTGCTCCATTTCCAACTCATATGTTTTTAGGGTTCCATACAGCCTTTCAAGAGTAAAATCCTTATACTCTTGAGTGTTTCTCAGGGAAACAGTCATAGGCTTCCACTCCTTTGGCAAAGCTCTAAGAAATTTAAGATTTGAATCTTTGATTTGATACACCCTCCCATACAACTTCAATCCATTCAACAATTTTTGAAATCTACTAAAAGTGTCATTCAAAGATTCTCCACTCTTAAAGTAAAAGTGTTCATACTGTTGTATGAGAAGCTGCATCTTGTTTTCCCTGACTTGCTCAGTCCCTTCACAGATGGTTTGGACAGTGTCCCATATTTCCTTGGCAGTAGAACAGTTTATAACATTGTCAAACATGTCAGAATCAAGACCATTGAACAAAATATTAATGGCCTTCTTGTCTTTATGAACAACAATGTTGTCCTCAGGAGTCCATTCTGAAGGTAACTTTGGAATGGTGCTTCGAGCTCCTGTAGGTGCTCGAGCTATTGAGGTGTTTGGATTCATTGGAACATGAGGTCCATGATCTATGCATTCTACATATCCTTCATCCATAGACATTAGATGTAAACGCATCTTTACTTTCCAGTGAAAGTAATTCTCTTTATCAAGAACTGGTATTTTAACTCCATAATCCTTCTGACCCATGATTCTGTTGTCTTTAGATCTTTAAACTCCTTGTATGTTAGAAGCTTGCTCTGATACCAATTGTTATTCCCAGAAAATGAATCTAGATTGTACATGGGGGGGGGGGGGGGTTGAATACAATCTATAAAAAATCTTTGGTTCTTGACAGAGATGATATGTAAATAAATTCAAGAACAGAAAAACAAGTAAGATAAAGTTGACACAAGAATTAAAAATTCAGGTGGATTGATTTATCCACCTAAGAGATTTTTATTAGAAGAAATCTCTGTGATGTTTATGAATAAACACACAGCTGCATACACACTATTCTAGCTTCAGCAATTTATAAAGGATATTGCCTTGTGCTCTCTAAATTGCCTAACTGATTTCTTGAGTTCTAGAATAATGCTACACTTGGTTATATATCCCAAGTTTACAAGATATTTCGAACAACTAATAATACAAAAAGTAAATCTGTCCAAAATCCTTGTTTCTCCATTCTGAGTAGTGGTCCATGTGTTGGTATCTTGCCCTTCTTGGCTGATTGTCTTTTATAGAAATGCTACTTTTGACCAGATAAAACAGAATGCTTCTTCTTCTCGTGAGTTTTCAAGAAATGCTGGTTTCCATGCTTTGTGAAATCTGTCAACCCATGTGCTCTGTCTGAACTGTCCCTTTCACAAAGTACAGAGTGTATCCGTAGAAGCTATTTGAGTTGTATCCTTTGAGAGTATCTTGACCACATCCGTAGACGACTAGTACTGCTATCCGTAGACATTATATTGTCCACATCCGTAGAAGGCTAATGTTGCTATCCGTAGAAAGTCAATTTCACTTATGTAAAATTACAAGGCATAGACTATTTACAATTAGCCTCCATATTATACATATCCATTAATAGTCAACATGACTTATTCAGCCTAAAAACTAATACTCCAACTTTTACATCAGGATTACAAAACAGGATTACACATCAGGATTGTACATCAGGATTGCATATCAGGATTGCATATCAGGAATGCATATCAGGATTGCAGGTCAGGATTGCATATCAGGATTATTCATCAGGATTCCACAAGCATGTTACATTGAGTCTTATCCGTAGATAAGCTACCCTTCTACGGATACTGCAAAAGCATGGTATCCGTTAAAGGCTACATTTTTACTTATACAATTTTAACTAAGTTAGTCTAGTTATCATCAAGAAACAACATAGTTCCTAACACTACCACTTCCTTCTTGTATGACAATCGGTAAGACAATGACTGTATTGGCAAGAAAATCAATTCCTCCTAGCAAGACTTTCGATAAAACAATCTTTTGTACTAAAAAGACTTTCGGCAAAACTATCTGGGATAGTCTTACAAGAGTAAATTGTAAGTCTTTTCAGTATTATATTAATTCTTAATTCATTAACCTATTAATTAATTTAAGGAATAAATGAATTTCTTAATGAATTAATTTATTGAATAAATTAATTAACTGATATAATTAATTAAAAGAGAATTAATACAATTTCTTGATAGCTGAATCATTTCTTGAACCACTAAAATTAATGACGACCTATCACTGTATGATGTTGACACTAAATGTACTGTCTGGTTCATGAGTGACTAACTGCAATGATTGTTCTTCATTTCTTGACTTTAAGCTGTGGTTCTTTTTTCTTTTCCCTTTATCAAACTTTGTAACATGTATACTTTTTGTCACACTGTTGAAATCTCTGTCACTTTAATAAATCCACTTTCTTGAATACTTCACCGATGCTTAATCAAATAAATGAACTTCTTTCAATGTAGAATTACTCAAAGTCTGTAGATTGACTTTAATCTTCATTCACTTTAACTTATATTATCTTCTGAGATTCATGTGACAATTTGTATATTATTTACTTATTACATTCTTGTTTAAGTTGAGTTGAATCCTCGGTGTTTACATATAGACCAGAGCATATGCCTTTCAATAATTGCACAAGTATTTAAGTAATTAAAGGAGAAGTAGAGACAATGACAGATTTTGGGACTTAAATAAAGAGAATGTTGAAAGAAAATAAATTCTTCCCCTTTTTCAGTAGAAGACCGGTTGTATTAAACTTCAAGTTTATGATCAAAACAGATTACAAAAAAAATAAAAAAATCTTAAGCACATCACCATAAATAATAAAGATATTATGAAATAATTTCAAATTCAAGCAAAGATTCCAAACAAAAAAAAATGGCCAAAGATTTTATTCTATAACCTTCATTTTAAGCATGTATTTTTTAATAATTAAAATAAATATTTTATACATACTGACCATTAGAGAGAACCCTCTTAGATAAAGTTCCGGAGAGAGCTATGATTAAACAATACAATCTCGAAAGTAATTTTAAAATTTATTTCATTAAATTTAAAATTTGATTTTAAGTTAGAATACTAACCACAAAAAAATAATTTTAAATTTGATTCTACTATATAATCATTTTGGATAAATATTATTTACTAAAAAATCACTTTAAAATAATTAATTTTTAATAATTGTTTTAAAGAAAATTATGTAATTTTGTTTTCTGATTTACAAATTAAAATATATAATTATATTTATTGAAAAATAAGATAACTATATTTATTATATAGATTTATAAAATAATTTACTCTCGGACTCTATATAATAATATACTAGAGTGATATCATATTATATCGTATATCTTTATTATACATGTGTACATAGACGATACGCTTAAGATTTTTTATTTTCATAATATAATGATATCTCACAAAGTTATACTTGCATAAGTTTATTTAAGAAACACAAAATTTACCAAAAAATTGTTCTCATAAATTTAATGCCCATTTCCAGACTAAATTTAAAGCCTATAACAATTAAGATCTATTACTCAAGCTTTTTTCATGTTTACAACAAAAGGTTTGGCTTTTATTTTTTGAATTCAGTATTATATCAACTCGCAGACATATTTGTAAGTCTTACAAAACCTACATTTAAGAAAATAAAAAATTATTTATTTATGGAAAAATTAAAGAATATTATATTTTTATATAATATAAAAAAAACTCAAACACATGTGCGCGAAGCGCGAGTGAAAAATACTAGTGAGTGATAATATATACTAAATTTGTAACACCAAATTCTCACATTGAGGAGAGATATACTTTAGTTCAGTATATAGGCAAAATACTACTACTAACTGTACTAACAAGTTACGAATTTTTGGGGCTCGTGGTGTGCTTGTAAATTAAACAAATTGTTGCATTTGAATTGGTGTACTTTGGCTAATTTCAGATTTGGAAGTTGGATTTAATTAATGACATCCAGATCATGTACATAGACTATACACTCGAAATATATCAGTTAATTTTTGGTTTTGTTACACCAAATATTATTATCAGTTTATGTTCTTTCCACCATAATGCATTTTTGCCACATAGCGATCCAATTATCTCCTCGTGTAGATCTTGTATTGCAACGACAAATAGATTACATGATATACTATTAACCTGGTATTTCTTTTTAGATTCAAGTTAGAAAACAGACTAGAGTGCACGCTATTGTTGTGATAATACGTGAAACCTACTTATCGTTCACACATTGAACAAGCGTCAGTGTAAATATGGTCCTTAGCATTTAAAGTATGCTGATATTTTAAAATTAGAATGGCAACCAACTGCTGATCTTAGCTAGACTGAGGCATGTGAAGCAGACATGAAATGACAGACTCTCTCATAATATTCGATAAATATTATACAAATTAAGGTACGAGCTTTCATGTTAGCTTTTATAATAACTTAAAGTACTATTTAAATTAATAATTATTATTATGTCAACTATTTAATATATTTTTTTAATTAAAATATGAATCAATTTAGTCATTCCCATGTGATGTCCTTGATACAAAATCTTAAATTAGTGACTAAATTGAGACATTTTTGTAATGAGTGATTAATTTGATACATTTGGACACAATGAATGACGTATTTGATATTTAACCCATTAAACATTTGAAAAGAAGTATACATTGTAACTAATAAATCTAACAAATGAAACAATTTTTTTATGAATTTTACCATCATGTATTTTTAAATTTGTTAAACAATAAATGAATAAATTAATTTTTTTATACGTTATCTTAAATACTTGTATCTGAATTTTCTTTCAAATATCGAAAACTATGTTAATAATTACAGATGAGGGACCCTTCTCTAAATTTGGAATATTTACATGTAACCGTCATACAAGGAAGCTGGCTCTTTGTCACCTAGTGACCGCACTATTTACAAGTGATTCCTCATTACTCTAATTTAAATTGTAAGTTGTCCAACAAAGCCATGTCATTATTTTAATCACCTCCAATTGTATAAGTTGATGTTAAACCTTTTTAATATACGTCATGTGAACTTCTAATGAGGAAATTGGAATTGCGAATGATTATTCAAAAATGTTATTGTGTTTAAAATTTTACATTTTTAACTTAGTCCTATATAGTAATTCAAAAAAAAAAATTATGTATATAGTATCGAGATTCACTAACAAGATTAAAATATATCCATTTGTATAACAAAGTTGAGCTAAGTCATCTCTTGAAAAAAAAAGTTAAACCAAAATTTGTACATGCAGTTTATTATTAACTCTAGTTGTATTTAACTATGGTTTACTAACACTAAGCAAACAACTACTTGAAGTTTTATTAAATACAAAGACAAAGATACAAACTTAATTAAAATCTAATTAATATCTACATTGCCATTTCCCCAAAACTCCAAATTTTGCTTAGCTAGCTCACACTCTTATCTCTATTTCTCTTTTTTTTGGTAAACCACTTTTGATTCACCAAGAAAAATTGTATACAAATCCCCTATACATATAACTACTCATTAATGTGTGTGTGTGTGTGTGTGTGTGTGTATATATATGCTATAATTATATATACCCTCTACATTGTATAAACAAGAATTAAGAAAAATGAAGAAGAAGTCTGCCAATTCTTCATCTTCTACAGATTCTATATCTTCTTATATTCATTCATCAACTAAATGCATTCCTCAGATCAAAACTTCCAACAACACAGACATTAAGAAGAAAAGGAAAGCTAAAGTTCAAGATGGTGAGACTGCCCCAGCCAAAAGAACGTCCATTTATAAAGGAGTTACCAAGTATATATCTTGTTCTCTCTCTCTCTCTCTCTCTCTCTCTCTCTCTCTCTCTCTCTCTCTCTCTCTCTCTCTCTCTCTCTCTCTCTCTCTCTCTCTCTCTCTCTCTCTCTCTCTCTCTCTCTCTCTCTCTCTCTCCCCCTCCCACCGTGTGTGTGTACACTTAAACCTTGTTAAAAATTGAATAATTTTATTTTACTTATCAAAATTGTTTATTTATCAAGATAAAAAGACAAATTGTCTTTATTTATCGAGACTGATTTTTTTATTTAATCGAAATTTTCTATAAAGATTGTGTATGTGATTTTCAATTAAAATGCACACATTAAGATTTTTGGTTAAGTAACGTATATGGATGGTCAGACATAGATTGACGGGGAGGTTTGAGGCTCATCTATGGGACAAAGACACTTGGATTAGCGGAAAAACCAAGAAAGGAAAACAAGGTGATATCTATTTTATTTTACCCCGGTTGAATTAGAATTATTAATTAGATATTCTTTAATTTAGTTTTCAAAGAAAAATGATGGAGATTTATGATCCTTTTTTAGATCATATTATATTATAATATTTTGCAATGGTCATTTTGTGTTCTGATAATGTTTTTTTTTTGTGATGATCTCTTGCCTTGTCAACTTTCTCTCTACTTAGTTTATCTAGGTATGTTCCCATTCATCTCTTTATTCAAATATTCAATGTTTAGGAATATATTTATATTTTATTCTTTAATTTAAAAAGTTAGACCAAAAGTATCAAACATATATGTTAATACTTACTTGAGTTACAACTAATGAGTCTTGTGTTGATATATGCCCATACATATTGCAGGAGCATATGAAAATGAAGAGTCTGCAGCCCATGCTTACGATCTTGCCGCCCTCAAATATTGGGGCGTTGCTACTATACTCAATTTTCCGGTGCTTAATTTTCTTTTTATTTTCTTAATTTTTACAGCTAATAAAGTTAAATATTTCTTAAATTAAACATTTTAATTCGATTCCTAAAATTGTACTGATGTATATATCATATATATGATAAAAATACAGGTGGGATTATACGAAAAAGAGATTGAAGAAATGCAAAACTCAACAAAGGAAGTACATGTGGCTACTCTAAAGAGAAAAAGCAATGGATTTTCTAGGGGAGTTTCACAATACAGAGGAGTAGCCAAGTAATTTCTTTCTTAAATTGATTCAATTTAATTCTTATGATTCTTTTTAAATTTGGATATTGTTCATAAGCTACGAACTGAACGATGAAAACTAGCATTTTTTTATAGGATTTATGGACCAAATATTAAAATTAAATGGCTATCTTTTTGTGTGGAATTCACGAGAAAAGTCAAATACGCATTGTAGGAAAAAATGATATGTCCTCATTTGGTATCACAAATCTGTTACAAATAAATAACTTTATTAAAAAGTAAGTGTGGCCAATAAGTCCACTATTAATTTCGCCCTGGTCACCTAATTTTTGCATCTTGACTAAATTATTTTTTTTACCATTTTTAAATACGCATCATTTGTTATTTTTGTATATCTGCCTTTTTTCAGTTGATCTTGTTTAGTAGAAAATTTAATTTTCAAGTTAATTTAAATAAATTTTTTGGACAACAAAAATTATTTGCATTATTTGCTTTTTACTCCATTGGTCATTCGAAATTATTTTTCCTAAAGATATTATGTAATTTGTATTATGCAGTATTATCTAAAAAAAATGGGCAAATTGATTATATTAATTAAATACATTTCAAAAAAATTACGATCAGTATAAATGAGAAGTATAAACAACAAAATTTTGAAGTTGAAATGATCATGTAGGCACCATTCCAATGGTCGATGGGAGGCTCGAATTGGGCGGATTGATGAGAAAAAGTATATGTACTTGGGAACCTACGGTATGTATTCCTCACTCTACATATTTATCAATCTTCAACATACATATACTTTGCATATTTCCTGAATTCATTTGATTTTTACGTATATATAAAAGTTGGATGTTTATAAATTTGAAGTTTAAAATATTATACAAAAGAAATACATATTTATTTAAAATCACATTTACTTATTTAAATTAATAAAACTTTATTACTTCATAAAATTTTATAAATGTAAAAAATTAAGAATGACAACCTAATATATAAAATAAGAAAAATTAGACAAAACATATATTTGTTGTATATTTATTCAGTTATTATGAGACCATAGATGATGGTAGATCGTACTAGATGTACAACTTTAAATAAATTGAAGATACAAGACATTTACAAAACCTCTGGCTCCCATCTTCCATCAACCTATGTACACAAAGATTATTTCAATAAATTGTATTTATATATTTTTCTAATTTATTTTATTTAATATCAATTTATATGACACTTAAGATATATATATATATATTCTCTAAGTATGACACGAATTCGACGTCGTCATGAACAATACTTCTAAATGATATTAAAAATATTCATAATTTTCTATTTATATATGTTAAGTTAGATACATGTTGGCTAAATTATTTATGTTTATAACTATTACATGGTCATATTAGCTCATTATCTGCTCTTATAGTGGTCGTGTGAGATATTAATACAATGATATTAGGAAGACGAAGATCTCATCAATTTATAATAAGAATAGTTGATATACATCATTACACATTTACATCAAATATCTTATCGTTATCAACACATCCTTTGATAAACATATTTCATTTGTGCTGATAATAGGTCATTTTGGTCGGAACAAAATATGAGCCTTGTTAAATTATCATATTTTCTTAAAATTTGAAGACGATATAAGGAAAACTAATTAATTGAATCATATATTACCATACCAAAATTATTATTATTATTACGATATTATCATATACATTATTATATGTTGAGCTCATGATCATCTTACATAAATTTATCCTTTAAATAACAAACTTCTTAATTTGTTAATCATAATATTTTTAATAATGTAGAAAATATTTACCAATGTATCAAAATAAAAGTTGACAATTTTAAATTTCACGTATGTTGGAAGGAAGCGAGGATTAATAAGTCATGATGGAGAGGAAGCAATCTTTTCTTTTTAGATCAATAAAGTCTCATAAGTTATTGTTTTAGTTATGTGGTTATGTATTTGTTATATTTTATAATTTTGTTGAAATTTGGAACTAAATTCTATAGACAATATTTTATAATGACTACAAGTATGTCGAATACTTTGATATTTTTTTTATTTTGGTTGATTCATGAAGGCTCTCAAGAAGAAGCAGCAATTGCATATGATAAGGCTGCAATTAAGCTCAGAGGAACTAAAGCAGTAACCAACTTTGATATCAATACATATGTGGACCTCTTAAAAAAAGATCATCCACATGAACGCGACACTCCTCCACAAACAAATGACGAGGAAAAAAAAGATGAACAACAAAATCATAATCCAGATGAGATAGGAACACACAAGGACGAAATAATTGTGTTGCCTCACACACAAGAAGGCCTCAACTATATGGACTTATATAAAGATGAAATGATGGACTTTACGAATGTATGCGGTAACGACGATGAACAACCTTGGAGTCCATGTTTGAATCTGGATGAATTTTTTGAGCTAAATGTTTTTGATGATGGCCCACATGAAAAGCCTGGTGAGGTGGAACCATTGTTTATTGATGAACCAACAATATATGGAACATTTGAGTTGAATCAACATGGAATCATGGACGGCGATTTCATGCCATATAAAGCTGCAAATCAATGTTATGATCTTAATAAAGATATAACACCTGGTAAAGAGTATTGCACTGGCGATGAGGCTAATGATTTGGTTGTAGAAGAAGCAAAAGAGACGGAGAATGCATATTTAATGTTGGATGACAAAGGGTGCAGCGGTCATGAGGCTAGCAAGTCGGTGAAAGAGCAAAGGACCAAAAATGAAGCTTTTCAGTCTTCTCCATCTCCATCAACTACTCCAGCTCATTATTTTTTTTAATAAATTAATATGCTTTAAACGTTAATTTCTTTGGAATGCTGAGTTGGTTTTTTGCTTGTGTATGCTTGACATGGCATGTAATTTGGGGATTTTTGTTAATTTTAATTTTCAGCATTATTCAGTGACTATACTTCTTTTGATTATGCATTGTAATTGACGACGTATACATGAGCACACACGCATGAAATAAATATTTATGAGTTTTATATTAAAAAAGGTTGGTAGAAAAATAGAACGTATGGAAAAAGCATAAAGAATGCTTCAGTACGTCATAGTAATACAGACACTCTCGTATATGTCGGTACTATAATTATTTTTAAAATCATAATACTATAGTTACATATTTTGTAATCTCTTATAATAAAAGACACTCTGTTAATAGTATCAGAACCACACGAAAAATTCAAAGACATATATTTTACTTCCTCTTCTAATTTTTATTTAATCATTGTCGTCTTCTCATCATGTTGTCATGCCCTCCTTTTATTTTGTTTTTAATGTTGGCGATATTAAAAATCTTGTCTTCTCTGCACTAGAGTTTAACAACTTCGTTCTGTGAAAACCTCCTTTGGTGTCATTAGATTTATTCTCATATAGAAGAAAAATTTGTATTCATTCAATCATCACTCTAACGGCAACTCATTAACATAAACTCTTAATCTTGCATACGTTTTTTTTTTTTGCGAGAAATGGATTGCATTATACTTGGATGCACACAACCATCTATCACAACACCCTTAAACGTTTATTAAGACCAAGAACATCTCCAATAACTTGTAGAACTTAGGTCTCTATTTAAAGCATTTTAAAGATCATGTTAATATAAAATATGCGTAACTCATACATTCTTTCAATAAAGTATAAAATGGATCTTAATTCATGTTTGAAAATCTCTCTTTCATTATATCAATTTTGATTCTATTTACTCTATTGGACGTCTATTTGATAATCAAGATTTTATACTACAAATCCTATATGGTTTGCCCTTTATATATTCATTTATACGTACCATCGTGACAACCAAATATCTTTTATCTATTTCTTTAATCAATTAAAATCATTCTTAGTTGTTAACAACTCACACATTTAAACAGACTTCAACATCAATTTGAAAATCATGCACTTGTCATTGTTTGTAATCTTGGTAGATCTTTCTTAGGTAGATGTAATTTTGTGGCTATTATGGCGCCAACATGGCTAAAACAGAGGCAATTATAATTCTAGTAGAAATTGTGAATTCTTATGGTTTATCTAGGGCTGAGCAATACCGAACCGGAACCAAGAACCGAACCATGTAATTTCGGCCCGGTTCGGTTCCATGTTTACTAAAATTTCAGTCTCTTCGATTTTTTGGTCCGGACCGAAATAAATTCCGGTGCACTTCGGTTCTTAAGAAATTTTTTTTGGCCCAGACCGACTAAACCGAATGAATATTTATATTATATACTAGCGTTTTACCCGTGCTACGCACCGAACGATAAATTTAGTCATTTTTAAAATATAAAAAATTTCATTATTATATTTAACACAAAATTACTTGAGAAATTGTCTTCAATGCCTATTATTCAATCACAGCCCCGTATACCGTTTTTTGAAAATATGATCCTATTCCTCACCAACAACGAAACTCATAAACAGTGCAAGACGTATGTGTTCTAGTCCATAGTAAAAACATGTTGTAATGACACTTGTATTTTCTCTTTTGGACATGCTTGAAGTAATGGGAGGTATACGTAGTTGATATGTGCACACTTTTCGTGGGTGCATGTACATCGACTACGCCTAACATGGATGCATGTAAATCAATTACGTCTCACATTCACACGTTTTTTAGCAACACCCTACTACCCACGACTCTCCCCTCCTATATTCCACCCACGACTTTTCAGGATATGTGTACTCCACCAACGCTTGTCAAGAATGCATGCGCTTTCCTAGCCAGATAGCCATGTAATTAGCAACGTGTATCCGACATATGTATGGTCACAATTGAGAACGCTTTTGGGAGATTCGCGTAAGTTGACCACGTTTTTCTTGCATCGTGTTCAGTATTACTTGTTAGGTTTAGGGGCTACACACCAATACGAGATTCAAACAAACAAACAAAGCAAAGCACACTTACAATATATATGACGCAGAAACAACCACGTCTCAACTTGTATTATTAATCAAAACAGTTATCAATAATAAAATCTCACCACACGGTGTATCACTCACACGATACTTAAGCCAAACAATGCTCAAGCATACATCAAACATAATATGACTATGTTTATATAGCCACCAAGACTTACCATACTTGTTTTACAAGACTTATCATACTTGTTTTATAAGACTTTTTATTCTTGGTACCTAATTCCTAAATTAATCATGAGCAAGACATACCATATATAATAATTGTCTACACATACAATTATTACCAAAACAGTCTTAATCACCCATATCACCATGACCCATCCATACTGCCGTATTGGGTTTAAACCCAACAATCCTCCCCTTCAACCCAATACCCATATCAGGTTGAACGACAACCATCAATGACATCGACGTTCATCCGCCATGCCTCCCCTCGAACAAGAACCTCTCCTTCTAACATGAAAAGATTTCTCTTGTCCTTCCAACCTTTGAGTATCTCTAAATCCATTTTAGTGACCTCCAACAGTCTGTTCTTCATCATAACAGTATATCCCAAATCAACTAATTTACCCAATGAAATTAGATTTCGATTTAACTCCGGCACGTACCTTACTTGAGTTAACTTCCAAACATGACCATTGTGAAGTTTCATCATTACCTTACCAATTCCAACAACCTTTACCCTCTTACCATTTGGTAAAGTTACCATCTTTCCCTCACACTTCTTGTAGGACGAGAACCACTCCCTCCTAGCACATATGTGATGAGAACATCCCGAGTAAAGCACCCATTCTTCTTTCGATCCCTTATCTTCTTGAACCAAAAGAGCATCATCATCAGTTGCCACAGGTGAAACATTACCCCCTCCTCGAGTTTTCTTCAACTCCTTGTAGTCTTCTTTTGTTTTTGGACACATAGATTGTATATGCCCCGATTCTTCACAATTAAAGCATTTGATATTAGGGTTATGTTTCTTACCATACTTCTTTTTCTTGTTACGCGCATCCACCACAAGTGCACTTCCATCTGATGCGTTACTCGATCCTTGCTTCATCAATCTTTCAGCCTCTTGAAGAACGACAATGGTCTCACCCAAAGCTAACTTCGTTTTCCCAACCAATAGAGAAGTAATCACAATACTATACTTCTTTGGTAGAGACACAAGTAGAAGAACAACTTTGTCCTCATCCTTCAATTTTTCATCCAAATTATTCAGCTGGTTGATCAAGCCATTGAAACGATTCAGATGATCTCTCAGATCTCCCTTTCCTTCCATCTTGAGCCCGAACAAATCTTTCTTAAGGAACAACTTATTTGTAACGACTTTGAGTGATACGTCTTCGTCAACTTCTCCCATAAATTTTTAGGATTATTCTCCTCAAGAGCATCATACTTGATTTCCGGTGCAAGGGCCAACCGGATCGTCGATGCCGCATGTAATTTCATGTCTTCCCACTTTGTGGCCTCAACATCAGTAGGCTTTTTCTCTTTGAGAGTTACATATAACCCTCACTGAATTAACAGATCTTTCACCATGCTCTGCCACAAGGCAAAATTATTTCTTCCATCAAACAATTCAATCTTGAGCTTTCCCCCAAGCTTATCCATCTCGAATCACGAACCTTGGCTCTTGATACCACTTGTTAGGTTTAGGGGCTACACACCAATACGAGATTCAAACAAACAAACAAAGCAAAGCACACACACAATATATATGACGCGGAAACAACCACGTCCCAACTTGTATTATTAATCAAAACAGTTATCAATAATACAATCTCACTCACACGATACTTAAGCCAAACAATGCTCAAGCATACATCAAACATAATATGACTATGTTTATCTAGCCACCCAAAACTTAGCCACCAAATTTATACCATACTTGTTTTACAAGACTTACCATACTTGTTTTACAAGACTTTTTATTCTTGGTACCAAGTTCCTAAATTAATCATGACCAAGACATACCATATATAATAATTGTTTACACATACAACTATTACCAAAACAGTCTTAATCGCCCATATCACCATGACCCATCCATACTGCCGTATTGGGTTTAAACCCAACATTACTGTTGTGTTGTTGTACATGATATAGGTATCCAACGCCCTTCCTGGATACATGGAAGTGCCTATGTAGCCAGTGAATGCGTATAGCTAGCATGTTGGTGGTTTGTAAGAGATTTGAAAGAGATGTGATGTAAAACCCCAGTCCCACATCGAGTAGATTTGAGACTTCTGTTCAGTTTATAAGGCAAAGTACTACTACCAATAAGCACCAATAAAATCATGATATTTTGGGGGCCTGTGGTGGGCTAGTTGTTACCCAAGTTGGCTGCGTTTGGGCTAGTAGGATTCGGCTTATTCGGACTCAGAATCGGGATTTGACCCGATTTTCGAAAAAGACTCGGGATTTGACCCGGGTTGTCACATATGGTATCAGAGACGACTCTCGAAAGCTTGTCGAGGCAAGTTGCCGGAGGTGGGGACACGAAGGCTGGTGGTATTATCCCACAATGGACAGAGGTCCGGAGGTGGGGACACGAAGCTAGCCGGTATTATCCCACAATGGCTAGGGAGGAACGATCTTGGAACCTATGGGCTATCCGTTTAGGCTTGACGAGGACGTCAAGAGTTTAAGTGGGGGAGTTTGTAACACCCCAGTCCCACATCGAGTAGATTTGGGACTTCTGTTCAGTTTATAAGGCAAAATACTACTACCAATAAGCACCAATAAAATCATGATATTTTGGGGGCCTGTGGTGGGCTAGTCGTTATCCAAGTTGGCTGCGTTTGGGCTAGTCGGCTTCGGCTTATTCGGACTCAGAATCGGGATTTGACCCAATTTTCGAAAAAGGCTCGGGATTTGACCCGGGTTATCACATGTGAGGACACGTATTCTCGGTAATCCTGTACACTTATAATTTATCCAACATATGCGTGAGCACGTCATATTATTACATAATTTCTATCTTATGCACTTTGGGAAATTTAAAAAGTAAAAGGAGTGACCACACTTGATAGACAAGAGTTTCATTAAAGGCCAAATCACCGCTAAAAGATAATATGAGTAACATATATTTAAAAATAATTAAAAAGGCCTTCACCTTTACCCTCATTTATATGAATTATATTTATACTATATGAGTCGTGTTCCTTGGAGAACCATTAACCTAAGAACCCTTAAAATTCTTACTTACATTTTAAAATAATATATATATTTATTATATGTAGACCAGGGGCAAAATTATCCAAAAATACAAGATACACAATTTAGAGCAAATTAATATTTGATTGATAATTATAATCATACATCGATATCGATCACAAAATTCTCCATCATCATCATAAAATTCCCTCATTTTTTTTCTTCAGTTTTTGGGAGAATATTCAGGTTATGGTATAAACACAATCTGAGATAACAGTGTTCAGCAGCTGAACATTTAAATACAAGTAAGTTCAGTTATAGAACTTTAAAATTTATGTGTTTGACTTCAAATTCGATTGCATGATTTTTAAGTTCAGCGGTAGAATACGAAAGTTATGGTATGGAAATAATATGAATAACATTGTTCAACAGTTGAACATTATAAAAAAAAATGAAGTCCACTTATAGAACTTTGTGGAAAATAATAAGGTCAGTTGTAGAACTTTGAAATTCATGTGCATAACTTTTAAAATTCAGTAGCAAAACACTGTATTTATAATACGAAACAAAATAGGTTCTGCAGTAAAATCCTTTTATCTCGGAAATTCTTTTCTTGTATAAAATTTTGAATAGAATAAATAAGAAATTTTTAAGAAAAAAACTAAAATTGAAAAAATAGCCAAAAGATATGTGAGCTAAATAATAAAAAATAAAAATAGAAGAATTTAAAAAATGACTAATTGATTAAACTTCCATATTTAAATTAATTGAACTAATAATATAGTTATTTTATTTCAACAATACCCTTGTAAGGATTTTGTATATAAAAATGAGTTGAATATGGACAGTTGATGATCTGATAATAATCCAACAACTTATAAAAGTTTTGCGGTTCTTTTTTAGTGATTGGTTCTCTCTTGAGCCAAACCTATATTATTATACATAAATTTAAGTATATTTTTTATAAAAAAAATTGTTTAATTAAAATACATTGAAAGTTTTTATATTTATTGATTGATTTAGTCATCAATAATCATATTTTTGAAACATTGTACAGAGCTAACCTATTTATTAGATGGATATCAAATACTCCCTCCGTCCCATTAATATTTAACCTATTTTTCGATTTTTTTTTTTTTGAAATAAAATTTAGTCTTTAAATTTTAATTTAGAAAATAAAAATTGAAAAAAAAGTTATGAAGGCATATTTTATTTACAGATAAAAATGCGTGTAAAAATTAAGATGACAAAATATTAGTGGGACGAAAGAAGTAATAAATTTGAAAAGTGCACATCTCACTTTCATAACATCAATACGAATTGCCCCGCAAAATAGCAATAAAGCTTTTCCGGACACTTGTAATTCGTAGTTTAATGAGACATATTGCTTCAAATATAGGAGTTGCTACAAAAATGAATATTTTTGAACAATGTGGATATCACTTGAAAATGGTTTTTTTAAGATAGAATCGAACTTTCGATTCGTAGTCTAATAACACAATATATTGCTTCGAATATAAGAGTTGCTACAAAAATGAATATTTGTGAACAATGTGGATATCATTTGAAAATGAGTGTTTTAGATAGAATCAAACTTTCGATTCATTTAGAAACTATGGTTGAAATTTTAAAGAGTGCGCTTATAAATATATATATATATATATATATATATATATATAATGTTAAGAATTATGATAATAAATAAATTTTATTTTTATCTCTAAAGTTAACTATATATATATATATATATATACTTACAATGAAGAAAATATCTAAATTACAGGAAATATGTATATATATGATTAAAAAAATATAGATTATTTTAAATTCCTCTGCACAGATTAAATAGTACATCGTGTTTGATTTTAAACTAAAATAGTGATTTTTATTAAATATTTTTTGATAGAAAAATATGTATATATGGATATGTTAAATAAAATCATTATTATATTTAAATTATAATTGTTAACTAACCATGGTTAGTAAAATAAAATGAAAATGTTAAATAAGGAAAACTCTTAATATAATTTGATTGGTCTAAAATTTTGGGATGAGCTTTGATTGGTCCTAAAATAATTCATAATTTTCTGATTGGTTAACCGTACTTTAACTGTATACCTGGTAGACTCAAGTATTATAATAAATGATGTAATATTTGACAAATACAACTTTGCTCTAATGGTTTGGTGCCAACTTATTCTTAATTGATTAATTGAATTTCTATTAGTTTGCATCATACTTTTCAATATACAACTATTTCTTCTTGATATATATATATATGTAGAACTAATATTTAATATTGATTGCTAACTTATTGATTTACTATTGTTCAAAATATGGATCTACTTGATTTTCTTTAGGTATTTGTATTCATATTCTATTAGAAATTCATCTGATTTGATTTTTTATTTTTTATTTTAAAAAAATGGGTCCTTAATATAAATTCGGTCCGGTCCGGTTCCAAAATAATTGACAATTCGGTTTTCGGCCTATTCTGTTCGGTCCGGTTTTGGACCAAACTGACAGAATGCTCAACCCTAGGTTCATCCCTATGAGTTTTTCTGAAGGTGGGTTTAAATGCAAAACTATCATTCTTAAATATTATTTCCAAACAGTAAAATAAGATTTATAGTTAATTATAAGCAAGAAACAAGTACACTTTCTCCAAAATTAATATTTTATTTATTTTTTGGTTGTTATAGTACTGACAATTATTCATCTTCTTTTCAACAACTAAGTGAGTTAGTTATTGTTACAATTCCTGAGCAAATGCAAATGCAAGAGTGATCTCTAAAAGCTTAACTTGTATGTGCATCTTACTTTATAGCAATGCACCTTATAGTGTCGAACTTACTAAGAGTCTTGTATATTATGATGATGTACATTGAACCAATAATCCTAATACTATCAATATATGCACGATAACCCTGCCCAACTTTCATCAGCATTAACTTATTATTTAGCGAAGTGATCTCTATCCAATAGATTTGACAGACAAAAGATGTCAAAAAATTCCTAATAAATTTGTGTGTTGAAGAAATATTACGACAAAAGTATATTAATCAATTTAAGAAATTTTAAAAATATTTTTTTATGAATGCATCACATCAATAAATCATAAACCTACATAGTTAAGTCGTAAAAATATCTTGAAACTGTTGAGTATAAACATATTTGTCCAGAATAACAAGTCTATGTCAAAGACGGTATCATTACCATTTTTACTTAGTGTGACAGATTCAGCCTTTTTCTATTTAGGTTTTGGTTATTTGTCAAAGTAAAAGTGAAAATTGAATCAGGTCTAAGAATGCACTTAGTTATCCTCCCCCTAGGATTACTTTTTGACATTTACCGGGAATCAAGTCAAACTGGTCAAACCGAACCAAAATACTTACCGACACACTGTTGACATAGACTTAGATAGGAATATCAATCATATGGTATCTTCTATACTAGGTTGTTTTCTGTCAAAGAAAAATAGGCGTTGGCTAAAGGCACAAAAACCGAGGATTTTTAAACACTACTTTTACGAGCCAAAACTGACAAAATTATTTAAAAGATTGTTGTTCTTAAATGTTTTAGCCTCAAATATATTTGATATATTCTTTTATGATTTATAATCAAATTGCCTTGCCAAAAGTCATGCCAACAAACCCAAAACAAATTTTATTCCGAAATACCTGTAATCCTTATTTATCCGGATAAAATTACTTTAAATTCAAACTTATTTATTCCTTGAACCTCATAGTCATTATTTTAAATGGAATATTATATTTGAATATTTATCAAGTCAAAACTTGTGTCTGACTCGTCGGTAAAGACAACTGAATTTTTCGGTCGCTCCGGAAGGCTGTTTTAACATTCGAAAAATCCGAATAAATACTTCCACATATCTTTTTGACTTGGAACTTTGTATTTGTCATTAGTACTATCTCTATAATTCATTCTAATTTAAGTTTCGTGAATTTTGGATGACTTTTTTCCGGGACCCCTAAAATCGATACGTTATTGATTTAATGGTCACTTAAAAGTCATAGATGGGAATTGAATTTCAAGGTGATATTTTTACCAAAATCCTCTGGGAACATTTCAAGAGGCTAGCCAAAAGTTCATAATTTTTGGAGTATTTTTAGATTTATTTCATAAATCACATTTATTGTTTTTCGGTATGCAAGTTTTCGCGTTTTATTCATTCGTTAAATGATAAAAACGTGTGGGATTGCTTTTGTATGCATATATCATGTATATGATCTGTGTTTAGATGATGCAAGTCATCTTACATCACTTGTACCCTTTCCTTAAATTAAGGAAGGTTGTCTCCCTTTTAAATAAATCAAAAATGTGTTGGGTATAATTTACTAACTACACAGCAACAATAGTGCAGTTATATATATATATTTTGTATTAACAAGAACAGACAAATAATACAAATTAACAAAACAAACACGAAGGTCGAAACAATAATATAATTAGAGACTGTAAATAATAAGATAAGAAAGAACACTTATCTCTAAGGAGCTTTAACAAATATTGAAAGATAATAAACAGCTGAGTCGCCAAGCCTTAGAGAAGTCTTGACTATTCTTGAAGAGATTATTGCCCCACTTACGATGTGTTGGGTTGCAGCAATATCACTCCCAGGATAAAACAGCACAGATCAATCCACTCACAGTAGTAGGAATGATCAACAACGACCAGCACCTCAGTTTGCCCAAAAACTATGTATATTCTGTATGTGTTGAGAGAGAGAGCAGAGAAGAAAAAACTGATGCTAGGGTTTTCTAAGTTACGTATATCACCCAATCTGTCAAACGTTCTCTTATATATATATATATATATATAATGCAAAATAAAACGTAACAGACCAAATATTGTAACTGAAGATATGACATTTAATACTAATTATTCTGATTTAATTACCATAACAGTTGTCATCAGGATTTAATAACAGTTACAGCTCAGTCAGGATTTCCTGGTCCATCAGGATTTGATCATCATCAGTACTTACTCAAGCCATCAGGACTTGTTGTCCGTCAGGAGTGGCATCAGTACTTGACCGACCATCAGGATTTCGTCAAGACTGGACCTGTCATCAGGATCCAGGTACTGACACATGCCATCAGGATCAGTAGTCATCAGGATTTGATCCAGGAACTGACCAGGCCATCAGGATTTGATCCAAGAACTGGTCCATCAGGATTTAATATAAATCCTGACCCAGTTTGTATAGTTGTTACAAATAAATACTGATACTGTTAAATTAAATCAATAAATAATATTAAATAAACATGTAATAAAATTCCTCGCCCAGGTCGCCTCGCGTACGCGAGACGCCGAGACATTCGCCCAAATCGCCCTTCGACCCGACCCGAGTCGAGTCGTGTCGTGTCGTGACGTGGCGTGGTGAGGCGAGGCGGGCGGCGGCGGTGCGCGCGTGTGTGTGTGTGTGCGCGTGTGAGGCACATAATAACACCATGCACACCCACATGCCTTAGTAGTTGTACACTACTCTTGCACATGGTTCTATATAAACCCACCAACCTCTCATTACCATTTTTATGTGGGATACAAGTTATTTCAATATAACCAACCCACATAACCCATTTCAAGCAACCTATTTCAACTCAATTTATTTATGGATTCCACTAAGAAAATGTCTTAGATCCAAACATGAAAGTTTAAGTCCTCATAACAAGGAACAACCTCCAATTGTTAGTTTCCGGAAATTCCATCAAGAACATATTTAAAATATGCCTCAAACTTTCCATTTTCTAACAATCCCCCACAAATCCATACATAAATGCTTATATACCGGTCCTTATCATGACTTGTTTTTCAGAGTCGGTACCCTTCCGGGTTTGAACCCTCCTAAGTCCTCTACTTCGATGGCTACCGGATCTAGATGGAATGTTTCACCTTGAATCTTTATCCGTTTGGTGTCACACTCCATAGACGACGACAAATCAAAGGCTATGGTGCTGATCTACGGCTTTGAGACGTTAATGGTCCTGTCTCGATCCTGTTCGTCGAATGCTTCAAGGAATAACCCTTTCCTCTAATTGTGACCACACAATTACATTCGCTTAGCTGGGCATCTCCAGAGATGTACTGCGATCATCTCGTCAAATGACTTGACCCCATTCAGAGTTCAAATAACTCTTGCTATACTGGCAGTATCAGTACCTTTTAGGTTTACAGGGAATAGACTCAGGTACGTGAGTATCAAGGTATATAGTAAAGGTACTACCAACTCACCCTCACAACTTGTTATTACCACATTGAATACACTTCAAGGGATCTCCTCTCAGGTGTATTGGGTTCCCGCTGCTGATGAATCATGTTGGGCTATCAGTCCCATCCCCAACCTAGACTTAAGGACTAGTGCATGCTCAAGTCCTTTAGTCAAAGGATCAGCTATATTATCCTGAGTTCCAATGAACTCTACAGCAATAATCATTTCAGACACTAGACCCCTTATAGACTTAAGTCTAACTTGGATGTGTCTCTTTGTTTTAGCATTATACTTTTCACTACTGATCTTGTCGATAGTTGTACGGCTATCACAATGAACAGCAATGGCTGAAAGCGGTCTGCTTACAACAGGTAACACTGACATAAGTCCATGCAACCATTCAGCCTCCGTCCCCGTGGCATCTAGTGCACACAACTCAGCCTCAAAAGTAGACCGAGTTATTAAAGTCTGTCTAGTAGACTTCCAGGATATTGCTCCACCTGCTAGGGTAAACAAATATCCAGTCACTCCATTGGTACCAGATTTCTTAGCTATCCAACTTGCATCACTGTATCCCTCGAGTACTCCAGGGAATCTTCGATAAAACCAAAGGAAATAGTTCCCTTAAGATATCTAAGAACTCTATCCAGTGCCTCCCAATGAGTCTTGTTCGAACAGCTTGTATATCTAGCTAACTTAGACACAGAATAAGAAATATCTGGTCTAGTCACATTAGCAAGATATTGCAAACTCCCAATAATCTGAGAATACCTTAACTGAGACACATGAATTCCTGAACTATTCTTGACTAGGGCAACTTTAGGATCGTACGGTGTACTAGAGATTCTACAATTTGAATAACCATACTTCTCAAGTATAGATTTCTCTATATAATGAGATTGTGACAAGGTTATTCCATCAGTTGACTGTGTCAACTTGACTCCAAGAATCACACTAGCCTCACCCATATCCTTCATTTCAAAGTGCCTTTTCAAGAAACTTTTTGTCTTGTTAATAATCTCAATATTGGTTCCAAACAATAATATATCATCCACATATAGGCACACGATAATACATTCATTTCCTTTAACCATGTAATAGACACACTTGTCACTTTCATTAACTACAAATTCTGATTCTAAAACAGTGTCATCAAACTTTTTATGCCAGTCTCTAGGAGCTTGTTTTAAGCCATATATAGACTTGATCAACTTACATACTTTCCTCTCGTTACCTGATGCAACAAATCCCTCAGGCTGATCCATATAAATCTCTTCTTCAAGATCACCATGAAGAAAAGCTGTCTTTACATCCATTTGATAGATGATAAGACCATGTACAGAAGCCAATGCTATAACCATTCGGATAGTAGTCATTCTTGCAACAGGAGAGTATGTGTCAAAGTAATCAGTGCCTTCTTTTTGCCTAAAACCCTTAGCTACCAGCCTAGCCTTATACTTATCTATTGAGCCATCAGGATTCATCTTCCTTTTGAAGATCCATTTACATCCTATAGTAGTACACCCAGGAGGAAGATCAACCAACTCCCATGTTCCGTTAGAAACAATAGAGTCAATCCCACTTTTTACAGCACCTTTCTAGTGCCTTGACTCCGAAGAATCCATGGCCTGTCGGAAAGTTAAAGGTTCATCCTCGACATTGTAAGTGACAAAATCACTTCCAAAGTCCTTGACTACCTTTGCACGCTTACTCCTTCTAGGTTCGTCTACTTCAACAGGAGTAGAACTACTATCAGGATCTGCCCCCATATTTGTCATCTTTTCCACATGATCAGGAATAGAACTCGATGTGTGAGTAGGATCATCATTAGAAATATCTTGAGGTATGCCAGTCTTCATAGGGAACACATCCTCAAAGAATGTTGCATCACGAAACTCAACTATAGTGTTAGCCACTATACCGTCTATATCAGATTTTAACACTAAAAATCTCATAGCCTTAGTGGTTTCAATATAGCCCAGAAAGATGCAATCAACAGTTTTCGGACCTAGTTTTTTTCTCTTGTGTTCAAGGACAAGCACCTTAGCAAGGCACCCCCACACACGAAGATACTTTAAACTTGTCTTTCTACTTTTCCATAATTCATAAGGTGTCTTTTCCATATGTTTCAGAGGAACTCTATTCAGAATATGGCAAGCCGTATTCAAAGCTTCTCCCCACATGTACTTAGGCAACCCAGAATTAAGAAGCATGTTGTTAATCATATCTTTAAAAGTTTTGTTCTTTCGTTCAGCCACCCCATTAGACTTAGGTGTGTATGGTGGAGTCACCTCATGAACTATACCATTGCTTGCGCAAAATTCATTAAACGAGGTACTAGTATACTCACCACCTCTATCAGATCTCAAACGTTTAAGTACTTTACCGGTTTGTGTTTCAGCTTCAGTTTTGAACATAATGAATTTTTCTAGTGCTTCATCTTTATGTCTAAGTAAATAAACATAACAGTATCTCACTACACCATATATGACCTATTGCAAGCCCAAACTACATTTGTGTTGCATAAAATGTTGCTATAAACACGAAAGTTACTACTCTATTGCAATAGTTTTGAAAGGTGTTGTATAAAATGTGAAAGCGTTGCAAGCGAAAATTTTATTTTAACATTCTCAAACAAATGCAATACTTTTAAAAAAGTGTTACAATATATATTACACTTTTGGTCAACTTAACCCAAATTTGTAAGCGGGAATTCACGTTTTTGGGTGGGCTGCATAAAAATCGGCACCAAAACCAAAATATTTACACAAAATGAAATTTTAATACACACAAACATAAACTCTATCTCTCTCACACACACCTCTCGTTCACTTATCTCTCCCATCCCTTCTCACCTCTCTCGACCATCTCTCTCCCTCATCTCTGTCATCTCTGTCACCTCTCCCCCTCATCTCTCTCACTATCTCTCACACCTCTTCAAATCCCTAAAGTCGATTAGAGCAAAATCACCAAACCCAAAAGCTGATTTGAGCAAAAAATAGAGTAAAGATACAATTGAAGCTTCAATTAGGTAAATTACCCATCTTCTTTTTGATTATATATATACATATATATATATATATGTATATATATATACGTATGCAAGGGGAAATTTTGGATTATATGTTGGATTATATATGTTCATAATTTGTTCGATTAGAGCTCTAGTATTAGGAGTTATATTAGTAGGATTTCTGTGTTAATGAGTAGAATTTTGTGTTAAATTTGTGCAAATTTTGTGTTTTAAAGTTACAGTGACAAAGTACTCTGTTCTTGTCTGTGAAATTTTAATTTTGAAATGGTGGGTTCTTGTTCTTTTTTGATGTATTGTGTTCTTCTATTAACAATATTTATATACTGTGTGTGTGACATTTTTACTGGAAAAATGTCTATGTATGGATGAAAAATGGCTTGCAATAGGTCAAATATGGTGTAGTGTCTACTACAATCATCTATAAAGGTAATAAAATATCGTTTATTATCCTTAGTCAACATGCCACCAAATTCACATATGTCTGTGTGTACTAAATCTAATACTCCTGAATCCCTAACAACATTATGAACGGGTTTCCTAGTTTGTTTAGCAGTCACACATACTTGACATTTAGTTTTCTTATCAATGACATATTTTGGAATCAACTCTAAATTCATCATATTCTTTAGAGCACTAAAATTTAAATGACCAAGTCTAGAATGCCACAAATCGGATGATTCAACACAATTAACAGAAGGTGCAACACTATCATTAATAAAATTGCCCAAAACAGGCTCAACATTTATCAAAAATAAACCATCAGACAAGTAACCTTTGCCAAAAAATGTACCGGTACGTGTAATAACTACTTTATTACATTTCAAAGAAAGTTCAAAACCATTCTTAACTAAACAACTTCCACTTATTATATTTCTACGAATATCAGGAACATGATGCACTCTAGTGAGGGATAGAACACGCCCAGAAGCAAACTTCAGGTCTACGTTTCCTATTCCAAGAACTTGAGCAGCACTAGCATTCCCCATCGTCACTGTCACTCCATGAGTTTGTTGATAAGATACAAAAAGAGTAATCTCAGTACAAATATGTACATTAGCTCCAGTATCAATCAACCATTCATGTGACAGATAAGTTGAAAGAAGTACAGGGTTGTAGGTAACATACCCGTCATTGGTTCCAGAGGCAACAGCCTCACCAACAACCATGTTAACCTTAGGCCCATCTGTGGTTGAAAGCACAGTATTAGCCTATGCTCCCACAACAGCTTTCTTTGCTTTCTTTGCAGGACAGTCCTTCCTCCAATGACCAACCTGTCCACAAGACCAACATGGTTTGTTTGTCTTTGGTTTCTTAGCCTTGTTCTTGTCATTTTTAGGCCTAGTGTTATCCTTCTTAGTGATAGCCTTTCTTTTCTGTCCAACAGTCACTACATTCACCTTCGAACTCCCATGTTCAGCAGGCATCACATGTCCCTGTTTGGACTTGTGTTGTTCCTGCACAGAGATGTCCAACATCAGGTTTGTCCAAGTGATCTCTCATTTCTGTCTTTTCAGGGAGAAAGCAAACTCTTCCCAAGACTTAGGGAGCTTTTCAATCACAGCCATAACCTGGAACTTTTCAGGAAGGTCCATTCCGGACTCCTTCAAAGCATGCACCAACATCTCAAACTCATGTGCCTGCTCAGTCATGGATTTTGTATCCACCAATTTTAAAATCTAGAAACCCAGCCACAGAATACTTTTCCAACCCTTGCGAGTCAGTATTGTGTGTCTGGTCCAGCTTCTCCCATAACAGCTTAGCAGTGAAGGAGTCAGATGAATAAACATCAAAAAGAGTGTTCGCTAAAGCTGCCAGTATAGCAGCCCTAGCCACCCCATCTTTTTCCTCCCACATAGCATAAGCCCTAACAGAATCAGCCTTTTCTTGATCAACAACCGGTTTCTCATACTGCACCACCGGCCATAGACCCTTTACCGTAAGCCACAGTTTCATCTTTTTCTACCAACGAGAAAAACCAACACCCCCACCGAATTTATCAGGCATTCCTGACAAATCGATAGGCTGTGGGAAACGGTACGTGGTCCAATCAATGGTGGGTACAGTAACACCAGAACCAGTAGCAATAGCACCAACACCAGGAGTTACAGTTTCGTTAGCCATCTTGTTAATTAACAATATATAACACAGGATAATCTCTTCAAGATTGTTGGGTATAATTTACTAACTACACAGCAACAATAGGGCAGTTATATATATATATATATATATATATATATATATATATATATATATATATATATATATATATATATATTGTATTAACAAGAACATGCAAATAATACCAATTAACAAAACAAACACGAAAGTCGAAACAATAATATAATTAGAGACTGTAAATAATAAGATAAGAAAGAACACTTGTCTCTCAGGTGCTTTAACAAATACTGAAAGATAATAAACAGCTGAGTCGCCAAGCCTTAGAGAAGTCTTGACTGTTCTTGAAGAGATTATTGCCCCACTTACGCTGTGTTGGGTTGCAGCAATATCACTCCCAGGATAAAACTGTTAGATTATGGCCTGTCATATTCAAAAATCCCTATTTATTGTGATAACCAAAGTGCTATTGCAATGACAGGAAATCCAGTTCAACATTCTCTTACTAAACACATCAGTATTAGATATCACTTCATAAGAGAACAGGTTCTGGAAGGAACAATTGAACTTCACTTTGTTCCTACTGATCAACAACTAGCTGATATATTCACCAAGCCACTACCTGAAGCTACTTTCAATAAATTGGTGAATGAACTTGGAATGATGAATTTTAAGAATTTCTGAGAAAAACTACAGAGAAGAAATCCTGATGACTATCAAATCCTGATGGTCATTCTGCAAGGTATGTAATTTTGATCAAATCCTTATAGGATACAATCCTGACAGGAAGTCAACTGGTCAATCCTGATGTACAGGTCAGTATTTCAATTGCTTAATCTGTGCCTGATTTTTCGTCAGTTACTGATGAGAAACATTTGAGTTATTAGACGGACAACTGTATGCGCGCGTGTGTTACACTAATAGATATATACACATAGATACACATAAAAAGCGGTGCAGTTATGTTTAATTTAGCACGAAAATTGGTCCACTAATTATTATTGCACAAATCACAGCATGACACCTGTAATTGAGAGTAATATTTTGTTTTAACAAAATACTTTTGATTTTATGAATTCCTAATTACTATCTCCTCATCAGTTTTTCATCTTCTTCTTTCTCTCTGTGCTTTCGAACCCTAGCTTTTTCAAATCTCAATTCTCAAGTTTTCATATAGTAAAAATGGCATTTATGAATAAACAGACTGTGATTAGTGGTGTTACTTTTGCCACTAATAATTTTGTAGCTATTCTAGACCATCAGGAATTGCCTACTGAGTTCCATATAATCCAGGATTTTCTTACTTCAAGTCCATTGAAGTATGCTTTAACAGAACCTGTGAGTGTTTCTCTTAAGTCTGTGATGCAGGTATGGAACACAGTTGTTTTCGGTAAAAGCTCTACCGGAACTGTTTTGATGCAGTTTGAATGCAATGGAGTAACTCACCATGTCACGCCTGCTATTGTTGAAGAGGCACTGCATTTGCCGATTCTGGGTGACCAAGTTCCTGATACTGTTTCAGACTATACCATTTTTGAGTTTGTCACAAAATTGGGATACAATGGTGATGTCAAGAGGTATGGAAGCCTCTTTAGGACAAAGCTTAAAAGAGAGTGGAATTATTTCTTTGACACAATCAGCAGATGCTTCCTGAATAAAACATCTAATTTTGATGCTCTGCCGTCAAGATCACTAAAGATTGGGTACTCTCTTATCTACTCTAAAGTTTTTGATTATGGTAGTTTTGTGTTGAAAGCATTAAGTGATAGAAAAACTGATAAATTAGGCTATGTCTGTTTTATTAGATTTTTCCAATTAATATTCAATCACTTATGTCCTGATGTTACTTTTGAGAATGATGTGGTTCTACCTATTTGTAGAATTACAGAGAACAACTTGAAGTCCTTAGTCAATTGTGATAAGGCAAATGGTTTTATAGGCAATGCCTTTATTCCTGACGAGGTCAAGCTTTTCTTGCATGAGAAAATGCCTACTTGTTATGGTTTAATTTCTAATGCTATGGGGCAAGGCCAATCACACCTTGTTCCTGACCCAAGCATTCCTACCAAACAGTCTAAACAGTCATCAGCCACCTCTACTGTCTCCCAGAAGACTTTAGTTGTAAAATCTAAGAAATCAGCTAGAACTGATGTGTCTGGAAGGCAATCAGGTTCAAAGGATTTTTCCTCTATACCACTCACTCAAGAGAAGTTAAAAGGGGGTGTACAAGGGGTCCTGGTGAAGAAGGATGCAAAGTCTGTTCCTGATAAGGTTGTAGAGGGTGTTCAAGTGAAAAGAAAGTTGATTTTAAGAGATGAAAGTGATTCTGAGGATGATTTACCAATATCCTCCAAGTTGAAGATAATCAAGGAAGTTGCTGATACTGCTACTGAAGCCGTGGTCTCTACAAAGCCACAGAAGAAAAGGAAGCTATCAAAAAGCAGGTATCATATTCCTTTGAAGGTGCAAATGAAGGATACTGATATTCAGACATCAAATCCTGATGAGTCATCTAATCCTGATGCTCAAGCAAATCCTGATGTTGGTATTCCTGATGCACAACCATCAATTGTCTCTATCTCAGACTCTCCAGCAAAGGCCTCTCCATCTGCAAAGATTGTTGAAATATCATGGGAGAAGGTTGCTGAGACTGCTTCCAAACTTGGGTTTTCACATCCTATGAAGAACAAGAGGAAAACAGAAGAATTAGTCTTCAAGAGACAAAAGAAGCTGAAAGGATCAAGCCCACAAGAACCTGAATCTCAAAGTGGTTCAGAAGCTACTGACGATCCTGCCACACAAGAACCACTCAATCAAAGTTTGAGTGAAGGCTTAGCTATTGGAATGGTCCCACAAGAACCATTTTCTCAAAGGGAAAATACAGACATTTCTATTCCAGCCCCACAAGAACCATCTTCTCAATGTGAAGATGCAAGCAAAGCTACAGTTTCTGGTGCAAATGAAGTTGAAAGATTGGTCGAGGACACTGTCAATGAGGGAAGTACACAAGAACCTTTAACTCAAAGTGTTAAAGCAGCTTCTGAACCTCATGCTACACAAGAACCATCAGTAACAAATCCTGATGCAAGCTTATCAAATCCTGACGGTGTTGCTCCTGACGCTAGTGGTGCTCCTGATGCTGAGCCAATCCTGATACAGCCACTTAGCTCACGACCAATGGAACATCCTATTACAGAATCACAGGATAAACTAAAAGGGATTGCTATTTCTGATCCTGATGTTCCTCATGCTTCTGATGTTGATGATTCTGATGATAGTGATGATGATGATGATAATGAAGAAAAGGATCAGCTTTCCAGAGTTATTAAATCTAGTCTTGGAACCAATTTTGGTTCATCAAGCACCTTCATGACTGACAAGGTTACTACTGGAAAGGACTTAAGACAAGACTTTTCTGTTCCTTCTGAGATTAATCCTGCTGAGCAGTTGAGAATGCATCAATGGGAAAATGAATGGTACAGGTCTGATGATTCTGTAAGCTATCCATATGCATTGAGCCATGTTTTTTATGCTGATAAGTTGATTCAGAATGAAGATTGGAAGAATCATTTGAAGGCTACTACTCTTTTATCCAAAAGCCTCAAACATGAAATTGATTCTGTCAAAGATACAACTGAAAAAGTGAGGACTGATATTTCTCAGAACTTTACAAAGGTGCCTACTGTCTTTCAACTAAGAGTAGTGGAATCCCAAGTCAAGTCAGTTATTTCTGAACAATCCTCCATCAACAGTAGAATTGATTCTATTGATACAAAGGTAACTGATATTCAAACCTCTCTTGCCTTAATTTTGAATTTATTGTCAAATAATGATGTCAAAAAGGGGGAGAAGGTTAGTCAGACAAAATGTACACCTAATCTAGTATTAAGAAATGATGATGATACTGGAAATGATGGCGATGACAAAATTCTACAAGGAGAAACCTCTGATGCTGCTGTTATGAAGACAATTCAAACTTCTCAGAGTCAAACAACGCAGTCAACTCATGTTTCTGATTCTGGAATAAAGACAGTAAGGACACTGGTGCAATCTCAGATCCTGACGGAAGAACAAATCCTGACAGGTGATCAAATCCTGATGACTGATCAAATCCTGACGACTGGTCATGGACAAACTCTTGCTACAATTCCTGAAGGTGATGAAGATGTGCTCATTGACAATCCTGAAGATGCATCAAATCTATTCCAGAAGTTCAAAACAAGAGATGGTAATGTTGTTACTCTTTATCATACTGATAAGAGGGTTCAACAGTTATTTGCAAGAAAAGCACTCTCTACAGCAAGTGAAGAATATCCTGATCTCTCACATGAAGAATTCTTAAATCAAAAAAGAGAAATGATGGAAAGTTTTAATAACCCTGCTCCTACTAGAGGAAGAGGAGGCAGAGGTAGAAGAGGTGCTAGAAGAGGGAGAAGAGGTTCATCAAATCTAAATATGCCTAGACAGACAAGGTCTAGAAGCTTAAGAATTGAAGAAATTCCTGAACCTATTCAAATATCAGAAGTTCCTTTTGGTGATGATGGAATTGTTGAAGAAGAACCTGAATTGAGAAGAAGACCAAGACAATCAACTCTCAGCAATACAAATCAAATTGAAGAATCTAATCCTGATATTGTTCCTGACAATGTTCAAGATCCCGATGATTCTGAAATTTTGCAAGAGGTTGATTTGTTAATTCTTTCTACAGTGGTTGATTCTCATAATAAGGAAGTGGATGAAGAAGAAGAAGTCAGAAGAAGAAGAATAACAAGGTCAACAAATAGAGATTTTCAGATCTATAAGCAAAGACTCAAAATTTCAAATAAAGGGTTGTGGAGAAATACAAGGAGACAACAACCTCAGCTAGAAAAGAGTTACGCTTATGAGAAAGAGAAAGATAAGAAGTGGAAACATATAGACACACTTAGGTGTGATAGACCTATTAATTTTCAGTCTGGAGGAATTATCACAAGTGCCTCAAGTGTTGCTGATTTATCTGATTTAGTTAGATCAAAAGCACTCTGGTTGCAGATGTTCTCAAATCTAAGGCAAATGGTAAATAATTCAAGAGGAGGTATTGGACACAGGGATGTTGAATATCTGAACATGCCTCATGTTGATCCTTATGCCTTGACTGAAATTGGAGGTATTTTAACTTCTGAAAACCTGAACAATTTATTATCTGTTGATATAGTAATAGATTGTCATGATGGTTCTGAAAAGAAAGAAAAGCTTCTTTACTTCATGCAAGATGGTTCTGTGAAGATTCTATCCATTCAAGATTTGTTGGTAAAGACTACAAAGGAACTGAAATATGTTCATTATCTACTTAAATGGAAGAATAAAGTGTGCAAGGAATGGTCAGATATGATTTTGTCAACAATAAGGAGAAGATTTGATGAAGGAAAGAACTATAATGGTAATTATGTTCCCATGTACTTAAATCTAAAAGATCAGGATGTGGAAATGCAAAGAGGCACTGCTGTTAAAGAAATGTCTTTTGACATGAAACAACTGATTTTTAATCCTGATGGAAAGGAAATTGCTTACCTCCTGATTGAAGATCATAGTCTACAGAGAAGCTCTATACAGAATCTGAGAGCATCTATCTATCAGATAAATGAAGAGGATGGAGAACTCAAAGATCTAAAAGAAAGACAAATTCAGACTCTTGAAGACAAAGAAGAAAATATACTGTCAAGCTTCTTGAAGATGAATTTGTTCTACTAGAGAATCTGAGAAGATAATTTTGCTATTGTAAATACTTGTACATTTTGTAAATAAGTTTTTGACATCATTAAATCATGGAATCTATACATTATTTTACAAAGTATAAGATTGGGGGAGATTGTTAGATCAGGATTCAATGATCGTCAGGATCTAGACTCAACTGATCAGGATTGCTGACGTCATCAGTATTGCATGGTCATCAGTATTTTCTCAAGCGTCAGTATCAGGATTATCATCAGGATTTCTATATCAGGACTGGGATCAGGATTGATCATCAGGACTGGAAGCTGATCAGGATTCATACTTCGAGTTATATTTGGAGTCTAGTTAAATAAGGAAGTTTATTATGTCGGTTCCTAGTTTATAGGATTGCAGCTATCGATTTAGGATATGTTTCAATCTTTGTAATTGATTAGGACTTATCTTGTAATTGATAGAGAAGCTGTGTAGTATATAAACACAGTTTAGGTTTTGGTTTTAATAACCAATCGCATACACGAGTATTTTGTAACCTAGAAGCTCTCAAGAACATCAGAATTTCTTGAGAGAGTTTGTAACAGTTTTATATCAGATTTCATAAAGCTGTTATTATTCTTTCATATTGTGATATATACTTTAATAAGTCGAGAATCTTATACAATTGTATTCAACCCCCCTTCTACAATTGTTATTTACTGGGCAACAAAAACAGCACAGATCAATCCACTCACAGTAGTAGGAATGATCAACAGCGACCAGCACCTCAGTTTGCCCAAAAACTATGTATATTCTGTATGTGTTGAAAGAGAGAGCAGAGAAGAAAAAACTGATGCTAGGGTTTTCTAAGTTACGTATATCACCCAATCTGTCAAACGTTCTCTTTTGTATATATATATATAAATATAATACAAAATAAAACGTAACAGACCAAATATTGTAACTGAAGATATGGCATTTAATACTAATTATTCTGATTTAATTACCATAACAGTTGTCATCGGGATTTAATAACAGTTACAGCTCAGTCAGGATTTCCTGGTCCATCAGGATTTGATCATCATCAGTACTTACTCAAGCCATCAGGAATTGCTGTCCGTCAGGAGTGGCATCAGTACTTGACCGACCATCAGGATTTCGTCAGGACTGGACCTACCATCAAGATCCAGGTACTGACACAGGTCATCAGGATCAGTAGTCATTAGGATTTGATCCAAGAACTGACCAGACCATCAGGATTTGATCCAAGAACTGGTCCATCAGGAATCGCCCTTCGACCCGACCCGAGTCGAGTCGTGTCGTGACGTGGCGTGGCGAGGCGAGGCGGCGGCGCGCGCGTGTGTGCGCGCGCTCGCGTGAGGCACATAATAACACCATGCACACCCACATGCCTTAGTAGTTGTACACTACTCTTGCACATGGTTTTATATAAACCCACCAACCTCTCATTACCATTTTTATGTGGGATACAAGTTATTTCAATATAACCAACCCACATAACCCATTTCAAGCAAGCTATTTCAACTCAATTTATTTATGGATTCCACTAAGAAAATGTCTTAGATCCAAACATGAAAGTTTAAGTCCTCATAACAAGGAGCAACCTCCAATTGTTAGTTTCCGAAAATTCCATCAAGAACATATTTAAAATATGCCTCAAACTTTCCATTTTCTAACAAAATGCTTATTTTTTGCCTATAAAAGCCCCCCCCCCCCCCACCCCACCCCACCCCACCCCACCCACCTACCCCCATTCATTTCTCAAGCCTTCAAGAGCCAAATACATGCTGAAGAAATAACTCTCTAAACACTCTACCTACTGTCCCTGAAGTGCCAAAAACGTTTATTGAGTTTAAGCCATTTTTACACCTTGATTTAACATCATTTTTGCTTGTATTTCTTCACCAAACTTGCTCTTATACACACACCTTTGGTCACCAACACTTAGGCCACCTAAAAGACCTTTAAGGCAGCCCCCAGGTGACCTTAGTAGCCTCCCAAGGTCAGTTTTTAAAGTCCATGTTCCGGCCATTTTCCGGTGACTACTTTTGTGTGTTTTAGGCTTCGTTACTAGCTTTTTCTCTTGTTTTCTCTTTAGATCTCAAGGGTTATAAGTTAGTTTCTCTTTTTTATAAATATTCCTTGGCTTTTATATATATAACCGAATATATAGTTAATATATTATGCTTGTTTGTTGAATCTTTGCATATATTAACTTATACTAGGGAATTAGCCCGTGCTACGCACACGGGTGAAATATTTATAATATATTTAAGTTAATTATAATATTTCATTTATATTGAAAATTTAGGATATAAAATGATAGTAATTTATATTTTTTTTTTTTGCTAAAAATAGTAATTTATATTTAGAATAACACAAAATATAATATAGAAGAAAAACAAATTTAAAAGAAGAAATAATAGTAATTAAAATTAATGGAGATTTGTTAGTAAAATTTATAAAGTATGTTGGACACATGAATTAAAAATAAAGGTAAATAATTATATAATAAAACAATTATAAAATTAAGTAACCTTGATATGCTAACATTATTTTTCTTGCCGCAAATTAAAGGTCTTCAAATTTTTTTATCTACTTTCCAATTTTATTCTCTTCGGATTCATGCAAACTGGTTAGAATTTACATAAAAAATCTCATTACAATCAACATTGATAAAATTTATATTTTGGAAATCAATATTGACAATCTCTATAACTTTATTTGAATGAGAAGTTATGAAAATTTTGACGAACAAAAATTAAATGTATAAAGCATTTATTGCAACCCGTCTGATGCTGATCTAATTCACACGTTGTCATTTGAAAAAAAAAATATGGGAAGCGAAACATATAAAGTTTTATAAAATTTTCGGACAGTAACCGGGAATAGCATCACCATGCTTTGATCTTTATTCCTAATCTCTGTAATTAATGTAAGTAATATATTATACATGCATTTTGAATAAATTAAAAAAACAATATCTATAAATTTATTTAAATTTTGAACTGTTTTACATACTATTTTGTTCCATGCTATATAAGAATGAAAGTATGTAAAGTACAATAATTTTGAAGTAATTTTATAGAGAAAGATTTCTCGGCATCGCCGTTTGCGATAACTCGTATCATATATAAAAAACGTAAGAAATACGATACAATATATTTTAAAAAATATAATTTTTTAATCTAACTTCTATTTATCCACAATATATTAACAATAATAAATAAAAATAATTAAACTTAGTAATTTTTGTATGTAATAATAAGATAAGATAAATGTAATTAAGATAATGTGACTCTGAAAATGATGAAAATTGTAAAAGTTAGTGCAAAATAATTTTTTTGTACTATTATACTCATTGTTATTAGAGTTAAGACTTCAATTCTTAAATAAACAATTAATACAAAATAAATACAAAATACAAAATAAATTAGAATAAATTAATTTTTTTGTTAAAAAGATTTGCATCGAACTATTCTCATATTTCTGATTCTTTTTATTTATTTATTTATTCACATACTTTACTTGCATTGTAGGCATGCATAAAAAAAGAATCGTATAAAAAGACATATAAAATTTTGAGTTAGAAGGTTTCTCGTTGACGGCGACCATAATTTTACATACTCCCCCCGTCCCACTAATATTTGCCATGTTTATTTTACCACATTTTTCGGTGAAAATAAAATATTGTTTCGTAACTTTTTTTTCAAAATTAAAATTTACTCTTAAAATATTAATTCGGAAAAGGAAAATTTTGAAAAAAAGTTATGGAAATATATTTTATTTGCAACCAAAAATGCATGTAAAAATTAGGATGGCCAATATTAGTGAGACGGGGGAGTACATTGTATCAAAAAAGCTAAAAAAGATTGAAATTTTTATTGGACCAATACATACATTGTGCAACTTGTTCAACCTTGAAAAAATAGCGTCAAAATATATTAAATTTAAGGGAGAAAATAATATTGATTGACATGCAGTTAAAATATATAAATCAGTTCAAAATAATTAAAAATCATTATATTATATATGTATTTACATTATGAACATACATTAAAAAAATAGATTTTTGATGGTCAAGTTTGGTGTCACTTTAAACACAAATAAAAATGAAATATTATTCGACAAAATATGAAACTAAATTTACAAAAAATTAACGTAGATAACAAATTTTTGATTAAACAAATAAATATAAACATATGAAAAATATGTGGAGAGGACGAAGATTAGCCCGAGTGAGCAGTCAAGTCGTATATTATATTTAAAATTGTCAACAAACTTCTGTCAAAATTTTCATCAAACATATCAACCGCATAACCAAAATATACACAATAATAAATTACTGTAAAATTGTCCGAGAAATAGATGAGACTATAAAGATCACCATCGTAATTTTTAAGTTAACAATTTTTACCTAATTTAGAGAATACGTAACTCTAAAATATGAATATTGGAATCAATTGAGACTTTTTCACCACTATAAAATCTATATCACAACAAAAACATGAAAAATATCGTAAAAGAAGAGATATACATGTTTATATATAAAGCTCCAACTCACAGAGAGAAATAAAAATGGAGAAGAAGAAAAGAATGAAAATGCATGGATTTAAAATCTAAAAAGGATAAAATTGAGGACAATCAAAAATTTGAAAGTAATAACAAAAAAATGTTGAGAAAAGATTGTTAAACATGTCTTAAATTTTGTGTATATCTAATACAATATTCATGTATGATATCACATAAATACCGATTGCGTGAAATGATGATATATGGCTGATAGAATCTTTAATAAAACGTGACAAAATCACAGTTTCGAAAATCTTAAAAATCTAAAATTGAAGAAAATCAAGGATATGAAAACAATAACAATTTAAATTTCAGAAAAATAACAATTAAAGTGGATTGAAAATAATCAAAGATCGTTAAATATCCCTTTAATTGCATATAAATGTGATACAAAACTTATGCATCAATATCAAATAAATAGATCCGATAGCTTGAAATTAGGATATGTGATAGGTACATATTACTATTATGAGGAAAAGAATAAATGGAAGTAATTTAAAATTTAAAATGTTGTAAATCATGTGATATTTAATATGATATAAGAGATTAATTAATAATTTAAAGAACTGGACTGAAAATGGATAATTCATGAATTATGCAAACCCTTATATAAAATAAGTTTGCAAATTGTAATAAATAAAACATAGGTAAATTTTGTTATTGTTATAAATGGGATAGTAAGAAAATTACTTTTGTACCCGTAATTTATATTGAAAATAAAGACTTTTTCCTGGTACTCATTAAGAATATATAGACTTTTTATGTTAGAACAAAGAGAATTAGATAAACAAAATTTGATGTTGAAAAAGTGGTAACATTAAGGAGTGATATAAAACAGTTTATTATACAGATATCGTTTATTGATTGATTAACAATATAAAAATATTAAAAAAAATCAGTGAAATGTTTCTCGGCGTCGCCTAACGGCGACACCTCACAATTCGAACACTAAACAATTAAAAACTCAACAAAGAAAAAAGATAAAATAACTAAATATTTAGGATGTAAAATTACTATATGTGGCACAATATCATCCATTAAAAATGTATATATCAATAAAACACTTGATTTAAGTACTCTGATTTAATTGAGTAATCAACGAAAAAGAAATTGAATGATCTTTTAAAATTTCAAAAATTATGAGATCGGATGATTTGAGTGTTGAGATAATACAAATTATAAAATTTAGAATTAAAAAATATATATCAAATAGTAATTAATTTGCCATAAAACTTCAATTAAAGTCTTCTCGGTGTCGCCTAACAGCGATCTCTTGCAAGTTGAACCACATACATTTTAAAACTCAACAAAAAGAAAGATTAAGTAACGAAATACATATGATGTAAATTACTAAGTGTAGTATCAATGCCACCCACCAAAATATGTACATATTTTTGTTTATAACAAAATACTATAATTATTTATTATATATTGCATATGTTATATAATTAAAATATTTTAAATAAATATAAGTGTAGCATACACGTAAACATATAAAACATTTAACATCCTAAAGAGGCACAAACTACTATAAGAAAATTAAAATTACAAACATAAAAAATTAATCCAAACAAATGTAATTATGAGTAACAGAGTAAGTCACAATTATACGAATATCTCAAGTTGCAATTACGCATACAATTCTTTTAAAACATAGATATCATTATACTAAATATCATAAACATAAAAAGAAGTATGATTAAACATCTATCAAACTAATATCATGTCAATATCAAACCAATATAGCGATACATTATATTAACATTAGTTGATTCCATTGAGAAATTCGAGTCCATGGATACCACGATCTATTCCGATCAGGAGTTTCATGAATACCACAATCTCTTCCAGTCGAGAATTTTAATATATACGACTTGAGATTCACCTGCAATTGTTTTAACCTTCAACACAAAATAAATAAATATTTAGCAAATTTAAGTAAACAACGAATATATTCGACAAAAAGTGTATATATGCATTACATAAGTCAATGACACATTACATAAATATTAAATTTATTGGAGAAAATCATAATGCTTAGCATGAAATTAATGTATATAAATCTGTTTCAAATCATTAAAAATTATTATATTATTTATGCAATTACATTTTAAACAAACATAAACAAAATATGAAAAATATACAAATATAAAAAATTTCAGTGAAAGGTTTCCTGGCGTTGCCTAACGGCGACACCTCGCAATTCGAACACTATACAATTAAAAACTCAACAAAAAAGATGATAAAATAACTAAATACCTAGGATGTAAAATTACTATATGTGGCACATTATCATCCACCAAAAAATGTACATATATTTATTTCAGATCAAGTAATTTATTTTTAATCATATATTGCATATTTTTGTAATTAAAAAAACTAAACAAATATAAGTGTACATATAAACGAACATACTAAAATTTTAACATCTAAAATAGGCATAAACTACTAAGAGAAAAAGAACACTAAAATTACAAATATCATAGGTTAATCTAATAAAATATAATTATAAACAAAATTAATTGAATTAAAACCTGATTTCTTTGACTAATTGAATTCTACGGATACTACGAACGCTTGTGATCAAGTGGTACAACGAACACGGTGTTGAAACACTCTGTCATGGATACACATACCAATTAGTTCGCACGTAATGATTCGGGTCCTTAAAAATATGCAAACAAATTCATGAAAATACAAACAGAAAAAATCCCTCATGAGTAAATAAATACAAAGAAAAACAAAACTAACGGAAAAGAAGAAAGTTCAGATACAAAACAAAGTATACTAAATACATCAAACATATATCAATATTATATGAATATAGAGAAAAACATAATGAATGGAATAGAAGAAATTTCAGATACAAAACAAAATATATTAAACACATCAAACATATATCAATATTATACACAACAATATAGTGTTCAGTTATACATACTTAAGTACAATTTGATTAAAAAATTACAGTAATTTAACATTATCTTGTCTACCTTCTGTAGATATAAAAATCAATTTAAATAAATATACCAATGTTTCTTATGTATTGACGAATACATTTACGTATTTTGCCGGAATTAACAATCGCTAAAGCAACTTCGTTAAGGATATCCATGTTTCGTATACTGCAAATATTATTTTAGTAATACATATTAAAACCTACACTTATAAATATTATTTTAATGTGTTTATGCCAACTATATATGTGGATACACTTTTGGGAACAATGGAGATTATTTTCTATTTTAAAACCTATTTTAGTGCTTTTAATCAACAATACATATTTATAACCGATTACCTTTTTATATTGAAACACATTACTTTTTCTATTCTTTCAATAAAATCCCCTCGTTTTCAAAAATATCGCGGGAAATTACCTTTTTTCAACTAAAACATGTTACATTTTCTATTTATTCTACTTAAAACCCTTCATTTTTCAAAAATATCAAGAGAAAAACATTACTTATTTATTTTAAAATCTATTTTAACTCTTTTAATTATTTAAAAGAGTTTACCTATTTTAACATGTTTATTTTTTTTAATAAATGTGATTAATAAAATATTAAAACATATATAATAAAATAACAACTATGAAAAATAATACGTGCATCGCACGGGGTTTAAGATAGAATATATAGTGTAAGTAATAGGGTTTTATATCAAAGTTGCCACCGTTCTCATCAAAATATCTCACATAACTACCCGATCTCCACGGGGACTCATTTAAAGCACTCAAATCATTTAAAGCTAATACTCCATTAAATTTAGGAAAAAAATTTAACAGAAAACTTTACGGAATGCTAGTTACTGGATGAAATGTTCTACACATGACTCATATACACAATCACATATATAAACACTCACACACAAAAAAGCTTTTGAGTATAAGAGAAAGATAGAAGATGAAAAAGGAGAACAGAAAAGGATAGATCAAAGAAATGATCATTAAGCTAACTAAAATATTGAATTTTTATGTTAAAATTAAGAGAATGAGTTATACGTATGTATAAGCAATCATGATTTTGAATTTGAAAAAAATGATAACAACAATTAAGGATTGATTTGAAACAATTTCTATATTTTAAAAATTGTTTATAGATTGATCCATAATATAGGCACAGTATTGAATTCACGTATATCTATTGTAGGTGTCAAAATGGGCAAAAATTAAATGGTTTAGGTTATAACAAAATTAATGAATTTTTTTAGTTTACAATGAAAAATGACATAAGAGTAGTGAATTTGAATTTGGAAAATGTAAGGTTGTAGAAAATTTTGAAAGATCTGATTAAAAAAAATTAATTATAATTTGTACAATGATTTAATTTTCATATTTACTTGTGTATGTATGTACTTCAACTAATTATCTAAATAAATATATGATACTTTATTAATTTATATACTACAAACGTCACATATTGTATTTAAAATTGTAGGACTTTCTTATAGATTAACAAACCTCTGTAAGAATTTTCATCAAACATATAGACAGTATAACCAATTGTGATAATTTGAACCAATTGAGACTTCTTCGTCATTTTAAAATATGTATCATAGTAGAAACATGAAAAATATCATCAAATAAGAGAGAGATATATGTGTGTGTGTGTGTAAAACTCCAACATATAGAGAGAAAAATAACGGAGAAGAAAAAGAGAATGAAAATGTATGGATTGACAATTCATATTAATAAAAGTAGTCATTTTAAAATCTATAGCCAAATTGGAATTTAAAATTTGAAAAAATAAGAGAGATAATTAAAGAGGAAATAAGATAATAATAATAATTATTATTATTATCGATTTATATCGGGAAATGAGATATGAGTAGTTAATTTAAAATTTGAAATTATGAGGATTGATAAATTTGGAAAGAAATTGATAGACGTTGATTATCATTGAAGTATACTGATTTGATTTAGATATTTAATATATGCAAATTTTTTGAGATGAAGGTAAAAAAATACAATTATTTAATTTTTTCTCACTGATTGAGAAAATAAATAGATATTACCTTAATTATTTGATATATCACAAAATTCGTGTGCTTAATTTATTCATAACTATGACTACTTTATATTAAATAAATGGTGTGATAATTGCATAATTTTTTTATAAATAGGAAAGAGACAACATGCTATTAATAATTATGATGTAAAATTTGAAATGAGTTTTAAAGAAACTCCCATTTGATGTAATCATGTCATTTTAAAAAAGTTATCACGACTTTAATAAGAGTGATCACTCTACGTAAAAACAATAAATTTTGTGAACTTGTTGGCAACTACTCAAGATATGGATATTACACATAATCGAAATTTCAAAATTATTAATATTTATAATGATTTAATCACTTTTATTAATATCTCAAATCACAATCATATGAATATCTCAAGTTGCAATCATACATACAAATCTTTTAAAACATGGATACCATCTAAACTAAACATCATTCAGAAAAAAAGGTATTATTGAACATCTATCAAACTAATATCATACCAATATCAAACCAATAACATTGAACAAAATGTGTGCAAATGCATCACTTAATATAAAGATACATTATATTAACATTAACCATTAGTTGATTCTTTTGAGAAAATTGAGCCCATGGATACTACGATCTCTTACGATCAAGAATTTCAATATATATGATTTAAGATTCAACTACAATTGGTTTAACTATCATTTTCAAAACAAAATAAACTAATATTAATAGCAACTTTAAGTAAACAACAACATATTTGACAAAAAGTGTACAAATACATTACTTAAATCAATGACACATTACATAAACATAAAAGAGTACCTTTGTCTTTTTTGTCCACTTTGAATTCATGGATACCACGTCCTCTTATGATCAAGAACTCAAGTCTATAAGATTTGGAATTCACCTGCAATTACTATATAACAAAATCAACATATAAGAACGATCATTGTAGCGTATATATGTGTTTAATTATCATGTTTTTGTTGTCTCCAAAAAAATGGTTCAAAATGTGGTATTATGCACAATGTAAACAAATATTAGTGATATATAAAAGTAAGCAACAAAAATATAAAACACATACATGTACACAAACCTGCATAATCGATACAAACACTAACGAAAAGACATAGGAAAATAGTAGACAAAGAATAAGAGAGAAAAGAAATAAAATGAGATTTTAACATTGTGAATGGTGAAGATCAAAAATTTATAATCAAGAAATACTTGTAATCAATTATGAATTTGGATTTTGAAAACAGATAACAAAAATTATGGATAAAAATAGTATGTAATTGTTTAATGCTTCCACTGATTACGGAATTCAAACATATTCAAAAAAATATTAAATATTGATTTGATATATTGCCAATTTTATATCCTAAATTGATGGGTAATTATAGCTATAGTAAATTAAGGAAATCATGTCATATTGTGTATAAGCGGGATTATAGTTGTGTGAAAGATAAGCATAAAATAAGATATCTTTTAATTAATGATGATGATGTAAGATAATATTTTTGAATTGGGAATTTACCAAAATAGACATAAGCTGTATGTAGAGGCAAAAATTTTAAGGGTATTTGATGGAATTATCCAAACCCTTCACTAGCAGCTATTAAGAATATAATAGATTCAAGTATTTGCATTTTGACACAAACATACACTTGTTCTTGAAGTTTATTCGTTTAGTGTATTGTTTGGCATATTTTAAGTAATTGGAAGCACTTAAAATATTATCCTAAGCTTCTCTCAAGTCCTTGATAAACCCACTTGTAAGGGTAAAAAGGCCATAAGCTATCTTTTGGTTTGGTTACAAAGTTATAGTCTTGTTTTACCTTAAGTGGTATAAACTTGATACTTTAAGTAACCAAAAGAAAAGGCTCACTTCTTGTTCTTGTTTAACCAAGTTCTTTGATCTTTAAACAAGCTCAAATATTTTTCAAGAACTTAACGAAACAATACCAAGTAAACCAAGTGAACTTGTACGATTACAAGTTGTACCATTCGGCCCATTTCTACACCATTCAGCCGAAAGTACTTTTAAGTACTTATATTTTTGTTTCTTGCTTTGTTGTTTACTTACTTGTTTTTTATATTCTTGTTGTGTTATTATACTTGTGTTGTGTGTTTAAATACTTGTTCGTGTGTGTTTAGTTTAACGCGTAATAACTTGGCGAAAGCCTTTTATATATATTCTTGCACGTGTGTATTATAGATTTAATTACTTGTTCGTGTGAGTATTCAATACTTTGTCTTGTCCGTGTTTAGTATAAATTTACTTACTTGTACGTGTGTGTATTCAAGGCTTGCCTTGTCCGTGTGTGTAGTATAAATTTACTTTCTCGCACTTTATATACTTTTCGCACTATGGTATCGCATAATAGCGATTTTTCACGGTCCTCACACTTGTGAGTTGAATAATTAAAAACATCTTGAACACACCACTAAAGTTTGTAGTATTTCTGATTAGCGTCGTGAATTACTCGGCTTTTACTAATAACGAATCAACTATATATATATATTATATATTTCGGCTATTTATATTATATATTGTTGTGCTAACTCTTTTCTTATAAAGATTATTAGTGTGTAGTACTTGTATTCTAATCTTTGCAGTGGGGTGAAGTGAAGTGAGGTGATCCTTGTTCTAAGACCCAAGTCTTAGGCGTACTAACGGGGAGTTAGTAGCATTTGCACCGTGAGGAAAAGGAAAGACCCAAGATCTAAGACCTGAGATCCAAGACTGGCATAGAGGTAAAAGTACATAGTCTACAAAGGGTTCTACAAAGTCTTTGAGGAGGTGACAAGGGGTTACGCTCCACGACAAGTCTTGTAGGTTGTATTTTCTATTTATTTTGAGGAGGTTACGTTTGTGTTTCGCTCCGAGATAAATAAGTAGTGGTTAGAGGTTGTAAAGACTTCTCCGCCTACTATAAGGAGTTTCTTATAGTGGTAAAAATCTCGAGTCCGAGGATGAGCTTGAGGACTGGAGTAGGGGTGAACGAATCCGTTAGGGGTTGCACCATCGCGAACTAGGATAAAATCGACCATGTCCTACTCTCTTTTCTTTCTCTCTTTTTATTCCGCACTCGATTTACTTGTTGACAAGTAACAAATACGAAAGAGTGGTAAGAAATTTCAAAAAGGCCAAGCTCTAAATTTTAAAAAGGTGATAAGTTATTCAACCCCCCTTCTAGCTTATCTTAACCCTATTCGGGACCTATCATTGTGAATTTCAAAATTTGTTTTATAAATCAAATCTTGTAATAGTCCATGTAGAAACTAAAAAACTATTTGTTTTTGGCCTCTAAAGGTATTAGGTTTTTTTGGGAGAGTGTTGTAGGTCACAAACAAGAATGTAATGGTTATTAGTTTAACTAAATAGGTTGTTTGTTACCGATGATTATACATCAAGGATATATAACGTAGTTTATTACCTACATATCATGTATGATTTAATTATTCAATAACTCATATTATAAAATTGTTATTACCAAATTAAAAGAGTACACAAACTATTTTAATATTTTTTGTATCTCAATGTTTATATCTTAACTAGCATATTTAGTTGTGCTACGTACCGAAAGCATAATTTCAAATTTTTTAAACGGATATATAAATATATATGTGTATAATAACTACATTACTTGTTTCATTTTTTGGAGTGTTTTTCTTAACAAAACTCATATTAAATATTATTTTTTCACATATTTTTATAAATGTTTTGTGCCACTATTATAGGCCGTTTAGTTGTAATTTTCTTTTATGCTAACATGTGTAAATATTTCAATAAATATAAGATATGGTAAACGATTTTTGTTTGTTAAGAAATTTAAACTTGTAATATAAAATTTGATATCTGAAAATGCAACTAATGCATAAACATTAATTAAATTGGTATATGAAATGTCATTATTGTAACAAAATAACATAGGAAGTACAATATTTAAAAGATTTGAAACATAACATCAATGTTTAAACAAATGAAAATGAAATGTTAAATACTCTACATAGTTTTTAATTTTTTGTTTTTGTTAGCTCCATTGTCATTCACGAGGATGCATTTATTTGATAATATTTTTGTCTTCCGAGCAGCTTTTCTCAAAGTATTGATGTGTACTATCACCCTAAAACTATTTTTTTTCTCTCAACTAGAGTTTTTTGAAACATGTATCAATTATAAAATCACACACACACACAGATATATATATATATATATATATATATATATATACTAGCTTATAACCCGTGTAAGGACCTTAAAAAATAAAAACTAAAAAATTTAATGTGAACGAAAATATTAAAATAAAAGTAAAAATTAATATGATAAATTATAAAATGAGAAACTTAAATATTAATTGGAACATAAAAAAATATAAAACAAATACAGATGGAGCTGAGGAAGATAAATAAGGTATTATTAATATTATTTTATAATAAAATAATATTAATAAGGACATATAGAAAATCTAACATGTTTTAATTAAAAAATTAATTGCCCGTGATATTTTTAGAAGCGTTTTAATTATATTAATTGTATTTATTAAAAAAATACGTTGACATGTTAAAATAAGTAAGTTTTTTTAATAAGGACAAATAGAAAAGTTAACATGTTTTAATTAAAAAAAGTAATTGCCCGTAATATTTTTAGATGTGTTTTAATTATATTAATCGTATTTGTTAAAAAAATATGTTCACTTGTTAAAATAGGTAAGTTTTTTTAAATAATTAAAAGTATTAAAATAGGTTTTAAAATATATAAGTAAGGGTTGCACTTGATATTTTTGGAAAATAGAGATTTTAGTGATAACAAATATAAAAGATAATATGTTTAATTTAAAGGTAATTGTCGTGATATTTTTGGAAAAGAAGTAGATTTTGTTAGAATTTTTTTTTAATTATAAAACGCAATCAGCTAGTTACTATTTTTATATTATTTTATTATTTATTGAATAAAGTATTAAAATAGGTTTTAAAATAAATAAGTAAGGATTGCAGCTCATATTTTTGGAAAACATAGATTTTAGTGATAACAAATATAAAAGGTAAAAATGTTTTAATTTAAAGATAATTGTCATGATATTTTTGGAAAATGAGTAGATTTTATTAGGGAAAAAATATTTTAATTATAAAAGGCAATCATCTAGTTACTATTTTTATATTTTTTTATTATTTATTAAATACAATAAAAGACCGAATACTGACCGAAAACCGAAAAACAAAACTTTCAATATTTCGGCTTTAATAATATAGTATATATATATATATACTATATTATTAAGGGTCATGCTCCATTGAGAACCTCCACTATTATGAGATATAAGATCTAATCCTAGCCATCCATTAATTAATTTATATTAATCTCCCATCACTCATTAAATTTTATTAATATTTTAATATTCCACCACCCTCACCCATCCACCACCTCTGGCCAACGGGAACCTCCATTTCCGGCCACCACTAACTCCGATCATCATCTCCGGCGACAAATTCCGGCCAACCAAAAAATCACCACCAGAAAACAAAAAATCACCACAATCACCAGTTCTGGTTACTATTTCCGGCCATCTAAAAATCACCAATGTCACACCAAAAATCACCACTCTACTCTCACTAAAAATCACCAATATCACACAAATATTGTTGGATTTAAATTGCACAACCAATAAAAATAATCACCACCGTCAAACTGAAAATCACCACAACGCAACCACCACCATCAACGATTCAACATCACCACCACTTACGCAACCACTAGTCACAGGCTCACAGCACCCAGACCACACTATCAATACCATAAAATCATCATATTTAAACAAAATCATTATTATGAAACAAAAATTATCTAAATCAAACCACCATATTGTCATCATCTCCAACCACCACTTCCGCCGACTTCCGGCACCACCACCAACATCAAATCACCAACATTCTACTGGATTCAACCATATATATATAGATACACACTCGAAATCACCAGAAAACCCCATAAATCTGCAGAAAATATTAAAAATCACCAGAAAATCAACAAAAAATCACCAACGACGGGATTTTGAAATTGAGGTACAGATCTGGTTGTCGCCGGAGTTTGATTATGGAGTTTGGGTTGCTGGATAAGATAGAGGTACGTAGTATGTGTGCTTATATACATGTGGTGTGTAAGAGAGAGAGAGAGAGAGAGAGAGAGAGAGAGAGAGAGAGAGAGAGAGAGAGAGAGAGAGAGAGAGAGAGAGAGAGAGAGAGAGAGAGAGAGAGAGAGAGAGGGAGGCAGATGACGGCGGTGGTGGCGGCAGGGGCGGAAGCAATCAGAGGTTAATGGTAGTGGAGGTGATGGATGAAAATGGTGGTGGTGGGTTGAAAGAAAATGGGTGTAGATGAGAGAGATGAGGATAAAAAATAAAATTTAAAAATATTAAATGTATGGCTATGATTTAGTTTAGATAAAATAAATGTGTGATTGAGATTAGATCTCGGTTCTCACAATAGTGGTGGTTCTCATATGAGCACAAGTCATATTATTAAAGCCGAAACATTGAAAGTTTTGGTTTTCGGTTTTCGGTCGGTTTTGGTTTTCGGTCTTTTATTCTATTTCATAAATAATAAAAATATATAAATATAGTAACTAGATGATTGCATTTTATAATTAAAATATTTTTTTTCTAACAAAATCTACTCCTTTTTCAAAAATATTATGGTAATTATCTTTAAATTAAAACATATTACCTTTTATATTTGTTATCACAAAAATCTCCGTTTTCCAAAAATATGAGGTGTAGTCCTTACTTAATTATTTTAAAACCTATTTTAATACTCTATTTAATAAATAATATAAAAATAGTAACTAGCTGATTATCTTTTATAATTAAAAAAAAAATATTCTAACAAAATCTACTCTTTTTCCAAAAATATCACGACAATTACCTTTAAATTAAAATATATTATCTTTTATATTTGTTATCACTAAAATCTTTATTTTCCAAAAATACGAGGTGCAATCCTTACTTATTTATTTTAAAACCTATTTTAATACTCTATCTAATAAATAATAAAATAATATAAAAATAGTAACTAGCTAATTACCTTTTTATAGTTAAAACATTTTTTTCCCAACAAAATCTACAAGCTATTAAAACACATCTATTTGTCGTTATTAAAAAAACTTACTTATTTTAACATGTCAACGTATTTTTTTAATAAATACAATTAATATAATTAGAACACTTCTAAAAATATCACAAACAATTATCTTTTTAATTAAAACATATGTCCTTATTATTAATATTATTTTATTATAAAATAATATTAATAATACCTCATTTATCTTCCTCAGCCCCATATGTATTTCTTAATATTTTTTTATTCCAATTAATATTTAAGTTTCTCATTTTATAATTTATCATATTAATTTTTACTTTTATTTTAATATTTTTCTTTCACATTAAATTTTTTAGTTTATTATTTTTTAAGACCCGTGCCTTGCACGGGTTATAGGCTAGTATATATCAATCAATACTATTATATAATAGACGAAACATTAAAAGTTTGGTTGGTCGGTATGGTACGTTGTGATTTTACTTAATTACCCTTAACTGTATTTAGTGTTTTTATTTAGTTAACCATACTTATTTATAGAAATATATTATTAAATAATAATATTATCTATTTATAACCAATTATCTTTTTTCCCTAAAATTCATTATTTTTTCTAACAAATTCCCCTACTTTTTCAAACATGGCAATTACCTTTTTTAACTAAAACATATTAGTTTTTCTATTTTTCCATACTAAAACCCCTCATTTTTCAAAAATATCACGGAAAAATCTTTAGTTATTTATATTTAAACCTATAATATTATAATTATTTTTTAAAAGTTTACCTATTTTAACATGTCTACTTATTTTTCTTAACAAATGCAATCACTAAGAATTTTAAAATATAAATAATCAAATACCTATTTATAACCAATTACTCTAAAACACATTATAGATTTTTTCTAACAAATTCCCTTCTTTTCTAAATATATATCACGGGAAATTGTCTTTTTCAATTTACTTTTTCTATTTTCTCACTAAAATTCATTTTTGTCCCAAAAATATCATAGAAAACCCTTTACTTATTTATTTTAAAATGAATTTAAATACTTTTAATTAATAAATTTTAAAACCTCATTTTCCAAAATTATCACGGGCATTTACCTTTTTAAACTAAATATATGTTATATTTTTTATTTTTTCTTACTAAAACCCCTCATTTTCCAAAAATATAACGGGCAAACCCTTACTTATTTATTTTAAAATCTGTTTTAATGTTTTTAATTAATTAAAAATATTTAGCTATTTTAACATGCCTACTTATTTTTTTAACAAATACAATTAATAAAATATTAAAAATATAATAATAAAATAACAATTAACAATCCGTGCATCGCACGGGTTTTAAGCTAGTACTATTATATAATAGACGAAACATTAAAAGTTTGGTTGGTCGGTATGGTACGTTGTGATTTTACTTAATTGCCCTTTTTTAAAAGTTTGGTTGGTCGGTATGGTACGTTGTGATTTTACTTAATTGTCCTTTTTTAAATTCGTATTTTTACTTAATTAACCTACTTCTTTATAGAAATATATTATTAAATAATAATATTACCTATTTATAAACAATTACCTTTTTCACCTAAAATGCATTATTATTATTTTTTCTAACAAATTCCCCTACTTTTTCAAATATATCACGGACAATTACCTTTTTAACTAAAATATGTTAGTTTTTCTATTTTTCCTTACTAAAACCCCTCATTTTCCAAAAATATCACGGAAAAACCTTTAGTTATTTATTTTTAAACCTAATATTATAATTTTTTTAAAAAAGTTTACCTATTTTAACATGCCTACTTATTTTTCTTAACAAATGCAATTACTAAAAATATTAAAATATAAATAATCAAATACCTATTTATAACCAATTACCTTTTCAGCTAAAACACATTATATATTTTTTCTAACAAAGTCCCTCATTTTCTTAATATATCACGGGAAATTGCCTTTTTCAGTTTACTTTTTCTATTTTTCTCACTAAAATTCCTTCTTTCTGTAAAAATATCACGGACAAACCATTTACTTATTTATTTTAAAACGTATTTAAATCATTTAAATTATTAAATTTTAACCTTTTCCAAAAATATAACGAGAAAATCCTTACTTATTTATTTTAAAATATGTTTTAATGTTTTTAATTAATTAAAAGTGTTTAGCTATTTTAACATGCCTACTTATTTTTTTAACAAATACCATTTAAAAAATAATAATAAAATAACAATTAACAATCCGTGCATCGCACGGGTTTTAAGCTAGTATATATATATATATATATATATATATATATATATATATATATATATATATATATATATATATCAATACTATTATATAATAGAAGAAACATTAAAAGTTTGGTCGGTCGGTATGGTACGTTGTGATTTTACTTAATTGCCCTTTCTTAAATTCGTGTTTTTACTTAATTAACCTTACTTATTTATAGAAATATATTATTAAATAATAATATTACCTATTTATAACCAATTACATTTTTCACCTAAAATACATTATTTTATTATATTTTCTAACAAATTCCCCTACTTTTTCAAATATATCACATACAATTACATTTTTTTAACTAAAACATGTTAGTTTTTCTATTTTTCCTTACTAAAACCCCTCATTTTCCAAAAATATCGGACAGACCTTTAGTTATTTATTTTTAAGCCTAATATCATAATTATTTTTTTAAAAATTTACCTATTTTAACATGTCAACTTATTTTTCTTAACAAATGCAATTACTAAAAATATTAAAATATAAATAATCAAATACTTATTTATAATCAATTACCTTTTCAGCTAAAACACATTATAAATTTTTTCTAATAAAACCCCTCATTTTCTAAATATCTCACGGGAAATTGCCTTTTTCAATTTACTTTTTCTATTTTTCTCACTAAAATTCATTCTTTTTCTAAAAATATAACGGACAAACCCTTTACTTATTTATTTTAAAACGTATTTAAATAATTTAAATTATTAAATTTTAAAACCTCATTTTCCAAAAATATCACCGACATTTACCTTTTTAAACTAAATATATGTTACATCTTTTATTTTTCCATACTAAAACCTCTCCCTTTCCAAAAATATAACGAGCAAACTCTTACTTATTTATTTTAAAATTTGTTTTAATGTTTTTAATTAATTAAAAGTGTTTAGTTATTTTAACATGCCCTACTTATTTTTTTAACAAATACAATTAAAAAAATAATAATAAAATAACAATTAACAATCTGTGCATCGCACGGGTTTTAAGCTAGTATATATATATACTATATTATTAAAGACGAAACATTAAAAGTTTTGGTATATGTTTTTTGCTACGGTACGGTAGTTGCCTTATTTAAATATTTTTACTTAATTACCTTTACTCAGTTGTTTTTACTTAATTATCTTTATTTAATTATTTTTATCTATAGATGTGTGTAATAAGACCCAGTACTAAAATTCGTTTTAATATTTTATGGGTTTAACTTATTATATTATAAACTTGGACCTACTCATTTTAATTTTTTTATGGGCTTTTCTATTAAAAACTTGTTATACGGTTTTATGTACTTTAATAACTTGGGTATATTCCTTTTAATTATTTATGAGCTTTCCTATTAAAAACTTATTATACCTTGGATCTACTCTTATTAATTTTTTATGGGTTTCCTATTAAAAACTTATTATACCTTTTAATTATCTATGAGCTTTTCTATTAAAACCTTATTATACCTTGGGTCTACTCTTATTTTTTTTTATGGGCTTTCCTATTATACTACATTATTGAAACCGAAATATTAAAATTTTAGGATCGGGATTAAAAACTTATTATACCTTGGGTCTACTCCTTTTAATTTTTAATGGGTTTTCCTATCAAAATATTTTAGTCGATATTTCGGATCGGGATTTATGTACTTTAATATTTTAGGCTTATTTCTTTTAATTTTTATGAGCTTCCTTAATTAAATTTAAGATAACAGGCCAAACTATTTTACAAGGAGAAGGTATTGAGGGACCTGTCCAATTTTGAAATTCAAAATCCTTTTTGTAGTAATGAATAGATATTGAGTTGGTTATAGAGTCAGGCGAGGATATACAGGAGAGATATACTGGGAGATTTTTATGCTTGTCTGGGAACATTAGTATATTAGTTTTACATACATTTCTCATTCTCTGTAAACATTCATCTTCTCAACTTCTCAAGGGAGAAGATTGGTTTTCATATTCCGTTGCTTGTGGATGCTTGTACTCTATTTTTGGAGGGTTTTCTCATCAATAAAGTAGTATCATTTCTCACTTCCTTTTCATATTATTTACATATGCTTATTTCTTTGTTTTATATGATTGTCATGCTTTCAATTGCCATGCATAGCTTATTTCCCTTATGAGGTTGAGATGAAACCCATTGCATAGATCGATTGATAGTCATTATATGAAGCTTGTTAAAACATAGGAGATGCATGCCTAGGGTAATCCATATTCATAGATATAAGAATTGATCACTCTTATCACTTGTTATATCTTGGGCAACACACGGGAGTTGAATTTTTTGATAGAACTCGTTAACCTAGCATAGTGGCATATAATTATGGGTTTAAAACTCGTAAGTAGGAGCGAGAATGAATACTTACCACATGTTATCGTATCAAGACTTGTTTAATAAATCAGGTTAATGAATTAGTTCATCGAGAGATCGGGAGTTAAGGCTTAATTGGATGACCAACACACCACTACCTACTAAGACTGGAGGGGTGACCGTTGGGAAGGGCTAGGCACATGAGAACGTGACCTAGACTAGTTTCGTGTCTCGGATTTGCATGTAGACCTTAGGTAGCGATAAATGAATTTCAACGGCGTGACTTCGATTGTAGGGATGGGTGGATTCAAACACCCCATATGTTTTTATTCTTGATTTTAAACAAAATTTTAGTTATAATCTTCAACCCACCATTTCAATTGCACAAACTACCAAGAATGACACACATAATTGCATTGACACTGAGAACCTATGAGTGCACTCTGTGTGGGGAACGATAACCCTCTTCTAGGATACTGCTTTGACCGTATGTTAGGATTTATGGGTGATAGCTTAGAGGACAACTTAACTTTGTATTTTGTATTACTTAATTTTTATTAAGTATGAACATACTATCACAGCCAGAGTATATTCTTGTAACCATTTTGCTTTCTGATTGAATAAAGTCTTAGTACATCTTGGTAGAAGTTCATTTGTTTGTTCAAGCCTCAAGAAGTACTCTAAGAAGACAGCAAGAATAAATGTTACTGTCATGGCATTGACAGTAAGGTTACTAGAAGACAGCAAGTTGCAAGTCACGCCAGCATATCCACTCTGACAGCAACTTTGGCGGAAGCCCTCAGACAGTAACTTTACCTTAGCCTGACAGCAAGCTTGGAAATCCTGACAGCACCTTCTGCGGGGATTTCTTACTGTCATCAAAAGCGCATTCCTGTGACAACAAGCTTAGCGATCAGGATACTATCATAGAGGGATAATATTTGTATTGGGGATCTACCCAGTCAAACATGTGACAGTTTGGATGTTCAAGAAACATGCGTGCTGCAGTATCCCAACACTGCACCAGGTCTGCAAGACTACGACCGAAGCTTGAGAGATCACATGACAAAGCTCACCAATTCAAGAGTATGACAAATCTACATCTAATGAATTGTGTTAGATAAATATAGAATGTATCTAGATTGCTTTTTCCAGTATTGATAACATGTTTGTATAGCAATTTAGGAAAGACTCACGGGTAGATAATTTGTAAGAAGCTGCCACATGAAAAGGACAGCAGCTTCACAAACCCGTGATGATAGAGATAGGATTAGTTTACTTAGACTATCTCTCAATCCATTCTTTGTATCACTCGAGAAAATTGAAGCTCAAGAAAACCAACATTTTCTTGAGGTTGTAGCAACACATTGCAAAATAAATAAAACATTTATTTTGTGAGAAAAACTCGTGTGTCTACTTGTGTTTGCAATCCATAAACTGATAAACGTTAATCTTAGTTTTTGTTGTTGAAACGTAGATTGAGATTTATCAGTATTGCATTCAACCCCCCCCCCCCTTCTGCAATAGTCGAGGACCAACACCGTGTATACTTTTGCTTATCGGCAATTGCCCGTAGACAATTCGGCTCGTCGCAATGCAACTACATAAAATACACTATAACAAAAGAAATACCAAAGAAAACATCAACTTATTAGAAAAGAACTACATGTTTTATCATGTAAATTTTACACTACATGTCTTTTAAATTACATGCAAAACTAAAAAGCTATATAAAAAAAAACTAAGTACTAGAAGTCCCCTCTAGTCCTGCTACTGCCACTCCTGTAGTGGTGGGTAGACCATCGAGCTATTAGGCCACTTCACATGCGGGTACATCTCTCCAAACACCTGGCCTAAGGCCCGAGACATCATCATAGTCCATTGCAAACATGCGTCCACTTGGCGCATCATCCTGCGACGATCACGACTATCATTCTCCTTGTCTCTAGCAGCGTGCATGTATCACCACGGGTCTCTTTAGTCCCCTCGGGTGCGGATCCTCCTGCGTCCATCCATCCACCTTCCTAAACCTAGCATGAGTCAAGTCCTCATTCCTCTCAACCTTCGCCTCATCCTCCCCCCATCCAACTCCAACGGTGACACATAGAATCCCCACTATAGATGCGTAGCTTCCGTGCTTCCCCAATTTAGGGAAGAAAATCATCGTTTGTGCCATATAGTACCCCACGTCCACGAACTATCCCATACAGATACAGAGATACTCCAAAGTATCACCGCTCGATCGGTAGAGATGGTAGTCAGGTGGGTAGTCGACAATATACGGGCACACAAAACTTTATATTAGGCCCTACCATAGGCACTCAGGGTGTCAAAGGAAAAATGTTGGTAGTTATCCGTACCCCAGTGTACAGTCCACTTTGTGCCAGGCTCCTCCAAGTCCAAAATGATGCGATCTAAATTCGCTCGACTGTATGCCTCTCTCTCCGACGATTCTTAAACAAACTCTGGAGGAGGGTTGGGCAATGACAACACCCTCTCGATGGTCTCGGGGCTAAAAAAACTGAATGCCCTTGGACCCATGACTCATGCCTCAGGCTAGTATGTGACAAGTACGCGTAAAACTCACGAACCAAATCCGCTGAAACCTCAAATGGAGTCGTGCAAAGTGTATCTCTATTGTCTTTCTTGGATCGTGAACAACATCTCCTCATCAGTCTCATCGGGAAGCAAACCCCTCTTAATCACAAACGACTTGAACCTCAAATAGTGGAAAGCCTTCTCCCCTTCGCGCATACAAACCTAGTGGCATCAATCAAGGTGTCATCCCCACCACTTCCTGAAGATATGGTTCATACTCTGTCATTGTATTAATAACACAAATCATGAGCATAAGAGTTTAAGTACGAGTAATACAATTTGAAAAGTTCCTTTAAAATCCGAATAATTTGTTTTCCTCCTTCTTCAATTCTCGCTCTCAAGGTGTTTTTCTTCTTTCTCTCTTATCACTATTATCAATGTGAATATGTATGTCATACGACTAATTTATGACACAATCTTCTTTTTCTAAAGCCATGATACATATAACATATGTTTATATATATATATTTGGATGGGCTCTTAAGAGCCTTCTAATGCGTATAAAATATAATTAGAACTAAATAATAAAGCTCTAATATTAAAAATATTATTGTTAGGATTTATGGGTAATTGCATATAGGCAACTTAACTATGTAATTAGTCTTTAATTAGACTAAGAGAAACATATTGTCACAACCATGAAAATGTTCCATGTAATATTCAAATTGTACTATCATACATACATGTAATAAATAATATAATCTAGAAGAAGTTTACAATGTTCAAGCCCCAAAAAATATTCTACACATGACAAGTACAAGGAATAAACATGTTGTCAAGATTCTCGACGACAACAACTTTACAAGGAACATCAGACATGCGGTCAAGAGAGCACTCTTTATGACAACAACTTTCAGTCTTGACAACAACTTTGGCAGAAGCCTGGAGACATTAACTTTGTACCTTACTGTCAGCATAATCTGCAAGTTCACGACAATAGATTTCCATGTGACACCCCAGTCCTAGGATAATCTTACTGTCAGATTTAGAACATCCCGTGACAGCAGAACTTGGCGAGCACGGTACGATGTCTCACAGGAGGACCTTTTTTATTTGTCTTCAAAGTCAAAAAGTGTGACAGTCGTTTTAGTAGCAGGTGATGCAGAATTCACATGATTCTGCTATAATCCTGAAAGACTATGATAGAAGCTTGAGAGAGAACAAGACAAAGCTTACCAATTCAAGGGTATGCAAAATCAATATCAACTGGGGTTGAGTATGCTATAAAAGGAATGTATCTAGATTACGTTATAGTTTATGATTAGACTATCTAGTATACATTTTAGGAAATGTCACATGTGAGCACATTGTAAGAAGCTGTCACTTGAATATATAAACAGATTCACACCTCACATGTAACTAGGAACACAATCTAACAGGCTTAGAAAGCTACTCCCACAACTCAGTTGTAATCTCTCTCGAGATAGAAGCTGGAAACTCAGTTTTTCCAGGTTGTAGCAAAACTCCTCGCAAAATATATAAATCAATTATTTTATGAATCTCTGTCTTGTTTAGATATTGTTGTTTGCATATGTTCTAACTGATAATTGTGAGTCTCTTTCTTTGTTGTTGGGAAAAGATTTTAAATTATCAATATTGTATTCAACCTCTCTTCTGCAATACTCTCAACGACTAACAATTATCCAAATTCAAAACCTTGAAAATCAATTGAGGGGCCTTCAACGTCACATTTAGAACCTTGAACCTCAGCGTTAAGTTATTGCAAGTTTCTGCGCATTTAATTTCTTTCATTATGCCCCTATGTTCACTCATTTTCTTTCAATATTGTCCTACAAATATCAAAAGAATTTTTAAATCCCTCCAAGTTAAAACATTAATGTTAATTAAGAACTAAGTAATTACAAGAAAAAGGGACTAAGTAATTACAAGAAAAAGGGTAATCAAGGAAAAATATTTTACGAAGTATGTGTAAATTAAGCATGTTTCAAACCTCCGAGAACAATTTAGATATTTAATTACGAAATACCTTTTTAATATTTTATTAACGATTTTTATTTATCTACTTTAAAATTTAATGTATGTTGGAGAAATAATTTTTCCGATCAATAGAAATATACAATTCCTATTTCGAGATTGTCATCTAAAAATTTCATTAAAACACAATATCCACGCGGTTCAGAATTTAGAAAATGCTAATAATGCCAAATTAATTTCCAAAATATTTCGCAAATAACACATATCAAATTCCGATTTGTTTTAACAAAAATCCAAAAGGAAAATGCTAAGTATCCTAAAATCAGTGTCAATATATTATTAGTAATCTTTCTAATTATAATATGAGAATTCGCGTGCATAAATATGCATCCATAAATTAAAAATGCATCATCTGTCACATCATTTAATAAAAAATTTAAATTTTTTTTTTAAGGTATGTTAGCACTACCCAATCCAAATCCCTAACATGAACACCTACATATTTTGAAAATCCCATCCAAGATACTCCAATCTCGAATCATTAAAAATCTATTACCATATCTGTTAATATATCTAACAAGAATTTCCACCTCTTTATAAATATATCAAACAAAAATCTAGAAAACTTCTACCAATAGATTACAACAAAACACAAGCACATGCGTAAATACACAGTGAAAACATTGTACAAAGAAAAAGAAGTTGAAATATATTACCACCACAATATTCTATTCTAAACCAAACAAGAAAAACAAAATTCCAAAACAGACAATTGTACAAGAATACAAAGAGTGGATAACCATTTACCGGAAGCGCCCTTTCTTCTTCACATTTCATTTTCTTTCTTTCTTTATGCTATCAATCTATTTATTTATTACATACATATCTTGTATCTACATCATCTTCATATACTTTTTCACCACTTGCACCCCCCCTTGCATCTCTTTATATTATTTTGGAGCAGCCATGGAGCTTGACTTTTATTCTTCCACCTAAAAAATGGCTCAAACCAACTACTTAGTTTAATTTCAACAAGCTGGTGAGTTTTTCTACACACCCTTTTGGCCTTTCTTAATATATTTTTTTATTTGTTGTTGTTTTTAGTTTTTTTATTTGTTTGTACAGTGTTTTTTTGTGTGATCTATGTGTGGATCTTGTTAGCTAGTTTGTTTGTGTTTTTAGTGGTAAAGGTGGGATCTTTCTTGATGCAGGCTTGTGTTAGTATATGATTATGTATATGTGTATGTTTTTTCTTTAAGTTTATGTGTTAAGGTTTATTTGATGTTGACTTTTTTTGAGAAAGATGGAATCTTTATGTGTGTGGGATTTTATCATAAAGTTGGTTGATTTTAAAAAAAAAGTTGATTGATTATACTTGCTTTTTATAGAAGTGATTGGATTTTTGTAGGAGAATTGTATATGTTGATGGGTTGTTTGGTTATGTTTTGTTCTTGATTTTGGTAAATCTTTGTTTTTAAGACTGTAGACCATCTTTTTTATGATTGCTATGGATGAGCATGGATCTGATTGCAACTTCATCTCATGAATGGTTCTTGATTTTATTTTTTTGGTTTTTTAATCACCATCAAGCGTTTTTCGAGACTTTTGTCATGTTCAATATGAAATTGAATTGATATATCTTCCTGCCTTTAGTAGTAACTAGTAAGTGATCTACAGTTACAAGTATTGATTCTTTTGTTATAACAGAGGTGATAACTATATCGTGTTTCTTGCTATTTTGTATAGTTATCTCAATACTCTATCAATTAGAAAAATTACCCCTTCCAGTTTCTTTTACAAAATTTAATTGTACTCTTATAAGTTGCATGAAGGTTGAGTAGGTCCTTGATTGGTACAAGGTAGATACATAATTTACATCACAATTAGTATTCTGACTTGTGGGAATGATCACATGAATAAAATTTTCTTCGTATTGTGATATGCAAATCTGTGTTTCTTAAATTTTGATCACAGGAAGGATCTTCGATATTTTTTATACATTTAAAGTACCCTCTTTGGTTTGGTTTGGTTTTGTTTGCACGGTGTAGTATGTACACATGAACCCTAGGGTAAAGTGATATTGTCTGTAAAGTTTTTGACATCATTTGTTGCACAAACACCCTTTTCTAGTAGTCCCTGGCTCCCTGCTTAGGCTAGATAACCATAAATGCTAGAAGTAGAAGGTCATCTATCAACTCAGTTCTTTCATTTTCTTTAGCCACTAAACCATGTAGAGGACACTTCAGAGTCTTTAAGGTAAGAAGAAGAATTGAGTGGTAGAAGTTCACATAATTGCCAAACTACGCTTGCTGATTGTGAGAACACTGTTTACCCTTGGTAAGGTAAACCCGTCTTCCAAATATGATTTTCTATACATTAATATATAGTATATACACTATCTTTTGTCAAAAGAGAGATAACCCATGGACTCTGCAGGCAACATGGTCAAGATGCCTTCCTTGCATTATCGTAGCCATGAAAACAGTTGACTTCATTCTTGTTGCATTTCTGTACATACCCTTATGTTATTCAGTTTTTATGGTGATAAAGCTTTATATTTGATCTTTTTGTACTATTTGAACATAATTAATATACACGCAGATTTCCTAATATATGTGTTTAGTGGTCTTGTCGATTGTGTTGCTGCCGACTCCATGCTCATTATGGCATGCTTATCTACTTCAATGTTGCAACTGTTGTTTGTCAATACCTTTAGTTGTTGACTGTTGTTTCTCATTATGAGATGCATATCTTCTTTACTAACATGTTCTGCACAATCTTTCTTGTATTTTATGCGACATTGTTTGTTCTCGTGAAAATGAAAAATACTTAATTGGGTTGTTATACTTAACAGATTATAGTATACAAATAATAAATTTTGTCTGGCTGTTCATCTTAACAAATTAATGATGCATTGATGGTTTCTTGGCTGCATTGACGTCTGCTCATCCTCTTTTTATTCCAGTGTAGATTATGGTACATTGAAGTCGTTCACTAACTCTTTATCTATTCATTTGTTGTAGCGTGGAAATCGTCACTTCAAATCTTCAAGATCTCCGTGCATCAAATCAGTAAATTGTTGACTCAGTTTCTGCTCAAGATATACTTTGAAAGCTGATCACATAAAGAATAACTCATCTTCAAGACATAAAATATATATTTTAATACTTGCCTGGGACTATTTTGCTCTGTCACTCGATGGGTATTTTTGAAGAAATGAATTTCTCTGGTAACCTTGATTTCCTGTCAGCTCCTATGGGGGAGGGAGAGGTGCTACCTGAATCTGAGCATGAAGCAAATGTAGAGGATGATTACAGTGACGAGGAAATGGATGTTGATGAGCTAGAGAGGAGGATGTGGAGAGATCGTATGCTCTTGAGGCGGCTTAAAGAGCAAAAAGGCAAGGAGGGGGTTGATAGTGCTAAGCAGCGCCAGTCTCAGGAGCAAGCACGGAGAAAGAAAATGTCTCGGGCACAAGATGGTATCCTAAAGTACATGTTAAAAATGATGGAAGTATGTAAAGCCCAGGGTTTTGTGTATGGTATTATTCCTGAGAAAGGAAAACCAGTCAGTGGAGCCTCAGACAATCTTCGTGCATGGTGGAAGGAGAAAGTCAGGTTTGACAGGAATGGACCTGCTGCAATTGCAAAGTACCAAGCAGACCATTCCATTCCTGGCAAGTATGAAGATTGCAACTCCACTTCTTCAGCTCACTCTTTGCAAGAGCTCCAGGATACTACTCTAGGCTCCCTTTTGTCTGCTCTAATGCAGCACTGTGACCCGCCACAGAGGCGGTTCCCGTTGGAAAAGGGTATTGCCCCACCGTGGTGGCCTACTGGAAATGAGGAATGGTGGCCTCAATTGTGCATCCCTAAAGACCAAGGACCTCCTCCATACAAGAAGCCTCATGATCTGAAAAAAGCCTGGAAGGTCAGTGTCTTAACTGCTGTGATGAAACACATGTCTCCTGACATTGCCAAGATCCGCAAGCTTGTGCGGCAGTCTAAGTGCTTGCAGGATAAGATGACAGCCAAGGAGAGTGCTACTTGGCTGGCAATTATTAACCAGGAGGAGTCATTGTCACGAAATCTGTACCCTGATATGTGTCACTCAAGTCCCATGGCTGGCGGCAACGGGTCATATCTAATCAGTGAAACTAGTGATTATGACGTTGATGGAGTGGATAATGATCAGAACATCGATGTTGAGGAGTGCAAACCCCATGATGTAAACTTTTTTAACTTGGGGACAGTTGAACCTAAGAATAGGTTAATGGCACCTACATTTGCTCCAGTTAAGGGAGAGCTTGTTGACGGAATTACCGATTTTGTGCAAAAAAGGAAGCCACCACCTGATGCTCAGCAAATGTCTATGGATCAGAAGGTATACACATGCGTGCATCCACAGTGCCCTTATAGTGACTATCGGTTAGGGTTTCATGATAGGAATTCAAGACACAATCATGAGATCAGTTGCCCACACCGAATTGATTCTTCTCAAGGGATATCTGTACCAACCTTTCAGATTAACAAAGACGACCCAACTGCCTTTTCTGTACCTTTTGCCCAACCTAACCCCACTGCTCCACCGCTGAACAAACCTGCCCCTTTTAATGCTTCTGCAGTTGGCCTTCCAGATGACGGGGAGAAGATGATTTCTGAGCTCATGTCTTTTTATGATAACAATATTCACCAGAACCAGAACCAGAACCTGAACCTGAACAGTGGGAATCTCAACAGTGGGAATCTCAACATTCTAGCAGATCATAATCTGCAACAGCAAAAGTTTCAACTGGATGATAACTTTTTTGGACAGGGCAATCTATTGGGAGATAACATGTCTCAAGGAACAAGTATTCCCGTGAATCAACCTATGTACCCATCAACTGATTTCCAGTTTGGTCAGTGTAAAACATATGACTCAGTCTTTGATGCCAATCCTAACGGCAATCCCTTGGACTTCCAATACGGTTCACCATTCAATTTAGGGACAGCTGATTATACTGCGGATCCACTTTCAAGTCAGAATGGGTCTATGTGGAAAGGATGGGGAGGTGCATTTGACTGTGGACTGTGATAAACTTGCAAAGGCTGTTTCGTGTCGTGCCGTATGGTAGGTGAAGCCTCTGGCTTTGTTGTTAGTGTTAATTTACTGCCTATTATGAATGTCGAATAACTTTCTAAACTTGGTTTCTTCTTAAAGCTTTGTTTTAAATTAGAGTCCGTCTAGGTATTGTAGTTGGTGGGCGTTATAAAGATTGTGGTGGAAAACAATCCAAATTCTGTAATGTGCTTGTGTAATTTGTATTCGTTTTTGGTGTATACGCTATAAGTCAAAACTGGCAAACTATTGCAATATAATATATGTGTTTGTTAATCTGGTTATAGTAACTGTCTCGTGAACTTTTGTGTGCTCTTATTTCTGTTGCTCACTGTCATTGGAGCTTCTTTCCAAGTTGATGTCTCGATGCAAGCCGATATTTTCACCAGGTTCGGTAGGACTATGGGTTCCTTCATATTAGAATTTGTATTTTGTATATTTTGACAGTGATCCTGGTTAGGGTTCCTGACATTGCTGTTAAATGCAGTGGTAGCTGTAAGATGCCATAGTACTTGTCAATTGCATTCCCTTTGCTCCTCGCATGTGTATACATTCTTTTTGCAATGCCTGTGATATAGCAAAGTACGTGCACGGAAGAAGGGGATGATTTGGTGACTTTCAGATACTTGGTGTTTTAGGTGTTCTAACCAGCTATAAACTCGATAAAAAAAGTTGATACGAATGATATGTAAATATGAAAGCTTTACTATGAATGCTAATATTGTAAATGTGTTCCAAGAACTAAGATCTTTTGCCTAGTCGGGGAACTGATTTGTAGTCCAAACTAAGTCTGCAATGGAGTTTATCAAGCTTTTGTTGTTGAGCAAATAAAGTGCTTTCTTAATTCTTGTGTAATGGTTAAGATAGTGGTCTGTCAATCTGATTGCGAGTGATGTTAATGAAATTGCAAGCTGGATTTCGCTTGGCTGTGCAGTAAAGTCAAAATCTTGTGTGATTGATAAGATTGTTGTCAAAAATCCTACTGCACGCACGAGAAGGTTAATAGGATTTCAAGTTTGATTTAGCATGAATCATGATGTTTACTTGAAAATAGTTTTTGAACAAGATGCTCCTTCCATGTAATGTGGTCAGTTTCTCCCAAAAATCAACGAAGATTTGACAGATACAATGTTAATTGGTGAAATCAAACAAGACTTTACGTTAACAGCGATTCCCAGTGATATGATTCATGTACTCGACGCGACTAACATGTGTAGAACTGAAAATGGTGAGAAAAAAGAGTATACAAGGATCTGATGCAGCACACACGCTGATACGCATGCTGAAATGGGTATTCAGAATGGTAATACTTGACAAGGCCGGCCCTAGGGTAAGGCGACCAATATGAACGCCTAGGACTCCAAGCTCATAAGGATATCAAAATTTTTATGCATATTATATATTCACGGCTGAATTTTAGTATTTTTTTATCTTATTATCTATATCTTGATTTATATGATTTTAAAAAGTAATCAAATATAATAATATATGTATGATGTGATTGTAAGTTTTTTTTTATTTTGATTTTAAAAATTCTTAATATGTTGTCGATAGAATAATATCTTGAACTTTTGAATGTAGCTTAGAAAAATAGATGATAGAAATATTTAATAATAATATGTTGTTGACGGGGTTCGAACCTTGAACCCGTGGGAGCATTTTAGATATCAAAAAAAGAATATTATTTTAATATTATATCCAACGGTTCTCATTTACCTATATTTACATCTAACGGTTATTATTTAGAGGACCAAACCAAATGACCAAACTACCAACCAAATAGAGGGTGGTTTGCTTATAATATTATAGTATAGATTTGATAAAATTTTAATATATATATATATATATATATATATATATATATTGGATTTATAAATCTAACAATATAATATTTAAATTTAATATATTATTGACGTAATCAATAGTAGTATTTTAGATATTAAAATATAAAATATTTTAAAATAACATATCTAATGATTCGTATTTTTTTACTCTTAAAAATCTAAAAAGGGACTCAAGTGCAAATATCAAAATATGTGCTTTTTCAATATACCGAGTTTATTTGAATATACTGTTACTTTTATTTTCATTAATTATCTCGTTTAAATTGAATGTTAAAAAAATTATAATAAACATGATTTTCATAAGTTTAATATAACAATATTACCAATATATCTATCTTTTGCCCGTGTTATTTTTAATTTGAACATTAGTTGTTTCAGTTAAAAAATATAAACAGGTAATATCCTTAAAAATACAATTAGTTACTTATTAAAAATTATATAAAATTATATTAATTTTTTATATATACGCCTGCATTACTTTTAGAAAATTAGTTGTTTAAGTTAGAAAATATAAAAGAGGTAATTTGTTTTAGCTGAAAAGAATAACTTGTTATTTATTAATATTTATATAAAACAATATTACCATTGTATATTTATTTTGCATGTATTATATTTAGAAGATAAGTTGTTTTAGTTAGAAAATATAAAACACATAATATGTTTTAGCTGTCAGTTATAAATATATAATAATATTACCATTTTATATATATACTGCCCGTCTTATTTTTAGAATATGATTTGTTTTAGTTAAATAGATATATGAAATAGGTAATATGTTTTAGCTGAAAAAGGTAATTGGTTATCAATAACTTGGTTTCCATATATGTGTCCTATTTATAAGATGAGTTGTTTTAGGTAAAAAATATAAAAATAATGTGTTTTAGCTGAAAAAGGTAATCGGTTATAATATTACCATATTATATATATGTTGTCCGTTTTAGTTTTAGAAGATGAGTTGTTTGGTTTTAAAAAAAATATAAAATAGGTAATGTAGTGAAAAGAGGTAATTGGTTATTAATAAATTGATTATAGATAGGCCCGTGAATCGGCCCAAATACCGACCGACCGACCGACCGACCAAAACTTTTAATGTTTCGTCTTTAATAATATAGTATAGATATATATATATATCAATTACCTTTTTTCACTACATTACCTATTATATATTTTTTTAAAAACCAAACCAACTCATCTTCTAAAAATAAAACGGGCAACATATATATAATATGGTAATATTATTATATATTTATAACTGATTACCTTTTTCAGCTAAAACACATTATTTTTATATTTTTTACCTAAAACAACTCATCTTATAAATAAGACACATATATGAAAACCAAGTTATTGATAACCAATTATCTTTTTCAGCTAAATTATATTACCTATTTCATATATCTATTTAACTAAAACAAATTATTTTCTAAAAATAAGACGGACAATATATATATATATATATATATATATATAATGGTAATATTATTATATATTTATAACCGACAGCTAAAACATATTATGTGTTTTATATTTTCTAACTAAAACAACTTATCTTCTAAATATAATACATGCAAAATAAATATACAATGGTAATATTGTTTTATATAAATATTAATAAATAACAAGTTATTCTTTTCAGCTAAAACAAATTACCTCTTTTATATTTTCTAACTTAAACAACTAATTTTCTAAAAGTAATGCAGACGTATATATAAAAAAATTAATATAATTTTATATAATTGTTAATAAGTAACTAATTGTCTTTTTAAGGATATTACATGTTTATATTTTTTAACTGAAACAACTCATGTTCAAATTAAAAATAACACGGGCAAAAGATAGATATATTGGTAATATTATTATATTAAACTTATGAAATTCATGTTTATTATAATTTTTTGGATATTTATCAAAAAATCCACTTTTTTTAAAGTTTTTTGCGATTTTACCATCTTCTCAAAATATTTACAAAAATACCTTCTTTTTAAAAATAATTTTGCAAAAATACGTTCGACAACTAAATACAACCTGCGTAGGTTGCATCCGGTTGCACGTGTGATTGCAACTGGATGCAACTTTCCAAATACAACCTACTTAGTTTGCATCCGGTTGCATATGTGGTTGAAACTAGATGCAACTTTTTAAAAAATAATTGAAAAAACAGCTAAGAATTCAAAAAAAATTATTAATAAAAGGGGTAAACTTGTGGTATTGGTTTACCCTGGGGGTTCAATAGTTAACTTTTGGGCTTCAATGTTTCTATTTTGGATTTTAGAAATATTAAGAATGACGAATAATTCGTATACGGACTTAGGGTTTAGGGTTTAGGCCCTAGACTCTGAACCCTAACCTACCCTGATTTTAGGGTTGTAAACAACCCTAAAATCAGGACGCCGGAAAAACATAATTATTAACAAGTTGCATCTGTGGTTGATTTTGGTTGCAGTTTTCAGAAGGTATTTTTGCAAATAAGATGGTATTTTCGCAAAATATTTTTTTTTGAAAAGGTATTTTTGCAAAAATATTTCTGGAATGGGGTATTTATGAAAAAATCCCTAATTTTTTTAACATTTAATTTAAACGAGATAATTAATTAAAATAAAAGTAATAGTATATTCAAATAAATTCGGTATATTGAACAAGCACATATTTTGATATTTGCACTTTAGTCCCTTTTTAGATTTTTAAAAGTAAAAAAATACGAATCATTAGATATGTTATTTTAAAATATTTTATATTTTAATATCTAAAATACTACTATTGATTACGTCAATAATATATTAAATTTAAATATTATATTGTTAGATTTATAAATCCAATATATATATATATTAAAATTTTATCAAATTATATATAATAACTAAAATCTAAATAAAAAATAAGAAAATATTAAAGAAGACCGTGCATCGCACGGGATATAAGCTAGTATATATATAGATATATATATATATATAGTATAATTAAAAAAAATACGAATACATAAGAAAAAATAGCAAATGAGATCATAAAAAAAAAATCCTAAAAGCGAAATACTTTCTTCTTATTTAAGATTGTACGCTTGATAAAAATCGTGTAGAACAAAATTCAGGACTTCTATTTTCGTGTGATTCCAAAAAAAGTTGAAGAGTTCTACCTACAAATTGTAATAGTTGAGATACAAAAGTATTTAAACTCTTAGCAAGTTTGAATAGTTTCTTAGTGATCTTGAACTCGATGTTGACGATGTTAGAAGATAAGAATATCTCATGTTTTTTGGGTTGTTTATTAGTTTTTTTGAATTTGTTGCTATTATGAGAAAAGAGAAATTCTGCAACTTCATTTACATTGACAAATTGCTAGTGACACTTGTTAGAGGTATTTATTACATGAAGTTTTGGTTACTATGGAGTTAGCTAGTCAGGTTTGGTTGTAACCTAAGCAGATGATTATGATTATAATATAGTTATAGTATATCAACATATAGTTTATTTTTCTTTGGTTGTCCAGAAAGATACCGGCTAGTAAAATTCAAAGTATGTAATTTTTGTATGATGTTATCTTTTCTACTCCAAGTTCAAATTTATATTTTATCACTATTGTTTCTACCGGTAACTACTCATAAGCAATGTTAAACACTTAGTTACTATCTTTTAAAATTTTAACATAAATATATAAAGGATACTATTTTCTAACTTCGTCTAAGTACCTAAATTCTTAGGGCCGGCTCTACCGACTATGTTTCTCGGTATTTAGGCCGCTTCTAAAATAAGTTAATTTTTTGACATTTTTTCAGAAAAATTACGGCTGTTACGAGCAAGCACTTTGCCGAATTCAATCTTCTGCATCCTAATTTGCCAAGTTTTTTTTTTATACAACTAAACGAAATAAAAAAAAAACAGAATTCATAAACCTGCATCCTACACTTTTCATTGGGTTGTTCCTTCAAAACATACATTTGTATTTCGAATTTCGATCAAGCTATCCATGAATTGAAAAACCCTAACATTACAATTTAAAGAAATAAATAAAGAATGTTGTTATAACCAAAAAAACAGGTAAGTTAAAATTTGCATCTTCTTTCAACTTACAAAGAATATTATCAAGCTTCTAAGGTTCCCTAAAAAGTTATTTCTGGCAGCAGTTATATATTTCCCGGAAATCATATAATTTTTACAAGCATCAGCACAGACTGTGTTGTATGATAATATCCTCTCATCTGTACAGTATGCAGCCTATATATATCCTGTCTCTCTAATCATATCTTTGCATAACTTCATGATAGCTTCAAGTTATGTTATCTTCTGCCACGCTCTTCACCTAAAAACAGAGCAAAAACTTGTTAGTCCTGATCAAATTACCCGTCAAAATGAAAATTCAACCGATGCTATAAGAAACAACTGCTACATGTAAACTGAAAGAAGCTTTGAGACTTCTCTTATATGGGTCATTTTTCTAACATCATATATGTGTTTATGAGAAAAGAATGGTTTGCTTGGACTTTCTTCTTAGATACTATTTTGGTCTCACTTTGTTAAAGAGATAGATACTATTGACTATAGCAGGTGCAAGCTAGAACCTGCCGGAGAAGAATAGTCCCTACAGTAACAAAGGGAGTGTAACTCTCAAATTCCATTAATATAGAAGTTATTCTTTCAGAAACAATGAATGTTTAATATCCAATGCACGAAGGAAACTGCTATTCCACTAATGCGCACCATTAGCTCTTCGCATGTAGTCTTCTATTTAGTTGACCCTACTGATCTCTCTTATTAAGTACACTACAACAAATTAAGGGCACATACATGTATGTACATATATATCAGCTACAAAGACTTTAGGTTAGTATCCTTTTGAAGTTTTTGACTGTTCTTTTTTCCAGACAGATTGTTGTTTCAACTTCATTTTGTTCAACGAGATCGATGGTCGGTCGCGGTCAGAAAAAAAGTTACATTTTTTTATAAGCAGGATTCCATCCAAAATCTAGTTCTGCAAGTGAGAATCATTCTACAAATCCAAAACACGTAAAGGGAGTACTTAGTATCATCATGTCTGAATGTATATCTTTTTAATGTACCTTCGATAGCATTAATATTGACTAAAAATGTTGAGCAGACAGGCCGGTGGTCAGAAAAGCGCGACTCCCAACGTGTATAAGACTTTTGATATATTCCGTTTCCATGCCATAGTATTCGGTCACACCTAAAAAGGCAATATTAGGCACTTGATCTGTTGAAGTCCATAAACAATATATGTACTTGAACTCTAAAATATACCATGCAGGAGTTCTCCTTTTGCCCTTTGATTTTATAGTTTCTCCAGCATAAGTGTCAGAGTCATAGGAATACTTGTATGTGGGTGCAAAATATATTTTTCCTTCTTTCCATCCTTTGAAAACTCTCCCAGCCTCTCTTTCAATCTTGAGCTGTGAACAAAATTAAGTATTCTAATAAGTTTTTTTCTCAAATATAAGGAAAGAGACTGATTAGTCTTTAAACGAATATATGTATACATGTTGGGTCTAGTTCAGCTGCAAATCATATAAAGCTACAAACTTGCAACATTCACTATATAAGTCTACAAAATTCAGTAAGATTAGATATAAGATTCACAACAGAAATTCAAAAGTAAAATTTTATTTTATATTTTATATTTTATGATGCATAAATATGAATCCACTAAGAGTACATATAACCTTATCATATAACAAGAAGATTCACTAGTTTGTGGGTTTGTACTCTGCAATCAAGATTTGTATTTTGAACCAACCCATACATAGTATACACACACATACACAATAAACAAAATTATTGGAAAAAAAATGTTCTTTGTTTTAAAGGGGACGGTCTACAACAAACGATTGTTGCAGCAAACCGTACCGCGGAAAGTTTCCGCGGTACGTGTATAGTAGGGTTTTAGGTGTGCATACATGAGGGCCATCATTTACACGTACCGCGGAAACTTTCCGCGGTACGGTTTGTTATAACAATAGTTTGTTTTTGACCATCTGCCTTGTTTTAAAACTTAAGTGCGTCATCCAACTACCTGGTCCTTGCCAAGAAGAGCATCCCAGTTGTTTCCTTCTAGAAGTTTTCGGGTGTCTGAGTAGCTCAAAGCTATCCGATAGTTCAGATCCCCAAGCCATATTATACGACTGTCACCAGTATTTAGATAAATAGAATCAGATGTCAAAGCAAGAACTAGTAATCAATATAAGTAGTATATAATATATTGCTCAAGTTCAGCAAAAACATGATAAGTATGCTCACTCATGTTCCAAAATTTTCTCAGGCATCTTCGAATTAGGTAATCTGCAGATTTTTGGAAATTGGGTATTCTTGATTATCTCGATAACATCTGAGTTTCTTCTAAGCTCATCTCCTTCTTTCTCTCCTGATGCCAAATGACTACAAACAAAACAGAAGCTTGTCTGTAGGACAGACATACTCACAGAGATACACCCCTGAAACATATTTAACATCAGAAAAGTATGGTAAATCATATATTTATCTATTGGGAAATCTAGCTATGCACACACCTTGTTTCCTAGGTAGCCCAGAATACCACGACTGATGCAGGAAGCTCTCAAATGGCTTATGTGTTGGACAAGCTCCCTTTTTACCCATATTGTCACAAAGATTCCCACCATTTGCTTGCTTTTAATGAGGCTATATCGCATCTGATTAGTACTGCCAAGAGTAGTCAATTCCGGAGTTACAACACTACTTGATCCCTCTTCCTCTTCCGATGAAAAATCATTATAATCAAAATTTGATTGCTGGCATTTAAAACACGAATCTTTGCTATACTTTCTCTCTGATTCAGGCATGCAGTTGCAGCTCTTAATCCTTCTCCTGCGTTCTGCCATGTAAATTCTACTGGCCGTTCTAAGCGAAATTTTCTGGGAGAACAGTGAACCACCATTCACTGTGATGGGCTTTATAGTTCCCAACTTTGAAGGCTTTGACTTGAAAGTAGTATGTGTGTTATAAGTAGCATGATCATCTGAAGTTTTATTCAGTGACTGGGAGATTAGAGACAGCCATTTTGCTGCTGACCCATTATCTTCTATAGCCAGCACATTTCCAGCATTTAGCGGGACAATTTCCTGGAAACTAAGAGAAAAAACATGAGATTACACATAGCACACAAGAAAAGCTGGAGCCAACACAGTACAATCAACTAACGAAGCATTCTAGGTCAATTTGCATGACACAAGTTCGTAAATAACTGAACTTTTCGTTCTTATGGAGTGTTCTCTTTAATAGTAGATGTTTAAAAAAAGACTTCCAAACAAGGGAAAAAATTGGAGGAGTGGGTTGGGGGGCCCAGAATAAGGGAGGACATACCCCAGAACATATATATCTGATTGGTCTTGGATTTGAAGAAAACTATCAAGATTGAGCCCACTATGAGGAGATTTTCCTCCTACATTCCATGTTGCTGCAAATACTCTGAATTAAATGAATAAAGGTTATGACAGGCATAGAGAAACAATAACCATGTAGAAATGAAACAGTTCAAAATTACCGAAGGGACTGCGCATCTTGACTAATTGCCATTGAACGACCTAGGCTTTTGCAAATTGACCTCTCAAACGCCGACTCAGTATGAATATCTACACAAGGAGAAAGTTTAGATTATAAATCGAGTAAGTCATAGTTACACTTGAGGGATAGAATAAGTTGTTCGTATCTACTTAATCCGCAAGGCAAGAGCTTTTTACAGAATGAAGAATGGCAATCCCTTAAACTTAAGCACATTGTACAGATTAATAGCAACCGCAAAAACAAGCGAAAAAAGAAATAGTGAATTGACTCAAGCACCCCTCAAAGCCAAACACAGACTGAGGCATAGCATTTTAATATTTTGCTTCACTGTTGCAGTCTGACAAAGTACACATGATTATATTCTCAAATTGAAACCACTTGCACTATTGTTCTCCAACTTACTCCTTTAGTTATCCAACAATAAGTTCCTTGAAGGGCAACAAGAAATTTACTTTTGACCAGAATATGAGCATTTATCTATTTATGATAAGTATCAACCATTTACAGGAATTTAAGGATATTCTGCTGATGGTTCTAGTGAGAAATTTGCTAAAACCCAAGCCAGTAACATGTCTTTTATCGAAAATTACAAAAACTCAGCTTCAGAATCACAAAGGGTGGTTCCACCTCATGAAATTGATGGCCTAAAGAATTATAGAACAGCTTCCAAGCAATTAAGCAAGTGACAGAATATGATAGAGAAAAAGACAGGTGAGTTTGCGTGGATAGAGTCTTCGACATAATTGTCATATATATTCCATCAAACAGAACCGATAAAATTCTGTTAGAAAAAGAAAAAGTAGAAGTTTCTTGATACTCACCTGATGAATCAAGAATATCTTTGATTGTTTTTCCTCCGTTACTTGCATTGATTGAGAAAATCTTATGAATGAAAGACTGAAAGAACATGTAATAAAGTAAATACACAGTGATCAAGACAAATCATAAGAGAAAAACATTGCTAATATGACTATTTGTTATCACAAAAACTGAACTTACATTGCAAAGGTTATTGCAATGAGAGCATACCAAAACAAATATCGTAAACTAGATTATACTCATAAATGAAAGAAACCAAAACTAACAAACACTGCTGCAAGAATCAAACAACTTTGTATGCATATAACTTATACCGTAAATAACTGTTGTATAGACAGAACATAACTAAACAATTACAATACCTTCTTGAATTCTTCGTATCTGTGTGCCATTTTCTAACAAGTTTGATCTCTCTACAACATCTAACCTCAGAAACTGAACTCTATGTAATAGAAGAAAAGTTGTAACTAATAACAAAGTTCCCTCAAATGCCAAACAGATATCTATACTCAATATGCTACAATATATATCAAAACCCCAACACAACAAGAATCACTGGGATAAAAAACACATAAATTTAAAACTTATCAAACCTCAAAAAGGGAAAATATAAAAAGCAAAAAACAGACAGAGTGGTCAAGGACAATGTCCAGGAATCCTGATGACAGATAACAATGGATAAAAAAAGCTATAAAGAAAAAAAACAACTTGTTAAATTATAAGAAGCTTTAAATCAAATAATTGATCTTGTGAAAAGCCCACATGATATATTTTCTTGATAAGTCAACTACTTAACCTTTGTGGTACACACGTTGAGTTAAACACTTTTATACAAATATAATGGAAACATGCTGAGTAATGGGGGAAGACAACTAGAGAAAAAAAGTGACCTGGAAAAAATAAAGATTTCTGGGATATGATGATCAAGCAAAATGGAAAAATGGGTATCAGTCAAATCTGGGAAAAGATATACTTACAAAATTATGTGTGTGTATTTATACAGGGGTGGTGCTGATTTCTTGGAAATTCTTGAAATATAAAGAAAAGGGGTCAGGTTTCAAGAAGAGTTCAAAGAATGGGGTCATTGAAAAAGGCTAGATTTCGGCAGTTAGTGATTAGTTATGGGGGTTGTAGCATGGGGAAACTTGTAGTAATCAAGAAGGAGTATTAAAAAACATAAAAGGGAGAGGGAAAAATGAAAAATCTTTTGACTTGGAAATAATATTAATCCAGGTTATCCAGCCGTGTGGCCTGCAAATTTGAAAGGAAAGATGTAATTACGAAATAGCAATCATTCTTCATAGGTTGTTATGTTTCACTTTTGGGACCATTTTCCTTTTGTTCTTTTATTTTGATGTTTTTTTAGAGATTAGGATTAGTTTGTAGGGTCATGTTTCTTGCAGAATCGTTAACCTAAAAACTCTTACAACTCTATCTTATATTTTAAAATAATATATATTTATTATATGTAGGTCATGGGTAAAGTTGTCCAAAAATATAAAATACATAATTTAGAGTTAATTAATATTTGATTAACGATAATAATCGTACATCGATATCGATCACAAAATTCCTTATCATCACAATTATTTTTATCATTTTTTGTGAAAATATTCAAGTTCTGGTATAAACACAATATCAAATAACATAACAGTGTTCAGCAGCTAAACATTTAAATACAAGTAAGTTCAGTTACAGAACTTTAAAATTTATGTGTTTGATTTCAAATTCGATTGCAACACTTTTATGTTCAGCGGTAGAACACAAAAGTTACGGTATGAAAATAATGTGAATAGCATTGTTCAACAACTGAACATTATAAAATAATCAAGTTCACTTGTAGAACTTCGTGGAAAAAAGTAAGTTCAGTTGTAGAACTTTGAAGTTCATATGCGTAACTTTTAAAATTCAGTTGAAGAACACTGTATTTATAATATGAAACAAAATAGGTTCGGCAGTTAGAATTCTTTTATTCCAACAATACCGTTATAAGATTTTGTATATAAAAATGAGTTGAATCTGAACAGTTGATCTAGTAATAATCCAATGACTTATAACTTAGTTTGTAATACTTCATCTATTTCAAATTAAATATTTTATTTGACATTTTTGAAGAAGATAAGAGAAAAGAAAATTTATTTTCTTTACCGAAAAGTTTTTTCTCAAAAGTGGGATGATTGGGAGAGAAATTCTCACATTCATTTTCCAATTATTTCCTTCCATGTTATTTTTTTTTTAAAATTTTCTCTCTATCATCAACAAAAAACTTAGGAGCATATTGAAGATTTTTATTGCTATTCTTTACTAATTTCTTTCCATCCATTCTCTTTTTCAATACAAAACTTGGGAGCACGATTTTTTCATATAAATACACGTAAAATTTTTATAATTATAAAATTTAATCATAAATTTATAATTATACCATTAAAAACATATTTCGTACTCGAATAATGCCCTTACGTACTAATACGCATTTTTCTCTGACTATAATTTCATTTTATCAAATTGTAATTTTATTTATTAATCTGCAGGTCATAATCACAATATTTTGCAAATTTGAAAATCTCTCACCACCTACTTAAAAGAAAAAGACAGCCTTCTTCTTGTACTTCGCCATCTTCGGCGATGGCTTCACCTAGGGGTTCCTTTCTTTTACTTATATACATAAATATTTTTAGATTTGTAATTTTATCCAATTTTTGTGGGATTATATTCTTAGATTTGTACTCTTTGACTATCGCAGTTCCGACTCCTTGGTTGTTGCTTTATGGGACATGGGTGTTTGGTAAATTCGTGATGCGGGAGCGGATCTTGAGGAGATAATCTCTGGTTTAGAATTTAATTACTTGAATTTAGGTTTGTTTGTATTTACTTGAATTTAGGTTTTCTTGTTAGTAGTAGTGGTTGTATATTAGTTATGTATGATGTAATTGTTTTGTTTTAATAGTTTTGGGCATTAGTCTTTCTCGAATTTCCAATTTTCTAAAAAATTATATTTGAATTGAATCGATTTCATTGGCGTGATTCCTCCTGCTCTCTGTGTGCTTTATATGAATTATTCTCTAATATTATGTAATATCTAGAATGTAAGTTTTCTCTTAGTTTTAAGAGAGAATTTTACTTTATTGATGTTGTCCACAATTTGAGCAAGTGCTTCTTTCGAATGAATCAAGGGTTCTCCCTTTTTTTGTCAAAAAATAAAAAATTGTAATTTTTATAACTTTTAAATTTGAAATAATTTTAAAGATATTTCAAATAATTTAGAAACTATATATCTTGGTGTGCAATCCAAATCCAACTACAAAATTATTAATAATTTAAATTTATTTATTTTTAAATAAAACAATTTCATTAAAAAATGAATAATCAGATAATAAAACCTCCAACACACACAATATGGAGGAGATATAAATAAATCGAAGCAACCTATCAGATAGGGAATTCTAGCCAAAAGACATGTTATCTTATTTGCGTGCTTCTTAACATGTTCATGTTGGATAACCAAGTCGTTTATGTGCTCTATAACTCCACAACAAGCTGCTAGTACCTTGCCGACTTCCAAATAGTACTCATATTTCTGTTGCAGAACATGAACCACAAGACTGGAGTCACATTCAATTACAACCTGCTTGAATTGCAATTCCTGTATCCCTTGGTTTCGAATCTAATTGGATTAAATCGCATTTTCCTGCACTGATCTTACATTTTTTTGAATATTTTTTGTGAATAAATAACGAATAGATTAATTAACAACTATTTGTAGTATTACACCACCATCTTCTAAAATTTTCAAATTTGCTTCAATATGTTCAACAATCTTTTATGATGTATGAAGCAAGAAATAGGTCACAATTCACAACTGAATTCCAAGCTCCTGTAAAGCAGCGAAAAAATATTACTCTTTTCATCTCAAAATCTTTATCTTATTTAACTTTTTATGTTCAAATTGATTGAATTTTGACAAATATATATATATATATATATATATATAATATAAATAAAAGTGAAACAAAAATTGGACCGTTAATCCATTTTAATATGTATTAGCCGATAACAAGTGCGAAGCACGGTTTAAGAATAAAAACTAAATTACTGAAAATAGAACTTAAAATACGGAGAATAAAAATAATTAATAATTACTATTTAAATATATAATTGTGAATTCAACGTGAAATTAAGATGAAAGATTAATAAATAAATACTATTTGATTATGTAGTTATAGGAAATCAAATTGTTTGTGAAATTAAAGAACTGAATTTATTTAAATAAATAACTTGTATAATCACGTAGTTGCATTAAATTGAACTCGAGTTCCGATTGACGAATTATTTTTTATACTTCTCACCCTTCCCGCTTGAGCCTGAATTTTTTTCCAAATTTCCGACTCGAAGGTGGCGCGGAACAGATCAAAATCAGGCGACGCGATGAAATGTCCATCCGTAGTAATGACGAGAGAGATAAGTTAATACATGGCATACGCGTACCATACCACTAAGAGTGATTTCTATTTAAAAGGGAGTTTATGCTTTTAATAAATAGTATAAATAAATTTAATAATAATAAATATATTAATTTGGAATTAAGCTAATTAAATTATATTAATTTAATATTGAGCCAATTATAATTATCTAATTAAGTTAATAATTATATGAATCGCAACATACATGACATATCATATCATTGTGAGGGACAATGCATTTAATAAAGATTAATCTATAATTTAATAATAGTAGTTATTATATTAATTTGAAATTAAACTAATTATATTAAGTCAATTAAGCTAATAATTATATGTATACCGCAGTATACAATATATACATGACATACCATATCATTTAAAAGAGTATTTATACTTTAATTTTGAATTAGGCTAATAAAGCTATATTAATTTAATATTAAGTCAATTATAATTAGCTAATTAATCTAATAATTATTTGAATATCGGGGTATACATGATAAGCTCATGAAATATATGAGCTCACATATTAGGAGGGGTATATATGTGAAATTGTTCACGTGTGAGCTCATATATTTCATGAGCTTATCAAATTTTGATATACTCCCTCGGTTTCTAATATTTATCAATTTTTGATTTCTAGCACGTATTTTAAAGTACATTGATTGAATAATTATATAAATTATTTTTCAATTTATTTGAAGTAAAAGTTTGACTTTATTAAAAAAAATTATTTGTATAGATATTTGATCAAAATATTTTAAAATACATATTCAAAAATAGAAAATGAACATGTGAAACGAAGGGAGTATATCTTAACAATGAGCGTATCAACTCACCTAAGCGGCTGAAGCTTCTAGCAACTTGAGTTCAGATAACAAGCCTCTCTACATTGATCTTATCGGTTGAAAAGAGTGTTGTTTTTTTACTATGAATGTTGAATCTTTGGCAGTCAATTACCTCTTTTGTATTTTCATCCTCTCTTCTTATATAGTAGCTGAATGCCAAAGTGTAGTTCCCAAATTCATACGCAATCAACATTGATTTGAGATTCTCAGTCTCAACAGAAAGTTTATTCAAAATATTGCATGGGAATCGGCAAATGAACCCTACTTATTATTAAGTTCGATTTAGAATATGATACATAAAATGTACAAAATTTGTTAGGAAAAGCTGAATTTTTTGGTTACCGAATATAAAAAAAAGGTGAAATGTATATTTCTCTTTTTTTTCTTCTATTTTTTGAGGTCAAAAAAATAGAACTCGGCAAAGAAAATAAAAGAAAGAAACAATAATTGGTATTCTTTTTGAAGTGCATTAAATTATTGAACTCATAGAGGACTAAGATACGCAAAAAAGCAAAAGTTAAGAAGAGATAAGAAGAAAGCACAAGGAACAAAGCGCGCATCAAGATAAAATTAGAGTGTCCAAAACAGGTTGTTTCATTCTTGTCCCCTCTTGCACCATATTGACGCACCTACGACGGTAAAAGGGGTCTAATCTTTCTCTTAAGAAAATGGCTGAGCTGCTTAAAGTTAAGTCATGAGTAGTTCAGGACCTTGGCTGTAAATTAGTGCTGATTACTTTTTTTAATTTTTTCTCAAGTTAGAAGTGAACTTTTTTTTTGTAACCGTTTTTATATATTTAATAATAGCAAATAAGAGGAACCATTACACTACCCCAGCTCCCGTGGGAGCAAGTGGAGCAAGTTCACGCAACTTAACCGGTAGGTGCAGAATCAAGAGTTTACAAACCAAAGATTAAGTTACAACGCAAAGAAACATAGTCAAAAATAACGCAAATCAAAAGGCGACACAAGAGCGAACAACAACAAGACTAACTAGAGTCCTGTGGGCAGCGAGCATCAGCATTATCACCATCCACATCACCAGGAGAGCCAGAACCAAGATGTCCATAATCAACCATCTGGTCCAAGATCAGAGCATCCAACTTTCCTCCATCACCAGCACCAGCAGCAGCTTTGACTTGAGGATTCTCTACAACGTCACTAGGAATAGCCCTCTTATGCCTCTGTTCACAATCAAAAGATAATGTCACGGATCTTGGACGACTAGCCAAATCTTCATTTGTCCCTAAAACAACCACATCCTCAGGCATTTGCAAATTAACAGTGATGTCCTTAACATTTTCAGATGGCCCAACAGAATCAATAGAATAGAGAGCTTTAAGGCTTCGAGATTTTCAATCACAATATCAATAGAATCATCATTAGGGTCGTGATCACCAGTAAGTTCACTAGGGGAGAAAAACCCTCAACCTCATTGCCTGACAAATCCTCACATTCCGTATTCAGGAGAACTGGGCTCTCTATGTCACTATCATCCTCAGAGATGAGATCACGGTACTGACTAGAGCTAATAGACACATAAATATTACACGGCGAGCCCTTGGCAGTAATAGACGTCTCATCATCAATAGAATAGAGAGCTCTTGTAGTCGTGCAGTCACTAATATGCGAAACAGAAAGACAGGTCTCACATAACGGATAATCCTCCCGGTGCACAAAGACCTTACTTCGCACTCCAATAGCAAAATTAGCAACCAAAATGAAAGAAGGCATAGGATCAATGTTGCCCAATTCAATCAAAACCCTAGCATAAGTAATAAGAACATTGCATGACGCGGCATAAAATGTTTCACTAGAGAACGCAACAGGCGTCCTTACAGCTTGAGCGATAAAACAGAGACCATCATAGGTCCAGTAGAGAAATGGAATTCTAGTAAACCTAACCCAGACTTTAAATCTCTCTGGAGAGCACTCATGCCAATTTCGCAACAGAAACTCACAAGTGTCAAACATACAAGGGCTGTGACGCAGAGCTATCTCAACACCCTCATTATCCTTGAATCGTAATACTAAATAACCCTCATGGTGAGTGAACACATCAATCAGACCAATATGATTAGACAAATTGCAGATCGAACACTTAACTTTATCAAAATCAAAACCAGAATTAAATCTAGGCAAAGCCAGACAACAATGGACCCAACTCAAAGCAGACTGACGCATAAACTGGACAGAAGGATTCACACAAACTAACCCTTTATCCTCAGTTAGAACATGCTCTGAACAGTCTAAACTTCTAGAAAGTAAAGGGAAAGAGAAAACCTAAACCAAAGAGTCAATGTCCGGAGTATATCGAGGTAGAACAGTCGATCCAGAAGCAAGATCCAATTTTCGATGCTTGTTCGAGGCCAACTCAACATCAGTATCGTTTCGAATACGTTTTCGACCAACCATATCTAAAGACAGAGGTTGATTATTCAAAGAGGGGAGATCCATTGCAGCAACAAAAGCTTCTACTTCTAAATCATGCCTTTCTATAAATCATGAGAGAGGGATAGAGTGAAGAAGTGGAAAAGGAGTCCATGGGAAAATGAGAAAGAGTAGATAGAACGGTAGATCTTGGTAGTCGAAAAGATTTTGGAGAGAGAAGAGGCGAATGAGGAAGAGAGAGGCGCGTGGAGCGCGTGACGACTTTCATCAAATGAATTTTTGGATAATCAGGACGTTAGTAACAGAAGTGAACTTTTCAATGTCATGATTTAGTAGTCAATCTATAGCCCCTTTAATCCAATTTTATGTTAAATTTAAGGGATCGGTCCAGGATAAACAATTGTTACAACTTATTATATCATGATATGTATATTGTAGAATTTTTGGTGTAAGTACGAAGAGACTCTTTTTAGGTACCACAGTCTCAGTGATATGGTATGCTGCAAACAATCGCCAATCATCCGCCTAAATTTAAACTTCACTATTAGTAGCAATCTAATTGACTCAATTTGTTCTAATTGCAATTTATCTTTTATAAATGTAATTTGTCTCACCCAAAATGTTTGTGGATAGTTATTGTACCGTGTAAATATGGTGAAACAAATTGCAATTTATCTTTTATAAATGTATTTTGTCTCGCATCCAAAATTCTTTTGGATAGGTATTGTACAAAATAAATATGGTCACCCCGTTTGTGAGGAGGCACCCCTTCTCCCGAAGTTACGAGACTATTTTGCCGAGTTCCTTAGAGAGCGTTGTCTCGCGCCCCTAGGTATTCTCTACCTACCTACTTGTGTGTCGGTTTCGGGTATAGGTACCCTTTTATTGAAGGTCGATCGAGCTTCTCCTGGGAGTATGGCATAGGAAAGACTGCACTGCTTTGGGCCCAGGAAGCGAAGGGAATGACCTCGGCTGCTTCTCATCCAAATGAGTCTTGAATATGGTCCATGCAATGAGATTAGTCATATATCTCGTAAGGGTAGTTCCTGTAGATTTGTTTTCTCGCAATTTACAAGTTACAAGTAATTATGACAGCTATGCATCGAGTTTATGAGTTCATCAAGGTTGACGAACACATTTTGAGGTGCAGAATCTTGACGCTGCATGAAATCACTAATAATCAAGTACTCTGCTTTCAGGCACTAAAGCCATGGAATTTGGCATCATAAGTACAACAAGACTGAACTTATCACGAAAGGCACCTTGAAAATGATGTTCGAATTTGACAATTTCTGATTAGTAATGACAGAGTTTCTGTCAAATAAATATGGATTTGATATGATTGGAACCGGAAAAACTCTCAGAAATTCTTATTAACTTGCTCTGATTACTATACTATTAGATATGATATTATTCTCTGTCTTTCTGATTTAGTTGAATGGTCATTTTAAATTTTTGTGCAATGTAAGCCAGGATGATCTAATCTTCTAAACATTAGAGCAACTGCAGCGCATGGCCACTTCCCACCTTGGGAAGATAAAAGCTGGACTTGGCCAAAAAGAAGGTGGCCACATGCATTGGAGTTAAATGAAAAAACTGGTCGGTGGACTCTATGGTGGCCAAAGGCCAACTGACTTAGCACGATTATCAATGTAAAACATGTCCCTGTTTGATTATGCTTTTTATCCTTTATATCGAAAGAACTATCCAGATTCGTGATCGACAAAAATATCGTCAATTACAGACTGACTTGGTGGAGCATATCTCACAATTCCACGATTCCCGTTAAATTATTTAAATTTTATGTTTTGAATAATAATTATGTTGTTCTTGTAGTGTTTTTTTAATTATATGTCATGTATTTGAATTTATGGAAAAGTATTTTATTTTATCTTTAAATTTAAATTTATTTAAATTAAAAAATTGTATTTTATTAATTTGAGTTATTTACTAACCAAATATTATAACTTAATTATATATAAACTAAGTTTAATTTATAAATGACCTTGGAAATGAAAAAGCAATGTTAAAATATAAAAAGAGGGCATTTTCCGTTGGAGGTAGCTGCCCAGTTTTCTTCGATGCCCAACTTTTGTTTAGGTGTAAGTTCTGTGGGGTCAAAAACTTGGGAGATGACCAAGTACCACTGCGGTTGCTCTTACAGCCTTCCTCTGTTATCATAGAATGTACCTAGCTAGTACATTCTTTGAAACTAGTTGAAAGGACAGATAGCAACACTGTTACAAAACTTGCAGTATTGTAGGTTCCCTTGGATAGTTGGATCCATAGGACAATGGTTAGCTCCTATGATTCGAATACATGCACATCAGGGCATCAGGCCAAAATTTTTAATTCCAATTTCATCAATGGATCATATTATTCAAGGTAAGAACTTCTATGCCGCTCTTAGTTTTTACACCAATGGAGGCCCTAAAATTATTTACAATATGGATCCTATCCTGTACTTCAAGTAACTAACCATTAATTAAGAAAGAACATCTTAATAATGCTAATGAAATGAGTTACATAACCTTTGATTTCTCTAATACTTCCTCTAAGAAACCATCCATGTCCAAAAACCAATTATCCCGCCTATGCATCCTTGATCACGGACTTGTTCTACTAGACCTTTATTCACATTTCCCTGACTTTCTAAGTCACCACCACAGACGCTTTTATTGGCACAGATTGTTGAGATATGCAGATTACTATAATCAATCTTCATCTCGTAAATTTTTAACTTCTGTACTATCATCATAGCTAACTTCTGCACTATCATCAATACTAATAATTTTCCTGTCCTCTTCAGTCTTTCTGCTACAGCTGGAAACAGCTTTCGGACACAGACTCACAACCTTGGCATTCTTGGAAGTATCCAGTGTAATCCGACAGAGCACAAAATCATCGTTCCCACACAAACAATACTCATCCATTTTCCAAAACCCAACATTATCCAAACCAATCCCATCACCTAATTTACTTGCATCATTAATCTCAAAAACCAACTGTCTCTTAAACCCGATAATAGTATCCCCCTTCTTCATCTTATTGCAACCTATTTTCTTACGCCAAGTTCCACACCCTGCTTTCTTAACACATTGTTTTCTCCCCACACCACATGATTTCTTCTCACTGGCCTTAAGTACTGCCTGGCTCGTTACGCGAGTAAACACATAAACAGTCTTTTCGAACTTGCCTGAACTGATCCACTGCGTCGAAGAAGCATCCAAGACATGCCAAGGGTTGGCACCGGGACCGTAAATCATCTTGTCCTTGACGATGTTGCATGGAAGTTTTTGACCATAAATTTTAGGTTTCAAATAATGTTCCAACAAATCTTGATCGTTTGGAGTAAATATACAGCCATGTTGCAAGTTTATTCCTTGATGATGCATCATACTAAGAATGACTAGAACAAAATGAAGATTAAACAAGACTCCTTCAAGAAAAACAAGACAGGGGAAAGAAGAGACTAGGTTAATTATCCTTTTATAGCAAAATCAAAGACCAAAACACGATAGAATTTATGGGTCTATGACAATATTCCTATCTACGTTAGGATATGTGAAGTGAATAAAGTCGGTAAAAAAAAACGAAAGAGCAGCGTAGCTTCCCATATTACTTCAGCCTAAAATTTATTTTCAATGCATGGACTTGTTTGGTTTATTATTTCGTATTAAGATGTCGAGCTTAATGATTATAGAAGATCAGTTTCCATTTTTGTTATACGTTCATGTTTATCATATTTTTTATTTTTAATGTGCAAGAAAATATAATTGGCTTACCTTTCATCAATGATAAATTGGCTTGTTAAGAAAAAAGATATAGTAAAAAAATATAATATAATAATGGTTATTGTTCCAGAAATAACCATCTTATATAGAAAATTCGGAGAATCATATATTCTATTATATAATCTCATAAATAATTTTAATTTTTTTTTTCATAAAATATATAATGTGATTCTAATGTAAAATATTAGCATATACAAACTTTATAAAAAACTAGCTTAAAACCCGTGCGATGCACGGATTGTTAATTATTATTTTATTATTATATTTTTAATATTTTATTAATTGTATTTGTTAAAAAAATAAGTAGGCATGTTAAAATAGCTAAATACTTTTAATTAATTAAAAAAAATGAATTTTAGTGAGAAAAATAGAAAAAAACAATTGAAAAAGACAATTTCCCGTGATATATTTAGAAAATAAGGGATTTTGTTAGAAAAAATCTATAATGTGTTTTAGAGTAATCGGTTATAAATAGGTATTTGATTATTTATATTTTAATATTCTTAGTGATTCCATTTATCAAGAAAAATAAGTAGACATGTTAAAATAGGTAATGTGACAACCCGGGTCAAATCCCGAGCCTTTTTCGAAAATCGGGTCAAGTCCCGATTCCGAGTCTGAATAAGCCGAAGCCTACTAGCCCAAACGCAGCCAACTTGGGTAACGACTAGCCCACCATAGGCCCCCAAAAGATCATGATTTGTTGGTGCTAATTAGTAGTAAAGTCTCAAATCTCCTCGATGTGGGACAGCGGTGTTACAGGTAAAATTTTAAAAAATAATTATAATATTATAGGTAACTAAAGGTTTGTCCGTGATATTTTTGGAAAATTAGAGGTTTTAATAAGAAAAAATAGAAAAAACTAACATGTTTTAGTTAAAAAAGGTAATTGTCATGTTTGAAAAAGTAGGGGAATTTGTTAGAAAAAATAATGTATTTTAGGGGAAAAATGTAATTGGTTATAAATAGGTAATATTATTATTTAATAATATATTTCTATAAATAAGTAAGATTAATTAAGTAAAATCACAACGTACCATACCGACCAACCAAACTTTTAATGTTTCGTCTATTATATAATAGTATTGATTTAATATTTAAAATTTGAATAAAAACATTGATTTTAAATTTGATTCTGTTGCATAGTCATTTTGGATAAATTTGATTCTGCTGTAAAATTACTTTGAAATATTTAACTAATTTTCAATTATTTTTTTAAAAAAGTAGTTTTTTTTTTTTTGCCATAAAAAGTTGAATTTTATTAATCACTCAAGTCATTCAACATTACATCATGTAAATCAGAATAGACATCTCCCATTCTCAGCTATAGAACAATGATGCTTCGCTAGGTAGTGAGCAGCTTTGTTCGCAGACCGTTTAACAAATTTAAACTTCACGTTTTTGTTACTCAAGCTTGCTAGTAGAACTCGACACTCCTTTATCACTCTTCGTAAGTACGAATAACACATGAAAGAGCTACGAATGGCCTGTACAACCTGCAAGCAATCAGATTCCATTACCACATTGATGTATTCTCTGGTTTTTATCCAACTCAGTGCTTCCCGAATCCCCATCGCTTCTGCTAGTTCTGCACTTGGACTCCCTCTCACACATCTTGCTCTGGCTTCAACTAAACTGCCTTCGTGATCTCGAGCTGCAAAAGCATAACTGTAATGCCCAGTTTCCTCAAAAATGGCTGCATCAGTATTAACCTTAACACTTCCTCGTAATGGTAAGCTCCAGTGTTCTTGGTAATGGTAAGCTCCAGTGTTCTGCTCCGTCGTCTTCAGTCATATATCCCAGAAAACGATCGAATGTGCGATCTTGAACACTTCTCCATTGGTTAAGAACTGAAAATGCTGACTGAACCACTTCTGTAGGCTCCAGACTTCGTTGGTTCTTCGATTAAACTGTGTTCTGTATGCACGAGCACGACGCATGTGTTGTGCCCAAATATTTTGTGGACTTGAAGCGAACTTATGAGACTTAAGGCCCAATCTTAACAGGAGTGAGGTCCAAGAAGTCAAAAATATCTTGGCATCATGTCCACTGAAAGGAATAGAGGACCAGGATTAAAGTCCATCACTACTACAGATCGTGGATCAGTACAGGAAGAGGTACTATTTAGGAATACCGACACCTGAAAATCTTATAAATTCAATTCAAACATCACCCAAAACATGAAAACAACTACAATAGTTCGATAAATGAATAATTTAGTTGAATATATTTTTCTGGTCGCATAATAGAGTAAATGAATAATCTATTAATGAATAAATTTTATTGAAATATTTAAAGGTCCTATGTAAACATAAATGAATATTCACTAAAATTAAAACAATTTATATTTTTATGATATATGTCGTCTAGTCAAAAAAAATTATAAATTCATATATAATTTAATAGACTCTAAGTATATTACTAATACAGTCTTATGAACACTCTCAAGTATATTAAAATAGTACAAGCATACTATACTTAATTTATATGTATAATTCATGTATGCATATTATTGAAAGTGAATAAAATATATGATAAGAATTTTAAATTTTTAACTATTATCTTCTAGATACATTCAATTATTAAATTTTAAAACATCATCATCATATTAAAAAAAATAAAAATATTATCTAAATGAATAAATATTCATTTATCGATAATTAAATAAAATATTCATTAATCAATAAATAAATAATATCGTTAAACGAATATATATTTTTTGGTCCAAGTGTATTCATTTATCGAGGTTCTACCATTTTATATAAAATCTCTAATATTATTATTAATTTTATTATTAAATATCATTATTATTGTTTTCTAGAATAAAAGTTTTGATTCTCATATAGAATATTATGATACATATATTATAAAAAAATCTATCAACTTAAATTTTGAGTAAAAAGTTTAATTTTGAGCAAAAAGTTTGATTTTAAAATTGGTTCTATAGTAGAACCATTTTGAATAATTTTAATTTGATGTAGAATTCATACTTTTTAATAATTTTTGAAAGAAAAAAAAGTTGTAGGATTCCATTTTTCATTTACTAAATTAAAGTTTGTAATTATATTTAATTAAAAATATGATAAATATATGTATTATATGTATTTTATAATGATGTGGTAGGTGACTCTATATAAGAGAGCGCTATATTAAATGCAAAAGTTCAACCATACTACTTTATTTAGTTTTAATTTAATATATTCTACAATGTATATTTATATATTAAATTAATATTAGCTTATATCAGGTGATATTCACGTGTTACTTTAAATATTTAGTTTTCATCTTTTTTTCATTTTTGAATATTTAGTGTACTTTTCTTACAAATGTTTTGATTATAATAAATTTTTAAAATAATTAATATGTATCTTAAGATACATTATAGAGATGTCTTTATAATAAATAATTAGACGTGTTTTAAGTGCTTAATTAGAAAATGCTTGTTATAAATATTTTGATTATAACGGATTTTTAAAATAATTGATATCATGTTTTAAAATAAATAGATTTTGAAGATGTGTTTAAATTAAATAGTTAAATATGTTTTAATTATTTTAATAAGAATATATTTATAAAAAGGTTAGGCTCATTTTAATAATTTTTGAATAAGGACATGTGGTTATACTTATTTTGGGGCAAAAATAAAAATAATTAAGTAAAAAATATTTAGATAATGGTAATTAAGTAAAAATAATTAAGTAAGACCAATTTTAAATAAGGTCATAAAGATGTGGTTATATTTTATAAAAAAAAGAGGTAAGTAAAGAATAATTAAGTAATGATAATTAAGAGTAAAAACATCTATCACAAAAAAAAATACGGTATCGATCAAAAATTTAATGTTTCATTTTTAATAGTGTAATATTGTATAGATAAAAATTATATGAAGACCCCTATTTGGAAGAATAAAAAAAGTTAAGTGAAATATAATTTTCTCAAGTTAAAAATGATGTCTTCACTTGTTAATAGAAAAGAACTCCACGATTAAAATACAATGTTTTACTATGTAATATATTTTAATATTTAAATTAGGTTTAAAAATTTAAAAATTCAAAATAAAATTTAAAAAATTGAAAATGATCACAAATTAAATCTGGAGAGAATTATATTAGTTCGATTTAGTTTTTGTACTTTAAATTGTGGATATAAACATCATACAATTTTATATTATGACAAGTACTTGAATAATTTTCAGTTGATAATAATTATTTTGATTATCAAGTCGTGCATTTTTTATCTTATAACTTAACAAAAAAAAATTGTTAGTTAATTATAGACTTTAATACATTTATTTTATCTATATTATTTGTTATTGTCACAAAGATTACAATTATATACTACATAGTATCAATGATATTTATAGTTAAACCTTCAAAATTTTATTTATTACAATTATATAATATTTTTAACATATTTGCATAAATATATGATAATAACATATGTTTAGTTAAAATAACGAAACAATTATATATATGAATATAAATGTATATAAAAAATATTATTAAATTTATTCCGATTAATGATCCGATTAATCCCCGATTACCCGATTGATGGTGCCTTCACCCATTAAATTAAAAGTTTATTTAAATTTTTCTCTTGTATTGTTTGTTATAATAAATTAATTTTAGTGAAAGGATGTAACATGCAAAATCATGGAATATGTTAAGTGGAGAGATACTTAGATTTTCATTTATTTGTAAGGCTTGTTTTTTAATTTGTAATTATTATTTTTTATATAATTAGTGGTAAAATAAAAAAATAGTAAACAGGTTCTAAAAAAATAATAATTAACTATAATAGAAATGTAAAACTGTAATTAGTTTATGATTAAGTGAGTAAATATAGTAAAATTATGTATAGTGACCTAATTAATACTACTATGTACGGACAATTGTCTATTTTAATATTCAAGCATAAGATCCTAGAAGTACAAAGCAAGTCTACGCGGTTAGAAGTTTCTAAATTATAATACCCTCTGGTTTCTCATCGTAACTAACAAGGTACTAAAATATACTAAACGTGGATCCATGCTTCCATTACTTTACTATATATTTAACCTTTTCAAATTTCAACTTCTAGACAAAATGGCCGCTTCAGAAAATAGAACTTCTAGACAAAATGGTGTTAAACTTTTCAACACAAGACAAGACTTTTCAGGTTACGTATATCGTTGTTTTAATTCTTGCTACAAGGATCATATAGAATTGCATACACTTAAGATAAAATTATGGGTGTACTTTCTCCCTTTCAAAATGAACGAGTCATTTCTATTTACGTACATTTAAATGTGGTCAGTAGAGTTACTTGAAGATTATAGTTTTTTAATTTTTTTTATTTTCTATAGAAATGTCAATATCTTTATGCAAAACAATGAAACAGTTGTTTGATTTCTTCAAACCGTAACAACTATGAAACGATAATGTCAAAAAAATGTTGTAATAAAATAATAATTAGTAAAATATTTGGGTATGGACTGCGGACTACGGCAACTCAAATATTCAATGCAAGCATCCACATACGTTCCACACCTGGGGAGGGGGAAAGTTCGTTCAGTAATATTTTACAAAAGTTGTTACAGTATCACTTATGCCAAACTCTAACTATAAATACATGCGTAATTGTTCTATTACTACAACATCATCAAATCTCTCTCTCTCTCTCTCTCTCTCTCTCTCTCTCTCTCTCTCTCTCTCTCTCTCTCTCTCTCTCTCTCTCTCTCTCTCTCTCTCTCTCTCTCTCTCTCTCGCCAACACACACGCAAAGAAATGGTTTCTTCCTCAAAATATGTTGTGTTACTTGTGGTTCTTCTAGCTGTATCTGCAACAGCTAATTTGTCTCCTAATTACTCTCCAAATTTCGGTACATGTTCATTCCTAATTTTTAACAAGCTCTTTCTGTTCAGTAGAAAATTTTGCTAGTACTGACTCTTGTTTATGTGACCAACAGGTGAAATATGCAATGAAGTGAATTGCGGAAAAGGGAAGTGTGAGGCATCACTAGGTTCTCAGTTCGGCTTCAAATGCAAATGTGACAGTGGTTGGTCGCGTACCCGTCCTAACCAAGACGAGGACCTTGATTTTCTTCCCTGCATCATTCCTAACTGTAAGTTCATTACCTTGATACAAGTTTAAGGTGATCACATATTGCAGCAACCGAATCGGATTGTTTATTCATTTCTTTTTAACATATATATTGCAGGCTCCCTGGACTACTCTTGCATGCCTGCTGCTCCTCCAGCTCCTTCCGTTCCAAACAACCAATCCGTGTTTGATCGTAATTTACTATAACCACCTTCATTTACACATTAATATTTTCAGTTCAACCATAAAATTTCATTTTTCGGACAAAAAATTGTCCTGACCAAACTATGTTTGTTTCTTTTTTAGCTTGCTACTATGCCTATTGTGGTCAAGGTACATGCTCCAAGAACTTGACATATGGACAAACATGCAACTGCAATCCAGGATTTTCAAACCTTTTAAACATTACAGCCTTCCCCTGCTTCAGCGAATGTATGAATCTATAGCTATTATCCAGACTCAAACTTTGTTACTACTGCTGTCAATTTTCTCTGAAAACATTTGAAGAGTCGCGTATTAACAGAGTCAGACTACTTATGTTTCTACAGGCGCTCTTGGATCTGACTGCGAAAGGCTAGGGATTAATGTTTCAAGATCAACATCAGATGACAACAACAAAGATAATAATCAAGGTGAGCCTACGGCACCTAAACTACAGTCCACACAACGTACAAGGACAAATCGGGCCTAATAATTAATGATCAGCTGTAAACCTTACAGGATCAATCTCGATTAATTCACTAATCAACCAATTCTTTTTTCTGTTCTTGCAGCAACTTCTTTTCTACCAGGGAATTTTCACTGGATAGGAATTATGCTCATCACTGCTTTACTGGCTGTTCGAAATTAGGACCAGAAAGTTCACTTTCAGGATACTCACCATTTTGCTTTTAGCTTGATGTGTTCTCATTCTTTTTCATCCCAGTCTTGTATTTTCACCATATTATTGTGAGTTCATAGTTTATAAAATAAAAGCAGCCGTAGTTAGAGGCTGGTTTGTTCGATAGCATACACAGATTGTTCATTGTATTGTAGTAGCCTTTTCTTACATAATTTTTGTATGTAACCACATTCCCTTGTAAAATATATACGAATTCGATTTTGTAAATCAGATTAATTATCAACAATTTATAAATTACGGAACAATATGATATCAAACCTCTACAATCTCAAAATGACAGCATCAACAACACAACAGGCACACATGTGTATGTGCGAGAACATCTTCAAGTAACATTTTAAGTCGAAAACTGAAATATGTCATCGATATTAAAAAATTTCTCATCCTTTCGATATTTCTAGTAGTACAGACTAATTTACGCTTTGCATCTCATTAATTTTAAAAGCGGCTAATTTTGTACTTCCGAATTCCGATGAACATAAAAAACATAATTAGAAATATAATTCAATTATTTGCAATAAATTAAATTTGAAAATTTTATTTAGATAAAATCAACTAAGGTAGTAGGTAGTAGAGACAGTGGCCGGCTACTATACAAAAGGGACAAACCCCCAAACATTTTTCTTAACATAATATAACTGCGACTAGATATTGAAGAATAGACACAAATTGATTCAGACATGGATGAGCAGCAGCTGCCCAAACTTGAAATGCCAAGAGTCAAACTTGGTACCCAAGGCCTTGAGGTAATACACTAATATTAATCAGTTGTGTCGTGTTTTCGGGTCGCGTCGAATATTTACAATCCCAGTGGTCTTTGAAGTGATTTAAATTTCTCCCATTTTGTGTATGTTGGTTTATAACAGGTTTCCAAATTGGGGTTTGGTTGTATGGGAATTTCTGGACAATACAATGATCCGCTTTCCGAAGAAGAGGGTATTGAAGTGATCAAAGAATGCTTTAACAAAGGGATCACCTTTCTTGATACAGCTGATGTTTATGGTGGTGACCATGCTAATGAGAAATTGGTTGGAAAGGTTGTTTTTTCGAGACTTGCTTTTCGTCTTTTAATTAGTAAATTTATGTGTGTGAGGTGCACAAATTGACTAAGAACTTCTTTTGTGGCACAGACAAGGTCTTCTCTCTGTAAATTTGAAAATTAACAAACTTTTGGCGATAATAACAATCTTTATCTCGTATATTCATTGAGTTGTTCGATTAAGATATATTCCTTGAGTTGTTTGATTAAGGAGTGATGGCCTGATGTTCATGAATTTGTGATTTTTTTTTCCTGATGAATAAATGTACTTTGTAAGCATATGTAACTATTTGTAAAACAAAAAAACTTAAGAAGTTTCAGTAGAGTGTATGAACATTGTGAATACTTCACTTGTCCACTTAGCAGCTGCAAAGACTTGTAAACAAAAAAGATGGTATTTGACTTATTGTTTGTGTTTTTGTTCAATCCTTTTTTCTGGTAATCTTTTGTTGTTGATGAAAAAATTCCCCTCGCCCATGATTTCATGTATAGCCTCTCCTTTCTCTCGTGGCCAACTGGCCAACCATGCCTGTTGCATGTGTCAATTATCAATTTTAAGCCACTTTAGCTAATTGATTTGCAAGATGAAATGCAGAGTATGGGATCATAGAATGAGATGATGAGAAGCTTGGGTGCGAATAGGTTCTAGGTACAAACTGTATATAGGATATCAGAACATGTTTGATAGTAACTGAACGCAATTGTCTTGTTGGAATGAAGTTTAAAAGAAGTTCTCTCTAATATGGTCTGTTCACTTGAAAAATATATTTAGAATTGGAAAATTATCCACCTGTAATATGGTAATTCAGGTCCATTTTGCAATCTATTATGGTCTTTCGGTATTATAAAAACATAAAAGGGTTGGATAGGCATCCACCTGTATTCTAGGAATACAGTATAAATATTATACAATACTTTTGTCGACAATGGTTTTTTTATTGCTGAGATAACCCATTTTCATATTGACTGGGACCATTTTATTCTTTGGACTATCTTTTTGCAGGCATTAAAGCTGCTGCCTCGAGAAAAGATTCAGTTAGCCACAAAATTTGGCTTTTTCAAAATTGATTCCAATGGGATTATTGTGAAAGGTTCTCCCGAATATGTACGCTCTTGTTGTGAGGCTAGCCTTAAGTACCTTGATGTGGGATACATTGATCTCTACTATATACATCGAATTGATACAACCGTGCCTATCGAAGAAACTGTGAGTGATTAGCTTCTTGTATGTCTATACTAGTGGTTTGCTTCCCATGCCTCAATTTTTAATAGTTGCAACCGAGGGTCGGTGTTGCTACACTCTCTAAATGAACTAAAATAGATGCCTTCCATATAGACCCATTTTTTTTTAATTTTATGGACAGATGGGGGAACTTAAGAAGTTGGTTGAAGAGGGTAAAATAAAGTATGTTGGCCTATCCGAAGCTAATCCAGACACAATTAGGAGGGCACATGCAGTTCATCCCATTACTGCTCTGCAAATGGAATATTCCCTTTGGACTCGTGACATAGAAGAAGAAATTATCCCGCTTTGCAGGTGTGTTCATACTCCCTTGAATTTTTCGTGGAATAATTTAAAGTTAAAGCTAATTAACCACTAGACACTTAGTCCACTTGTTACTGCTATTTTTGTTTGGAGTACTGAGAAGCACAAAAGAAATACATAGTATTCAGCTTAGATTTTGTTATTACTGTGGATCTTTTCCTTGAAGTGGTTACATCTACTCCCAAAACTTTTCTTAATGAAAATAAAATTGTGATACTCTACTCTTCATCCACTATCTTATTTTTTTTCTTGATTTAACAGGGAGCTTGGGATTGGGATAGTTCCTTACAGCCCTCTTGGACGTGGATTTTTTGCTGGTAAGGCAGTCAGGGAAAGTTTGCCCGCCAATAGTGCATTGGTAAGAACCTAATCGTATTTTAGCCTTCTGATTATATTTAGTTAACTAATGCTAATCAATTCAAAGCGCAACACATCTTATTGAAACTTTTTCTTTCTCTCAGGTTAATCATCCCAGATTTACAGGAGATAATTTTCAGCAGAATAAGACTATTTACACTCGATTAGAAGTACTAGCTCAAAAGCATTTATGCACACCTGCCCAACTTGCACTTGCCTGGGTTCTTCATCAGGGGAATGATGTAGTTCCTATTCCTGGTTAGTAACTATATTACTATCATGTACGTACGATATGATCTGTTTAGGTATTTAGATACCCTATCGTACATTTCAGAACAAATTCTTTAGTAACAACCATGTTCTTGTTCTCTTTTTTGAACTTTAGGCCATTGATTTGGTGAGATTCAAACTCTCCATGAATTGAAAAGTTGAGATTTGGGGCTTTTGTCTAACTAAAGAAACAATTTGAAATTTCCATTTCTGGAGCGAATTTGTACATAATTTTTACTATGATGTTTGTTTATCATAAATGAATTTTTTATCTGTGCTTGTGTTAGGAGAAGCTCTAAAAGGTTTGTGTTTGCTAATCATGCACAGTGACTGGTATATGATAACCATCAGACCTGTAGTGTAATTTTCCCATGCAGGTATTACTGCCTGATGTGTGCATTTGTTGCAGAAGCGATAAGGAATTGACAATTTACCATCTGTGACTAATCTTTCATGTTCAATTGTAGAAGTCAAGTTTGTTTCAAATTATTACTTTATATTTTAAAAAACTACCGAACTTCAAAAAGGTCCTATATTTGAGGTATATTTAATTAATAATTTGTTTGACAAAAATCTGGATATACATAAACATAGAATGTAGTTTATATTTAAATATATATTCCTCGGAACTTGTGAAATCATTATATCTCTGAGCTTATGAAAATCTGAAATTGTAGGGAGAGGAAGAAATAATGTTACCTTTTTCTTACAACAATAAAACAGATCTGATCTCATTGGGTTATTATGCATGATTTTTTTATTATTTTGTTAAGGTACATACAACGGTTTTTGCTGAGATTCTATTGTGTTAGTAATATGGGATGACTACAGTAATTTGTAAAGATGTGCATTTAATTTTATATCATGTTTTTGGCTGAATACTGTTAATTAAAATCTAGAAGAAAATTGTGTTTTAAATGTTCTTGTATAAAAAATGTACAAGTCTCCTATATTGCCAACGTCAAATATGCAATTAAGAAGATTTTTAATTAATTAATTGCTTTTTATTTAAGTCGTGTGCAAACATACCTATTTCATCAAATGCTGGTGCCCCTTGGTTGCTAAATTTTTAGCTTATTACGTTAATATTGGTCTTAGGATGTCTTATATGATTATGGCTTTAACAAGAATGGGATTTTCTGTTACACGGAATCATCAGTATACAATGCTGCTTCCTCATGCTTTTCTAGTTGTTTGCCTTGTTTACGCATCTACATTTCTCCATTAATTTTGGTTGTAAGTTGTTCTGAGACAAGTCTACTAAGATTAGTATGTAACCTAACTATAATTTATACTTATTGTATACATATGTGTATGCATGCTCGTGTGTATGTGCTAGAAATGAAATAATCCCATGTTATGTTGATCTAATTGACTGATCAATTTTAATTTTGAACTTCTGTAGGAACGACCAAGATTAAGAATCTTGAGAATAATGCCGGTTCCTTGAGAATCAAACTCACGGTAGATGATCTGAAGGAGATTTCTGAAGCAGTCCCTATAAATGAGGTCTCAGGGTCTAGAGCTAGTGAAAATCTCCTGAAAATCTCGTGGAAGTTCGCAAATACACCACCACCAAAAAATAGCGAGCAGTCAACTTAATGTACATCTCAACAAAAGTAGCTGGTACTTCACTTCTCAACTTTATTCTGTTGTAAAAGTTGCTAGAAGATGTTCTCATACTATGTGTGACTGTAATGTCTTGTTAGTACTGCTTTTGGTATTGCTTGATGATCCTTAGATATAATTGGTTATGAAGGTACAATTTTATCATTGTTCTTCCCAATGTGTTGGCCAGTGATTGGAATTACACAATAGAATTCAATCATATTACAAAAATATGCTGTTACATAATAAATCAAAAAGGATAAGGCTACTATCTGCATGTACTATAAAACAAATCAACCTTTATCTATGACTACTCTTATTTATAAACTATAAAGTCACAATAATCTATTGAAAAATGCAAAACTGAGGTGAAAAAGAATGAAAACACTACAATCCAAAACCAAAATGGTTGGTGTCCTGAAAGTATACTTCCTGGTCCTAATTTCGCACAGCCAATAAAACAGAGATGAGTACTATTGCTATCCAGTGGGAATTCCCGGGTAGAAAAGAAGTTGCTGCAAGAAGAAGAAACAGAATGGTTAATTAGTGAAGTAATCAGTTGATATCTTTACTTGTTAAGTTGTTATCAAATAACTAGCTAGGCATCTTTTTTCGTCTGCTTTACTGCTGACTAATAACAATTTGGTTCCAATATCTTCGCCTATTTTGTGGACTGTAGTTTAGGTTCCCTGTTTTACGTTTAATATGTGAGGTTCCTATTTTTTATTTTGTAATTTTGTATATCTAAGATGGCTTAGTAGTTCTCACCTTGATTATTATCATCTGAGGACACTGTTGATCTTGATACATTAATGCCTAGCCTTTCACAGTCTGATCCAAGGGCACCTATAGAAACATAAGTATTGTAATTCTGTTATGTTACTTTCAACTATTTTTAAAGAATATTAACAAAATTAGTATACAAGTTTGAGTCCCAATATCAGCTAGATTCGTACATTCACTGAAGCAGGGGAAGGCTGTAATATTTAGAAGATTAGAGTATCCTGGCTTGCATTGACATGTTTGTCCATATGTCAAGTTTTTTTTGCATGTACCTTCACCACAATAGGTCCAGTAGCAAGCTAAAAAACCAAAAAATTGATTAGGATAAAATGAATAAATAAACAAAAACAAGTTGTTATGATTTGAGTGATATAGCAGGTATATGAGGGAAGTTGTAAATTACGATCGAACACAGATATGTTGGTTGGAATGGATGGAATTGGAGGAGCAGCTGACAAGCAAGAGTAGTCCAGGGAGCCTGTAGAAATGTGAAAAACGTGAATTGATTTGTGTCATATGCTATAACTAGGATATTCAATTTCTATCAAGTAATGAACTTACAATTGGGAATAATGCAGGGAAGGAAGTCAAGGTCGTCTTCTTGGTTAGAACGTGTACGGAACCAACCATTTTCACATTTGCATTTAAAGCCGAATAGAGAACTTCGTGCTGTCTCACATGTTCCTTTCCCGCAGTTCACCTCACTGCATATTTCATCTGTATACATGGACAAGACCTATTACTCGATCTTGAGCTTAAATTTCTATTGAAATAGTAATGAATTGCACAGTGAGTTATGATGTTCTCATAAATTGTTCATTATTTGATGTAATAAACAGATACTGTTTATTATGTAAGCTTGTGTTTTTTGAATATTTGGAACATAAAGATTCCTGTCTAATTCTATTTTTACATGGAAGGAATATAGTAGTAAACAAAACACGGGAAATTGACCAGAATCTTTGGTTACTTGTATAGCACATATACAAGTGGTTGAATGGAAAAGAAAAAGGGAATGTACTAAGGTAATGCATTGCATTTTTAATTATAAGATTAATCGCTAGAAGGTATGCTAATTACCTAAACCCGGCTAGCAAATTTTAGAGTACTGTTAACATACGTAGACTATATGAGCGTGAAAAAGAGAGATTTTGAGATATATACCCAAGGTTGGAGAGAGACTGGGAGACAAGTTTGCTGCAACAGTGCAGCTAGAAGAGCAAGAAACCATATTTGTGTTTGTGTGTGTGTGTGTTTTGGGGAGATATCGGATATATATGAGAATGAGAGAGAAAGTTATAGAACAAAGTGTATATATAGTTTCTTAAAGTTTACCAGGGGAAGTTGCTGCAAGAAGAAGAAACAAAATGGTTAATTAGTGAAATAATCAATTGATATATTTACTTGCCAAGTTGTTATCAAATAACTAGCTAGGCCTCTTGTTTCGTCTGCTTTACTGCTGACTAATAGCGATTTGGTTCCAAATTTCTTCACCTATTTTTGGGGTTGTAGTTTAGGTTCCCTGGACAGTGGGATAAAAATACCAGTATTTTACGTTTTATATGTGTTCCTATCTTTTATTTTGTAATTTTGTATATCTGAGATGGCGTAGTAGTTCTCACCTTGATTAGTATCATCTGAAGGCGATGTTGATATTGATACATTAATGCCTAGCCTTTCACAGTCTGATCCAAGGGCACCTATAGAAACATAAGTATGGTAACTCTGTTATTATGTTACTCTTCAACTATTTCTAGAGAATATTAACAAAATTAGTATACAAGTTTGAGTCATTTGTCAAAAAAAAGAAGAATTTTGAGTCCCAATATCAGCTAGATTCGTACATTCACTGAAGCAGGGAAAGGATGTAATATTTAGAAGATTAGAGTATCCTGGCTTGCATTGACATGTTTGTCCATATGTCAAGTTTTGTTTGCATGTACCTTCACCGCAATAGGTCCAGTAGCAAGCTAGAAAACCAAAAAAAATGTTGGGATAAATTTGAAAACTAAAGAAAAACAAGTTGTTATGATTACAGTGATATATGTATGTGTATATGAGGGAAGTTGTAAATTACGATCGAACACAGATATGTTGGTTGGAATGGATGGAGTTGGAGTTGGAGGAGCAGCTGGCAAGCAAGAGTAGTCCAGTGAACCTGCAAAAATTTGAAAAATGTGAATTGATTTGTGTAATATGCTATCACTGGTATATTTGATTTCTATCAAGTAATGAACTTACAATTGGGAATGATGCAGGGAAGGAAATCGAGGTCGTCTTCTTGGTTAGAACCTGTACGCGACCAACCATTTTCACATTTGCATTTAAAGCCGAATAGAGAACCCCGTGCTGTCTCACATGTTCCTTTCCCGCAGTTCACCTCATTGCATATTTCATCTGTTTGTCGCATGAACAAGAATTATTACTTGAACATTTAGCTGAAATTTCTATTGAAATAGTAATGAATTGCACAGTGAGTTGTGATATCATAAGATGTACATTAGTTGATGTTATATATACAGCTTTGTCTGTTTATTATGTAAGATTGTGTTTTTTGAATATGTGGTACATAAAGATTCCTCTGTCTGATTCTATTTCTACATGGAAGGACTAGAGAAGTAAACAGAACACGGGAAGTTGACCAGAATCTCTGGTACTCGTATGACAGATACAATGTTGTTGAATGGAAAAGAAAAAGGGCTAGTACAAATGTACCAAGGTAATGCATTGCATTTTTAGTTATTTGATTAATCGCTAGAAGATATGCTATCTACCTAAACCCCGCTGGCAAATTTTACAGTACTTTTAACATACGTAGATTATACGAGGGCGAATAAAGAGAGAACTTGAGATATATACCCAAGGTTGGAGAGAGACCAGGAGACAAGTTTGCTGCAACAGATACAGCTAGAAGAGCCAGAAATAACGTAACATATCTGGGGTACGAAACCATTTCTTGTGTGTGTGTGTGTGTTCTGGGGAGAGATCAAATATATTCGAGAGAGCGACAGATAAAATGAAGGCGATGTTGTAGTAAAAGAACAGAGTGTATTTATAGTTTCTCAAAGGTTACCATGGGAAGATGTTGTAGTATATATGTATAGAGAAGGTATTTTACGGTTAATCTACATACATTTGAGCTGACGTATGAGCTGATGGGGTTACTCAGTGTTTTAATGGTTAGATCGGAGAGATTGAGAGTACTAATCCACGTTTAGTCTGTCTTAATGTATGAACTTGAGAGAAATTTAACACGAATTAAGCTTAGAAGCCTGCCTTTGTTGAAAATTTAAAGATCAGTTTGTCTAGAAGTCTGAAAATGCAGATTTGCAGTGATAATAAAGTAAAGAAACTTCTGCCCACGTTTAGACTTTAGTCTTACTTTAGTGTTTGTTATGATAATTTAGAAATGTGAGACAACAGGCTCTTGGAAGCTTCTAAACACGTTGACTGCGATTTTTACAGGGGTTATGGTTTGTAAGAAATCAGATTGTACAGATGAAATTTTAACGGACAAACTATACCGAAACAAATAAAATGTACTCTTTTTTTTTTGTAATTATCTGTTTCTAAGAAGTTACAATTTTTTTAAGGTACGCCGTAATTAGGTCCGTCCCTGCCTTTGATCAGAATGCAGACGGGGATTTAGACATGGTACAGAGTAATTTATTTCATTTGAGGGTTTCTTGCGATTTTGGCGAATTTCATCCTTTCTTTGTTAAGATATGTTTGAAGATGCAAAACATGCTTCAGGGAAACTTAGTGATCCCTGCCAAAAAAAAACTGAGTGCAGAATGTAAAATATCACATCATGTTGAAAAGAGATGACATGAAAAAATACAGTTATCGAAACTCGAGACAGCTGCAGTCAAATCAGAAGGTTTGGTCTTATTTGCAGGAGAATGGCAAATGGCAAAAGAAGGGGAGTCTTTGCAGGCCTTGGTTTATAAATCCATTTTTAAAGATAGGTTTCGCAAGATATTGTTATAGGTGATGTACTAATAATACCACTAAATCCTGTACTTATATATAGCTTAATTTAGAGAGATTTGATGGTAGAGAACAGATGGGGAAGGCAAGCAAATGGCTTAAAAACCTGGTGACTGGGAAAAAGGAGGATAAAGATAAGAAAAAAGATGCTTCCTTCTCCCTAGAGGACTTGGTGCTTCCAACAGCAAGTATTCCTGAAACTCCAAATCAAAAGAGAAGGTGGAGCTTTGTAAAATCAATAGCAAGCACAGATACTAACAATCAAAAGACTAGTAGATCCCTTGATGCCATAGCCAGTAAGAAGTTGGTGCCACGAGACTTCTTGGAATGTTGGAATCAGCAAAACCAAGGTGCAGGTGCAAAAAAACTGGTGACATGTATCGTAGAAGCAAAGTATGGAAATGAGCGGAAAGTTACCACAGCCATCCCTGTGGCAGACAATGAAGGTAGGCAGACAGTAGTTCCAGCCCCATTTGCAGTGACTAGGCAGTTTAGGGCTCTTGGAGATGCTGCTGCCACCAAAATTCAGGCCTCCTTTCGCGGTCACCTGGTATATACACCACAACTTCTATTTTCTTTGTTTTCTTTTTTTCGTTTTATCACTGACAATTTTCAGAGTTGTACATTGTATAGTTGTGTCTGTGCTGGAAATGATAATATATACCTTCTTCTTGCAGGCAAGGACAGCACTGAAAGCTTTGAGGGGGCTGGTAAAAATTCAAGCCCTAGTAAGAGGTTATTTAGTGAGAAAACAAACAAGTGAGATGCTAAGGTGTATGAATGCATTGATGTCAATTCAAGTTAGGGCACGATTTCAGAGAACTCGGAATACTGAGGAACCACACATAATTGTGAAAAGAAAATTAGCTCACGAAGAACCAACACATGACCAGCTAAGAAGAGGAGCATCTGTGAGTTTGAATCTTCATCAGTAGCAGTTTCAAATGTACATTTTTTGTTGTTTTGGGAATTCAATTTGTCGTTATATATATGTAGGAACATTTGAATCTCCGTAAAACAAGGGGATCCTGGAGGCGGAATACAGACCTTACAAGTCATCAGCCAATGAAAACCAGGGAGCATGAGCTCCGGACAAACTATTCAGGAAAGATTTCAGCTTCAAAACAAGAACATCAATTTCGTCAACACCCAAATCAATCACCACTCACAGATAGATCTTCTACACAGTTCGAGGAATTTTCATATGGAATACCTAATAGAATACCTCAGCAAAACTATAGTGTGTCTAATTTTAACCACGTAAAAGCACCACCGTCACCTTCAGTAGATTACTCAAATACCACATCTCACAACTCTCAATTTGTACATAGTTACATGGCAAACACACAATCCTCTACAGCAAAACTCAGGTCACATAGTGAACCCAAGCAGCGGCCTTTCAAACAAAAGGCTAAGCGATCACCATCATTTGGAGGTATAGATTCAACACCAGATGACAAGAAACAAAATCAATCCTCAAACGGGAAAAATAGCCAACAACCTTGGTTGATCAAAATTTACCGAGCTGCAAAGTCTAGCAAGGATATCAGATGTAAATCCAACAGCATGGGAGCTAGCAGTACGTCCTATTGCGGAACTCTTACTGCATTATGAGGTCAGTAATCAGGTATCAAGGCTTCCTACTAGAATGCTGAACCAATCTTTACATAATGTTGAAGATGCTGAATCTGAATTTTCACTTGACCTCAGGGTGCTGTGAATGTATACTAAACACTCACATCCCATCATCAACGACTCATGTCAAGGACTTAAAGAACTAGTCTGAATAATAAATGACACCTGGTCGAACAGATATCTTTAAAAACATCATGTAAGAAGTTGAAGCAATTTACTAATACGAATATTAGTCAGATTGTTCCAATTTGCACTAATAAGAATATTAGTCAGATTGTTCCAGTTATGTATCTTTTAAAGCCTTTTTAAATTCACAAGAGTTTTGCAATCAGTGCAAATGCCACAAGTTGCCCAAAAGAGTTTTTTTTTTTCCCTGATCAGTGCCACCATGAAAGCTCAACGCTAGTTCACCACCAACTTTCTTATACATCCCATCTCCGGTTCATTACTCTGCAATTCAGTCGAACTCAACAGCCGAAAATGAAGAGAAAGTAGATCGTATACGACCCATATATTTTGTATTTCCCCAAGGTTCAAGAACAGTAAAATGTTGATACAAACTCAGAGAAGGGAAAATGTAGATGGGGGACAGCAGCACATCTCAAAGATGAACAATGGACCACTACAGATTCATTAATTATGTAGGCCAAGAAAGACAAGGAAAAGTGAATTATACAACAATTAACTGATAAATGGTCTGCAGTTAGACTACTTTCTGCTAGATTCTGGGTACCAAACATAAATTCCAATGATATTTGAGGTCCTGGTCAATCCTAGAACTACAAAATTTTAATTGGAAAGTCGTAAATCCATGCAAGTTAAAATTACATGGAAAGAACTATTGCTGCAGCCTATATGACCAGCCCTAGCAACTGCCAATATATCATGGAAACTAACTAAAAAGTTCAAGACTACATTCTACACATAGGTCATTTCACTGGTACTGATCTTCCTGATGGGCTGTATTCTCTTTGAAGCTCTTGGCCAACCAAATAGCAGTTTCTCTAGGAGAAACCTTGCCAGGACCAAATGGCTTCAACAACACTCCAAGTTCATCAAACCGCGCCTCATTTAACAATCTTGCACTAAATTCAAGTAATCCCTCCAATGCTTCAGCACGCTGCTGGTGAGAAGAAGTGTCAAAACGATGTTGCCTTTGGTCTGAGGAGGTTTTGCTTGATGCTCCTGCTGTTGCATCTTGATCAGAACATTCACTACTTCCGTGCAAAGCATCTGCCACACTAAGTCTGCCGGATGTTTCATCAGAAACAATACATTTATCCTTCATGGTTAAATGATCACCTTGCCGGGAGGTAGTGGAGCCTTGTGCTGAGGTTAACGATGTTCTACGACGTCGAATGTAGGAGTCTTCATTTGATGCTAGAGGAAGTTCTATCATTTTGTCAATACGAGGAGCGTTGACAGAGACATTTGGAGAACCAAAACTATCAAAGATATCAGTATTGGTCCTGCACGGAGATTCTTGAACGGCAGTCCTTGTCAATGGCAAAGATGCTCTACGATTTGAAACAGCTGATTGTTTCGTCGTAGTTCTTGAAACTGGTAGCTGCATACATCAATTAAACATAGAGTTCTAGTTCTTTCAGAAATTGATGTAAACTATAAATGTGTGTGAAAATGGTGACAATGCAATACAATAACTACAAGTCCCTGCTTCCCAAAAATATATAAAGACACAAAAACATATATGCACAAATGAAGTGTCTGACCTCCATTTAAAGACCAGAGGATCTACTTTTGAAAGAAATCAAAAAAAAAATTCAGCAAGAGTTAACATTTGTGTAAATCTTGATATAACTCCTTTTGGCAGTAGAAGCTTTTATAAGCTTCTTCAAAATTAAAAAATATATCAACAAGGATCGAAGAATCTAGAACAAAATTATAAGTTAATCTATGAAAAAAAGATATTGAAAAGTCAAGAGAGGACTCATTTATGAAAAAGATAGATGCACACCTTGCTTTAGGTATTTATCCAAAATAGACAATAAGGACTAGAAGTCTACCATCACATTATATTACAAATAAGAACACTCTCCTAAAAAACCTTTAACTACAAATTAAGTGATTAGTTTGTGTGGTGTTTTTGTGCATGTATGTGTGTGATTATAGGGAGTGAAACTTGTTTTTGTGTGTAGCTAAATGAAATCATACAAAAAAAATTGACGCAAGGCATCAGAGGCACTAGCAATGCCAAAGTACAATGTCATTACTAATATTAAATAAATTGAAGAAGCTTTAAGGAAACTTGATGCAGGATATGACTCATATCAGAGCTTTTGAACTATGTGGCTGACTAACTAAGTGTAGCTAATTCTAGGGAAACAAGTCTTCCGAAAAGCAAAAAATTGAAATAAATAAAACTAGTAAATTAGTAATAACATGAGAGAAATAAAAAAAACCTGACTGAAACCAAATGAAGTGCTTCACTCCCTCCGTCCCTGATTAGTTGTCCCTTTGCCTTGTTACACGTATTTTAAGGCGCATATAAAACATAGCTCGATAAATTATTTTTTGAATATAAAAAATTCAAAAATAATTTATGGAGCTATGTTTTTATGCACCTTAGCATGCAAAAAGTCAAAAGGACAACTAATTAGGAACGGAGGGAGTATATCTTAAGGCCTGGTCTCCATGTGGCTCCGCCACTGGGAGTACCCAACTAATAAAAGCATATATATTAATTAAAAAAAAAATTGTCATTAACTGATTTTCAATATTCCTACATATCCAAGCATGCATGAAAATTAAATGGAAAAGTATAGTCTGTTGCTTCCAGAATCTTAAAATATATGTACTACCTTTCTAGGTGAGGAATATTAGCTTTTAGCTTACTTTTGTCTGATCTTACCGGTTCAAGTTTTTTTGTCATTTCTGCTCTTTTAGGAGGACCAGAAGCTTTCTTTTGAGGATATCCTGGACTCCTAGTGACAACCGAAGCTTTTGTAGTAAATGCCTTGCTAATTACTGTCTCTCCATGCGTGTTTCCACTAGACAACTGAGAAACTCCTTGTCTGTTATATCTGGGAGTATTTTGAATCCGACGACGATAAACAGGAGACTCGTCTTCATGTAATGATATGCTAGGATTCAATGTCCTGTCATTGCTGTAAGACAGCCGCTTATCTCTGTACATGGCTCGTGGAACTTCTGACACTGCAAATCTGGTTTTCTTTACATAGTCGGTTTCGGGCCAGTAGTTTGGTAAGCTATTGCGCCTAGGGGTATTAATCTTGAGATGAATCTTAAGCACATAAGGTTGAAGGTGTTGGTGTCTGAGAAGTTCAGAAGCCTGCCACATTAAACATAACAAAAGCAATATTAGGAAAATAATTTGCACAATGAAATCTAGTCTAATCTGCTCTGTCATTTCTTTGATAAAAAGGAGAAAATTTCATAACATCGTAAGACAATGCCTTTATTGTTGTAAGAATGTGATGGAGATGTTAGGCTTTCTTATGTAAAGAATGTTATGATTTGATTCTTCCTGTACAGAGTGACTGGAGAAACACCAATTTCACAGTTTCCACCATAAAACCGCAACTATGTGTACTATTCTGAAGTTATACTGACATCTGGCAGAACTCCAAATATTTTTTGAGGTGTTTTGCTCAATATTTTAAGATGCTAACAAAGCCACAAATTGTAGGTCATGCAGAAACAAAATCAAACATTACAGTTTCAACAAATTAATATTTTTGTATATCTATTTTACTAACTATAATGTAGATAACTAATAAAAATAGTCTAAAGATTTCACTAATATTTAGCTGATAGGAAAGTGTTAGATCAATTATAAATATGCCATTGAAAAGAACATTTATAAGATAAAGATCAAAATGTTTCCATGCAACAGTAGATAATTTACAAGGTAACTTGAGCTCTAAAGAAAAGTTGTGTTTGTTTCAAAACAAATAAAATCATTTCTAAAACAATAAATAGTCATATTAAAAATCGATACTTCTACTAAAGTGTGAGATATGGATCAGAGAGAATTATGTACACTTGGCCGAAGTTCTGGGTTTTTCCGCAGCATGCTTTTAATGAGACCCCGACTGGAAAAAGAAAAGAGAGACGAACAAAAGAAAGTTACACTCTTAACAATAGAAAGAACATCATGTTGTATATACAGGATAGAGAAGATGACCAGATTATCAGAGGCAATGTATATAGACATCAACGGTTAATCCATGTATACTATTAGTTGGCCTTAAATATTTTGCGGTGAAATAAGATACGCTTGTTTAGACTAAGCTACATTCCTCCACAAACTCCTGCTTGCTCTTAGAGTATTGTAGTTGTCATTTACACATGATTCATGACACCATGTCAAGTTATTATAAATAGAACACACATTTGAGTTGATATAGTTATAGATCCAAGAAAAATGATAGTATGATACTTTATATAGATGCTTTAATAACCAGAGGAAATGGCTTACAATGCTCCACTAAATTTGGCTGGCAGTGGTGCCACAATAGACTTGTTTATTTTGTTGATCAGTGCTTGCATGTCCTGACCAAGTAAGACATCACGTAAGTTGCTTAAAGCCCGCAAAAGATTAGAGAGAAGAAATAAGAAGCTAATAAGCGAACAAGCATAATATAATTTAGGTTAAATTCTTTGCATCCAATAATTGTATGAGTAAGCTACTCTGTAAAGTGCAAACCATGCATGTCAAGAACATTTATGGTTATCTTGTTAACAATCATTACAAATAAGATTGTAAATTCAACTCAGGCCTTGCAATCACTCAATATTAGGAGATTAACAAAGAAAATGTGATTACTATAAAATTAAAAATATATGTTTACTAATTATTATTCATCCCATTAAGTGCAAGCAAAGCATGACCCCCACAGTAGAAGTGTAAATACTCTTTTCTTTTGGACACCAAGCTATCAGCCAACAATAATATATAGTGTAGTTTCTTTTCTTCTCTACACCAAACTGGGTGTGCAACCAAGTTTATATGTAGTTATGTACTGTAATAACAAATAACTTTTTATAGGTCATAAGTCATTTACATATCTAACTGAGCTCTCAAGATAGTGAAGGACCCAGAAGTTAACCTTTAAGTTTCAAATTATGATACTAGTTGATGTAACTCTTATAAGATGAGGCCACTACTATTTGAACAAGAGGGGGAATTAAGAATATGTAAATTACTTATTATAGTCTAAAGTTATGGAGTCAAAGGGATAAATTTGGCGGGGTATCTCATATATGCACCCACTTTGAAACGAAATAAAACTTCAACAAATTTTTATGTATTGGGGTTAGGAAACATTCGTCATTAGTCAGTACTTTTATAGAAGATTCCCTGACTCTGTGTCTTTTGTTACTCCCAAAAAGGTTGCACTTCCGTCTCAGAATCCTAGGTCTGATCAGGATTACATATAGCAATTTTATAAATGTAGTAGGCTCAGTAACGCTCTTCTTTTTTAAGAAAAGTCAATCAGACAATTACATTACGATATGAGATATATTTTACTTTCTGATTCATCATTGGAATATTACCAAGTATAAGTGCGCTTATTATAAACCAAAAAGTTGAGAAACTAGCTTTTTGTTTGTTTTAAGGAAACGAGTTCCTCCATATTAAAAAAAACAAACTAAGAACTGTCACCATTTTCCTTGATAACTTCTATTGATAAGATAATCATACATTATCATGCTTTGACTATGAAATGTTATTCCATTAGTTATAATAACTATTTCAACGAGGATCTCCCACGTATTGAACCTCTGATCTTAATTTCGTATTACCAGATAACTATATAGTTAATCTGCTGAACATACATAATAGGAACTGGTGACCAACAAAAGTCTTATCTATGCCTGAAATTGATATATAACCCTTTCAACTTACAAAAGCTTTGAATGCAGGCTTGTGAGCAGCCATCTCATATATACAACATCCTGCAAAACAGAAGTTTCTACAAAATCAGTGCACGTAGAAATAAAAGAGTTCGACTTTGCCAGCGTGCAAATTCCATCCAGTGATCTACATATTTAAAAAAATGTATTTTACTTACCCATAGACCATATGTCTGACTTGGAACCATAAGGTATATCAGCAAGAAGCTCGGGGCACATATGACTTGGGGTCCCAACAACCTAGGTTAGGCAACAGAAAAACCCACAACAATAAGAGACTTTAATGAAAAACTTGCAAGATTGAATCAGTTTACAAATTCAAATCACTTACAGAAGAAGCAAGATCATCAGAAGTCAGCATCTTGGCCAGTCCAAAATCACCTGGAAGAACAGTTCTTTCTAGTGATTTAGCAAATTTATAGCTATATGAAGAAATTATGAAGAGCGACTAGAAAAAAAATTCTACACTTACCAAGGCGAATATCTTGATCTTTTGTAAGAAAGATATTTGAGCACTGTCACAAAATTATAAATGATATGAATAAATTTGTCAAAATTTTGGAAGCAATAAGTCTAGTAGTTTAATCCAGAGATGCATATAACCTTAACATCGCGGTGAAGGACGTGATTAGTATGCAGATAATCGAGCGCCATTAGAAGTTGAACCAACCACCTGCAAAGCTTCTGCAATTCAGGAGTTATAGATCAAAAATAGATTAATACATACTTCTGAAATCATATTTGATTTTTTTTTAAATTACACAAGCGCAGAGGTGGAAGGAGAAAGATTGTTGACTTAAGACACCAAGGAGAATAATTGGAGATAAACTAGTTTAGCTGTACAAGTCAGATAAAGACCTCTTCAGAGAATAGAACCCCGTTGGCTTTCTTTATTACTCCTGCCCTGCAAAATGGAAATGTGCGAGAGGCTGATGATTCATGATGTGAACGCTTGAAGCTAAAAGACACACACAAGCTTATACTCAATTTGCAAGTTACTTACATGTCTCCTCCTTCACAATAGCCTATGATTATACAAACATAGCAACCCTGTAAGCAATGGCATCAAAATTGTCATGTTGATACAAATATTGTATGGCAAAACAAGTATCCTGGTGATTTTCAAACACGTTTATGTGCTGCAGTCCGTGCTTGTCGATTTTGTAGTTGCATTTTAACCTTTGCCCCTGATAAACTTATTTAATTGTTGTTAGCTGTGATAGGGTTTTTTAATTGTGGCCAGGGGTTTTCTGAAAGGTCTAAAAGGCAGTAGGTTGCTACAATTAAGATTTGTTGGTCAAGACAGCTTGGTGTCACTAGTTTGCATGTTATGAATCTCCTGGGTTGTTGACAAATCATGAGTGACTGAAACTCCGGTACATTGGTCCGAAGCTGGTACATATGTTGCTACACTTGCATAAGTTGCAATAGTAAAGAAGATTTGAAAAAAAAATAGATTCTACATATTGATTGTGCAAAAGGGATACACCCGGCAAACAAAAGAGGCATCTGAAACATATATCTTCTTTTCTTGTTAATAATCTGAAACATATATCACTTGCACCTATACTACAATTATTTGGCCAAGTCTTGCAAGTTCAACAAACAAGTGATATGAAGATGTATCAAGTAGTTAGGAAAGCGAAGAACATAGAATACAAGGACCAAGTTTACAATGCATAATTTGCATACCTTCTCCACCCATGAATCCTTATACTCCACAATAAAGGGATTTCTCATTCTGGAGATAAGTTCCATCTGTAAAATATGATCAATTAGTTTACCAGAACTATTATGTACATCATTCGATCCAAATAACAAACTGGAAGAGATCTGTGTTAGTAGCATGGCAGTTTAAGGAGCACCATAAAATCTATATAGATAATTGATTACTGAAGTTGGAATCTGAAATAGTAATATATGTTGTTACCAGCACACCACTGAATCATGTTCACAACTACTAAAGATGGCAATTTTGCATTCCACATGTATGTTCAATGCAATTCCACACTAACGATAATGTACGTTAACTTGTTCTTGCATAAGTACTAATGTTGTGAAACACTTCCATGGTGTACATGTCATATATTTCTTGAGTGCAAAAAGTGGTAATACCAGCTTTTTGAGAAAAGAATAAAAACCAAAATTTATGAAAGTAACGGATTTGATAATTTAATAATGGTGGAAAGAGCAGTAACCTCCTGATGTGCAGACCTACGAGTCCTGTCAGTTTGCCGGGCAAGACGTATCTTCTTCAAAACATACCTTGACATGAAAACATGATATAAGGAAGTCAATAAACACATCAATGAGACACTGCTTGGTATGCAAAAGAAACTTCTGCATTATTCATTTAAATATGCTGGCAAGTAACATAATAATTCACACGAACTGGACAAGAGAAACAAAAATATCAGTTTCAGTCTTACTTTTTCTTTTCAAGCTTATGCCTCACAAGAAGGGCAGAGCCAAAAGCTCCTTTTCCAATCTGCTCTAGCACTTCATATTGCTCCATATGTCAATCAACTTGTCGCATTTACACGTACAAGGCAAAATGAACGAGTCCTATCAAACATCTCAATAATCAATAATAATTCTTTATAAAACCAAACTTCAATAGCAGAAAGAATCTGCATTTGCAGATAACAGATAGTAAGAGTTTCAAGAATGCTAAAAACTGATGCGTACCCTATACGAACGAAAAGTTCTGAAACCATTAAATTTCAGCAAGATAGGTCCATCATATTTGACGACTTAACTAGATCAGCTCAAAGAAATGCTAAAATTACACCAGAAACCCTAAGTTGAGTAAATCACTGACAAACAACAATGAAAATATTGACCAAATTAACATCTGAACTAGAACTGCCATTTTTCAAAATCATTAATTTTGTTAGTGCTGAGTAATCCATATATAATAACAAACCATTTCAATTTCTCCTGAACACTTCCTCGTAATTCTTAATCTCAACAATATTCAGTTTTACATAGTCTACCTCAATAAGAACTATGAGGTATCAAACACGGTTCTAAAACAAGTTTATTCTTAACTAATTGAAGTAGGCTAAAGATCAATTACATTACGGATAAAAGTAAACAAAATCGAACCAAATCTTAAGCTCTATTGCGTTGTTGAATCGATAATATAAATTTTCCTAAAAATTTTGGTTAATTTGACAAATATTTTTCGAAACCGACTACTTTTACCTAACAAATCATAATCATTTCGGCCTTCTATTCAACCATCAAGACAATTAACTTAAACTGTTTAATGTCCTTTGTTTCATATAAAAATCTATAAGTAATGTCCTCAACTTCGAAACAGTCTACAAAATAAACAATAAATTACAGAAAAAACATCAACTAATCAATTAACAGAGACGGTAGTAACAAACATCACGAATTCCAAACTCTAAACCTAAAATCAAGAGGCTCGCAAAGTAGAAACAGTTAGAAATCACCAACAAACTACCAAATTACACACTAAAACAAGTCAAATCATACATACAGATATTTGTAAGTAATTATAGACCAGGAAATGAGGAATGTAGCTGGAGAGATTGAGATGGGAGAGACAAAATGAAAGATAAAGAGAGAGACATATATCATATATGTAGATGCATTGAATAATTGCATATGAAAGTAAGTGAAAGCTGACAAAAGAGAAGTAGAATGACCTTGATAAATGTGAAACAATGAGATCACGAGTTGCAGCTGAGTAATTACAAAGCCTGGTAGTAGTAGTTGTTTAACTTTGAATTTTACACCAATTGTAGTAGATACTAAAGACGAAGCTACACTTCATCCACCATTGTTAAGTGTAGTGAGAGAGAGAGAGAGAGAGAGAGAGAGAGAGAGAGAGAGAGATGTTATTAGAGAGAGAGAGAGAGAGATGTTATTGGAGAGAGTTGGAGGAGAGAGAGGGAGAGAGAGGACACAATAAGACCATACAGACTACAAGGAAAGAGACAAATCTAGAGAGAGAAAGGAGTGGGGGTGTTAACATTATTTAATTACACTCACTCACGTTCTCAGATTAAACTATAACTTCTTTTTTTTTTTGCTAAGTAAGATTAAACTATAACTGACTTATTTTCAAAAAAAAAAAAACTATAACTGACTTTAGCGAGTAGTATAATATATCATTTCATAATGATAATTTAAAAAATAGGAGTATTGAATTTGGTAAATTAATTAATAATTACCAAGTATATTTTATTTATTTACATTTATATACTATAAAAAGCAAGAGATGGGTGTGATGGATTTATTTGTTTTAATATCTGCATTGCAATTTGCAAGCAATTAATCTGTTATCGCTGCTATATATTTTTGTTGCATTAATTATGTAGTTAATACTAATTAAGTTTTCACATTATGGCATACAAGAGTGGGGGCAATAGTTAATATTTGTACCATCTTTGCTTTTCACTTTTCACCTGTTTTTGTTACTACATTACCCCATGCTCTATAATTTGGGTGTCAGTGTGTCTGCAAAATGTTTTTTTTTTATTTATTTCCTGATTAAAAATTATTTATAACTTTTGGATTTGAATGAATTTTTATTTAATTATTGTAATTTTTTTTATACAAACTTTCGCTGTGAAATGAAAAGTATTGAATTAACAAGATGTGGAGGATGCGGAAAGAGACACAAATCTATGTGGCTAGTGAGTTTGAACAAAGGATAAAAGACAGAAACATTGACCAGCTACAAAAAGTTGATAATTTTACCAGATCAGTGCTCGAGTTAGCGAATTGGGTACTAAAAAATAGTATAAAATGATGTGTCATTGCCAATGATGATGTGACATTTGGAAATATTTTTATTGGTATTATTAATGTGAATACACATGGGTCCATTAATATAGAGCCAATTATATTCTAACACACGTAATTCGGTACATTTTTTTGTATTAAATTCGGTACCTCTAACATTATTCATTTTATAAATAAAATAAAGAAAAAGTGAATCTCTAAAAATGAGGGCAAATCCAAAATTACTATGTAATGGGTTATAAAATGTTGATTTCATTTTAAACGGTTTTGTTGTTTGTACCAAATAATGCACTCAATATATACAATTTACTTGACAAATCTTTTAGATTTGTAGGTCAGTTATTATGGATACATTTTTTTTTTGGGTAGGTAAATCATGATACAGAGAGGGGGAAACATCAAACATTATCCACGGATAAAGGGAAGAGTGGAGGGTTACATCATTGTATTGTGATAAGTTGTTGACAATTTAATTTAACTCACAGTTTCCCTCTAAAAAGTCTTCGTCTCTAATTTATGACATTTGCTTCGTCTTTAAAGCGTTTTTGTTATTTTATTATTCATTTTTTATTGTTTTATAATCCATTTGGTGAACTATTTATTTTATTATTTGTGTCAAATTTTGATTTGAAATAAAAAATATTATGCTTATTTTAAATTTAACTCCAATCTTTTGCATGCATGACGATGAAGTAGATAATTTACGGAACTCAATTAGTCATTTTGTACTTCAAAATACAATCACGGCCGTTAAAACGCGTTGATTATTAACGGAAGTCCGTTAAGTGGTGTCACATCAGTTGCAACGTGGACGTCATATCAACAATCAGTTAATCACGTCATCAATCACGTCAGAACTTAATGTCCTCAACCTAATTCATCACTAAACACTCTACTAATTTTCAATTCGGTCATTTAGTTGAAAAAATTTAGATTTTTGGAAAAATATGTAATTTTTTTTTTAAAAAAAACACATGATTTAGATTTAATTAGAAATTGTAATTATAAAAAATAAAAAAATACTCAAAACTAATTATTACAATACTTGTTCCCTTTATCGACTTAAAAGTAAATGAACTAACAGGTATTTTTTATTTTATTTTTTCTTAAATTAAAATCATTCAAAAAATCTAAACATTCTGGCAACAAAAAAAGTGTTGTGGAATAAAAACCGTGCTTGCGAATTTAATGCTAGGGTTAGAGGGCTTCGAGCTTTAATGGTTGTTCTCGTGTTTCGTGACTAAATCGGTCCTCACAAGATGTCTATGTATCTCAATTTGTAATTGAGAATCAAGCCAAAAACGTAGTTCTTGGTGTTGCCATCGGGGCTATGGCGGCAGGGGCACACCAAGGACGCGGTGACTTGCATGTCCTTATTCGAGGTTGAAGTCTAAAACGTTGTAGATGACGTATGAAGTTGTGTCCAAAACGTAATTCTGAGATGAGGGGTCAGACCATTTATATAGGCGTTTAGAAGCCTAGTGGATAAGTATTGATTTCCTTGAAGGATAAATCTTATCATTGACGGTGGATAAGTATTATCACTTGATTGAAGGATGAGTCTTATCTTTGATGGTGGATAAGTATTATCACTTTCTTGAAGGATAAGTCTTATCCTTGACGGTGGATAAGGATTAATTCTAGATCTTTCCTTGTAGGAGTTGTTTCCATATCATAACGGACTTGTATTGAAAGAAACCCACTTGTATTAGAACAAGCCTGTATTTGACGTCTTCTAATACAAGTTGTACTTCTAGCCCAAATATTAATTATGAAATTAATATTTAATTAGAGTTTCGGGCCTTATTAATGGGCCTTATTTATGGACCAGCTAGGTTTAATTAATGCAATATTAATTATGTCTTTGGGGTTATTTTTAACCCATATCATTTGCCCCCAACTTCTATGATAATGCACTAGGATTTCATAGAAGTTATACCGGTCTTTTTCGAGACTTGGGGTCTTTTTATCCCTTACCCGGGACTTACTACCCTTTTCTGGGGATTTTAATATACACTAGTGTTTCACGAGTATCGTCTTGATGTAAAGTGTGGAGCGACCTACACATTTATGACGATTTTGCCTTATTCGAGGTTAACTTGACATTTGCATAAGCTTCTTATGTCTTATATTGTCTTGTTTTGGCTTCAAACCTTTCATTGAGCATATCGAATGATGGGGTTTGGACTGAATGTCTTAGGTTTATGGGGTTTCAACCCTTCACCCTTACGAGTTCTTACTGATGGATCCACTCGTAGTGATTCATTCTCAAGTCTATCATATCAAACTTCTCCTGATCTTGAAATTTTCGCTAATTAATAATAGGCATCTTAGGCTTTCTTTTGTATGTTTATTAGCAACATTCACCCTTCGGGGTTCGTTGTATTCAACTCTATTTGTGCAGTTGACATGCATATTTTGTATGCTTTCCTTTGCATTCATTTGTAGTTTGTCTTGACAAAGCTTTGAGGATGTTTCTACCAATCAAAACGGGCTCAACCCTTCATCTGCTTTCTAGGAAGCTCATGATTTCATCGAACCTTATTTCTACTTGTCCTACTAGCGGATCCTTTTAGGATGCACTAAACATAATAAACTTTTAAGTTTGAGGCATGCCAAGTCCTTGGCGCCTCATGCCCTTTGAGGGTTTCTAACTTATACGAGCCTCGTCCAAACACATTCTTGACTTTGTAGGGCCCTTCCTCATTAGGGGCTAATTTTCATTTCTGTCCAACCCCGGATGCTTCAATCTTTCTTAGAACCAAGTCTCCTTGACGAAAGAACCTTTTTTTAACCCTCAAATCGTAGTAGAAAGATGCTCGCTTCTGACGTTCAACGATCTTGGCATTTGCCTCATCTCTGACTTCATCAATTAGATCAAGAGCCAACCTCATACCTTTTTCATTCGATTCAGGCTCAAAGGCCCCTACTCTTGGGGAGGTATGAGTAATCTCCACTGGCACCACGGCTTCTGCCCCATAGGCTAACATGAATGGAGTTGCTTCAGTAGTAACCTTGTAAGTTGTACGATATGCCCAAAGTATAGGGATCAACTCGTCCACCCAAGTGTTCCTTGAGCGTTCAACTCTCTTCTTGAGTCCATCTAGGATGATTCGGTTGGCCACCTCGGCTTGTCCGTTTGCTCGAGGATGAGCAACTGATGTGAATCGTAACTCAATGTTGTTCTCCTCAGGATACTTCTTGAAATCTTCATTGTCAATCTGCTTCTCATTGTCCGTGACCAGGATTCGTGGGATTCCATATCAACACATTACACTTTCCCATAGAAATTGTAATACTTGGTGGGTGGTTATCTTGGCTAGAGGTTTAGCCTCAATTCACTTAGTGAAGTAGTCAATTGCCACTATCAAGAACTTCCTTTGTGCACTTGCCACTGGAAATGACCCAAGTATGTCCATGCCCCATATGGAAAATGGGTTTGGTGAGTTAACTGATGTTAACATCTCGAATGGTTGCCTAATTACAAGTACATGCTTTTGACACTGTTCACACTTCTTCACATAATCTTTCACATTAGCAAGCATATCTGGCCAGTAGAAGCCTAGACGGGTGATTTTATGAGCAATGGCCCTACCCCCCAAGTGCTCCCCATAAATTCCCTCATGGACTTCTTTCAAGGCTAACTCCGCCTCCTGGGGTCGTAGACACTTCAAGTAAGGAATGACAAAAGACTTCTTGTATAAGATCCCTTCGATCAAGGCGTATCTCAATGCTCTCACTGTCAACTTTCGTGCATCCAAGGCATTATTTGGTAACCATCCGGTTTCAAGATGAGCCTTAATGAGGTCTATCCAACAGCCACTTATGTTAATAGGTGCTATTAGTTTTACATTGATGCCCATGGTCTTCAATACTTGTAAGTATACACTTTCGGCATAGTTCTCTATCTCAGAAGAAGCAAATTTAGACAAGGCATCGACCTTCATGTTTTCTTCTCTAGGGATGTGTTCCATATAGAATTCATTAAACTGGGTCATGATGGCTTTCACAAGCTTCAGATATTTGGCCATGGTTTCATCCTTAGCCTCAAATTCTCCATTTATTTGTGAAACTACCAATCTCGAGTCTCCACAGACTTTGAGACTACCAACTTTAGTGCATACTCAATGAGAAATCCATTGGGACTTTGTAGCACTAAACCTGCTCCGCTTGATTTTGTTTTTTATGCCCCATCAAAATAGATCACCTAGTATTCCTTAAATACCATCTATTCATCTTGTTTTTCAACTTCTTTGCCCTCTAAGGGTACTACTTCCTGCCCCGACTTCTTGGTCGTCGATGGTACATTCAACCATGAAGTCAGCAAGTGTCTGTGCTTTAATGTCCGTTCGAGGCTTATACTTGATGTCGAACTCTCCCAACTCAATCGCACATTTGATCAGTCTTCCATTGATCTTAGGACTATGCATGATGTTTCTTAATGGTTGGTCAGTCAAAACTTCTATCTTATGCGCCTGAAAGTACGGGCGTAATTTTCTTGAGGCCATGATCAAGGCTAACACAAACTTTTCTATCAGAGAGTAGTTTACTTCTGCTCCGTGCAAAATTTTGCTCACATAGTAGATGGGTTTCTGAACCTTTGATTTTTCCTTCACCAAAACAGCTCCCAAGGTGGTGTTTGAAACTGCCAAGTATAGGTAAAGCGTTTCTCCAGGATTTGGTTTTGCCAACAATGGTGCTTCAATCATGTATTTTTTCAAGGCCTCAAAGGCTTCTTGGCTTTCTGCTGTTCACTCAAAAATTTTCATGTTCTTCAATGCTTTGAAGAAGGGTAGTCACTTTTCCCCTGACTTGGAGATGAACCTTCCCAATGCTGCCACTCTCCCAGTGAGTTTCTGAACATCTTTAACAGAGTGCGGTGGTTCCATATCCACAATTGATTTAATTTTTTCGGGGTTGGCTTCAATTCCTCGTTTAGAGACCATCAGACCCAAAAACTTGTCTGACCCTACGTCAAAGGCACACTTGGCAGGATTCAACATCATTTTATGGTGTTTCAGCACTTCAAATGCCTCTCGAAGGTGCTATATGTGATCGGCCTTATCGAGGCTTTTGACTAACATGTCATCCACGTAAACCTCCATGGTCTTGCCAATGAGATGTTTGAAAATTTTGTTCACTAACTTTTGGTATGTGGCACCTGCATTCTTGAGACTAAAGGCCATAACTAAGTAGCAGTAAACACCAAAATCAGTAATGAATGATACCTTGCGAATGTCATCCTTATGCATCTTGATTTGGTTGTATCCGCTGAAGCCATCCATGAAGCTTAGCATTTCGTGCCCTGCAGTGGCATCTATTAAAGTGTTGATCCTTGGTAGGGGAAAACAGTCCTTAGGACATGCATCGTTCAAGTCCGTAAAGTCTACACACATTCTCCATTTTTCATTGGATTTCTTGAACATTACCGGGTTAGCCAACCATTCAGGGAATTGAATCTCTTCAATGAATCATGTTTCCAAGAGCTTATCTACCTCTAGCTTTATGGCCTCTTGCCTTTCTGGAGCAAAGTTCCTCTTCTTTTGCTTCACCGTCTTCCTTTCGGGATCTACGTTCAACTTGTGAGTTATCAATTGGGGATCAATCCCTGGCATATCAGCTGTTGTCCAAGCAAAAACATTTTCATTCTCTTGGAGGAAAGATATAATGTTGCCCTTCCAGGGTTCAAGCAACAGTGCCCCAACGTAAGTGACTTTTTCTGGTTCACCAGGAACTAAGGGAATGGGGATTAAATCCTCAGCCGGTTTCCCTCTTCTATCTTCATTGTCTCTAGTGTCCATATCTTCAATGGGAAGAACCTCCCCCCCCCCCCGACTCCATCAGGCCTTAACGCAGCTACGTAGCAACTTCTAGCCATTTTCTGATCTCCTCGCTCTTCACCAACCCCGTTCCTTGTAGAAAATTTTATTTTCAAGTGGTATGTTGAGGCAAAAGCCTTAAAAGCATGAAGGCCAGTCCTTCCAAGGATTACATTTTAAGTTGAGGTTGCCTTTATAACCAAGAAGTTTAGCATTTGAGTCGTTGTCTTCGAGCCATGCCCTATAGTCATAGGGAGCTGAATTGTGCCTTCTACCTTTGATTCGACTCCATTGAATCCGTAAATAGGCATGTTTGAGGGTGTCAACTGTGAGTCAGTATATCCTATCAAAAAATTTACACTTCTGGTACAATTCATCGATGACGTGATTTTTAATAAGTATGTTTTTAATTTTAATTTAATTAAATTATGAACGTTTAGAAGAAGAAAAAATTAGTCGATGACTTAATTGAAAATAATACAAAATTGAGTGATGAATTCGCTTCTCAACTTGATGCCACATCAGCTTTCATATCATTTTTCCGTTAAGGTTTTTAACGGAACTAACAACATAAATCTATATGAAAATTTTACTTAGTTCAAGTATTTGACTGAAAACTTTTTTGGGCTGATGATCCAATTGAAAGTTTTCGTATTGTACACTGACGAAATAACTCATTAACCCCTTTTCTTAGAGAAGCTGGTTAGACCATCTCCAACACATGACATTAAAATAATGTCACTATAACACTATTTTGGTGTCAAAAAGACAATATCCATAAAATGTAGTTCAACTCATTGACACTATAATTTGACACTAAAGGGAATCTTTCACATTAAAATTGGAATATTCTAACTTTTTCTTTTATTTTTATATTGTCAATAAAATCTAAAGTTGAAAAGTACAAAATAATAAGCTCAATAGGACAAGAAAAAACTTGTTTTATTAACAAACATAATGTATAGTGAGAATTATGAAAGTCACTAAATTTGGTGTCAAAAAATCACCAAATGTACCTTTGTTATCAAATTTGATGACCCCAAACTTATTTGGTGTCCTTAATTCACTATTTTAGTGTTGTATCAAAGTTATTTTGATACTATATACATCACTATTATGATTTAGTATTAGGTTAGAAACTGTGTTTTGTTTTCAATAACACAATATACTTAAATCGAGCATGTCATGCAAGGTGGGGTTATGTTTTTTCTTAAAAACAATAATAAGACGATAGACAAGTTAAAATTCAGTACAGAGTTTCCTATAACAGAAGAATTATTATCGGCAGGATCTGCATCGACCGATATATTTATATTTTATAGTTTGTAAAACTGATCTATGAACGAAATTTTAAATATTCTAAAATGTATGTACTGTAGTGTATCACGAATCGGTGATGCAATGAAAGGGAGGACCGACTAGGTGAACTCACATCCCATCTTCCGTCGGTCTCCTTGTTGCTCCCCCACGCACCGACCTATTTACTACTAGCCCTATTTTTATCTTCTTAGTTTCATTTTTTTATTGTTATTGTTTTTTGTCTTTTTGTTTTTGTAATATAGTGGACTACGAGCATCTCATGTTAGATTTTGTCAAAACATCCTATAAAATATGTTTTTAAATACAATAAATGATAACTTTTCTGACATGATTTTAAGATTTATTTTGAATTTTTCATTTTATCAAAGCCGAATATCAAAATTTTGAATAAATATAAAAAAATACAATTGTTTAATACTCTCTTTCTTTTACATTATTTCAAATATTATATAATAAAATCAAATTGGAATTGGAATTTTGAAATATTATTATATTTATCATTATTTTTATTTTGCTCAAAATTCAACTTATATTTTAAAATACATTACACAACATTAATATCAAAATTTAGCCGCTCTCTCGTTGTTACAAAATCTTATTGATAACATATTAATCTATTAAATAAATTATATCATCAATTAATCAATTTTATGATATCAATAAATTTAATTTAAATATTTTGGACAATTAATTTAATTAATATTACGAACTTGTGGTAATTTGACATAAGGAGAAAGTTTAGGAGAATATAAGTTAATTTAGGTTTTTTTTTCTATTTACTAATTCAAAGTTTAAGAAAATTAAGTTTGACTTGAAAAAAAATATAGGAAAATATTAAGATGGTAATATCACTTTAAAAGAAATTTTAGATCTTTAAGAGAAAATTTAGGAAAATGTTTAGACAGTAAATTTGAGTAGAAGAGAAAATTTAAGAGAATATTAATATGATAAATTGAGTTGTTAAGGAATTTTAGAAGAATATTAAGTTGGTTCCAATATATATGCGAGGTTTCTTTCGAAAACTTTTTCTATTTCGAATATATTAAAAAAATAAGAAAATTCTGATATTCCAATTAAAAAAATCTCTAATCCAACTTAAAAAAAGTTTCAGACTTTTTTCTAAAAAATAGGATCTAAAGAAATGACTTATCTTTTATAAATATTAATTTTTCTAAATAGTAGGAGTTATAAAAGAAAATTTAAATTTTTAGATGTTATAAAAAGTAAATTCAAAATTCTAATTTAAAATAGATGAGTTCTAGAAAAATATGATACAATATAAATTAGAGATTATACTTACATTTTATACAACTTACAAAATTTTTTGACTTTTTTTTCTAAAAAATAGGGACTAAAGAAAGAAGTTTTATTTTAAGTATTTAAAATTAAGGAGATTTAGAAAATTAAAAAAATATGAATCGAGCGATTCTACCAGGGTTTTTTTTATATATATATAAAGATAAAAGAAGAAGCAAATTAATAGTTTTATAAAATTTGATTAGATATATAATTTTTTGATGACTTGTCTTTTATAAGTATTACTTCTTTTATATATTCATAGTTATAAAAGGAAATTTAAATTTCTAGTATAATTTCTCGATGACTTATCTTTTATAAGTATTACTTTTCTAAATATTAGGAGTTATAAAAAGAAATTTAAATTTCTAGATGTTATAAAAGAAAATTCAAAATTCTAATTTAAAATAGAGGATTTTTAGAAAAATAGAAAATATGATCAATTATAAATTAGAGATTATGCTTACCTTTTATACACTACTTTATTTTCTACAACTTAAAAAAAGTTTTGACTTTCTTTTCTAAAAAATACTCCCTCCGTCCCCCTCAATTTTTTACATTGAGGTTGAGTACAGAGGTTAAGAAAAAATGTAATTTAGTGAAGAAAAGTGAGTAAAGTGGTGGAACCAATCAATATTTAATGTATAAAGTGAAGATAGTGGAAGAAAGTAGTGGATGTGGTTAATTTTTATATTATAAACCTTTACTATTTTATGGAACTTTTGGAATGTAAAGAATTGAGAGGGACACCACAAAAAGAAAAGTATAAAGAAATGAGAGGGATAGAGAGAGTATGGCTTAAAAAAGGAATTTTAATTTTAAGTATTTAAAATCGAGGAGCTCTAGAAAATTAGAAAAATATTAATCGAGCGATTCTAGAGCTCCCGAGGATTTTCCTTTATTAACTCCTTATATATAATAAGCGTAAGGGAGATCTTATCTAAAACTTTGGTCAATCACTGTACTACCAAAAGTATACGATCCGTTGGATTATAAAACTATAAATATTCAAATCGATGAGGACCGTCACATATAATATTAAAAATTGTATTTGATTATGTTATGGATTAAAAAACGTACTTGTATATTAATTGCTAGGATTAATGAGCTTTCGAGCTTTAATGGCTGCACTCGTGTATCCGGACTAAATTGGTCCTCACAAGATGTCTACGTATCTCAAATTGTTATTGAGAATCAAGCCAAAAACGTAGTTCTGATTGTAGGATCAGGGACCTTATATAGGCGTCTGGAGCCTAGTATTTATGGTATGTTTGGGAGACTTAGCAGATAAGTCTTCTTTTTGATATTGGATAAGTATTGTATTTCTTGCTGAAGAATTCGTTTCCTTGTTGATAAAGGTTATGACTCATTGATTGCCTTTAATTGGGATTCCAGATCCTTCTTTGACTAATTTTCCATAATCAAGGCTCTTTTTATGAGCTGTATATTTTCCCTACTCATTAATTACGAAATTAATGAATAATTAGGGTGTCGGTCCTTAAATACCGACCTTTTAATTGAATTAGCAATTATATTTCTATAATTACTTTTCTGTCCATATCATTTGCCCCCCAACTTCTAGGAAAATCAATCTCGGATTATCGTGGAAGTTATTTTATTCGGGATTCACGAAATTTTCTTCGTATTGTGACCTGGTTTGACGAACATATAGTTCTAAATCAATTTTAAAACAGGAATCGGGATTTTTCATCAATTCCATAGAAGATAAATCGATTTTTGATTTTTCAGTTTATTTTCGACCAGGATCCTGGTCGAATTCGACCTTGATTTTAGCTCCTGGTCGAACTCCTTCGACCAGAATTCTGGTCGAAATTTGCTTCTATTTTGCATCCTGGTCGAATGATTTCGACCAGGTTTCTGGTCGAATACTACTGTCAGTTTGCCTCCTGGTCGAATGCTTACGACCAGGTTTCTAGTCGAAGTAGAGCCTCATTTCCCCCCCTAGTCGAATAACTTCGACCAGGATTGTGGTCGAACAGGACTTTCATTTTGCATCCTGGTCGAATGATTTCGACCAGGTTCAAGGTCGAACATGGCTTTCATTTTGGTGCCTGGTCGAATGATTTCGATCAGGAACATGGTCAAACGTGACTTCAATTTTGGTGCCTGGTCGAATGATTTCGACCAGGAACATGGTCGAACGAGACTTCAGTTTTGATGCCTATTCGAACTCATTCGACTAGGATTCTGGTCGAATACTTGGTTCGTTACAGACTTTTAGGGCCCACATATATTGGGCTTCATTTGGGCCCAAGGATTTTATTTTAGCAATTGGGCCTTCATCTTTTTATTGGGCCTTTAGCCTTTTTTAATAATTGGGCTTTTAGCCTTTCGACGAGATTTTTGGTCGAATACAAGAGCTATTTTGGGCTTTATTCGAACTTATTTGATCAGAACTTTGATCGAAAATGTGGTTTGTTTTTTGTAATGGGCTTAGTTGGGCCCAAGGTTTTTCACTGTTCAAACTCAGTGATTTGGGCCTTTAGCCCTTTATGGGCCGTACCGGCTAATGCCGGTTGCCCTTCCTTCAACCGGCCCATTTACCGGCTGTCATCCTTATATAAGGGTGAGTTCTCATTTGTTTCCATTCATTCTTCACATCTTATTTTCTCAAAGTTACTCTGCTAAATTCTTTCCAAAATTACTTACAATTTGCTCTGCTAGGGTTCTGTCGCAAGGCGATTTCCGGCGAAATTTCCGTTTTGATTTTCACCGTTTTTCTGGGTTTTCGCTTGAAGATTTGAAGATTTTCTTTGAAGATTCTGGGTTTCTTTGAAGATTTCTGGGCAATTTTCTTGAAGATCTAAAGATTTTCTGGGTTAGAAATGGCTGATCGAGCTTCCCAACGCCTTCAAAAGATGAATTCCGCTTCAAAAAGAGGTACCCCCATTCCTATTCGTTCAAAATACATGTCTTTGCATGATATGATTAATGAACGTGGGGATGAATATCCGTCAGTGTCTGCTTTAGATTCGTATGATTGTAGTAATAAATTCCATGAAGTAGATATGATAAAAGATTATAATAAGATGTATAGGGTAAAGGCCCCCTTAAAGCTTGTTCCTGCCGGCCCCGGTGACCGTTCATGTCACTGGCGGTCAAATGCTTTGTGTATTTATAGGGATGCCATAGTTGCTGGCCTTAGGTTCCCTTTTCACGAGTTTATTCCTAGACTTTTGGCAGATGTCCAAGTCAACCCTTGCCAATTACCTCCAAATGCCTGGAGGATAGTTAATTGTTTCATGGTTTTATGCCTTCGTAAAAACTTTCCTCTTTCTGTACCTTTGTTTAGAAAGATCTTTCAGTTTAAGAATAGCTCAGCCAACAACTTGGGTTGGGTGTATATAAGCCATAGGGTAGGCTTCCCTTTCATTTTTCACCCCAAATCAATCCCAGATAATAACCCCAAATGGAAAAATGAGTTCATGTATCTTGTATGGGAAGGAGGGGACTGGGGAACCCTGTTCCGTACATCTTTTGGGAGAGTTTCTGATGGTAGTCCCGGTAACATTGTCTTGAATGAGGAGGAACTCCATGCCTACTCAGAGCTCATTAAGGATAATGGGACTACCGTGGCTTGGGAGTTACTGGACGAGTTTGTCCTCAAGTCCGTTGGGCTCTCTACTGTTCATGATAAGGGTATTTTTGCTTATCCCTTTTCATTATGTCTATTTTTCTTTCTTTGTGATTTTCTGTTAACCATTTTCTGGCTTTTCTTGTAGCTGCGGCCTTTATCAACAAGACCAATGAGCCCAAGGATGTAGAGACATCCAGGATGAAAAGGGCTAGGATCGGGGATGATCCCAGGGGGAAAGCCAGTGCTCCCAGCTTCTTGATCCCTTCTGTGGATGAGGTGGACATTCCTGTGTCTGCCAAGTCCTCAGTGTGGCGCCCCAACTGGGGTATCAGGAAGAAGGACACCATTACTGGGGTGTCCAAACATGCTGTGGACTGGTCGTACCACTCTCTTACCCCTTGTGATTACAAGGATTTCGTTGCAGATTCCACCCTTGAGGGTGCTGAGCATCTTGGGGCTCAAGCTATTGCTGCGGTAATTTTCTTTACCTTAGCTATTTCTTTGAAGTTTCTGCTTATATTTTCCTAACTTTTATCTTTTGGCAGACCAATGCCAACTTTCAGGGGGTATTGTTCCAAGCTAAGGCTTGGCGTACCTCCTCTGAGGCCAACAGAGTCAAGCTGGAGAGGTCCGAGGAGGAGGTGAAGTCTCTTAAGGAGACTCTTGCCAGGAGGGAGAAGGAGCTTGCTGACGCTCAGGCTGATATTGTTGAGCTGAGGAAAGGCAAGGATGATTGCATTGATGAGTACCTTGACTCTCAGGAGTACAAGGACTTGATCGAGAAGCATGACGAGGTCCTTTTCCCAGTTCAGCATACTTCAGGATGGGAGGATGCTGTTCAGGCTATCTTGGCCAAGCATCCTGGAGTCTTTGATGCTGCTGACTTTCCTGCTCCTCACCCTCCTACTCCCTTGGAGCGTATCTTGGCTGGAGTAGATGACATGGAGGAGGATGATGCCAGGATTTTAGACCCAGGACATTCATCACCCCTCGGTGACACTTCTGCTGATGACCATGATGCTGATGAGCATTCTTCTGGCTCTAGCTCAGGGGAGGTGAAAGGCATATGTTTAGGCCTATTAATATTCCGAGGAAACAACTTAATTTAAACAAGTATGTAATAAGTAAATAATAAGGTTATATGTCACAGGAATCTCAGATAGTTTTATCTGTCAAGAGAATGGAGAATTAAAAGTCATCTACAGACTTGAAGTTATTCTACATTGAAAGAAGTTCAATTTATTGATCAAGCCTCAATGAAGTATTCAAGTTAGTGGATTTACTACAGTGACAGAGATTTCCAGTGGTGACGGAAGAAGTACAGGATACATAATTTTGTCAAGCTAAAGAAAGGAAGCCACAGCTTTAAATGTTTTAAAGATGAAGAATTATCATTGAAGTCAGTTATTCATGAAACCAGACAGTGCATCGAATGACGACATCATCAGTGGAATTAAATCTTATCTATTCAGTGGTTTTCAGAAGAGAGAGAGATGCAAGGCTTTAAAGATATCTTATTTAATTTACTAAGTTAAATTAATTAATAAATTAATTCTATCAGAATTAATTTATTTATTAAATTAATTAGGTTAGTAGTTTAAATTATTTATTAACTTAATTCTATTTAAGAAGAATTAATTTAATCTATAATTTAATCTAACTATTTAAATTAAAAGGATTTTCTGAAAATGAACTAGTATGACCTATGTTTATTATTATCAAAAACTCGGTATGACCTTAGTAGATAATTCGGTATGACCTATTTTCTAGGTTCTACTGAATTATTTATCAGGTCATACTAAGTTCTTTTTTACAGGTCATACTAGGTGCTTTTTATAGGTCATACAATTCTCTTTTTTGGTCATACCGAAAATTAGAATTTATGTTGGCAGGTCATACTAGCATTCAAGGTTCTACCGAGCATTCTGTTGGAGGTCATACAGGCTTAATTGATTTGTATTAATCAAAGACAGAAAAGAAAAAAGAAGGCAGTTGAACAAATAGAAAGAAAAGCATACAGCAGCATTTACTGAAGAACAGCTCAAGCTTTAAATTTCATTTCTTCTCAAGCAATTAATTCTAGTTTGTATTGTTAAATCCAAACCACTAGAATTTGATTACTTGTATTGCTTTGACTATCTAGCGGATTTTTATCCCTAGAACGAATCTCAAATTATCAAATATTGTTAAATCATTTTATTACAAAAATAGATAAATTCATGTCGAATTTATTCTAGATTTGTTTTAAGTTATTTGAGATTCAATCTTGTACTAAGTATCATTTGTAACACCCTTCAAGTTTAATATAAGTTATATTTAACTTGAATCTTGTTTCATTTTTATTCCGCATCAATTTGTTCCTAAACAGTTAAATCATTTAAAGAACAAATTCGATAAAACGGTATAGTTTGTATTCAACCCCCCTTCTACAAACTTATCAGGACCTAACAATTGGCATCAGAGCCTTTTGATTGATATACAAATCAAAGATCCAATTGTTTTGAGATTTTTCTTTTAAACTCTGATTTTTTATTTGAATTCTAAAAATCTCAAAAGATGTCTACTACACAGAAAGTGGGGACAGTTAAAATCCCAATATTCAGCAAGGAGCATTATCCAATGTGGAAGAAGAAAATGCTCCTATTTCTTAAGGTTGCAAATCCTAAATACTTGGATGTGCTGAAGAGTGGTCCCAAACTCCCTATGATTATTGATCCTGAAGTTGTTGAGGATAATGTTGTGACTAGGGCTGCTAGGATGTACCCTAAAGATCCCAAGGAATACACTCCTGATGAGAAAGAGGATGTTACCTTGGATTCCTGTCTTCAGTTGATCCTTATTGAGAGTCTTGATCCTATCATGCATAATCATGTCCTAAATTGTGAAACTGCCAAACATATTTGGGGAACCATAGAGATAATCAATGAGGGGACAGAAGAAGTTAGGGAGAATATGCTGGAAATTCTCACTTCACAATATGAGCATTTCAGATCAAACCTTGGTGAAGGTATCTCTCAGGTTTTTGAAAGATACAACAAATTAATTAATGATCTGAATCTCAATGGGAAGCACTACACCAACAAGGAGATTAACAAGAAGTTCCTTCTTACACTTCCACCTCATTTGGAGCACAAGATATCTGCTATTAGAGAAGCGAGAGACATGAATGAGCTTGCTTTGGAAAGATTGTATGGTGTCTTGAAGACCTATGAGCTGGAGCAGATTCAACAAAAGGAGCTGTATGGAACTGGAAGGATTGTTGGTACCTCCACTGCATTGGCTGCTGAAGTCCCACAGAAACTGGAAGTGAAGGCTGTTCAACCTTCCAGTTCTCACATGAATGTTATTGATGCTGAATATGGATTAACATCCATTGATCAATCTGGTGGTGACTTCTATTCTTTGGAAGAACTTGATCAGCTGGAGGATGGTGATTTGGCTTTGATAGTCAGAAAGTTTGGGAAGTTTAGATTCAAGAGGAATCCCAATCTTAAGTTCAGACCCAGATTTCAGAGAGGTGGATCTTCATCTTCAAGTGGCACAAGGGGTGGCTACAAAACTGGAACTGTGGAAAGGAGTATAATCAGATGCTACAATTGCAATGAGTTGGGTCACTTTGCTACTGAGTGCAGAAAGCCAAAGCAAGTGACTAGAAACACATTTGATTCTAGCAAGAAGAACAAGATTGGGAAGGCCTATGTTGCTGAGGGAAAGAGTTGGGATGACACTGACAGTGATGAAGAAGCAGGTGAGATTGGGAACCTTGCTTTAATGGCTAAAGAGGAAAGCACTTCATCCAGATACATGTCAGAGGTAACCTTTACTGATGCTGAAATGATTTATCATCTTGGTGGCACCATAAGTTGTGCACGCACTGAAAATGATAGAATAAATCTTTTAAACACAAATCTTGAAAAGGAATTAAAAGATTTGAAACTTGTGCATGTTAATCAGGATGAACTTAATGAGAAAATTGCTTTTCTGGAGAATAGGGTTAAATGTTATATTCAACTGGAAACCATTCTCAAAGAGCAGATTAGTGAGCTCAAAACCAAAGCTAATGCCTATTACAACTCTTGTAAGACGGCTAAAGAAATTTTCAATAAACAAGCTATTGGTAATCATGTCAGTATAGGTTATGATTATAATGAGGCTATAGGATTGCTTGGTATTAATACACCTTGTAGAGTCAGAGAAGAAGGAAAGGTTGTTCCTTATATTCTTAAGGGTATTAAAACACCCTTCTGTAAGGAGTCTGAGGCAGAGCCTCTGAATGAATCTTCTATCATTATTGCTGAGGAGATTCATGAAGAAGATGTTGCCTTAGAAGCTGAGCAATCCAAAAAGTGTGTATCTGATATTCCAGTCAAAGTTGCTACAACTGAAAAGACTAAATCAGATATCCATAAGTTGGATCAAAACAACTGTAGAACTAACATGCCTGCTATTAATTCTTCTCATAAAGCATGTGGTGTGAGTAATTGCATGTCTTGTGCTTTTAATGTTATGTATGCTTTCTTTAATAAAAAGCATGTATCTAGTGATAAGACTGCTCCACGTCAACATGTTAATAATAAGAAGCATGTTAAAGCTAAGACTGCTAATCCTCCTAATATTAAAGTGGATTCATTTATCCCTAAGCCTACTCAGAAATGTGTTAAGGCTGGCTATAAATGGAAACGCTCTTATGTGAAAAAGGTTGAAGTAGTTTTAGTTAGAAATGTTGTTTTGCCTGACAAAGGCCAGTTCTTTAAGTATGCCGGACCCAATCAATTTTGGGCTCCGAAGAAGGACTAATCAATCTGATATTGCAGGGAGTTAAACAGGTAAACCGAGTTATATGGATTCTGGACAGTGGCTGTTCAAGGCATATGACCGGAGATAGAGCCCTGCTATCAGATGTGATTGTGAAAGCTGGCCCAGTAGTTACCTTTGGAGATAACAGCAAGGGTATTACGAAAGGATATGGCTGTTTGAAGTACGGAAATGTTATCATTGAAGATGTTTCATTTGTGGAAGGTCTGACGTTCAATCTTCTCAGCATCAGTCAGTTCTGTGACAGAGGATATGCTGTTTCCTTTGAAAGAGAGAAGTGTCAGATTGTTCACAAGAAGAATGGAAAGCCTGCTCTTCAAGGAGTAAGGAAAGGTGACTTGTTCATAGCTGATCTGAACTCGGGATTCAAAGATGAAGTGAATTGTTTTTATGCTAAAGCTTCATCAGATGATAGTTGGCTATGGCACAAGAAGATGTCTCACCTTAACTTCAAAACTATGAACTCTTTAGTCAAGAGGGAATTAGTTAGAGATTTGCCTCAAATGGAATTTACACAGGAAGGACTGTGTGAGGCATGCCAGAAAGGAAAGTCAAAGAAAGCTTCTCACAAGGGCACTGATACATCATCAATAACTGAACCTCTTCAGCTACTGCACATGGATTTGTTTGGTCCAGTTAATGTGATGTCCATGTCAAAGAAACAATATGCACTTGTGATTGTTGATGACTATTCAAAATATACATGGGTTTTATTCCTACATTCCAAGGATGAGACCCCATTCCTGGTGATTGGCCATGTAAAGTTGATTGAGCTGGATTCTAGATTCCCTGTTAGAGCCATAAGGTCAGATAATGGTACGGAATTCAAGAATGCCATTCTAAATGACTTTTGTGCTGATAAAGGAATAACAAGACAGTATTCTGCCCCTAGAACTCCTCAACAAAATGGAGTAGTGGAAAGAAAGAATCGTACATTGATTGAAGCAGCTAGGACTATGCTAAGTGAGTCCAAACTTCCAACGTACTTTTGGGCTGAAGCAGCGAATACAGCTTGTTATACTCAGAATCGAACTTTAATCAACAAGGACTTAATGAAGACTCCGTATGAGATCATGAACAATAAGAAACCAACTGTCAAGTACTTTCATGTATTTGGAGCAAAATGCTTTGTGCTTTTAGATGACAATGTTAAACGTGGCAAGTTTGATGCAAAGGCACAAGAAGCTATTTTTGTTGGATATTCCAGAAGATCTTACAGGGTCTATGTGGTTGGCAGTCACACAGTAAAGGAAAGTGTCAATGTTACTTTTGATGACACTAAGTTCCCCAGTATCCAAAAAGAAGACTCATATGAAAAGCTGAAGTTTGATAACTTGCCAGACTCAGAATCAGATGATGAAGCCCCACCTGAAGTTATTGCTGGTGATGATAATAACAATGATGATAATGATCATGGTGATGGTGGTGGAAACACTGGTAACAATGGAGATACCACCAGCACTGGAGAAGGATCATCAAGGCAAACAAGCAACAACTCAGGGGGAGCAAATGAAGGATCAACTAGTCACTCACAACATCAAAGTGAATTTCAAGGCGAATCATCAAGATCAAATCTTCCAAGACAGACTGTTTGGAATAGAGCTCATCCTTTTGAGCTGATCATTGGTGATCCAGATGTTGGAGTTAAAACTAGAAGAGCTTCTCAGAATGAATGTCTTTTCTCAGCATTTCTATCTAAAATGGAGCCAAAGAAAACTGAGGAAGCACTGACTGATCCAGATTGGGTGATTGCTATGCAAGATGAACTCAATCAATTTGAACAACAGCAAGTCTGGAAGCTGGTACCCAGGCCAAAGAACAAGAAAGTAGTGGGCACAAGATGGGTATACAGGAACAAGCTAGATGAGGATGGCATTGTTACAAGGAACAAGGCAAGACTGGTTGCACAAGGGTATTCTCAAGCTGAAGGCATTGACTATGATGAAACCTATGCACCAGTGGCTAGACTTGAGGCCATCAGGATGTTCTTAGCATTTGCTGCTTATTCCAATTTTAAAGTCTATCAAATGGATGTTAAGAGTGCATTCCTGAATGGTGAACTTGATGAAGAAGTGTATGTGGAACAGCCCCCTGGCTTTGAAAATCAGGAGTTGCTGGACTTTGTGTACTTTCTCTTCAAGGCTATCTATGGTCTCAAACAAGCCCCAAGAAAATGGTATGACACTCTCTCTGGTTTTCTTTTAGAAAATGGTTTTGTTAGAGGTATCATAGACAAAACTCTTTTTTCAAAGAAACACAAAAATGATATGATATTAGTCCAAGTCTATGTGGATGACATCATATTTGGGTCTACTAATGATAATCTTTGTAAGAGATTTGCTGAGCTAATGCAGAGTAAGTTTGAAATGAGTATGATGGGTGAGCTGAAGTTCTTTCTTGGATTGCAAGTAAGTCAAAGGTCAAATGGTATATTTATTTGTCAATCCAAGTATCTCAAAGAACTCCTCAAGAAGTATCACATGGAGGATTCAGCATCAGCAAGGACTCCATCTTCAACAACAATCAAACTTGGAGCTTCTGACAAATCTATCAAGGTAGATGTTACAAGCTACAGAGGTATGATTGGCTCCTTACTCTATCTTACTGCTAGTAGACCAGATATTATGTATGCTACATGCTTGTGTGCAAGGTTCCAAGTGGACCCTAGAGATGTTCATCTCGTTGCTGTAAAAAGAATCTTGAGATATCTTAAGGGTACACCTAATCTAGGTATTTGGTACCCTAAAGATTCTGGTTTTAATCTTGTTGGATATACAGATTCTGATTATGCAGGTAGTGTTGTGGATAGAAAGAGTACCTCTGGGAGTTGTCAATTCCTTGGAGGTAGGTTGATTTCCTGGTATAGCAAGAAACAGCAAACAGTTTCCAATTCAACAGCAGAAGCTGAATATATTGCTGCTGGAAGCTGTTGTGCTCAGATCTTATGGATACAGAATCAATTAAAGGACTATGGCTTTGCCTTAGACAAAATTCCCATATTTTGTGATAATACAAGTGCCATAGCAATCTCCAACAACCCTGTACAGCACTCGAGAACAAAGCACGTTGATATCAGGTATCATTTTATCAGAGAGCATGTTATGAATGAAACAGTGGAGTTGCACTTTGTACCCACTGAAGAACAGACTGCAGATATTTTCACTAAATCTGTTGACGAATCCACATTTATCAGGTTAGTTGGTAAATTGGGTATGTTGAACAGTCTTAGTGATTGATAATATCTCCAGGTTTGTTCTTAACTAAATCATTTTCTCTTGTTAATTTTAAGATGTTAAATATTGCCAATCCATGTTTAGTGTATAAAGCTTGTTAATTTAAATATTCTGAATAATTTAATTTTCTTTAAAAAATATTTTTCTCATTTTCCTTGGAGAAATGTATTTTTATTGAAAATTTATTTATTTAGAATCATTTAAGTTATTTTCAGATTATAAATATTTTTGTTCAGATTTTTATGCAAGTTTAGTGTAATTTTGTGTTTTGGTTAGTTTTTATGCAGTAGGTTTCTCAACTGTTAGCATTTTAGGTGAATTTTTTTTTGGTTTTGCTGCTATCTGTGTATATAAAACTCGGTATGACCCTCTATAGGTCATATTAGTTTTTTTTAAATAAGGTTATTAGTTTAATTAGTAATAAAACTCGGTATGACCCTCTAGACAGGTCATATTGGTTTTATTTTGTTTATTTAAACTTTAAAAACTCGGTATGACCCTCTGCTGTGGTCATATTGGTTTTTATTTTGGTAATTTACTTCAAAAACACGGTATGACCTATATTAGAGGTCATATTGATGTTTTTTTTCTTGTAATTAATTTTTCTTTCTTGTTTTCTCGGTATGACCTCAAGCAAAAACTCGGTATGACCTCCCTTTAGGTCATACCGAGCTCAGCAGAACCCTTGCCTATAAATACTAATGCTTTTCAGGTTCTCTTGCTCCTCATCCCTTTCTAACTCAAGTTTTTACTTAGTTAACTTTGCTCTGGTTTGTGTTTTATTCTTAGAACAACGAACTATTGCAAATTTTTCTTGTGAATTACTTGGGATTTTATTTCTTTTCTGATAGTTATTATTATTAATTGCTGTGTTATTCAAGTAATATTTTTTTTAATTTTATTATTTATTTTCAAATGGCTGCGGAGTTTGTTGTTGAACGTTTTAATAATTACGTTGGCTATTGTGATCCCCTTAAGTGTTCTGTTGAACGTTTTAGGCCATGGATTCATTTTTTAAATGAACAATCAATTGTTAGCTATGATATCACTGCTTCTGTTGATTTAAAGATTGAACCCCTTCGTCTATTATGCTTAACTGCTGTTGTTGCTGAAGATATGCGATCTTTCACATTCACTATTTCTGATCGTCAGTACACAGTAACTAAGGAGATCTTTTGTCAAGTGCTTCATTTTCCACTTGATAACTTTGTTAGATTCCCTACTGATGCTGAGTTAGTTCAATTTTTCTCTAGTATTGACTACCAGGGAAATATTGTTCTTCCTCGGTTGAATAAGGGTAATCTAGCTTGTGAGTGGGATTTGTTCTTTGACTGTCTAGCCAAAGTTTTTAGTAATTCTACCAAAAACAACTTTCAAGTCATCACTTCTGTACTACAAAACATTGCCTATGCTGCTGTTTATAACCTGAGAGTGGACATAGGAACTCTTGTGTGGGATCTCTTGATAAGGAGGATTTTCAATTACCCTAGAGATATTGAAACTGGAAAGAAAGTTAGATGCTTTTATTCTCGTTTCCTTTCTCTAGTGTTGAATCATGTTCTTTCTGATGAACATAAAACCCTTTTTCAAAACACTCATTTTCAAGTCCCCGCACATACTAATCCTCTCATTTATTCATCTTTGTCCACAAGCTCCAAGTCTGGAAGGAGACCCCTAGTTCCACAATCTTATCTGCGAGAGATTTTGCAACCACAGTTACCTTTACTCTTTATTGAACATTCAGTGGTTGGATCCTCGTCAACAGGAACTTCAATGGCGCCTCCTAACACCATGGCACTTCAGGTAATATATCCTCTCTCAACTGCTCCACTAACCCAAGAGGTTCTTAGGATTGACCAAGGGATTGTAGAACCACAATCTCTGTCCACGGTCATACAGCCATACACAGAGTCACATCCATTGACCGCTCCCCTGGAACACTCAGCTATAACAAGATCAAGTGAGCAACTTGAAGTAGAGTCTAATATGAGTGATCCCACAGCTCTGCCTCCACCACTAAAGAAGAGAAGAACACTACTTGAGGCATCTGTTAGCCAGTCTGTATCCTCCCAAAAGGATATAGATTCTCAAAAGGCCAATGAACAGTTACTAGAGACATCCTCTCAACAGGATGAATCTATTGAAATTCGCCATCAGGCCATGGCAATCTGTAAAGAGTCAAGCACTCTCCCTTTACTCACAATGGGAGAAAACATTCCTGAACAATTTGTAGAGACTCTTTCACAGGACACTCTGGAAGGAGAGCACATAGGAATGATTGGTGAAACAGTGCCTACCATTGTCACGGTAGAAGAGCCTTCACAGGCTTCAGAGGGAAAATCTGGTTCTTCGCCCCCAATAATAGAATCATTTTCTCCCCTCCCAGAGGGAACATCTCTGGCTCCCCTAAGGGATTCTTCACTCGCAGTTTCAACTGGAGAAAGTGAAGGGCAACATGGTAAGTCTATATCTGAAGCAATTCAGCTTTCAATTTCTGATGAATTTTTAGACTTTACCATGGATTGGGATTCGCGAACTCCCATTGCACCACCAGTGACCTCTCAAGAAGGGGCTATGGTGATTTTTTCTGCAGGTACTTCAACTCCAACAATGGATAAACAGCTAGTGGTTAGTTCTGAGAGACAAACACAGAGCGATACACAAGCACGTGAGGTGAGTGAAACACCATCGAGAGAAATTGAGATGAGTGCACACAATGACACATACACTGCTTCATTATTGGCTCAAATAGCTGGTTTACAGAAACAACTTCAAGAGACCCAGGCTGAAAAGGAATTTCTCAAAGCACAAGTGGTTGAACGATCTACTTCTTCCACCTCTGTAACTAATCAGCTGGGTTCCATGAGAGATGAATTGGAAGGAGTGAAGGTCACATTGGTCCCAAAGATGAATGCTATTCAAGAATCACAAGTGTTAATGGCTTCAGATATGTCAGAACTACTGGTTTCTAATGCTGAGATCAGGGAGGCTATCAAACAGATTCCTATGATTTCAACCAAAGTAGACTCATTTCAAGATACTATTGATGAAAATCAGTACTTCAATGATGAGAGGTTTACCAAGATTGAAGGAGGGATGCAACATCTGAACGAGGGCATGAAACATTTGTATAATATGATCAAGGTCACACATCAACCCAATGCTGAACAAAAGAAATTCTTTGAGGGTGATGATGATGCAGGGGACAATGGTGACAGGGATGGTGAAGGAGGAAGAGAAGGTACAAAGGAGGATCCTAAAACTGATAAAGTTAAATCTTTAGAGGATTCCTCAACTAAGGGGGAGAATAAGGAGAAGGAGTTACAAGGAGGAGAAGCTGGAGGTTCTGGTTCTGCAAAGGACAAAGGGAAGCAGAAGTTAACTTTTTCTGATGCTGACTACTATCAAGGTGATGAGGGAGTATTTGATGATGTTGAATCTGAAGCCCCTGAAGATATCTTTGGTGAGGTAGAAGTTGAAGGAGAGGCTGACTATGCTGACTGGGAAGATGAACCTGTAGTCGATCCTGCCTTTGAAGCTGAGTTGGTAAGGCAAAAGGCTGATTTGAAGAGGAGAGAGGAGGAAAATGCAAAAGTATCTGACATCATTTCCAAGCATCTTGTCATTCAAAAAGCTGAGCAACAAGAAAAGCAAAGACTTCACAATCTGAAGGTCAGTGATAGAAAGTTATATGTAAGGCTCAAGCAAGGAGTAGAATGGGACAAAGCTAGAGAAATGTTTGCACATCAAGAAGGAATTAATAATGATGCAAAGTTTCTTGGGATGTTGGAAAGGTACAGACAGGTCAATCCAGACAACACGGTATATATGAAAGCTCTTCATGCAGAGATTTCAAGGATAACAACTGGATTTGACAGAGTTAGAGAGGAGTTGAAGATATATGTTTACACTCATAATGAGGGAACGTTCTTGGTGTCTCTCAATCTTCTGGAAAGCAGAACTCTCTCTGAACTATGGGTATTCATGTGTAAAGTAAAAAGAACGTCTCCATTAGCTGAGCTGCTGCATGATCAGTTAAGAGACTTTGCAATGAAAGCGAGTCCTCAAGTTGTGGATGTGCCTTATGAAGTTAAATTTTACAAAGGAAGGGCACTTCAAACTTGTGGTATGGACCCCATCTCTTTGAAAGACTATCCTGCCAGGCATCTTGTCTATATGGAGAATATGTTGAGGACAACAGGGTTTGCTACACAAGAGAAGACAGAAGTTGCTGATTTGATTCAAGACTATTGCATTGCCAATATAAAGAGATATCATCTAATAAAGAATAGGCTGAAGAAAGTCACAGCTCAACCTGTCAGACCTAGTGGTATTACTTCTGAATCTGATCGTATTCTGGACAAGGATTTGCTGGAAGCACTTGAAGAAGGAGAGATGATGGAGTCTGAGATCTGAAGAAGCTCCAGTCTGTAAATGTTATATGTATAGAGCTTAGGTATTTCAAGATAGGATAAATGTAAACACATGTTCAGTCTAGAGGAACATCTATCTTGTATTTATCTATAATGTTTGAATCTGGAAAATGTTATATGAAATCCAGAACTTTTCTTGTTATTTACTTGGCTCTTAAAAGTCATTTCTATTTCTTGTTTAAGTTAGTTGAGTTATCCTCTAGGTATTTGATTGTTATTCTCTAACAAACAAATAGGGGGAGATTGAAAGGCATATGTTTAGGCCTATTAATATTCCGAGGAAACAACTTAATTTAAACAAGTATGTAATAAGTAAATAATAAGGTTATATGTCACAGGAATCTCAGATAGTTTTATCTGTCAAGAGAATGGAGAATTAAAAGTCATCTACAGACTTGAAGTTATTCTACATTGAAAGAAGTTCAATTTATTGATCAAGCCTCAGTGAAGTATTCAAGTTAGTGGATTTACTACAGTGACAGAGATTTCCAGTGGTGACGGAAGAAGTACAGGATACATAATTTTGTCAAGCTAAAGAAAGGAAGCCACAGCTTTAAATGTTTTAAAGATGAAGAATTATCATTGAAGTCAGTTATTCATGAAACCAGACAGTGCATCGAATGACGACATCATCAGTGGAATTAAATCTTATCTATTCAGTGGTTTTCAGAAGAGAGAGAGATGCAAGGCTTTAAAGATATCTTATTTAATTTACTAAGTTAAATTAATTAATAAATTAATTCTATCAGAATTAATTAATTTATTAAATTAATTAGGTTAGTAGTTTAAATTATTTATTAACTTAATTCTATTTAAGAAGAATTAATTTAATCTATAATTTAATCTAACTATTTAAATTAAAAGGATTTTCTGAAAATGAACTAGTATGACCTATGTTTATTATTATCAAAAACTCGGTATGACCTTAGTAGATAATTCGGTATGACCTATTTTCTAGGTTCTACTGAATTATTTATCAGGTCATACTAAGTTCTTTTTTACAGGTCATACTAGGTGCTTTTTATAGGTCATACAATTCTCTTTTTTGGTCATACCGAAAATTAGAATTTATGTTGGCAGGTCATACTAGCATTCAAGGTTCTACCGAGCATTCTGTTGGAGGTCATACAGGCTTAATTGATTTGTATTAATCAAAGACAGAAAAGAAAAAAGAAGGCAGTTGAACAAATAGAAAGAAAAGCATACAGCAGCATTTACTGAAGAACAGCTCAAGCTTTAAATTTCATTTCTTCTCAAGCAATTAATTCTAGTTTGTATTGTTAAATCCAAACCACTAGAATTTGATTACTTGTATTGCTTTGACTATCTAGCGGATTTTTATCCCTAGAACGAATCTCAAATTATCAAATATTGTTAAATCATTTTATTACAAAAATAGATAAATTCATGTCGAATTTATTCTAGATTTGTTTTAAGTTATTTGAGATTCAATCTTGTACTAAGTATCATTTGTAACACCCTTCAAGTTTAATATAAGTTATATTTAACTTGAATCTTGTTTCATTTTTATTCCGCATCAATTTGTTCCTAAACAGTTAAATCATTTAAAGAACAAATTCGATAAAACGGTATAGTTTGTATTCAACCCCCCTTCTACAAACTTATCAGGACCTAACAGGAGGAGACAGATGCGGGAGTCAAGGATGGTGACGCGCAACCGTAGTTTGTAGTTTCTTTATGGCCATTCATGGCTTTGTATTTTCTTTCTATGTATTTCCAGCCTTTGAGCTTAACTTAAACTTTTGTAAGTATCGTTTTATTTATATTTTGTGGCCATTCATGGCTTGTGTTGTTTTCTTGCCTTTTGCACGTTTAGTTAGCATTTTGTACATATCTATCAGTATGTAATGCATTCAAAACATGATGAATAGGAGTATATAATTCATAACTTTGAAGAAACGGGCTCAACCCTTACATAATACTCAAGTTTTAAAAACTTGATTTGGTTTTATCAAACCTTATTTCTAGTAGTGAATCCACTTAGGAAACACCTTAAACATAATAAACTTTCAAGTTGGAGGCATGCCAAGTTCTTGGCACCTCATGCCCTTCAAGGGTTTCTAGTTTGTATGAGCCTCGACCAAATACGTTTTTGACGCGATATGGTCCTTCCCAATTTGGGGCCAACTTCCTTTTTTGTCCAACTCCGGATGCTTCAATCTTTCTGAGAACCAAGTCTCCTTGACGAAAGAACCTTTCTTTAACCCTTAGGTTGTAGTAGAAAGAGGCTTTCTTTTGATGTTCAACTATCTTGGCGTTTGCTTCATCTCTAACTTCATCAATTAGATCCAAAGCTAGCCTCAAGCCTTCTTCATTCTCTTCTGGTTCATAAGCCTCAACTCTTGGGGAGGTGTGAGTAATTTCCACTGGGACCACTGCCTCTGCTCCATAAGCCAATAGGAATGGAGTTGCCCCGGTGGTGACCTTGCAAGTAGTACGATATGCCCAAAGTATAGGGAGTAATTCGTCTACCCAAGTGTTTCTGGAGCGTTCAACTCTTTTCTTTAGTCCATCAAGGATGATTCGATTTGCAACCTCAGCTTGCCCATTTGCTTGAGGATGGGCGACAGAAGTGAAGCGCAACTTGATATCGTTTTCATCACAATACTTCTTGAACTCATCGTTGTTAAACTGGGTTCCATTGTCCGTGACCAGGACTCGTGGAATTCCATATCTGCATATCACATTCTCCCAGAAGAATTGCATCACTTGCTTGGTGGTTATCTTGGCTAATGGCTTAGCCTCAATCCACTTGGTGAAATAATCAATTGCTACTATCAAGAACTTTCTTTGAGCACTTGCCATAGGAAATGGCCCGAGTATATCCATTCCCCACATAGCAAAGGGGATAGGTGAGTTAATGGATGTCATCATCTCTGGTGGTTGCCTAACCACTGGTGCATGTTTCTGGCACCGTTCACATTTCTTGACGTAGCTTTTAGCATCAGCAAGTATGCTTGGCCAATAGAAACCTAGACGAGTGACTTTATGAGCCAGGGCTCTGCCCCCCAAGTGTTGCCCACAAATCCCTTCATGTACTTCTTTTAGGGGCAACTCTGCCTCTTGAGGTCTCAAGCACTTTAAGTACGGAATAACAAAAGATTTCTTGTATAGGATTCCCTCAATTAGGGCATACCTTAGTGCTCTGACGTATAGCTTTCGTGCTTCTGAAGTGTCGTTGGGCAGCCACCCAGTTTCCAGATGAGCTTTGATGGGATCAATCCAACAACTGGTGATACCAATGGGGGCTACCAACTTTCCATTAATGTTTGGGGTCTTCAAGACTTGGAAGTATACACTCCCGGCATAGTTTTCAATTTCAGAAGAGGCAAACTTAGACAAGGCATCAGCCTTCATATTTTCCTCCCTTGGAATGTGCTCCACATAGCATTCATCGAACTGAGTCATAATGGCCTTGACAAGTTTTAAGTACTTGGCCATGACTTCATCTCTGGCCTCAAACTCCCCATTTACTTGGGAAACCACTAGCCTCGAGTCTCCACATACCTTCAGAGTTTTGACTCTCAAGGCTCCAGCCAGCCCTAAGCCAGCTATCAGAGCTTCATATTCAGCCTCATTGTTTGTCGTCGGGAAGTCAAGTTTTAGTGCGTACTCTATTAGGAATCCATCAGGACTCTGTAGCACTAAACCAGCTCCACTTGATTTTGTTTTTGATGCTCCATCAAAATAGAGCACCCAACATTCTTTGAAGGTCATTTCCTCATCTTTCTTATCTTCCATAGTTACTTCCTGCCCCCCGACTTCTTGGTTGTCAATGGTGCATTCAACCATGAAGTCAGCAAGTGCTTGAGCTTTTATGGCCGTCCGAGGCTTATACTTGATATCAAATTCTCCCAATTCAATGGCCCATTTGATCAATCTTCCACTAACTTGAGGGCTATGCAAGATGTTTCTTAGAGGTTGATCAGTCAAGACCTCTATCTTGTGAGCCTGGAAGTAGGGGCGTAGCTTTCTTGAGGCCATTATCAAGGCTAAGGCAAATTTCTCAACCATTGAGTAGTTTATTTCTGCCCCATGTAGAATCTTGCTCACATAGTAGATGGGTTTCTGAACCTTCATTTCTTCCTTTACCAAAACAGCTCCAAGGGCTGTGTTAGAAACCGCCAAGTATAAATAGAGAATTTCTCCTGGCTTGGGTTTTGCCAACAGTGGTGCTTCAGCCATATATTTCTTCAGGGCCTCAAAGGCCTCTTGACTTTCAGTTGTCCATTCAAAATTCTTCACTTTTTTGAGTGCTTTGAAGAAGGGTAAACACTTCTCTCCAGACTTGGAGATGAATCTTCCCAAAGCAGCCACTCTTCCCGTCAGTTTCTGGACATCCTTAACAGTCTTTGGTGGTTCCATGTCTAGAATCGCTTTGATTTTGTCGGGATTAGCCTCGATTCCTCTCTTGGAAACCATCAGGCCTAAAAACTTTCCCGAGCCTACACCAAAGGCACACTTAGCTGGATTCAACATCATCTTGTGGTGTCTTAGCACTTCAAAAGCCTCTCGGAGGTGCTCAATGTGATTGGCCTTATCAAGGCTCTTGACTAACATGTCATCTACGTAGACCTCCATGGTTTTTCCAATCAGGTGCTCAAAGATTTTGTTCACCAACCTTTGATAGGTTGCTCCAGCATTCTTAAGCCCAAAAGCCATGACTAAGAAACAGAAGACACCAAAGTCAGTGATGAACGACACTTTGGCGATGTCATCTTTGTGCATCTTGATTTGATTATATCCGCTGAAGCCATCCATGAAACTTAGCATCTCATGCCCAGCAGTGGCATCTATCAAGGCATCAATCCTAGGTAAGGGGAAACAATCCTTAGGACATGCATCATTCAAGTCGGTGAAGTCGACGCACATTCTCCACTTCCCGTTAGCTTTTTTGACCATCACAGGGTTAGCTAACCATTCTGGGAATTGGATTTCTTCAATAAACCCAGCTTCTAAAAGCTTATTTACTTATTGCTTAATGGCTTCAAGCCTCTCTGGAGCAAAACTTCTTTTCTTTTGTTTCACTGCCTTCCTTTCTGGATCCACATTCAATTTGTGAGATATTAGTTGGGGATCAATCCCTGGCATGTCAGCCGCTGTCCAAGCAAAAACGTCATTGTTTTCTTGAAGAAAAGATGCGAGTTTACCTTTCAATGGTTCGGGCAGTAGTGCCCCAACATAAGTCACCTTCTCTGGTTCATCCGGGACTAAGGGAATTGGGATTAAATCCTCAGCTGGTTTCCCTCTTCGGTCCTCATTGTCACTAGTGTCCATATCTTCAATGGGGAGAACCTGCCCCCCAACTCCATCAGGCCTCAACGCGGCTACATAACAGCTTCTAGCCATCTTTTGGTCTCCCCGTTCTTCACCAATCCCATTCCGAGTGGGGAATTTGAGTTTCAGGTGGTAAGATGAGGCAACAGCCTTAAACGCATGAAGACCCGTCCTCCCAAGGATCGCATTGTAGGTTGAGGTTGCCTTTATAACTATGAAGTTCAGCATCTGAGTGGATGTATTCGTTCCTTGCCCCATGGTCATTGGGAGTAGGATAGTGCCTTCCACCTTTGATTCCACTCCATTGAACCCATATATGGGCATATTAGAGGGTGTCAACTGAGAATCAGTGTAACCCATCTTGATAAAGGCATCGTGGAACAAGATATCTACTGAGGCTCCATTGTCGACTAGGACTCTCTTTGTTTCAGAGTTGCCTATCACAGGTACTATGACAAGAGGATCATCGTGGGGGAACTTCACCCCTTCCAAGTCCGAATCATCAAAACCTATTGACACTTCTGTTCGTGCATGCTTCGGTGCTTCTCCAACGACGGTCAGTACCTCTCGGGCATAAGCTTTTCTTGAGTTTCGGGAGGACCCAGCAGCAGTTGGCCCTCCGAATATCATGTTGATCACTGGCCCTCGGGGCTTGGGATTCCGATCTTGATCGTTGTCCCTTCTATCATAATCCTTTCTTTCATAGTTCCCCCTTTGGCTCCCTTGGCTCCCATCCTTAGTGAACTTGCTGAGTTTTCCTCTTCGTATCAGAAACTCAATCTCATCTTTCAGTTGTCTACAATCATCGGTGTCATGACCGACTTCTTTGTGGAACCGACAAAACTGATTTTGGTTCCGTTTGGACAAATCAGCCCTCATTGGCTTTGGCCATTTGATATCTTCTTCCTTGGCTATCTCCATCAGAATTTGACTCCTGGGAGTATTCAATCTTGCATACTCCGTGAACTTTGGCCCAAAGTTATTTCTCTTGGGTGGAGAGTCAGAATTCTTTGATGTTCGGGGAAACTTTTCCTTGACGTCGTACTCCTGAGTTTCTTTTCTTTTCTTTGAGTTTCCACCGTCGCCAGCGGTGGGTTCATACTTTCTCATGCTTTCCTCAGCCTTGATGTACTTTCCGGCTCTATCTTGGAGCTTCAACATGCTCTCTGGTGGATGTTTTGCCAACGACCTCCTGAAGTGGTCATCAGTGGTTCCTTGTTGCAGGGCTATCATAGCCACTTTGTCGTCTAAATCCGGGACTTTCAAAGCCTCTCGAGTGAATCGATTAATGTAGTCCCTTAGGGCTTCATTCTTTCCTTGACGTATTGCCATGAGTGATGCAGAACTTTTCTCATGCACCCTTCCACTAATGAACTGGTTGATGAAAGCCTTGCTTAGTTCCTTAAAGGACCCAATAGAGTTGGGAGGTAGACGGCTGTACCAACGTTGAGCCATACCCGCAAGAGTTTGGGGAAATGCCCTACACTTGACCGCATCGTTGGCTGGCTGCAACAGCAGTGCATTGGAGAATGTCCTTACATGATTTGCGGGATCTCCAGTTCCATCATAGGCTTTGATCGAAGGCATCTTAAACTTTCTGGATATAGCCGTTTTCATGATGTCTTGAGTAAACGGTGGTGTAGGATCATCAGGATCTCCTAGGGGCAACAGATTACTAGGATCACCCCTTGGGGCTTCAGCCCTCTTGGTCCTTCTTGGTGGATCCAAGTTGATTATCGGGATTCCTTCAGTCGTTCGGCCCCGAGTTTGAGCGGCCTCTTCTTCAGCAAGGAGTTTTTTGAGCCTTGCAGTCTCTGTCTCATGGGCTGCAAGCTTCTCCCTAGTAGTTTGGGGTGGCTCCCGATTTGTCTGTGAAGAACGTCTCCTCCTTGGGGCGACATCCTCCCCAGTTGTATAACCCTCATCCTCAGTGTATGGGCCAGAGTAATCTTGAATGAGAGGGGTCTGACGAGTTTGTTGATTTTGGGGTCCCAGACCTTGAATATAAGGAGACACATATGCCTCATGGTAGATTGGATTAGTTCCACTACCGCCCGCCATGGGTCGAGGGGGCATGCCATAGCTTGGCATCCCCAAAGTCTGATTCGCGTATTGAGGGAGATCAGTAGTATGGAGTTGAAGGCTCCTTGGTGCACTCATGAGCAGCGGGGAGGTCGTGATTGGTTGCTGGTGAACGGTCTCTTGTGGATTAGATCCATGAATGACCATCTGCAGGGGATTCGTCCCTTCAACCGAAATCGGGACTTCCGGTCCTTGAGTGTTAGTGGGGATATTCTCCCCTTGTGTGCCAGTAGTTGGTGGTGGCTGATCAGCCTCAGAGGTGATAGGGCGTTCATCGGGAGTTTGAGTATCCCGAGCTGTTCTTCGTGTGTTTGCCATGGTTGATGTTGTCTTCCCACAGACGGCGCCAAATGTTATGGATTAAAAAACGTACTTGTATATTAATTGCTAGGATTAATGAGCTTTCGAGCTTTAATGGCTGCACTCGTGTATCCGGACTAAATTGGTCCTCACAAGATGCCTACGTATCTCAAATTGTTATTGAGAATCAAGCCAAAAACGTAGTTCTGATTGTAGGATCAGGGACCTTATATAGGCGTCTGGAGCCTAGTATTTATGGTATGTTTGGGAGACTTAGCGGATAAGTCTTCTTTTTGATATTGGATAAGTATTGTATTTCTTGCTGAAGAATTCGTTTCCTTGTTGATAAAGGTTATGACTCATTGATTGCCTTTAATTGGGATTCCAGATCCTTCTTTGACTAATTTTCCATAATCAAGGCTCTTTTTATGAGCTGTATATTTTCCCTACTCATTAATTACGAAATTAATGAATAATTAGGGTGTCGGTCCTTAAATACCGGCCTTTTAATTGAATTAGCAATTATATTTCTATAATTACTTTTCTATCCATATCAGATTAATAATATGATAGTATTTAAATACTAAAAGGTGTATTTTGATCATTTAAACCTATTATAAATGGGTTTTCTATATTGAATAGAAATCTTTTTGTAAAAATTCGTAATTATCTTTTCTCTTTAGTTTGTGGATAGTTTCAGTTAGATAATAATTATTAAACCATCATTAAATTAGAGATAATTTTGTAAGCTTCGCGTGGGCTGTAAAATCGTTAAAATATGTTGTCTAAAACTCAACATAGATTCCAAACAGTAAAGTTATTATCTAAATTTTAATAAAAAAAATTTTTATTATTGTAGCACCAATTTCTTTCCCTAATTCTTTTAAATTTATAAATTCTATATTTATTTCAATAAAATATTAAAACCAATTTAAGAAAAAATTAAAATCGATCTGGTCCGTGTACGATCACTATACGACCAAATTAATAATTATAGTTAGATCTTAAATAGATCGATGAGAATTGTTAGATCTAATATTAAAATGTGTATCTGATTAATAATAGAATTATATTTAAATACTAAAAAGTGTATTTTGATAATTTAAAATTTTTCTATGTAAAAATTCTTAAATATCTTTTCTCTTGAATTTATGTATAGTTCCGGTTAGATAATAATTGTTAAACCAAATATCAACATAACAATTCATATCGATTACAATGATACCCTACATTATAAGAGACTTTGGAGAACTCATGTACATGAATAAATTTAAAGACTTTTTTTTAGGAACATAACAATTCGATTAATCCAAATTATAATTATATTATTTTACATATAACAAACATAAAAGGATAATATCAAAATATTATTAAAATATTGAGGGTTTCATATTCATAAACGATAATTTTGAATATAATACTTATATTAAAATGTGTATTTGATTAAAGGTTTATATTTAAATACTAAGAAGTGTGCTTTGATAATTTAAACCAATTATAAATTGGTTTTCTATATTGAATTGAATTATTTGTGTAAAACTTCTTAAGCATCTTTTCTTTTTAGTTTATTTTATGGGTAGGTCAACTGGTCAAGTTAGATAATAATTATTAAACCATCATTAAATTAAAGATAATTTCGTTAGTTTCACATGGGTTGTAAAATCGTCAAACAAAGCGACCAAACGAAGCTTTCATTATTTAGTCTTTAATATAATAACATAGATATTTACAGGATATACTATAAAAAAATGATTTTTATACAGAATTTTGATCACAGTGTACTACTTTAAAAGGTGTACTACTTTAAAAAAAGAACTATTACAAAAAAAAAATTATATTTTAATTGATAATTTATTTTCTCAAAAGTTCAAAGTTCCCGCATCTTTAACATATTACAAAAAAGAGTATATTATATTTTAGCAATAAAAATTTAAAAAAATTATAAATTAAAAAAATTATAAATATTAAGAAAAATTAATGATGTTATCATGGTAGTTTGGTCCTAAATACCGCCAAAACATTCTCAACCGTTAGATCCAATACTTTTAAAAATACATGATCAAGATTATATCATATAAAAAGAAGTTATTATCTAAAAATGATATAAGTTAAAAGATATTATATTAGGATTGAATTTTCTAAAAAGTCAAAACATAAAAATAGTTGTAATTAAATAAGGAAACTCATTTAATACCAAAATAATAAAAATCGTTTAATGTTAAATAGATAGGTGAAAACCGTTAGATTTAACATTAAAAACTGTATTTGGTTAATAAATGGTATTCTAATAATCTAAACTACATATAAGTAGATTTCTTAAATCGAATAGAATTCTCAACATTAAATTTCGTCAGTTTATTCTCTTTTCAGTTTTAGAATAGTTTTTAATTGAAAAAGAACTATTAAACCACAACTAAATTAAAGATTATTTTGTGAATTTCGTGTGGACTATAAAATTGGCAAAATCTAATTTTTATAACTCAATATAAACAAATATTAAATTGAGCGTGTAAAATGTAATAAATATCAAATTTTTAACTATAATTTTTTTGGCTAAATCTTTTTTAACAATAATTTAATCATGTAAACTAATAACTTTTAAATATTAAAATATTCATAAATAAATATAATTATAAATATTAAAAAAACAATCGTGTGTTGCATGGGTAATAAAATATAATTATAAACAGAATAATTATAAATAAAATTTAAGTAACCGTGCATCGCACGGGTTATAAGCTAGCATGTATAATAAAGATGTTGATAAAAGAAATATTGATGATTTTCTGACTAATTTACACGCACCTCGGCTAATTTACGAGCATTTCGATTAATAAAAAAATGTAATTAGTGTAGCATCTGGACTAATCTATTATATATATATATATATATATATATATAATACAACAACATAGAGGTTCATTTATAAAAAAATTAATTCATGGACAGTTTTGTCATTCTTTCTATCATATTTTTTCATGGTCATTTTAGTCTTTTAATATCAATATATTTATTACATATTTTTAAATGCTTCATAATTAATATGCATACTTATACATACACATATAGGCCATACATATATATACATGCTATTGTTCCAGAGAGAACCATCTGAGAATTGGGGAGAACCATATATTCTATTATAGAATCTCATAAATAATTTTAATTTTTTTATATAAAATATATAATTTGATTCTAATGTAAAATATTAGCATATACAAATTTTATAAAAAAAATTAACATTTAAAATTTGAATAAAAACTTTGATTTTAAATTTGATTCTGCTGCAGAATCATTTTGGATAGCTTTGATTCTGTTGTAGAATCATTTTGGACTATTTGACTAATTTTCAATTTTTTATTATAAAAAAGTAGTTTAATTTCGTTTTTTGATTTAATAATTGAAATTTATAATCATATCTAATAAAAAATGTGATAAAAATATGTATTATGAATATTTATGTAATGGTTCTTTTCCGGACTTTATATAAGAAGTTCTATTTTGAATGTCACCCATATATACATACATTTATACATTTATGTAAATATATGATAATATATGATCATATCTGCTAACATATACCACATCTCATTATACTATTATTTAGATTTATTGCAAATATTTATGAATTAAATATTATAAAAAATATTTTTTGAGTGACATTTATAAATTAAGCACGCATATGCATTTTAATTATTTATAACTATAATAAATCAAACTATACAGAATTTCTAACCTATTTTAAGTATTATATTTGTATGGTATAAATATGTTCATATTAACACAATGATAACAAAAAAAAGGAACTTTCACATATGGGTCCTGGTCCCTGACAATTGATTGTCAGGGACCAGTTAAGTAACAATTCATTTCGTAGCCGTTGGATCAACTTTCCAACGACCAAGATTTTAAAAAAAATCTCTCCGTTCCGCGCTTCTTTTCCGCGGAGTTGTATTGCTCCGCGATTATTTTCCGCGGAGCGTGTAATTACCAAAATGCCCTTAAAATGTCTCCGCGTAAATTAACCGCGAAACGCTGGGAAACTTTACAAACCCGTTTTCGACCCGATTAACACAATTGTTTACAAACCCTCAAAAACGTTCTCGTTCTGGTGCGATTTCTGGAGATTTCTTGAGATTAAGGGTGCGATTTCTGGCGATTGAAGCAACGAAGCCAACAATGGAGGATTATCAAGCGAGGTTTGATGATTTTACTAGTTTCTTATGCGATTTTAGGGTTTGTTTTGTTGTATTGTGAAATTGGATGTAATTGAAATGGTTGTATTGTGAAATTCGATGTAATTCATTACCAGTTCTGTATGTTTTCGATGTAATTGGTTGAATTACATCACAACTTGTGTTTGTTTTCGAATTTCTGGAAGTAATTTATGGTTGAAATGGTTGAATTAGATTGGAAGTAATGGATGAGTTAATATCCTTTTAATGCAGTATATAGGAACTGGATTACAGACCATCACCGTAAAGAAATGGTTGAATTTATGCAGTATATAGGAACTGAGTTGAATTTATGGTTGAAATGGTTGATTAAGGCATATTTGCATGTTTATCACCGTAAAGAAAGAAGAAGAAAAGTAGTATCCTCTGTTCAGTTGGTACTAATTTGAGGTTTCTGGCCTGATTGTATGCATTTTGTATAACAACATATGGTTTATCCCAGATTTTTCAATTGTTATTTTGTTTCAGTTTCCGATACTGTAAGAACCAATTATATATAGCCTCTCTACCAACTCTGTTTCTGTTTTACCTTCGTTTAGTTACTTTAAGTTTGATATGGCCATCTTGATTCTGACTCTTGCAGTTATCTAGAGCACAAGCCTTTCATTTCAGTTCTATGATTGTCCTCTATATATCTATATATCTATACGACTGTCCTCTATATATCTATCTTGATTCTATGATTGTTTCAGTTTCTAAGATTTAAAGTTTTATAATCTGCACTGTGACTGCCCTCGGCACTTTTGTGCTTGTCAAAACACCACATAATTAAGCTTGTTGCACTGGTCTTAACAGGTGTGATCCCCTTGGGGGACTTTTTGCTAACTGCTTTTGTAAAGTAACTTCACTACCAGTGAATACTGAATAGCTTGTTCAAACTTTGTTGCTTTGTGATTTTAAGTACTTGGTCAAAGTTTCTGGAAATTAGTTGAATAAATTAGCGAGAAAATACTGCTTTTTTAACTAACAGCATTCTAATAACATTTTAAAACCCTAAAATGTTGCAGTGAATTTATGTATTTTGTTAGGCCGAATACACAATATATAATCAATATATGTATGAGAAGAACAATTAAGAACACTGTTTATGATCAATAAACTGAATTATATAAATAACTCTTCTCTCAGTGATGTTAAAGAATCACAGAGAGCTGCTAGGTTACAAGAATAATGTATTCAGTATTCGCATCCCTTTTAGGGTTAACCTATATGTGTTTATATAGTACACAACTACATAATCAATCTCTAATTGATATCCTATAAATCAGCTATACAATTTATATCAATCTAGGATTGCTTCTGTCTTCTGTCCCGTTTATTTAGCTATCTCAATATATTCTGCTTCTTTCCATCTTCAGAATATATTGCTTCTAGAATCTTCATGTTAGCACCGACAGCTAAAATAAACTCTCATCCCGTCAGACTTTAAATAAACTATGACTGGCTTCAAGTAAACTCTGATGAGTACCTGTTTCTTAAACACTGATAAAACAATCATTAGCAATTATATCTAACATATTTATTATTGTTGTTTTTGACTGTTTTCAGGCTAGAGGATATACTACCGGGTCCTATTAGTCAGACGGTCATCTTTGATAATGCTTATCATGTTAGTCAGGAGGTTTGGAATGGAGTTGATAGAGGTACGTTGGAGTGTTATTCTGGTAATAGATTGATGCGTTCGTGGGTTCTGAATGATGCTCAGAAGGAGATACTGGACATGACGGGGTTTGGGTTGTTTGCAAACAATGATGTGGTGCTTCAGAATGATACTGCGCTTGTGACGACCTTGGTAGAGAGGTGGCGCCCTGAGACTAATACTTTCTTCATGAGACAGGGTGAGATGACAGTGACTTTGCAGGATGTTCGTTACATATTGGGCTTGCCCACTACTGGTCATCCATTGGTTGGGGCTGCAATCCACAATCCAAAGGCCTATTTTACGAGGAATTGGTTCGAAGAGCTTACTGATCCAGAGATCGATTTGGCAATGGATAAAAGAGGAGGGATTAAGTATATGTGGTTGCATAAGCGGTACGGGGGTGATCCTGGTAATGACCCGGAGAAGATTACTCTGCACACAAAGGCATATTTGATGTTGGTGGTGGGGTCAGTTTTGTTTCCTACTAATAGTAGGAACGTGGTGCATCCAAGGTACATTGCCCCGCTTTTTTCATTGGATCGTATTCACACCTATTCTTGGGGTTCCGCAGTGTTGGGATATTTGTATAGGGGGTTGGAGCGCGCTGCAAGGAAGGGGGCTGTCAGTGTTAGTGGTTGCTTGTTATTGTTGTAGATTTGGTCATACGAGCGATTTGACATTGGGCTTCCTATTGCAGATCCCGAGCGGGAAAGCTTCCCTGTTGCTGAGTATTGGACTAGGTCTACAGTGGTGAAGGAAACTAGTGAGGGGAAGGGGAAGGGGAAGGTTAGTGAGGAGGAGGCTACTGAGGGTACATGGAATGAGGCGGGGAAGGACAAGGGGAAGACGAAGAGGAAGGTCATTGAGGAGGATAATGAGGAGTTGAAGGGAAAGGGAAAGGAGAAGGCAAAGGGGAAGGGGAAGGGGAATAAGAAGGGAATTGAGGAGGACGAGGACATTGGGTTGACTGTTGAGGACTTGTCTGTGGACAAGGTTTTGTTGGGAAAACGGCCTAGACGTCATATCAGTAAGGGGCCTCATCATAGCTTGCCACACTATCGAGGTGAGTTTGATGGAGTTGGGTCGGACCGTGTGCAGTGGACTCCCTACGACCAGTTTCACGAGTCTGATGACGAGGATGTAGATGGAGATGTATATATGTACTGGGATGATTACGAGGGTTTCTATGCAGGTTCTGCCAGGCTTCCCCTTATCCACTACGACATAGTTGAGTATCAGCATTCTGATAGGGTGTTGAGGCAGTTAGGGCTCTCCAAAGCTTTTTGAGCATTTTCAACAAATTCTTTCAAACCCGTGCAAGAACTAACATAACTATCAAAAAAAGCATTCATTCCCTCACTCCTTGAAGTGGTTGTTTGTCCCGCGGAAAATGTGCTTCTAGTGAAAGCCTTGATCCATTTATGCTTCAAACCGTACAATCCTTGTAGCCATGTATTATCTTCCAATTCATACTTCACAACCAATGCACTCCACCTATCCTCAAACACGTCTTCGGTCAATGAGTTATAAATGCAATTATTGAAATCAACTTTGAAATCCGGGTGCTTGGAATAGTAACTTGCAAGTTTCTCGGGGAATTTGTTACTAATGTGCCAACTACACAACAAATGAGTGGTGTTCGGTAGTTGTGATGAAATAGCCCCGGCCATTGCTTGATCTTGATCCGTAATGATAGTCAAGGGATGTTTGTTTTCAACCGCCTCAAGCCAACTACCTAATACCCATTCAAAACTTGTTTTAACCTCATCTCTCATTAGGGCAAATCCAAAAACAACCGATTGGTAGTGATGATTTACCCCGGTAAAAGGAACAAAAGGCATAGCATATCTATTAGTTCGGTAAGTGGTATCAAAGGCAACCACATCACCAAAATTTTGGTATGCCATCAAACAATGGTGATCGACCCATACTAGACATTTCAACCTTTGTTCTTCATCGAGTAAAGTTTTAATGTAAAATTTCCCACCACTCTCTTCTTTCAACCTATTCAACAAGTCTAAACCCGCTTGAGCATCATTAACATCTAAATTGCTCTTTCTAAACTCACGTACCACATTTCTTACATGTTGTCCATCAAAACCAACATGTTGAGCTCCGCTTTTTAAATTGCTAAAAATGGACATTTGTTGCCTAGGAGGAACACCCGACATATGTAATGTTCTCATTATATTCCTTTGTGCCGCACTTACATGCCTTTCCCTTCGAATTAAATTCATTTTTGAAGGTGTAACAACCTCGTGATTGTGCTATAACTCTAGTGCGGTAATCTCCCAAGTACTAGTATTCTTTTTATTCAAAACATACATTCGAACCTTACAACCACATCTAGGAAGAACATCCCGACGACGTTTACCTTTAGCTTTACTCATAAAACATGCTTCATAGTTAACAATATTTTTTCCCTTATTCTCACCAAATAGATTACAAACAAATAATCGAGCATATATTTCTTTATTTCCAACACGCTTTTGTGATTCTTGAACCTTAATTGCAAATCCATTTTTCAAGGCATAAGCTCTAAATAAATTCTCCGCGGCTTCTAAACTATCAAACCTTTGATGCAAATAAGGCACAACATTATCAACATCTTCATCAACATTAGTTACATTTTTTTCATGCAAACTATCATCTTCATCATCATCATCAACTATATTAACATGCTTTACATCATCATCAACTATATTTACATGCTCTAAATCATCATGAAGCATGGATTTAGTACTAAAATTACAAACATCAACATCATCATCATAAAGATCATTACTTTCAATTGGTTTGGATATTTTTCTTGGATCAAACTTTGCAAACATTTTATTTGCCATAATAATCAAAGAAATACATAAACAAAGACTTACACAATCCAACAAATGAAGCAATACCTCTCCAACTTCTTCAAGATCTTCTTTTCTCCCTCTTTTCTAACCTAAATGGTGGCTGTTACTTTGATTATATAAACTGATTTTAGGGTTAAAAAGCGCGGAGGGAAATGGGGAATCAAACGCTCCGCGAAAAAAAGCGCGGAGCAGTACCGCGCTCCGCGGGAAAAAAGCGCGAAGCAGTAAGGCTCCGCGGAAAAAAAGCGCGGAGCGGTGATAATTTTTTTTTAATCCTGACCGTCCAAATCTTGATCCAACGACAGAGAAACGAATTGTTGTTTAACTGGTCCCTGACAATCAATTGTCGGGGACTAGGACCCTTCACATATACAAGTGTAATACAAACTCGTACCTCGTTTTATAACTCATAAATTGCTACTAAAATACGCAAACATGTACAAAAAAATTTCAAACAAATCAATAATTTACTCATAACTAGAGTATGCACGGGCTAAATATCTAGTTTGTCACTAATTTTAAAAAAAAATATTACACTTTAATTGAATAAATTCCTTTTCTCTATAATCAGAGCCTTAATTTTTAGATCTATTCTAATTAAATCTAATTAATTTACTTGCATGCTTAAGCCAAAGTCTTAAAATGTGAAGAGATAATTGTATTTGTGTCTATAACGTAAATGGATAAACCGACCCATTAAACAATGGCTCTAAGGGGCTGTTTGGTGGGTTACCCATTTAAATTTGGAGCTAACAGATTCAGAGTTAAACTAAAACCCTACACAAATTGGGCGCTTAAACCCTACAAACAACCCCTTAACCTAAATATAAACACAACCACTACCAGTAGCATTAGTTGTAGAATTAACGTTGAACTGTGTCGGGATTACATAACTGAAACCATGGATGAATCTGATGTCGGAATCACATGTTTCATATCTCAGCTTCCCGGTTTCCGAGGCATCCTCAAACAAAGGTTCTCTAATTTTGTATAATTGTGCAAATACTTATGTGTGTACATATGAATTTGTGTTTATAATTGTGTGTGAATTTTGTAGGTATGCTGATTTTATAGTGAATGAAGTTGATTTGGATGGCAATGTTGTTCATTTAACCTCTTTAGTGGCACCACCTGAGGTACTGTTATTACTCGAAACTCGAAATTAGTCCTTTTATGCGTTGTGCTTTTTAAACTTCAAATGAATCGATACATATGTTTGTGTGGACAAATTTTATTGGTTTACATACTCTACAATTAGTGAATCATGTATATTTTTAGTGAATTTATTTTGCCTACAAATCATTAGTGAATTGTATACTGTATTTCTATGTTTACATTATATGATAAATTTTATTTGTATAATACCTAGCCAAGTCGGAAGATTGTTTACAAACATTTTAATTTAATTGTTTTGTTCTGCCTTGTGATTTGGTAGATTGCAGAGGAAAAAGTAGTAAAGATGACAGATGAGCCGAATAAAAGTTACGATGCTGAGATTGAATCATTTAGAGCTTTAGCTGGCGATGCTGATGCCGACTCTTTAAGAGCTTTTATTGATCAAATTAATTCTGAGGCTGAAGAGTCTGTTGCCCACATAACTCTGTCTCCGAGTTCTGATAAATCTCATCGAACAGTTTGTATTCTTTTTTATTAGTGGACATAAGTTTGTTGGATTGACTATTGATGTACGAAGGTTCATATGACTATGTGCTGAAAAATTTGTCAGGCAATGCATAATTTTTTCAAGGAGAATATGAAGTTCCTGGTAACCGATACTGTGGACGGACCAGATGCCTCATCAAAATGCATCCGTGTAAGATTGAATTCAGGTGGTAACTCTGGCAGGGGTAAAAACTCCAAAAAACGAAAAGAGAGAAATGAAAAGTCTTATGATAGTAGGGGTTCAAAGAATTGGCCAGAGCATCTGGGCAAGTTCATTAAGTATGTATTTTGCAGCTAAAGCCTCTCTTCATTGATTATAGCAGGAAAATGTTGATGAAGTCATGTAATCACATACATGAAATTGAAATTACTAATCAATAGATTATTTATATAGGAAAGCCAAAATTTGAAGTATCCCACGATGTATAAGAAAGTATCCAATGATCGTAACATTGAGTTATAGCATATAAAGCAAGCTCTCCCAGCTTGATTAAAAGTCATAGAATTTTTGCATGCTTCAAGTCTGCAACTGTTTAAAGACATTACTGATGTTTTATAGACCTAGAAGTGTTTCTCTTCAAAGTGGAGGTAGTTCTTTGGCAACATGTTAAAGTTATTTTTGCCATATTGTAGATTTCATCTGTACAAGGAGAACAAGGATACACAAGAGGCATTGGGCGTGATAGGAAAGATGCTCGGCATCCAGGTAATTTAAGAGGAGACCTCCCTCTAACATCTCAATGAATTTAACTTATATTGCGAATGTACGGGGTCTTACTCATGAGTGATGACAGGAGTTCTTTATTCTTTATGTGATTCTCTATATACTAGATGTTTGTATGCAGCTTATGTAATGTAATGTATATGTCGGAAGCATTGCTAGGCATGTATTGAAATTCTATGTCGTCTTTTACAGCCAAGGTCATTTGGTTTTGCTGGTACGAAAGATAAACGTGCTATATCAACTCAAAGGGTATGTTATTTCTTTTTTTCTGCTTGCATATGTCATTTTTATGCACTATTCAGGAACCAGGCATCACATTTTGATCATGTCACTTTTTTACAAGTGGTTTAACTTAATGTTGAATTAGCACTATCTGATCTGCTAGGCAGAACTTGTTAAAACCAACATGCACCATAAGTCCCTGGTAATATATGCTGTATGTGACAGTACAAAAGTTGCTTGGTTGATGCTCAGTATGACCAAAATCTGCTGCTTAAGTATAGATTATAGAAACAGAATCTAGTCTTGTGGTCCTAATCATGGATGTGTGATTTGAAAAATAGCTGCAAACGTGACAGAGATGGAGAGGCATGAGGGGATTAGTTGGGTTTTGATTTATCTGAATGTTTGCTTTGGCTTTTCAGTCTTCCTTTTGCCATTTTTAGAGATCAATAACAGACAATTATTTTTTCATTGAATTAGAAATTTATGATTGCCAATGAGATTTAACCTTTGCTTTGCTTCCTTTATAAATTTGTATTATAGGTTACTCTTTACAAGGTGCGTGCAAGTAGGTTAGCTGCTTTAAATGCACGATTGATTGGCATTAAAATTGGCGACTTCTGGTAAGTTTTGCGTACTTCCACTTTATGGTCTTTCATTTATCAGTTAAAAATCAGTTCAGGTTTATAACCATGATTGTTTGGCAGCCATGTTGATGATGGTCTTGTTCTTGGACAGCTGTATGGAAATAAATTTACAATAACATTAAGGTTTTATTGATCTCAATTTAAACTTTCCAGTTCATGCACTACATTGCTTGTAGGTTGTGTGGTTCCTAGTGTTAAACATCTATCTGGTGTACTAATTGTTTTTGCAACTCTTGAAGAGGGGTGACTGCAGACTCTGACGATACCATCAAAGCTTCAGCAGATGCCTTAGGAAGACATGGATTTATCAACTACTTTGGTTTGCAAGTAATTTTTGATCACTTACTAACTCACTGTTCCAGCATAGCGTTTTCAGTATTTTCCTTCGTAAATTTCATGAATTCTCTACCTGGGCGACAATACAGTCCTTATTCGGTTACAAGTTAATAATGACATGCACGTGTTTCGCTCTTGAAGGCCATTGAATTTGGGATGCTTATCCTTTTAGTCTTTTCTTTATTTACTTTCATCCAAACTTCTAATCTCCAAAGTTATAAAAACTAGAGGCTCACATTAGCATAGCGTCTAACACACTTGTAGACACATGATACATTAAATAACTAGCACTTGTGACATATCATGTACTGTACCTAATTATTGGTTGTATGATTGATACCACATAATATTGCCTTCATCATGTAATGGTAAACCTGAAATGTACAGGGGTTTTTACCGTAGTTAGTAAAATATTTCAGTTCTCAATACAAATATTAAGCTAATATATATATTCCATTGTAACAAATAAAATGTTAATACAATTTGTTCAGCGGTTTGGAAGTGGTTCTGTGCCAACTCACATGATTGGAGCTGCCTTATTTCGTGGGGAGTGGAAAGCTGCAGTGAACATGATCCTTGATCCACGAGAAGGGGATATCCTTTTACTAGACACTAGTTTGTTTAACCTATTATGAACGTTTAGTTAGCTACACAGCCATGTTTACCAGCTGTTCTTCCTTTTATATCTTAGGAAGGTACGTTGATTTTCTTAACTACAAAGTTAGATCACAAAGGGGAAACATAAGAGAAGTGCGAGAATATTACAAAGAAAGTGATGATATTGAAGGGACCTTGCGCCAATTACCTCGCTATCTGGTCGCAGAGAGAGCTATAGTAAGCTAAATTTGTCATGCAATCTTCTTCTGTTGGCATATTTCATAGTGAATGCAATCTTAATTTAATATAGACGTGTATATATTTTCCTCATTCACCATATCTTGTCAGGTTAATAGCACCTTCTTCACAACCTAATAAATTCATGTAATTATATTTTGTTTTTAGGCACACCAGGACATCCCCTAAACTCTATGAATACCTATCTTACAACTCACCACACGACAGACTATCAGAGAGTCCTAATTTCTCTCCACTTTAAAAAGTACTGCCTACTTCTTCAATTCTCATAAATTGACCAAACCATTTTCTTTGTTGATATCTCTTCTCCTCTCTCAGTTGTGAACCCTAATCTCAGAGGTACATTTTTAATTCATATCACTTGCACTTTTGTTGGATCTTCTGGTAGAAATTGGAAATATAGAAATGCTGAAGCTTGCGTGCCCTAAATAAGGTGTTCGGAAGATAATTCACAATCTCATAGCTTCAGAAGCTAATCAAGACCCCTGGTCCTTCTCAAATTAATATCGGACAGAATCAGTGTAGCGCAATTTTAGTCCACAGGCATGCATCGAAGAGTAACAATAAAGAGCATTTGGATTTGAGCACCCCCCCCCCCCCCCCCCCCTTCTTGTAATCTCACAAGAAAGACAACTGGGGAACGTTACAATTATAGTCAAATATTTGGTTAAAATTATTGATCGTAGATTCTGGTTTAGTACATGACTCAATCATGTTTGAATTTTTACAGCTACAGTGTTTAAAGAAAAGTCCTGGGAACTACTTAATGGCTTTGAAGGCCATACCTAGGACTTTGAGAATGATGTAAGTCCTCGCTTCTACAGCAAAGTATGTTTACTAGGATACTTATATCCTGTTCTTTTTATAATCGTTAATCACCTTGCACAAAGTTGTAGTTCAAACTATGGTAGTAGCTCTATGATTTTCGTATCACATATTATATTTGTTAGCATGTCATGAATTGAGATATTTAAGCTATTGGTTTTCCCAAAGCAATAAAGCATATACTATTAGAATATATACACTATTCTAGCTTTGATTCGTTATATAAGCTTCATAAGTTAAAAAACAGGCATCTCTTCACAATGTAATCCTTCAACCATGACCTGACACCTTAATAATAGTTTTCCTGCAATCTAAATTGTGACAAGTGACAGTGAGCTAGCTAAACCATTACTGTTTCTGACCATGATCCAGTAATCAGTTTTTAGCATACTATTACCTGGGAGTCGGTTGTTTGTTGTGCTTATTTGGTAATTTCATCATCGACTCGTGGATGTACTTGTTAATCTCCATCAATGCTTTTATGATTAAAGAGTTACGTTTAAAATAAGGTTATCCAGTTTAAACAGGATAAACTAATATCAGATGATCTATTGTGCGTATTTGGTAGTTTCATCATATTTATAAGAAAGTATTTGCTCCTATACTCTTCAGGTATGTACATAGTTATCAAAGCTATTTATGGAATCATGCGGCTAGCAGAAGAGTGCAAAAATATGGTACACAGTCTTCTATTGTCTTGCTTCTTGAGAAAGTACCTGTTACTTTATCTATCACAGTGGTTGCATGCACCCTTGTTTGTCTTCTTTAGGATCTGATACTTTGACAGCAGTAATAAGGTATTAAATAAGTATATCTGTTGACTCCCTCCACCTTCTGCAGGAAGTGACCAAGTTGTGTTGGGAGATCTAGTACATTGCAAAGAAGAGCATAGAGGAAAAGTAACGGAAGAAAAAGTAAATGCACTCTTCAATACCGATTTTGAAGATGATATTTGTGATGATACATACGATTGTAGCCATCTGGATGACATATCCAACACAACTGCAGCAGAAGTTAAAAGTACTCTAGTAAAGGTCAGCATTCTGTAGCTGAGCTACATATCCCTTTCAACAAATTCACAACTATATCTTTTACGAAGAATAAATGAACTTAAGCTTCGGGTTTAATTTCAAAAAATATCCTTTAATTCTTTTAGGTTTAAGTGTGTAGATAGGATTTGATCACTCGTGAAGAAGAAAAATAGGTCCACTGGGTTATTAATTAGGAAGATAAAAGAGTGTATATTGTCATGTTTTGAATGGCATAGCTTGCCAATTCTTTTGGTCACCACAAGTTTTGTTGGCAAACCTTTAGAAATCTAGATACGTTATAAGATAAAACAAAATATATCAAGCAGCTGAAGAGTCGTGCATACTTCCTTCTATATCGAGTTCTTCACTTTGCTAGGGGATTTGGAGAAAGATGAATCTGCATGTTTCTTAAAATAAATTTAATATTTATTACATAAAGCTTCTTTTCAGATCCAGATGTCGTTGTGGATCGAGTTTAAAACTTGGAACTTTACATCAGAGTCTTGTATTCCTCAATCCTCAGTACCTGTAAACGCAAAAGGATTTTGCCTTAAAATAAAAGCTTCCTTTGTTGATTAGACACAACATGTTATGAGAAAGATACATAATTTAACTTTATATGTTTTGGAATGTCCGGTCAGTATACTGAAGTACCTCTTGAATTACGCTTGACCCATCTGTCTAGTCAGTGTGTACTCATTAATATCCTTTATGCACTATTAATTTTCTAAAAATACACCAGTATGTCATTGAGACATAAGTAGAAGCAGATCGTATATGATCCATTTAAGGTAGCTAATATAATGTTTTGTACTACAATCTTCAGATGTACATGACAATGTTTTCAGTGGTTATGGCACCACATCTCGTGATCCATGCATCTCCCTTATGCATTAGACCATGTTATTCTCTCTTGTATATTCCATAATATTTGCCTTCCTCTTTGCAGGCTATAACTCAGGAAGATTTAGTTGCTGGTAATTATACAGTTGAGGATGTTGTACTTCCACTGCCTGGGTAAGGGAAAACCACACACATTAACTTGTTTCTTATCATTTTCTATCTGACCGATCAGTTACGAATGGCTAGTGCGACTCCGGTGTTCTAAAAGCTTTAAAATGACAGGTCAAGGGTAATGTATCCATTGAATGATATCGGCGAAGTTTATCATGATTTAGCAAAGAAGGTAGACCATTTCTTCTCCTGAAATAACTCTGCTCTAAGAATATTATCAACTTATAAAATAAATATGAAAAATGAGTTGAATATATTGTATTATGTATATAATATTATAGATTTTTTTAGGCTTTCATTATCATAATAAACTTTTTATATATACATTTAATATACATATACTGTAATTGCTATTTTTCTAACATATTTAAATTAAAGTTGAGTACAGTCACTTATATGGTAACAGAACAACAATGTTCAATATTAAAAAGTATTAATGTTTTATTCTTTAAATTCTAAGAAATTTAACTTATTTCAGGTAATGTAACTTATTGAATTTTTTATTTGGATGTACATTTTTGATTAAAGAGTCAGAGAAATAAAACTTATTGGTAGTAAAACATTTTAAAGTTAATCGAAAATATATAAAATATGTTGAATAATCCCTTAAAAAGAAGAAACTCAAAAAGAGATAACTTGGACTAATAAACTAGAGAAAAAAAGGATATAGTTATTTAGGAAAAGAAAAGACAGCTCCTTTGTGTTCAATTAAGGTTTTGGTTTTCTAAATAATGATGTCATTATTTTGAGTAAATTAACGTCCAATGACTACGAAAAAAGAAAACAAATTGGACGAAATTATATACTATATTTTTCCTTTTGCCTTGTTTAGAGGTCCTGAATAGTGAATAGCACTAAAATTAATGCATGTGGTCATCTAATCACTTACTGTAGAAGAAAAGGCTAATGGTTAAACCCCTGATTTATAGAAGTAGATCAATTTTACAATAACTAAAAGTTTAGCAGTCTACTCTTGTTATGTTGGAAAAATCAAGCCATGAATCCTTGTAGAGACGGTCTCATTTTCAAGGTGGTGGCCCCCCATCAGGGCACCAGCCAGTTCAATGTGTGATTACTTATTCCTTTCTTACAGTATGTACACAGTACAAGATTGCACACCCTTCCAATACATGTTCTAACAACCTTTATTTAAAAGGATTGTTGGATGCAATCAAGTTTGTTTCCTAGTGTCTTTGTAATTCTTTATCTGACATATGAAGTGTTCTAACTGGCCAATGGCCAATATGCATTTGTTTTCACTGTTTCAGGATGATGTCAACTTGCAAGAGAGCTCACATGGTATCAAGTAGGTCACTGAAACATTTTTCTTGTTCAGATTGTTTCTGCTTTGGCTCCACTATTCACGGACATTATTGGCCACAGCCTTTAATGCACAATTGCACATCCCTTTATTTATGTGGGGAGGGGTTTTTACGAGCATCTCCATATACTTCTTTCACCAAATGCCCTTTCTTTTTGGGAGAATAAACACATGCCAATGTTTTCTAGGGAGTTCTCAATCACGAGCATGTCTGGAGCTTACAGACGAGTATTTCAGAAACCACAGGACTTCAAATGGTATGCCTGGTTTTCTCTAGTGCTCCTTCTAATTAGATTTCCTTTCTCCTGTTCCATTCCCCTCAATAATGCTGTTCTTATGAGGTTTCACGACTTTTTTTTCTTAAATAGGGAAATACTTACATATACAGATGGAAATATACCACTAGCAGAGACAGACTTAGATGTCGTTGACCGAATTTTGGTCAAAGAGGATATGGACTGTGCAAGGGAGGAGGTGAAACATGAACATAACCACAAAATACAGAGTGTTGAAAATGAGGTCATAGCACCAACAGATACAGATGAACCAGAAATTAACATGAAAGCAAAATTGCATAACCAAGAGTCTCTTTCTAGTTCTCATGAAGAACAGAAGGCTGTTAAAATGAGCTTTACGCTCCCTTCTTCTTGCTATGCAACTATGGCCATCAGGGAATTGCTTAAAACTTCGACTTCGGTATGTTTTCAGAAGCTTACTATTTAAGGCATTTATTGTATATATAAAGGATCCTTTGGATTTAACATCTTACTTGGGTTTTCTGCAAACATCTTGCACACATAACTAGTAAGAAATAAGAACAGTAACCACACTGGTGGTGGTTATTTATGGAATTACATTTAAACAATCAAATTTCATTCCAGAAACAGTTGTGAACATGTAATCTCTCATTTCCTTGACCTTGCCCTTTTCACCTATTAGCCCATCCCATTCTATGTTATATAGGTGCTCGTGTAGGGCAGGGAAGCACTCAAGTGTTGGTTTCACTGTAATAAGGTTTTTCAGACGTGGACACATTTAGAATAAGCGTCACTCATATATGAATGTTATATTCGGGTCACTAGCAGAAAATTGACCTTGAGGGTTATATAACTTATAAAACTGCATTGTCACAGGCATTACCATCACTTCAACATCGAGTTCATTTTTTTCCTTTGGAATTTTTATATCCTCGTTATATTTATATATAATCCTGCCTCGATTGATGACTGGGAACTAGTTGGCTCATCCAACCACCGTCGAGTTCATTTCTTTCCTTTAGAATTTTTATATCCTTATCCTTATTTATATCCTGCCTGAATTGATGACTGGAAAGAAGGTGGCTCATTAAACCACTGTGTTTGGATTATAGATTCTAGATTCTCAATTAACTTGAATATTTTTGTACCTATGTTTACCTTACATCGTCTTATATATGTGTCTACATCTGTATTGTAGATGATCTCCCTAATTAGGAGCAGTTCATAACATAATGATTTGAACTATGCAGGTTGCGTTTCACAAAACTCTAAACTAGAAAACTCAGTTTTGGTAGATTGAGGAGTTGCATTTGCAGTTTGCTTGACTTGGAGCTCAGTCCTGGCAGAAGAGAAGTCTGGTCAAGGTTGTAGTTTACTTATTTGATTGAAGTTGGCTTACATCATTGGTTTTTGTAAATGGCTGAACTTGCTGAATTTTTAGGAGAGGATAGAGGGATAAATGTACCGCTCTTGTAATAAGTGATATATATTTTTATACCCTTGAAAGATTAATAAAAGAAAAACCGAAGAAAGAATGCAACTTCTATAGATATATTCTTGGTTGTTTATCTTAGTTGAATTTATTAGCAAAAAAGAGAGGAAAAAGTGCAGACAGCAACAGCAATATTATGTCTTCTGTCATGTTGGATCTGAAATATTCAACCAATTACTAATTCAGATATTTTAACATAGATATTTGACCTTCAAATTGTGCTTGGAAACAGAAAGGCCAAGATCATGACATTACGGTATTGTCCTCAGTTCTTACCAAAGCGGCAAAGCATAATATATCACAAGGCTGGTGACTCATTTTCTACGAGAAAATGAGTAGAAAATGACAAATCTACTTGGCATTCAATCCAATAAGTAAAACTTCAACTGATTGGATAAAAAATTGTGGCAAGACATTCACACATTCAACTTAGTTATACAGTAGTTAGTAGTTACAAATTACAGTTAATCTCTGTTCTGTTCAGCCTAAAAATTGCATAACCAAACAAATTAGTTGTGTTAATCGTCCTCTTTGCAAATGAACGTTTGAACGTCTTCCTGAAAATTTACATTGGCTTAAAAAATGACACTTTTTATCCCGGAAAAATTATCAGCTTTTTTGAACTTGGGAGAAAACCATAACAAAAATCGATCTTTAATCACAAACACCAATACACAATCACATCCGGATGATCAAATTTCATGAACAAAGACAATCCAACAAATACAAAGCGCAAAAAATTCAGAGTGAAAACTTCATTAGCAATAACACATAATTAAATCAGAATTATTAGAAAAACAATACAGTAAATTATTTGCACACACCATCCAAAACATACCAACAACATAGATTTTCCATTAAATTTTGCTAAGTATTTCCTTAATAATCCCATCACAAGTACTGCCAAGTCAACAAATTCAGTCTCCATAACAAAAACCAAACAACAAAAACCATGATCAAACCTCCTTAAACCAACAATAAAGACTCAATCCACATTACTAAAAATTAAATCGGAACATAACGCTTAAGCGCCTGCTTACCAATCCCAGCAACCAATCCACCAAAAGCACCAGCAAGCACAGCAGACTTGGCTCCTTTCGTAGCGCGATAAATCACTCCAGTCCCTAATCCAGCCACCACACTATTAACCACATCATCAGTCCCCCTATAATGCAAAGCAGTACTCTCCAACCCCGAAAAAAGAAGCCCAAGAACACCAAGAGTATTCCCAAATTTCCGACCCGTATGCCCGCCCGAATTCAAAACCCGATTAATCCTAAGCTTCATAGACTCTCCTCTCTCAGCAGACTTAATCCCCTCAACTGACCCTTTCAAACCCCCAATTATAGCTCCGGATAAATAACCGGACCCGGTATAATACTGCAGATTCTCGCTCCAAGAACGTCGCTGAGCCGCGGCTTCTTCGTGGAAAAGATACTCAGGCGAAGTGGGTAGCTCGTAAAGCTTGTGAATTGGGGTGTTGAGGCTTTGGTAAGGGTTGTACTGACGAGTTGAGGGCTTTTGTTCTGTTGAATTTGCCATTGATTTTCTAGGGTTTTGTGAGATCGGAGAAGATGGGGTGTTTTGGTTTGGGAATATGTAGATGGGTTTTGATTTGATTGAAGAAAGATTGTAGAGGGAGAGAGAATTGACTTGGAAATATACACCCTAACAATGGCGGTTGTTAGGGTTTAAGGAGGGTTTTAGGTGACTTGTTCTTTAATCCAACTCCTTCCGTATATATATACAGGGCTGGATTATTTTCAAATCTGAAAATTAATAAAATATACTAATATTAAGTTGAAGAAAAAAGTAATTGCTAGAAATTCTATCGTTGTAATTTTTTTAAAATATATTAATAAGTTAAAAAAGGTAATTGCTATAAAATTTATTGTAGTGGCCACTGACGAATATGTTTTTCGATTGAAAAAATCGACTTTTAAATATCAATAATTTCTTCTAAGTAATGATTTGATGAAGTGTTGAACTAATTTAACATAGTATAAAATTTGTAAATATTGAATGAAAAAAATCATTGTTATAAGTAAAAATATTAAAATATAAATATTAACGTCATAAACAAGCTTTTCAGTACTGATTTTTCTTTTCATTCACATGCTTTTTCTTTTTTTGAAAGAGCAACGCACTTGAAAACTATCTTGGAATTTCAGAAACCCCTTGTACTTTTTAATATCTAATAACCCGATGTGATGCACAGATGAATTTTAAATTTTTTTTATTTTAATTTCTGTATATTAACAAGATGATTTTATCAAAAATAAATATTTTTTTAAAAATTAATAATGTATGTGTGATGTTATTGTAAGCATTTGTTTGTATTTTGATGATAAATTTTTTTAATATATTGTCAACAAAAATAATATCTTAAAATTGTAAATGTAACTTAGAAAAATAGGTAATATAAATATTTAATAATAATATGTTATTGACGGGATTCGAACCTTGAACCCATGAGAGCATTTTGAATATCAAGAAAGAAATATTCTTTTAACATTACATTCAATGATTATCCTTTTATCTATCTTTCAATCTAACGGTTGTTATTTAAAGTAACAACTATGAATGATCAACCAAATAAAAGGTACTCCCTCTGTCCCTTTCATTTATTTACACTTTCATTTTTAGTACGCCCCTCTCATTTCTTTACATATAAAAAATAGTACTCCCTCTGTCCCCCTCAATTCTTTACATTGGGGGGACGACACGGAGTTTAAGAAAAAGTGTAAATTAATAAGAAAAAATAAGAAAAAATGAGTAAAGTGGTGGGATCAATCAATATTTAAATGTATAAAGTGGGTATAAAATAGGTATAGTGGAGGAAAAATAGTGGATGTGATTGGATTTTATATTATAAAATGTTACTATTTTTGGTATGTAAAGAAATGAGAGGGACGTACCAAAAAGGAAAATGTAAAGAAATGAAAGAGATAGAGGGAGTAACATTTTATAATATAAAATCCAATCACATTCACTACTTTTCTCCACTATACCTACTTTATACCCACTTTATACATTAAATATTGATTGATCCCACCACTTTACTCATTTTTCTTACTTTTTTCTATTAATTTAAACTTTTTCTTAACCTCCGTGCCGTTCCCTCGATGTAAAGAATTGAGGGGGACGGAGGTAGTAATTTGCTTATAATAATAGAGTATAAATATAGATTTCTCCTTTCTGTTCTCTTTTTTCACCTCAAAGTCCGTGAATCACTGACTCAGTCGGCTGATCATGTGTCAGTTCCGGCCCAATGATTTTCTTGGGGTGAAGTGTGCCGAGCTGAATAAAATGGGCCATATCATTTTTAGCAGTGCAGAGTTCGAAAACAAGGCCCGGTTTAGGTAATGGCAGTTTGCTTATGCTGAGTGCTGAAACTTAGGATACAAATTAAAAAGCGGAGGCAGATTGTCCTTAAAATTCGGTTTTTGCTAAGAAAAATGCTAGGAAATTATAATTTTTATTTTATAAATTTTAGCATAAATTAGGTGTTTTCTTCTAATTGATTGATAAAATAAATAATAATATGAGCTAGCGTATAATCATATGAATTCTTTCAATGAAAACATTTCATTATACTAACTTACTAACTCACAACTGTCATCTTATTTTAGAGATTTTCATTTTATATTTTTCTAGCATTACTCTATTGCTAATCATCATTTAATTATGTTTTTTTCATACATTGATGAAATTTTTAGAAAGATGTCAATCACAAATTAATGATATTTCTCTATTAACAAAAAAATTAATTTTAATTTTATTCGCAAGAAGTTAACCAACAAATACATGTCAAAAAATTATCACATTATCGCTATATCATTTTGTACAATTCTTGATATCTAATTCGATACCGCTAACATTACTCTAGCAAATAAATAATCTTTTTATATTAGCAAAATTTTGTTAGATTTAATCTTATTCGTAAGAAGTTAAAGAAAAATAGTAAGTACAATAATTGAATATTAGGGAGGATCCTGATACTCTCTTAATTTTGATGATATTAATGTTAGCAAGCTGTTAGTATGAGAAATGCTAGTACTTTTATCTATATTGGTTTAACAGTTGTTGCAGGCTTTATATTACTTGTTGTTAGCAAGCTAACAGTGCAGACACAGAGTATCTTAGCAAGCTAACAGTGCAGTAACAGAACATTTCAGCAAGCTAAGACTGTAGGCTTTATATTACTTGTTATCAGCCAGCTAACATTGCAGGAACACAGTATCTTAGCAAGCTAACTTTGAAGTAACAGTACATTTCAGCAACCTAAGACTGTTCCGCCAGAAACTGTCAAAGTCAAATGGAAGTCCTAATTTCATGGAGATTTTATAGGACATGATGTGTAAGGACTCTATAAATTATATAAAGGTAATATATATAATTTTAGAGCTCAGTTTTCACAAAGACTTTTTCAAAATAGTTTTCCTATCTTTTAGGAGTTTGTTTATTTCAAAAGTTTTATCTTATACAAACTCTCTAAACATGTTTTTAGTTTATATACTGAAGGTTTTATATCTCAAACGTCTTTTTCTCTAAACTTCGGTATGTTAACGTTATGTGAACGTTAGAAACTGAATTACCCTAATTAATTGAACGTGAGAATTGGATTCAAGAACGTTGCAATTATGTTGGTTAATTCGAATTCTTTTGTTTCACTATAAATACTTGTGTGGTTGTTTCTTTCGCGATTGAACACCTTCAAGAACACACAAGAACAACTCAGTATCTACTTTCAAATCTTTTTACTTGAGCTCTACTATTACATATACGTTTATATTCTTATTAAGAGTTCATAGTTTGAGTTGTATCATTTTTCAATTGATTATATTGTTCATATTGTAAGGTTTGTTGCTGAGGTGCAAGCTAGGACACAAGGGTTCGGGAATTAGTTTGATAGAGAAGTTTATACTTGGGTAGTATAGTACTTAGAGATCATTTGATTCAGGGAACAAGGGTGTCAGCTAGCTGCTATCAGTGACAGGGAAGAAGGGAGATATATGTATTAATCTTGTAATCGGTTTTTTATAGTGATTAATAATATATTCTCTTACCAGGTTTGGTAGGGGACCAGGACGTAGACCATAGAGAATAGGGGTCGAACCTGGCTAAAATTCTTGGTGTTTTTAATTACCGCTATTTCAATTCTGCATTGCATTGTTTATCTTAGCTAGCTGACAGACTTCGTTTTGTTCATCTTAGCAAGCTGACAAGTTGACAGTTAATTATTTGGTAAAACTTTAAAATTGGATATAGTTGGCCATAACACCTATTCACCCCCCTCTAGGTGTGCATTTTCATTTGGTATCAGAGCATTGGTGTACTAACATTTCTGTAACAGGAAAGTACAGATCCTATGTCACACTTTTATGTAGAGGGAGAATCATTAAACACGCCACCACTTCTCAATGGGGCAGAAAATTATGATTTATGGAGACTAAAGATGAAGGTGTTCTTGAGAAGAAATCCATTTGAGTGGAGAGTCGTTAAGGATGGTCCATTCATTTTTTTGGATAATAATGGCAAGCCAAAAGATGTTGATGATCTTACCGAGACAGAATTGATAAAATCAAGCTATGATGGAAGAGCAAAGTACACACTAATATGTGGTCTTTCAGATTCAGATTTTGACAAGGTCTCGTCATGTAGCACAGCAAAGGATATATGGGATACATTAAAAATACATTATCAAGCTACATCAAAATTAGAGGATGTATGTTTCAAGTCAAACCAGCAAGCTGCCTCAAGAGACGAAAACAAAGCAAAGGCTCAAATCACTTGGAGTGACGAGGAATTTAATTCCAATGAAGACTCAAGCGAAGATATGCTAAATATTGCATTGGTTGGCATTGACGATGATATGGTTCGAGGAAACACCGAAGAAGTCCTTATAAATAATGATGTATCACATTCAGACTCCGATGTTGAATCTAGTGCGGTAAACTCATTTCAGTTTAACATATCTTCTGAAAATGTTATATTAGAATCACTAACCATGCAGGAACATAATAATATATCTATTGTGGAGTTCATGGAATTGAAGAATGAAAATAATAAGCTTGAGAAGAAAAATGCTTCTCTTCGAAAGATAATTTCTGAGCTTATGGCTGAAAAGACTCCATCAAACAATCATGAAGATCTCATTTCTGATCTAAAGGGAAAGCTAACACAACTTGAAGGGTTTAACAAGTTGCTCCTCAAAAGAAATGACACATTGATGAAGGAACTCAACGAGCTACGTGAAGAAATTGAAGCAAGAGATGTATGTCTTGAAACATTCAAAATCAGAGAATCCATCTCAATTGAAGCTACTCAACAAGCTGAGAAGATAAAGGAATTGGAAGCTGAGGTTGCAAAGCTTGAGAAAGGAATGAGAAAATTTGTTCAAGGAGAGGAAGTATTAAAGACAATTATGAAACAAACAAAGGTTCCTATGGATAAAGAAGGACTTGGAATGACTTCTACTTCAAAGAACAAGGCTTTTCAATATGAAGGCAAACAGGGTATTCCATATAATTATGCTATGCCTTGGAAAATCTGCTACAAATGTGGAAAGAAAGGTCACTTATCACATCACTGCTCAAGTTAGAATGCTAAACCAGCAAGCTGGAACAGACAAACAGCTTATAGGCAGCAAGCTGACAGAACAGGAAGAACAGGAAAACGAACATCCAAAGTGGTCCAAATATGGATCAAGAAATCTGAATTGAATGTTATCTATGTTCTATCAACTAACCATGCAGGACCCAACCAAATTTGGGTACCAAAGCGTTGAGTTGTTTATTCTTTGTTTTGCAGGTATGTCTTGTGGTCAAAGTCAATGCAAATCAATGGATATTGGATAGTGGATGTACAAGACATATGTGTGGTGACAAATCTCAATTCCTTAGTCTCAAAATGAAAAAGGGTGGTAGTGTTACAATTGGTGATAGCAAAACACTCCGCATACTTGGCAAAGGAACAATTGGTAATAGTAACATTTCTATTGATAAAGTTCAATATGTTCAAGGTCTTAAGTATAATTTGCTTAGTATAAGTCAGTTATATGATGATGGACATACTGTTGTTTTTGATAAAGAGAAATGTACTATAAATGTTGGCACTAACAAGGTCCCCCTAGTTGCTAGAAGGGAAGGAAATATATATATGTTGGACTTTGAGATGCAGGAAGTAGGTTGTTGGTTAGCTACTGTTGATACAAATCCAGATCTTTGGCATAGAAGGCTTGGACATGCTCATATGGATCTACTCAGCAAGCTGTCTTCCAAGAAGCTAGTTAGAGGACTGCCCAAATTGAAGTATGTCAAGACGGAAACCTGCTCAGCTTGTCAATTAGGCAAACAAATCAGGACTCCACATAAGTCAAAGAAAATGGTATCAACTACTAAACCTTTAGAGCTTCTACATTTGGATTTATTTGGTCCGGAAGCCTATAAAAACATTGGAGGTAAACAATATGCATTTGTAATCGTAGATGATTTTTCTAGATATACATGGGTATTGTTTCTTCGAACTAAAAATTGTGCTTTTAGTGAATTTGAGAAGTTAATCACTTTACTTGAGAACAAGTTGAATACAAGGCTTGTAGGTATAAGGAGTGATAGAGGAGGTGAATTCATTTCAAAAGACTTCATTGCCTATTGTGAAGAAAGAGGTATTACACATGAATTCTAAACTCCAAGGACACCTCAACAAAACGGAGTTGTGGAGAGAAAGAACAGATCTTTGCAAGAAACTGCGAGGATTTGCTGCAAGAAAGCAAGCTGCCAAGGAGATTCTGGGCAGAAGCTGTCAACACAGCTAGCTATGTTCTTAACAGGGTGCTTATCAGGCCTATACTCAACAAAACTCCATATGAATTGCTGAGAAATAAGAAGCCAAACATTGGATATTTCAAAGTCTTTGGCTCCAGGTGTTTTGTACTCAAAACTATTGATCGAGATGGTAAATTTGATGCTAAATCTTACGAAACAATATTTTTGGGTTATTCTTTAACAAGTCGTTCTTATAGAGTTTATAATATATCTAAATGTATTGTTGAAGAGTCTATAGATGTTTCATTTCAAGAATCTAATGTTGATCTGTCAAGAGATGAGGAAGATATTGCAGGTGCAGGTAATGACAGCGAGCTGACAAGACAAATTTCAGCATCTCAGCAAGCTGACAACCAGTCTGATGCAAATCAAGCAGCTGAAAAGCCAGCTGACACTTCTTCCCCGGTTGATGAAACTATTGATCAGTTATCAAGGCTCACCTTGGAAGGTCCAAGAGGTCAGAGATCACAAGAAAAGATGCCTATCTATGAAGGTGGTGAAGCATCTCCTCCATCAAAGCGAATTCGAGTACATGAGCAAATCATAGCTCAACATTCATTGCCAAAGACAACAAGAACAGTGAAGAACCATCCTCCAGAGTTGATCATTGGTGATAAATCAGAAGGAATCAAGACAAGGGTGGATAAACCAAAAGAGTCTCACTTGAGTTGTCAAATTGACCGCAAGAGTACAAGGGGTGTTTGTGCATTTTTAGGACAGAGTTTGGTGTCTTGGCAAAGCAAGAAGCAAGCTTATGTTGCATTATTCACTGCAGAAGAATACCAGCGAGCTGACATCTTCACTAAGCCATTGATCGAAGAAAGATTTTTGTTCTTCGTAGGGAAATTGGCATGTGCAATGTCTAGACAGCAAGCTACCTACGGATGTCTGGTAATATTAGCTCACTTAACATGATAATTCATGCTTATTTGAATTTTCTTTCAATGATAACATGCGGAAAACCTTTTTGATGAATAAGGGGGAGAAAATTCAGGATCATAGTATGTGTGATTTAGGGGGAGTTACATGTCAATATGCTTAGCTGCTTGTATAGAATGCTAATCTTTTTGCAGGGGAAGCATAATTTTAGGGGGAGTATTTTGCTCCTGAATGTTGGTGTGTAATCATCAAAAAGGGGGAGATTGAAACCCAATTGATTTTGATGATAACACATAGTAAAGGAAGCTGGATATATTGTGATTGTATTAATTCTGTTATATTAGCATTTCAGTGTTGTTTTAAGTTGTTATACAGGTATTTAGGGGAAGTTTAATTCTCCTAAATAGATGAGTTAATAATCATCAAAAAGGGGGAGATTGATACTCTCTTAATTTTGATGATATTAATGTTAGCAAGCTGTTAGTATGAGAAATGCTAGTACTTTTATCTATATTAGTTTAACAGTTGTTGCAGGCTTTATATTACTTGTTGTTAGCAAGCTAACAGTGCAGACACAGAGTATCTTAGCAAGCTAACAGTGCAGTAACAGAACATTTCAGCAAGCTAAGACTGCAGGCTTTATATTACTTGTTATCAGTCAGCTAACATTGCAGGAACACAGTATCTTAGCAAGCTAACTTTGAAGTAACAGTACATTTCAGCAAGCTAAGACTGTTCCGCCAGAAACTGTCAAAGTCAAATGGAAGTCCTAATTTCATGGAGATTTTATAGGACATGATGTGTAAGGACTCTATAAATTATATAAACATAATATATATAATTTTAGAGCTCAGTTTTCACAAAGACTTTTTCAAAACAGTTTTCCTATCTTTTAGGAGTTTGTTTATTTCAAAAGTTTTATCTTATACAAACTCTCTAAATATGTTTTTAGTTTATATACTGAAGGTTTTATATCTCAAACGTCTTTTTCTCTAAACTTCGGTATGTTAACGTTATGTGAACGTTAGAAACTGAATTACCCTAATTAATTGAACGTGAGAATTGGATTCAAGAACGTTGCAATTATGTTGGTTAATTCGAATTCTTTTGTTTCACTATAAATACTTGTGTGGTTGTTTCTTTCGCGATTGAACACCTTCAAGAACACACAAGAACAACTCAGTATCTACTTTCAAATCTTTTTACTTGAGCTCTACTATTACATATACGTTTATATTCTTATTAAGAGTTCATAGTTTGAGTTGTATCATTTTTCAATTGATTGTATTGTTCATATTGTAAGGTTTGTTGCTGAGGTGCAAGCTAGGACACAAGGGTTCGGGAATTAGTTTGATAGAGAAGTTTATACTTGGGTAGTATAGTACTTAGAGATCATTTGATTCAGGGAACAAGGGTGTCAGCTAGCTGCTATCAGTGACAGGGAAGAAGGGAGATATATGTATTAATCTTGTAATCGGTTTTTTATAGTGATTAATAATATATTCTCTTACCAGGTTTGGTAGGGGACCAGGACGTAGACCATAGAGAATAGGGGTCGAACCTGGCTAAAATTCTTGGTGTTTTTAATTACCGCTATTTCAATTCTGCATTGCATTGTTTATCTTAGCTAGCTGACAGACTTCGTTTTGTTCATCTTAGCTAGCTGACAAGTTGACAGTTAATTATTTGGTAAAACTTTAAAATTGGATATAGTTGGCCATAATCCAAAATAGAATATCGAAAATAATCGTACATGTTAAAAAACTAGCAAGTTTAATGAAAATTACCTTTTTAAATCAAAAAATTATTTTTTTTCCTGCTAGTTAACAAAAAATTATCTTTTCTAAAAACTATGACCATCATTATATTACAAGGATAACAATAAGCATAAAAGTAAATTATAGAGTATTGATTCTATTTTGCATTGAATTTCAAAAATATGACTATATTTTTATAATCATAAATTAGTAAGTTTCAGTTTTCGCGTTTTAAAGAAGTGATTATTGTTAATTTATTTTCAAAAGAATGGCTAGATTGCATTTACACCTTTAAAAAAAATGACTTATTTTCACGTTCCACATTATCATGAATCATTTAAAAAAAAATAAAAATAAAAATTGAAAATTAATTTAAAAACTCAAAAATTTGACCATTTTTTAAAATATTAGTGTAAATAATGGCAACCTCTATATAATTTTCACAACTTGTAATACACTGGTGGGTAGAATGGCGGCAACAATTCGGTTTATGTTTCAACCGCTTCTGTCCAAAACCATACATACACAATACATATATATACACCTACTTTTGTTATCGACAAAAAATCGAGCTCAGTATCTTCTCATCTCTTACTCTCTCTTGATTCCTTCTTCAAACTCCTCTAATATTTCCTATTTTTTCCTGTATTTATTTACAAACACTAATTACTTGTTTCTTTCCCTTCTAAAATGGCCGCTTCTTCTTCTTTGTTTTTTCCGGCTACTTTTTCCAATGATTCTCCTGCTTTTTCCTTCTCCGGTCGCCGACCCTTTAAGCCCAAAAGGATGATGATGGTTGTTCGTGCTGATTTGGATTCAAATGTATCTGACATGAGCTCTAATGGTACCTTCACCTTCCCTTCTTTTTGTAGTTTTAGCTATGTTTTCGAGTTTTTTTCGATAATTTTGACTGTTTTTTGAAAATTCGACTGTTTAATGTAATTTGAATGTTTTGAGTATTAGAGTGACTTTGATAAGGTAAGATAAGGTTTTTCAAGTTATATATGGACATGATTGTACTAAGTAATTTTAGATTCGGTTCCATGTTCGAGTGAAATTACAAACAAAAAAAATTAAATATGATAACTAAGTGAGTAAGACAAATCCAGTAACCAACCCAAACAATACTAATTCTACTCCCTTGAGGTAGAGACTGTTTTCGTAGAGACTCCCGCTCTGAAACTGTGAAATTACAGCTAAAAATGGTGATCTTAATTATATGTTTCTTTTTATGAATATAAGATGCTTTATATTTGTTGTATGGATTGAATAAGTTTGTCAATTACATGACATTTAAGACAGGTGAATTGTCATAGACTTATAGTGTTCAGACTTCAGAATCATTGCTTATTCTACTTGATGTTCTCAGTTTCATGTTCTATTCTTTGGCATCCTTCTTAACTCTAAGGTTTGTCTGTCAGCTCCAAAGGGATTGTTTCCACCTGAACCTCAACTTTATCGTGGACCGAAGCTAAAAGTGGCTATTATTGGAGCTGGGCTTGCGGGAATGTCTACTGCTGTTGAGCTTTTAGATCAGGGCCACGAGGTTTGTTGATATTCTTTTCACTACATTTCCGAATTGCCAATGGCATCCAGAGTTATTGTGCATCCTTTCGATTCTTTGAAACACATGTCTTGCTTGTATCTTACATATCGATGCCTATACAACTACAACTACTACCTGTCGCTAGCAACGAGTTCACTCATATGTCACATTGTTGATACAGGTGGATATATATGAATCAAGGCCTTTTATTGGCGGGAAAGTGGGTTCTTTCATTGATAAACGCGGAAATCATATAGAAATGGGACTTCATGTATTCTTTGGTTGCTACAATAATCTTTTCCGTCTGATGAAAAAGGTGAAAGAATCTTTTCAGATTACTATAGTATTTTGCTGATTGATAAATGCGAGCGTAGGTAACTTGGTATCATATTAACTCATAAATCATATGAACTTTAAAAAAGTAGCTCCATAATCACAAATTCTTTTAAGTAAAATGCAGAACATCTCTAAATATAGTAGCTTTATTATTAAATTGCATGCTCCAATTATTGCTAAATTGAAAATTTTGGTAGTTATAATGCTTTCCTGTTCGTTTGTATGCTTCTAGCTAGCCCCGTCTTCGAATTAACAATGTGCAGAATTTTTTTAATCTATACAAAACAGAGTTTCTGCCCCTATACACTACCAATATATTCAATGAACAACTAAAAACAAGTATTATAAAGCAACTAAATTTTTAAATGTTCGTATATAGACTGCTGTTCTCTAGAATTTAGTGCTTTAACAATAGGGACTCGTTTATGAGGAAAACTATGGGTTGCTTCATGTAGCATACAGTCTACAGGTTATTGATCAACATGGAGTACATTATGTGTTAGAATTCTGTTCCGTAACTAAGATATTTCTTCCTGCAATATCTATCAATTAAAGTTTTCAATTTGTTTATTAACAAGGTTCTCATAACCTTTTCAATCTCTACTTACTAGGTTGGTGCCGATAAAAATCTTCTCGTGAAGGAGCATACTCACACTTTTGTAAACAAAGGGGGTGAAATTGGTGGTATAGTGTGGTCCTTTTTAACCTTAATCTTTTACATTAACCTGTACTAGATAGAATAAATTTTTTTACGAGTCTTAATAATATTATTCCATTGATAGCATATCTTCCACTGCAGAGCTTGATTTTCGTTTCCCAGTTGGAGCACCTTTACATGGGATAAATGCATTTTTGACTACGAATCAGCTCAAGGTAGTGTCTTTGACAAGCATACTATAGCATTTCCCAACTACTGAGTTTTTAAGATCCTGGTCATTGACAAACAGTTCATGTATCTTATTGAAATCCATGACTGTTCTCTGACATGTGAATTTCCAATATCATTTAGCTTTTGTCCTTTTCTGTAAACTTTGTCTGTTGATCTATGTTATCTTTGAACTACTCAAATTCAAATTAAATTTCTTGTGCTATGATCATAACACTTTCATGTTCCTGACGTCAGTTTTACCGTTAGCACTTGGTGCTGCCACTGTTTCAGAACCCACTCTTGCTCCTTTTGAATGTCACACTAGTAAATTTAGTTAAGTCACTGTTTGCACAGAACCCATTTTTTATTATTATAGGTTATATGAATATCATAGTTTGGAGATTCAAAGTATTCGGCATTGTTTTTGACTTGCTAAGGAAATAACGGCAAACTGTGAACATTATTTTTCTGAATACTCTTGTAATATACTTTTGCCTGTATGTACACTTCCTATCTTACTTGAAGCCTTGTATAATGTATGTCTGGCTTTACTTTTCAGACTTATGATAAAGCAAGAAATGCTGTTGCCCTTGCCCTTAGTCCAGTTGTGCGGGCACTTGTTGACCCAGATGGAGCAATGAGGGACATACGAAATTTGGATAATGTGAAAATTATACTTCTCAATCTGTTTCAATTTACCAGTTAACATTAACTTAAAAGGAAGCTTGTCTAATTTTTGTTTTTGACTATCTTAATTTCCTTCTTTGTTGCAGATAAGTTTTTCTGATTGGTTCTTGTCCAAAGGGGGCACACGAAAGAGTATACAGAGAATGTGGGATCCTGTTGCTTATGCTCTCGGGTTTATTGACTGTGATAACATGAGTGCTCGTTGTATGCTCACTATTTTCTCATTGTTTGCCACTAAAACAGAAGCATCCCTTTTGCGGATGCTTAAAGGTTCTCCAGATGCTTATTTGAGTGGACCAATTCGAGACTACATAACGCAGAAAGGGGGCAGGTAAACACGGAATCCGGACAAAATCATCGTGCTATACTAAAAATTACGTAATGAACTTTACCTTATTTGGTACTAATATCTTTTCTAGAGCAGGTTCCATCTCAGGTGGGGATGTCGCGAGATTCTTTATGAAAAATCTAGTAGTGGACAAACCTATGTTTCAGGGATTGCCATGTCCAAGGTAGAATGCTTCTCATTCTATTGTTAGATTCCTTGTGATGGACTGATGGTGTGTCTGAATTTGTTTGATAAATCTAGAGCTATTTTTATCTTATTATCAGGCAACTCAAAAGAAAATTGTGAAAGCAGATGCCTATGTCGCAGGTTTGAGATATTCTCACTTTGCAAACAAAAGATTACTGATGAAACAATTGAGGAGGGGGGTTGTAGACTTATATGAACTAATAAGTCATTTTAATTTCAGCATGTGATGTCCCTGGTATCAAAAGATTATTACCCCAGCAGTGGAGAGAATGTGAATTCTTCGACAATATTTACAAACTAGTTGGTGTTCCTGTTGTGACAGTACAACTTAGATACAATGGCTGGGTTACAGAGATGCAGGATCTAGAAAAGTCAAGGTGAGCCCTCTCTGATAACTCACTATTTCTGAAAGTTGATTATCCCTAACTGGAAAAGTTACCCTTCTTGTTCTTACCTCGTGTTGTTAGGCAACTGAGGCAAGCAGCAGGATTGGATAATCTCCTTTATTCCCCAGATGCAGATTTCTCTTGTTTTGCAGACTTAGCACTTGCATCTCCAGAAGATTACTATCTTGAGGGTCAAGGCTCGTTGCTTCAGTATGATTCCCTTTTTCTTTCTAAATTATTTTAAAGTTAGGGTTGATACAACTGTATCAATGTCAAATACTTAATGCAGCAGTTCTTTGCTTCAATCTTTTTTGCTAAAACATATTGTTTCCTTACAGATGTGTGCTCACCCCTGGTGATCCCTACATGCCTTTACCAAATGATCAAATCATAGAGAGAGTTACCACGCAGGTGATTTCAGTTTGGCACAAGAGCCATTTTTTCGTTTTAGCAACTGATATAATAAAACGTCAGTAAAATTTGCTATAAGCTAGCATAGATACCCACATTCTAATGTGTTTGTTGAGATTAGTCGTCTCACAAAATATTAAGCAAGTCTGAGAAAATGAAATTCAATGTTAGAATCCCCTCTCCCACTCTCCTACTCCTATCCCTTAACAAGACGCAAATGTAAAAGGGTAATTCAGTTTTTGTGGGTTGTTTTTTTATGTAAGACTTGCTTAAATTATAAGTTTTGTCTACACTATTCTGAAGTTGCTCATTCAGAAAGTTGCTACTTTTTTATTTGTTTATAATCTATTGAGCTGTTTATTGATTTAATTTGTTTTGAATATAGAACAAGAGAAAGATACGGTAACCATTGAGAAACCTGTAACATTAAGATGAATTCATTGTATGGTTCTTGAATGGGGTTTTATTAAAGAAAATTGACTGTTCAGAAAATGCATGCTTGCCACTTATATTGACCCATGCCCTGCCATTAAAATCAGTAGTTAGCATTTTCAAGTGATTAGTTTCTTGAATCTGCGTTTTCTTCCATATACTTAAACAATGCATATGTTTCTCTCAGGTCTTGACTTTGTTCCCATCCTCCCAAGGCTTGGAAGTTACATGGTCATCTGTTGTCAAGATTGCGCAGTCATTATATCGCGAGGGACCTGGTAAAGATCCTTTTAGACCTGATCAGAAGACCCCTGTTGGAAACTTTTTTCTTGCTGGCTCCTATACAAAACAGGTGACATCTTCGTACTCCAGCTATGAATTCCTTTCTGTGTTCAGAATTCCTAATTCAGAATTGAGCTTAATTTACTCACGTAGAATTCCTTATGTTTAACAGGATTATATAGACAGTATGGAAGGTGCAACTCTTTCGGGAAGGCAAGCTTCTGCCTTCATATGTGATGCTGGAGAAGAATTGATGGCCCTGCAAAAAACAATTGCTTCAATCGACTCCAACAGACCTACAGAAGCTGAGTTAAGCCTTGTCTGATGCAGAATGATATAAATATGAACATAAAGGCAGACCTCCGACCAAATCAGGATATCTTGGATCGGACGACTAGAAAGCAATCATGCACATGAATGTACTTTCTTATGGTTGAATTGAACCATGAGAACCTGATGGAACGTCAATGTTGTAATTTCTAACTAGGACCAAAATACTTCTCTGCAAATTGCAATCATATTATTTCTCTGAAGTAAAAAGTTGTAGACTTAACAAAACAAGTCAGTTCAGGCTACTTGCAGTTATGAATATGAGCTGATTTTGATTCATATATCTAAGCCAGCTTATACTCATTTGCACAAGTACAACACCATAACACAAGACTAATATTACTCTACAACATAGTAATACCTTGCATACAAAGTACAACACAGTCCTCTAAGCAGCACCGGAAAATCGATAAAGGTAACAATGTCTGAACATACACGAGTCCAACTTATTTAGGAACACAAATACACTCGAATTCAAGATCAAACCTCCTTGTCCAATGCAGCTTTGGCAGTATCAAGATCCTCTTCCAAGAAAATATCCCAATGTCCATCCCACCGGAGAAAAAACTCCGTATCCTCGAAATACTCAACTCGATGAACATCAGCAGCCGGAGTAAACAAAAAGTCACCAGCACCTAAATCATACTTCTCCTTCTTACTCAAATTCCACACTCTTTTACTCCCTTTGATCACAAGTAAATCATGTCCAAATGTGTGATGATGTGCAGGCTCCACACTCCCCGCCTTAAACCTAATTATCGCAGACGTCGGATTCTCCCTCACTATCTTCATGCTCCCTCCCGGAATCATTTCCACCGGAACAAACTCTCTCGTCTTAACTAAGTCACAAATAGCACAGGAATCGCTTAAATTATTAATATCAGAACCAATTTTCGACATTTCAGTAATCGAATTGTCGAGAAACGACTCAATTTCATTCGGCCAGGGTTCGGAGTTGGAGGCAGGACAGGGAGACTTAAACGGAGTGTTGAGCCACGTGGACAGAATCTCAGTAGCAACTTCTGGCGAAGTAGACATGCCAGAGAGAGACAAGACGTTGGAGTTATTGATAGATCGGCAGTTTTGAGCGTCAGCGAGTGATGTACACGTGGCCGCATAGACACCGGGGAATTTGTTGGCGAAGATGGAGACGCCGACGCCGGTGCCGCAGGCGAGGAGTCCGCGAGTTTCGACGGAGGTATCTCCGGAAGCGGAGCTGACGAGGCTGCCGATTTTGGAGCCGACGGAGTAGTATTTGTCGGTGCCGAGATCTTCGACGTCGATGTTGAGAGAACGGAGGTGAGTGACGAGAGCGTCTTTGAGAGTGCAGCCTAATGAATCTGCTCCGGCTATGATTTTGAGACGGCGGTGATCGGCGGTGACGGTGCTATCTTGAGCTGCCATTGTAGTTGTGGTGTCTTGGAGTTCACTGTCAAGCTGACAAGTGGCGACTACAGTCCTTCCTTGTTATCTTTTCTAGACTTTTAAAATTTACGACTACGTTACAAAATTATTAATTTAATTCAGTTTAAGTTAAAAATAATTAAATAATTTTTTCATTTATTAATTTTAATAGCAATTGTTCAAAAATTAAAACAACCAAGTGATAATTTGCATTTGTATATGTATGCATCACTCTGTTGTTTTAATTTTTGAACAATTGCTATTAAAATTAATAAATGAAAAAATTGTTTAATTATTTTTAACTTAAACTGAATTAAATTAATAATTTTTTAACGTAGTCGTAAATTTTAAAACTGAAGAAATTAAGTTTTAACTTTTAAAATAAATAATGCTAGAGATAGCGTATTTGTTCCCAAAATAAATCCCAAATGTTACATACTCATGTGTCAATTGACCACAAATCAATTAATAATAATGGACCTCCCGCATTTACATTAATTTCATGAATTAAATTATTTTAAATTGTCACGTCATCGATGTCACGCCATTCAATACCAAATTTTGGTACCCAATTTGATACCTTTAGCATTACTCTTAAAATATTTATAAACAAAGTATTTTATTTGTATAAAATATCTATTTTTTCTACTAGTTGTTAACTTACATCACTATAATTAATAATTATTATTTAAAATATGAATGACAGTGAATTGAAATTGAAATAAGATTAAAGTATATAACAAATAAATAATATTTAATTATGTATTTATATAAAATCTAACCCGAGTGAAAGTAAATTTTTTATAGATATTCAAAATGTGATTTTTCTATTAATAAAAACTATATGTACGCGTGGCTCGAAATGATTTTAAAAATATTCATTTTGTAAAATGTGCCTTCACCTGCATTGAAAGAAGTCAGATTTTGACAAATGCTAAAATCCCACAAATTCATTCTCGAAAATATTCTTACAAATATTAATAATATAATAAATATATATATTCTAACATCCCCTCAAACTCACGCTGCAGCAATGAGAATTGAGAATTTGTCAGACAAGAAACATAAGCGCGAAACAGAATGAGCCTTTATGAAAATATCAGCAATCTGAAGGGAATAAGGAACATATGACAATGTGATAGTGTCCTGCTGCAAATGATGGCGAGTAAGATGACAATCAATCTCAATATGTTTAGTGCGCTCATGAAATACTGAATTACGTGCAATATGAATTGCACTATTGTTATCACAATATAACGAAGTAGGACGAGAAAGGCTAACATACATATCTGCAAGTAACTGACGTAACCAAACAATCTCATTAATGGTGGAAGCCATGGCACAATACTCAGCTTCTGAAGACGATTTGTAAACAACATCTTGTTTCTTACTCTTCCATGAAATAAGAGAATCACCAAGAAAAATACAAAAACCGGTAGTTGATTTACGATCTTCAGGTTCGTCGGCCCAATCAGAATCATTATAAGCACACAACTCTAAAGACGAGGTAGAAAGAAACAAAAGACTCTGAAATTGAGTCTCGCGAAGGTACCTGAGAATACGAAGAACTGCAGCCCAATGTACGGTTGTTGGGAAAGTGACAAATTAACTAACCACATGAACAACATGTGCAATATCCGGACGAGTAACAATGAGATAAACAAGACTACCAACAATCGTGCGATATAAACTAGGATCCGCTAGGGGAAGACCGTCAGACGGAGAGTATCTAACATTCATCTATAAAGGAGTATCCACAATTTTGTTATTAGTAAGACGTACACGGTCAATCAAATCAGCAATGTACTTAGATTGAGATAAAAGATATCCCTTTGGTGAACTAGAAACCTCAATTCCCAGGAAGTAACGAAGCAAACCTAAATCTTTCATATAAAAACAACGAGCCAATTCTCGTTTTAATGACTCAATACCATCACAATCATCACCAGTAATAATCATATCATCAACATATAAAGACAATAGAATGCGGCCATCACTCGTACATCTTACAAATAAAGCAGAATCATAATGACTAGGACGAAAACCAAGTGAAATAAGCATAGTAGAAAACTTCTCAAACCAACAACGAGATGATTATCGAAGATGATAAATTAATTTACGAAGTCTGCAGACATAACCTGTTTTATGCGGAAGACCAGGAGGAGGTGTCATATAAACTTTCTCATGAAGATCACCATATAAGAAAGTATTCTTAACATCCATCTGAAAAATTTTCCATTGACAAACAGAAGCAACTGCAATCAAAGTACGAACAGTTGTCATATTTGCAAAAGGCACAAAAGTCTCTTCATAGTCCATGCCATACTCCTGAAAGTACCCTATAGCAACAAGTCGAGTTTTATAACGTTCAACCGATCCATCAGATTTGGTCTTAATTTTATAGACCCAACGACAACCAATAACATGTTTTTTCTGGTGGCAATGGAACTAAGTCCCATGTATGAGTTTGATGTAAAGCAGTAAGTTCCTCAGCCATGGCATTCTGCCAAAGAGGATCATGAACAGTCTCTCTATATGATGCAGGCTCAGACAAATGATGAACATAAGTAACAAATGACGCAAATGAAGGAGAATACGATGAATAAGCAAAATCAGTCAGTTGAGTGGACTTACGTGTGCGAGTGGACTTCCGAATGGGTGGAAGATTCGAAACCTCTTTAGACGATTGAGTGGGAAGAGTATCCAAAATCTCTGCTGACGATTGAGTGGTTGTAAAAGCAGGTGGAGATGTAGGAGTTTGAGATATGGATGTCTCGGGAACTGAAGTACTAGAATTTGTGGTTGAAGTTTCCTCAATGTTCGTGTCAAAAGGATCAATACAAATAAGATCTTCCAGTGTCATTTGATGTGAACTAGAAGGAACTGAGAAAAATGGAATATGCTCCAAAAAGTAAACATGTCGAGAAACATACAATTTCTGACTAATCGGGTTAAAACAACGATATCCTTTCTGAGTAACACCATAGCCCAAAAAGACACATAAAGCAGACTTAGCGGATAACTTAATACTATCAACCTGAGGTTTGAGCACAAAATAGGTACAACCAAAGACACGCAACGAAGCATAATCAGGCACTTCTTCATATAATTTCTCAAAAGGAGACAAACCCGAATTTTGAGTAGTTGGAATTCTGTTAATCACATAAACAACAGTAAGAAATGCTTCACCCCAAAATACACTAGGAACATCAGCTGACAACAAAAATGAGCGAGTTGTTTCAACAAGATGACAATATTTTCTTTCAGCAACACCGTTTTGTTGAGGAGTGTCGGTACATGAGGTTTGACGTAAGGTCCCATCGGAAGCAAACAGTCGACAAAAAACATTAGAACTGTATTTCACCTCCCAAATCACAACGAAAATATTTAATGACAACATTATGTTGAGTTTTTATATGAGCTCTAAAATCTTTGAAATTATCCAAAAAATCAGACATGCGCTTCATAAGATAAATCCACGTATAACCGGTGAAATCATCAATAAGCGAAACATAATATCTAGATCCTCCTTTTGTAGGCATAGGTGCAGGTCCCCACACATCAGAATGCACAATATCAAATGAAGCGAGAGAATATGTAACGCTCTTATGAAAAGGTAAAGCAGCAAATTTCGCCAATTTACAACCACTATAATCAGAAATATCATGAGCTTTCAACTGTCCCAAGGCTCCAGTTGAGATCAAAAATTGTAAACGAGACTGTGAAACATGACCTAAACGAGCATGACATAGGTAAAAATCAGAGGACAAATCACCTCAAACGAAAATAGGAAAAATCAACACTAGGAGTTCCAATAGCAAATATATTAAGTTCATCCAAAACATAAAGTCCTCCTGCTTACGACCTTTCCCAATCACCTTTTGAGATCTCAGATCCATAACAGAACATGTAGTAGAAGAAAAAGAGACCAAATAACCTGATTCACATAATTGACTAACTGAAACAAGATTTAGCTTGAGATACAGAATAAAATAAACATCAAAGAGAGTCACAGTTGGAGTAACAACAGAACCAACACCTTTCAATGGCATATGAGTGCCATCAGCAGTCATGATGGATATAGATGAATGAGTAGACAACGAAACAAAAGACGATCAATGCAGAGACATATGATGAGATGCACCCGAATCCAGAATTCATAAAGAAGAAAACATACTTGAAGTACTAGTTGACAAAAGACTTGTTGATGATGAGACATACATAGAAGATTATAGAATGAATAAAAATCAGTCTGTTCGAACACCTATAATTCGACCTTCTGGACCTCCAAATATGATCTCCACCGTTCAAAAGTTAGATAATAATGCAAAGAAGACTCGATAAAAATTTTGGACCGATCCGACGGTTGAAACTCCGGGAATTGCAAAAACAACCTGGCTATTTTGGGAAGAAAAATTCCTGCGAATTTTCATTATAAATTCTTTTCATAGCATAATTCTATCTCTCTAACAATCCGATTGAATTTCTCCGAAACCTAGCTCTTGATAACATGTTAACTTTACAGATACGAAAGAAAACTAAGATTTTATTATAAAAACTTAAAGTTTATAATACATGTCTCAATATACACTAAATTCCCGAAAATACCCTTACAAATATTAATAATATATTAAATATATATATGGTCATATTCGTTGCAGAACCCTTGACCTAAAAACTCTATCTTATATTTTAAAATAATATATATTTATTTGTAGATCATGGGTAAATTCGTCCAAAAATACAAAATACATAATTTAGAGCTAATTAATATTTGATTAACGATAATAATCGTACCTCGATATCGATCACAAAATTCTCTATCATCATCATAAAATTCCCCCGATTATTTTTATCAATTTTTGTGAAAATATTCAAGTTATGGTATAAACACAATATCAAATAACAATGTTCAACAACTAAACATTTAAATACAAGTAAATTCAGTTGCAGAACTTTAAAATTTATGTGTTTGATTTCAAATTCGATTGCATGACTTTTATGTTCAACGGTACAACACAAAAGTTATGGTATGAAAATAATGTGAATAACATTGTTCAACAGCTGAACATTATAAAAATAATCAAGTTCACTTGTAGAACTTCGTGGAAAAAAGTAAGTTATTGTAGAATTTTGAAGTTCATATGCATAACTTTTAAAATTCAGTTGCAGAACACTGTATTTATACTATAAAACAAAATAGGTTCAACAGAAGAATCCTTTTATTCCAACAATACCCTTATAAAATTTTCTACGTAAAAATGAGTTGAATCTGAACAATTAATCTAATAATAATCCAACGACTTATAACCATTCTAAGATTTTTGTAGTAATTGGTTCTTTGTTAGTCTAACCCATATATATATTCTAACAGTAATAAGAATAGTACTCCAAGTCGGTCTAAATTACTCTTGTCCTGCATAATTTAGTAAATATCATGTCTGAAGTATATAAGAGTAGGCTAGCACACCACCTTGGATATGATTCTAAATCATTCTTGGCAGGGAAAAAAAAAGTTGAAATAAATTCAAATCGCGAAGTGCAAAATTTTACAAGCAGTTCAAAGAAGCTCACCAAGAAAATGTCTATTGCGGAAAACAGTATGTCAGTATCTACTCTAAGCAAGGGGCTGAAAATGAATGATAAAGGGTATGGTTTACAACAGAACAAAATCAGCGCCTTGCACATAGGTTGCTACCAGTCCACAGCACTGACTGGATTGTCCAAAGATGTACATCGTCATCTTGATAGGCGAAAGCCAATTTTACACTTCTGCACGGAACAAGCACACCGCTTGAACTACATTTTAGCAACAACACCAGCGATACTATTTAAGGCCTAACCCCGATAACATTTATAATTCAGCAGACTCATACGTTTGTTGCACATTGTATTCTTCCTGTGTCCTGCTTAAAACTTCACCTCATCTTTCGGTGCCTCAAAAACTTCTATAATTGTTGCAAATGCATCTTTGACTTAAATAGCCACCTAACAACAGTGCAGTAAACACACTAATACCTTCATTGGATCTCCAAGATAATAGCAACAATAGCAATGTACCCAACTGGCTACCTAAAAAAGAAATGCACTATGTATACTACGAAATGAACATCAGAAAATCAATCATATCCCACTCTCTTCAACTTATACAAGAATACGCTGTCCGCAAATGAACAGCAGATAACCAACTGTATCCCACTGTCTTCAATTTATACAAGAAATGACGAAGCACGAGAAATCACCATCCATGAAGAACAGTTGTCAAGTAAATCCTGTTGCTGATGTTGTCAGAGCAATTGTCAATTTGAAGCTTCATTTAACTTCTAATGCAAAACAAAAGGCTCTTTGTCGTTGTTGAAGTTCATTTTGGATGTACTGTGGCACCCAAAGGCACTTGACCGAAAATGTTTCGGAGACCTTACCCCGCTTTTCTCAAAGTACCCATGCTTCTGAGACCTTAACCCACTATCATACCGTAACTAAAACAATCAAAGTAAAACTTCATGGAACAAAGAATCAGCTTTTGGTGCATACTTAATTACTTGCCCAAAAAAAACTGAACAAGTGGAATCAGGTCCCCTAGCGAGACATTTCCATCATAGACTACACTCAAAGAGATTGTTAAGCTATAACCGAAAGAGTAGATATAATATTAGAACTAAGGTCGTAGCAATCACCTATGATACTGGGATCTCAATAATTGATAACATATGACATATTTGACAGGAAACGTAACAGATATATTGATAGTTCTACATTGCGAATGAGAGGTGATTCTCCATACCATATAGCTTCCTCATTACAGGTCACCAGTAGTCCCCACAGGAGCAAATTCCATTGCGGAAATGATGAAATCTATTGGTATCCCTTACAATAATTTCACGATTAGTAATCTTTGAGATAAACTTGGCAGCTATATGGCAGTCCCCACAAACACGTAAATTCTTAGTAATTCTAATTGGCGTCCCAGGTTCTGTGTTTAGAATCACAAAGGCAATTGCCAATTTCTCACTGTGAACAGCTAAATGGTTTTCTTTATCTTCCTCTTCTACATCATGAAGTGCAGACTCAGTCTCAGGGACATAACCTGCCTCTTTCATTTTCCATACTAAGATGTCTAATTCTTCATAAATTTCCTTCGATTGTGGATGTGACTGATCACCAGCGAGAAAGGAGTAGACATGTTCATTTAGCTCAACGTTGCTAACACCAGGCAATTTCTTGATGCCTTTGTTCTTCATGATTGACCGAACTACTGTCACATCTTTCCATCTACCAGCCTTTGCATAAATATTTGACAAAAGGACATAGTAAGCTGCTTGCTCTGGAACCATTTGGAAAAGATTATCTGCAGCTACAAGTCCAATATCCATGTTAGAGTAGACCCGACAAGCACTCAACAATGCCCCCCAAATTCTTTCATTAGGCTTCATTGGCATCTGCTTAATGATGCTATATGCCTCACTTAGTCGCCCTGCACGCCCTAGTAAATCAACCATGCAGGCAAAGTGCTCTAACCTTGGAAGTACTCTGCACTCTTGAGTCATTAGTTTAAAATACTTTTCTCCTTTGACTACTAATCCTGCATGGCTGCAAGCTGAAAGAACTGATACAAAAGCTATTGAATCAGGTACAAGACCAGAGTCCCTCATCTTGTCAAATATCCCAACAGCCTCACAACCCTGTCCACTCATACCATAAGCAGAAATCATTGAAGTCCATGACACAACATCCCGAAATTGCATCCTGTCAAACACTTTTCTCGCGTCCTCTATAGTACCACACTTTGCATACATATCAATCAAGGCATTCTCTAACAATAAATTTGGTCGAAGCCCCTTCTGTTCCACATATTCATGGATCCGTCTTCCTACCACAATAGCAGCAAGATCCCCACAAGCAGGAAGAACACTAGCAAGAGTAATTGCATCAGGTTTCATTCCACTAGTTTCCATCTCTAAGTAAACATCAATCGCCTTTGTAGGCATAGAATTATTCACATACACCGCAATCATAACATTCCACGAAACCAAACTCTCTTTATGGTTAACAAACATATCATTCACCACCATAACATTCTCAACCGACGTATTAGTTACAGCAGGCAAAAGACTGGCCATTGTGCCAGAATCAGGTTTCACCCCAGAAATTTGCATATCCCTACAAACCTCCAACGCATCATCAAACCGTCCATTGTGTGCATACCCAACAACCATCGAATTCCACGAAACAACATCTCTAACCGGCATACTATTAAGCACCTTATACGCCTCCACCAAACAACCACATTTCCCATACATAGCAATTAATCCATTCCCAACAAACAAATTCAAATCAAGCCCGACTTTAACAACCGGGCCATGAACTTGCAAACCAACCCATAAATTACCCGAACCTGAACAAGCTTTTAAAACACAAGGATAAGTATAATGATCAGGAAAAACATCATAACTAGCCATATTCTTGAAGATAACAAGGGCATCATCATAAAAGTGATTATTCATGTAACTTCTAATCATAACATTGAAAAATACTACATTCTTATCAGGACTTTTGTCGAACACGTAGCGCGTAATTCTTGGCTGCCCAAAAGCAGCATATGATCTCATCAATTTGATTGCAATTGATGGATTTGAACTAAGGGTTTGGTGTAAAATGATCTTTGAATGTAACTTTTGTAATGTTTTAATGTCTGTCAGTTTATCTAAGATTTCATTACACACAGTTTCTGTAAGAAAAGTATTGTTTTGTTGGGGAAGTTTAGGATTGTGAATGTTTGTAACTAGTGTTTGTAATTGCTGAGTAGCTAAGAAATGGCGGGAAACACGTATAGAACTTGTAATGGCAGACATGAAATTTCTGTGTCTTGTTTTAATGTTTTGGTTTGGTTAGTGGCATTTAAGGGTAAGAATAGTACGTTGATGTTATTTAAAATCTAGAAGAGAATAAATTCAATATTTAAAGATCGAATTGCGATAAATATAAATGTAGGTAATAGAATTCTAGCACTGTGTGTATATATGTAAGTATATTAACAGAAGAAGACGGAAGTTTGTTATACAAAATGAAATCAAAAACTAAAGTTTGTTACATCTCAGTATTTATAGAAAGCAAACTAGTCAACTAAGTCAAACAATACAAATATGCCCATAAGCATTTGGACTAAGCCCATATACACTTCTTTAAACTGCTCTTAATCTGTGCATACAAGGCTTTATGTATGTTTGCTTTATACTGACTAGCTTGGCTGTCATCTGAAGATTCCTCATTCGTAATACTCCCCCCACAAGGTAAGGTTACACAAGGATTGTGTAAACTTAACTTGGAACAAATATACCAGTGAGCAGCACCTCCAAGAGCCTTGGTAAAGATATCGGCCAGCTGAAACTTAGAAGCAATTTTCTGTGGTGAAATGATATGTCCTTGCACCTTCTCTCGGACAAAATGACAATCTAGCTCAATGTGTTTAGTTCTAGCATGTTGCACTGGATTGAGGGCTATGTCAATGGCAACCTGGTTATCACAAAAGACAGGAACAGCATAATCAACCATGATATTTAAATCAGAAAGCAAAGATTTAAGCCACATTATTTCAGTGGTGATAGTAGCTAAGGCACGATATTCAGCCTCTGCTGTACTAAGGGAAGTAACTGACTGTTTCTTGGCTTGCCAAGAAATAGAAGCTGATCCAAGTTGAAGACAAAAACCTGTGACTGATCTACCAGAAATAGTACACCCCCCCCCCCCCCAATCACTGTCACAAAAACCTTTAAGTTGTAGCTCATTGTCAGAAGGGAAAAATAAACCCAAACCTGCAGTACACTTCAAATATCTCAATACTCTATAAACAGCCTCCAAATGTTTCACTCTTGGAGCTTGCATGAACTGACTCAACAAATGAACAGAGTAACTGATATCAGGTCTTGTGAAAGTAAGATAGAGCATCTTTCCAACTAGACTTATGTATAGAGAAGGATTATCAATCAATATACCAGACTTGTCATCATCATAAAGTTTAATGTGTTGATCAAGTGGAATGGACAGAGGCTTGGCATTCAATAACTGTGTGGAAGCTAACATATCCAAGATGAATTTCTTTTGACTAAGAACTATTCCTGCATCAGTCCTGGACACCTCTAAACCAAGATAATACTTAGCCTCTCCCAAATCTTTGATGCTAAAAGTCTCATGCAGAGCTGTCTTAAGAGAATGAATAAAAGATAGATGATTGCCTGTTAACAAAATGTCGTCAACATAGACCACTGCTATAGTAAACAAATCACCTTGATTGTGAATGAATAAGGAGTAATCAGCTAAAGACTTAGTGAAACCAAAGGCAACCAAAAAATCTGATAGTTTGGTATGCCATTCTCTTGAAGCTTGCCTAAGACCATATATAGATTTGATCAGTTTGCAAACCAAGTGAGACATTCCAGATATGTTATACCCTAATGGAATATCCATGTATACTTCCTCATGGAGATCCCCATGTAGGAAAGCATTGTTAATGTCTAACTGAAAAACAGACCATCCCTTAGATGCTGCAACTGCAAACACTGATTTAACTGTGACACCTTTAGCCACTGGTGAAAAGGTATCATGAAAATCTACCCCTGCTTCCTGAGTATAACCTTTAGCCACCAAACGGGCTTTATACCTTTCAATTTCTCCATTAGCATGATATTTAATCTTGTATACCCACTTGCACCCAACAGTTTTCTTTCCAGGAGGCAAAGGAACTAATGTCCAAGTATTATTGGATTCAAGAGCATCTAACTCTTTATTCATAGCAGAAATCCAATTGGGGTCTAACACTGCTTGAGCAAAAGAAGCAGGTTCCTTGTTTTGGATAAGTTTAACAAGAAACGAAGAATGATCAGGTGTCAAGGAATGAGTGGAGAAGTAATTTGACAAAGGATATTTGTTGGTATTTGTTGTAGAATCAAGCATAATGGAATTGACAACGGATTGAGGTAAAGCATAATCATTCCACCATTTAGGACGTTTGATCTCTCTAGTGGACTTTCGCAGATTTGTAAAATTACCAGGATGTTCAGAAGAACTAGTTGGCAAATTGACTAAGGTGTCTTCATCAGGAGGAGACGTAAACCAATCATCATCTAAAAGAGACTGATTAAATGACTGACTAGGTAAAACAGAAGATGAAGAGGACTGAGGATCCTGAACAGAAATATGTGGGGACTGAACATCTGTCACAGGACTAGAGACAGTATCATCAAAATGAATCGGATTATAACCAGAAAAATCATCAGGAACTGATTTATTATTGGGTATAGGATCAATATTAGGCACAACAGGTGGAGAATCAAAATTGGTATCATCAGATATCCAAGTTTGTACTAAATGAGAATCAGGAGATGATGATGTTGAAACTGAATTCAAAAAAGGAAAAGATGTTTCATGAAAGACTACATGTCTTGAAATAAAGATTTGATTGGTTTCTAAGTTTAAAATTTTATAACCTTTATGATCTAGAGGATAACCAATGAAAACACTGCGAATAGCACGAGGACTGAATTTGTTGTTTTCATGCGTAGAGGCATAACAAAGACATCCAAAGACTTTGATAAGAGAATAATCTGGTGACTCACGATAAAGACACTCATATGGTGTTTTGTGATGTAAAACAGGACTAGGCAACCTATTAATGATGTAGGCTGCTGTTAAAATACACTCTCCCCAGAATTTAATTGGAAGTCCTGACTGAAAACGCAAAGATCTAGCAATAGACAAGAGTTGTCTATGCTTTCGTTCGACTCTACCATTTTGAGCAGGTGTATTAACACAAGAAGATTGTTGAAGGACTCCTTTATCAAGAAGGAAGTTTTTGAAAACAGTATTGACAAACTCAGTGCCATGATCACTACGAAATGATTTAATGGTAGTCTGAAAATGATTTTCTACATAGGCAAAGAATCTGATAAGCTGGGTAGGAACATGTTGTTTGGTAGGCAGTAAAAAAATTCAAACAGCTCTGGAATGATCATCCAAAATGGTAAGAAAATAACGACAACCAGCAGTTGATTCATGCATATATGGTCCCCAAAGATCCACATGAATCAAATCAAATATATGAGTAGCATGACTGGAAAGTGGACAAATAGGACATTTCTTATTACTTTTATCACACAGGTGTGGAGAAACAGAAGGGATTTTATGTAAAACTGGAGAAGATGCATGACCAAGTCTCATGTGCCATAATGCACTGAGATTACTCTTGGTGACTGCATTAAGAGTAGAGGTTGGTACTGTTGAATCATTTGAAGAGACACAAGAATCATGATCAACCAAATCCAAACAATATAAACCTTGTGACAAAGTACCAGTGGCTACAACTTTATCACTATCGTGAGAAGTAAAAATGCACTGATCTTTACTAAGAATGACTGTGCCCTTTGTGTCATTAATCCATTTTGACACAGAAATCAGATTGTAACTAAAATTAGGGACAAAGAACACATTATGGAGTTCCAAAGTTCCTAAGACTAAGGACCCTGACTGTGTAACAAGAATATGAGAACTGTCTGGTAGGGCAACACTAACTGGTTTAGACAATGACTGAACATTCTTCAAAACATCCAGAGAGCAACTCATATGATCTGTTGCTCCCGAATCAATCAACCAAATGTGTTTATAGCCAACAGAATGAACTAAGTTGAGACTAGAAATAGCCATACCTGCTAAATGCTCTTCAGGACTCTTCATGCCTTTATCAGACCCAACAAACAACTGCATCATCTGAGTAAGCTGGTTAATTTGTTGCTGCATTTGAGTGACCTGAGATTGCGAAGACTCTGTACTGGCACAATTTGCTGCAGAAGGTAATGCCCTGAACTGTCCATTTGTGCCTTGACCAGTAGTAGCCATAGCAGTTCTATCTTTCTTCTTCCAGTTTGGAGGATACCCTATGAGTTTGTAACAATTTTCCCTTGTATGACCATTGAAATTACAGAAACTACACTTGAGTCCTGACTTGTTGGTAGAGCTGTTACTAGCATTACTAGTAGCATTAGGTCCTTTGTTGAAAGTATGTTTCCTCACAAAAGCAGCTACACCAGTATCTGGTACTGTCAAACTAGCATTAACTCCAGAAGACAAATCAGCACTCTGAAAACCTTGTCTAGACTTTTCATCCTGTTTGACATAAGCATATGCATGTGAAACTGAAGGTAATGGAGACATCATGAGAATCTGTCCTCTCACATTAGCATTGCTATCATGCAATCCCATCAGAAACTGTAACAACTTTCTATTCTGATCTCTTTCAGTTTGAGTCTTGTGAGCTCCACATACACAAGAAACACTAGGTTCAAGAACAGCATACTCATCCCACAAACCCTTCAACTTATGAAAGTAGACCTCCACTGATTTGTTCCCCTGTTCAAGACTGTGAATGTTCTTCATGACCTGATAAATTCGATGTCCATTGACACCAGAAAAACGTTCATGTAACTCATTCCATACCTCTCTAGCTGAGGTCACAAAATTCAAGCTGTCACTTATATCATCTGCTACAGAATTCAATATCCAAGTAATGATCATATCGTTTACCCGTTCCCACTGAGCATAAAGACCAGACCTAACAACTGGTTTCTCAAAAGTTCCATTAACAATAACAAACTTGTTTCTGGCATTAAGAGCTATCTGCATTGACCTACTCCATGGAGCAAAATTCTCAGGTCCAATGAGTTTCTTAGCAATTAATACAAGTCCTGGATGATCATTGTTATGGAGATACAAAGGATGCGAATTGTTGTCCACAACATTCATATTATACAACAAATTCGTATCAATCTCTGTCTCTAAAGACTCATCTTGTTGTGGATTACTTGTAACTGTTTGTGGATTCGGAACTGTTTGTGGAGTATTACTTGTACCAATTCCTTGAACCGTACCAATTCCTTGAACCGTACCAGTTCCTTGAACCGCATGAGCATAACTGTGTGGCACCATGACTAAATCTTAAAGAAACTTAGAGCTAGGGTTTCGAACACTAAAAAAATTACCAGAAAACAAATCACCCCAAATTTCATCAATCAATCAACACAACCACCAACACCGATACTCAACAAGCAATTCTAAGCAATTCTAATCAATTGACTTGTAAAATCGTACCGAGAAGCCGATAAGAAACTCAAAATAACATATATATAGCACCGATCTCAAGCGATGTATATACGTATCTCTTCACAATCTCAATCGCGAAGCAAATATTGGCAAAATAGAGAAATACAAGAAAAGAAGACGAAATTACCGAAGAAATGAAGCTCTAAAACGTAGATTCAGCCATGGATGGCTCTGATACCATAATAGAATTCTAGCACTGTGTGTATATATGTAAGTATATTAACAGAAGAAGACGGAAGTTTGTTATACAAAATGAAATCAAAAACTAAAGTTTGTTACATCTCAGTATTTATAGAAAGCAAACTAGTCAACTAAGTCAAACAATACAAATAGGCCCATAAGCATTTGGACTAAGCCCATATACACTTCTTTAAACTGCTCTTAATCTGTGCACACAAGGCTTTATGTATGTCTGCTTTATACTGACTAGCTTGGCTGTCATCTGAAGATTCCTCATTCGTAATAGTAGGTGGAGATCGAATGTTCGAATTGTGATAAATATATAATGTGTGCTGTCCGAATTTCGATACACAGAATATTTAAATATCTTGTAATTATTTTCGATCTGAATAATGCAAATACAGCAGCTTGTAGAGTTGGACAAATCATCATAGACTACTTAAGATTGATGAACTATATCCACTCTGATCATCCCAATATTTTGACCACAACATTACACCACCATACTTAGGTGACTTCTTTATCACCGGTAAGATCTCAGAAGTCAACACATCAGCCGGAATGAACCCACTTCCGGCAGCCCGGGTTGCTGCAGGCAGCCCCAGAAATATTTTCCCAGCAGTAATGGTAGTAGTCCACTTGGTCCATGAATTTAAAATGTTATCAGTATTTCCAGAACTGTACTGACAAGGAGGATTGTTGTAAAATTGTACCCAAACATAGTCAAATAGGCCTGTATTGATTGCCTTTCCAAGATGTGCATCAGGATATGGACACTGTGGTGCACCTGTTATGTACACTTTTTTGCCATGCTTACCATAAGCAACTAAATATTTTACGAGATCTTCGTAATAATCTACTGAGCCGAGTTCGATATCAAAATCGATACCATCCAAACTCGCGTCACCTAGAGGTCTAGAATTCGATTCTCCTCCTAAAAAAGTGTTCCATAAATATGTTGCGACAATTTTAGCATCAGCCTTGGAAGCTAAAGTGTAGTTTCCAATCCCGCCACCAATAGCTAGCATCAGTTTAACACCTTTTGCTTGACAATAACGTATCGATTCGCTCAAGAACGTGCAAGAATTGGTGGCAGGGTTGCAATGACCAGCAAGATTGAGTTCCGGAGTTTGGCCACTGCCAAATTTATTAAGGAAGGCTATATTGACATAGGGAAATTTTCCGGTGGCACATGTTTGCGTGAGGTTGCCTTCATTGCCGTTTTGGCCCCAGTAGATGGCGATGCCACTGCCCGAGACAGTGGTTCCGAGGAGGGCGAGGATCAAAAGCGAGAGAAGTGAAAGTAATTGAGACATTTTTGTTTGGTTGTACAATGTTATGAGCTAGTGTAGTCAATATATACACCAGTTTGGAAGTTTAAAGTTAGGTACATTATTTATTATGAACCGCGTTGAAGTTGTGTATTAGAATATGAAAGAATGGATTGCTGCGACTTAGTAATAGGACAATATTTGAAACAAGCCGCCCACAAACAATTGCTAAAGTTGACATTATGATATGATAAAAAGGATGAAGAGAAACTTAAAAACTATAAAGTCAAGTTGGGGGTTTTTCTTTATTGAGGCATTTTCAAACATTTAGAAGCCCACTGATTTGTGAATTTTCCCAAGCTCGGACGGCGCTCTATGTAGAACATATTTTAGCATGGAATCACGTTTTACAGAAAACACGTTCTAGTGTGAAAAATAATTATCGTGCCCTTGTCGTTTTCACGCTAAAAACTGTTCTCAACAGAATCATTGCATGTATGACAAGTGATACAAATATAATGTGTATATGTTTACTTTTTCAGTAATAAGGTCAACTTTTGTGATTATATGTATGCATTTATAGGCCGTCACTAGTCATGACCGGTGCCGCTCCTCGGTTGGTAAGTCAACAAAGCTAACGTTCAGGGGCCTACATACAAATTTAAAATGCAGATTTTAGGGAGAATTGCAGGCTCAAGAGGTGCACTGATCATGACCCTCTAGCTCTTCTTGTGCATATTTAGTGAAGATTGAAGCTATGCAACATCCAGTGTTACATGTTTATCGGAGGATACAGACACCAAGTTGTAAAGTACTCAAACATTGATTAACTACTGTTTTTGCTTACACCTATATACAAGCCAAGAGTCTCAGCTCTAAAACATCGAAATCGTACAACGAAATTTCACAGCTACAAGGAGCTCTAAAACTAAGAAGACAATAAAACCGGTTACTAATTAGTTATGATAATTGACATTGCTATTTGCAGAGTAAGGGGAATAAGAGAACTCGTTCACAATTTAAAAGTAGATATGAAGCTGGTGCAAGATGGAACAAAGAAAACTACATAGCAGCCACAAAAGTATAACATATCATCCTCTGAGGTTTTTTCTGATGATCAACCAGTAAGAATATTTAATTGGCCTTCATATGTGCACCAAATTTCTGTGTGACCATGAAAATTTCAAGCATCGATCATTCTTGATATTATTGATCATTTTGAGTCACAAATTCTTAATTCCGAATTTAACCGAAAGAATGATCAATAATATCAAGATATATATTTGCATGGACCGAGAAATCCAAGAGATACTACTATGTCGTCTATTGTAGGAGTTGAATTCCGGTAACAAATATGGGTTAAACCAAAGAGCCTATGTTCGAGCTATTACCGAGGAAGCCTATGTTCGAGTTATTACTGACTTGTATATTTTTCAGTACAATTTTTAAAAGGTTATATTTGTAAATATAAAATCCACCCTTGTATTTACAAAAATACCCCTATTTTAATATAAGCTTTCTTTTAACCTCAGGCAACTCACCTGAGACGATCTCGCAATCTCTTATTCCTATTATATAAATAAATATATATATATTTAATAAATAGCGATATTATAGAAATTGGTAAATTTTAGAAAATGCTAAAATCCGGAGGTCAATTAAATCCAATATCCCAAAGAATATTTGAATGTTGAGAGTAATAAACACTTTTCAAATTGCAATCAAACATTCAATTCTCGATATTTTAACGAGTGGTTGCTTTAAGAAGAATCCGAATTAGGCTGGAAAAGAGTTGCAATGGAGTTACAATTCAGAATCCTAATCTTGGTCATATTTTAAAACCCTGACATGTAATCAGGAGTTGCTGATATATAAAGGTTTCCCCGAAGTCCTGACAAAGAAAACTTCTTCTCAGGAGCACCACCAGGCAACCCAAACTTGTCCAGGTAACACATTCACTCTCTTCTGTTTCACACACACACACACACACAATTTTTTTACACAGGCTGTCTAATGTAATCTCTTTTGAACTTACACAGGCTAATTCCGAAATCAAACAATTACTGTTATTAGAAGCCTTATAAAACTGCAAAAATCTTTATTCAATGGCTGTAGGCAAAAACAAGGTAGAGGAAGAAGCCTGCAGTCTTCGCTTTTACAGAAGAGTTCTTGGTTGGGACTATCTTCGTCTCCTTCAAGAATCTGACCAGAGAAACAACCATAATAATGTTCGTGATTTGGGGTTGAAAAAAGTGAAGCATACTTATAAAGATGTTGATGAGTATATTTCGACCTATGAACCTCTCTTGTTTGAAGAAGTTAAAGCTCAGATTGTTCAACTAAAAGATCAGGAAGAAGACGAAGAATGGAAGACTGGCATGATTGTCGAGTGCAAAGAGGTTGACGGGTTTCACTTACTAGTGGTTTTTGGGGAAAATTGGGACTCAATTCAACAGAATGATCTATTGCTACTCTCTAGTAACAAGCTTCATAATAGTGAAAGTGAAGACCTCCCTACCATTTATGCATTTGGATTGGTTGAGTATACTATACCAGGAAAGTTTGGGATAAAGATTGGACTTCGAATGCAATTAGGTGGAGAAATTAAAGGAGGATTAAATGTTGATGAAATCAAATCTTGCCCGAGGCTGTTGCGTATGCGCCCTCTTGTGAAAGAATCACCAGAAACTTGGGCCATTAAGAAAGTTTGCAGTTTGTCTACTACTGTTCGAGAATATGTGGCTCTCCATTCAATTGGCTCTCTCCCATTCAAAAATATAATATTGAAGGCAGCTGAAAGCCAACAATGTCCTAGAAACCGGGCTTTGGATATTCCTAGATCCCTAGAGGATTACATAAAAAGCAATCACAATGCATCCCAGTTAGAAGCCATTTACGCTGGTCTGTCATGCAAACCATTTGTCCTGATACAGGGCCCTCCGGGGACAGGAAAAACACAAACTATCATCGGGATTCTTAGTGTCATATTGCACGCAGTTCCAGTTAAGATACACTCCAAGGGTAAATTAACAGGAATAAAGCATGGGCGTGGGCCTGAACAACCGTTTCAGGACAAATACAAGCACCGGAAGAAGGCATCGCCTTGGTTAGGTAGTACTAATGATAGGGATGCAATTATACCTAAAAATGGTAATTTTGGATTTTTTCCCACCAGTGGCAATGAATTGAAACCAGAAGTGATTAGTTCCAGTCGGAAGTATCGTATACGTGTTTTAGTTTGTGCTCCATCAAACTCTGCACTTGACGAGATTGTGTTGCGTGTACTGAAAGGTATTCATGATGAAAATGATCGTGCATACACCCCTAAAATTGTCCGAATCGGTCTCAATGTCCATCATTCTGTTAAGACCGTATCTCTGGATTATCTTGTGGAACAAAAATATGCTAGCATGGATTTTCAGACTGGCGATGGAAAGAAGCATGGAAGGGATAGAAATGCCATCCGTGATTCAATTTTGGATGAAGCAGCAATAGTATTCTCCACACTCAGTTTCAGTGGTTCCTCTCTTTTCAGTAAGCTAAATCACACTTTTGATGTTGTAATAATAGATGAAGCTGCTCAAGCGATAGAAGCGGCAACTCTTGTTCCACTGGCCAATGGATGCAAGCAAGTATTCCTGGTTGGTGATCCTCTTCAACTTCCAGCCACTGTGATCTCTCCTGTTGCTGATAAATTTAACTATGGAATGAGCTTGTTTAAGAGATTTCAAGAGGCTGGGTATCCGGTACAAATGTTAAAGACACAGTACCGCATGCATCCAGAGATAAGAAGCTTTCCTTCTAAAGAATTCTACAAGGAGGCCTTGGAGGACGGTCCTAGTGTTGGAATTGAAACTACGCGTGCATGGCACAGATACAGCTGCTTTGGTCCTTTCTGTTTTTTTGATTTACACGAGGGGAAAGAGTCCGGGACTTCAAGTAGTGGCTCTCGGGAAAATGTTGACGAGGCTGAGTTTGTTCTACTGATGTGTCGCAAATTATTAGCTAGATTTGCAGAGCTCAAGTCGAGCTCTCAAATTGGTATAATATCGCCCTATAGATCTCAAGTACGCCTATTGCACAATAAGTTCAGAGATACCTTTGGTGAAGATTCAAAGAATCTTGTAGACATTAATACCGTAGATGGGTTCCAAGGAAGAGAAAAAGATGTTGCTATATTTTCATGTGTTAGGGCAAGCAAAAAGAAAGGCATCGGATTTCTTGATGATTCTCGGAGAATGAATGTTGGTATTACAAGAGCAAGGTCTTCAGTTTGGGTGGTGGGTTCTGCGTCGACTTTGAGAAAAGACAAACACTGGAAGAATCTCATTGAAAGTGCAGAGCAGAGAAATGCTCTTTATAAGGTTTCGAAACCCTACGCTGAATTTTTTAGTAATGCAAACATTGCATCTATGGAGATTAAGAAGGCTGTGCCAGAATTAAAAGAAGGCCCAGGGTATGATATTGGCACCGATATGGATATTGACGTTAATGTAAATGATGCAGAAGGGTTTGATGAGGGCGGATATGCAGAAGGGTTCGACGAGGGCGGAGATGATGACTAATCTCAGTATCTTGTGTCTAGTTCATTCATAAATCACAAGCTTTGTAATTGTTGAGCAACACTCATGTACAACTACAGATGAAACATTGTATATATAATGCAACTAGATGAGGTAGCATTGATTTGTACAACAAACGAGTTGGAATAAATTGAAATACTCCAACACCTCTACCTATTGATTCTTGATACTTGATCAAATAACAAAACATTGTGTTGGTATTTGAGGTCTTCTTTTAGGGCTAGTAGATGTGCATAATGTTTCAAAGAATGACCTTAATCTTACTAGAATGACCTTGTTTGTTTACTTATATATTTTGTAAACGCTAATGATGATAAATAAAAAAGAGTCCTTACCAATTGAGCTATCTTATCGTGTTTAACGCTAATTTATATTTAAGGATTTTAATTGATCACTGAATACTACTCCCCTTGATCAGTTCATTCCATTGCCGTGGATTGAAAGATTCCAAATTTATTTATTTATAAAAAGTAACATAAAATCAGAGTAAAGCCTCACTTAATGATCTATATAAGAGAACATCGTAACCATAATAATTTTAGCCTTAGTTTGAAGTGCATTTGACAGAATAGCAAATCAAACACTTCCCTTGATAGCTGCACTATAAGTTTTGTCAAAAGTTCTGTCCCAAAGCATAACTCCTCCATAATTTGGAGACTGGCTGATAGTTGGAAGAACTTGAGATATTAGCACATCAGAAGGTATATATCCACTCCCAGCTGCATCTGATGAAGCTGGTATTCCTAGAAATATCTGTTTACCTGGAACAGTAATCCAGTTATTCCAGCTATTCAAAACAGTGGCAGAATCCCCTCCACACGACGGATTGTTATAAAACTGTACCCATACGTAGTCGAACAAACCAGTTTGTAGTGCAGTGTTTAGATTACCGTCTGGAAATATACATTGCGGGGCTGCAGACAAGTACACCTTTTTGTTAAAACCTGTTAGAGCACGAGCAAGATCATCCCAGAATTGCCCTGTTCCCATCTCAATGTCAAAGTCTATGCCATCTAAAACAGCATCTCCCAGGGGCCTTGAATTGGATTGGCCGCCAAGGAAATTGTTCCATAGGTAATTTGCGACGTTTTTTGCATCATCAGGTGAGGAGAGGGAATATGAGCCCCGTTCGCCCCCAATAGAGAGGAGAACTTTGACGCCTCTACTTTGACAAGAAACAATTTCGCTGCTGAAACGGCCACAAGTGTTTGACTCGGGCCTCGTGTCACAGTGACCTGCTAAATTTAGCATTGGGGTTTGGTCGTTGCCGAAAGTGGACAGGAAACCAATATTAACGAATTGGTAATTTCCGGTGGCGCAAGCATCACCTAAGGTTCCTTCGCTCTCGTCATTGGTTTGGCCCCAGTATGTAGCAATCCCACCAGATTGCGAGTACTCGAAATGCGAAACAAATAGTAGGAGGATCAATAGCAGCGGCTGTGAATAGAATGCCATGTTTGAGATGATTGAGTTTGTTCGAGTAAAAAACTTGGAAACTATGGTCAGTTTTTATAGGGCTTGAGGAACATACTAGTCAATATAGTTGTAGACTTGTTGAAACGTGTCTTGCAGGTAATGAAATATAGCCGTAGATCTGTTGAAAAGATTGCAGGTAGAAGACAACGTCTGCATCGAGTCATTCAATGGAGGAGTTCTACTTCTAGATTACTTTGAAATGTTCAAACCTCGTACATATTACGAGTTAAAATTTATCGTGATAACTCCAGAATTCGATTCGGTCTTTTCTCGCAGTTCCCACGTCTGGTTGTGGTGCAGCTGCTGGTGGGTGTCTGCAAAACAACACCGGAGGGAGTTTTGACTCTGGCGGCGCCTCCGGCGTGAGAATAAGTCTGAAGGATAGATAAGACTATAAAAAAATCTGAATGTGGAGAGTGCGTGTATAGTGTGTATATTGTGTAGGGTGAGTGAGTCAATGAGAGTGTAACCCCCAAACCTTTTATCCTTAGGCTATTTATAGGCCAAGGATTAGGGTTTGGTGGGATGTACCTGCAATCCTGAGCGTAGAATCCTAGGTAGCTAGGACACCTGTGTGATGTTAATGAGTCACACGTGTCCAGGTGAAAATGTGGTGTCGTGTGTCAGGCTCATGCTGGCATGTGGTTTAGATATGACATAATTGTGCCAATCATTGGCTATTCAAAGGTGTCATAGCCAGGTGTGGTTCCCAATCATGACCTGTATTCTCCGCGTCATAGTTGATGATCTTGTCTCGCGTCATTTGAGCTTATCCATTCTTGAGTAGAGTGGAATTTGGTTTTCCTTGAGTCAGATCTCAGGAATGAGTTAGGGTTGCCGACGAGCCAGGGTTAAAGGCGAGATTGGATATGTTCCAGCCAAGTGTCCGAGTTGAGAGTCGAATCAGGACTCCCGACCAAATTCGGGCACAAGAATCTGAGTTGAGTATTGAATCAGGACTCTCATCCGAGTCTGGGCTTTCATAGCCTATCACCTTGGGTTGCCGACGAGCCAGGGTTAAAGGCGAGATTGGATATGTTCCAGCCATGAGTCCGAGTTGAGAGTCGAATCAGGACTCCCGACCAAATTCGGGCACAAGAATTTGAGTTGAGTATTGAATCAGGACTCTCATCCGAGTCTGGGCTTTCATAGCCTATCACCTTGGGTTGCCGACGAGCCAGGGTTAAAGGCGAGATTGGGATATGCTCCATCCAGGAGTCCGAGTTGAGAGTCGAATCAGGACTCCCGACCAAATTCGGGCACAAGAATCTGAGTTGAGTATTGAATCAAGACTCTCATCCGAGTCTGGGCTTTCATAGCCTATCTGTGACAACCCGGGTCAAATCCCGAGCCTTTTTCGAAAATCGGGTCAAGTCCCGATTTCGAGTCCGAATAAGCCGAAGCCTACTGGCCCAAACGCAGCCAACTTGGGTAACAACTAGCCCACCACAGGACCCCAAAATATCATGATTTTGTTAGTGCTAATTAGTAGTAGTACTTTGCCTTATAAACTGAACAGAAGTCCCAAATCTCCTCGATGTGGGACTGGGGTGTTACAAACTCCCCCACTTAAACTCCTGACGTCCTCGTCAAGCCTGAACGGATAGCCCATAGGTCCGGATCGTTCCTCCCTAGCCATTGTGGGATAATACCGGCTGACTTCATGTCCCCACCTCCGGACCTCTGTCCATTGTGGGATAATACCACCAGCCTTCGTGTCTCCACCTCCGGCTACTTGACGCATTAAGCTTTCGAGAGTCGACTCTGATACCATATGTGACAACCCGGGTCAAATCCCGAGCCTTTTTCGAAAATCGGGTCAAGTCCCGATTCCGAGTCCGAATAAGCCGAAGCCTACTGGCCCAAACGCAGCCAACTTGGGTAACGATTAGCCCACCACAGACCCCCAAAATATCATGATTTTGTTGGTGCTAATTAGTAGTAGTACTTTGCCTTATAAACTGAACAGAAGTCCCAAATCTCCTCGATGTGGGACTGAGGTGTTACACTATCACCTTGAGTCAGGTCTCAGGAATGAGTCAGGGTTGCCAACGAGCCAGGGTTCAAGGAGGGTTTAAATATGACCCAATCAAGAATCCAAGTTGAGTATTGAATCAGGACTCTCATCCGAGTCCGGGCTTTCATAGCCTATCATCTTGAGTCAGGTCTCAGCAATGAGTCAGGATTGCCAACGAGCCAGGGTTCAAGAAGGTTTTGGATATGACCCAACCAAGAATCCGAATTGAGTATTGAATCATGACTCTCATCTGCGTCCGGGCTTTCATAGCCTATCATATTGCACCAGGAAAAATGACCTTCAAACTGTATGCAACCTAACTACATGCGATGGAGGAATTAAGAGAGAACAAGGCTAGACTCCAACCATTTCTAACTCAAAAAAATTCATAGATAAATATTTCGAAGTGAATTTGTTCCTGTGAATCTGTGTTGGTCTTACTATTGTTTTCTCTAAGAGGGAGTAGAGTAACAATACTTGCAAACAGTTATAATTTTGAAACGATTCATTACAAATATTTTTGATTCATTTTATATTTACAATGCCGTGAATTTTATAAACTTGACTTCAAGGCGGCACTAACTGTTGGAACCAGTTTTCTGCCGTCCTTCGTCCGGTCAAACCTGCAATGAGAAGAATGCGAGGGATGTGCCCCCCGATTCACCTCCGGTGTGAGAATCAGTTAACTGGTCTTTTTGTGAGTAAAGGAATGTACGAATATCGTAATTGTGTTGTGTATGAATGAATGAACTCAAACCTGATTTGTTCCTTTTACCAGTATTTTCCGATCCCCACGTTCGGGACGTGGCCTTTTCCTCACACGTGGACAATTGGTCTCTGACTCAGTCTTCGAGCCGTTGGTCACAGGCTTTGATATGGGCCTACAACATCGACCTTCTTGGACTATAGAGCTCAGTTCATTCGGCCCAACTTACTGATGGGCTTTTGTATTTCCGGTTTGGCCCAATAACGATTGAGCATACACCTCTAACATGTCCCTGGACTTCGGTTGAAGAATGTTCGACTGAAGGCCCACGTATCAGCCCATCTTTGAGAAAACTCTAGGACGATACGCTGGCCGAACGAAGTACCACTTGTCTGTCGATAGACATGGCCACGTCAGCAAGAGACAACTGTTGTCATAAATAATCCCTTGGAGTTACACATTTTCCCAAATCCATCCAAGCCGTGAATTTGTACAGCCTCGATCTCAGTCGTTCATTTCGAAACGACTGTCTTATATTCCTATAACCGCCCTTTTTACATTTCACATATACACACACGGATAACCTCTGCACAATTCTCTCTTTTCTTCAAAATTTCCGGTGAACAAACCATAGGCGGGATAGTCTCCATAGAAAGTCGCGAATCAACATCTTCACTCTCCAATACCAGTAAGTCTTCTCTTCCTTAGTATTCTTTATGTACTAAAGAATCGTGATGTAATGTATGCACAAAATGTGTAAGTATAATGATATTGCGAGTATAATGATATTGCGAGTATGCACATGTTTGTAGGATATTCTGGGGTAGTTTAATGTTAGAATATAGTGATTCGCATGGGAATGACTGTAGTTTCATATTTTGTAAGTAAAAACGGAACCTGGAAGTATGGTATGTATGCTCATGGGTATTGGGCTAATTTCTGGGTAGTTCTTTAGGCATGAACATCCTTCAGTCAGCACTCATACTTCTAGAACACTCTTTAATCCTTCCTTATACTCTAGAACACCTTTTCTTGAGAATGCAAAACCTCTTTTTTCTTCAACCCATCGGGCTTCCTTCCGCCATTTCCAGCCCTCTGTACTCGATTTTTACCATCAAACTAATCCATTGTCTGCATATTCTCTTAAATCGTCCGAGTACAAGGCTAACTCTATCCCTTTGTGCCCTTGCAGGATATGGATCGACCTGTAGAGTTCAGACATGTCTATTCGGCTATGGCGCACTTTAGTGCTGCCAGATTTGTTTCAGCCAATTTAAACTCCGTTCTGACGAAAACGGATGTCACCAAGATGGCGAAGAAATTCGATATTCCGACTTCCCTCTTTCATACGTACGATGCTGACGAGACCGAATTAATATACCACACGCCTGAAGTGGATGAAGAGTTCGGTTCCATCGCTCTTGGGGTATCTGAGAGGGCATTTTTCTGCGGCCTTCGCCTCCCGCTTTTGCATGTCCTTAAGAAACTTTTGAAGTACACCCAAGTTGCCTTAGGCCAATCAGACCTCAACACTTTTATTAATGTCAATTCGTTCCAAAATAGGTGTTTGAAGGCAGGGGTAAAGCCACGATTATCCCTTCTTCTTCATCACTTCGATTTTAGGAAAAACACTAAGAGTGTTGGGTTTTACCAATTGTCCCGAAGAACCGGTCGGGCGGAGTGGGTCGTCACTAATTCTAGTAACCGAGGGACGCACGACCATTGGTTTTTCATCAATGGTCACAAGCTATATAAATACTCGGTGTGGCGGGAGGTTGATCCAACATTTTTCAGCCCCCGCATTTCGACCGATCTGTTCCTTAAACACCCTATTGATCATTTTCTGGAAGGTTGCCCCCGCATTCTTCAGCCCGAAGGGCATCTTGATGTATGCGTACGTGCCTTTTGGAGTGATGAATGTTGTCTTCGGAATATCCTCGGCATTTATTGCAATCTGGTGATATCCAGAAAAAGCGTCCAAAAAGCTGAGTACCTGATGACCCGAAGTGGCGTCTATCAGCTGATCAATATTTGGTAAGGGATAATGATCCTATGGACATGCTTTGTTCAGGTCAGTGTAATCTACGCACATTCTCTACTTGTTGTTCGACTTCTTGACCACTACCACGTTCGCCAACTAGTCCGGATACTCAATTTCCTCTATAAACTTGGCCTCTAGTAGTTTCTCTACTTCGGCCTGAATCACTTGTTGCCTTTCCATGGCAAAGTTTCTTTTCTTCTTCTTAATCGACTTTGCATCAGGGTTCACACTAAGACAATGTTTTGCTACCGAAGGATCTAATCCAGGCATATCCTCAGGTCCCCAGGCGAACACATCATGATATTGTCTAATTACTTCAATTACCTTCTCTTTCAGCTCAGGTTCCATATTCTTGCCTATTTGAATCATCTTCCCTGACTGCCCAACATACAACTCTACCTCTTCGGTTTCCGCAGCCGGTTCGGCTATGGGATTGGACAGGTCTGCTCCAAATTTCTCTAGCTCGATATTCATCGTCTGATGACTGCCCCAACCTCATTCTCGTTTTGTTTCCTCTTTCCCCCTTCAGTCATTTCCACGTCCTGATCTTTTTCAAGGTCTTCCAACATTATAATTCGAGCGGCTTTTTGATCACCTCTCATTTCTCCTATACCATGCTCAGTTGGAAATTTCAACTTCAAGTGAGGAACAGAAGCAACAGCTTGGAAATCACTGAGGATCGGCCTTCCCAGAATGCCATTGTAGGGACTGTCTACTCGTATCACATAGAACTTGGCCTCCTTTTCCGCAGTATAAGGGGCCTTGCCCAACACAATCGGAAGGGTGATTGTTTCTTCGATCAGTACATGTTGGTTTCTGAATCCGTACAGTGGGGCTTCGTGATAGGGCTCCAGCTGTTCTCCTCCCAAATTCATCTTACTGTACGTTCTGTGATACATGATATTGACCGAGCTACCACCATCAACTAGCACTTTCCATATTTTGTTCTCTCCTATGATAGGATTGATGATGAGTGGGTCTTCGTGCGGCCATATCACGTCTTCATAGTCATCCTCTGTAAAAGTGATGGGTAGAGGTTGTTTGGCTACATTGGCTTGGTATAAGCTGTAGACTTGTCGGGCATATTTCTGACGAGCAGTCTTGCTACATCGCTCCATGACCGTGCCCCCTGATATGGTTCTGAATTCACCTCGGTATCTTTCCTTATCTTCGGGCTCCTTATCTTTGCCCTTCTCCTTGGAATCTAACTTACTTCTCAAGTCTCCCACAAACTCACCCAACTCTCCACCTTTGATCATTTTTCGATCAATTTTTTCAGGTGGTAACACTGATCAGTGTTATGTCCTTTGTCTTTGTGGTAATCACAATACTTGTCCCCATTTTTTTTGTGATCTGGGGTCTTTAGCCTGGCTGGCCGAACAAAACCTGGCTTTCCCTTTATTTCGTGGAGAATTTTCGAGATAGGTGTATTAAGAGGGGTAAACATCGTGCTATCTCTATCTCGCCTTCTCTCAGCACCCTTGTCGGGTCTTGTATGATTCAACCTGCTTTTAATATCTCCCGGACCTCTTCGGTCATCTTTTCTCGAGCTTTCATACCTTCGACTATCTTTAGAGCCTCCAATTGACTCTAGCTTTCTCCGAATGGCCTCTCCTCTCAAATATATATCATTTAAGGATTTAGGGGGAACATCACAAAGAGAGGATCGTAGCTTCTTACCTTTGACAGGGTCCAATCCAGCGGCGAGGAATCCTGCAGTCTTCACCTTATCCAGGTTAGTGACCATCCTTGCCTCCTCCTTGAACCGGGCTAGATAGTCTCCCAGTTCTTCGTTCTGCCTTTGTCTGCAGTGAATCAACGCTTCGATGTCTTTTTCTCTTCTACGCAGATGGGAATAATGCCGAAGGAATCTCCTCTTAAGCTGATCGTAAGAGCTGATCGATCGGGGTCTTTGCGAACGATACCACATCGTCGCTGTTTCCTTTAAATATGTCTTAAACATTTTGTATAGCATAACATCACAGTGTCCCATACCTGTCATCAGTGACTCATATTTCTCGTAGTGGTCTTCGGGATCACCTCTTCCATTGAATTCGTTCATTTTTGGAAATTGCCTTCTAGGAGGAGGCCGATATTGCTCGATTTCTTTAGTTACGACCGGTTCGTGACTTATTTTCCTTTCACCGAACATGGCCTTCTCCATTCTCCTAAGACGACTTCTGACATGTGGGTCGTCTTCGTCTTCCGATTCGGAGGACACTACAATTTTGGACCGGGTCCTCCTATGGCACGATTCGGAGTTTGTGGACTCGTCTTCATCGTTATGGGGTCGCTTCTCCCTTTGAGTCTCAAGCTCAATTAACGGGGCTTCATCTACCGCCACTGAATCTCTCAAAGCCTTTTCCTCCATCTCAATTTCTTCTCTCCGGAGTCTAAGGGCTTCTAATTTCAGAAGATCAGCCTCCCTTTTCTTCGCTCGTATTTGAGCCTCCTTCGCCGCTTGATCAGACTCTCGCTGTTTACCTTTTTTGGCGGCTTGTTCTTGTCTCCACTTAAGGAGCAACTCCTTCTGCTCTTCAGGGGTCGGCATAGGTCCGTCATCCCCTTCTGAGGGAGTGGCTGAATTGCCCGGTCGTCCTGAATCATCGAACCCAGGCGGTCTATCTACTGTCATGATGATGGCAAACTTTAATCACAAATAAATCGTATGTTCGCACAGACGGCGCCAAATGTTGGAACCAGTTTTCTGCCGTTTTTCGTCCGGTCAAACCTGCAATGAGAAGAATGCGAGGGATGTGCCTAGACTTGGCAATTCGTCCGTGTCGTGTACTTTCGTGTTTCGTGTACCTAAATGCTAAACCCAAAACCACCCATTTAGGGTTCGTGTAATTTCGTGTTCGTGTACTTTTCGTGTCGTGTTTTCGTGTAATTTAAATTGATAATATAAATAAAAATAAATAAGTAAATATATTAAAATATTAAAATTTAGGTAATATTTTTACAAATGTGTATTAAAAATATATATTTACATAATATTTACAAATAATATTATAAATTTATGTATAATCACATAAATAAATGTTAAATATCTAATACAAATGTTAAAATATCTAATATAAATATTTATTTATATTTATTTCTTTATTTCGTGTACTTCGTGTCGTGTACTTGAAGGGTAAACACGAAACCGACACTAAATCTCGATCGTGTACTTTCGTTTCGTGTACTAAAAATGCAAACCCAAACACTAAATTTGTGTGTCGTGTTTTTGTGTCGTGTCGAAAATTGTCGGGTCTAGATGTGCCCCCCGATTCACCTCCGGTGTGAGAATCAGTTAACTGGTCTTTTTGTGAGTAAAGGAACGTATGAATATCGTAATTGTGTTGTGTATGAATGATTGAACTCAAACCTGATTTGTTCATTTTACCAGTATTTTCCGATCCCCACGTTCGAGACGTGGCCTCTTCCTCACACGTGGGCAGTTGGTCTCTGACTCAGTCTTCGAGCCGTTGGTCACAGGCTTTGATATGGGTCTGTAACATCGGCCTTCTTGGATTATAGAGCTCGGTTCATTCGGCCCAACTACTAATGGGCTTTTGTATTTCCGGTTCGGCCCAATAACGATTGAGCATACACCTCTAACACTAACTATAGGTAAACAAGACTCGCATCTGAGACCCTGGAACTCTCATTATTCCTTAAATAAATATAGAGGTAATAAAGCGAAAAATAGTGGTGAATCAACTAAAAAGAAACCTTAATTACCTTTTTCATGCAGTCTACATTGTTCTCACTCTTTGCTCCAATGTTATAAGTTATTGATGTTGGGGTCCGCCCCGAATTCCTAAATAAGTTAAAAATCTTATTATGAGCAGTATTCTAATTTGTGATAATTGAGGAAAGTCTTATTCTGGTAGAGATAAGAATTGTGAAAGATTTTTATCCAAGATAAGAAAAGATGGTAATTGTCACAAATAGAATTGAGATATATTAGGATTAGAATATTTGTGGTGCCTATAAATATAGATATTTGTAGGGGTTTTGAAGTATTGCAAAAGTTATAGAGTTGTGTGCGATACACAAGAGATAGCTTTTGTAATCAAGGTGAGGTGATTGTATTCAAGAGCGTTGAGTGAGGGAGCGACTCCAATCTTGTAATACATTCATAGTGGATTTGTGGTTTTACCCTCCCTTGAGGGGTTTCCACGTTAAATTGTTGTGTTCTTTACTTTCGTGCTTGTTATTGTGTTTGATTAACGTTGATCTATAGTGGATGCGATCCTAACAAACTGGTATCAGAGCTTGGGTTCGAGGAGTAGATTCGGCGTTAAAGAGAAGGCAATCACGAAGTAATTGCGAAAATTCGCAGGAATTTTCTGGTCTGCGCAGCTGTTGAAGAATTGACCATTTCGGGGTCATCCGTGATCGGATCGTCCTGATTTTCGGACAGTAGATGCGTTACATCAATATCTAAAATCTGAACGGTGGAGATCGGATTTTGAGTTCGGGAGGGTGTGATTTCTGGTGTCCGAAGTTGACTGTTTGCGCGTGGATAGTTGGTCGTGAGTTGATCTTTTCTTGGCTTGATGGAAGATCTAAAGTCGTTGAGGATTGATGCACCCAAGTATGATGGAAAGACGGATTTCACTATGTGGCAATTAACCGTCAAGGATGTGTTAATTCAACAAGGACTTGATGATGCCTTGGAGAAGGCAAAGCCAAAAGAGATGAGTGATGCAGATTGGGAAAAGATCCAGAAGAGAGCGGCGAGTACAATCAGGCTAGCACTTGCACCCGATGTGAGATATAACGTGTTGAAGGAGTCGACACCAAAGGAGATATGGGACAAGTTAGCAAGCATATACGCTTCGAAGTCGTTGACCAACAGACTTAATTTGAAGGTGGAGTTGTACTCTTTAAAACTGGATGAAGAAAGTAGTCTCCAGGATCACATTAGTTATTTTAATCAGCTAGTATATCATCTGGCTAATGTTGATGAGCCGATGAAAGACGAGGAACAAGCTCTGTTGCTGTTGTCATCATTGCCGAAGTCCTTCAAGCATTTTAAGCAAACGCTTTTAGTAGGGAGGACAACTCTTACGCTTGATGATGTGTTAAAGGCGTTAAGAGATAATGAGAGGATGACAAAGGATGTTGTTTCTCAAAGTGGGGCAGTTTTAGCTGTCGAAAGTGCTGAAAGAAGGAGTCGCAACCGCAATAACCTGCAAGGAAGAATTAAATCTCGGCCGAGTAAGAGGGATATGAGCATTGTTGAGTGCTATTATTGTGGTGAAACGGGTCATATGCAGATGTTCTGTCCAAGCTTTAAAGAAGATGTGAAGTCCTTTAAGCAGATGAAGGGAAAGAACAAAGTTGATGATGCTGACTCTACACTTGTGATCGATGAGGGAGAATTTTTTATGGCGAGCGAGGATACCGTTCCTGGTTCGGTGAAGAATAAATCAGAATGGGTGATGGACTCTGCTGCTTCTATGCATATATGTAGGGATCGAGCGATGTTTGAGACTTTATGCACTGATGAAAGTCTTGGTAATATTGTTGTGGGGAATGATGAGAAGATGAAGGTTCAAGGAGTTGGAACTGTTTGTCTTAAACTCCACGATGGTACGATCAAGAAAGCTCTCAATGTAAGATATGTACCAGATGCAGCAAAGAATGTGTTATCTTTGAGTGTGTTGGCATCACGTGGGTACAGATTCGTTGGACGAGGGCAAAGTTGCAAGGTGTATAAAGGAAGAAACTTGATTCTACAAGGGATGATGCATAAGAAGAACATCTATTGTTTAGATGGTGGAGCAACAATGATGAAGACCGAGAAAAATGTGAAATTCTCAGAATCGGTTGAGGTATTAGGGAATTCGAGCCGTGGGAGGATTTGTTGGGGTCCGCCCCGAATTCCTAAATAAGTTAAGAATCCTATTATGAGCAGTATTCTAATTTGTGATAATTGAGGAAAGTCTTATTCTGGTAGAGATAAGAATTGTGAAAGATTTCTATCCAAGATAAGAAAAAATGTTAATTGTCACAAATAGAATTGAGATATATTATGATTAGAATATTTGTGGTGCCTATAAATATAGATATTTGTAGGGGTTTTGAAGTATTACAAAAGTTAGAGAGTTTTGTGCGATACACAAGGGAGAGCTTTTGTAATCATTGTAATCAAGGTGAGGTGATTGTATTCAAGAGCGTTGAGTAAGGGAGCGACTCCAATCTTGTAATACATTCATAGTGGATTTGTGGTTTTACCCTCACTTGAGGGGTTTCCACGTTAAATTGTTGTGTTCTTTACTTTCGTGCTTGTTATTGTGTTTGATTAACGTTGATATATAGTGGATGCGATCCTAACCAGTGGCAGAACTAGGCCAAAATTTTACGGGGGGCTTAAATTTTTAACATGAATAATTTACAAAAACAATAAAAGCGTATAAAATCTGAAAGTACAGAACTAACCTTTAATTGCCGACCGATGAGCTGTTTTTAGTTGAAGAAGTAATGGATGAGAGCTGAATTCTGCGACTTTGCATATTCTGATAATTTTGTAAAACAGCTTCATTATCCATTTTTGCAAAAAACAGTCTTTTCAATGTACACCATCATGCCATCATTTAACCACTCGTCCCCAATCCGATTACGCTGGTAAGTTTTTAGTATTTTCATTGCAGAAAAAACCCTCTCAACAGTAGCAGTGGCAACCGGTAAAACCAAAGCTAACTCAACAAGTTGATAAACAAGGGGATATGCAGTATGTCTGTGTGTCCTTACCATCATAACTGCAAGATCTCCGATATTTTGAAGTTTAGACAAACCTTCATCATTTCTCACATCATAGATAAAATTATCCAATTGATCCGGCAACAACTCAAGGTCTACTAAAGAGAAATCTTCTGGATAGAATAGTGCAAGACGGATAAGTTTTGAACGATCAAAACCTGAAAATGAGTTTCTAGGATCAAGAGAACCGATGCAAAGAAGTAGCTCTGTGTTTCCCTCTGTAAAGCGGTTATCCATCTCTTGTAATATAAGATCAATTACCTATTAAAAAGAAGGTTAGTAAACAAGTGAAATAATATTTTGTATGATACTCTAAATCGTAAAAGTAATATGTTGATGGAATAAAAATAGAAATAAACCAAGTGACTAACCCCACAAAAAATTTCAACACGGTATATATGAAAGTAGGTAACAGCCTGTCCCTCACGCCTTGAGCAGCCTCTGATTGGTAATGTCTTCCATATTTGGTATCTCAATCAAATTATCAACACAGAACTTCTTCACATCTTCTAAAAATGTCCCCCATTTCTCCTCTCTCAATAATTGTAATTTAATCTTCATACCTCTAACCATTGTCATAGCATTTATAATATTCTGAGTCTTTTGTTGCAAAGCTTATGAGAGGTCATTAGTTATTGCCAAGATAACTTTCATCAAATTCAACATAAAGACAAATTCAAAAGTCTCCATTTTTTTTAGTAAGCCTTGTGCAATACCTTTTAACTCTTGATTAATAGCATCTTCAAGTATATCCCCAAGCACTTCCACCACCGATGGCCACATCAAAAAAAGACGAAGTATTGTTCTATGATGTGAACCCCGCCTTGTATCACCCGGCGGAGTTAAAGAAGTTTCTTGATTCTTTCCTTTGCCAGAAACTATGTCACCATCTTCTAAACGTTTAAGTGTAAGTTCATGTTGCCTTTGTCGAAGCATATCTTTTCTTTTACATGAAGCCCCAACCAAATTCATAATACGAGATAGATGATCAAAAAAATCACTCACATAAGGGTTGCATTTAGACACAGCAACCACTACTAACTGCAATTGATGAGCAAAGCAGTGAACATAATATGCTGAAGGGTTCTCTTTCAGTATGAGCGCTTTAAGACCATTAAATTTACCACTCATGTTTGAAGCCCCGTCATAACCTTGGCCTCGTAATCGGGATAGTGATAATCCATGTCTTGAAAACAACAAATCTATGGCACTTTTTAATGACTGAGATGAAGTATCAGTCACGTGTTCCACCGAAATAAACCTTTCAATCACTTCACCATGTTTGTTTACATATCTCAATACAAATGCCATTTGTTCCTTCAAATAAATGTCACGAGACTCATCAACCATAAGTGTAAAAAAGCTATTCCCAATATCAGCAAATATGAGGGATCTTGTCTCACTTGCACAAGCTCTTACTAATTCCTTTTGTACCTTTGGAGATGTAAGCTGACAATTTCCAGGAGCATTAGAACGTGATGCTTTTCCAACTCCTACATTGTTCTCACAGTGCCATTCAAGAATTTCAAGAAAGTTCCCCTTATTCAAAGAATCTGAAGACTCGTCATGACCCCGAAAGCCAAATCCTTGTCGCAGAAGTAACCGAATAACAGTTAATACCGCAGTCAAACGTCTACGATAATCAACCTCAATTTCATGTCCTTGGGCAAAAAAAACATGTGAAATGCTTTGCTTCTGATTTTTAAAAGCCTGGTAACGTCTTGTAGCTTCATTGTGTGAGCTACCAACTAATCCAATATGTGACCTGAATTTATTCAATGCCTTCTTCCATTTTTAGAATCCAGTTGTTGTAAATGCATTTTTTCCGCTGTTATCAGCCCTCTTCGGATTGAAAAGATAACACCACATACAAAACGCTGCATCTTTATGTATACTGTATTCCAGCCAATCGAATTCCCCAAACCAATTTGCTTGAAAAGTTCTCGAATCACCATTCTTCGGAAATGTATAATCAACAGGTCGAAAAGGACCTTTTGCAATGTATGCCCTCCGAACTTGGTCTCTGATATTGACATCATACTCATCAATTGGAATTCTAGCCCCTGGATCGGAGATTATACTATCTGGATTAAATTCAATATTTGCTCTTTTTTGAGTGGGTGTGTTTGTATCAGGAATGAAAGCATTTGAATCTGCAGCTGAATTCAAGTTAAGAACATGTGTATTTGTGGAAGATGGAAATCGCGGCCGCTTAATCAAAAATTTATCCATTCTATATTGATTATCCTTACCAGAACCTAAAAACCTAAAATATGACAGAACATAAAAACCAATCAATCAAAAGCCCCAAATTAAAAAGCTAGGTCAATACAAAATTACAATGAACAGATTAAACTAAAAAGCCCCAAATTAAAAAGCTAGGTCAATACAAAATCGCAATGAATAGATGAAACTCTAAAATTGAAAAAATTGGATCAATTGAATAACATACCTTAATAGAGCCACAACAATTATATCGAAAAAAAGAAACTAATGAAGCTTCTTGTTGTTTTTGTTCTCGATGAAACAGAAGAGGTGATCAGGTGAAGCCGTGAAGAGCAGAAGAGGAGTAGAGAGTTGAGTGTGTCTGTCTGTCTGATACTCTGATTCTATTTTTTGTTTACAAAATACAAACACAAGTCATGAAGTCAAGTCACAGACTTCTTTTGTTTATTTTATTTAATTTATCAAACTAAATTACTTATTAATATTCTTATTTGATTTGTAAAAATATTATTCATTAATTAATTTTGTTCTTTCAATTTAGCAAAAAATTATTTTACACTTAATAATTTTTTTCAATATAAACTCTTATTTAATCTTTTTACATGGTGCTCCTATATAATGTAATACTAATAAAAAAAATATTTTTACTATTTTTTTCGAAGTCGGGGGAGCTCGAGCACCCTCTGGCTCCCCTCTAGTTCCGCCACTGATCCTAACAATTGATTATGCACACTTTCTTTTCTTTTTGTATATTAGGGTAAACAAAGAACAGGTCAATCTCTTGAGTAAGCCACCTACAGGTTCAAAAGATTTGTTTTTTCCAACTCGCTATTCACAAAATGGTTGGGGACAGTTCAAAAATTGATTATGGAAACAACATTTATCTTATTGGAGAAGTCCCTCATATAACTTGACGCGGTCAGTGTATATGACCTTTTCTTCTTTTCTCTTTGGTATGGTCTTCTGGGATCAAGGAAAGAAGATGTAAGTAACTAAGTTCATAATTGCATATGACTTTTCTGCATGTATGTAACCGCTTCTTCCTAAAGCTTAAACAGTTCATTCACTTCCCTGAAGTTTTAATTATTTTGCAGAGATAATTTATATGAGACCCCTGGAACTCAACAGCTCTACTCAACTCATTTATATGTTTTACTCTGAACGTATAATTTGTTAGCAGCTAGGCTAAAATTGGTACAATGAAATTTTCTTTCTAATTCAAATTAATTGGAGCGATATAGTCCGGTTCGAGGCTAATTTTTTACAAAGTTTAATTTGGGCCAAACTTTATATCCATACTAAAAATATAAAAACAATAATAATGTAGTATGAGAAAATGACCATGTTCACAATCTAACTAATGGACATTGGAGGTTGTCTGTCTTATTGACAGGAGTTTGTCTGTCCTATTGACAGTGTTTTCTTTCTGTGTGTTTTATTGGTACAAATTATGGAGCGGAAACATCAATCATTGGAGGAAATGTATTCGAGAATAACATTGGAGGATGAAGATGAAGGAGGGGTGGATATTGGTGGGGAAGAGAGGGCAGTAGAGGCACAAAATTTTATATTGATTGGGAGGTTCCTTACAGAGAAAATTGTTAATTTTAACGCGATGCAAAACATGATGGCGTCGTTGTGGAGGCCAAAGGAAGGAATGGAAGTGCATGATCTGGGAGGGTGTCGCTATTCTTTTGTTTTCTACCATGTGTTGGATTTACAAAGAGTTCTGGAGGGGGGGCCGTGGTCCTTTGAGCAGAGTACGTTGGTTTGTCATCAACTATCTGGGAATGAAGATCCTCATACCGTACAATTGAAGGAGACAGAGATGTGGATTCAAGTGTATGATATTCCAAGCGGTTTCATATCTGAGAATGTGCTACAGAGTATAGGCAATTCGATTGGTCGTTATGTTAAGTCTGATTCTGCTAATTTTCATGGTTCATGGAAGGAGTATGTGAGAATTAGGGTGGTTATGAATGTTGATAAACCTCTCAAGAGGAGGATGAAATTGAAAAGAGATGGAAGTTGCTGGAATTGGATAAATTTCAAATACGAAAGGTTGGGTTCGTTCTGTTTTGTTTGTGGCATTTTAGGCCATTCGGAAAGGGAGTGTAATGTTGTCTATGCAAGTCCGGAGAAGGTAGTAGAACGTGCTTATGGTGCTTGGCTTCGGGCCCCAAACCGTAATAATAAAAGTGGTCCTGGTGCGAGGTGGCTGCGTAATATGAATGAGGGTGATACAAGGTGGTCAATGAATAATAGTGCTTTTTCTGGGTCATCAAACGCCGCACACGGTAGTAAGTCAGCGGAGGAGAAATTCATGGAGGTTGATGGTGTTTTTCGTGAAGCTCCGGATGTTCAGGAGACAGTTAGAGTTGTTACGCGGGATAAGGGGGATTTGAATGATAAGGGGCATAATCAAGGGGGGGATATAGATGGAGGGAATTTAAATTTGAAAGAGAAAATCGTGGTTGACCCGAAAAGAAGGCGAGTGGAAGTAGAAACAGAGGGAGAAAATCTTGGACAGGATAATACACAGATTGTTGGGCCAGATAATGTGAATGGGCCAAAAAACTTGCATATGGCGGGATCTGGGCTCCAGACCCGCCCGACATTATGAGTCTTTTAGCTTGGAACTGTCGTGGGCTGGCCAACCCACGAGCAGTTAGGTTTCTTAAAGAAATCGTGTATCAGTATAGGCCTTGTATTATTTTCCTTTCAGAAACTTTAGTTAAAATAAAGAAGATCGAAGAGGTTTGCAAAATAATTGGTTTTGCTGGGTATCACGCTGTGGATGTTCAAGGTCATGGTGGTGGTCTCGCATTATTCTGGAAAACTGATGGCGGAGTTCAAGTAATGGATAGTTGTAGCAATTACATTGATTTTGAAGTTAATCATGCTCAGGTTGGGAGATGGCGTTATACAGGGGTTTATGGCTATCCGGAGAGAAGCAGGAGAAGGGAGGCGTGGAATATGCTTCGAAGTCTGGCAGAGAGATCATCAATTCCCTGGTGCCTTATTGGGGACTTTAATGATATGGTGGCTGCAAATGAAAAAAGGGGAGGGCGTGCTCATCCAAGGAGTTTGATGCAAGGTTTTTCAGATGCGATTTTTGAATGTGGTTTAATGGATTTGGGTTTCGAAGGCCAGGAATTTACTTGGGAGAAGTTTAGAGGAACAGAAGATTGGGTGCAAGAGAGGTTAGATAGAGGGATAGCAAATCAAGGTTGGAAAGAATTGTTTCCAGATGCTGTGGTTAAAGTGGGGGATGTGTCAACGTCGGACCATATTCCTATTTTTCTAAGTTTAAATAGGAAGGTGTATATGAAAAAGCAGAAGCGATTCAAGTTTGAGAATATGTGGATTAGGGAGAAAGAGTGTTATGGTCTGATTAATGAGTGCTGGACGAATGGTGGACATGGAAGTATTCTGGATAAAATGGTTAGGTGTTGTATTAAGCTTGAGGAGTGGGGGGGTGGTTTAGTGAAGGAGATGCGAGATAATTTGGTGAAGTATAGGAATCAGATGAGAATTTTACGGGCTAGACGAGATGCTTATGGTGTTAGCCAGTATAATGCAGCTCGTTGGGAGTACTTGGCTCTTTTAGAAAGACAAGAAGTTTACTGGAAGCAAAGGGCTAAGCAATTTTGGCTTGCAGAAGGTGATCAGAATTCGAGGTTTTTTCATCGGTATGCGTCGAATAGAAGGAAAAATAATTGTATTAAAGGTCTAAAGGATAAGGATGGAGTCTGGAAGGAGGAGGAGGTGGATATTCAGGAAATAATTATGGATTACTTTTCTACGTTGTTTCAGTCTTCGACAACAAATGGAGGTCTGGTAGCTGGGGAATCTGTATTGACTGTTTCAGAAGCACAGAATCAGGTGTTGTTAGAGCCAGTTAGTGCAGAGGAGGTTAAGGCTGCGGTGTTTGCTATGTATCCGGATAAATCGCCTGGCCCGGATGGGCTTAATCCGGCTTTTTTTCAAACTTATTGGTCTATTGTGGGAACTGATGTAGTTCAGTTTTGTCGATCGTTTCTTTTGTCTGGAGAGTTACCTCAAGGAGTGAATAATACGCTTGTTTGTTTGATCCCGAAAGTTAAGAACCCACAACAGATGACGGAGCTAAGGCCTATCTCACTGTGTAATGTGCTTATGCGAATCTTATCGAAGGTTTTGACTAATCGTTTGAAGCCTTGTTTGGATTCAATTATCTCGGACAAACAAAGTGCATTTGTCGAGGGTCGTTTGTTAACAGATAATGCCCTAATAGCGTATGAGATAAATCATTTTATTCGAAGGAAGACGCAGGGGAAGATTGGTGTTGCAGGTTTAAAAATTGATGTGTCAAAGGCCTATGATAGGCTCGAGTGGAGTTTTATTGAGAATATGCTAAAGAAATTTGGGTTTCATGACAGGTGGATTAGTAGAATTATGATGTGTGTTCGGAGTGTCTCTTATAGTTTTCTTCATAATGGTGAGGTCTTTGGTGAGATTTTTCCGCAGCGGGGACTCCGACAAGGGGATCCTATATCCCCTTATTTATATATTCTATGTGCTGAAGGTCTGAGTGCGATAATTCGAAGACATGAGGATGTTGGGCTGATTCATGGGTGTGCTATTGCTAGGGGGGCACCGGCTATTTCGCACTTATTGTTCGCGGATGACTGTTACTTGTTTTTTCGTGCTACAGAGACAGAAGCAACTACTATGAAGGGGATTTTGAAAAGGTATGAATCAATTTCTGGGCAAGCTATCAATTTTAATAAGTCGAGTATCACTTTTAGTCCTAATACATTGGAGGGAGTTAGAGCAAGAGTGTGTACGAGGCTTGAAGTTAACGAAGTTGAGACTCCTGGAAGGTACTTGGGTATGCCAATGGTGGTGGGAAAGAATAAGAATGAGGTATTTGGCTTCTTAATTGATAAGGTGGGGCAGAAGTTGCAAGGGTGGAGTAATGGGTCTTTGTCAAAGGGAGGGAAACTTGTTCTTCTTAAAACTGCTGCTCAGGCTATACCTAATTTTTGGATGAGCCTGTTTTTGATTCCAGTGAGTGTGTGTGATGCTATTGAAAAGAAAATGAATGGGTTCTGGTGGGGGAAGGGGACGAATGGTAGAGGGATAAGGTGGATGGCCTGGGATAAATTGAGTGTTTCGAAATTTGGTGGAGGTTTGGGAGTGAAGAGTTTGGGGAAGTTTAATACAGCTATGTTAGCAAAACAAGGCTGGCGGATTTTAAACGAGGCTGGCGGAGCATTATGTCAGCACAAGAGGCGGTTAGATCTGGGTGTCGTAGACGTATTAGTGATGGTTTGAGTACAAAGGTTTGGGAAGTACCTTGGCTCCCTTCGGTTGATAATGGTTATTTAACTACGACTGTTGCACCAGAGTTACAGAATGTTGAGGTTCATAATTTGTTTGATGTGGATAAAGGTGGATGGGACGAGGATATTTTAAATGGTATTTTTAACAGTCGAGATCGTGAGTTAATTCAGCAAATTCCGATTCCACTTAAAAGGGAGAGGGATTCTTGGTTTTGGCTATTGGATGATAGGGGTATGTTTACGGTTAAGAGTGTGTATAAGCAGCTTCAGGGAGGGTATGATACGTCGTTTAGTGATTTCTGGAAGAAGTTGTGGTCCTTAAAAATTCCAGGAAAGGTTGCTAATCTGTTATGGCGTGTATGCAGTGGCTGTCTGCCAACTCTTGTTGCTTTGGCTTCAAAACATGTTAGTGTTGATACTAGGTGCCCGTGGTGTCAGAGTGAGTGTGAGACAGATGCACATGTCCTGTTTGACTGTGGTTTTGCAAGAACAGTGTGGGCAATGACTGGTCTACAGAGGCAAGTGGAGAGATTGCAGAATGAGACTTGTTTTGAGGTAGTGGTTCGGGTGTTTCGTACAGTTACAAAGGATCAGAGTGCTATGGTTGGAATGATATGTTGGAGCCTCTGGAACCGGAGGAATAATTGGGTCTGGGACCGAGCAAACGGCTCTGCGTTTGGAGTAAAGGCTGCAGCATTAAATCTACTTACTGATTGGAGGAAAGCACGTGTGATAGAGAGAAGAAATGGTCGCCAAATTGCTGTGGCTGCTCAGACGTGGAGTAAACCACCTGCAGGGTGGAAGAAGATAAATGTAGATGCTGCTATTTCTCCTGATGGCTATGTGGGTATTGGAGGGGTTATTAGGGATGAGGAAGGTCACTTTCTTCGGGCGAGATGTGGCCGAGTTGCTGGACGGTGGAGAGCTAGGGAGGCTGAGGCTATTGGCTTGAAGGAAGCTTTGTCTTGGGCTAAGGAAGTAGGGCTGGACTGGTGTGTCTTTGAGTCAGATTCGAAGCAACTTGTTGATGCTTGTAATGGCCAGCAGGGAGCGAGTTATTTTCACACCATTGTGTCTGATTGTGTCGAGTTATGTAAGCACTTTGATCATGTGCTAATTTCTTTTGTGCGTAGGTCTGCGAATAGTGTGGCACACTTGTTAGCTATACATTCTTTGTCTGACTTGAGAGAATGGATTATTCATCCACCTCAGTTTATTCATCATGTACTAGATTCTGATTCTTCTTAATTTATATAAGTGCATTTTGTTCAAAAAAAAAAAAAAAACTAATGGACATTGGAAAAAGAAGGAACTTTGTCAGCATGAATGATAGATACCGACAAACACAGCTTCCTAACTATCACGCAGAAATCACGCAGAAAAGTATGTAGTCACAATTATATTGACTAGCAAATAGGGTCGGAACTAAGAAGAGGCTAACACATGGTCGAGCCCCAGCTAAATCCAAAGCATAAACAGAGATATTTCTGTCAAATTCTAAATTTTAGTTAAAAATCAATGTAAATTTTGATTTAAACCACGATTAATATTCGAAAATTAGCAATAATTAATATTAACTTCAACTGTTTTGAAATTTTGATTCTGCCACCACCATGATCGGTGCCGAAACATTGAGGGCGTCCTCAATGTTTCATTGATGGCGGTCGTTTTTAAACAAATAATTAAAAATAGAAGAATACTAGAAAAAAATATAACATTCAGCACAAAAATAGTGGACATGTTTTTCTGGATACGTATAAATTTAAATTCAAATTTTGTACAATTTTCTATTTTTATTTAATGTTTCATGTAAATTTACAAATTATCTAAAACTGGGCGCCCTCAATGTTTCATTGAGGGCGTAGAAGGACAAAAATGTAATTTTAGGAGACACCCTCAATGTTTCATTGAGGAGGGCGTAGTAATATTTTTCCGCCTTAAATTCTTGATTTAATTATTTAAAAATTCAATAAAAATTCAAAAAATTATAATATTCAAATAATTATATTTTGAGTATAAGTATGATTAATTGGGTGTGTATGAATTTAAATTTAATTTTTTTATATAATGAATTATTACAAATTAATAAAAATTAAAAAAACAAATTATTTTGGTGAGTATGATTACTTTGGTTTATATGAATTTAAATTCAAAATTTTCCTTTTCTTATATTTTATTTAGTTTTTCAAAGTGACTGCCCGTAACGAAACATTGAGGTGTTGAACCCTGTTTATTCTCCTCGAATCATTACTTACATTGCTATTACTACTACTATTATTAATTGTCTTATAGTGTTAATAGTGAGTGAGTACGATTACTTGGGTATGTATAAATTTAGAGTATAAGGTATAAGGTATAGAATTTAGGGTAAAGGATTTAGGTTTCAGGGGTTAGGGTAACCCTTAAACTTTAAAATTTCTAATCTTTCTCTTATATAACTAAAATCTTTGAATCCCGGCCCTTTGTAGTTGATAGTGTTTATAGTGAGTATTAATTTAAATTCAATTTTGTCTTTTTACAATTTTTTTTTAATTTTTCAAGTAAAATCTACAAAATAGTTAAAATGAGTGAAAAAATTCAACAATTAGAAAATTAATGAAAATGAGGTAAAATTCGTCACAAAAATGATAACTACGATTACTTGTGTGTGTATGAATTTTAAATTTAATTTAGGGTATAGGATTTAGGGTTTAAGGTTTAGGGGTTAGGGTAACCCCTAAACTTTAAAATTTCTAATATTTCTCTTATATAACTAAAATCTTTGAATCCTTTTGTAGTTGATAGTGTTTATAGTGAATATGATTACTTTGGTGTGTATAAATTTAAATTCAAAATTTTCCTTTTCTTATATTTTTATTTAGTTTTTCAAAGTGACTGCCCGTAACGAAACATTGAGGTGTTGGATCATGTTTATTATCCTCGAATCATTACTTACATTGCTATTACTACTACTATTTTTAGTTGTCTTATAGTGTTAATAGTGAGTGAGTACGATTATTTAGTTATGTACAAATTTAGAGTATAAGGTATATGGTATAGGATTTAGGGTAAAGGATTTAGGGTTTAGGGGTTTCGGTAACCCCTAAACTTTAAAATTTCTAATATTTCTCTTATATAACTAAAATCTTTGAATCTTTTATAGTTGATATTGTTTATAGTGAGTATGATTACTTGGTTGTCTATGAATTTTAATTCAAAATTTGTCTTTTTACAATTTTTATTTAATTTTTCAAGTAAATCTTCGAAGTAGTTAAATGAGTGAAAAAAATTCAACAATTTGAAAATTAATGAAAATAAGGTAAAATTCGTCACAAAAATGGTAACTAAGATTACTTGTGTGTGTATGAATTTTAAATTTAATTTTCACCTTTTTTCTATTTTATTTAATTTTTCAAGTAAATTTACAAACTAGTTAAAAATGAGTAAAAAATTCAATTATTAGAAAATTAGTTGAAATAGTTACTACGATTGCTTGGGTGTGTATGAATTTTAATTTTGATTTTTTATATATTTTTAAATTATTTTTATTAAACGAACACCCTCAATGAAACATTGAGGCGTAAAAGGACAAAAATGTAATTTTAGGAGACACCCTCAATGTTTCATTGAGGGCGTAGTAATAGTTTTTCGCCTTAAATTCTTGATTTAATTATTTATAAGTACAACAAAAATTCAAAAAAATTATAATATTCAAATAATTATATTTTGAGTATAAGTATGATTAATTGGGTGTATATGAATTTTAATTTAATTTTAATTTTTTATATAATGAATTATTACAAATTAATAAAAATTAAAAAAACAAATTACTTTGATGAGTATGATTACTTTGGTGTGTATTAATTTAAATTCAAAATTTTCCTTTTCTTATATTTTATTTAGTTTTTCAAAGTTACTACTCGTAACGAAACATTGAGGTGTTGAACCCTGTTTATTCTTCTCGAATCATTACTTACATTGCTATTACTACTACTATTATTAGTTGTCTTATAGTGTTAATAGTGAGTGAGTATGATTACTTGGGTATGTATAAATTTAGAGTATAAGGTATAGGGTATATGATTTAGGGTAAAGGATTTAGGGGTTAGGGTAACCCTTAAACTTTAAAATTTCTAATTTTTCTCTTATATAACTAAAATATTTGAATCCCAGCACTTTGTAGATTTAATTTAGGGTATAGGATTTAGGGTTTAGGGTTTAAGGTGTAGGGTTAGGGTAACCCCTAAACTTTAAAATATATAATCTTTCTCTTATATAACTAAAATCTTTGAATCCTTTTGTAGTTGATAGTGTTTATAGTGAGTATGATTACTTTGGTGTACTGTATGAATTTAAATTCAAAATTTTCATTTTCTTATTTTTTTTATTTAGTTTTTCAAAGTGACTGACCGTAACGAAACATTAAGGTGTTGAACCCTCTGTATTCTCCTCTAATCATTAATTACATTTTTATTACTACTACTATTTTTAGGTGTCTTATAATGTTAATAGTGAGTGAGTACGATTACTTGGGTATATATAAATTTAGAGTATAATGTATAGGGTATAGGATTTAGGGTAAAGGATTTAGGGTTTAGGGGTTAGGGTAACCCCTAAACTTTAAAATTTCTAATATTTCTCTTATATAACTAAATTTTTTGAATCTTTTGTAGTTGATAGCGTTTATAGTGAGTATGATTACTTGGTTGTGTATGAATTTTAATTCAAAATTTTCCTTTTTACAATTTTATTTAATTTTTCAAGTAAATCAACAAAGTAGTTAAAATGAGTGAAAAAAAATTCAAAAATTAGAAAATTAATGAAAATAAGGTAAACTTCGTCACAAAAATGGTAACTACGATTACTTGTGTGTGTGTGTGTGTGAATTTTAAATTTAATTTTCATCTTTTTTCTATTTTATTTAATTTTTCAAGGAAATTTACAAACTAGTTAAAAATGAGTAAAAAAAAATTCAATTATTAGAAAATTAGTTGAAATAAGGTAACATTCGTCAAAAAAACAGTTATTACGATTGCTTGGGTGTGTATGAATTTTAATTTTAATTTTAACTTTTTATATATTTTTAAATTAATTTTTTTAAACGAACGCCCTCAATGTTTCATTGAGGGCAGAGGATGTTTATTATTATTGTAAATTTACCTGAAAAATTAAATAAAAATAGAAAAATATGCAAAATTTGATTTTAAATTTATAAATATCCAGAAAAACATGCCTACTATTTTTGTGATGAATTTTATATTTTTTTCTAGTATTCTTCTATTTTTAATTATTTATTTAAAAACAACCGCCCTCAATGAAACATTGAGACGCCCTCAATGAAACATTGAGTGCGCCCTCAATGTATATCCCCGGGATCTGGACCAATCCCCGTACTAAAAATATAAAAACAATAATAATGTAGTATGAGAAAAAGACCATGTTCACAATCTAACTAATGGACATTGGAAAAAAGAGGAACTTTGTCAGCATGAATGATAGATACCGACAAACACAGCTTCCTAACTATCACGTAGAAATCACGCAGAAAAGTATGCAGTCACAATTATATTGACTAGCAAATAGGGGCGGAATTAAGAAGAGGCTAACACATGATCGAGCCCAGCTAAATCCAAAGTATTAATAGAGATATTTCTGTCAAATTCTAAAATTTAGTTAAAAATCAGTGTAAATTTTGATTTAAACCACGATTAATATTCGAAAATTAGCAATAATTAATATTAACTTCAACTGTTTTGAAATTTTGATTCTGCCGCCACCATGATCGGTTAGGATCTTGGAATCTTCCCCAGACTAAGAAACGAAATTTCACATTTTCGAAAAAGAAAAAGAAAAAAAAGAAGCGACATTTCACCCAAATAAATAACTAGAACAACGAAATGATCCGGGCAATTCCACAATCTGGTGAACAATTTCTCAAAACTGTTTTTGGTTCAGTTTCATATAAATTTTGTCCTGTTGCTTTGATTTGTAGCACATTATACATTTTCTACAAGTACTATACATCGTATGATCGTATGTTGTATACTTTCTTTAAGTTTTTGGAGAGTGATAATATTTAATCTAGCCCAATCTAATTCATCTTTTGTTAATTCACATTATTCATTTACTAACATCACCACCTTGCCATCTCAGGATCCAAAAATTCAAATTTATATCATCAACTAATCCAAATTTCTGAACAACTCAGCAGCATAGTCTAAATTTGGTCCAAATTATTTTTTACTTATTATATTACACTAGTTTATAGCCCGTGCTACGCACACAGGTATTTAAAAAAATAATTTAATTATAATAAATTAAGTAATTTTAGATTTAAGATCAAAGGTATAATAATTGTTTTGTTTTAAATGTTAAAATAAATTCGTTCAAATTTTTTTAATCTATATTTTGTTGTATATGTAACATATATTTTAAGATAATTTACATTAAATGCTTACCCAAAATTAAAAGATTAGTTTATATTTTAATTAATGAACTTATCATAAGTATTATTATGGTATTGATGATATTCAAAAATAAAATAGAAAGTTTCTATAATTAAATATGGGTCAAAATAAGTATATGAATACTCTACAAACCTAAATATGGATATCAAGCCTAAAATGGATAGTCCATTGGATCAAATTTATATATTAAAATGTTATCCGAACCTAAATATGGATCTCAAACCTAAAGTATGGGATATCCACAAATTTATAATATATAGATAAATATTATATCAAACGATTTAATCTTAAATTTAGTGTCTAATCATTGTTAACTACTTATTTTATATTTAATGAATTAATTGAATTAAAGATATTTTTTTAATATATGTAAATAACATTAAAATTGTATACGTAAATTATATTATAAGTTTTATTCTAAAAGTAAATTTTATTAACTATTAGTTACATACTATTATTAATTAAATTAAATTAAATCCTTATATATAATAAACGTAACAGAGATATTAGCCAAAATTTTGGTCGTATACCGCCAAATCAATAAGGACCGTTGATCTTAAAATAGATGAATGAGAACCATTAGATCTAATATATTAAAAAAAATTATTTTAATAATATAAATTAAAACATGAGTAGGTTTTCTAAGTTGACTATAATTCTCAATATAAAAATTCGTAAGTTCAAATTCTAAGTTGAGTATGTTTAATTTATTGTTGGTCTATACTTTAATTCTAATTTGAGTAGGTTTTCTTTATTTTAATTCTATTATCGTTAAAATTTGTCAAAAAAAAATTTCAGTTTCATGGTAATTTTAATTGGAAAAAAATTGTTAAACCATCACTAAATTGAAGATTATTTTGTGAGTTTTGTGGGCTATAAAATAGTTTAAAAACAAAAAATTATTAGAAAATTATGAATTTACATAATTACAATTTACAAATATTAAAAAAAAAATCATACATTGCATGGATTATAAGCTACCAATATTAAAAGCCTTAGGCAACCAACTTACTCCAAATTGTCTAGGAATCGGAGATGACTGAGGGAATTTATGTATTGAAAAGTACGATCACGAGGAATTAATACAACAATTTTGTGAAATCAATGACTACGGTATGTGCAAGTATTTCTGTAATTAATGTTATTTGTCAAATCTCGATCGAATAAATTACATCTTATATATAATAACTATAAGAGAATCTTATTCAAAACTTTGATAGTCCGGTCCCAGTACGATCATTGTACAACCAAATTAATAAAAATCGTTAGATCATAAATGATATATGAGAACATTTAGATATAATATTAAAAATTGTACTTGATTAGTTATACGATTATATTTAAAAACTAAAAAGTGTATTTGATTAATAGTAAGATTATTTTTAAAAACTAAAAAGTGTATAAAAGGATATAAAAGGATAATATTATATTATATTATTTTACATATAACAAATATAAAAGAATAATATTAAATATTATTAAAAATTTAGAATTTCATATTTTATTAGCGATAATTTTAAATATAATACTTATAGAGAAAAAAGATCATGAGGTTAATCTCACCCTACTTTTCCTAAGATCACAATACATGTAAACAAATAAATTTAATCATCTATTGTTAAATATTTACCTAACATTAATTTTGATTTATTTATAAATTAGATGTGAGTAATTAGATAGTTGATATAATACACTCAAATAATCAGTTATTACGAGTCAGGATCTTTATTCTCATATTAATTAACATACTAACAAAAATTTAAGTTTCGAATAACCTCACTAACATATTAATATTACATATTTCAAAAATTCTCAAAGAATTAAAATTTAATATAAATTTGAATAAATACACATAAAATATATGTTTTTTGCACAAGATATATGCAGAAATAATTGAAAATTGGATGAAGTTGGTGGGAATTACTAAAATTAATGAATAAAAATATACTATTTTATGAAATGTTAATAATTGGATGAAATATTTTAAAAAGGAAAGTGTTGACAATCTTGTTAGGATATAGAGAGTATATTTTATCTATAATTTTGGTCCCCATTGTACAATAGCATAAAAAAAAAAAAAATAGTTCAAGTTTAAAATAAATCTATATTATATTATTAAAGACTAAATATTAAAAGTTTTGGTCAGTCGTCGGTCGGTCGGTATTTGGGCCGGGTCTATCTATAATTTGGGTCGGGCCTATTTATAATCAATTTATTTATAATCAATTATTTTTTTCAGCTAAAACACATTACCTATTTTATATATTTTCCTAACCAAAACAACTTATCTTCTAAAAATAAAATAGGTAATATATATATAAACTGGTAATATTATTACATATTTATAACTGATTACCTAACACATAGAAAATAAATATGTAATGGTAATATTGTTATATATAATTATTAATAAATAACCACTTACCCTTTTCAGCTAAACACATAACCTTTTTTTATTTTTTTCTAACTTCAACAACTAATTTTTTAAAAATAACACGAACAACATATATATAAAAAGGTAATATAATTTTATATTTTTTCAGCTAAAACACATTACCTATTATATATTTTTTTTAACCAAAACAACTGATTTTCTAAAAATAAAATAGGTAACCTATATATAAAATGGTAATATTATTAAATATTTATAACTAATTATCTTTTTCAGCAAAAACACATTATCTGTTCTACATTTTCTAACTAAAACAACTCATCTTCTAAACATAACACATGAAAAATAAATATGTAATTGTAATATTGTTATATATAATTATTAATAAATAATCACTTACCCTTTTTCACTAAAGCACATAATCTTTTTTATTTTTTCTAAATTAAACAACTAATTTTGTAAAAGCAACAGGTGCAACATATATATAAAAAGGTAATATAATTTTATATTTTCTAATTTAAACAACTAATTTTCTAAAAGTAACATGGACAACATATATATAAATGTAATATTATTTTATATAATTATTAATAAGTAACTAACTGTCTTTTTAAGAACATTGTCTTTTGTATATTGTTTAGGTAAAACAACTCATATTCAAATTAAAAATAACACAAACAAAATATATATATATAATGACAATATTTTTATATTAAACTTATAAAATCCGGGTTTAATATAAGTTTTTTATAACATACAATTTAAATAAGATAAATAATAAAAACATAAAAGTAATATCATATGTTAGAAGAAACTCGGTACATTACAGAATACATATTTTGTTATTTGCACTTTAGTCACATTTAAATTTTTTAAGAGCAAATAAATACATACATACCGTTAGATCTATTATTTAAAAATATTTTATATTTTAATATCTAAAATACTACTAAAGATTACGTCAACAATTTATTAAATTAAATTATTTATATTATTAATAAAATATTAAAGAAAACCGTGCATCGCACATGATATAAGCTAGTATATGATAATCGTGAGCTATTCGAACTCCATCAACGACTTATCAAATATATAAATTAATATTTTTATCTCTAAATATATTAAAAAAGAAAGTCCGGAATTTTAGTCGTTAAGGAACGCTAATACTTCAAAAAAGTAAGTATCATTGGATCTTAAAATATATAGATTAGAACCGTTTAATATAATTTCAAGTAATATTTTATACGTTCATAAATAAATTAATTTTGTAAAAGGCCAAGATTCGAAATTCGCCAACAATATATTAAAAATAAAATTATATTTTAGAACTATAAATATTAATAAAATTCAAAAATTAAAAAAAGTATGAATACTAATAAAATTGTGAATTAATATAATAAAACATTTTAAAAAAAAATATCCGTGCAGTGCAATGCACGGACTATAAGCTAGTAATTGAAAGAGCCAAAAATCAATTTTGAATCTAATAAACTAAAAATATACAAATAACAAAAGCATTATTTTAATAATAAATCAACTGATTCAAATCATTTGGAAGAATTTGAGGTAATATGCCCCAAATTTGGATCTTTGGATTGCTGGATTTGCCCTCAAGAAACTTTTTTTTGAAAAGAAAAGAAAGTTGCGAATTTCATTTTTCAACTTGTTCCCAAAAGATTTTTAAGAAAGAAAAAAAAAGGAAATCTCTAGATTTGGGAAGAAGATCTTTATATATTTCTCTCCAAAATCTTCTTTTCACTTTTGGAATGATTTAGAAAGGAAAGAAAATAACTTTTTTTATTGATTCGGTAACACAAGGTAAAGGGACTCAAAACGCTAGAGGGATATTCAGAGGTTTTTAAAAAAAAAATTATGGTTTAGTAATTTTGTATTGTACTCTAAAATTGTAACATACAAAATTTAACTGGAAAACTGAATATCAAATGATCGTCTTCTCCGTCTATTGCCAGGATCATTTAACAAAAACAAGGAAAACCCTATAAATCTGGCAAAAAAGTTAATCACAAATTTTACACCACAACAGAACATAGATTATGGTACAACCGTACTAGACATAGACATTAATTAGTTCTGTGAATTTAACGAGTTCTCATTTCAACCAAGTATCGAATAAGTGTTAGGTGGTATTGGATCTATCTCACTACAAACTAAACTAAAGTGGTGTATTCATTTGAGATTTTAAAGGATTTTAAATTATTTTAAAAATTCATGGGTATTCAATTAAGATTTTAAAAAATCCTTTAAAATTTAAGGGTATTCATTTTGGATTGTAAAATGTCTTTCAAAATCTGGAGGTATTCAATTAGGATTCTGAAAAGTCTTTTAAAATCTTGGTGTATTCAATTTAAATTTTTAGAAATCCATTAAAATCTCATAATATTCAAAAGTCCGTGGACTTTGTTGAAAATTAAAAATTAGTGGATTTTGTAGTGTATTTTATGTCTTCTGAAATCTTGTTAAAATCCACGAAAGCTCTTATCAAATCAGTGAGACTCTACAAGATTTCATGATTTTTTTTTCAAATCCCCGATCATTATTAATCCATTAAAATCAACAACAATCTTTTAAAATTTACGAATTATTTTTAATCAATTAAAATCTCAAATAAATACACCCCTAAATTGTAAGGTAAAAACTTCTCTCACACTTATTAACCATCATCATGTCCCTTCCAGCTTTCGCAACCATATATGTCCTTATAAAGTGTGTGGCTGGATTCTCCCTACCTCATTAAATGTGAATTGTAAGACCCTTTACTGTTCAAGTACTGTTGGATCTATCTCAACCCAATATACTACTCTAACTCGTAGGTGAGAACTTTCCTCACTTGATAATCAACACCATGTCCTTTCTACCACATATGTAAGATAACTTAACTTGAAGTGAAATGTACTCAATATTTAGGCGAGTTGACTGGTTTGATAGATCTGCATTCTTGCACGGGCTAGATCTCGCATGTGGAATGAACAACTACTTAAATTGAAGAAAGATTGAAAAAGGCTGACCAGGTTAAAAGCCCGATCAATCAAACTATCATACATTCAAACAATCAAACAATCAAACTAGTGCCAGTACAACCGTAAATAAAACCAATAAATTGTGTTATGCCATATTTTGGCATAGTCCAAATTTCTCCGTTTCATAATTATTAATTCATATTAATAATTAATTGCTTAAACACTAAGTAATATCATCTCTCTGAAACGAGAAAAGAATCAATCTCAATCAACGAATAACGGAAAATATCTCCAAACGACATTCTTCAAATCATGGAAAGAAATGCGGAGATGCCGCAAGATTGTAGGAAAACATGTGAAGACCGGACTATTTATGGGAACGTGAGTTGGATTGATAATCCTTGAACTATTTATGGGAACATTGGATTGATAATCCTTGGACTATTTATGTGAACATGATGTGGATTGATAATCCTTGAGCTGTTTATGGGAACATAAATCTTAGCTATTTTATGGACTTGGACTGAATGACTTATCTAATGACTTGTTTTCCAAGAACTACGTGAGGCTTGATCCCTATATAAATGGGTACGTAGGCACCTTGTATGGTACAGTGGTAGACAACAATTGACACTCGGTAAAGAGGAAGAGAAAGAACCCATTCTCTATTCAATTTCTGAGGAGTCATCATACGAGCTCAGCCCCAAACATCCAAAAATCTCAAATCTCCCTATTTTCATAATTCGTTATTTCAGCAACTTCCGATTTGTGTTACGAAATTCCTCCAACAACAATTGGCACTAGAAGGAGGGGGTTATTTTTTGATTGTGGAGGACAATCAAATCATCTACATCATATGCAAGGGGAGTTATTATGGATATGGAGCGGCTTTAATGGAGGAGCAGAACGACGGAGGCGGTGATTCATGATTATTTTCAAAATTAAGATAAGTTTTCTTATTTTTTTGTCCGTATACATAAGTTATCTTATAAAATTCGTAGTAAATTTAATAAATGTCAGATTTTGATGATTTTTTATGATTCAGAAAGCTTTTACGATTTCCTGCAACTTTTGTTCTTGGTGTTTTCTGAGATTATGTTCAGGTCTATTCTCGAAATCACAAAATATAATCAGATCCCGTTTTTCAGTATTGAAAAGTTAATCAGCAGATGTTTTATTTGATTCCCGATTCATTATAAGTCTGTTTCTGAGAGCCATATATCATCGAAAAGCTCTTTTCGTTTTCTACAACTTTCATGTTTTGTGTTTTCCAAGAAAACATCGTTTACAGGGTCAGAAAGGTAAAAAACAGATCTGGGCAGAATCTAAATCATGGAGATGTTAAAGAAGTGTGATACAATATTCGTAGCACATGATTTGATTATTTCACTAGCTCGTGCATGGACAAAAATAAGTGTGGAAGGTCCTTATCTGATAAGGGTAATGTTTTCGAAAGCTCTCTTTTTCAAGGATGATTAATATTGAAGACCCTACTATCAGAGGAGAGTCCATGAATAAAATTACATTATTGAAGGCCCATTGGTATATGGATATTTCTTGGTTGACATGACACATTCCTACAATCACGGGAAGAAATGCGGAGATGCCGCGAGATTGCAGGAAAACGTGTGGGACTGTACGTGATATTTCTTGATTGGCATGGGACATTCCTACAATCACGGGAAGAAATGCGGAAATGCCGCGAGATTGCAGGAAAACGTGTGGGACTGGACGTGATATGGTTGACACGAGACATTCCTACAATCACGGGAAGAAATGCGGAGATGCCGCAAGATTGTAGGAAAACGTGTGTGACCAGATGTGATATGGGCTGAAAGCCTGACATTTGAAATTGGGTATCTTATTAAAGCCTCAGCTCGGGGGCTCGTGGACAAACGGAAACACATCCTTATGTGGACAATGACACTTGAAAAGTGTGTACGCCAATTCGGACTATATACAAAACTTTAAGCGACCGAAGAAATTTGGAAGCTCGAAGATTTTTAGTTCTCCACTGCAGCAAGCTACACTGAAGAACTGGGGGCTTGTTGTTATGCCATATTTTGACATAGTCCAAATTTCTCCGTTTAATAATTATTAATTCATATTAATAATTAATTGCTTAAACACTAAGTAATATCCTCTCTCTGAAACGAGAAAAGAATCAATCTCAATCAACGAATAACGGAAAATATCTCCAAACGATATTCTTCAAATCATGGAAAGAAATACGGAGATGCCGCAAGATTGTAGGAAAACATGTGAAGACCGGACTATTTATGGGAACGTGAGGTGGATTGATAATCCTTGAACTATTTATGGGAACATTGGATTGATAATCCTTGGACTATTTATGGGAACATGATGTGGATTGATAATCCTTGAGCTGTTTATGGGAACATAAATCTTGGCTATTTTATGGACTTGGACTGAATGACTTATCTAATGACTTGTTTTCCAAGAACTACGTAAGGCTTGATCCCTATATAAATGGGTACGTAGGCACCTTGTATGGTACAGTGGTACACGACAATTGACACTCGGGAAAGAGGAAGAGAAAGAACATCCAAAAATCTCAAATCCCCCTATTTTCATAATTCGTTATTTCAGCAACTTTCGATTTGTGTTACGAAATTCCTCCAACAACAAATTGCATGAGACATCAACTCGCTATAATGTAAGCATGCTCAGCACCCTTTTCCTAAATGGCCAGAAGCGAAAAAGGTAACTTGGAACTCAGAGTCCTTACAATTTACAAAGTTATAAAATTTCCACTTTCCGCACCAACCATGATGAGCTCTAATTGCTCAGCCCCCCTTTACCTTTTACAATAATGTGTGTATGTGTGCGCGCGCGAGTGCGTGTGTGTGACCCATATTAAGATACAAGCAAGCAATTAGTCCACAATAGTAATCTACCTTTGTAAATTGCATACTATAACTTTCACGGGATCTAATGAAAGCAGTACAAAGAAAAACTAATTAAGGAAAAAAAAAGATTCACCATAAAACTTCCCTATTTATGCAATCCAAATTTTAATGTCATTAATCAAAAACTTTCTACAACTATTTGTCGCCAGAATTCCTGCAGTAATATCATCATAAAGACATTAAACATAAAAAACAATCTAACTTTTACATTTGATTTTTTATAATATTACTAAGATAGCTTGTATATAATGGACCTTGTAGTCCCAGAATGGTGTGATAAATGACAAGGCATTAAGAAATTACCTCAAGGTATAGTGGAGCCAATTTCACCTATACAAGAAGTTATATTGCCTCTCTGGTTTTTGCTCGCAGGAAAAGAGTCAGACTGCAAGAATCCTCAACAGAACTGCACATGTCACACGGAGATTGCGTTCACTTGGATGACTGAAATTGGGAGAAAATGGAATGATATTTGTACCCCTTATATGGAGGGAATGTTTATAATATTTATTCCTTCTGATACAACTTACTTACTGTATATAAGAATCGATCTTTATTTTACACAAGTATAACAACAGTTATAACAATCTAAGAAAAGAGAATGAGAAGAATAGATTCAAAGTAATTGAGAGAGATTCAGAAAGAGAGAGAGACATAGAGAGAAAGAGAGAGAGACAGAGAGATGAAGAAACATTTATTTCATTAACATATAGTCTTTTCAAGATGATAACATCCAGCTTTATACAAGACTCAAACAAGAAATGTTGTAACAGAAACGTAACAGCTTTTGGCGCCAAAAGTCAAGTTTGACCATTTGACCGATTCTATGTAATTTTGACAGTTTAATTTCTGAATTAAACTTATATAATTTAATTTAATTTAATTTTTATGTAATTTTTATAATTTATGAGTTTGTTTATTTTTGTTGATATTATTAATTTTATTTAGTTTTCTATAAGAGTTTGTTTATGTAATTTTTAAGCAATTGATAAATGATTTGATGATCAAGCGAAGCATTATGATAACAAATTTGATGAGATTATTCGTATAATCCGTGAGATGAAGGAGATGAACGCTGGTTGTTTGATAGAAGTTCCGAAAGGTGATCTTCCACCTATGCACAGTGATGAAAACACATGCAATTAGAACCTGTAAATAATCATCCAGGAATCAACAATAGAGGTAATATCATTCCTAAACCTTCGGTTTCTCGCCTAAAATTGAATTTCCTAAGTTCGATGGATGTGGAGCTAGAAATTGGGTAAAAAAGTGTGTGAAATACTTTACTTTGTGTAAGATTCCTGATATTCAGAAAGTTGATTTGGCTTCACTATATAAGTGTGATAAAGCTGAGGTTTGGATGTCGAATTATTTGTCGTTAAGAAGGAATGTGGATTGGAGTGAATTTGTGATTGATCTAAGTGCCCGTTTCAAGGATGAAACTACTAATAATGTGGTGGAACAGTTCAATAGGCTACAACAAACAAGATCTATAGAGACTTACATTGATGAATTTGATAATCTAAGGTCTTTAATGGAACAACATAATCATGTTTTACCGGATGCCTATCTGGAGAGTTTTGTTGGAGGTTTAAAACCCGGTGTTAAACCGTTTGTGAAGGCCTTCAAACCAGTCAGTGTTACTGAAGCAATAGGCTATGTTAGGTTACAAGAGGAGTCTATTTCAGCTAATGCTTATAAAAGTACCAAGATGTTCCCTTGTAATCCTGTTCTGTATCCATCTAAACAAACATTTTCATCTCAATCTACTATTTTTGCCTCAAATTCCAAAAAACCACCTCTATTACCAACACCTCAAACTAAACTTTTACAGTTTAATCCTACAAAACAGAATGCTAGGCCTTTTCAATTCATTCCAGCAGAAGTAAGGGCTGAAAAACTTGCTAAAGGTCTCTGTTATTATTGTGACCAGAAATATGAGAGAGGTCACAAGTGTAAATTTAGAGAACCACAGATGTTTACTGTCGAAATTCCTGGGGTGAATGTGAAGGATGTGTGGGATTTGGAAGATGATATAGTAGAAGATGTGGATGTTGGTGTGGTACAAGAAAGTGATCCTTGTATATATGTGAGTACTTTATCTGGAAGTCAGACTTATTCTACAATGAGAGTTAAGGGTTTGCTCTTCAATAAGCCTTTACACATTCTTATTGATTCTGGTAGTACTCATAATTTCCTTGATATTACTATGGCCAAAAAGTTGAAATGTGAAATTTCTGAGATAGGAGCTCAAATCATAACAATTGCTGATGGTAATTCTATCACTTGTCAGCATGTTGTGAAGAATTTTACTTGGAAGATGGGTGGTTTTGACTTCAATACTGAAGTAATGCTTATTGATTTGGGAAGTTGTGATATGGTTTTGGGGGTTCAGTGGCTCAGTACTTTAGGCACTGTTAAATGGGATTTTAAGCAACTACTGATGGAATTTTATGTTTACAAACAGCTTATTCAGTTGAAGGGAATTGCACCTCAGAAGGTAAAGGTTATAAATGGTGAACCTTCCAAGAAACTACTCAAAAATGCAACCCAGTTGTGTTTTATAAAGATTCATCAAGTTCCAGAGGCTACTACTGTGTTCAATGTTGTTGCTGCTCCTGTCACTGAGAATGCAACTCAACATGTAACCTCCCAGCTTATGACTCCATCTGTTGTTGCTCCAAATACTGAGCTAGTCCTTTTAAAGAATCAGTACAGTGATATCTTTAAGGAACCAACAGAATGACCTCCTTTTAGGGGAGTTTATGACCACATAATTCCTTTGATAAAAGTTGTTAATCCTGTCAATATTAGACCCTATATGTAACGCCCCCAAATCCGGGGTCAAAAGATTTGGTCGTCACACTGCACTCTTAATCCAAACAACCTGTTCAATATAAAATCAACACAATAATAATAATATCTGTGACCCCAACTCTACCAAGAATCTTTAAAGGTTATAGTGCTAGAAACAAGAATCCAAAATTTCATTACAACAACTTTCCTCTTTACAATCATTCTCTTTACATACAATCTAAAACACTAGTATAACTTCGATAAGAAGTATACCAGGCCACTACTCTTATACAATATCTTATTCAATAGAAAACATCTATATACAAAACCTCTCACTAGCTCCAATGCTCTGGATCAAAACGTCTTTACGCTAATATCTTTCCCCATCTCTGATCAGCTACGCGGACAACTCTTGCCAATACACCTTCTTTCCGGCAGGCTAAAATATATATAAATAAAACAAGTATGAGCGAATGAATTGCTCAGCAAGCGCATTATTAAATATAATACGAAAGGTTTCCAAAATAAACTTTGGATTTTCAAATAAACAAGCCTTTGGCTTAAACATTTGTAATCTCTAATATTTTCAAAACAAGTTTGGTAATTTACCACAATTTCTCATTCTTCTTCTCTCAATTGAATAGTTTAAAACACAAAAAGATTTATACTGGTCGTTACGGCGACCGAATCAACAATATCTACCATAGTAAGTAGAAAATATGAAATAAATATAACTCATACATCTTCAAGACCATAGTTTGTATAAAAATACTAGTTTTGAAGATAACAATTCTATTCACAACATTTTCTGAAACCAACAACTCTGGAAGGTTAGAATAATCAAGGGGTAAGAATGAGCCAACACGCTCGGTCAAGGAAATAAAGAACGCACTTCAAGACTTCAACATGGTACCGACTGGATATGCGGTATGAATAAAACTCATCAAGATAGATATCTCACGACTGCCAATGGAATCAAGGAAGTGGATTTCGACTATTTGGAATCCAAATGAATTAAGAGTAAGTGATTTCAGCAAGATTGAAACCACTATTATTAATCAACGAACCAACAACTTCACGCAACGAATAAACCTGAGAATCAGGTCATAACTCATAAGAACAAAACATATGGATGTAACTCATCTCAGAAATAAGAACTTATTCTAGAATTGGATTTTAACATTTTATCAAATCAAAGGTTGTGCTGCTGGCCAGTCACGCAACAACCCCGGACTAGCTCATGCATAGTCCTCTACGGATCCAAGGCCAATCTGGGCCTAAATTACATCGACCATAAATGGCCCGACCAATAATTGGTCCATTTTTAAAAACATTCCAATCCTATATTATATACGTCAGGTGTTAGAACAATTGACAACCTTACTTCGACAATCAGGTGTCGGAAGAATCGACAACCTAATACAACAATTGCTGGAAAACTCACGTTCCAGGAAACAGTTCAATTATGAAGAATCAATAAAGGGATAACAATATAATCTAGTATCGACGAGATCGACACAACAATGGGGAGTACACATGGTAAGTAACAACATCATAAATATCGACGAGATCGATGCAACAACTGGGATAACAATGAAGAATAAACAATGACATGCTCAACAAGGTTAAGTCTGATATGAAACAGATAATATGATATCAACAGAAAGTGTAACAAGTCAATATAGAGTAGGGTTCAAGGAATAAACAATAACATGCTTACCAAGATTGAATCTGATATGAAACAGACAATATGATATCAACAGAAAAGGGTAAAAAGTCAATATAGAGTAGGGTTCAAAGAACAGGCTCTAGATGGCCTCAATAGTTCAAATCATCACATTATGGAAGAATTAATTAAGGTTTACCAATCTGGTAAATGACAAGAGAGTCAAGTTCAAGTTTAAGAAGAATTCAAGGTGAAGTTTATAAATGAAGAAAACAAGGGTTTATCAACTTCTGACAAAAATAGTTCAAGTCCTTCGAACATGTACTTATAATAGATAAGCCTTGTACTTGAAGGAAGTAAACTAAATCATGCACAACATATATGAATTCGAATCAGGGAATGGATCAGATGATCGCATTAACAAGAAAGGATAACAAGGTTTGCATAGGTGCAAGGTGAAAAATGGAATACTTGAAGGGCAAGCAACACCACTTCAGAATTTCAGAATAAGTTTTCCCTCATAGGGTTCACAAGTTCCCACTCGTCTAGGGTTGGCAATATTCCAACCTAATATTTTAAAATCATGTCTTTTAAAAGAAAGCCTTAGTATACGGCCCATAATTATCTCTTCAAACTTTTCAATATAATAAGTATATCTTTCCAATCAATATGAAAATATGAATCTAAACTCAAAAGGTATAAAAGAGTACTCGTCAATTTACGAGATTAAATAACATACTTGCAATTCAATGCAAAGAAATCAACATTTGAAAATTCAGTAATAAGCATTCAACATGCATACTAATAATTCAAGATAATATCCCTTAATTAATAAGCAAGGGTATAAACACTTGCCTCTGGTCCTTAGCTATTTCGTAACGCTGAAACGATACGATCCCTCCTTATTCTGTCTTATCGCACGATTCTCGACTTCCGTCCTTCTTTGCTTTAACGCTCTTGCGAATACCACTAGTCTGCTTCTACCATTTTGAATCCACGTGCCAGCCTCGATAGTCAAACATGAGACGGTACTTAGTCCTCAACGTATAATTCTCATATTCCATAAATGATTGTAACTTAACTTCGACGCACTTACCGATCTTACCGATGTCTCTATTGCATAAACATCCACATCTCAATTGATAGACCAATCGCAATCAACCACATAAGTAATCCACGTAACTCGCTTGACGACAATCCCCATACTATAAAAAGTCAACATCCAAGTCAATGGCCTCGTAAATCTCACTTTCTAACATAACCGACAAATTTCTATCCCATCTACCCCTCGTGATAACATTAGACACAACCAATTAATCAAACAAGTCTCCACACCATTTATTCACATGCATGACTCAACAACAGATAATTCACATCATTCACATAACACATTTAAATAAGTAACCGGTTACGTATCGGACGCCCGGTCTAATTTATAATATTTAAAACTCATATACTAGCCCTAGTACGGGTATATACTGACTATAAAACACATTACACAACTCATACGAATCACATAGCACTTATAACTATTTTTAAAACATCACACAAAGCTTATTTGAATTTAAATAAGCCACAAACAATTTTTAAATCAAAAATCGGATTTTTAAATCCAATATAAGTATTTTAAATGCAAATAAATCAATTAATAAAATTAATTGACACTCTTTAAATGCTCAAACTATTTTTAAATAAATAAACCAAGCTAGAAAATAATTAAACTTAATTTTAATTAATTAAATCTAATTAATAATTAATAATTAAGAATTAACTGATTAAAAGAATTAATCAATTAATTAAATTAATTAATTATTAATCAAAAATAATTAAAATAATTAAATTTAATCAATTTTCGAATTTAAATAAATATTTAGGAATTTATAAAATTTTCGGAATAATAAAATGTATTTTTAAATCAAAGATATGATTTTTAGAATTTTTAAAACAATTTTTGAATTATTTTAAAAATAAAAGTCCAGAAACATATTTCTGAAATGACATTAGGGTTTTTAAGATCAACCGGGTCGGGTTAGGGTTTCAAAACGGGTCATGAAGAACAGTTTCCTCGTCGCCAAGAACATGTCACTGGAAACTGGGAAACCCAGTTTCCGGCCGACGTCCGGCCACCGGGAAACGTTCGACCAAGCCCGAATCTTCACCCAAACCTGCCGTTAGCTACACCAATCTTTCTGCTTTCTTATTCTCAACAAAACTCAACCAAAAACTGCTCAAAACGTGCACGAAACTGACTGGAAATTCTCACCGTCGACGGCGAGTTTCGCTTTCCGGCCAACTCAAAACAGACACCAACCTCATATATTCTTACATGAATAGACTCCAAATTAAACGATCTATACACTGGTGTTAACAAAATCAAGAACCACTTCCTGGAACTAAAATCCGGCCAAAAAGTTCAAGAACTCCGGCGAACTTTAAAACTTAGTATAACTCGATTTAAGGTTCTAAAAATCAAATAAAAATCACCAACACACTCACCACATCACATACAACTTATTCACATCATCAATTATCAAGAACAATCACAAATACAGATTCCCCCAAATTAAATAAAAAATTCGAAATAAATAAATTAGTTAAAAATCGGAAAAGTTTAAAGATCATACCCACATAGATTTTGATGATGGATTTAGGTAGAGGATGATGAGAGATTCGATTTGGTTACAAGAACATCGAAATCGGAATCCGATAACGCCTTCAAAATTGAGTTTGATTCTCAAGAACACGAAGAACACGTTTCAGGGGTTTTTAGATTTTTAACTGTAATTAAGCTTTGATTATACGAAAAACAAAGTACGATTTGCCTTTTTATATTAAACGGAAAATAATACCCCAAACGACATTTTTGGATCGATACTGATCCGATAGATCGCTTTAAATACAATTTAACAAAATAAACGCTTTAAACCTTTAATAAAGCAGAATACACGTTTCACGAGACGATAAGCATCCATAAAGTACGGATAACTACAAGTATCGTTTAATTCAAAATATACGAACCAAAATACCCTTATTGCGAATATTTTCGAATACTTCCTACTTTAACGAATGAAATATTGGTACGAACGATATACCAATCTCCCGAATAATTTGGGAACGATCCAAATTTTCTTTTCAATAATTAAAATAAAATAAAATAGTATAACACCCTTTTCAAAATAATTTCAAATTCCCCACACATTTCACATAGCACCACAATATCACATATTCAATCATTTAACGAATAACTTAGCACGTTTAAACAGATAAATCATTTAATAACTCTTAATATGAAATTAAAATTTCATTTCACATCACATATTAACACGTAATTTTCCCGGATCTTACACTATAGATATCCACTTAAGCAAAGGGATGTGATTGAACAAATTATAGATGAAATGATGGAAAGAGGGGTGATACAAAATAGTACTAGTCTCTTTGCTTAACCAGTTGTGTTGGTAGGTAAAAAAGATGGTTCTTGGAGACTTTGTGTAGATTATAGGGAACTTAACATGAAAATAGTTAAAGACAGGTTCCCTGTGGTGGATGAACTGATAGATGAGTTGGCTAGGTCAGTAATTTTTAGTAAAATAGATATCAGGGCTGGTTATCATCAATTAAGAATGTGTGAACATGATGTGTTTAAAACTGCTTTTAAAACACATTCAGGTCATTATGAGTTTTTGGTGATGCCTTTTGATCTCACTAATGCTCCTGCTTCTTTTCAAGGATGGATGAATGCTATTTTTAAATCTTTGCTTAGAAAGTGTGTTTTGGTTTTTTTTGATGATATTCTGATCTATAGCAAGTCCCTATTTGACCATTGGATACATCTTAAGCAAGTTTTTGACTTGATGAGGGAGCATTCTTTGTTTGCCAAGGAGAGTAAGTGTTGTTTTCTAATGGACAAAGTGGAGTATTTAGGTCATTTTATTTCTGTTGAGGGTGTGGAGACTGATTCTAGGAAAATCAGTGCTATTGTGAATTTACCAGTTCCTAAAACTGTTAAGGAACTTAGAAGTTTCTTAGGTATTGCTGGGTATTATAGGAAGTTCATTAATAATTATGCTTGGATTTCTAGAGATTTAACTAATCAACTCAAAAAAGGGGCATTTGATTGGAATGCTCAATCACAATGTGCATTTGACAAATTGAAATTAGCTTTAAGTTCAGCACATGTGCTTGCATTGCCAGACTTTAATAAATTGTTTGTAGTGGAAACTGATGCTTCAAAAGGAGGGGTGGGGGCAGTTTTGATGCAAGACAATCATCCTCTTGCCTTCATTAGTAAATGTTTAAGTCCAAGGTGGCAAACTCTTTCTGTTTATGACAAAGAATTACTGACCATTGTTTGTGCAGTACAGAAATGGGAGCAGTATTTGATGGGCAGTCATTTTGTCATCAAAACAGATCAAAAGAGTTTGAAGTGGCTGTTGGAACAAAGAATTTCCTTTTCAGCAGTTCTGGTTGTCAAAATTAATGGAGTTTGATTATGAAATTCAGTATAAAGGGGGCAAAGAAAATTAGGTGGCAGATGCTTTGTCCAGAATTCAAGGGTCTGAGATTTTATGTTTGGCAATGACTGTGGTAAATTCAGATTTAGAGGCTTCTATTAAAGCCAGTTATTAGTTAGACCTTGTACTTCAGGAAGTTTTATTACATCTGCAAGGGGGCCAAGATCATGCTAAGTTTACTTTACAGAATGGATTTTTGAAAAAGAATGGCAAAATTTGTGTAGGACCTGATGCAGTTTTGAGAAACAATATCATTAAGTGGCAGCATTCTTCCCCTGAGGGTGGACATGGTGGTAGGGATCTGACCAGTAGAAGGTTGAAAGCTTTATTCTATTGGCCTGGCTTAACTACAGATATTAGACAATTTGTAAAAACTTGTGTTGTCTGTCAAGCTGCTAAACATGATACTAGTGCCTATCCTGGGTTGTTGCAGCCTTTACCAGTACCTCATGAAGTGTGGGTTGATATATCAATGGACTTCATAACTGGTTTGCCTAGATCACATTGTAAAGATGTTATTTTTGTGATGATTGATAGATTAAGTAAGTGTGTGCATTTCATGCCTTTAGCACATCCTTTCTCTGCTGTTCAAGTTGCTCAAATTTATTTGTATAATGTTTTTAAACTCCATGGGTGGCCTAGATCTATAGTGAGTGACAGGGACCCAGTGTTTTTGAGCAATTTCTGGTAAGGTCTTTTCTCTTTGCATGGTAGTGATTTTTTGTTATCTTCTTCCTACCATCCTCAAACTGATGGTCAGACTGAGGTGGTTAACAGATGTTTAGAGACTTATTTGAGATGTATGTGTGGCACTAATCCTAAGGACTGGTCTTCTTGGCTTCCATTGGCTGAATGGTGGTTTAATACACATTTTACTACTTCTGCTAATATCACTCCATATGAGATTGTATATAATCAGAAGCCACCATTGCATTTGCCTTACTTAGTTGGTGAGTGTTCTGTGGATGTTGTGGATAAAAGCATGCAAAGGAGGGAAGCTATGATCAGTGAACTCATGGATTTATTGATTAAAGCTCAACATAGAATGAAACAGCAAGCTAATAAAGGCAGATCTGAGAGACAGTTTGTGCAAGATGATTGGGTATGGCTTAAATTACAACCCTACAGGCAGGGTTCTGTTCAGGCTAGAGTGAATCAGAAATTAGCTCACAAATACTTTGGACCCTTTCAAATTCTTCACTGCATTGGTCCTGATGCTTATAAGCTGAAGTTGCCTGAGGGTTCTAAAATTCATGATACTTTTCATGTCTCCCAGTTGAAGGCCTTTGTAGGGTCTCCTCCTGCAATTTCTACTATTCCTGATTGGTTGGAGCCTGTTTCTACTTCCCATGAGTCTAGACATGTTGCTATCTTGGATACCAGAGTGATTAAGTTTCAGAATGCAACTCAAATTCAGTATCTGGTTCAATGGGAGGGCTCTCAGTCTCATGAAAATACTTGGGTGGTTGTTGCTGATTTTGCTGCTCAGTTTCCAAACTTTGCAGAGTTGTTTCAGACTTGAGGACAAGTCTGTCAAAGAAGGGGGACCATATGATAAAGGAGAATTAAATAAAGTTTAATTCATAAATTAAACTGTCAAAATTACATAGAGTCAGTCAAATGGTCAAACTTGACTTTTGGCGCCAAAAACTATTACGTTTCTGTTACAACATTTCTTGTTTGAGTCTTGTATAAAGCTGGATGTTATCATCTTGAAAAGACTATCTGTTAATGAAATGAATGATTCTTCCTTTCTATATCTTTTTCTTTCTGAATCTCTCTCGATTACTCTGAATCTATTCTTCTCATTCTCTTTTCTTAGATTGTTATAACTATTGTTATACTTGTGTAAATTAAAGATCAATTCTTATATACAGTAAGTAAGCTGTATCAATTGCTCGAAATTATTCTTTAATCTGATTGTCCACTGTTAACACGGCTTTATAAGACTTTGACACTAGATTAACAGAATATACACTTCAATTGATGAAGATAACGACGACACACGGATCGAACAGCTCTAATACCATTGATGCAGCTTACTTAGTGTATATAAGAATTGATCTTTACTTTACACAAGTATAACAACAATTATAACAATCTAAGAAAAGAGAATGAGAAGAATAGATTCAGAACAATATATATTTATGTTAAACATATCTGTGAGACATTTGTGGATATGATTAGTTAGTGTGAGATATTTGTGGATATGATTAGTTAGTCTGTTCCTATGATTAGTTATGGATATATTTAGATTCCTTAATTATAGTGTGTTGTACAGTGTATATATTCCAGCAATGTTAATGAAAGAAGGGAGGAATTATTTCTATCATGGTATCAGAGCCATAGGGCAATATCACGATCTTTCTTTCCGCTTCGCTCTATCACTCATCTTATATCACTCATCTTCTTCTTCTTTCTTTACTTTTCTTTTCTTTCTTTCTCATCACCACGGCTGATAACAATAATCAGCAAACCATGTCTGGTAACAAGAGCTCGAGCTCCTTTCATCCAGCTCTCGCGGTGTCTAATATCCGCAATCATATCTCCATAATTCTTGAGATGGAGAATGTTCAATACTCGACATGGGCAGAGCTTTTCAAAATTACTGCACGTTCTCATAAGGTTCTTTCTCATATTATTCCTCCTGCCAAAGGCAAAGAGAAGGTTTCTTTGACTGAGGATGAACAGGAATTGTGGTCGACGCTTGATGCAACGGTTCTTTCTTGGATTTATGCGACTATCTCCAATGATCTCTTGCATACAATCATTGAACCAGATGCCACGGCTATGGAAGCATGGAACAGGTTACGTGACATATTCCAGGACAACAAGAATTCCCGTGTGGTAACTTTAGAGGCTGAATTCTCCAGTACAAGAATGGAGAATTTTCCGAATGTTTCGGCTTACTGTCAGCGTCTTAAGTCTCTCGCTGATCAACTGAAAAATGTTGGGGCACCAGTGTCGGATAGTCGACTGGTTATTCAACTGGTGTCAGGTCTCCCAAGGGCATACCGTGGTGTTGGGACCGTAATCCGACAAAGTGATCCTCTCCCACAATTCTATCAAGCCAGGTCTATGTTAACATTAGAGGAGACTGGTTTGGCAAAGGAGGCTGATTCTGCTATGTTGGTTACCTCGCAGACGGACTTTGAAGAGACAGGTTCAAATCAAGGATCTGCACCTCCCCGTGGGAATAAACATAATAATAACCGGAAAACCAATAAAAGATCTGGTTCCGGTGGAGGTCGTGGCTCTGGTGGGGGACGTTTGGATCAAGGTCGTGGCCGTAGTAATGGTGGTTATGGTGGACAGCAGCACCAGCAACAGAATAGGATGCAGTGGGGATCCCAACAGTGGGCACCAAATTACTTTCAACCTTGGCCTTGGATGCAAGGGTGGTCTACTCCACCTTGTCCATACCCAACTCAAGGATGGACCCAACCTCGTCCCATGGGGATTCAGCAGTCGCAACCTGGAGTTCTTGGTTCCAGACCACAACAAGCTTTCACAGGATCAACAGTTGGGCAGTCAGCCCCTTATGCTCCAACAGATATTGAATCTGCAATGCATACCATGACTCTCAATCAACCTGATCCATCGTGGTACATGGATACTGGTGCTACATCTCATATGACATCTTCCAACGGTAATTTCTCCTCTTATTTTAATTTGAGCAATCACCATAATTCTCATCATAATGGAATTGTTGTTGGTAATGGTCAGATTATTCCAATTCAGGGATATGGTCACACTTCATTGCCCTCTCCTAACCTTCCTCTGTCTCTTAAAAATGTCCTCCACGCTCCCAAAATTGTTAAAAATCTTATTTCTGTTCGTAAATTTACCACTGATAATTTTGTTACGGTGGAATTTGATCCTTTTGGGTTTTCTGTGAAGGATTTACAGACGGGGGTGCCAATAATGAGATGTGAGAGCCGGGGTGATCTTTATCCTCTTACAAAATCTATCCACAATCAAGCTCTTCATTCTACTTTTGCAGCCATGACTTCATCACTTTGGCATGATCGTTTAGGACATCCCGGAGCACAAGTTTTGGATGTTCTTCGATTCAATAAAAGCATTGATTGTTCTAGGTCTTCTCATTCTAGCATTTGTAGATCTTGTGTTTTTGGGAAACATATCAAGTTGCCATTTGTGTCTTCTAGTTCAAGTACTTTAAGGCCCTTTGATATTATTCATAGTGATCTTTGGACCTCTCCAGTCTTGAGTACTATGGGTCATAAGTACTATCTTGTGTTATTGGATGATTTTTCGAATTTTCTCTGGACTTTTCCAATTGCTAAGAAATCCGATGTTTTTGATAAATTCTTGGAGTTTCAAGCTCATATTCTCACCCAATTCGAGTGCAACATTAAAAATGTGCAATGTGATAATGGGAGGGAATTTGATAATCGTTATTTCTGGAATTTTTGTAAGAACAATGGAATGTCTTTTAAGTTGTCATGTCCTCATACTTCTTCTCAAAATGGGAAAGCAGAAAGAAAAATCCGAACTATTAATAATGTCACTAGAACACTTTTAGCTCATGCATCTCTCCCTCCACATTTTTGGAATCATGCATTACAAATGGCTACATATCTTCTAAATGTTCTTCCGACCAAGGTCTTAGGGAATTTATCACCTCTTGAAATCTTATATCAGAGGGTTCCCTCTTATTCTAACATTCGTGTTTTTGGTTGCTTGTGTTATCCTCTCATTCCCTCCACTACAATTCACAAATTGCAACCTCGTTCAACACCTTGTGTTTTCTTGGGGTATCCACCTCATCACCGTGGTTACAAATGTTATGATTTATCATCGAATCAAATTATAATTTGTCGCCATGTGTTATTTGATGAACAAGTGTTTCCGTTTGCTAAGTTGCACGTCTCATCCCCATCTACCTATGAGTTTTTAGCTGATGGTTTCTCACCTTATTCTGTATATCATATGCACAATCAAAGTCCTCCTGTGTCTATGGCTCCTCAGCCGCAAAATCCTCAAACACAAGAGACAGGCCATGGTAGCCCTCCTCCTTCACCTGGAAACTCTCCTCATTCTCCTCCAGCGAGCCCATTACACACGGCCACATCTCCCTCCTCCTTGAGTACATCTTCCTCCTCGAGTCTGCAAACATCAACATCTTCCCCTACACTTATCAACCAGCACCCAATGGTCACAAGAAGTCAACGGGGTATTTTTAAACCAAATACGAAATATTCTGATCATGCGTATACCACACAGGTTCCTCGGTCACCTTTACCTCATAACCCTGTTGACGCTCTTCGGGACCCTAATTGGAAAATGACCATGGATGATGAATATAATGCTCTTATTAAAAATAAGACGTGGGATTTGGTGCCTCGTCCACCTGGTGTTAATGTTATACGTTCTATGTGGATTTTTACTCATAAGGTAAACTCTGATGGTGTGTTTGAGCGGCATAAAGCACGTCTTGTCGGTAATGGCAAAACTCAGCTGGTGGATATTGATTGTGGCGAAACTTTCAGCTCTGTAGTGAAACCAGCTACAATCCGTACAGTGCTTTCTCTATCACTTTCGAAGGACTGGCCAATTCATCAGCTAGATGTAAAGAATGCATTCCTCCATGGTGACTTAAAGGAAACAGTTTATATGCATCAACCTTTGGGGTATCGTGATCGCACTTGTCCTGATTATGTGTGTTTGTTACGTAAATCTATATATGGCCTGATGTAGTCACCCCGTACTTGGTCTGAGAAGTTTGCTGATTTTGTTGTGTCTATTGGTTTCACTAATAGCAAATGTGACAATTCATTGTTCGTCTATCGCAGTGATTCTAACATGGCCTATATCTTGATTTATGTCGATGATATAATTCTCACTGCCTCGTCCGATGCTCTCCGTATATCGATTATGAATCTTCTTAGTTCAGAATTCGCTATGAAGGATCTTGGACCCTTGAGTTCTTTCCTTGGTATTTCAGTCACTCGGAATAAGGCAGGAATGTTTCTGTCACAGAAGCACTATGCACAGCAGATAATTGAGAGGGCTGGCATGTCTTCTTGCAAGTCATCACCTACTCCGGTTGATACAAAGGCCAAGGTCAGTGCGACTGCTGGTTCTGTTTTTGACAATCCATCTCTTTACCGGAGTCTTGCTGGGGCACTTCAATATCTGACATTTACTCGTCCGGATATTTCTTATGCACGATCCAAGGGTTGATCATATGCAAGCTCTTAAAAGAATCATTCGGTACATTCAAGGAACACAGGACCATGGCTTATGTCTCTATTCCTCTTCACCGACCTCACTTGTCTCATACACTGACGCTGATTGGGGTGGGTGTCCTGACACGAGACGATCTACATCTGGGTATTGTGTGTTTTTGGGTGATAACTTGATTTCTTGGTCTTCCAAGCGACAACCAACTCTTTCCAAATCTAGTGCGGAGGCCGAGTATCGGGGGGTGGCTAATGTTGTTTCTGAATCATGTTGGCTCCGAAACTTGTTGTTGGAATTACATTGTCCCGTTAAAAAGGCTACTATTGTGTATTGTGACAATGTTAGTGCTATCTATTTGTCGGGTAATCCAGTGCAACATCAACGTACTAAACACATTGAAATGGATATTCATTTTGTACGGGAAAAAGTTGCACGCGGTGAGGTACGAGTTCTTCATGTACCATCTCGATATCAAGTCGCAGATATTTTCACGAAGGGTCTTCCACGTGTTCTCTTTGAAGATTTCAGGGACAGTCTCAGTGTTCGTCTACCTCCCGCTTCGACTGAAGGGGTGTGTTAAACATATCTGTGAGACATTTGTGGATATGATTAGTTAGTGTGAGATATTTGTGGATATGATTAGTTAGTCTGTTCCTATGATTAGTTATGGATATATTTAGATTCCTTAATTATAGTGTGTTGTACAGTGTATATATTCCAGCAATGTTAATGAAAGAAGGGAGGAATTATTTCTATCAATTTATATAGAAGTATATTATTTGGAAGAGCTTTACAATACGAAACAAATAAGAACAAGCACATGTAGGTAGATATCCATCCAGATTATTATATAAACCTTTAATTCCATGTTGCCGAGCCAGAAAAATGCAAGCTATCTATTTCTAATACGATTGTGAACATATTTATTGTTTACAGATAGATCATGAAGTTACATTCACAAATATATACATATATATTCGAATGAAAAAGAGTAAAGGGGACTATAGGGGAAAGATGTATCTTAATATTTTAAATGATGTAGGAATATACTTGGATTCACCAAATCACACATCAAATCTTCAAACTCACGCTAAGAGTTGATAGGTTAGCCTCTCGCAGAGTAACTAAGCATCCAATTCGCTCCGTGGGACATTCTACTGCTTTTTCTTTAACTGGTTCCGTACAAACACTATGAAATTATTTACGTTGTTAGATAAGTAATTAACGCTTCGTTTTGACATTAATATTTTGTAAGAAATAACATGGGGATGTATACCTGTGTAATCAAGTTCGCAACAACTCCTACAATATGTATTACAAGCACATAAAATCTCCAGACACCTCAATATTCAATTACCAGTACTTCGAAAAGTCGGTGTAAATATTTGACCGATTGCTTCAACAGCAGAAATATTCCAACTTTCAGCATGGCGAACAATCTGTTGGATGATTATATGACAATCAAGCAAAGATGCACCTGAAACTGAACCACCTTATTCATCCCATAATGGAAGTCCATTTTGAACATTTCAAGGCATGTAAAGGTTTACATCTTGTATATTTACATTGAAAATAATTTTCCAAAACAACAAAATTTGGTCTTTTACATTGTGATTAAAAAAATCCTACAAAAGTGTTCCCTTAGTAAGCATAATGGGTAACAAAATCTCAAGATCCGGGATCCTCAGTTCTCTAGTAACACAAGTATCAGAAATTGATGAAATAGCACAAATTTCTTACCTGGTAATCATTGTTTAAATCATAAACAGTGCTTCCGTCAATACATATAAGAGGCTTCCATGGAAGTTTGAGATATGTTCTGCATATAAAGATCAAGTACAGACATATAACAGGAAAATTCTGCAGCGGATGTCAAACAAGAATCTGAAAAATGTACAAGTCCTGAAAGAGTGACAGTTATCCTGATAATGCTCCAATCAATAACAGAGAAGTTCTCAACAATTTTAATAGAGTGAAACAGTGTCAAGTATTGTTAACTTTACCGTCAAAAAGCCACATTAATTATAAAATGTCATATATCTAATTTGACAGGTCAGAATATCAAGGGAATTTATTTTCAATAATATATATGTGCAATATAAATGCATAGAGATAAATAGATAATAAAGAATAATGGAAAAAGTGCAAAAGAAAACCTTTTTCGACAAATGCAAAGCACCAACTTGCAATAATTGATGTCAAGAAAAGTTCTGTGAGGCTTATGATGAATAAAAGATTGAGTGAGAAGTGTTCAAGAATTAAATTTTCACAATTTCTCAGTATAATCTTCAACCATCAGCAAGCCTAAATCACCATTTCTTAAGAATCCATAAAATCGGAGATGCTGAGCGATTGAAGTGATGATCATATTTTAAAATATTGAATAAGGGGAAAACAGAAAGCAACACTCTGGCAAATAAATGAATCCCCATTTTTGGTCAAAGACAAATATGTAAAAAAATTAAATGAACTGGACAAAATACTAATGCAGTGAAAGAATACAACTAATTATTACCTTAATTTCCACGAAGCAACTACAAAATCTTTGTCGCAATCATTTCCCTGCATTGGAAGCAAATGACCAAGAAACACCATCATAATCGTCACAGCCTTCACTTGGACATTGAAAATAACATTTAAAGACTTAACTTTGTAATTTGTTCACGAAATAGATACTGACTAATAATTATTAGGACATTGGTATCTGTTTTCCTGTTTCTTTCTGTATTCTTTGATTGTCACCAATATATTATAGCTCCCATTTAGTAACATCTTTACATACAATAATATTATCTTCTAGACATTAACAAATTAGTTTAAACCTTCAGAACTATTGTACTTTCTCATGCTTTCATTTGTGAGGTTGGAAAATTTTTATTGAACCTAAACAGAATAATTTCTTCCACTTGAGCATGCAAGGTAAATGATAAGTGCATTTCAGAAAATTATTATTTATACAATATACATACCTCATCATTTAAGCAGAAGTAAAGATAGAGACCCATATAGCTTCTTTTTTTTTTTTTGCTATTTTGTATTCTTTTTTTGTTATTAGGACCTGTTTGTGAACCTAATAGGCAGACTAATAATGATAGGGTTGACCCTGTTACTTTCAGTTTAAAAAGGAAAAACACTTTGTTAAAATAGAATGCTCTCGAGCATATCATTTCCTTTTACAAACTCTTTCGGTTTCAAAGATTTTCATTAAAATATCACTTCCTAAGTTCCTATCTAATTCAACTTTATTCTTTGATTGAGATAAAATTTAATACTATATGAATACAAACAAGTATAAGCTCATAGAAGGATCAAAGAAATAATACTAATTATTTATAATTGCGAAGTTCAATAATAGTACAACTATACTATAATTAATGAGAAAACTATGTTCATCCTTATTTATCATTAAACTTCTTTTCAATAAGGAAAACTATTAATTTGCCAAAATGAAAGTTACTACGGTTATTAAATACCTTCTTAATCTGTTGTAATCTGATTGACGGCTGGTCAAAGAAAGGTACAAGCAAATTCAAGTTGCGTGAATACAATGCTTTACCTGCATGAAAATAACATTCAGTTAGCCCCTTTCTTAACTTTCCAACTTCGACAAAGAAAATCCCAAGATATCTAAAACAAAGATTAGACGTTGATATCTCAATAAAGAGCTTATAGGGTGATTTAATAACTTAAATAAGATGGTTAAGGCAATTTCTGTTTTCTCAATTGAAACTGTCTTTCTGACTAACAAGATGTGAGAGAATTGGAAAAACTCAAGAAGCAGCTAAATGGCAAAAATAGTTCCAGAACCAAAATGTGGCACTTGTGAGATTAATTTAGTAATTCTAAGGTCACTAAATTAAAGGAACTACTAAACGGCTAGGAGCAGGTGGTATTAAATTTTCCCGCTAGTTAGTACAGATTGTGTCATTATGTAGCCCAATCCCGTCAAGCATTTTTGGCAACAATTCATAAATGATTTTTGACGCCCAGCCCTTCGACAACGCTGAAGATTAATGGCTGATTCTATGATATTACTAACTGGCAGAGACCAACAACAAGCTCCAGTTGGAAAAAAATAAATTAAAATGAAAACGTGGCTCCTCGATACCGGTCTTAAATTTCCTTGAAAGAATTTAAGAAAATCACAAAGCGGATAAAACTCAGTTCCAATGAAGTACGTTCAATACAAGGTAAGTCTAATTAGGCAACATCATAACAAAGGAAAATTCAAGTATTATTGACCAACAAGACTTAACAAATCATAGTAGCAGCAATACATCATGCAATGACATGAGTCGTTGCTACAATTTAAAAATGAAGAAACTATAACAAAATGAAAACAAACTTATCAGATATAGATATTGATATATATCTAATGAAGATTGATCAATACAATTAACACTCTAAGATCCACTATACAACAAAAAACTAACAAATAAATAGTATAACAAATATTTTGAGTCACATCCTCATACCACGAAATCTAATGGTTGGATCTTCAAATATACAATCATCCACGTAAACTTCAGGAGTGAAACTTCCTGGGTCATTGAATTTAAAACCATCAGTGCAAATAGACAAGCATCAAACCACCAATATCAATCAGTGTAACAAAATCATTCTGTCAGCAGTTGGCCCTTGGGGCACTAACTGAAAGAGATTGCAAAGGATGCTAGATGCACAACGTTCCTAAAGAGAAATTTGGGGAGATAAAAAAAAGAGTGTCAGATGAAAAGGTGGTAAGTATATTCAGCACTTCATTTGGCATTTATGACATTTCTAGGTTGAAACAAAATACTATGCACATGATTAGAGACTGACTTTTTGGAAAATGAATTAGTAAACATCTACTTACATACTTAACGTTAATTACTATATACTATGAGTTGGCTATCATCCCGTACCCTCTGATGAAAATTCCTGTACTACTTCGCAAAGAAAAGAAATCTCCACAAGTTTTTGATAATTGAAAATTAATCTAACACTTCACACCTTCAAGAAATGGTACATAGCTAAATTCCTGATAAAAAAGAATTCACAAGCCTCAAGATATTAATGTTGACTGATCAAATATGCACTTCGTACAGTTGGCATGCTCTCAACATACATTTGATGGTCGTTCATTATTTGAATTCACGGTATAAAGATACTCAACCTTCCATTGCCGTATCTAAGACTTGTCATATCTACAACTCAAGTCGTGTACCCAATAATCCTGCAGTGCACCTCACAGCTGCACGCAGTTGCAAATGGGATTGGTCCTTTATAATCTTATAATATGTCATCAAAGACCATACAGACAAAACTTCCAAGTAGGAAGTCTTTGCATTCTCCTGCTCCGCTCTCCGGACCTAGATTTATCCTGCTCTTATAACAAGCTTAGTGCTATGCGCTAACACCCCTCTACTGAGAACACCATGGCCCAAACAAGACTTAAATGATCAATAGTGAAAATGTTAATTAGAAAACCATCACGTACAAACAAACCAGTTCACTCAAAGCTTCTTCCGCAGATACTTGCATCCATATGCCATTCAAAGCAAAAGAAACTAATTTGCACCCGAATTCCTCATTACTACCGCACTACAACAACAGTTTTGCAAAATAAAAATACCAACTATGACTCTCTCACCACATAAACTGCTGCAACATCACCATCACCATCACATTGCTTGACCCCTTCTTAACAAACTTAGTAAGTTTGTGACCAACTTTCTCAACAAAATTGCTAGACTCTCGGGAAAGTATTGTTGTTTGTGTAAAGAGGGAAACATGCACAACCCTACAAATAACTCCTTTTTTGGCTATGGAGTAAAGAAAAGAAATGATGAAGGATGGCTGTTTATTCACTATACTGAAATCATAGATCATTGAAAACCTATTCTGATTCCCATTGCATTAAATTTCCGACCTAATCAAGAAAAACCCATATATATTTAGATTGCTATATTGGTTGGACCTAAGAAGTTTTCTTCAGGTACTATATAGTCATAAGGAAAACACACGTCCTCCATCATGCAGATAGCCATATATAATACGTAACAGATTGAACATTATTCAGTATTGAATTTTGAACCATGAAATTTCATGTGTGAATTATTACAACTGAAGCCGCACTGGATCCTATGTAGAAAATAAGCTTTAACTCTAAAGACGTACATGTTCGTTAACTGTAAAACACAAAAGGGTCCAAATCCAGGAAATTACCAGTAACAAAATATTCTTTCTCATAATCTGACTTGAGAACATCTAGAATATCATCGATGCAAGAAATGGAAACTTCATCTGTCTCTACATCACTCACAACATCCACTCTGCAGATGTTACAAATAAAAATATGATAGGTAAAGGAAAATCTGTATACTTAGCAGCTTAATTAATAAAAGACATGCAAACAACTCCAGTAAGACAATAACTAATACCTCAAAATTAAAAAGAATTCCCCTCTTTGAGTTTTCTTCTTGTAATTTTTTTTACTCAACCTTTCATTTAATTTTTAGCCCGTCATGATCTACATTAGGTGACTTAAGGTACATTCCGAAAACATACAGTTATCCACATTCATCCACAATGATCTCCAAATATTTTTCCAAGCCCTATCTATACTCTTTATTAATAAGCAAAACAATGTGAAAATGACGCGCGGTACTAAAGTACCAAAGTACCAAATTTGGTTATCACTTAACCCGGTTCGATTCCTCGCAACTACATAATTATACAAGATTTATTTACTTTAAATTCTTTAGCTTCATCCAGGGTTCGATAATAGTTTCATTGAGCGTTAGATTCTTTTCAGCTACGTAATGATACAAGATTTATTTATTTACTTTAATTTCTTTAGCTTTATGCACAGTTTGATTGTCTATAACTACATAATTAAATAGTTATTTATTTATTATATATTTTTATCATTCAATTCTCGAGAAATACATTTTTTAATAATATTTATTAATAATTTATTAATACTAATATTTTAATGTTCACTCATACTCGGCCGTGCTTGGCACGGGTTATAAGCTAGTATTTCTAATTATTCAATAACAACCTTTCTAATAATTCAATAATCCATTTAACTATTTAAGAGTACAATTTTTGGCATGTACTTATCATTGTTATATTTAGTTGTTCAAACAACATGGATATTGAATTTCACCAAAATCGAATCAGAAATTAATAAGTTTTCGCAAACTATTTAAAAAAACTGTTGATTGTGAATGATTAATTACCGGGTAGGAGTGGAGGAGAAGAGCCTTAAAATCTCAGTCAATCCGCTAACAGCAATCTTCAAAAACGACGGCGTTGGCATATCTTTCTTCTTGTTGTATTTCGGCGTCTCGGAGCAGCACCGTGGACCATTTAACTTCTGTAATTCAGCATAAGTATTGTGAGGATGAAATTATATGTGATTGTGAGTCAATAGGAGTTTACCTTGAGCGATGGAAATGAGAGTTGTGGTGCAGTTGGGAAGCACCAGATTCCCGCCATTTTCTACTCCTTCCAGACAAATCTCCCTCTCTGCTTGGATATTAGCTCAGCTGCTCAACATCACCACTTGTATAAGTGGCTTATAAGTTTATAAGTCATTTTTAATTTTTATTTGGTATAATTGTACAATTGGTTTTTTCATTTGGTACCAATCGAAGTTTTTGGCTTCCAAGTGGAGCCATCATACTTTTGGCTTCATCCACGTGATACCACTCCGTTAACCAAACGTTAGTCGGCCGTTACAAAATTATGAGATTGTCCATTTGGTACCACTCAAAGTTTTCAACTTCCAAGTAGTACCCTTCTACTTTGTGTTTCAACTCCAAAATACCACTATGTTAATAAATTCGATGAAGTGGTATTTTGGAATTGAAGCCGAAAGTAGAATGGTGCCACTTGGAAGTCGAAAACTTTGAGTGGTACCAAATGGACAATCTCATAATTTTGTAACGGTCGACTAACGTTTGGTTAACGGAGTGGTATAATGTGGATGAAGCCAAAAGTATGATGGTGCCACTTGGAAGTCAAAAACTTTGTGGGGTACCAAATGAAAAAGCCAATTGTACAATGGTACCAAATTGAATATCCCAAATTTTAACCCACATTTTGGAGTAACAATTTAGATTAACTTTTCTTATCATTTTTTTTAAAATTTTATGAAATCAAATAAGTCCATGAATTTTTTTTTGAAATTCTGATTTTCTTCATTTTGTTTGAGTTGTGAAGATTCTAATTTTTTTATAAAATGTAGAAAAATTAAAATTTTATCTTACAATAAATAAAGAATAAACTAAGTTACTGGCCCCTTTTTATCACATTTAAAAAAAATGATTTAAAGTAGTACAATTCATGAAAATGATCCTTTTTATCGCTTTGAAACACAACTTTATCAAGTGTTTGTAAAAACTTAATTTTGTTTGTAAACCAATTATTTGTCTAGATACATTTTAGAAAAGCTGTAAAAATGTTGTCAAGTGAATATATAAATAACATACTCCCTGTGTCCCTCTTATTTTTTTACACTTTCTTTTTTGTTACGTCCCTCTCATTTCTTTACATATCAAAAATAGTAATATTTTATAATATAAAATCCAATCACATTCACTATTTTCCTCCACTATACCTACTTTATACTCACTTTATACATTAAATATTGATTGTTCTCATCACTTTACTCATTTTTTTACTTTTCCATATTAATTTATACTTTTTTTAATCTCCGTGTCGTCCCCTCAATTCTCCTCAATATAAAGAATTGAGGGGCGGAGGGAGTAACTCCCTAGAGGTGAGCACTTGCTTTACTTAGAAAAAGCCACTCGAGCAATTGTAACTAGACCCGGTAAATCAGTGTCGTATGGTTTCGTGTCGTGTAATTTTGTGTTTCGTGTACTTTTTGGCTATACACGAAATCGACACGAATTCAAATCGTGTACCCAAAACTGTAACACGAACACGACACGAATGATACACGACTTGACACGACACGACACGAGATACACGAATTTTGTTGTGTCCCATTCGTGTACACGAAACGAAACGAAATAGACACGAATAGCAACGAAAACACGAATGTTTACACAAAATTTCCTAAAATCCTAAATTGTATTGATATTTTATAAAATATCAATTAACATTTATACTATATATATAATATATATTTTTAATTATTTATATATTTATTTATGTCGTGTACTTCGTGTGTCGTGTCGTGTACTTGAAGGATAAATCCAAAAACGACACTAAATCGGGGTCGTGTATTTTCGTGTTCGTGTATTTTCGTGTCGTGTACTTAAAATGCAAACATAAACATTAAATTTTCGTGTCGTTTCGTGTCGTGTATGTCATGTATAAAATTACCGGGTCGAATTGTAGCGGGAAAATCTCTTTTCCATATTGATGTAATTCTGCTGATATCTATCTTGTAGTAACTGTTAGGATTTAAATTTCAAAATTATTGGTGTTATATATACAATTTAAAAATTAACCCTTTGCATTCAAACCCACACCCACTTCTCCAAACTTTACAACCCATTTTAATATGAAAGAGAGTGATTTGGACTCAAAAAATATTCTAGCAACATACATACAAATATTTGAGACAACTGACTCAAGATTAGATTCTTATTTAGTTAAAAAAAAATGAATTGTTAAAATTACATATCCTTTTGATTTTCAAAAATTAGTAATTCTCGTGAATTATTGTGTTTGAAGGCTTATTGTTATGATCGTATAAGAATTTCAAATTATTATTTATATTTGTCAAATAATATTTTGTCAAATATGTCTATAAATGACATATAGTGTTTTATAATTAAGTTACGAGTCCTTATCTTAGAATTAAGCAACTGAAATATAGAAATTTAAATGAAATCGGTGTAAATGCTATCATGCTAGTTATTTTTAAAAGAAAGAGGCCATTTTGGTGATCCTGCTATGCACCACCAATGTATTATAATTATTTTGAGTTAAATTACTGAAAACGTAAACGAATTTCAAGTTTAATTGTGCGATGAAAGATCTTATTTTTGAGTTATACCATTTTTAACATTCCATACTTAAATTGTGTTAGATGGGTGCTTCTCCTATACTATACTACTTTGCCATTGTTTTTAAAAGAAAGAAAGAGGCTGGTCTTGTAATGCATCACCTGTACTATAATTATTTTATGTTAAATCACCGAAAACGTAAATCGATTTTACTGTTTAATGTAACATAAAGAATCTTATTTTTGAGTATTTTGACTATTTTACACTTAAATTCTGTCAGAAGGGCCTTTTCTCCAAATGAAGCCATTGTGATGTGAAGAAAGAGGACTTTGATATTCATTGTACTTGAAGAAGTTGAAATTGTCCTTGCAAATCGTTTTTAAATTGTGACTAGCAAAAAAATTTGCGTGCTAGGCATGAGTTTGTACATACATCGTAATAATTTCTCGTAAAAATTTGTATGTATATTGAAATAATTTTATAATTGAAAATAAGGAAAATGATATTGTTTGCACTTTATCTTGTATTTGTATTATAATTTTTTTAATATTACATACCATTTCCTTGAATTAAATATTTCTAAATTTGATAAATTTCACAAAATTAAGCTAATACCTATCTATACAATTATATTATAATCGAAATATTAAAAAAATTGGTGGGTCGATCGTAGTTGGGGCGATTTACGCGCTCATTTATAACCAATTATTTTTTAAAACTAGAATACATTACCTATTATATGTTTTTTTAACAAAAATAACTCATTTTCTAAAAATAACCATATATATAAATTCTATTTAATAAAATAAAATAATAATATTATAATTACTAATCAATTAACTTTTTCAACTAATACTCATCATATTCTATATTTTCTAACTAAAATTCCTCTAAATATCAGAGACAACATATATGTGTATATACATAAAATTATTATCAAATTATATCAATTAAAATTTTAAGCCTACAAATCAGTTCTTTTTTCTCTTTTTGCTCCTTTGGGGTATTTCATGTCTTAATTCTGATTCAAATTAAACAAAAAGAATTATATTATATCAAAGAAATTCGTGCATAACACGAGAGCTAGTATATAATAAAAGACATGTCTTAAATTTTAATCAAATTTATCCAAAACTTGGACACATGCAATAGAACCCAACTATCTTGGCTAGCTAGAAAAAAGTACCTTCTACTGCCAAATAATCAATCAACTGAAAAAACAAAAATAAATTTTGCTAAATTCTAGAGTTTGAGATCTAAATTCAGCCCCGGTGCATCATTCTCTCCCACTTCATCATTAACAGCATTGGCAATTCCACTTGCTCCAATGCTAGCAGTTGTTTTGGAGGAAGAAGAATCTCCAAAGAAGTCTCGAATTCCAAAAAACTTCGTGCTTGTGGCTGCAGAAGGAGCAGATGCCATTGCAGGGTGTGGTTTAGTCCCCATCTTGGCATAAAACTCTGCCAGGAGACGCCAAGTATTGGTGGAAGAAGTGGATGATTCCATGGACATAGAAGATGGTTTGGACAAATTATTGTTTATGGCCGCTGATGTATAGTAAGGATACCTTGCATAATTAACAGGATATGGTTGGTAAGAAACGGGGATTTCAGCCTTCTTTTTCTCCAAAGCCCTCTGCATTTTGTGCCCATTTTGGTGTCCTCCAAGGGCAGTTGATGAAGAGAAGGTTTTGGTGCAGTAACGACAAGGAAAGATCTTTTTTTCTTTTGGTTCCTCCTCATTTAATGATTGTTGGAGTTGTTGGGGTGGTGCATCTGAGATTGGATGGTTTTTAGGTTGGACTACATCATCATTCCCTTTCATCTCAGAAGTTGAGGATTGGGAGGATGGAGCCATGATACACACACTAAAAGAAGGATGTGTATCGGAGTTATATACTTGTGAAGAACTGAGATTATACAAGTAGAAGCAATATGGAAATGGAAGAGGCCGGTATTTGGTTTCATGCAAGATTATATTATTATCTCTAACAAAGATACTATAAAATTGTTATCTTTTCGGGATTTATTTAATATGTTTCCAGCTATATTATACCAATCCAAAGATACTATATAGCTGTTATTTTTTCGGGATCTATTTAATATGTTTTGAGATAATATTATATCAATCCAATCTACTTCGTTATATTTGTTGTTTCAAACCAAAATTCAGTTTTGAAAATTTCCTTGTATAATCTAAATATTTTGTACTTCTGTCAAAACAACCGTCTAATTAAATATTATTTATTATAATATTATAATTCTGTACTTTTGTCAACATATTGCTATGAATTATGATACACACACTAAAAGAAGGATGTGTATCAGAGTTATATATATACTTGTGAAGAACTGAGATTATACAAGTAGAAGCACTATGGAAATGGAAGAGGCGTTTCATGCAAGATTATATTATTATCTCTAAAAATAATACTATAAAGTTGTTATCTTTTTCGGATTTATTTAATATGTTTGGAGCTATATTATACCAATCCAAAGATACTATATAGTTGTTATTTTTTCGGGATCTATTTAATATGTTTTGAGATATATTATACCAATCCAATCTCCTTTGCTATATTTGTTGTTTCAAACCAAAATTCAATTTTGAAGATTTTCTTGTATAATCTAAATATTCCGTACTTCTGTCACCCGTCTAATTAAATATTATTTATTATAATACTATAATTCTATAATTTTGTCAAACATAACGGTCCAAAGAAATATTATTTATTATAATACTAGTATTATATAAGTAATTTTGTCAAAGTAACCATCCCAAAAAATATTACTTAGTAAAAAGTACTATTTTTAAACAAGCATATACATGCATAATATGTATTTTTTTTCTTAAAAAACAATACATAAAAAATGCATTATATGTATTCTTTTTAGGTAAAAAGAGGAATCCTTTCATGATAAAAAAAAATAAGATTATAACTATCCATACATTATAGTAGGATATTATAATCTTGCTTTTACAAGATCTTATATACATTCCATTTTCACATATTCATATGTTGAATTCTAAAAAAAAAGATAAATAATTAATTTCCACAATTTATTCAAGAAAACTAAAGATCGGAGAAGAAATTTTATTTGAATCTATCTTCAACCTTTTTTTGGAAAGATTGGGAGGTAAGAGAAAATTTAACATATTTTATTATTTTATTATTTTTTGTTATTTAAATTAATTTTTAACTTTAATTTATAAATTATTAATGATGAAAGTAGTCCAAAAATCACTTAGAAATGAAAAATACTAGAAGTACATATTTTTTGAATAATTTATTTTATTTTTATAATTTTATTTAAATAAATTGTTATCAAATTTACATGTTCAACTTATTAATTTTATTTTAATTCAATTTTTCTAATAATTCACAAGTTTTATAAGACAATAAAATTAGCCAAACATATAATAATTTGATATTTTCAAATTTTCACTTATAACTTAAAAATCTAAAAACAAATTAAAATTCATATAAGTTTATTAAAAAAAATTAAAATTAAACCTCGTATATTACATAACTACTAACTCTTTGAGTTATATTATAATTAGATTTTAAAAAAATCAACTTCTTTTAAGAATCTTTTAATAACTTCGAACAAAATTCGTTTCAAAACTAATTTAATTAATTTTAATATCACAAATTTACAATAATTCAAAAATGGAAACAAAAAATGTTAGGAACTATGTTGTTTCTTGATGATAACTAAATTAACTTAGTAAAAATTGTATAAGTAAAATGTAGTCATCAACGGATAGCATGCTTTTACAGTATCCGTAGATTGGAAGCTTATCTACGGATAAGACTCAATGTAACATGTTTTTGTAATCCTGATGTACAATCCTGAGATGCAATCCTGAGAAACAATCCTGATGAACATTCCTGATATGCAATCCTGATGAACATTCCTGATATGCAATCCTGATGTGCAGTCCTGATGTGTATTCCTGATTTGTAATCCTGATGTTAAAGTTGAAGTAATCTTGAGAGGCTGAATAAGTCATGTTGACTATTAATAGATATGTAGAATAGGGAGGCTAATGATAAATAGTTTATGCCTTGTAATTTTACATAAGTGAAATTGACTGTCTACGGATAGCTTAATTAGCCTTCTACGGATGTGGACAATGTACTGTATACGGATGTGATCAAGATACTGTCAACGGATACAACTCAAATAGCTTCTACGAATATACAGTACTGTACTTGTGAAAAGGACAGTTCAGACATAGCACGTGGGTTGACAGACTACACAAAGCATGGAAGCTAGTTTTTCTGGAAAGGTCACGGGAAGAAAGTAGCATTCCGTTTGTATGGTCAAAAGTAGTATTTCTATAAAAGGCAATCAGCCAAGAAGGGCAAGCTACCAACACATGGACCACTACTCAGAATGGAGAAACAAGAATCTTGAACAAGATTTACTTTTTGTATTATTGACTGTTCAAACATCTTTGTAAACTTGGGATATATAACCAAGTAGAAGCATTATTCTAGAACTAAGAAATCAGTTAGGCAATTCAGAGAGCAGAAATCAATATCCTTTGTAAATTGCTGAAGCTAGAATTATGTATTTGCAGCTGTGTGTTTATTCATAAACATCATAGAGATTTCTTCAATAAAAATCTCTCAGGTGTACAAAAACAATCCACCTGAATTTTTAATTCTTGTGTTATCTTATTTGCTTTTCTGTTCTTGCTTTAATTTCATATCTTCACTATCAAGAATCACAAAAGAATTTTTAAAGATTGTATTCAACCCCCCCCCCCCCATTCGACAATCTTGATTCATTGTCTGGGAATAACAATTGGTATCATAGCAGACTTCTAACAAACAAGAAGTTTAAAGATCTAAAGACAACTGAATCATGGGTCAGAAGGATCATGGAGTCAAAATACCAGTTCTTGATAGAGAAAACTACTTTCACTGGAAAGTAAAAATGCAACTACATCTTTTGTGTCCATGTTAATCTATATTAATTGATCACGTACCATGTACCCTTAATCTCCCAGGAAAGGATCGAGAATGATATATCACGAATTAAGAGACCATTTGTTACTGCTGGCGAAGTTTGAACTAGTTACTTTTGATGAATACTCATATTTTATTCTTTTTGTATACAAATTTTCACTCCTGCGTAAACTTCTTTATTTGGTTGTAATGTGGATTAGCACACAGTCAATAAGTGTGAGTTCACTATATAAGGAGTTCACTATATGTAAGTTCACTATATGCGAGTTCACTATATAATGAGTTCACTATATAAGGACATAAGAGTTCACTATATTCATTAAGGATAGTGTGGTCATTTTATAATATAATTCTGTTACAAATTAGTTACAATATGTTACAAATTAGTTACAAAGTATAGAGGGCTATATATTGAGCAATGTAACTAATTTGGGTTTCAAGCTTGTATGTTGTATTCTAAATGAACAAACAGTTTCTTCTTGTTCAAGATTGTAACCACTTGTGAATTTCTTTATGGTATCAGAGCTGTGGTTCTAAGCATTCTTGAAGTAGTTGAAATTTGAGTTCTTAGAAATATAATACGAAGTGATACAAAAGCTGGATAACTCTGATCTGTAGTTGAGTGACAAATTAGAGCTTGATTTTTGCAAATTGAAGCAATTGAAGCTTGATTTCTGCAAATTAAAGCTCTGTCAATGGCGACTGGAAGCAAATTTTCGTTTGCCGATATGCAAAATCCGTTGTTTCTACATCCAAGTGATGGACCTACGTCAATCAACGTTGTAAAATTACAAGGTGCAGAAGACTATCGCACTTGGAGGCGATCAATTGAGATTCAGTTGGCCTCGAAACAAAAGTTAGGGTTCGTGATTGGATCTGAAAAACGAAGCACAGCTGAAGCTACAGATGCAGTGCAATGGAATACGTGCAATAATATGGTAATCTCATGGCTTCATAATAACATTTCTGATGCAATTAAGAAATCGATTATGTTTGTGAATTCTGCTGCTGATGTTTGGAAATTGCTAGAACAACGATTTCAATTGTCAAATGGATCACGAAAGTATAAATTGAATATAGATTTGTTTTATACTAAACAGAACGGATTATCTCTTGTTGAATATTATACGAATCTGAGTACAATTTGGGAAGAAATAGATTCAATGAATGTCTTACCTGTTATTAGTACAATTACGGTTGAAATTGATGTGTTTCTAAAAGCAATAGAGACACAAAAACAGGAAGCTCGTTTGTTTCAGTTCTTAAATGGATTGGATGAGTGTTATACTTTGTAGCGTAGTCAAATCTTGATGTCTGTTATTTTGCCAAGTGTAGAAATGGCGTGCTCTGTGATTCAGCAAGAGGAATCACAGAGAGTTGCTCTTGGTGAACATACAGGACACGAAATATCAGCTATGTACAGTAAAAAGCATACTGGTAGTTCAATAACTGGGAAGAATATAGGAACTTGTACTGAATGTAACAGAAAAGGTCATACTCCTGAAGAATGTTGGAGTGTAATTGGATATCCAAAATGACATAGTAAGCATAAAAGAGATAGCAGTGTTTCTCAGAAAGGAGGATCTACATCAAACTTAGGAAAATGGAATCAAAATAGAGAAAACGGGATGGTTAATGTTGCTCAGAATAATTGTGAGATTGACTCTAGTAACGGTGAGAATGATAGTGTTGTTTTAACAGCAAAACAGCTAGAGCAATTGTTAAAGTTGATGCCAACAAAGTTAACTGCTACTAATGATAAATATGAAGATGAATTGGACTCTCATTTCTCGGGAATAGTGTCATTGTATGGGTTGGCTTGGTGTAATTATGTGCAAAGTTCTGTAAATGAGTGAATAGTTGACTCTGGTGCAACTGATCATATGACAGCAACATTATCTCTATTGTCTAATGTCAAAATAGCACCAGAAAAATACTCTATTAAGCTTCCAACTGGAGACAGTGTGGTTATCACTCATATGGTAGATTTGCAACTTCAAAATGGTCTGAAATTATTGGGAGTTTTGTATGTGCCAAAGTTTAATCACAATCTGATTTCTATTCACAAGTTGGCTCATGATAATGGATGTACAGTCATGTTCCTGTCTGACAAATGTGTTATTCAGAATTCTCAGACTAAGATAACTCAAGGAGTAGCTAATCTCAAGAATGGCTTATATCATCTTCAAAATGGTACTGACAGAGTGTGCAATAATTCAGCATATGGAGCTACTGGACTGTCAAAAGACACTTATGAAACATGGCACAACAGACTTGGACATGCACCTGCAGCAAAACTTAAACTGATTCCTTGGTTGAAAGATGTCATCAATTATGAAGAACATAAGGTCTGTTTGACTTGTCCAATGACTAGGTTTACAAATCTGCATTTCCCTTTGAGTATCTCTCATGCAGTTGACAAGTTTGATTTAGTTCATGGTGACATATGGGGCCCGTACAGGGTCTGTACTAGGAATAAGTACAAATCTTTCTTAACTTTGGTTGATGATTGTACTAGAATTGTTTGGATATACCTACTGCAAGCTAAGTCTGAATTTCTTATGATCTTCAACAGCTTTGCAAATTATATTGAGACTCATTTTTCAAGCAAAATTAAAGTCCTTAGGACTGATAATGCTTTGGAATTCAAGAATAATGCTTGCTTACATTTTTATGCATCTGCTGGAATGCTACATCAAACATCTTGTGTATACAAACCACAGAAGAATGCCAGAGTTGAACGTAAGCATAGATATATTCTGGAAATGGCTAGAGTTTTGAAGCTACAATCAGGACTTCCTATTGAACATTGGGGTGATTGTGTTTTTACTGCAGTGTATACTATTAATAGATTGCCATCCTCTGTGTTACACAATGTTTCTCCTTATGAGTCTTTGTACAAGAAACCACCAGATTTTGAAAGATTCAAAGCGTTTGGATGTTTGGCATTTGTTGCATCTATAACTGTCACCACAGATAAGTTTCAGAATAGGGGTATTCCTTGTGTTTTCATAGGTTATCCACCTACACAAAAGGGGTTCAGGTTACCTAATCTTGTGGATAAATCGGTTTTAATCTCAAGGGATGTCATGTTTCAAGAATCTGTGTTTCCCTATAACTCTAATGGATCTCATTCTGATTATATGCAACATTTGCCTCTGCAAATGCCTGCTTCTGTCTGTGATGTGTGGGATGATGTCTATACATATCACACTGATAATCCTGATAATCCTACTGGTGGATTGTCTAGCACTGATTCAACTAGCTCTCACAATACTGATGCTCAAGCTAGTGGTACGTCTACAACTCAAGTTGTACCTATCAAAAAGTCTGATAGACTTAGAAAAAAACATGTGTGGATGGACGACTATTCTTCAAATTTTACTCAGCTGAATATCACTTCTGGGTTGATAACAATATTTCTTCTCAATTTTCTTGTTTCTTAACAACCTTGACTACTGTGGCTGATTCAACTTCTTTTAAGCAAGTTGTTAAATATAAACACTGGATTGATGCCATGAATTGCGAGTTAGAAGCTCTGGAACACAATGGCACATGGCAAATTACTATTTTACCATCAGGGAAGCAAGCTATGGGGTGCAAATGGTTGTACAAGACAAAGTTTAAATCTGATGGTACCATAGATCGATTTAAAAGCAGGTTGGTTATCTTGGGTTGTAAACAGAAACAAGGTATGGACTATGGGGAAACGTTTGCCTCCGTAGCAAAAATGGCTACTGTTCAGACTCTTTTGGCAGTGGATGCGGTAAAGAATTGGGTTACTATTCAAATGAACGTTACAAATGTGTTTTTATATGGTGATTTGGACGAAGAAGTCTACATGTCTCTTCCACAGGGGTATACATGTATGGGAAGTCGCATTGGGGGTCATAAGGACACAAGAGTTCACTATATTCATTAAGGACAATGTGGTCATTTTATAATATAATTCTGTTACAAATTAGTTACAATCTATTGCAAATTAGTTACAAAGTATAGAGGGCTATATATTGAGCAATGTAACTAATTTGGATTTCAAGCTTGTATGTTGTATTCTAAGGCCCCGTTTGGCATTGCTGTTGTAGACAGCAACAACAACTTTTTTCTGAAAATCAGCTAAAAAATTGTTTGGTAAAATTTAAAAACTGCTTTTCTGAAAAGCGTTTTTGGCTGAAAAGCTGCTTTTAGAAAAAGCAGGCCCCCCCATGCTTTTGAAAAAAGCTGCTTTTCAGTTTTTGCAGGCAGCTACTGGTTTCAACATCTAAACTCACCAAAAACATTAATTTTTTATATTATACACCAAAACATGCACATATCAAAAATATTACCAAACAGTTATCTGATTTTCACAACAGCACTTATTTTAACAGCATTTTTTTCAACAACACATCAATTTTTAACAGCAATCCCAAACAGAGCCTAAATGAACAAACAGTTTCTTCTTGTTCAAGATTGTAACCACTTGTGAATTTCTTTAGATTGTGTTAGTCTTTTATGTTCGAGAAAAATGATAAAAATAAAAAGTTTTTGTCTGAAATAGAGTAAAACAGTGGTCATTAAACTTTATTGACAATAGCACTCTAATAGTATAATTAGAGTTTAAAATTTGTAAAATGGTGCTCAGATATTTATTTTACCATTCAGGAAAGTAACTGATCGCAAATAAATCATGACCAACTTCTTAACAAAAAAAAATGATCCTTAATTAATTTTTTAAAAGAATGAATGTAATGTGTGATCATTATACTATGAATTTGAAATTCAAGTCTTACTTGTTAAATTAAACCACCATATACAGATTTCTCTTTGAAATATGCAAATTTATAATTTTTGGCTGTATTCTTTTTGACAATTGAGATACCTTTAAGTAGTACCACATTTTTTTTAATTTAAAAATGCGTATTTAAAAGATTGAGATACTTATTTATCATGTGCCTATCAATTTCATATAAAAATATAAGATACCTTCTACAGTAGAACCTCGATAAATAAATACACTTGGGACAAAAAAAAATATCCGTTTAACGAGATTATTTATTTATCGATTAATGAATATTTTATTCAATTATCGATAAATGAATATTTATTCATTTAGATAATAATTTTACTTTTTTTATTATGATAATGATGTTTTAAAATTTAATATTCGAATCAATACTATTATATAATAGACGAAACATTAAAAGTTTGGTCGGTCGGTATGGTACGTTGTGATTTTACTTAATTGTCCTTTCTTAAATTCGTGTTTTTACTTAATTAACATTACTTATTTATAGAAATATATTATTAAATTATAATATTACCTATTTATAACCAATTACCTTTTCACCTAAAATACATTTTTTTTTATTTTTTCTAACAAAATCTCTCCTACTTTTTCAAATATATCACGGGCGATTACCTTTTTTTAACTAAAACATGTTAGTTTTTCTATTTTTTCTTACTAAAACCCCTCATTTTTCCAAAAATATCACGGACAAACCTTTAGTTATTTATTTTTAAACCTAATATTATAATTATTTTTTTAAAAGTTTACCTATTTTAACATGTCTACTTATTTTTCTTAACAAATGCAATTACTAAAAATATTAAAATATAAATAATAACATATCTATTTATAACCAATTATCTTTTCAGCATTATAGATTTTTTCTAACAAAGTCCCTCATTTTCTAAATATATCACGGGAAAATGTCTTTTTAAAATTATTTTTTCTATTTTCTCACTAAAATCCATTTTTTTTTCTAAAAATATCATGGACAAACCTTTTACTTATTTATTTTAAAACGTATTTAAATAATTTAAATTATTAAATTTTAAAATCTCATTTTCCAAAAATATCACGGACATTTACCTTTTTAAACTAAATATATGTTACATTTTTTATTTTTCCATACTAAAACCCCTCATTTTCCAAAAATATAACGAGCAAACCCTTACTTATTTATTTTAAAATTTGTTTTAATGTTTTTAATTAATTAAAAGTGTTTAGTTATTTTAACATTCCTACTTATTTTTTTAACAAATACAATTAAAAAAATAATAAAAAAATAACAATTAACAATCCGTGCATCGCACGGGTTTTAAGCTAGTATATCTAAAAGATAATAGTTAAAAATTTAAAATTCTTACCTTATATTTTGTTCACCCTCAATAATATGCATATATTAATTATACGTATAAATTAAGTATAGTGTGTTTGTACTGTTTTAAGATACTTGAGAGTGTTCATAAAATTGTATTATTAATATACTTAGAGTCTATTAAATTATATATTAATTTATAAAAAAAATGGACTAGATGACATTAATCATAAAAATATATATTGTTTTAATTTTAATGAATATTCATTTATGTTTATATAGGGCATTTAAAGAATTCAATAAAATTTATTATTTAGCGAGATTATTCATTTACTCAGTTCTATCGTAATTCCTTAAACATGACAGCCTATTTTGAATGGTTATTGGTTACTCTTGTGCTTTAAAAATGGTGATTTATTGTTCAGATGGTTCGGTTTGTGCAATGTTTAGGACGAGCTAAGTGTTTCCAACAATCTAAAGAATATTTCCAAGTTTCACATTTTCACCTTGGGCAAAGTTGGCAAATGGTGTGGGGATTGGGCTCATTTTCCTTTACTTTTCATCTATGCATACATCTGGCCAACTTTAATTTTTAGCTAGTAATTTTTTAAACCATTTATTTGTAGCTATTGTATTATTGAGTTGTATGTGTTATAATAGTGGGTTGTTTATTTAAGCAAAACAAATTATTAACATTTTAATTTGTTTACCCAAATTCTGGAAATATGTTGTCGGTGTATAAATGTTTTATCGACAATATTTATACATTTGTCTTTCAAATTTTTCTCCCACTTTTGAAATAAAAGAAAAAGAAAACAATTTATTTTCTATTATTCTTTTTTCATTGATTCCGGAACATATCATTATGAATTAAGAAAAAGTTTACATAATTCCAACGGGTCTATTAGACTCACCACTTTGAATCGAAAAAAATTCAATAACTTTCACAACTTTATATTGATACATTATATAATTTGGATCATATAAATTCATATAGGGTTAAAATAAAGAAGAATAGTTAGATTTAAAAAGGTAATTTGATGTGTAGTAGCACCGCACCGTACTAGAGAGTGATGTGCTGTCACAAACTCCACGCATCAACTAGCTGTACTTAAAATTCAATTGCAAAAGTCGTACAGCTTTCGATGTAAGTGGGCCCTAAATGTACGTATGTATGTTTTTATTTAGTTTTGGTCCAAACTGAACTCATCCGCTTGACGAAATCAGTTTGAATTTTTTTCTTTCTGTTATCAACTTTTTTCTCTCATCTGCATGCAACTTTTAATTTTGAGGTATGCGGTGGGTTGGGACTCGAGAGTTGGGACCTACGTGATTCTTTACAATTTTTTTTGATACGTTTTCTCATTTTTTTACATGTCAAAAAATAATAATATTTTATAATATAAAATTCAATCACGTTCACTATTTTTCTCCCTTATATCTACTTTATACCAAACTTATACATTAAATATTAATTGGTCTCATCATTTTACTCATTTTTCTTGCTTTTCCCTATTAATTTACATTTTTTCTTAACCTCCACTTAATGTAAAAAATTGAAGGGGACGGAGGGAGTATATGTTTTTTTTTATTGTCAAAAATGTGATTTCAAAAGAAAAATGTGGTACATGTGAGTGCCTATAAATTTTTATATGAATAAAAATATATAGGATTGTATGATGTATTGGTTGGATTATGGGACTTGCTTCTATCTTATCCACCAAAAAAGAGTGATGACATTCTTTTAATTTAATTATAATTTTTAAAATTGATTATATGCTAAAACATTATTTAAAATTATTGTTATATATATGTGATGACCAAATTTAATTTTATTTATTTTCTTAATTTAAAGTAGAATTCACTTACTTGTAAAATATCTGAGCCTAATTATATTTTCTTAAAAAAAGTTGAATCCACCTTAACCAAACAAATCCTTAATAAACATAATCTATTTCAAATAAAAGAATAAAAAAACTGTAATATTTTCTATAAGAATATTTTTTGGATATCATTTAATATTAAAAAAAAAAATTAACAGTTACAAGTCCTAGGAAATTTCGTTGCAGTTTCAACAGGTAGCATCCACCTGTTGTGTACTTGTGTCAGTCCAGTGTTCAAGACCCGTAGATAAATATAAACCCATTTGCCATTTCTCCATCAACTAAAAAGAAATGGCTTTCATTTCTACTGGTGTTGTGTCAGAAACAAAGACATAACAAGAAACATAAACAAAAACACTCTAGACAAGTAGAAAAAAAGATCTGGATTGGTAAAAGATGAATGGTTCAGAAGAAAATGATTCTGAGTTCGTAGAAGTTGATCCCAGTGGTAGATACGGGAGGGTAAGTTCTTCATTGTCTATGTAATATTTGGATACATTCACTATAGTTTCCTCACACCTTGAATGCAATTTCTGTTTATTTTCGTTGTTGCAGTACAATGAAATTTTGGGCAAAGGAGCTTCCAAGACCGTGTACGATAAGTGTTTTTTTTTTTACTCGTTTCTGTTTCGTATTTTATGCTCTTACATAATCTGGTAGCTATCGTGGATGGTAAATCTCTGAATGTAATGAATCTTTTGGATTCGTGTTTCTAATATTTAACCCATGTTGAGATATTTGTTTGTTTTTTTTGGTGCAACTACGTGTAGAGTTGATTAAATTTGATCTGTGTTGGTTGATGCAGCTATAGAGCATTTGATCAATATGAAGGGATTGAAGTTGCGTGGAACCAAGTAAAGCTTAATAATTTCTTGCATAGTCCGGATGAGCTTGAGAGATTGTATTCTGAAATTAATCTACTCAGAACCTTTAAGCACCAGAACATCATGAAATTGTTTGCTTCTTGGGTTGATACAGCAAAACGAAATATTAATTTCGTGACTGAGATGTTCACTTCTGGAACTCTTAGACAGTGAGTATACCTTTACGAGGTTTTATTTTACTTGCCATGTAATTTGATCATTGTCGGTTTTTTCATAATTTCGTTTTCTTTTTTACTCTTTGCTATGAAGATATACGCATAAACACAAGAAAGTAAACATGAGAGCTGTGAAGAATTGGTGTAGACAAATATTAAGAGGACTTCTCTATCTTCATAGTCGTGATCCTCCTGTTATTCATAGAGATCTCAAGTGTGACAATATCTTTGTTAATGGAAATCACGGGGAAGTGAAAATTGGTGACTTAGGCTTAGCTGCAGTCCTTCGAAAACCAGAAGAAGCTCATTGTGTTGGTATGTTCAATTTAATTCAACAATGTTCTGCTCGCTTTCTTATATATGATCACCTTATAAATTGAAATTTATATCAGGGACCCCGGAATTTATGGCTCCAGAAGTGTATCAAGAGGGATATAACGAATTAGTTGACATTTATTCGTTTGGAATGTGTATACTGGAAATGGTTACCTTTGAGTACCCATACAGTGAATGTACTCATCCTGCCCAAATTTATAAGAAAGTTATTTCTGTAAGTCTTTTCATCCCCTATTGTTGCTACTAATTTGATGTCTCTACATGATTAAATATCCGTATTCATTATTAGGGGAAAAAACCTAATGCTTTGAGCAAAGTTAAAGATCCAGAAGTACGTCAATTCATTGAGAAATGTTTGGCTAATGCATCCACAAGACTCTCCGCAAGGGAACTTCTAAGGGATCCATTTCTACATGTGGGAAATTGTGAAACTAATTGTGTGGCAATAGAGTGCCTCACGGAGTTGGATGATTATGCCAATCCAGCTATTCGCAATCCTCCACCAAACTACAAAGATGACTCTTTTAGTAACCGCTCCTCTAATGAGTACTCTATTCCATCAAATGTTCAAAATGGATCAAGTTACCAGCTACATGATATTGAGCAAAATGAGATTCACCTGTTTGAGCATAATGATGATGAACAGGAGGAACACCTTTCACAACTTGATATTACTATCAAGGGGAAGAAGAAAAGTGATGGCAGTATCTTCTTAAGAGTTAGAATTCTAGACAAAGAAGGTAATAACTCTGTAACAACTCTCTTTTAAATAAAGATTTTGTGTTTTTTTTTTTAAAATTGAAATTTTATATTAATTTTCTTACAGACGACAATTTAAGGAACATCTATTTCCCATTTCACGCTGAGAGTGATACTGCACTTAGCGTTGCAACTGAAATGGTCGGAGAATTGGATATAACAGACCAAGATGTGACTAAAATAGCAGAAATGATAGATGGGGAAATGCTAAAGTTGGTACCACAATGGAAGACAGGACCTGGAATCGAAGAAACCCCTCATTTTGACAATTCTAACCTTTGTCAGAATTGTGTTTCCACCCGCACATCAATTGGCTCCTGCGTACAAATGAATTGCGAGAAAGGTTGTGGTGCTAAGCATGGCCGGTTTGAAGAGTATACATATAATGTTGATACTCATTTTGTCAAGCCAACGTCCGTTCAATCTAATGATGATTTTTCTCGTGAATATTGTTGGGATCAACATGGAAGTGCTGAATACAGCGAAGTCGACTCTGGAGACCGCCATTTTATTAGAGAACCTGAAAATTTAGTCGACAAACCAACCAACTTAAATGATGGCGATTCTAAAAGTCTCTCCAAATTATTATCAGGAGTCGCTATATCTTCATCTTCTTGCGACGTATCTAATGATTATGAGTCTTAAATTAAGCACACTAAAGATGTTGCCTGTTGGTAGGAGTTTATGAAAATCTTAATTTGAGGTATGTTGTATAATAATGTTTGGTTTAAGATTTTAAAGTGTTACTATATATATTAATGTTAATTTATATTTTGTACTCTATATGCAGATTTAAATTTAAATTCAAATATTAGGTTGTATTAAATATTTTAGGTATGTTCTGGACATATTGATGCTGACACCATTGTATCACCAAATGTTGAATTTTGAGCAAATCAATCTGATGATTGCACAAATGCCCAACTTTGATAATAAAAAATGGCATTTTTCTATTTAATAATCATAGTAAATTACAAATATGTAAAATAATAATATTGCAAACTATATTCAATACTACAAAATGCTAGTTTTAGTTTGGTTCAACTAGATTAGAATTCAATTGATGCATGTTTTCAAAGTAATGAACTAAGGATTCGGTCTTCCCTTGCGATTAGCAAAATAAATCCAGATCTTAGTCTTTTAGCATATTACAAAGGAGAAAAGCATAGAGAGCATAGCATGGATTTTCCAGACATGTACATCGAGCCCAGGCGGGTGCATCTAAACATATAAATCTAGGAACACGTGAGTAAATCATACAGTAAAAAGTTCGCAATACAAAATCTAGACTATGTAGTATTACTAAGTATGTTTAAGATCTATATATTGCTTTCGTTGTCCTCCTCTCCTGGAATTTACAAGGAACAAAAGTATCATAGAGGCCGCAGTAGTGAGTAATCTTCGAGCAGTTCTCGCTCAGACAATGTATCATCTTCATTTTGAGGGGTCCATAATACCTCTACCGCCTGAAAGGCAATTATCGAGGTTAGAAGATTAAAAAAAACGGGCTACAGAGGTAGGAAATTTATGTATAGTCGAACTCTAAACTTACTAGCGTTCTACTTGAAGGGATAGAGGCAAGCACTTGCAAGGCTTCCTTTAGATCTCCACTATTATTAATGCTGGGCAATTTGTGTACTCCTTCAGCAGCCACCAAGATAGTTATCTGAAATTCAGAAAATAATGATTATCGTTAATTCCTATAACGTGCTTACAAATTACAATGACCAAAAGAACAAGTAGATATGCCAGTATTATTAGCCAACCACATGAGACTCTTCCAAATGTTTAAATGCGTCAATTTTATACAACTTTGTTCTCCTAATAAGTAAAGATGTATAGGATTCCTCGCAAGTAATACTTTACTTGGGTCTTTCGTGCGGACAATATTTCATATAATCAAGCAGGAATTAACTTAAAATGGACTCATAGATATTTCTAGGATTGTTATCTTTGCTTTATTCGTGTTTGGAAATAATTGAGATGGAAGCCATATTACATAAATTAGATTGGAGATGAAATTAAGGTAAATGAGTTAATAAGTTACATGACAACAATATCCAAATTAGATTGAAACTAAAATTTGTAGGACACAAAATATATAAGTATCCCTTTGGACTGCATGAATCAAACACCATATATGGCTGCATAAAGAAATTTGATTAGGTGAAGGAAGAAGATTTTAAATAGGTGAAGGAAGAAAGGGCGAGGAAAGGAAAAAGTGTGGCCAATTTTAATGATTTCAAGCCGAGGAAGTTAAACGAAGCATGCAACTGACAGAAATTAACGAGTCAATGACTTATCTCCTAAGTCCTACACATCCTCTCATCTTTTCTTGACACATTCCTTCTCTCACAAACTTCACTCTCTCTTCAATTCATGCAAGCAAATCATAGCTGAAGAGTTGGGTTGTTACTAGGAACAAACTAATCATAGCTTCCAGGGAAGCCCATTCCCAGCGCATCACAGCCTGGCTTGCCTGCCAGTGTTTATAACTTGTGAGAATCCGGATATTGCCTAATCGAAGACCTGGGTGATTTCTGGATCTACCCCATAAGAGGAAACTGATAATGCTATCATATGCTCAAGTCCTAACAACTAACACCATTACCATTTTGCCAAATGGCAATGTGTTTTATCGTAGTGCGAGTGATTAAAGACTTGGTTCTAAGATGACTCACATTCGCCTGACCAAAGACTTGGTTGGACATGTTTGTTTGTTTGTTAGTGTGAGTTAAAGTAATGTGGGCTGTTATGTCATCTGTTTTTACTTACTGAAAAATGTGAACAGAAAAAAAAAAAGGCAACAGAAAGCTAATGACAGTACTGGCGAGTAAATTGTTGAAGGCTGGATAGTCGTGCATATGACAACAATTGTGAAAGAAATTGAAAAACAAAGCCGATGAAGTTCTGGGAAAACAAACTATGGTCATATGGATACTCCAGATATACGGTAATATTTAAATTAATCATGTATATGCATACATTTCTTCCAAGCTTGTGTAACATACTTACATCTACAATTTAATATACCTACAACAGCAACGACACCTTCTAAAGTATTGTATAGAATTATGAAGTCCCTAACTTTATTTTTATATTCTCAAATCCGTAAGCACCATAATTTTACTGATTTTACCCTTGAAGCCCAAATCTTTATGAAGTTACACACACACAAACATACAATAATCAAGCAACGCAGGTAAGAAATGTTTGTACTCTACTTATGTTAAAACATAGTTTATCTATTACTCGAGTTGTATTCAAAATCCATGTGTGGCTAAGAACCTCTATATCCGATACACCAAGTTATGCTGTCGATATCGAACCAAGTACTTCTTTTTTTTTGCAAAGTCACGTAATATTTTAAGTATAAGTTACTGAATTGTGACCAAAATAAGACTTTTGAGTTATAAATGATATAGAACTTCGGCCTCTCTGGTGTTAGGACCGTTTATAAGTGATTCTGGGACTAAATTTTGGGCCAAGAAAAATGCAAAATTTTCAGAATATTGAGGACTACGGCACTTAGACATGTACCAGTGCTGGTAACTTCCAGACAAGTCTGGACTTGGGGTTATGTATTTTATTTTACTTTTTTGCTAATTAGACTTGGGGTAATTGTAGCACAGAAAATAACGTGGGCAAATGCTCCACGAGACTTCTCTGACCTAAATTTCAACATCAAGAGCATGTTTAATTATCCCTTTTAGCTTGTCCAAGAAAATGGAAATAGTAGCCAATGTAAACTCTAGTACTCTACAAAATTGAATGTAATTCCCATAAGTGATCAAATAGTTATAACTACATGACAATATTTATGTTAGGTAATTTTGATACTTTAAAAGGTAAATAATCTGCAATTCCGTTATTATGAAATAGTCTGCAATTCCGTTATTATGAGATGTAACACTAAATTTAGGACACAGCAAGGAGTATCCCGATTGATGGAGCTTATACATAGCGTTGAAGTAGGCCACAGGGAGAAAACATTAATAGCAGAACTGAAAACCATCGGAATAGGATGCAATTTTCACAAGGACTAGAACTGAAAGCCATAAACAACATTTTCAGAGTCACAAAGGAATTATTCTTACCACTATATACTCATTGCTGAATCCATTAGCTCTCCTACTCGTTGCACTTTGCTTTTTGATATTGTTTACGTTAACTAGTGTTTCTTCATCAAATTTTCCACGTTCCTCTATTGATAGCTGATTGAATCGCTTTTCTCCTTCATCCATGCTCCGCTTTACATCCACCTATAGCAAGTTGGATAAGATATGAATGATCACAACTCCATTAAATTGTAGCTCTGACCATTAACATGGGAAAAAAACATCCAAACATGGTAGCAGATATTTTTTGAGTCGTACGCATAGAATTCTCTACAGAATCTAGCTAGAATATCTTTCAGCGACAAACCACAGACAGGAAATCAAAATGCTAGCAGCCAAACGGTAGCAGATAGACTGAATATTGGGGCTGGAAATTAAAGAAAAATGGGCAGACCTTGTCAAAAGAAAATACAATAATACATCTACTATTTGAAAAAGAGTAATGAATTATTTCGCCACCATAATAAGTAGCATAGTTACATATATAAGATGAGTCAACTTACAGATGAATAAGCAGAGATGCAAAAATCAGGATGACGAAGCAAAGCTAGCATTGTCTCTGCAATGGAAGGAATAAAAAAATTGAAAACTGAGGCAACTCAATTAAGTCTTACATGCCAAATAACAGATAAAAACGATAATGCCACACTTCATAACACATACTGTAAACTAACATCTTAAAGTAATATGAAACGTATTCTGGATGGATATTTCATTATACCCCTTTCTGTTATACTGGCCCATAATATGAACATAAATCACATTGTGGCCTTCTCCTCGATCATTTAAGATTTTAAACAAGGTCAATCTCAATCTCAAGAGAAGCGCATCTCCGTGTTGTTATGATTAACAATACAGTTTAATATAAATAGACACACACACACACACCATAATTAAATATATAAATAGTATCATTATTATAATTAGGTTTATTACTTCAGTTATTACATTTCCAAATCCAACTCAAATATGTTGTCATCGTATCTCATCTGCGAGATATTGTGTTATGCTGTTGCAGCCGTCAAACACCATTTCATGAAAAGAAACGTGAAACCAAAATCTCACAAAAAAGAAGGGAAAAGCAAGGAAGAATCACTTTCCCAATCAGCAAAAGTGCAAAACAGGAGACAAGTGAGAGATATTAAAGGCTTCAGTGCAACTTTAGCCACCATTGGTGGATTAGGCAACAGCTTCTGACGGCATGTGGCTGGTCTTGGTCTCACCTCAGCTGAAAAGGGCACAAATGCCGCAGCGGCTCTTATTCAACCATTGGAGCTGGGGTCAGCCGAAAGTGTAAATTTTGTTGCTCTCTTTGCTTCCAGGGTGATGGGTGACGCCGGCATTCTGGCGGATGAGAGGCTACAATTACATTTAGAGAGTAGCTATTAACATATTTTGAATATTAATTCTAGTGGGCGTGGATGTTAAAAATTTAGTGTTGTCCAAGTTAAATTGTAGCTCCCGGCGTTGCCCGTCACTCCATCAAGGAAGCAAAAAGATCACACCCAGCAGGTGATTCCAGCTTAATTGATTAAACAAGAGTTGTGCAGTGTTATTAAACTCGAAAAGCGCAAAGGGCTCCTGGAGCTGAAGCGCAAAGTGAAGTGTGGGATTTCTTTAAAATGAAGCACACCATATAAATTAGTGTGTGGCTGTGTGTCTGTCTGTATGAATATGGCGTAAACACTTGACATGCTAATTGCTAATTAATAACTATAAACTCAGGTGCAAACTAAAGAGTTCAGAAGAACGAACTAGGTTCAAGTTTCATAATACTAAAGACATTGCGAAACTAAAGAGACTTAATTTGTACACCAACATCTTATTTGTAGTCAGAGTTTCCATTCTGAATCTTCATTACAGTTGTCATCGAGGCGCTTATTCTCCACGAATTCAATCTCCTCTAATTCTTCATTCTCATGTTGAACATCCTCACTTCTTGATACGCTTATTCTCCACGAATTCAATCTCCCTACTTCTTCATTCTCATGTTGAACATCCTCACTTCTTGATTTAATCTCCTTTTGTTGCATTGATCACTCTTGATTGTGACCTAGACCTATATAGTACTATGGTAGTATATGGCACTAGAAGCATTACAATAAAGCCCAATAAAGTGAAGTATATTGTCTAAGATTAAAAGATCTTGTTCAAATTTGGTCAAGATTCTCATTTTCAAAGAAATGCGCTTTTTTGGGTTTTATTTACGCTTTGTGCTTCACTAATAAGCGCGCATAAGAGATTCTTCTTATAATGCACTTCACTTTCTTGAAGCAAATCCAAAAGCATGCGCTTCGCGGTTAAGCTGCATTTTAAGCGCGCTTTTATTAACAGAGGAGCTGCTGGTATCTATACTCGCCCAAGCTTAGGTTTATGACGGGCCACAAACCATGTGAAACTGGAACATAATCCATTAAATACAGGCTCAACAGAGCCAACCAAAACCACATCTGAAGCCTTCAATATATCACTATCTCTGTTTTGCTATCCTTGTTTTCTGTTACATTATTGGTGGTGGCTTAGATTTCTTTCAGAGGTAATTGAGGCATCCACTGTGAGGTGTTTAGGTTAGAAAGATTTCCTTCCTTTTCTTTTCCAGGTTTTTTAGAGATTAGGGTTTCAGGGGCTACCAACTTTTTTTTGTGAAATGGTAAATGACGGCTGCAACAGAAATGTTTGAGTTGAATTTAGATATGTAATAGATGAAGTAAAAAAAAACTGCTGCTTAGATGAATATACACATATATACTATGAGTTCAACATAGACTACTTCAAATAATAGGGACAAACTTACATGCTGACTAATTAATATACCAGCTAGATCAATGAAAGGATCAACATTGACGCATTTGCATAACGAAAATTTACCTGTCAATACATAGCTCAAACCCTCTGGAGTAGATGTATCTGCACGTTCAGCAATCCGATTAAGATCTTGTTGCAGTGATCGTGCCATTCCCAACAAACCAACCTGTGAAAAAAACAAGAAGCAGATATAAGCATGTAGTTAGCCTCGATTATACTAACATAGAAACATGCTTTAAATTATTCAATCTTGTTTCAACTACTCAGCTGATGTAATAGCAACCTACAGTGCATAAACTATTTCAATTTAATACACGAGACTAGTTAATCATACTGCACTTGTGTAACCTTCTATAAATTGTACACTTTGTAAAATCTCATATTTGAGCTTCCATTCTATTTTGTGACCTCAATGTGTGCTTGTGTCTCGGCTATTCTAACATACAATTCATAAACAAAAGCTACCTGAAGCTTCAGAACACTAGTTTTCTCAGTTGCAGTAAGCAAACCATCATCAGACCGATCAGACAAGAACCCCGAAACCAACACAAACGCAGCGAAACCCGCCATTATAAAAAAGAAACTCGACCCAATCCCAACTGCAGGTCCAACATAAAACCCTCCACCGCCAAATGGTGAAGGCCCGAAATACGGAGCAGACGAAAAACTTCTCCCGGAATCCATTCTCGGAGTAGAATAACTCCTGGAAGAAGACATCGAAGGTCTCGAAAACGACTTTCCCCCCATTCGCCCACCAGAAGCAGCAAGAGCATTATTAGGATCAGATAACAACAAAAAACCCAACAAAACAGCAGTAATTGCAGGCTTTTGTAAGGACTTAAGGGCTTTAATGATGGTTTGAGCTAGAATCTGAACTGGGTTTTGTTTATTTAATGATTTTAAAACACCCCTTGTGGAAAGATCATTGAAAGAAGAAGGGGAAGAAGAGCATTTGATGTGAAACTTCGGGGTTTGAGTGAATTTAAGGTTGTGTTTGATGAAATGATTGGTGGGTTTAAATGAAGTGTAATGAATTGGGAAAGTTTGAATTAAAGGGTTCCATTTAAGGTTTGATTCAAGCAAGAATGGACAGTTCATTTTTGATTGAATAGTGTAGAGATTTGAGGGAGAAAATGAAATGATAGAGGATATTATTATGGGTTTTGTGAGGGGGTGTATATTTGTGTGTGTGTGGTTGTGAAAGGAGAATCTCGACGGCTGGGCTTCAACAGCCAGGAATCTTATCTCGGATTGTACTTTCTTTGTGTTGTGTCTGTTTTCAGATCACATGCACGTGACCAAATCCGAATGGCGCGTGATTTGTCGCATGGAGGACTGTTTAGGATTTCGAATTGCAGGTGAAAGCCCAATCTGCTGTGTGGCTGCTTGTCGGCCCATAGACCAACTTTGATCGCCTCAACGGGCAAAACGGGCCAGATCAGACCGGACTTTTTTCGGACCTGATATTTTGGATTTTTTTTTGTGATAGGATCCGATTAGGGGCTTATAATTTTTTGAACATCTCTAATTGAGATAGGTATCTCTAGTTGAGATAGGTGATTGGTAATTTCTTAGATTACGAGCTAGTAAATTTAAAATTATTAAGTCATAAGTTAAATGAAAAAAAATTAAATTAATAGTTGTTGAATAATTTTGTATTATGAATAAATTATGAGTTATTAAAAATGTAAAAATAAAAGTAAGTTTAATAAATAATATATTTGAATGATAAAATTAATTTTTATCAAATTAAATTACAAAAACAAAATAAGTTGTTCAAAAAAGTATCTTCGACCAACTTCTAGCTTTAATTTGTTTTTTCAACTTTAAATCATTTTCTGATTTATTACACAAACAGACATTTTACGGTTTAAAGTCAAAAATCACTTTAACTCATGGCTTTAAACTGTAGCCAAACAGGCTCTAGTGTTGCGCATATTATATTTAATGAAAATTATTTTATATATGATAAGAGTGGTAATTAAGTAAATTTAAAAAATTGATATTTAATATGAAAAAATAAAAAACATTTCAAAGAAACAATTTTAATACGATAAAAATGTTATTTTCTAAAAATTTATAATAAATATAAAATTTAGATTAATATTTTATTATATATGTTTAATATAATATGTGTTAGGAGCTTACCAATATTGAATTTTTTTTAATTAGTTTACTATAAATATTATTAACTAAATTTGTGATATTTGGGTGAAAGCCCTTAATAACATAATCACAGTTGACATTGCCCAAAATAACAATTGGCGGAAACAGTGCCCGAAATACAGACTTGCATACGCATTACTACAGAGATGCGTAGGTTGTACACGCATATTTCATATGTGTAAGTCGAAATACTTTATTATTTTTATATACTGGCTACGCATTATAAGGATGCGAGTACCAGGTACACGTATACGACAAGTGCGTATACTCCCTCATACGCATATTTCACACGCATACGCATATTACGCGCAGGTCTTTATCCTCTTCTTACCGCCCCTGCCCTGTTAAATTTTCTTCAAGGCTCGATCTGACTTCAATTAAATTATATGATACCTAAATACATATTACCTCATTTATAATGTCTCGACTTCTCGAGACACCAACAGAAACAAGCATACTATTTCTTCTTTACCACCATATCCAGATAAACTCAACACCCACTTAAGCCATCATTGGCTATATTTACACACGCAAGCACACACACTTCTTCTCACACACATACACAAGAAACCCAATTAGGTCAGCAAAACACTCCCACACTGACTAATCAATGACAAATCTAGAATTAGAAGCGAACCGGGAGAGGGGTTGGATTGTGTATACTTTTTGTGATGACTGGTAAGTGGTAAATGAGTTGTGAAGGGGATAGATCTTAGAAAATATGCAAAGAAAATGCTCTGTAGTGTAGTGTATGAATATTGTGGGTTTAGAGTATGTGTTATGTGTTTTGTTTGGAACGGGTTGGGTTAAAATCTATATACGCATATGTCGTATGCGAAGTCAAGCAGGTAAAAAGGGCACCCCAACGCCAAGTGGTATTTTGGGCAATTCAATATTTAAAAAATGATATTTTGGTCATTCTCTCGTGATATTTAGATTGATATACAAACTTTTCATAATTGAATTTGAGTTAATAACATGAATATTATACAAATATAAAATGGGTGCAAAATCTCGAGAGAAAAAAAGGATAATCCATGGTGTCTGTCCCTTGCAGAGAGAGGGGCCGACGTTGAATACAAATTTTGAAAATATTGGTCGGAAAAACCGCGCTTCGCGGCGGCGTCATAAACTTTTAAAAATTCTGTCAATTAAATTAAGAAAATTACTCGGTCCTTTTTAATAAGTCGTCCTTCCATGAAACACGTTTTTTTTTTAATATCAAAATCTCAAATTTAATATTTGTGTTATATATTAATTTTCATGTTAACATACTTTTTTTCTTAATAAGTCGCTCTCTCGTTGAAAAAATACCTCTGTCAATTAAATTACAAAAATAACTCGTTTCTTCCTGGTAGTCGTCCTCCCATTGCAACATGCTTTCCTTTTTAAGTTCAAAATCTCAAATTTAATATATTGAATATTTGTCTTATAAATTAATTTTCATGTTAACATACTCTTTTCTAATTAGTCACTCTTTCGTTAAAAAAAATACATTTTACTTTAAATATAACTTTTAACCATATGTATTTCCTATAATTCGAACTCTTCTCCTCTATAAATTCGTACACCTATTATACTTCGAATAAAACTTTTAATTATGTCTACAAACACCTACTTTACTTCTAATAAAAAATTTAATTGTATGTATTTTTTATAAATTCGAACTCTTCTACTCTATAAATTCGAACATCTATTCTACTTTTAATAGAACTTCTAATTTTATGGCTTACCTATAAATTCGAATTATTCTCATTTATATATATTAAAATTCACACTCATATTTTACTTTCGATAAATTTTTTAATTATACATGTCTTACAATTCACAAACACCTATTATACTTCTAATAGAACTTTTTTTTAATATGTATTTCTTATAAATTCAAATTTTTCTATTCTATAAATTCGAAAACTTATTCTACTTCCGATAGAACTTTTAATTATATGTATAACGTATAAAGTCTCTATAAAATCGAACTCTTCTCCTCTATACATTCGAACACCTATTCTACGTCCAATAATAGAACTTTTGATGCAAGTATCTCTTATATATTCGAACTCTTCTCTTGTATAAATTCGAACACATATTCTACTTTAAATAGAACTTTTAATTCTATGTCTTACATATAAATTCAAATTATTCTCTTTTATAAATTCGAACACATATTCTACTTCAAATCAAACTTTTTATTTATATGTTTTCCCTATTAATTCGAACTCTTCTTCTCAATAAATTCGAACACATATTCTACTTCTAATAGGTTGAAGGATATTTTTCATTTATTATTATTTAAAATTCAAAAATTCTAAAAAATTAAAAAAATAGATTGAGACAATCTTAGAGGTGTCATCTCACCTTCCGCGTATCCTCCTTTATATTGATAGATTGATTACAACCTTTTATGAATTTTGACTCATAGAATTGAAAACATCAATTAAAACATAATAGGAAACAATGTTTAAAATTTTAAGTAATTTATTTGTCAGGTGCCTGAGAATTTTTACAAATTATTCTTAAAGAATATGTGTATAATTACACACATTTTGTCAAATCTTTGTAAACAGCCGCTAATAATTTTATTTTGATTTTTTCTTTTCAAATTTTGTGAACTCCTAGAGAGAAAATCACTTATATTTTTACTAATTTCATATGATACAAAAAATTTCAAAATACCTTAGTGTGAAAATAATAAGAATACATTTCAAGAAATCTTTATTACATGTTCATTTTTTGTGCTCAGCTTAAATTCACTTTTCTAATTTTTGCATCTTTTAAATTAATTTTACAGTGAATGGTTATGAATATTGGATAGAGATTAAAAAGCCAGTGTTCATGCAAATGGTGGTTTGTTTTGACATGGAGAATGAGACAGTTCGAGAGATTTTGATTCCGCCACAATATGCTTTTGATAGCTCTCGGTGTCATATCTCTAGTATTAATCTTGTTCGACATTTTGGTGAAGTAGTACTGTTTGTAGTCTATATAAACAGGAATGCAAATACATTTATTTATGACATACTGGTACAAGAAAAAGATGGTGAAATGAACGAGTTTTGGACGGAGAAAGTTACAATTGATCTTAACAAAGTTGGTCAGAATTGGTGGCCCATAAGTTTTACAAATAATGGTGAAATAGTTCTGATAAATTATGATTATGATGATGAAATGAGATTTTTGTCCTATAATCATGAGAGGAAAAAGTAACAGAAATAGTCGATAAATTGGATAATTATTTATGGTATTAGGTAGACTTTGAAGATTCGGATAATCCTAATCCCTAGATGCCTAGATTGGATTATTGTTAAGTTACTGGATGTCCTAAAACCTCAAAGTATGGATGTTTATGGGTTGATTAATCGGATCAAATCGATCCAATCTAACTTTATTTTTGGTCGTTTAAATCAATAAAAAAAATCCGAAACTTGGTTGGGTTAAAAAAATTTCAACCCGAATTAAATGGGTTGGATATGGGTTCTATGTTTTTTCGGTCAACCCAACCCAACCCGATTTACATTACAAATTTTATTCAATAATTTAAAAATATATTTATACTAGCTTAAAACTTGTGTGATGCACGGATTGTTAATTGTTATTTTATTATTATTATTTTAATTGTATTTGTTAAAAAAATAAGTAGGCATGTTAAAATAGCTAAACACTTTTAATTAATTAAAAATATTAAAACAAAATTTAAAATAAATAAGTAAGGGTTTGCTCGTTATATTTTTGGAAAAGGAGGAGTTTTAGTATGGAAAAATAAAAAAATGTAACACATATTTAGTTTAAAAAGGTAAATGCCCGTGATATTTTTGAAAAATGAGGTTTCAAAATTTAATAATTTAAATTATTTAAATACGTTTTAAAATAAATAAGTAAAGGGTTTGTCCGTGATATTTTTAGAAAAAGAATGGATTTTAATGAGAAAAATATAAAAATTAAATTGAAAAAGGCAATTTCCCGTGATATATTTAGAAAATGAGGGACTTTGTTAGAAAAAATCTATAATGTGTTTTAGCTGAAAAGGTAATTGGTTATAAATAGGTATTTGATTATTTATATTTTAATATTTTTAGTAATTGCATTTATTAAGAAAAATAAGTAGGCATGTTAAAATAGGTAAACTTTTTAAAAAATAATTATAATATTAGGTTTAAAAATAAATAACTAAAGGTTTGTCCTTGATATTTTTGGAAAATGAGGGGTTTTAGTAAGAAAAAATAGAAACACTAACATGTTTTAGTTAAAAAGGGTAATTGCACTTGATATATTTGAAAAAGGAAGCGAATTTGTTAGAAAAAATAAAAAAATAATGTATTTTAGGTGAAAAAGGTAATTGGTTATAAATAGGTAATATTATTATTTAATAATATATTTCTATAAATAAGTAAGATTAATTAAGTAAAACACGAATTTAAGAAAGGACAATTAAGTAAAATCACAACGTACCATACTGACCGACCAAACTTTTAATGTTTCGTCTATTATATAATAGTATTGATTTTATATATAACTATACATTAAACGTTATCCTCCTTACATTTATTGATATATGATTACCTTTTGTGCATATACGTGTGATCTACGACATAATTTACATTATTAAAATTATAATATTAATTAGAAGTAAATATTAGCACCAAAATCGTAAGTTATACATACTTTATTTTCATTTAAATTTTCAAAATGAGTAATGTTATATAATATTGAAACTCTTTTTTATTAAAGATTCAAGCCATCCAAACCGATCCAGCCCGACCCAAACCGATGTACGATGGGTAGTGTTGAGTTACGAATGAAATTTTTATGGGTTGGGTTAAAAATTTACAAACCGATTTAAATGGATCGGATTGAAAAAACGCCTCCAACCCGGCCAACCCGACCCATAAAACACCCTTATCTCAAGGTATTATCAAGATCATATCATATATTCAACATCCCCTCTCACTCGAAGGCCCATTATTTTCGTCAAGGAGTGGATCACTAGGTGGTTCGTGCATTTTTTACCCTAGCGTCCGGTCCAATTTTCAATTACTAGGTGGGGATCTCGTTCCTTTTTGGACCCACCATAGCACACATTTTTTTTTCAATTACCCGATGGATATCTCATCCCTTTTTGGACCCACCAGTACAATTCAATATTTTCAGTGAATGAGAATATTGGGGGGTGGCGGGAGTCGAACATGAGACCTTCCACCAATCTGAGCTCTGATACCATGTTGAGTGATCGGTCTATCTAAAACCTTAACATATTAGAGGAAGACACTTTCCAATATCTTATATTGTTATTCTAAGACTCCACCTCACTCGAAAACCTATTTTTGAGTCAAAGAGTGAATCACGGATATCCATTTTTTGGACATAATTATGCCTTCGTGTTCATAATACTTATGAGAATATTGGGGTGGCATGACCTTTTGTATATCATGCATATGATATGCAGCCTATGTTCGTAGATTCTTTTGAGGAGAACTTGGTTTTGCTTGGCGACACCACATTGAAAGATCGACGTAATTCTTCGAGAAACTGAAAGTTTTGGATGTTTAATTGGTTTTAAGAAGGGGTTTGTGATATTTGTTTCGGTGGCAAAGTCACTTGGATGGAGACAATTACAATTTACATACAGTTCATACCTCTGTGGCTCTGCGTGGTCACGCACCTACTACCTACCTCCTCTCTGTTTTTCATTATTTGTTAACATTTCTTTTTTCTATCAAAATAAATTTGTAAAAATTTGAAAGTTCAAATCTTGCACTCTGGTATCACTATAGTGTCGTACAATAATAAGCATGATAGATCGACTTCAGTCTGAAGATTATGTGTACAAATTTTGAGTTCTGGTCGAGTAATTGATAAATGTGATGATCGATCAATCCAGAAAACGTAAATGTAGAAAACTCCATTGATGAAGAACGAATACAAGCTTTTACTAACTGACTATTTCTGTGACTCTATTGTTTTTCCATACTACTAAAACTAACTACAAGACTACAAGAGAAAGGATTATATACAAGACAAGACAAAGTTTGTTATGCTGATGTGGACATTTGCTTAGCTGGATAACTAACTTCTTAGCTGGATTTAACAAGAAAAGATTCCCTACATTGCTTAACCATAATCTCCAATAGTAATGCTTGTTTATAATGAGCATTTATATAATTGAAAGTAGGAAAAAATGAGTCTTTTGTGTAAAAAAGCTAGAGTGGATAAATTGAGCCTGAAATGGAACGATCCCAGCTTGTTCAGGACTCACCACTATTCTAGCAGTCAAAGTTTTAAATAAGAGGTTTGTTTTTGTAAAAATCGAACCCTCACCATTATAATTGAGTTATGTTCGGGTTGAATTGAATAATTAAAAGAAAAACAAATTTAAACTGTCAGATTTTCTGGTACGAGTTTTGGTTTAAATCGGATATCGAAACCAACCATGGAAATCAGTCATACAACTGAGTACATGGTGTCCTCAGTTTCAGCCATGAGGGCAGTAATAGTTGCATCCACTCTCTGAATTGTTTTCTTTGACACTTCATCACTAGTAGCTAAGTGAACAGAAGTGCTCACCACAACCATGGATGACAAAAAAAATATCATTCTGCAATAGCTAAAATTGACAATAAAATATTATTTTTTAACAAGTCGTAATGAATTTCTGTGAACACAATATACCTTGACGAGTTGACATGATGCTATTTCAGCACTACAAATGAACCCTCCGTGGTCATTATCACGACGACGGTAGCTGAAAAGAATCACAGAAAATAAAAATAAAACCAGGAGGAACAATATTAAACGCATACCGTATTTAATAACTTCCCTGACTATTAACCATTTTACAACACACTATTAACCGTATGAGTTTTGACACTGTTGTAGTAGTTCCTATCTGTTGGAAAGTGATTCAATCCCGCATCAAAACTAGCTGCTCATTTTAAGTTGTACATGACAAATTTTGAGTTATTTGTGACCTCGGCACGGAGAGAGTACTTAGACTTTAGCTGTTGAAGGAGTGTTATGAACATGAGGCAGGGGAGACTTCCTTGTCGAAAACATAACATTGAAATATTAAAGACCAAGAGCATCTCTAATAGGGTGCCAAGAGTGGTGCCAAATCCCATGTGGCATGGCACTCTTGGGTGCCTCCTATTAGAGTTACAATGGTGCCCCAGGGGTGTCAAGATAAGTTGCCAACTTTTGACACAGCACCTCCTCTAATTGGAAATATCCAAATACTTGAACTAAAAGTATATATTGCACATACCTATTACATTATAACTAGTTTTATAGTATTTATTTGGGAACCATCTAAGCATCTTACATGGGGTGCCAACTATTGGAGTTGAAGGGTGTTAAATGTGACATAAATAGAGGAAAATTAAAATATTAATATTTATAATGTGTTGAAAAAGTTTGGCACCCCTTAGAGCATTCACATTGGAGACATCATCCCCATCCCCAAAAACATACCAAAAATAGTAATTCCCTATAATTATCTCCAAATTTTATTTTCCTCTTAATAGTTTTTTACATCCTATTCCCCGTCTTTATCCTTATATTTTTTTGGAATTAAATTTTCACTTTCTCAATTCATTTACAATTTGAACTATCTAAACCATTTTGTCTTATCATTATTTTTGTTTATATCAGTTCAAATTTTAACGATCACCTTTTTTAGTCATATACTCCCTTCAAAAGGTAACAAAACACACATTTCTTTGACATACTTTCAGTTCTTTCAGAAATCTTGTTTTACTTATAATGGCTCGATCATTTTTTCGTAAAGTATTAACATACTTTTCATCAGAAGATGATACTGATGTTGAAAATGAAAGGCCTCCCGAGCATATGCAACGTCGTAAGTTTATTCGCCGGAATCATAACCAAGGGCATGAGCGCTTATTTCGTGATTATTTTGCAGAGGATCCAGTATATCCCTCAAATATGTTTCGAAGAAGATTTCGCATGAGCCATCCATTATTTCTTCATATTCTAAATGAGGTAGAGTCTTATGAGCCGTATTTCATCCAGAAAAGAGATAATGCGGACGACTTGGTTTATCTTCTATGCAAAAAATAGTTGCAGCACTTAGAATGCTTGCCTATGGGGTTACTGGAGATTTTATGGACCAATACATATGTATTGGTGAAACCACCGCAATGGAGAGTCTAAAAAGATTCACTGAGACTTTAGTAAGTGTCTTTTCCGGTGAATATTACGGTCTCCAAATGCTAATGATATTATCCGATTCCTTGATGTTGCTGAACAAAGAGGATTTCCTGGAATGCTCGGAAGCATTGACTGCATGCACTGGAAGTGGAAAAACTGTCATGCGACATGGAAAGGTATGTATTCTAGCCATATACGAAAACCAACTATTATTTTAGAAGCAGTTGCTTCATATGATCTCTGGATCTGGCATGCGTTCTTTGGTATGCTCGGTTCACATAATGACATCAATGTGCTAGAGAGGTCTTTTGTTTTCACTGAACTTGCTCAGGGTCGTGCTCATCCCGTCAATTACACAATTAATGGCAACTACAATATGGGGTATTATCTAGCGGACGATATTTATCCCAAATGGAAAACTTTTGTGAAGACGATTCCATCTCCACAAGAAAATAAGAGGAAAATTTTTGTGAAGGCACAAGAAGCCGCAAGAAAGGATGTTGAGCGTGCATTTGGGGTACTTCAGCAACAATTTGCTATCATTCGTGGACCTTCCAGGATGTTTAAAGTGAAAGAGCTCACAAATATTATGAAAGCATGTGTGATTTTACATAATATGATCATTGAAGATGAACGTAATGACAGTGAAAATCACCAAATTGAGTATGATCAACTTGATGATGGCCCTCTGGAATTGTCACGCAATCATACAACGGAGTTTGCATAATTCATTCAGCGTCGTCATCATATTAGAGAGAGTTTTGCATATCACCAGTTTCAAGAAGATCTAATTGAACATCAATGGCTATTATATTCTCAACGTTAATGTTTTTTATGTTTAAGTGCACCAGTGTTATTGTAACTCAATCTGCAGAACGATGTTCTGTTAATGTGCACCGCGATTATGTTTAACTAGAGTGGTTCTGTGATTTTGATTATCACTATGGTGATATTCGTATTCATGTAGATTTTTAAGTTTGTCATCAATCTATGATGTTCAGTTTCTGTTTTGCTGCAAACCGCATGAGGGATCAAGAAACATAGCAGTTAATGAGTTAGCACCTGAATGTTTAACTAATAGCTCTGGAACAGCCTTTACAAACTAGAGAAAATCAGGTGCTTGATAAGATATCATACTAAGCAAAATATACTCATGGGTTGTATTTCATGTTAGTCCGAATCAGGTACATCCGTGTTCCATAATTTCCTTCTATAGTTGTAGGAAATATAGACGTTGCATCTCTGGCATACCACTCACGTTCATCATCATAATGCGTTGATCTGATTCTTTCTTTGCAAGTTTCACTTTCTCACATTCTAACTTCAGTCTTGCATACTCTTGACGCAATTTTGTTTCCTTTTTCTCCTTGTCATACTTCATTTTCTCAGCCTTTAGACGAAAAAATTCTTTTTCCTGAACACGTGACTCCTCCAAAAGAGTATACTTTAACTTTCGGAGTTGAACACTTTCCTCTATTTGCTTATCTAAAGCCTTTCATTTTCCTTTTTCAGCTTTCCTTCCAATTGGTCGATCCAATTCAATTACATCATTTTCAAACACATTATCCTCTGTAGTTGTTGAACATTGAGTGGTGGTTGAGATCAGGGATGGGGATGGAGATGGAGACACCATCTTTCTTCGCTTTGGATCCTCTTTAGTGGTATGTCCAATCCACTTAGGTTGGTTCTTTAACATGTGATAACAATGTTCAAATTGAAAGCTGCACTTCTCTAGAGATTGGTACATAACTTTAGCCTTGGCAAACTTGCACACAAACAAATAAATTAATTCTCAAACAAATAAATGTTATAGTTGCAAAATAAATAAATTGAGTAAAAAAGAGTAAGGTATAAAACTACCTTGTCCTGCTCAGTCATTCCACTTTGATTTAATTCAACAACTTGAGCTAGTTTCCCACAAAATTTATTTGTTGCCTTCTCTATAACTGACCATCGATGTGTTAAAGATTTTATAGTTCGTTCATTAGTGGTTTCTTTATATTGCTGAAAGTATTCGAAAAATTTTCCCCATAGTTGCAAGTGCTTCTGGTAAGTTCCTTGAACAACATCAATACTACAATTCAACCAAGCAGAGAGGAGTAATTTGTCCTCTTCGGGGGTAAAATTTACTCCCCTGGCTGGTTTTTTAGTAATGATTTCTTTATTATGAGGAAATGGAGGAGAATCATCATTTGTCCTAGGAGATGTTTCATTTTGCCAAATAAATGTGGAATCGAGTACATGATCTTGATTTAAAAGGTCAGTAAAATACCCATGTCCAGGATCTTGTGAATCCATTCCTTCCCTGAAAACAAAATTTTTAAAACAATTTGAACTCTTAAATTACTTGGTTAAATAAAGATGTTAAATCATATAACTGAGTATACAATATCAAAATCAACTGATGTATATACCAAAATAAAATTTGTCTAATACAATCACAGAAAGAGAAAAAAGGGAATGTGATTGAGAAAACAAACCTTGACATTAGAGTGAGGTGAAGTTTGCTTGATATGGTGGAGAGGTAGACATTGAAGAATTTTTCAATAGGAATCAGTAAGGTATTTCTGGTGTGAAGATTGAGAAATAAAATTGGTGTGAAGATTGAGAGATAAAAGGTGTTTTCTACAATAAAATAAGGTAGGATAATATCTGGCGGGTAAATATAGTGTGTACTTGACGGTATTTGGCGGGTGACGTGTAAATAGGGATCTACAATACAGCCCTAAAAATGAGGGTTTGGTTTTAGTCCCTAAAATTAAACCCCATTTTAGGATTCCGGATGTGAGGTGTTTTTTTGGATAAAATGCCATAAAAATCCCCAAATTATAAGGATATGGATTCCAATGTGAATGCTCTTAAGGGTGTCTTTATTGAAAATGCTCTCATCATTGAAATTCAACTTCCGGGTTGTCCTAAAAAATCCAGAGTGTCAAATGGAGTGTTTTGATTTGAGGATACATATGAATATACGCGGGTCCCTATTATTAATTATTATATCAATCAATTAGAAAGAGACACATGACATTAGGAACACTTTTATGAAGAATTTTTATGATTTCTTGGCATTTTTCTTGTGTAAATGATTGGGGTGGGGGAGAGATCTGTGTGCGATGATTGTTGGGGGGGGGGGATATGGTATGTACGTGGAATTGGATGTTTAGGGTTTTCGATATTTTTTTAGTTTTTAATATTGAGAATTTTAATGGTAAAACTATGGTTTGTTTTTATCCACGATGTTGAGTTTTTAAGAAATAAAAAAAAACGTATTTTGGGAATAAATAATTTGAAACTGGAAATGGGTTTTGAATTTGTGTGATCTGATGAAAGATCTATGAGGTGAAAATCTCAAATTAAGATTATAAAATAATGAAAATTTTAACAAATTTTAAGAAACTTGAATTTTTTGAAGTCAAATTAACTTATCATGGATGACAATAATTATCGATGATGATGATGAATTCGATGTTGAGATCATCGAAATATTAATGTTTTATTTTTAATCTAAATCAATTAAAATGTTTACAGAGAAATGAGTTGAAATCCGCATGCCCCGGGTCTGGGCAGGGGTGAATATCGGGTAGGTTGGCCGGTTTTGAATAGTGAAACCAAACAAATCATAATATCGGGTTTTCAACTTTTCAAATCATAACCAAACCAAAGATCATAACTTTCAAAAAAAATCAACCTAATTATAACGGTTTGGTTTGATCGGTTTCGGTTTAAAACCAATATATATAGGGTAGTGATCAAATAGAAACTTCTCTTAAAATAGAAACTAGAAACTACTTTTAAAAAATTACATTATGTTCCTTCTATGCTCAAACCGTTCAACAAAGTACCAATGGTTGTCGGCCATGACAAAATTTCTGGAATTTTTGTGAACATCACCATCTACAACATTCAGCCTCTCAAGAATTCTAAATTGCTCAAGTCAGCTCTGGAATTTAACCCCATAGTAAAAAAAAATTCTCATATTGATTAAGTTCTGGGCAAAAATGTAACTATTGACTAAATTAAGAGGTTGTGTGGCTAGTTTGGGGTTTAGCTTAATAACATTTTTTTTCAATTAGAATTTCTTGTGCGGTAAGCTGTTGAATAAGGATGAGTTAAGTATGGTGTAAGAAGAAATGACAAGTGTCAAATACTCGCTAAAAGAACTCTTGAAAAAATAATTCAATATTACTCATCAAAGTTCAATTATGAAAGAGATGTTGTATCGTTCGAGCTGCTGGCGTCCTCACGTGATAACTTCTTTTTTAAATACTGTTTTTTTTTTCATTTCTTAAATATCACAGAGAATATGAAAATGGATGGACAAATAAGAAGGTAGAGAACAATGGTATCATACGCCATTATTTTTGCATCGAGGACCCATTCGACATAGAAATTGATATTGGACGACGTTTGCAGAAGCTAAATAGTGAGCTGATGGTTTCAAGTTTCCACAAAGAATTTACAGTTTTAAATGAAGAAGGAATTGAAAGTCTTTTTGAGACTTACAAAGATATAAGTAATTCAAAAGAGAAACATGTTGTTTGGGCAAAGCTCAAAAGATAGAAACGCAAGGAGCTACAAAGAGTTAATAGGAAGGAAAACATGGATTGAATACGTCTAAAATTCAATTAATTTTTTTTTAAAAGTAACTTGTTCAGTTCTGGTGCCAAAACTTGTTAAATTCAATTCAGTTGGACTTGTCTAGTAGTAACTTGTTAAATTCAATTCACGCGAATAAATTATATATTTTTTTAGTAACAACACTAACACATTGATTTTTCTTGGGCATAAGTTCAAGCATAATGTCAAATAATGTGTTTTACAAAAAAATTACCGATGCATTTACGCAAACATTTAATTATTTTGACGAGCTCGATATTTCGAACCTTAGATAATATGTTTATGGAGAGAGAGATAATTTTATCAATTTATACTTCGAATCTTTTCGATCTTTTCTTGTTGAATATAAACAAAATAGTTATTTCATCCAAATAAAATAGTATAAAATCATATAGTTCTTGTGCATCAAACCAGTTAAGATTAACAAAAATAATAATCATTTATTTTTCATATAGTGAACTACTTTGGGGGGTTTGGTTCATTATTAATGAGTCTGGTTAATGGGAATCGGAATCCTAAATCCAAGTGATAGTGTTTGGATTAACAATTTTGTTGTGTCGAATGAGAACCTCAATCCCTCTAGGTGGGTAAATCAAACACATCCTACTCCTTGTGTTTCCATTTCAAAAATGTCTAAATTGCCCTTGTACTTATTAATTTTTGAAAAAAAATGTTGTTGATAGGAATTGAACTTAGGTCTCTATCTTTACTTGAACACCATCATACCACTAGGCCACTCAATCTTAATTGTTATAAATCATACACATACTATATGTGAGTGTGTGAATAAATCAAAGAAATATTTGGTATTTTGATAACTAAGACATATTAACAAAATTTAACCATTTTTTTCTTTTATACTTTTACTGATTTATATTATATTATTTTATAGTATAAATTAGTGATGTATGATATGTAATCAACTCATACATTTTTAAATCGTTTAATTTAGTAAAGTAACATTATTTATTAGTATGTGTAATACAATATATTGATAATTGTAATATACTAATTAGATATTTATAAATTTTTAATATATCTAAATTCATTTTAGTATTACATAGTGGCATGACATTGTCATCCCGTGATAGTTAACTTACAACAACTATTTCGGAATGAAATGACAATTATGAATATGTGTAAGATAGAGGACCAAGCTACAACATACTTGCGTCAATATCTGTTATTTATAAACTACATTTTGAATCTTTAACATCTTTAACTAGCTCTTAGACAACATATTAGGTTAGGGTTTACGGTCATATCAACATCAGAGTAATCTTTTAGTCAGTTATGAATTCAGATATTTTATTCCGGTTTAGGACAAATAACAACGAAGTTTTATAGAAAAATTTAAGGAGTGGGGCAGGGTGGGGGCGAGGTCAGTGTCTTCCCTCCCTGACCCGCCCCGAAATTCCCCGTTCCTCATTCCCCCCCCCCCCCTCGCTCCCCGTTAGCCGATCCCCGAATGTAATAAAACTATTATATTCTACATAATAATATATTTAAAAAATATTAAAATTAGATATAACTTATGTGTTTTTGTAAGTTCAAAATATTTTAACCTTTTAATAATTAAAATTTTATATTAGTATACATGTATTCTTAGTTTTATCTTTTATTTAAACTATAAATAAATTCTATTAAAAAGAATGTTTACTATGTGACACGGAACTAAAAAATATATAATATACAATATGATTTATTAACTATTTTTTAAAAAATATTTTACAAAACATTTATTCATTTATTTTAAAAAAAGAAAGAATTCCTTCGCGGGGATCCCCTTACCCCGTTTGGGGCGGGGATGGGGGAGAAAAAAAGTCCCCGTTCGGGGATCGGGGTGTGTTCCAGGAGCGATTTCGGGTTTGAAAATCGATAACGGGAATATTACTTCCTAATGCCATCCTTACCAACCTTCGGTCGACTCCTACTTACAGTCTAATAGAATAGGCTGCGAGATATACCATATACCTTTTATAAAAAATGAGACAAGATTTTCATATCGTATTGATAAAAAAACTACGTACAATCCAATTTCCAGAACCAATCGCCCAACCGAGTGAAGTTGCACAACTGTTTGACATTTCACCGTTGAAACTCGTGGTAGGACATCTGTATCATCAGGTTTCAGTTCTTCATCTTCGAGCCTAGACCCACCAATTACGTATACGATACGAAAACACGACACAAAAATATTGTGTTTGTGTTTACCTTTGCGATATACAAACATGAAAGTACACGTATAAATTTAGTGCCAGTTTTGGGTTTATCTACGGGTACACGAAACGAAAATACACAAAACAAATAAATAATTAAATAAATATTTTAAAATATTTAAATGCAAATTATCACTAAAAATTGTACATATAATTTTAAAATAATAAAATAGAAAATAGTTTCAAATTTAGGTTTGACAGATTTGACCAAACTTGTGTCATTGTGGCTTAAGACTCAACTATCAAAAAATTAACGAAAAAAAATTAATATTTAATTGTTATGTTTTTATTTTTATTTAAAATTACACGAAATACGACACAACAAGTACCTGACACGAAGGTACACGAACACGTAATTACACGAATGCTTAATGGATCGTGTTTGGATTTAGCATTCATGTACACGAAATACGAAAGTACACGGAACGAACGAATTGCTAGGCCTCCGAGCCTTTACTACCAGAAAAAATCAATAAGAACCGTTGATCTTAAATTAGATGAATGAGAACCGTTAGATCTAATATTAAAATAATTTATTTTAACAATATAAATAAAACATGAGTAGATTTTCTAAGTTGACTATAATTCTCGATGTAAAAATTTGTACAGTTAAACCTCTTTAAAGTAATAGCCTTAGGACCAGGAGAAAATATTATTTTATCGAGTTTAATATTTTATCGAGAGTAAAAATACACTGTTTGTATTATGTTGGGACCGAAAAACAGATATAATTTTAACGAGGTTATTACTTTATCGATCATTACTTAATCGAGCTTCAACTGTAACTCTAATTCTAAGTTGAGTAGACTTATTTGATTGTTGGTCTATATTTCAATTCTAAGTCGAGTATGTTTTTTTATTTTAATTCTATTCCTAAGTTGAATAGAACTAATGTAAAAAATCATCATTTTTATTCTTTCTTAAGTTTCGGGGTAGTTTTGTTATTTCTACCTATTATATTATTACATTCTATTCTATTATATAATACAAGTAAGAGCGATAATCAAAAAATGCTACTATAGATCTCAAGATTAAATCAAATTATATTCTATTATTTAATAAAATTAAGAGGGATAATAAGAGACTACGATAAAGGGATCAATTATTATCTACTACATATTAAATAATTTCTTTTTAAAAAGAATGCATAATAGAGCGATGGTCGGTCAGCATTCTTTTTCAACTTGGAGAAACTTGGGATTCATCTCAGGTAATTTTTTTGAAATTGTATATACTAGGTTATAGCCCGTTGATATGGTCAGAAAAGTAATTATAGAAATATAATTGACTAGTCAAACAAAAGGCCGGTATTTAAGGCCCGACACCCTAATTATTCATTAATTTCGTAATTAATGAATAGGGAAAATATACAGCTCATAAAAAGAGTCCAAATTATGGCAAACTGGTCAAAGAAGGATCCAGAATCCCAATTAAAGGCAATTAATGAGTCATAACCTTTATCAACAAGGAAAAGAATTCTTCATCAAGAAATACAATACTTATCCAATATCAAAAATAAGACTTATTCGCTAAGTCTCCTAAACGTACCATAAATACAAGGCTCCAAACGCCTATATAAGGACCCTGATCCTACAATCAGAACTACGTCTTTGGCTTGATTCTCAATAATAATTTGAGATACGTAGGCATCTTGTGAGGACCAATTTAGTCCGGAAACACGAGTGCAACCATTAAAGCTCGAAGCTCATTAATCTTAGCAGCTAATATACAAGTACGTTTTTTAATCCACAACATTTGGCGCCGACTGTGGGGAGACAACATCAACCATGGCAAACACACGAAGAACAGCTCGAGATACTCAAACTCCTGAGGATCGCCCTGTCACCTCTGAGGCTGATACTCACGGAAATCAACCACCGCCAACTACTGGCATTGAAGGGGCGAATATCCCCACCAACACTCAAGGACCGGAAATCCCGATTTCTATTGAAGGGACGAATCCCCTACAGATGGTCATTCATGGATCTAATCCACAACAGACCGTTCACCAGCAACCAATCACTACCTCCCCGCTGCTCATGAATGCCCCGAGGAGCCTTCAACTCCATATTACTGATCTCCCTCAATACGCGAATCAGACTTTGGGGATGCCAAGCTATGGCATGCCCCCTCGACCCCCAACTGGTGGTAGTGGAGCTAATCCAATCTACCATGAGGCATATGTGCCCCCTTATATTCAAGGTCTGGGACCCCAAACGAGACAAACCCCTTTGATTCAAGACTTTTCGGGTCCCTATACCGAGGACGAGAATTACTCAACAGGAGATGAGAGGGACGTTGCCCCAAGAAGAAGACGTTCTTCCCAAACCAATCGGGAACAACCCCAAACTACTAGGGAGAAACTTGCAGTCCATGAGGCAGAGACTGCAAGGCTAAAAAAACTCCTTGCTGAAGAAGAGGTCGCTCAATCTCGGGGCCGAACGACTGAAGGGATCCCGATAATCAACTTGGATTCCCCGGCAAGAAGGAGCAAAAGGGCCGAAGCCCCAAGGGGTGATCCTAGTGTTCTGTTGCCCCTAGGAGATCCTGACGATCCTACACCACCATTCACACAAGACATCATGAAAACGGCTATATCCAGAAAATTCAAGATGCCGACAATCAAGGCTTATGATGGAACGGGGGATCCCGCAAATCATGTAAGGACTTTCTCCAATGCACTGCCGTTGCAGCCAACCAACGATGCGGTCAAGTGTAGGGCGTTTCCGCAAACCTTGGCAGGCATGGCCCAACGTTGGTATAACCGTCTACCTCCCAACTCTATTGGGTCGTTCAAGGAATTGAGTAAGGCTTTTATCAATCAGTTCATTAGTGGAAGGGTGCATGAGAAAAGCTCTGCATCGCTCATGGCAATACGTCAAGGAAAGAATGAAGCCCTAAGGGACTACATCAATCGATTCACTCGGGAGGCTTTGAAAGTCCCGGACTTAGATGACAAAATGGCTATGATAGCCCTGCAACAAGGAACTACTGATGACCACTTCAGGAGGTCATTGGCTAAACATCCACCAGAGAGCATGCTGAAGCTCCAAGATAGAGCCGGAAAGTACATCAAGGCTGAGGAAAGCATGAGGAAGTATGAACCCACCGCTGGCGACAGTGGAAGCTCGAAGAAAAGAAAGGATGTTCAGGAGTACGACGTCAAGGAAAATTTTCCCAGAACGTCAAAGGATTCTGATTCTCCACCTAAGAAAGGTAATTTCGGGCCAAAGTTTACAGAATATGCAAGATTGAATACTCCCAGGAGTCAAATTCTGATGGAGATAGCCAAGGAAGAAGATCTCAAATGGCCAAAGCCAATGAGGGCTGATTTGTCCAAACGAAACCAAAATCAGTTTTGTCGGTTCCACAAAGAAGTCGGTCATGACACCGACGATTGTAGGCAATTGAAAGATGAGATTGAATTTCTGATACGAAGAGGAAAACTCAGTAAGTTCACTAAGGATGGAAGCCAAGGGAGCCAAATGGGAAATTATGAAAGGAAGGATTATGACAGAAGGGACAACGATCGAGATCGGAATCCCAAGCCCCGAGGGCCAGTAATCAACATGATTTTCGGAGGGCCAACTGCTGCTGGGTCCTCCCGAAACTCAAGAAAAGCTTATGCCCGAGAGGTAATGATTGTGGTTGGAGAAGCACCAAAGCGTGCCAGAACATAAGTGTCAATAGGCTTTAATGATTCAGACTTGGAAGGGGTGAAGTTCCCCCACGATGACCCTCTAGTCATCATACCTGTGATTGGAAATTCCGAGACAAAGAGAGTCCTGGTCGACAATGGAGCCTCAGTGGACATCTTGTTCCACGATGCCTTTATCAAGATGGGTTACACTGATTCTCAGTTAACACCCTCGAATATGCCCATATAGGGATTCAATGGAGTGGAATCAAAGGTGGAAGGCACCATCCAACTCCCAATGACAATGGGGCAAGGGTCGAATACGTCTACTCAGATGTTGAATTTCATAGTTATAAAGGCAAATTCGACCTACAATGTGATCCTTGGAAGGACGGGTCTTCATGCGTTTAAGGCTGTCGCCTCATCTTACCATCTGAAAATCAAATTCCCCACGAGGAATGAGATTGGTGAAGAACGGGGAGACCAAAAAATGGCTAGAAGTTGTTATGTAGCCGCGTTAAGGCCTGATGGAATCGGGGGGCAGGTTCTCCCAATTGAAGATATGGATACAAGTGACAATGAGGACAGAAGAGGGAAACCAGCTGAGGACTTGGTCCCTATTCCCTTAGTCTCAGGTGAGCCAGAGAAGGTGACATATGTTGGAGCACTACTACCTGAGCCATTGAAAAGCAAACTCGTATCTTTTCTTCAAGAAAATAATGACGTTTTCGCTTGGACAGTAGCTGACATGCCTGGGATTGATCCCCAATTGATAACTCACCAGTTGAATGTAGATCCTGAAAGAAAAACGGTGAAACAAAAGAAGAGAAATTTTGCTCCAGAAAGACAAGAGGCCATTAAACAAGAAGTTGAAAAGCTTTTAGAGGCCGGGTTCATTGAGGAAATCCAATTCCCAGAATGGTTGGCTAACCCCGTAATGGTCAAAAAGGCCAATGGAAAATGGAGGATGTGTGTGGACTTCACTGACTTGAATGATGCATGTCCTAAGGATTGTTTTCCCTTACCAAGGATTGACGCATTGATAGATGCTACAGCTGGACACGAGATGCTCAGCTTTATGGATGGCTTCAGTGGATACAACCAAATCAAAATGCACAAGGATGACATCTCCAAGGTATCATTCATCACTGACTTTGGCGTTTTCTGTTATCTAGTCATGGCATTTGGACTTAAGAATGCAGGGGCAACCTACCAAAGATTGGTAAACAAAATTTTTGGACACCTAATTGGAAAAACCATGGAGGTCTACGTAGATGACATGTTAGTCAAGAGCCTCGATAAGGCCGATCACATTGAGCACCTCCGAGAGGCATTTGAAGTGCTAAGGCACCACAAGATGATGTTGAATCCAGCTAAGTGTGCCTTTGGTGTAGGTTCGGGAAAGTTTTTAGGCCTAATGGTTTCCAAGAGAGGAATCGAGGCCAATCCCGACAAAATCAAAGCAATTCTAGACATGGAACCACCAAAGACTGTCAAGGATGTCCAAAAATTAACGGGAAGAGTGGCTGCATTGGGAAGATTTATCTCCGAGTCAGGAGAAAAGTGCTTATCTTTCTTCAAAGCACTTAAGAATGTGAAAAACTTTGAATGGACAACTGAGAGCCAAGAGGCCTTTGAGGCCCTGAAGAAATACATGGTTGAGGCACCGCTGTTAGCAAAACCCAAGCCAGGGGAAATTCTCTATCTGTACTTGGCGGTCTCTAGCACAGCCCTTGGAGCCGTTTTGGTAAAAGAGGAGTTAAAGGTTCAGAAACCCATCTACTATGTGAGCAAGATCCTATATGGGGCAGAAATAAACTACTCAACGATTGAGAAGTTTGCCTTAGCCTTGATAATGGCCTCAAGAAAGCTACGCCCTTACTTCCAGGCTCACAAGATAGAGGTCTTGACTGATCAACCTCTAAGAAACATCTTGCATGGCCCTCAAGTTAGTGGAAGATTGATCAAATGGGCCATTAAATTGGGTGAATTCGACATCAAGTATAAGCCTCGAACGGCCATAAAAGCTCAAGCACTTGCTGACTTCATGGTTGAATGCACCATTGACAACCAAGAAGTCGGGGGGCAGGAAGAATAATGGAAGACAAGAAAGATCAAGAAATGGACTTCAAAGAATATTGGGTGCTCTATTTTGATGGAGCATCAAAAACAAAATCAAGTGGAGCCGGTTTAGTGCTAAAAAGTCCTGATGGATTTCTCATAGAGTATGCACTAAAACTTGACTTCCCAACGACAAACAATGAGGCTGAGTATGAAGCTCTGATAGCTGGCTTAGGGCTGGCTGGAGCCTTGAGGGTCAAAACCCTGAAAGTATGTAGAGACTCGAGGCTAGTGGTTTCCCAAGTAAATGGGGAATTTGAGGCCAGAGATGAAGTCATGGCCAAGTACTTGAAACTTGTCAAAGCCATCATGACACAATTTGATGAATGCTATGTGGAGCACATTCCAAGGGAAGAGAACGTGAAGGCTGATGCCCTGTCTAAGTTTGCTTCTTCTGAAATTGAAAACTATGCAGGGAGTGTATACTTCCAAGTCTTGAAGACCCCAAGCATCAACGGAAAGTTGGTAGCACCCATTGATGTTGGCAGCTGTTGGATGGATCCCATCAAAGCTCATCTGGAAACTGGGTGGCTACCCAACGATACCTCAGAAGCACGAAAGTTGTATGTGAGAGCACTAAGGTATGCCCTGATTGAGGGACTCCTATACAAGAAGTCTTTCATCATTCCATATCTGAAATGTTTGAGACCTCAAGAGGCAGAATTGGCCCTAAAGGAAGTGCATGAAGGAATCTGTGGGCAACACTTGGGGGGCAGAGCCCTTGCTCATAAAGTCACCCGCCTAGGTTTCTATTGGCCAAGCATGCTTGCTGATGCTAAAAGCTATGTAAAGAAGTGTGAACGGTGCCAGAAACATGCACCAGTGGTTAGACAACCACCAGAGATGATGACATCCATTAACTCACCTATCCCCTTTGCTATGTGGGGAATGGATATACTTGGGCCATTTCCAATGGCAAGTGCTCAAAGAAAGTTTTTGATAGTAGCAATCGACTACTTCACCAAGTGGATTGAGGCTAAACCCTTAGCCAAGATAACCACCAAGCAAGTGATGCACTTCTTCTGGGAAAATGTGATATGCAGGTATGGAATTCCACGAGTCCTGGTTACGGACAATGGAACTCAATTCAACAATGATGAGTTCAAGAAATATTGTGATGAGAATGATATCAAGTTGCGCTTCACTTCTGTTGCCCATCCTCAAGCAAATGGGCAAGCTGAAGTTGCAAATCGAATTATCCTAGATGGACTGAAGAAAAGAGTTGAGCGCTCCAGAAACACTTAGGTAGACGAATTGTTCCCCATACTGTGGGCATATCGTACTACTTGTAAAGTCACCACTGGAGCTACCCCCTTCTTGCTGGCATATGGGGCAGAGGCAGTGGTTCCAGTAGAGATTACTCACACATCTCCAAGAGTCGAGGCTTATGAACCAGAAGAAAATGAAGAAGGCTTGAGGCTAGCTTTAGATCTAATTGACGAAGTTAGAGATGAGGCAAACGCCAAGATAGTTGAACATCAAAAGAAGGCATCTTTCTACTACAACCTTAGGGTTAAAGAAAGATTCTTTCGTCAAGGAGATTTGGTTCTCAGAAAGATTGAAGCATCCGGAGTTGGACAAAAAGGGAAGTTGGCCCCAAATTGGGAAGGACCATATCGCGTCAAGAACGTATTTGGTCGAGGCTCATACAAACTAGAAACCCTTGAAGGGCATGAGGTGCCAAGGACTTGGCATGCCTCCAATTTGAAAATTTATTATGTTTAAGGTGTTTCCTAGGAGGACTCACTACTATGAATAAGGTTTGATAAAACCAACCCAAGTTCTTAAACTTGGATACTATGTAAGGGTTGATCCCATTTTCAAGTTATGAATAAATTCAGTATTTTCATGTTTTAAAGCTTATATACTATGAGTGTTGACAAACATTCAAGAAGCAAGAAAAATAATACAAGCCATGAATGGCCACCAGATATAAATAAAAACTTAAATAAGAGTTAAGTTAAGCCCGTAGGCCAAAAGTACATCAATACTGGTACAAGCCAAGAAAGGCCATAAACAAGAACTACAAAAGAAACTACACCTAATCTTCCTTGTCCACGTCCTCCTCCTCCTCCTCCTCCTCTTCCTCTCTAGAGCGAAGGGCAGCATCATCAGCCCCGGCAGTCTGACTAGGTGAAGAAAGGTGATCCAGGTCTAAGATCCTGTCATCCTCCTCCATCTCGTCCTCTCCAGCCAAAGCCACCTCCAAAGGAGTAGGAAGGTGAGGGCTTGGAAAATCAGAAATAAGGAGAGAACCAGGCATCTTCTCCAAAACAGCAGAAAAAGCGTCATCCCATCCCTTAGTATACTGAACTGGGAAGAGGAGCTCGTCATGCTTATCAATCAAGTCCTCGTACTCCGTGGAGTCAAGGTACTCGTCGATGAAGTCATCCTTGCCTTTCCTCAAAGACACCAGCTCAGCCTGGGAGTCAGCCAACTCCTTCTCCTTCCTGGCCAAGGTAGCCTTCAGTGAGCCCACCTCCTCTTGGGACTTCTCAAACTTGCCTTGGTTGGCCTCAGAAGATGAGCGCCAAGCCTTGGCTTGAAAGAGAGCCCCTTGGTAGTTGGCATTAACCTACAAGCAAGTTACAAGTCAAATACTTAAACTTGAAATACATTATTAACTACAAAGAAAAAAGAGGAGAAATACTTACAGCAGCCATAGCTTGAGATCCAGCATGCTCCACCCCCTCAATGGTGGAGTTGGAGACAAAGTCCTTGTAGTCACAAGGAGTCAAAGAATGGTAGGACCACTCCACAGCATGCTTGGACACTCCCACCACAGTGTCCTTCTTCCTAAGACCCCAGTTGGGGCGCCAAACTGAGCTCCTGGCCGAGGCAGGACCCTCAACATCATCAGTAAGGTCCACATGGGGCCTTATAAAAGCTGGAACACTGGAAGCACGAGAGTCCTTCCCTCCCAAACGTTCCCTCTTCATCCTTGCTGTTTCCCCATCTTCGGGCTCGTTGGTCTTATTAATAAAGACCGCAGCTGCAAAAAACACAAGGAAAGAAACAGTTGGTATAAGACAATCTTAAATAAACAAAGGAAAATATGAGGTGATAATTACCCTTATCAGAAACGTTTGAAAGTCCCAAGGACTTAAGCTGGAACTCGTCCAGGAGCACCCAAGCCAATGTGGCATAATCATCCTTTGTGAGCTCAGCATATGCATGGGCCTCCTCATCATTCAGGACGATATTACTAGGGCTACCATCTGAAATCCTACTAAAGGAACTACGAAAAAGGGTGCCCCAATCCCCTCCTTCCCAAATCAAATACATAAACTCCTCTTTCCATTTGGGGTTGTTATCTGGAATAGATTTGGGGTGAAATATGGGGGGAGTGGAAGGACAGTGGTTGATATAAACCCAACCCAAAGTAATGGCTGAGCTATTCTTAAATTGGAAAATTTTTCTAAACAAAGCTACAGACAAAGGAAAATTGTTCTTCAAACAAAGGACAATGAAACACATAATGATTCTCCAGGCGTTTGGAGGAAGTTGGCAAGGGTTGATCCCAACATCAGCCAAAAGCCTGGGAATAAACTCATGGAAAGGGAACCTGAGTCCCGCGACAATGGCATCCTTGTAAATGCATAAAACATCAGGACGCCAATGGCAAGAACGGTCCCCTGGGCCAGCTGGGACTAACCTATAAGGGGACTTAACCCTATACATTTTGTTATAGTCCCTAATTAAATCGATTTCATGGAATTTGTTACTACAGTCAAAAGAATCTAAGTGGGACACAGAAGGATATTCATCACTACGTTCTAAAATCATATCTTGAAGTGACATATGAGAAGAACGAATGATGATACCTCTCTTAGAAGCTTTGTTCATTTTCTGGAGGCGTTGAGAAGTTTTGTCAAACATCTTCAAATCTTCAAGAGAAATCCCAGAAAAAAACCCCAGAAAAATCTTCAAATCTTCAAATCTTCAAAGAAATTCTCAGAAAATCTTCAAAGAATCCCAGAAATCTTCAAGGGATGAAGATGAAAACCCAGGAATCTTCAAGGGATGAAGATTTATCCCAGAAAAACGAGATCACCACCGTACAAAAACTCGCCGGGAATCGCCTTACCACGGAATAAAAGAGAGAAAAAACTATGAAGACTAGAGAGAAATTTTCGGAGGAAAAGAAGTATGAAGTGAAGAGAATAATGAAAAATCACTCTTATATACACAAGATGACTGGAAACCCTACCGGTTAAGGAAGGGCAACCGTCTACAGCCAGTAAGGCCCATAAAAATCCATTTAAGGATTACAAAGGCAAAAGCCCAAATAAATTAAATCTCAGGCAAAATCGAAGCCCAAATCAAATAAGGCCCGTTAAAGCCAAAGGCTGGAAAGATTTAAGTCCAAATTAAAATTGGCCTATTCAAAATCCAAAAATAAATCTTGGAATAAAACCAAGGTAAAAACAAAATCGAGGTCGAAAAGACCCTTGATCGACATTGAAGGCTTGAAGTCGAAAGTATATGGGAAATTGAGGTCGTATCACTCGATCTCACTCCTAAATAAAGCTAGAAAATTAAAGATCTAAGGTCTAAAAGACCCTAAATCGAGGTCGTACGGCCCAAGTCGAAAATACACACGAATTTGAGGTCGTATCCATCGACTTCGCACCAAAACAAGTCAAAAATTAAAAATTCCAGGTCGAAAAGACCCTAGATCGAAGTCGAGAGATTGAGATCGAAAATACATGGGAAATCGAGGTCGTATTGAACGACCTCGTACCAAAATAAAGTCAGGAAATCAGAAATTCCTGGTCGAAAAATGGCTAGTTGAAGTCGAAAATGAGGTCGAATAAACACGAGGATGAAATCGAGCAAGCGAGATCGAAAATGTATGGGAAGTCGAGGTCGAAATATACGACCTCGTACCGAAACAAAGCCAGGATAACTAAGAAATCCTGGTCGAAAACACATGGAAATGAAGTCGACACGTCGAGGTCGAAAAAAGCTTATGAAGTGAAGTCGACAGCTTCGACCTCACAATCAATCGAGGTCGAAGATATACTAAAATCGATGTCGAATGATCCTAGTCGAAAATGGCTGGAAAAATGAGGTCGAAACAAAAGACCTGGAACTAGAATCGAGGTCGAAAAATGGATGCTCGAGGTCGAAGAGTTCTAGTCGAAAAAGGCTGGAAAAATGAGGTCGAGCCCATCGACCTGGGACCAGAAACGAGGTCGAAAAAAGGATGTCCGAGGTCGAATGATCCTGGTCGAAAATGACCGAGAATCTGAGGTCGAATCCTTCGACCTGGGACCATTCCTGGTCGAAATCCTGGTCGAATTCCAGGTCGAATTTGTACTGATTCCTGGTCGAATTCCAGGTCGAATTTGTACTGATTCCTGGTCGAATTCCAGGTCGAATTTGTACTGATTCCTAGTCGAATTCCAGGTCGAATTTGTACTGATTCCTGGTCGAATTCCTGGTCAAAAAATGACCTAATTTGAAGTCAAAAATGCCCTACAAAATGGAAAATTTTAGGAAAAACACGCTATAACTTCTACGAAAACCCCAAGGAGATTTTCCCAGAAGTTGGGGGGCAAATGATATGGTCAGAAAAGTAATTATAGAAATATAATTGACTAGTCAAACAAAAGGCCGGTATTTAAGGCCCGACACCCTAATTATTCATTAATTTCGTAATTAATGAATAGGGAAAATATACAGCTCATAAAAAGAGTCCAAATTATGGCAAACTGGTCAAAGAAGGATCCAGAATCCCAATTAAAGGCAATTAATGAGTCATAACCTTTATCAACAAGGAAAAGAATTCTTCAGCAAGAAATGCAATACTTATCCAATATCAAAAATAAGACTTATTCGCTAAGTCTCCTAAAGGTACCATAAATACAAGGCTCCAGACGCCTATATAAGGACCCTGATCCTACAATCAGAACTACGTCTTTGGCTTGATTCTCAATAACAATTTGAGATACGTAGGCATCTTGTGAGGACCAATTTAGTCCGGAAACACGAGTGCAGCCATTAAAGCTCGAAGCTCATTAATCTTAGCAGCTAATATACAAGTACGTTTTTTAATCCACAACACCCGTGCTACACACATGGTTATTTAAAAAAATAATTTAATTATAATAAATTAAGTAATTTTAGATTTAAGATCAAAGGTATAATAACTGTTTTGCATTAAATGTTAAGATAAATTCGTTCAATTTTTTTTATCTATATTTTGTTATATATGTAACATATATTTTAAGATAATTTACATTAAATGCTTAACAAAAATTAAAAGATTAGTTTATATTTTAATTAATGAACTTACCATAAGTATTATTATGGTATTGATGATATTCAAAAATTAAATAGAAAGTTTCTATAATTAAAGATGGGTCAAAATAAGTATATGAATATTCTACAAACCTAAATATGAATAACAAGCTTAAAATGGATAATTCATTGGATCAAATCTATATATTAAAATGTTATCTGAACCTAAATATGGATTCGAACCTAAAGTATGGGATATTCACAAATTTATAGGAGTAATATATAGATATAGATAGATATAGATTTGTGTGTTTGAAGTTAAAAAAGATTTTTAAAAAATTCTATATTTAAATAATCTTTACACAATACCGAGAAGACTGGTTCAGTGGAATAAGACTTCAGAACTTAAGAGCACGTGTTAGTTTCTTCCTGGTTTAAATCTTTAAATTCATAAAACTGAATTTGGACACGTCATTATTGTGTTTTAACCGCTGTTCTAAAAATCTCGCTGACCAATTGTTGACTGCAAAAATTGGATTAAATTGTCAAAAATAGACTGAAACAATCAAAATCGGTCAAAAATCTATTTAAATTAATAATTGTTTTATAATATTATCGAGCTAATTAGCAAAAATAAATAAAAATTAGTTAAAATTTAAAAAATATTAAAAATTAGAAAGGTGGAAACTTGATTTAAAAAATAAGAAAAAAAACATTATTTTTGTTTATATAATTATTATTTTAGATGCCTAAATCATAAATTTTCTTAATTTTTACCCTCAATTGATCTCTAATTCAAAGTTAGATCTTGAAGATTTTATTTATTACAATTATATAATATTTTAAACATATTTACGTAAATATATGATAATTATATATATTTAGTTAAAATAATAAAACAATTATATACAAAATATAATTGTATATGACAAATATTAATAAAATTTATTTTGATTAATGATCTTATTAATCATTTCGATTAATCTCAGTTATCTGACTAAGGCATGTGCTCTGCATTCACCGGTTAATTCCCGCATTTTACAATACTAATTTTAAAGTAGCAATGTTACTGTGCATTGCTTAATATTCATTACCCATATTTACAATTTGTTGTTATGTACATCTATATATTCTTAAAGCATGATCTCACCCGTTTAGCAATTTACCCAATGGGTAAAAAAATTTGACCAACTCATCCAAAATATACTTGGTTTTAGTTGTTTTTTTTTTTGACCCATGGGTTATCCATATTTTTAACCCATTTGGTAAACAAATTACCCATTTAATGACCCATTTATACTATTATAACAAACTAGCATATCTACGTTGATATCATCTTCCTTAATTTAAGCAGTTTTCAAATTTGAACTTTTCTCTCAGGATAATGATAATTTCACTAAATTTATTAACAAATCAATACAAATCAGATTGACCCGAATATAGATGGTAATACCCGATCATTCTTAATTTTTAATACTCATCTGTCAATCAATTATCCTAATTTAACCCCGTCGGTTACTCTAACATGTTAGACAGCTATACTACTTTTTCAAATTTTGATTTCAATCAGTTTCGTATCTTTCAAAATTCAACTCTTGATTGATTATACGTACATTTTATTCAAAATTATTCAAAATTCTCTTTCTTCACCCATGTCTTCGATATCTCTTTTTCTTCGTGATTCTTTTACTGATATTTATGTTAATTGTGTATATATGTGTCAATACGTGTATATATATGTGATTATTAGAGAGATATCGAAACTATGAAATCCAATACAAGAGATATCGAAACTATGAATATCTAATCATATTTTGATTTTGGCTTTTCGCAGAATGATGAAAGTGGAAGAAAGAGCAATTGTTGGAATTTCGGAGTTTTGATCTTACACGCAGGTTTGTAAATATGATATATAAACATTTCTACAATATTGGGTATTTGTTTGATTACATTCTTCCAGATTTTATACAAAAAGATAATCTAAAGGCATGTATATATGTAATTCATTGTCTTCAATATGTGTATCCCACTTTGCTAATCGAAATATATGTGTTTGATTATCCATTTTATCCTTAATATTGGTTTCGAATCTAATACTTCTCTTCTCTCTCATTTAAATGTGTTAATATGAAATCAAACCAATATCGAAGGTTTTCCGCTCCTCCATCTTCTATCCCTCTTTTGGTTTGAATTTGCATATGATAGAAACAATTAAACATAATGGGTTTTTTATATCTTGGTTTGTTGACGTAGAATTACATATTTAAGTGCACATTACGTGTTTGATTTAATGTCTTAATAGAAATCTGGATTCTATATGTTGCATTGCATCTATGAACCATGTTTTAATACAAGCACATGTTTTAATACAGGTACAACTGATCCCACAAAGCGGCATGTTTCTGGGTTGTTTTATCAAGTTTTTTTTCTGTTATGGCGAGTTGCAGCAATGCTCTATTGTGGTCTAGCTGGTGTTTAGATTTTCTGGAGTACAACTCACAATTTATATATTTCTTATTGTTTCAATGTTCATACAGATACATCTCTTCAGTGGATTGTGTTTGACGTAAAATAAAGACACAAATTGAGGTACCAATTACCACGCGCCCACGCAATCTAGAGGCATAATATTGGTGACTTTACGGTGGCATAATATTGGTGACTTTACGGTATAGTTCAATAAGTAATGTAGTATATATACGTGCGAATGCATCCTCCACGCAATTGAGAGGCATAATATTGGTGGCTTTATTGTATTTTATTTTGATGACCTTTGTTTAGTGGGTTCCTTGGTTTCAATTTTTTAGGAGTAATCAATTAGTTTATTGCTTATACCAGTAGATAATTAGTTTAAATGCTGTGGCTTCAGGGCATTTCAAGGACTTAGCATAAACGAATTCAGTGGCCTTGAATTTGACTGTCAGCATTCGTTTGATATACAATCTGGCGAGCAGGTGAGCAAGAATGATTTCCTTTCACAATAAGATAAGCATGCTAAATAAAAAAACAAGGCTTTACGAAAAGCTCCTACAATGAGATGAATGTACCTTATGATATTCATCCCTAGGCCGAGTTAGGTTGTCGAGTTTTGTTATCTTTCAGATATTAGCCTAGCACGTATTGAAGTACATAAAGAGTTCATAGATTATCCTTTAATTTTCATTATTGTGCAGCAACTGGAGAGGCTATCATTTGGAGGCAGTAATTCTGATCTGAACGTGATGACTGCTGTGAAAACTAAAGCGGCAAGCACTGAATCATGGGTTTCAGATGATCCCTTCGGCAAGTAATGAAAAAAACCCTACGGCCATCATTTGGCACTTTCTTGCTGATGCCATGATTTTGCCACTTTTTTAGGGTTGCTGGTCCGGACAATTGGTGCCAGATATGACACGAATATTGTTGTCAGGGGGGCCGGTCAGCGTGTAAGGTGCTTCTGTAGAATGTCAAGATGCAGGTCGTCGGTTCCGGACGTGTCATTCTGTCTTCGGACCCTCATGAAGTCATGGATAATGACACTACTGTAAATTCTTAAAAAGCCTGATGCAATAACTCAAGCCTGCAAACAATGTGAGTTTTCTGGGGAACCTAATCTAAATAGTTAAGGTGTCTTTGAATGCACAGTTTGTTATAGTAGTATATAAATTTATCAGATCATTGTTTTTGAAGCAAAGTTGTTAAGTAAATAGACCTTTACCGCTAGGGTTTCTCAAAACCTCAGTTTATCGGATTATTAGTCAAATGATGAATGTATGGTGCAAGCATGAAGTATCAAAGTCTAGAGCCTTTCAGAAAGTGATTTTTTGAGTAATATATGATTTTGTTTTATAGGACAAGTTTTTTTAATATTGCTTACTCTGCGGTTGGATTATTCAGAATAAGACCTGTGTGGTGCAAATCTATTGCAAAAAGATGTGTAGGAAGAAACAAGAAGAACAGAAATGGTTCATTTGGTAGAATAGTGTTGTCAGGAATTTGGTTAGTTCCATATCTGTATCAGACTGTATGTATTGTATGAATATATAATGATTTTGCAGGTCGGAATAATTTTCTCATCGGAACCTTTGAAATGATGTTTTACTCTGCTACTGCAATGAAGTGAGGTGACTGCTTCAGCTCTCTCCTGTAGTCCAGATGTGCAGTAAGCCCTTATAAGGAGGGCATAAGTATCTTCAGTAGGGATGCACCTTGCTTCAAGAAGTTCTAAATATATGGATTCTGCCTTCTTATATTCTGACTTTTGCCCATAAGCATCTATAAGCAAATTGTAGCAGATGATATCAGGCTGGAAAGAACAGTTATTGAATTTGTATTGTGCAAATTATTCAAGATCCCTCAACTGCATAAAATAGATTAAAGTTATTCAAGAGTTATCATTAATATGAATGTGATCTGATCTTTATCAATGTCGTGTCAGACTAAAAGTGGCATAATACGGTTACTGTCAGATTGAAGGTTCTCCTTAAGCTAGGTAGCAACTGATGGAATAGTTAGGTTTCTTATGCAGACACAAACCTTTTGAAAAAACACCAACAACGAGACATGGAGGCTGCAGTACTCAGAAAAATGAGGCCCAGTCATATCTACTCATCCCCAGATGAGAGTTTGATTTTCCATTTTTACTAAATCCAAATGTAGGAGTACCCATCTACACTTTGAGGATCAATGTATGTTAGATATAATTGCTAATGTTTGTTTATCAGTGTTTAAGCAACAGGTACTGACAAGAGTTTATCAGAAGCCAGTCAGAGTTTAGTTAAACTCTGACAGGGTAAAGAGTTTAATTGAAGCCGGTCAGAGTTTATTTAAAGTCTGACAGGGTGATAGTTGAATTAGCTGTCGGTGCTGAATTGAAGATTCTAGAAGCAATATATTCTGAAGATGGAAAGAAGCAGAATATATTGATACAGCTAAGGATACGGAATAGAAGAAAAGAAGCAATCCTTAATTGATAAGTTTTGTATAGCTAACTTGTAGGAATATCAATTAGATAAGGATTGTATGTAGCTGTGTACTATAAAAACACAGATAGGTTATCCCTAGAAGGGACGCGAATATTGATATATTATTCTTGTAACCTAGAAGCTCTTTGTGATTCATTAACATCATAAAGAGAGAAGCTGTTAATATAAATACAGTTTATTGATTCATAAACAGTGTTCTTAATTACCGTTATTCTCATACATACTTGATTATATTGTGTATTCGGCCTAACAATTGGTATCAGAGCCAAGGCTATTTAATATATACAGTTTTACGATTCAAACACAGTATTAATCATGTCTGAAGAAAATCAAACTGCTCCTAAGGCTGAACAGGTTAAGCCCAATTCTGTGAGTCGATATGAAACAATCAGGGTTCCAATTCTCAGGCCAGTAGAGTATCCGATCTGGAAGGTTAAGATGACCATGTTTCTGGAGGCTACAGATCCAGAATACCTTGACAGAATTAATGATGGTCCTCATATGCCAACTAAATTGTCCCCTGTTGTTGATGGTCAAGCACAAAAGACTGTTCCAAAGGAAAAGAAAGATATGACTCCTGAGGATATCTCATCAATTGCAAAGGATGCAAAGGTTAGACATCTTCTCCACAGTGCTTTAGATAATGTAATGTCTAACAGAGTAATTGGCTGCAAAACTGCCAAAGAGATATGGGATGCTTTAGAAGTCAGATGCCAGGGAACAGGTGCTATTAAGAAGAACAGAAAAACAATACTCACACAGGAGTATGAGCACTTTGATTCAAGAACTAATGAAACCTTGACTGAGACTTATGACAGATTTTGCAAACTGTTGAACGATCTGTCTCTGGTAGATAAGGAATATGAACTTGAAGAGTCCAATCTCAAGTTTCTGTTATCTCTACCTGAAAAGTGGGATTTAAAGGCAACAACAATCAGAGATAATTATGATCTTGCTGATACAGATCTTGATGAAATCTATGGATTGTTAAAGACTCATGAACTTGAGATAGAACAAAGAAACAGGAGGTCAAGCAAGAAGACAAAATCTGTTGCTCTCAAAGTCGAGGAGAAGCCCATCAAGAAGGAATCATCAAGGAAGAAAGCCAAGGGAAAGGCTTTAGTTATTAAATCTGAGAGTGAGTCATCAAACTCTGATGATGACTCAAACTCTGATGAAGCTTCTGACTCTGAGGATGATGAAGAGGAGTTGATGCAAATGGCTGCATTGATGGTGAAGACCTTTAAGAAGATGGGATTCAAGAACTTCAAGAAAGGAAAGAGATTCTCAAGGAAAGATTCAAACCCTGAAAGGAGAAGTTTCAGAAAGTCTGATGGAAAGGAGAACAAGTCTGGCAAGAAGGATAAGTCTCAAATCCAGTGCTACAAGTGTAAGGAGATGGGTCACTATGCTCCAGAGTGCAAGAAAGGCAAATCTGAGAAAGCACTCATCTCTAAAGGCAGAGACTGGGCAGATACTTCAGACTCTGATGATGGAGAAAACTATGCTCTTATGGCAACTGTCAGAGATGAGACTGAAACTTCTGAAAATAAGGTACCTCTAACTACTTATGCTTATGATACTGATAATATATCTGAGTTAAGAGTATATCTGAAAAGTGTTCATGTTAGTTATAGGGATCAGACTTTAGAGAATGAGAGGATTAAATCTGAGAATCTTAGTCTTAAAGAAAGAAACAAGTTTCTTGAAAGAGAACTTGAGAATATGAAGCAGATTCAAAAAGAAAGAGATGATGCTGTTTATGTTGAACAGGAGTTGCTTAAAAGGTATAAGCAACTAGAATCTGATTTAGAAAAAGAAAGAAAAATAATCAAGACTTGGACAGATTCTGGAAGAGACACTCATCAAGTGTTTCAGACTGATTCTGTAGGTTTAGGTTATTGTGAAAACGATGAACTTAGGTTTAAAGACAAAGTTAAAGTTAAACCACAACTTAAACCTGTGATATTTGTTCCAGAATCCACCAAGCTAAAATCTGTAGTTGTGAAAGAAGCTGTTATGGAGCCAGTTGAAGCTTGTGTTAAACAAGTAGATATCGAATCTAAAACAGAGAAGCTTGTTGAGTTAGAAGCTGTTAAAGAACCAATTAGAATCTGTGAGAAGCAGGTTAATGTTGGTTTAATGACAGGAAAACAGTTTAAACATAAGCTCAAAGAGGTTAAGTCTGCCATGAAACCTAAAGGGTCCAAGAGAAATAGGAATGGAAAAGTAGGCATAAATAATAGAAATAATCATATGCCTAATGCTAGTGCCTCAAGAAAAACATGTTATAATTGTGGTAGTTCTAATCATCTTGCTAGATTTTGCACTAAGAACAAACATGTTAATTCTTTACCTTCTACTTCAGAAGTAAAGAATGATTATGTTAGAGTAAGACCACAGACTTTATGCAAACATTGTGGGAGCACTTGGCATTCTATTTACACATGTAAGAGTTATCATGCAATTTATCATAACTATTATGAGCTAAAACCCAACTTGAAATGGGTTAGAGCAAACTCTGCTAGTGTAAAATCTGACAATGTTAGTTTAAACTCTGATAATACAGATTCCGCTGCAAAAATTAACACTGTTAAGAAAGACAAAGGATCCAAGCAAGTCTGGATCCTCAAAACTAACACTTAGTGTTTGTTTGTGATTGCAGGGTATAATAGAGAGCACACTTATCTTAGACAGTGGATGCTCTGGACATATGACTGGAAATAAAGCCCTGCTATCAGACTTTGAGGAGAAGGCTGGCCCAAAAGTTTCCTATGGAGATGGCAACATAGGACACACTCTGGGATATGGCAATATTAATCTTGGAAGTGTCATCATCACAAAAGTAGCTCTAGTCTCAGGACTCAAGCATAATCTGTTATCTGTGAGTCAAATCTGTGACAGAGGAAACCATGTAGATTTTCATAGTGAATACTGTGAAGTTATCAGTAAATCTACTGGGAAAGTTGTTCTAGTTGGACACAGGCGCAACAATATTTATGAAGCAAGTTTGGTAACAAACTCTGATGGAAAAACAGTGTGTCTGACTGCAAGAATGTCAAATGAAGAGAGTTGGAATTGGCACAAGAAGCTCTCTCATCTCAATTTGAACAACATTAATGAGCTTATTAGAAAGGATCTTGTAAGAGGACTTCCAAAATCAATACTCAATCTAGATGGTCTATGTGATTCTTGTCAAAAGGCCAAGCAAAGGAAGTCATCTTTCAAGAGCAAATCTGAATCTTCAGTAGTGGAACCTTATCATCTTCTACATGTTGATCTCTTTGGACCAGTGAATGTGATGTCCATGGGCAGAAAGAAATATGCTCTAGTAATTGTTGATGAATATACTAGATATACATGGGTGTATTTCTTGTCAAAGAAGGATGAAACTGCTCAAATGTTGATGGATCATGTAAATCTACTGGACAAAGGATCACAGCACAAAGTCAAAATAATAAGGAGTGATAATGGAACTGAATTCAGAAATTCAATCATGGAAGCTTTCTGCAAGGAAAGAGGAGTCAAACAAGAATTTTCTGCACCTGGAACTCCACAGCAAAATGGTGTAGTTGAAAGAAAGAACAGAACCTTAATTGAAGCTGCCAGAACTATGCTTGATGAAGCAAAATTGCCAACTTATTTCTGGGCAGAAGCTGTTCAAACTGCTTGTTTTACTCAAAATGCAACTCTGATCAACAAGCATGGAAAAACACCATATGAGATGGTGAAAAACAAGAAGCCAAATTTGAAATATTTTCACATATTTGGATGCAAATGCTTTGTGTTGAAGACTCATCCTGAACAGTTGACCAAGTTCGAGTTAAAAGCTGATGAAGGAATCTTTGTTGGCTATCCATTGTCAACAAAAGCATTCAGAATTTACAATCTGAGAACAAAGGTGATCATGGAATCCATACATGTGTCGTTTGATGACAAGAAAATAATTGGACTTGAAGACAAGGATGGATATGATCAACTACGTTTTGAAAATGAAGATCTATTCTCTGATGATATAAACTCTGATGAAGCAGGGTTGACAAACTCTGACGAAGCATACTCTGAACCTCTACTGGTAAATTCTGGAGAAACTGGAAATTCTCAAATTGAACAAAATAGAGAACCAGTTGAGGGGGAGCGTGAAGAAGCTCAACAAGACACAGCAAGTGAGTCAGTTGAGGAAACTGATTCAAACTCTGACAACTCAAACACTGAGCCATCCAACTCAGGGGGAGCCTCAGAAGCTGCAGAAAGTCAACACATGAATCAGGAGAGCATGGATCAAGGGGGAGGATCCAATACTGATATAAGAAGCCACTTACCAACAGCAAGAAAGTGGACACAGGCACATACACCTGATCTTATAATTGGAGATCCTGATGCTAGTGTAAGAACTAGAAGTGCAACAAATAATGAATGTCTGTATCATGCTTTCTTGTCTCAAACAGAACCAAAGAAAGTGGAGGAAGCTCTTCAAGATGCTAATTGGATTACAGCAATGCAAGAAGAGTTAAATGAATTTGAAAGAAATGAAGTCTGGACACTTGTACCTAGACCAAAGAATAGATCAATTGTAGGTACAAAGTGGGTTTTCAGAAACAAGACTGACAGTGAAGGTGTGATTACAAGAAACAAGGCTAGACTTGTGGCAAAAGGTTATTCACAACAGGAAGGAATTGACTATGATGAAACCTTTGCTCCAGTTGCAAGATTGGAGGCCATAAGAATTTTTCTGGCCTATGTTGCACACAAGAAGTTTAAAGTTTTTCAGATGGATGTAAAAAGTGCTTTTTCTCAATGGGAAGCTTGAAGAAGAAGTGTTTGTTGAACAACCACCAGGATTTGTAGATTCCAAGCATCCAGATTATGTCTACAGGCTTGACAAGGCATTATATGGACTAAAGCAAGCACCAAGAGCATGGTATGAAACTCTTGCTCAATTTCTTTTAGAAAGTGGGTTCACAAGAGGTACAATTGATAAAACCCTGTTTTATTTCAATTCTGGTGATGATTTGCTTTTAGTTCAAATTTATGTAGATGATATTATTTTTGGATCTACTAATGACAAACTTTGTAAGAAGTTTGCAAAGCTTATGCAATCCAGGTATCAAATGAGCATGATGGGAGAGCTTAGTTATTTTCTAGGCTTACAGGTCAAGCAAACAGATGATGGGATTTTTATCAATCAAGCAAAGTATACCAGAAATCTTCTCAAGAAATTTGGTATGCTTGATAGTTCATCTGCTACAACTCCCATGGCTACAGCAACGAAGCTTGACAAAGACACAGGAGCCTCAGTAGATATGACTAACTACAGAGGAATGATAGGGTCTCTACTGTATCTTACTGCAAGTAGACCTGATATCATGTATGCAACATGTCTTTGTGCAAGATTTCAAGCAGATCCCAGAGAGCCTCATCTAACAGCTGTGAAAAGGATCTTCAAATATCTCAAAGGAACCATAACCCTGGGTTTGTGGTATCCTAGAGAATCAGAGTTTAAGTTAATTGGTTACTCTGATGCAGATTTTGCAGGCTGTAAGATAGACAGAAAAAGTACAAGTGGAAGCTGTCAATTTTTAGGAGACAGATTAGTTTCTTGGTACAGCAAGAAACAGAAGTCAATCTCCACATCCACTGCTGAAGCAGAGTATATAGCAGCTGGTAGCTGTTGTGCACAGATTTTATGGATGAAGAATCAACTGCTGGATTATGGGTTAAGATACTCTAAAATACCTATTTTCTGTGATAACCAAAGTGCTATTGCTATGACAGGTAATCCAGTACAGCACTCCATGACCAAGCACATCAGCATAAGATATCATTTTATCAGAGAACATGTGGAAGAAGGGAACATTGAGCTTCATTTTGTGTCTACAGACCAACAACTTGCAGATATCTTCACCAAACCTTTGAGTGAAGCTACGTTTACAAGATTGGTAAATGAACTTGGAATGATCTCTGGTTCAGACTAGAGATACGGGTTAGACTCAAAATACTCATGTTTGATTGTTTAAATGCTCATGATTCCTTGCACATGTTAACTGTTATGTGAACCAGCATGTTAAACTCTGATGGTAAACTCTGTTGATCATACTCTGATGGTAAACTCTGTTGGTCATACTCTGATAGTTATAGTTTAATGTTATACTCTGATTGTAATTTTGTCTGAAACATTTGGACCAATGAAGAAATATGTATGAAGCATAATTCTTAGTAAGTAATTGTGAATCCTTAAGAGTTGATAGATTCTGATCTCAAATATGTGCAGTAAGCTAACACAGCATGATACTGTCTCTATATTTATAGCATCTCTTAGTTTATTGATCCTATACACTGAGTCTGTATTAGCTGTTTGCATCTTCTCTCATAAGTTAATTATAATTACTGATGAAAAGTCTAAACTCTGATTATTTAATGCAAATAATTCACCCTCACATCAAAAGATGCCAAACAGAGCACAAATTCCTTTGAGATCATGTTGTGCCTAGGAAGATCCAGGAACTTATTGTATGAAATAAGGGCTAAAATCTTTGATTTTTGGTGACTAGTGCCAACCACTGATTACTGGAAAAAAAAAATAAAAAAAAATATATATATATATATATATAATAAAGGGGGTGGAAAAATAAAAGACATATCCAAATGAAAGGATATCAGTAATACAGAGTTTAGATAGAAAAATCAGTGTCTATGTTATACATGAGAGTTTAGGCAACCAGTTTTTACTACTTTAGTTTGTGGATTTTATGCACTTTGAGATGATCTAAATACTGATTTCGGTAAACTCTGCTACTACATACACACGATTCAATCTTTTACGCACCTCATCTTTTCATAAGCTTTTACTCACACACAAACACTCAAACACTTTCAAAGCCCAGTTCTTCTTATTTTCAAATCTTACAAATGGCAACTACAGCGTTTATTGCTTCTGAATTAGAATTTGTTCCCAACAATTATTCTGCACCTGTAGCAAATGAGAATGCACCGGAGGCGTTTCATTTGATTCAGAGGTTTTTGTTACACTCTGATATCGGTACTGCTCTAACCGCACCATCGAAGCTGTCTGCGACTCAAATTCGAACTTTTTGGCAGACAGGTATTTATGATAATGGAGGAGAGTCTGGATCGCCATCTATAATTTTTGAGTTTCAAGGAGATGATTTTGTTGTTACTCCTACTACTGTTCGTGATGCTTTGGGTCTTGAAGATTTCAATGCATTCACAATCTCTGTTGGAGACTCTGAGCTCGTCAGAATGATGAACGAGATAGGCTACACTGGACCTTTGACAAAGATAGGTCAACTGAAAAGGCCATTTTTGCGCAAGGAATGGAGCTTCTTTTTCGATTGCATTACTCGGGCTTTTGGAAAGAAGTGCACCAATTGGGATGCGATTCCCACGGATAGTCTACAGATCGGGTATTCTCTTCTCTATGGCAGTCAATTTGATGTTGCTAGATTAGTTCTAACTAATATTGGTGAGAAAATGCTAGAGAATAGAAATGTTGTTTATTTCTCTAGGTTTTGTCAATTGATATTTAATTTTTGCTGCCCAAATGTTGAGATAGAAGAGGATGATGTTATACTTTCGTTTAAACTGCACAAACGTATATTTTCTGATCTTATCAACAAGGACAACAAGAAAGGAGAAGTTGGTCCTTTACTGTTGCCTGCATCAGTGCAACAATTTCTTGACAACTTACAACAACAACAAGTAACAACTGCTGAAGCTGGACCTTCTGTGTCTCAACCACAGAGGTCAAAGAGATCCAAAGTTCGAGCAGTTACGTCTGGTTTGTAACAAACTGAAGCTGAGGCATCAAATGTTGATGTTGTGCCTCAGAGAAAAAGAATGAAGATATTGTACTGGAAGCTGATCAAGCTACTACTGAATTAGTAGAACCTATTGCTTCTCACACAGAAATCATTTCTCTTGATTTTGAGAAAGGTGAGGAAGTTGATCAGATTAGAGTTGATCCAGTTCCAGAAGCTGTTGCTGTACATGCTGATGCAACAGATTATGATCATGAGGATATTGTTTTACTTGAAACTTTGAAACAATCAGTTGTTGAGATTGTTCAGAGAGAAGCAGAGGTTACTGCTCCAGCAAACTCTGATGTTCCTCAAACTGTCGCAGATCAAGTACCTGATGCCACTGCACAGTTAATTGATGAAATCACTGCTGAAAATGTGCTTGAAGATATTCACAGAGAGGATGACAATGCTGCAGCTAGTCCTGCTCATTCAAACTCTGATATTCAAGTGGAAGTTTCTGATATTCAAGCAAATTCTACTGAAGAGAGGGAAGTTCAAAGGGCTGCTTCTGAGCATTTTCAGAATATGTACTACAATGCATGGGCTAATGCAGATTGTGTTTTTCCAGCACAACGGGCTGCAGATTTTCTATCTGATTCTGTTAAGAAGATTACAAATCCTGATGTTCTTACGAGCTTACAGGCCACTGTTATTCAAGTCAAATCTCTTAATAATAGATTTGATGAGAATCAACAGATGCTTACAAAATTGAGGAATGAAGTAAGTCTGAGGGATCTTACTTTAAAGGCTGACAGAACTTCTTACTATGCCATGTTCAAGCAGCAAGCCAGGGATTCTGAAGAAATCAAGAAGAGGCTTGGGACAGTTGAGGACAACCAGAATGCTATGTCTGCTCAACTGACTTCCATTTCTACTGCGCTTGAATTGCTGACATCAGTACTTCTTTCTGATGATGTCAAAAAGGGGGAGAGTATACCTAAAGACAAATGCAAAGCTACTAAAACTCTGAGACGGAAGGATGATTCTACTGATGGGGGAAGCAGAGGAAATGAAAGAAGGATTTCTGCTCAAAGGCAAAAACGTGTAATAAACTCTGGTGGTCAATCTACTTCTGGTGGTCAATCTACTTCAAACCTCAACAAAAGTTTAGTTGTTTCAGCTAACCCATCTACTGATGAAGAGATTGCTGCTAGGATCTTTATTAAAGAGCATGGAAAAGATGTTACAATTGAAGATATCCAAGCTGAAGAGCAAATGCTTGCTGAAGAACACAAGAAGAATCTTAAAGCTGGAATCTACAAGAAGAAGGAAATCAAGGCTCCTAGAAAGAAAGAAAAAGGAATTGTTATCAAAGAGAATGTAAACTTTGATCAGAGTTTACAGTACTCAAGGAGGCCTGTGATTAAAAATGCTGACAAAGGAAAAGGTAAACTGGTAGAAGAAGAACAGTTACCTAAGAAGATTTATTCAACCTCTGACATTGCTCAAGTTGAAACAAGATTAGCAAACTCAACCTCTGACGCTGCTCAAGTTGATGATACTATTGAAGATAAGCCAGCCTCTGACAAGGCTCAAGCTGTGCAAACTCAGCTAGCTCCTCAACTCAAAGGTTTCTTAAGACCTGTACTCTCTGAAACTCTGACACTTCAACCTGTGGATTTTTCTCAAACCAGGACTGTACTTGGAAAAGAATCTTATGATAAGTCTGGTTTAGGTTCACATAGGGAGAAGAGAATAAATAACAGATCTCAAGACAATATTTCACTGGCAAGATCTGGTATTAGGGATACACAAGAAAATCTTGATAAGTTAGAATCTGTTCAGTTGATTTTTCACAGAGTCTTGAAGAAGCAGTTTCTGTTATACTTCATGAGTGATGGAAGTGTTTATAGAGTTGGAGAATCTGATGTAAATCTCAAATCATGGGAAGAACTTGAATATGTACTTTATCTGTTGAAAGTTAAGAACAGACATACCCATAATGTTGCTCAAATCTTAAGAGAAAAGATGCTGAGATCAAAAGTGATGCTTGGAGGAGGAGAAGTCTCAAATACTTATACACCAAAGTATAGAGATCATGCTGGAAAGTTGGTGGAGATGAAGAAAAACAGTGCTAGATTTACAACTGCACTTGGAATAAAAGTCTTAAAATTCAACTTAGAGTCAGATAAAGCTCAGTACATTCGGTTAGGAAATGACATGAAGAAGAATAGTATTTATTCTCTGAGGGCTGCCATATATCAAACTGGTGAAGGAGATCCAGAGTATAAGGAGCTGAAAGAGATTATGATAGCTGAACTTGAGAATGCTGAGAGAAGACTGCTGATTGATTATCTCAGGACTGTACCTGATATTGAAGAAGTCAAGTAAAGTCTGACTGTAAGTTTTTAATATTTTCTATTCTAAGTCAAATTTAAACTCTGTTTTAAATCAAACTCTGTTATATGTTAAACACTGCATTTGTTAAATGGTTTTGACATCATCAATTATATGTTTAACTTGTACATTTTATTATGAACAAGTTGGGGGAGATTGTTAGATATAATTGCTAATGTTTGTTTATCAGTGTTTAAGCAACAGGTACTGACAAGAGTTTATCAGAAGCCAGTCAGAGTTTAGTTAAACTCTGACAGGGTAAAGAGTTTAATTGAAGCCGGTCAGAGTTTATTTAAAGTCTGACAGGGTGATAGTTGAATTAGCTGTCGGGGCTGAATTGAAGATTCTAGAAGCAATATATTCTGAAGATGGAAAGAAGCAGAATATATTGATACAGCTAAGGATACGGAATAGAAGAAAAGAAGCAATCCTTAATTGATAAGTTTTGTATAGCTAACTTGTAGGAATATCAATTAGATAAGGATTGTATGTAGCTGTGTACTATAAAAACACAGATAGGTTATCCCTAGAAGGGACGCGAATATTGATATATTATTCTTGTAACCTAGAAGCTCTTTGTGATTCATTAACATCATAAAGAGAGAAGCTGTTAATATAAATACAGTTTATTGATTCATAAACAGTGTTCTTAATTACCGTTATTCTCATACATACTTGATTATATTGTGTATTCGGCCTAACAATGTACCAAATGGGCAAATGGTCATGATGACAATAAAGTTGACATTGGACTTTCTGGTGATGGGGACACTAAATGTGAACTTATACAGTTATAAATACCTTACAGTTAATCTTATTGGTTTTTTACTAATATGAACAAGTCTAGGTGTAGCTCACGCGAGGCCAAAAAACTATTTTAGTATATAATTTTAATAGTTAAAGTTATTTTAACTAAAATTATTTGTTATGAATTATTTTAATATTAACTTATTATATGAATTAAATAAACATATAAAATAAATTTTGCAAAATTAATTTGATATTTATTATTGATTTGAGCATCTTTTACATGAAATTGTACAAAACTCTTATAAACAAAATTATTTAATAGTTTTTGTGTTGTACAAATAATTATACATATTATGCTTATCTCTTAATATCCAATCTATATTGTTAAAAATTCTAAACTCAAATTTGAAAAGCTCAATACAGGAATTAAGTAAAATATTTAACATAATTATATATAAATTTATAAATTTCATTTAACTTTCTTCAGTTTTAAAATTTTACAAAGTATACTTATAATTTTAATGCAATATTTGATATAATGTTATTTTATGTTTAATAAATTTATAAAGAATTTGAAGTTGGATATTTAAATAACTTTCTTTATTTTGTTTAGGTCATTAGATTATACTATTTTCAGAATGCGATGCATCATTGGTATACGACAACCCCTACATGACAACCCCTACATGAGAAACCTTTAACTCGAACTTTTTCTCTTTATCTTTTTTTTATTATATAAATATTATCATATAAGGGTTCAAAATTTGATACGAGATGTCACCGTTCGAGTAACGTTATACTATAATTATATATTATATAAAGTAATGTTCATTAAAAATCATACTTTAAAATTACTGTTCGAATCACATTTCATTCAAAATTTAACTAACCAAACCAAAAATGTTATTATGTTTAATAAATTTATCAAAATTTAAAGTTGAAAATATAAATAACTTTATTATTATTTAGGTCAGATCATTATATTATACTATTTTCATAATGGAGGTGTGACGGCAACCCCGACAATGAGAAACCTTTTAACTCGAGCTTTTTGCTCTAATTGTTTTTAATATTCTGTTTTATTCTATAATTATTATTATATCAAGGTTCAAAATTGGATGTGAGAAACATTATAATATATAATTATATATTATGTAGAGTAATGTTGATTGAAAATTATACTTTAAAACGGCTGTTCGGATCACATTTCATTCAAAATCAAACTAAACAAATCAAACAAGTTTTTAAGTTTTATAAATTTATCAAAATTTAAAGTTGGATATATAATTAACTTTCTTTTTATCAAAATTTAGAGTAATGTTTTTATATTATACTATTTTCAAAATGTGAGGCGTCATCTGTATATGACAACCCCGATAATGATAAACCTTTAAATCAAACATTTTTTCTATATATTTTTCATATTTTGTTTTTTTTTCTATAATTATTATCATATCAGGTTTCGAAACTGAATGCGAGACGTCGCCGTGAGGTGACGTCGAGTAACGTTATACTATATACTTATATAGTATATAGAGTAATGTTGATTGAAAATTATACTTTAAAACAACTGTTCGGATCACATTTCATTCAAACTTTAACCAACCAAAGCAAAAAAAAATTTATGTTTGATAAATTTATCAAAAATTAAAGTTGGATATATACATATCATTCTTTTTATTTTGGTTGGATCCTTATATTACACTATTTTCATAATGTGAGGCGCTATTGATAGACAACAATCCTCACAATGAGAAACCTTTAACTCAAAATTTTTCTCTTTTTTATCATATTTTGTTTTATTATATAATTATTATATCAGGGTTCGAAATTGGATGCGAGACGTCGCCGTCAGGGGACATCGAGTAACGTTATACTCCCTCCGTTTCACCCATTTGTTTACATTTACATTTGGGTTGAGCTCGAAGGTTAAGAAAATGTATATAGTAGTGGAAAAAAAGTTAGTAAAGTGGTGAGACCAATCAATACTTAATGTATAAAGTGACTATATTGGACGAAAGTAGTGGGTATTATTGATTTTTATATTAAAAATTATTTACTACTTTAGGAAATTTTAGAAATGTAAAGAATTGTGATGGACATCCCAAAAAGGAAATTGTAAAGAAATGGATGGTACAAAGGGAGTACTATATAATTATATATTATATAGAGGAATGTTGATTTAAAATTATACTTTAAAACGACTGATCATATCACATTTTATTTAAAATCTAACTAACCAAATCAAAAAAGTTTTTATGTTTGATAATTTTATCAAAATTTAAAGTCGGATATATAAATAACTTTCTTTTTATTTTTACTGGATCCTTATATTATACTATTTTCATAATGTGAGGCGTCATCGGTAGACGACAACTCCTACAATGATAAACCTTTAAATGTTTTTCTCTATATATTTTTCATATTTTGTTTTTTATTATATAATTATTATCATATCAGGGTTCGAAATTGGATGTGAGACGTCACCATGAGGTAACGTCGAGTACCGTTATACTATATAGTATATATAGTATACTATATATGTTGGATCCTTATATTATACTATTTTCATAATTTGAGGCGTCATTGGTAGATGACAAGCCCGACAATGAGAACCCTTTAACTCAAACTTTTTAATTCAGTTGTCTAAATTTATTTTAATGTGTATTATTATAATATTAAAATCAACGTTTAAATTAAATTATGTTGTCAAACATGCTAAATTTCTTCAAAATATTTTTAATTGGACTACAATGCTAAATATTTTAGAATAATTACTGAGCTACATATTTTATTAAGGTATACATAATGTTCATTATTTTTTCACCCAGTTTTAAATTTTAGTCCAATTATAATTTTGTATATATGTACTAATCGATATATTACAGCCTTCTATACAATTTATTTTATGAATTTATCTAAAAGAAATTCAAATATAATTTGATTAAATTTTTCCTTCTCAATTTGAATAACTCCATAACATGTTCAAGGTTAAAGACTAGGCCTTCATTTGCATTATAAAACATTTTAAATCGTTGACCGCAAACATCAAATTTCCTGGCATTCTGCAGCTCTTCAATGTATTTTTCTTTGACAAGTTTCGGAACAACCTGTTGCACATGCATTTAATCTTTTCACTCATTTTCCTCAATAACACATATAGTGAAAGTAATATGATGTCTGTAATGCATTATTAAGCACATACCAGTGAATTATCTTCTAACATCTCATCTGTAAGAATTTTGAAGAATTCTCTACTGCAGTTCATAATTCCTAAAAGATATTAAAAAAGAGGAGATTAATTTTAAATTTTACATAGACTTGGAAGTATAAAGAAAAATAATAAGCAAGTGTAAAATATAAATACCAGAATTATAAACTCCAATGTACTCATGTCCTTTGAAAATGCATACATTAAGAATACTAGCATTTGTCACATCAGCATACAAAACTAACTTATCGCCCACTTCTAACTCTGATGCCGTAGCAAATTCATACCAGCCTTTACCAAATTCACATCTTCCTCCAATCAATTCCACCTCAATATCCCAAGAACTTTTAATTAACCGCAGTGAAACCTTTGAACCATGTTCCCAAATACCATACAAATTCTTCAATTCTTTCTCCAATCTCTAAATTCCATAGTCACAAATTACATTGGCAACATAAGAAATGACATAAGTTGAAAATATTTACATAAATTAATAGTTAAATATAAATAATTTAACTCACCATTTTGTGGAATATGTCATCATTACAGGAATAATGTATATCAATCTCATAGTAAGCACATATATTCTGTAAACTGTTAAAATAAAAAAGAGCTGCATTTTTGTCAAATTCCATACTACTGCGTTCATGTATGAATTTATATAATAACCATTTCTTCCCTTTTTTCGCTTTCAAAATAGCTTGCAGCATTCGTAATAGGATACTTACTATCAATTTCATATTCTTTGAATATTTTTACAATGAAGATATCATCACTGTAATAATTAAATTGCACAATGTTGAATGGATCCACTCCATAGAATATCATAAATCTCCGAAGACCACTAATTTTCCTAGCCTCATGGTTGTACTTTGCTCTCCAAACACAATTTTGGCATTTTACAAGTGTAACAGAAGATAGCTTGGATCCAAATTCATGGTGATAATTATTTGGGATAGTCTGCAAATAGTAAAGAAATTACATAAGCACCAATTCATAATCATATCTACTTTGCTTTATGCGACAAAACAAGTTAATTTATATAGTCCACTTACAAAACTTCCAAAACATCCAAACTCATTAAAAGATGATACAAAACTTGACACAAGTGCTCTATTTCCTGATATTTTGTTAAGCAGTTAAATACTATCACAAAATAACAAAATTATATATTATAAAAAAAAAGTTATGAAACATATATACCACTACTTGAATTAGAATTCCACTTTTCTTCCCATGACGAGCTATCCAGGGCCTATATGAATAAATGAATAATTCTACATAATGTATTTTGACAGAAATCTGAGTACTAAAACACTAAAATGAGATGTACCTTTCTACTGGTATTACAAATTTGACAATACAATATATTCCAATCGTATTCACATACAGATTAGATTAGTACACTTCAAATCATATTAGGCTGACAAAAGAGGTTTGCATGATACATATTCTTACTTAAAAACTAATCAAATTCTTTGTCACTATGAACATATTGTGATGATTGCAAAATCTCCAATATTCGTCTACAACATATTTGAATTCAATCAATTAGTATACTAATATTCAAGTCCATATATACAGTGAGATCAACATTAACCAAATTACATACATCCATGCTTCTTGCAGTAAGTTAGACAGAAGATTGATTTGAAGAAATAAGAGGTTAACTACGGCTTTGGATTGAGAATGGATTAAGTGTTGTCGAGCTCTGCATGCAAGAGACCAATTTGGGAAATTTTCCGATGAATCAGTTAGAATATACATGTTGCCAATTTAATGTCTTTTATTACTAATATTATATAATCACATTAAATAATATTTAATTTTATATTTAATTTATACATTTTTCTAATTTATATCTAATTTTAGGAAAAGTCAACTATACTTCAGTACAAATGGCCCATAGGATAACTGTATAATTTATGTTACAATGTCGGACTGTATAAAAGTAATTAATAAAATTTTGGATTTTTTTTATTTAAAATTCACAATAGACACTTTTTTAATATACAAATCACGTCTATAAAAGTTTTTGTAAAACACTTTAACTGTTTTTTGTAAAAAATAAAAATTTATTAATTTATAAATAACCAATGACAAAATTGTAAAATTAGAATGAAACCCAAAATCAATACATAAATTAAACGGTATTTTATTTTTTAATAAAAGAAAACAATTTTAAAATAATTTTTTTTAATCGCACGCGAATCGCGGGCAAAGTCCCTAGTTTTTATGAAAGATTCCTATTCAATTCATGCATTTGTATTGTTTTATAAATGTAATATTATGTCGTATAACAATCTTTTAAATGTTGCATATTTGTATATTATATGTTAATTACGAATTTATAATCCGTACGAGGTACATGTTTTAAATTTGTTATGTTTGTATTTTAATATTTTATATTATGTTATATTATAATATTTGAAGATAATTTTAAATTTAAATAATATATATTTTGTATTTTTAAAAATTCTGTATATTGCACGAGTTATCTATACTATACTCTAATATATTGTAATATACAATATTTGGTACGGTAAGGTACTTGCATTATTTAATTGTTTTACTTGATTAACCTTACTTAAATATTTTTATATTTAATTATTTTTATTCTCATACTTTTTCAAAAATATCACGGACAATTACTTTTTTCAACTAAAACATGTTATTTTTTTTATATTTTTCTTACCAAAACACTTACTTTTCCAAAAATATCACCGACAAATTCTTACTTATTTATTTTAGAACCTATTTTAATACTTTTAATTGTTTGTTTATATATTTTAACATGTCTACTTTATTTTTTTTAACAATGCAATTAATAACATAGTGAAACGTATATAACAAAATAAAAACTATTAAAATCAATCTGTGCATCGCACGAGTTTTAAGCTAAAACATTAAACATTAAAAAATATTACTACCATTTAGAATATCACACTCATATCACCTATTTTTAAAATATTGAAAAAATATTTTCTATTTTTCTTACTAAAATCTCTTCTTTTTTCTAAAAATATCACGGACAAACCCTTTACTTATTTATTTTAAAATCTATTTTAATATTTTTAATTATAAGATTTTAAAACCTCATTTTTCAGAAATATCACGGACAATTACATTTTTTAAACTAAACATGTTACATTTTCTATTTTTCCTTAATAAAACTCCTCATTTTCCAAAAATATAACGGACAAACTCTTACTTATTTATTTTAAAATCCATTCTAATGTTTTTAATTATTTAAAAGCATTTAGCTATTTTAATAAACCTACTTATTTTTTTAACAAATACAATTAAGAAAATATTAAAAAGTAAATAATAAAACAACAATTAAAAATCCAACTTTGGTAGTCAGGTCCCTCTACGATCATTGTACAACAAAATTAATAAGGATCGTTAGATTTTAAATGATGGATGCGAATAGTTAGATCTAATATTAAAAATTGTACTTCATTAATAGTACAATTATATTAAAAATTGTACTTTATTAATAGTACAATTATATTTAGTTTCTGTGAACTCATTCTTGATCTTTTCTTGTTTGTACGTTAACATCCTACGCTTTGATACCACTTGTTAGGAATGAATACCACTTAGAAACTAGACAGAGGGGGGGGGTGTGAATGGATAGTTTGATAGTTTTCGGTTTCTTGAAACTAAATAAACTGTAAATGATTATACTGTGTAGTATGCAGAAAATAAACAACAAGCACAATCACTTTAATCTACTTTGTATTAAGTAAATTAAATACTACAGCTTTCCAAGAAATTCACAATCGAATTTCTGGCTTCTAAACAAGAACAGTTTGTATCTTGTTTGCTTACAGAGAAAAGAGTGCTTAAGATAAAACTTTGTGTATCTCTCTTACAGCTAACAATAGGGTGTGCATGATATATATAAGTCCTATACAAACTAGTGCACACACCTATTTTTACACAGTTACCCCTAGCTGAAAGTCCAACTTGTCCTGCCATAAGAAGTTAACTGTGTCAGGAAGGACCACCTGCTTTTCGGAGTCTTTCCCGTTTCTGTAGCTGCCTGTCTCTTATCTTTCTCTCCAAGTTTAGCTGTAGATTTGCCATTTGTTCTTTGGACCACTTTGCCAGAACAAATTGCTTCAGTATTTGTCTCCTTTGATTCTTGGTTATGTACCTTGATTTGTCTTGTTATAAACGGCTAAGTGTTGATATCGTGAACTCCACTTTATTCCTGACTTCGCGATGTCCCTTGTGAAGACTACGCGATATGGCCTTTGAGGACTTTGCAACATAAGCCATCTGATGACTATGCGACATATGTTATTTAAGGACTATGCGACTAAGCCATTTAATGACTATGCGATATAGGTCATTTGACAACTATGCGACATAAGCCATTTGAGGACTATGCGACATAGGTCATTTGATGACTATGCGACACAAGCCATTTGAGGACTTCACGATCTAGGCATCTTTGACTTTGCTGACTTCAACACTTCACGACATGAGTCTTGAGGACTTCTCGACATAGTACAAAGTTGACTATGCGATATAGCACTTCTCGACATGGATATTGGTGACTTCACGACATAGCTTTCTTCTGACTTTGCTATATAATGCCTTAGACAAATTTCTGCAACTTATTTCTTCAGGGCCTTATTCATCTCTATCCTGCTGCATGAACACTTCTGAACTTCTACCAGGACAATTATTCAATGGCCTATATACAATCTAGATGCAAGAAACTTTATTAAGCTCATTATAATTCTGAGCATACATAATCAAGCTAATGTTCATGAGAACAAGACAAGTACATTGAGAGACCTATACTATATCCCAGTGATAGAATTCACTAGGTCATGTAGTGTGACATAGTCACATAGTGTAGGCTTGTTAATAGTGGTATTCAGACTTGTCTTGAGCCTAACAATCTCCCCCAAATTGTGAGTAAGACCCTTAGGCACAATTTCATGTCTGATAACAAGCCTAACTGACATAAAAAGAACATATGCAGAAAAAGGAAAATAAAGAACAGAGTTTTATAACAGCTTAAACATTCTAGCTTACATAATTGTCATAAATGCTTAGCTGCTTCCTTTTCCAGTTCCTTGTCAAGGAGATCATCATAGATTTTCTTCTTTCTCATTTCTTCCTTTCTCTTCATATCTATGATGGCCACTTGAAGTTCTTCTCTTGCAATAAGTTCTTCAATGAGAGTAGAGTCTTTTAGACCATCAATTGCAGCTTTGAGGGCACTTTCCACATATGAATCCAGAAACTCCATCCTTATCTTGCTTTTGCCTCCAAGAGAATTTTTGTATTCCACAATATAAGGATTTTGTTTTACCCTGCAAAGCCCTTTCTTCCTCAGTTCCTTAGCTCTTTCCTCCATTTCAGCCATCTCTTTTTATTTCTGAATTATCTTCTTTTCATTTTCCTTTCTCAGATTTTCTTCATAATCAGAGTGCATCTTCATGAACCTGGCAATCTCTATTTTCCACATCCTTTCTTCCTTTTCTTCAAAGTTCAGTAAAGCATTTACTCTTTCAAGTTCATACTTAGAGAAGTATTGCCAGCCTCCTTGATTCATTATTCTTTCTCTTCCATCAGTGTACTTGATTTCTAGATAGTCTAGCTTCACCTTGACTTCAAAGATTCTTTGAGCTCTCAAAAATGCTAGGGCATCTTCATCATAGTCTTCATCTAGTGGAAACACATTGATGCCAACAACATTGGTGAGTTTTCCAGTTTTCTTTGTTATCCTTATTCTTCTGGGTACACTCTTGATCTTCATATGCTTCACAAGAGGTACCTTTCTGGAACAAGGTGACTTTGTCTTTAGTGCCACATCATTTGGAAGTAGCTTCATTCCTTTGCCCTTGATCCACTGCAACACTCCACTAGTTGTGACCTTGTGGAAGTGTCTTTTTAGAGTTGTTGTGGTTTTTCTTCCTTTTAGTGGCAAATCAGTAGTCTTGAATCTTGATTTTGTAGTATCATTACTAACAGTATCAACCCTGGACTTAGAGCCTTGTGTTCTGGTTGAGATACTGCTAGCAATGTCCTTGACTTGCTGATTTCCACCCTTCTTCTTTCCAGCATCTCTCTTCTCCTCACTGTCTTTACCACTCTTGTCAGCATCTTTAGATTTGGAAGTTTTGCTCTTGTTTCCTGCATTAGCTCCATCCTTATCACTCCTAGATTGGTTCCTCCTTCTATACCTCTTATCCTCATCATCCCTATCATCTTTTCTTTCTTCCTTCTCTTTTTGAGTTTGAGAAATTCTGCCAGACTCCATAAATGTTTGTAGAATTTGAATGGTCTCCTTTTCCTCCTCACTTCTTTGTCCTCTCTTGGCCTTGAGCATTGAAATGATCTGAGTTATCTTGCCTCTGTTCCTTACCTCCAGGTGTTTGGGAATTATGAGATGTTCAACTTTACTTGTTTCAGGATTGCATTGATAGATAATTGTTCTTGGTTCCTTGATTACCTCAGGCAGCCTCAACATTTGATCTTTTAGAAGTTCATTTTGCAGTCTTTGATTGTTAGCTCCCTTATCCTCTATCAGAGTCACAAGCAGATCAATCTCAGTGTATCTCAGCTGTGACAGGGATTGAAATGACAAGTGCCACAAGTGGTTGTCTTTGGAAATCATGATGATCTCACTTATGTATGCTCCATTTCTTCTGCATACAACCACTGTGAAGCAATGTATTATACTCTTCAATTTTCTCCTATACTCCAGAGTATTGTATTCAACACTTGCCTCACTAGCCTTTAGAAGTTCCAAGAAGGCTTGATCATGAAAGATACTTGACTGTGCAACTTCCATCAGTTTGGCCTCTGTTACACAGTTCATTTTGACAGGCTGAGCTGCTATTGATATCTGAGAAGATGTACTATTTACGTTCATTGTACTTGGATAGACAGTGGAAGTAACTGACATCTTTTGCCCTGCTGAGTTGAGTACATCCACAGTGGGAAGAGTGATAGGTTTCAAAGTTGATTCTTCTTCAGTTGCTTTTCCCTTGCCCTTGCCCTTTTTCTTTTCATGCACAACCTCCTTTCCTGTCCCCCCCTTAGGCTTGGGATCAGACAAAATGGCTTGAGCCTCACCAGGAATAGGAAGATTCATACTTCTGAGCATAGTTGTCATCATTTGTTGTTGCACCAGTAAGATGTTAGAAGTGTTGGTGCCTTGGTCATCCAGCTTGTCATTGAGCTTGTTTAAGGATTGAGAAAGCATCCTGTTTTCATCCTTTAGAGAGGCCACTTCTCTTTCTAGACCATCCACTTTAGAGAATAGTTGCTGAGATTTGAAAGAATTGAGAGATTGATCCTTGATCTTGGCAAAGTTAAATTTGGAGATGTTTGACATAGGGACCTCATCCACCAATTTGTCACCATACTGATTCTTCCACATTACATTCAGCATAGCATTAGAGGTTATGTTGGCTTTGACTTGATTGTCCAGTGTGGTAGCCAGTTTCTTGATGTTGTCTGTGACCATGGCAAGAGAAAGATCCATCATGTTGACATTAAAAGAGGTTTTCTGGACTTCTTTGAGGATGCCATCCACCTTGGGAAAATCAGAGAGATAGGAGTTTCTTAGTTGAGTGAGGGATCTATCTGTCTCCTCCTTTATAGAATAGATCTCTGATTGAAGCCCTTTCCCAAGATAGTGCAGAGCCTTCAACTGATTCTTGTAAACATCATTAACAGCATCATAAATTGCAGCAGGAGAGAGATCCTTTGCATTGGAGCCCAGAGAAGTTAGGTATTCTTCTCTTAGAAAAGCTAGGGCATCCTTGAGTTTGAGAGTTCTCTTAGCATCCAACCAGGCATCCACATTTCCCTCTGGTTCAGCTTCATCCACTATCTTCTCCTGCTGAGCTTCAACATCCTCCTTGTGGCAAAGTAAAATAGCTTCATAATCAGCATTTGGTAGATTTGAGGTGAGGAGATGTTGAGCTATCTTTGAGAACTCATCAATCTGTGCCACATTAAGATGTTGAATGTCTTCTTCTGTCAATTTGGAAGGCACGTATGATGATCCTGAAGGCCTGTCATTTTGCACAGGCTTCAGCCATTCTGACATGGTGGCCTGAGCCAAGTAAGAGCTAGTGCTAGGCACTTCATGAGATGTAAGATTTTGAGTCTCCTCCAGCCTTGGAATGGCTGTAGAGTCTAATGTTGTCTCCATTGAAATGGGATGTGTTACAACATCAGCCCTATTTGTCTGTGAAGACAGTTCCACACCCCTAAGGATGGGAGAATTTGGCACAGAGTCTCCAGTTAGAACTGGTGAAGCCTCTGTGTTTGTATTGGTGTTATTAGAATATGCCCCAGCATGCATTTCCTGACCAACCAAATGTGGGTCCTGGGTGGTGAGCATAGTGTCAAGCACCATGTCACTTGAAAGGGGCTCACTCACAGAATCAGGAAGTGAGTGATCAAGTTCAAGATTGTCATAAGAATGACTTTCTTGATTTGAAGAAATTTGAGATGCAGATTCTGGAAGAAAAGATGTGTTTAGAGTAGATTTGGGCAACTCCCCCTGATAAATAGGAGGAGTTTCAATAGTGATGTGCTCTCCACTCTGTGTAGTACCACCCTTATTACCACTGGGGTCAAGAGTGAGTTCTTGACCCTGTGCAGACTCTGTACAGGTTGCAGTGGGGAGGCTGCTCTTTTCAATGCCAATGACTTGTTGAGAGGCCATTGACAGTAACAGGTGTACCCCTTTTGCCACATCTGAATCCTGTTGGGAGGATTCAGTGGTAGGTTTGGATTTTGATTTCTTACTGTGTCTGGTGAGAGGTGACTCAGGATTCTCACTTTCTATCTCTACATATTCTTGTATCACTTCTAGGGCTCTCTTCTTTGTCTTCTTTTTAGTAACACCAATCTTTTGAGAGACTGGTGCACTTGGCTCCCTAATTTCTACAGTTGTGTTTGCAGAAGGGTTACTGGATGGGGTAGGGAGGCTAGGGTTAGACTGTGTAGCTCCTTCAGTCTCAGCCTCCCCTGTCCAGGAAAGAGCATGGTATATTGGCTTAGCAAGTTGATATGATTCAAATGTGTCCTGCATATGCTGGGTCACACTTAGCCTCACATCAACATGATTCCTTGTGTCCAATGACCCAAATAGTATCTTGGACATGAACTTGGAATAAGCCATTTTATTTTTATCTATACCCTCAAGTTCATGTATATTTGCATCAAGGTAATTTAAAATACACTGAATAAAGCGAGGATAAAAGATGTCATTACCTCTACCACGAACTGTCCTGCCTAGCCTCTGAGCCAATTCCTTGAGAATTATGGCTCCCACATTGATCTCCTGGTTGTTGGCCAGGGAGTAGGCTAGCTTCACAGCAATGTGACTGATATGGTCCCATCCTGTCTTCCTGCATAGAAACACCTTTTGGAGTGCGTCAAACAGAAATGACCACTCCCTCCTCACAAACTTCTTATTGAGCTTTCCAGTATCTATCTCATCAGCATACAGAATGAAGGTCATGAAGTCTACAATTTGAGCATCAGTAGCTTCTTGGTCATGACCCTCCACCTTGAACCCCAAAGCTTCATTGATTTCCTTTTCCCCAAACTGGAAATGTTTGCCTCCAATTGAACAATTAACCTCCTGGAATGAGGTTCCATCTTCCCTAGCCATTGTTGATATCAACGCCGTTCTCCAGAATCCTTCCAACACATCGACATACAAGGTAGGGTTCAGGGTTAGGGCTTGGCGTAGGTAGGAAGTGTTCAAGAACCGTACAAAACACTTGTACCTTGGGTTAGCCTCAGCCTCAGAGGGAATGGTGAGAAGATTTGTTTCTTTGGGAATGGTTAAAGGGTTTGAAGAGGAAGCTGTTTGAGATTTGGGTGCCATTGAACTTGAGATTGAGATTGAAGAAGAGAGAAAAGAGTTTAGGTTTTAGAAATTGAGAGCAATAGACAGAGTGAGAAGTTGTGAACGGTCGACAAAAAGTATTTATATGATAGAGACACTGCGATATGGAGTTATGAATATGTACAGACTAATTGTATGTCGCGAAGTCTCAAAATGGCTTGTACCGCAAAGTCTTGCAAAGTATATCGCATAGTCCTGAAATGAACTATGTCGCAAAGTCTTGAAGATAGAAGGATTTTGGGTGACTTTGCGATATAGTGAAAGTACCCTGTCTAAAACTCTCTTTTTGAAATTTTAAGCATTTTGTCAGACTTAAATCAGAAATTGAAATAAAATAAATTTAAATCAAAATTCTGCCAAATATGGAGACTTGTCGATATAGTTATTCTAAGTCGCAAAGTCATTAAAATGAACTATGTCGCAAACTCATGAAATGAACTATATCGCAAAGTCTCACAATTTCAACAGTTTGCGATATAAGTCTGTTTGATTTGTACTATGTCGTGAACTCTCAAAATCATCTATATCGAGATGTCTCAAAAGCTCACAACTCCTCAACCAAATATGATTTTGAAAAATATGCAGTAAAATACTGAAATATTTGTAGATCATATCTCAGCTAATTTTCACTCCAAATAAATAGAGCATTTAGATACAGTGAAAATTTACTGCTGCAACCAAATTAACTGGCACATTTACTTAGAACAACTAAATGAAGTATTAAGCATTCCAATTTCACTCACAAGTCTGTTGAAGATAGCTTCATTTAGAGGTTTAGTAAATATGTCAGCTAATTGTTTCTCTGTTGGAACATAAGAGACTGCTATAGTACCATTTGATGCATGTTCCCTAATGAAATGGTACTTTATCTTAATGTGCTTTGTAGTAGAATGATTAAGAGGATTAGCTACTATGGATATTGCACTAGTATTGTCACACATCAGAGGAATGTGTTCTAACACTAGACCATAATCCATGAGTTGATTTCTAATCCAAAGCAATTGAGCACAGCAGCTTCCAGCAGCAATATATTCAGCCTCAGTTGTAGATGTTGCTATGGATTGTTGTTTCTTGCTAAACCAGGACACTAACCTTTGACCTAAGAATTGGCAGCTTCCAGAGGTGCTCTTCCTGTCAATTCTGCATCCAGCATAATCAGAGTCTGTGTAACCAACCAGGTTGAACCCAGTGCCTTTTGGATACCATAGCCCAAGATTAGGAGTCCCTTTCAGATACCCGAAGATTCTTTTGATAGCCATCATGTGAGATTCCTTATGATCAGACTGGAACCTTGCACAGAGACAAGTGGCAAACATGATGTCTGGCCTGCTAGCTGTGAGATAGAGTAGTGATCCAACCATTCCTCTATAGACCTTGATGTCAACTCTCTTGCCTTTCTTATCTTCATCTAGCTTGATTGCAGTAGACATAAGAGTTTTTGCTGGAGATGACTCTTCTAAACCATATTTCTTTAAAAGATCTTTGACATACTTAGATTGGTTTATAAAGATGCCATCCTCCCTTTGATGTACTTGTAGGCCTATGAAGAAGGTTAATTCTCCCATCATACTCATCTCATATTTGCTTTGCATCAACTTAGAGAACCTTTCACGGAGTTTTTCATTTGAAGAGCCAAAGATGATATCATCCACATAGATTTGAACAAGAATGATATCATTTCCATGCTTCTTGAAGAATAAGGATTTATCAATTGTTCCTCTGGTAAATTGATGCTCAAGAAGAAATAGAGATAGAGTCTCATACCAGGCTCTTGGTGCCTGTTTGAGTCCATAGAGTGCCTTGAGCAGTCTATACACAAAGTCTGGGAAGTTTTCATTTTCAAAGCCAGGTGGTTGAGATACATAAACTTCTTCAGCAAGATCACCATTGAGAAATGCACTTTTCACATCCATTTGATACACCTTGAAATCTGAGTGAGCTGCAAAAGCCAGGAAGATTCTGATGGCTTCTAGTCTAGCTACAGGTGCAAATGTCTCATCATAGTCAATGCCTTCTTGTTGACAGTATCCTTTGGCAACCAACCTTGCTTTGTTTCTAATCACCACTCCTTCTTCATCCATCTTGTTTCTGAACACCCATTTGGTGTCAATAACATTCTTTCCTTCTGGAGGTGGCACTAGCTCCCATACTTTGTTTTTCTCAAATTGATTTAATTCTTCTTGCATAGCAACAATCCAGTCAGAATTCTTCAAAGCTTCTTCAATTACTTTTGGTTCTTCTTGTGACAGAAAGCAGCTATACAGACATGTATTTATTGTTGCCCTTCTTGTTCTCACACCCTCACTAGGATCTCCAATGATTTGATCCCTAGTGTGGGCTTTGTCCCATTTCCTTGTATGACCTTGTTCATTTCTTTGACTTGTTCCAGGATCATTTTGATTGACAGTTGCATTCTCTTCTTCTCCCCCTGTGTTTGTGAACCCTTGCACAGGTGTTTGAAGAAGATCATCAACTTCAAGAGTTTCATTTTCTGGAACAGTTTGAGCAGGAGGTTCATCCTCACTTTCAGAATCCTCTAGATATCCTTGATTTTCAAATCTTAATGGCACACTGTCTTGTTCACTTGTTTCAAGTCCAGGAGTTTTCGTGTCATCAAAGGTAACATCCATGCTTTCCATGACTTTGTGTTGCTCAGGTACAAATACTCTGTATGTTGTCCTTTTCAGAGAGTATCCAATGAAGATACCTTCAAATGCCTTTGCATCAAATTTTCCAACATGCTCAGAGGTATCTTTCATCACAAAACACTTGCTTCCAAACACATGCAGATGCTTGAAGGATGCTCTTTTTCCAGTCATTAATGAGTAAGGAGTTTTGCCAGACTTCTTATTGATCAATGTTCTATTTTGCACATAGCATGCTGTGTTAACAACATCAGCCCAAAAGCTAGTAGGTAGCTTTGCATCCAACATCATTGTCCTTGCAGCTTCAATGAGAGTTCTATTCTTTCTCTCAACTACTCCATTTTGTTGAGGAGTTCTAGGAGCTGAAAACTGTTGAGAAATTCCTTTATCTTTGCAAAACTCATACAGTGTAGAATTTCTAAACTCAGTTCCATTATCATTTCTCAATGCAACTACAGATGAACCAGTGCTTTGTGCTTCTCTATCAACCCTCTTGATATGCTCTATAATGACTTGGGGTGCTTCATCCTTGGAGAATAGAAATTCCACCCAGGTATATCTTGAATAATCATCAACCATCACTAGAGCATATTTCTTCTTGGAAAGGGACATTACATTCACAGGGCCAAATAGATCCATGTGAATTAGCTGTAGAGGTTTTGAGTTTGTATTGAGCAATTTGTTTTTATGACTTGATCTTTTGATTTTCCCTTTCTGACAAGCTTCACATGCTCCATCTTGCACAAATTCCAGTGCAGGCATATCCCTGATGAGTTCTCTCTTTGTTAGAGAGTTCATTGCTTGAACATTCAAGTGAGACAGTTTCTTGTGCCATAGCCAGAATTCCTCATTTGTGGCCTTAGTGTAGAAACAACAAATTTCTCCCTTGTCTGCAGCCTTGAGATCAGCTACAAACAAGCTTCCTTTCTTCACACCAGTTAAAACAACTTCACCACTTCCTCTTTCTGAGATTAGACAATGATCTTCATCAAATTCCACTTTGAAACCCCTGTTTGTGAATTGTCCAATGCTCAAGAGGTTATGCTTCAGTCCTTCAACAAATGCTACATCTTCAATAATGACATTTCCAGTTTTGACACTGCCATATCCCATGGTATAACCAATGTTGTCATTTCCAAAGGTTACTGATGGGCCAGCCTTTTCCTCAAATTGTGATAGCAGGGCTATATCACCAGTCATGTGACTTGAGCATCCACTGTCCAAGATCCATATGACTCTTTTATTCCTGTTGCCCTGCATTCACAAAGTAACTAAGTTGTTTTTGGTACCCACACTTGGTAGGGTCCAATTGATTTAGAAACAGTTTTGTTAACAATTCTTCTGTCATAAATTGCATTCTTCACAGTAGGAGACTTCACTTTGTTTGTGGCTTTGGAGTTTACACTCTTAGGCTCACATGAAGTTTTCACCCTCACAACCTTGATTGGGGATCCTGTCCTGTGAGTGTGCATATGTGTGTGTGATTCACAAGATTGTGCAGAATCAAGTTTATGCTTAAGAGATAAACAATTAGAAATCACAGTCACATAGCATGTCATGCAGTTTGAATTACCACAGAAAGAATCATGAATAGAATTTAAACCTACCGAATGGTTACTCATGTTATCAACTTCAACATTCACTTGTTTATTACACTTATGAGTCAAATGATTAACAGATAGGCATTTCTGACACTGTTTCCTAGAAGCATTTGGCACATAAGCATAGTTGTTACTCTTGTTGACACCTATTTTGCCATTTCTGTTTTGTTTCTTTTTCTTAAGAACTTCCTTCTTAACTTTAGGACTCTTAACAAGGTTGTCTTTGGTTTCTTCCTGAACAACAGACTTAGGGGAGGAAGAAGTGTCTTTAGCAGCCTCATCTTCTTCAAGTAGTTGTTGCTTGATGACCAGTAGTTCTTCATCAAACTCAACAATACTCTTTTTGAAAATGGGCTTTTCAACACTTGAAAGTATGGTTGGGGCATTTTTGTTTGTAAAAGATTCTTTTCCTTTGCCCTTGGACTTCTTCCTTCCCTTATCATTTTCATAATCAAAACCAACTCCAACCTTGCAGTCTTCAGTGTGTTCCTTGTGATAGGTTTGAATAAGCTCAGAGGAGTTCGTGAAACTTCTTAATTTCAGTTCATTTTCAGCAATTTGTTCTCTAAGAGCTTTTTCTATTTGTTCAGCACAAATCACTTTGTTTTTAAGATACTCAATCTCCTTTTTCAAACCATCAAGGCTCACAACCATTAACTCAAGTTCCTCATTCTTTTCTGTAAGCTCAAGATTTCTAGCAGTTAGTCTATCAATTTCTTCATTAGCTACTAACATGCTAGTATGAATATTGAACATCTCAGTACTCATATCTTCAACAGTTTACTTATATTGAAAGGGAGTCATTTCAAGAGAAGTACGAATAGGTACCTGACTTGAAGAATCACCATCATCAGAAAATGCCATCAAGGCATAGTTTGAGTACTCTTGTTCTTCTTCTTCATCAGAGTCATCCCAGCACTTTCCCTCAACAATAAAAGCTTTATCCTGTTGTTTCTTGAGTAGAGCCTCATACTTAGCTTCAAGCTCTAAGTATGCTTTATCCTTCTTGACCTGTTTAGGCTTTTTGCACTCAGTGGCAAAATGCCCAAGTTCATTGCAGTTATAGCATCTTATCTTGGTTCTATCTACACTTCCAGACTTGTATCCTCCTTTAGCAGCACCAGCAATCCCTTTCTCTTTATTGAAAGTGTTTGAGCCACTAGATCCACCAGCATTTCCAGCATTGAACTTGGACCTAAATGGATGCTTCCTCTTAAACCTTATGTTTGGATATCTCCTAGCCATATAGGCAAAAGATTTGTTTTCCATCTTGTCCAGTTCTTCTATGCTGTAAAATTCATCATCCTCAGGCAAATCATAGACAGCTTGGGTCTCATCACCAGTGTCTTCAACTTCCAGTTCCTCAATCTTGACTTGACTGACTTTAAGAGATTCCATTCTTTGACTTAGGTTGTCAGCAATAAGGGCACATGAAGTTTTTGCCATTAGTCCTTGTTTAGCTTGAATAGATCTCTTTTGAAACAACTCTAGCTCATAAGTTTTCAAAACACCATACAGCACATCAAAACCAATCTTTGTTAAATCTCTTTCTTTGAGGGAAGAGATTCTTGGTTCCAAATGATCTGGCAGAGTTAGCAAGAATTTCATGTTAAGCTCTTCTGTCTCGTAGTGTTTGTCATAGAGTTTGAGCTCATTTACCAGCTTGTTGAACCTCTCAAACACTTCTGTGATTCCCTCCTTTGGCTGAGCCATGAAAGCTTCATACTGTGAAACAAGAACCTGTTTCTTATTCTTTCTTACTTCAGGAGTTCCTTCACACAACACTTCTATGAGATCCCACATCTTCTTAGCACTTGTACAGTGAGCCACAGTGCCATACATGTTGAAATCCATGGATTCACAAATGATAAGTTGAAGATGTTCATCCAGTGCTACTTTCTCCTTTTCAGGATCAGTGTATTTTGAGGGGTCTTTGGGCACATGTTTTGCTGGTACTATTTCAGTGCCATTGGTTGTTTCACCAATCTCAATCATTGGGACAAAGGGACCATGCTTTAGTATGTCTAAATACATGGGGTTAGAAGCTTTGATGAAAAGCAACATCTTCTTTTTCCATAAACTGTAGTGCTCCTTGTTAAAGGGAGGAATCTTGATACTAATTAGTTTCTGTGAACTCATTCTTGATCTTTTCCTGTTTGTACGTTAACATCCTACGCTTTGATACCACTTGTTAGGAATGAATACCACTTAGAAACTAGACAGAGGGGGGGGGGGGGTGAATGGATAGTTTGATAGTTTTCGGTTTCTTGAAACTAAATAAACTGTAAATGATTATACCGTGTAGTATGCAGAAAATAAACAACAAGCACAATCACTTTAATCTACTTTGTATTAAGTAAATTAAATACTACAGCTTTCCAAGAAATTCACAATCGAATTTCTGGCTTCTAAACAATAACAGTTTGTATCTTGTTTGCTTACAGAGAAAAGAGTGCTTAAGATAAAACTTTGTGTATCTCTCTTACAGCTAACAATAGGGTGTGCATGATATATATAAGTCCTATACAAACTAGTGCACACACCTATTTTTACACAGTTACCCCTAGCTGAAAGTCCAACTTGTCCTGCCATAAGAAGTTAACTGTGTCAGGAAGGACCACCTGCTTTTCGGAGTCTTTCCCGTTTCTGTAGCTGCCTGTCTCTTATCTTTCTCTCCAAGTTTAGCTGTAGATTTGCCATTTGTTCTTTGGACCACTTTTCCAGAACAAATTGCTTCAGTATTTGTCTCCTTTGATTCTTGGTTATGTACCTTGATTTGTCTTGTTATAAACGGCTAAGTGTTGATATCGTGAACTCCACTTTATTCCTGACTTCGCGATGTCCCTTGTGAAGACTACGCGATATGGCCTTTGAGGACTTTGCGACATAAGCCATCTGATGACTATGCGACATATGTTATTTAAGGACTATGCGACATAAGCCATTTAATGACTATGCGATATAGGTCATTTGACAACTATGCGACATAAGCCATTTGAGGACTATGCGACATAGGTCATTTGATGACTATGCGACACAAGCCATTTGAGGACTTCACGATCTAGGCATCTTTGACTTTGCTGACTTCAACACTTCACGACATGAGTCTTGAGGATTTCTCGACATAGTACAAAGTTGACTATGCGATATAGCACTTCTCGACATGGATATTGGTGACTTCACGACATAGCTTTCTTCTGACTTTGCTATATAATGCCTTAGACAAATTTCTGCAACTTATTTCTTCAGGGCCTTATTCATCTCTATCCTACTGCATGAACACTTCTGAACTTCTACCAGGACAATTATTCAATGGCCTATATACAATCTAGATGCAAGAAACTTTACTAAGCTCGTTATAATTCTGAGCATACATAATCAAGCTAATGTTCATGAGAACAAGACAAGTACATTGAGAGACCTATACTATATCCCAGTGATAGAATTCACTAGGTCATGTAGTGTGACATAGTCACATAGTGTAGGCTTGTTAATAGTGGTATTCAGACATGTCTTGAGCCTAACAAATACTAAAAAGTAGTTCGAGGTAAATTCTAGGGATAATGATCTGCTAGATAGTCAAACAACAACTTGTAACTAATTTCTATTGGTTTAGATTTAACAATACAATCTAGAAATTAATTGCTAGCTTTGAATAAGCTCGAGTAGTTGTAGTAATGGCAGAGAGAGATGAAATGTTTTTTTTGAGCTTCTGTCTCTTTTTGGTGTTCAACAACTTAATGAATAATGTGAAGTCAACTCCACTTTTAATCAAATATGGACGCCATTAACTTTCAATCACTATCACTGCAGTTTGCCTTGGAAAGACTCACGGGAAGACAATCAAAAGAATTGGAAAGACTATCAATTTGCCTTAGAAAGACTTTCGGAAAGAGTCTGATTTGTCTTGAAAAGTCTTTCGGGAAGACTGAGAGTAGAATTAGAAAAATTATAAAATGAATTGGGAAGACTATCGACAGACTTAGATGATAGTCTTTCCAGTTCATTTCGTAAGTCTTTTTAGTTCATTTGAAAGTCTTTTTAATATTATATTAATTCTAATCAAATTAATCTTTTAATTAATTTATTGAATAAAGTAATTAACTGAATTAATTAATTAAAAAAAATTAATATAATTACTTGATAGCAGAATCATTCCCTGAATCACTGAAATTAATGATGAACTTCTACTGTATGATGTTGACACTCGATGTACTGTTTAGTTCATGAGTGGCCAACTTCTTCATCGTTTGACTTTAAGTTGTGGTCCTTTTTCTTTATTCCCTTTATCAAACACTGTAACCTGTACACTTCTTGTCACACTTCTGAAATCTCTGTCACTTTAAATAGATCTACTTTCTTGAATACTTCACTGAGGCTTGATCAAATAACTGAACTTGTGTAGAATTACTCAAAGTCAGTAGATGACAAACCCTTACTAAAGCAAATGTTATCCTTTTCTATTTTCATTACTAAAACCCCCCATTTTTCAAAAATATCACAGACAAACCTTTACTTATTTATATTAAAACCTATTTTAATGATTTTAATTATTTTAAAAAATTATCTACTTTAACATGTCTACTTATTCTTTGAGTAAATGAAACTAATAAGTTAATAAAAAAATTAATTAAAGTTAATAAATAACAATTACAAAAAGAAATTATATAAAATATTATTTTTACTATAATTTTTTATATTATATTTATAAAAAAAAGCTCGTGCTTCACAAATGTTATAAGCTAGTATTTATTAAACAAGATTGTTGCATGTTTTTGAAAACAAATGTTTTATTCAGTAATCATTTACGTATTCAGGAAAGTTCAACCTATTTTGTTAAGTTAACAGCTAAATTTAATATTTAATGAATTAAAGAACTTAATTAGAAAGGAGGGTTAGTTTGATCTTTTGCTAATAAAAAATGTGCACTTATAACCTATCACATTCTTTAACTTTTTAGTAAATGTAACAAAAATAAAGTAAACACAAAAATATTTCAACATAATATTATAAACCCACGTTTTTTATGCTAGTTATGAAATTAAAACCGAACGCGGCCGTCTCTATATGCATCAACATATGTACGTAAATCTGTTAACTCTTCCAAACACTATGACAACATCTCATTTCTCCTTAACCAACACTTTCCTCCCGACAACCAATCTCCGCCGCAAAACCCTACTATGGCCCACCATCTCAGGGCGGCGCGTGTGTTACACTACCAACAATCTTGAAACCCATCAATCAGTTTGTACAAAGGCTGATGTTTTAAGTAGCAAAGATGTAATGGAGGGTGATAAAAAGGTGATTGTGGGAACATATGCAAGAACCCCTGTTGTGTTCTCCAGTGGCAAAGGTTGTAAATTGTTTGATGTTGAGGGGCAAGAGTATTTAGACTTAACTTCTGGGATTGCTGTGAATGCACTTGGTCATGGTGATCCTGATTGGATTCAAGCTGTTACTCATCAGGCTAATACTCTTACTCATGTTAGCAATATTTTCTACACTCTTCCCCAGGTGGGTCTTTTTTATTTTTCGAAATTTTTAAGTTTTAAGATTTTTTTTTATGTAAGTGTGTGTGTGTGTGGTAAGGTAAATGTAGTTGAATTTTGGTTTGATTTAGGGTAGTAGTTGTTTGTATGTGGTTGATTGTTGTTTGTTTGGTGATTATTAGGAGTTAGATGAATAAAGTTTGAAGCTTTTTCGGGCATTTAGTTTTCGGAGGCTAGTAACTGTTCATATGTGGTCAATTGTTGTTTGATTGGTAAATGTGGTTAAATTTTGCTTTGGTACAGGGTAGTTATCGTTTTTATGTGGTTAATTCTTGTTTGTTTGGGGTTTTAAGAAGTGAAATGGATAAAGATTGAAGCTTTATTGGTTGTGTAGTAGTAGGAGGCTAGTAATTGTTTGTACGTGGACTGGTTAAATGTTGTTTCCTTGGTGATTATAAGAACTTGGAGGCTATTATAAAGTTGACTTGAACTCAGCTCATACTAAAGCTCTATTTATTTGTAATGACAGCCGAATCCCAGTTTTTTGGGGAGGTTCAGATCAGGTCATCAAGTTTTAACCGTTTTGCCAGCTCCACCCAAAACCCAGTACCATTACCAAACTGCTTCTAAAACTATTTCACGTGAAAAGAAAAATGCAAAAAACAAAAAAGAGACACATGTTGTTGCCTTAATTTAGTAGTTACAACTTATCTGTAAATAATTCTCGAAATGAAATTGGAATTGGAAGGATAGAGAACATGCCCTAGAAACCTATAATATAACAAATGTGGCTGCGGAATACCGATTAAGAATCCTAATCAACCCTCAATACCTTCATGTTGTAATAGAAACATACTAACCGCATTCTTAGTAATGCAGAAGGGCTGAAAGTATGTTTTTCTTCTGTAGTCACACTTGCTATAAAATTGAACCTACAACAAATGTTAGTACTTGGATATAGATGTTTCTCAATATACTAGTCCCAATCGATCTAGAAACGGAAACAAAACTCATCAGTTATTATTGATCATTATTTGTATTGTGCATGTCTACATTTAGTATAGTGTAGAATGATATCATATTTTCGAGGAGTTCATAGAAAAGTATCAAATATCATGTACTTATCTGCAGAGTTGTGGATGATTTTTTATTTATTTTATTTCATTAAGTTAGGTGCTAATTACTGTAATTAGTGACTTTACTTGGGGTTATAGAGTCATCCAAATCTTGATATTAACCTGTTTTAATCTGTAGATGCTTTTCATATATATGAGTTGTATGGATGATTTATAGGTTCTAAGTAAATTCTCTTTAAGTTATAGATGTTTCATTACCACAATGAATTTACTTGGAACAATAATGCTATTTTAGATCATAAAAAATGCGTCCCCTATTTGGAACAGTAAACAAAAGTATAATTTTAATTGACCTGCATACAGTTAGTACTGTATATATTTAGGAGAGTCGTCAATGAGCCAGACATGCTTTTCTTTGTAATAGCAACATTTTTTTTGTTATTATTTTATCAAGCAATAATATTCTAATAATGTACGGGTAATTGCCCATCCGACATTGCACTGATATACAAACAGTTCCGTGTTTTTGTATCAGTACTAGACTAACAGTCAACTTGATTTGATTTCTTACTGTTGTGAATTACATTGGAATTCAATTACTTTGTCCACCACCACCTTAGAGTTATGACCTATGAGTTTGTGCACTTCATCTTTCCAGAGCTTGAAGTTAAGAATTCTGTTTGTAAGTATGAAACAAGTTATTCAATCTATTTGTATTATGTAGGTGGAGCTAGCAAAGCGTCTGGTATCCTGCTCGTTTGCTGATCGTGTTTTTTTCTCAAATTCTGGAACAGAAGCAAATGAAGCTGCAATTAAGTTTGCTCGGAAATTCCAGCGGTTTTCCCACCCCGATAAGACGCATCCACCCTCTGATTTTATATCATTTAGTAACAGCTTTCATGGTAGGACTATGGGTGCTCTTGCGCTAACTAGCAAAGAGCATTACAGGACACCTTTTCAACCAGTTATGCCTGGAGTTACGTTCTTAGAGTATGGTGATATCCAAGCTGCAACAGAACTTATCCAGTCTGGCAACATTGCTGCAGTTTTTGTGGAACCCATTCAGGGTGAGGGTGGTATATACAGTGCAACGAAGGACTTCTTACAATCTCTGCGCACTGCATGTGATGCGGCGGAATCTCTGCTAGTCTTTGATGAGGTACAACTGCTCTGCAATAAATTGATGCTTGCTTTTAATTGTCACTTCCTGAGAATGTGATGTCCAAGTTTTGTTACATTTTTTTTTCACACATTAACCTGTTTATGAGCAGGTGATTAAAAAACAGTCTCTAAGTTGTGTTAAAAATCTTCTAAATTTTTTACATGTATAAGTAGTTAATTATTAAGGTTGTGTGTAATTGGCTGGTCAGCATATTAAGTAGTATTCTGTAGTGGGATCGGAAAGTAATGATTCAGCACATTTGTTCACAACTAATCTCTGCACACGATGGAGGTATGGTGAAAGGTTTGCTGGTAGTTTCTGGACATCTTATACTCTGAATCTCTTATAGCCATTCTTACTGCCGCTCTCCTGTTATGCAAACAGCATGACCTTCACTAGTGTCTCTGCTCATGTTTCATTTACTAGAATATCAGTTCAAGGGTTGCCTTGTAGAGATAATTTCATTGAATTGTTAAACCTTTGTATCTAGATTTGTTTTGTAAGTTCGTGGGATTATATTGAGATAGTGGAAAGTAGTTTTAAGAATCATATTGGCGAGGAGAATTTTATCTCATGAAAACATCTTAATTCTTAAAATATAAGGAAAACAAAAATGTTAAGAGAAGAATATTCTTCACACTATTTAAGGATCTTGTCTACAGTGCTAAATTTTTAGCAAAAATGGATCTTACAAAAAATATGTTGCTAGGAAACAAGTGTGCTAGAGAAAATGTAGTTGGTTTCTATTTTAATATAGCGCTACTCTTTAAAGAATTATAGTGAATAAACTAAAGCTTTAAGCAGACTTCTAATCAAGTTGATTAAAGGTGACACATATATGGGCATTTCTCACTATTTATTCTGGTAGGCAAAATGAAGGATCGTATAGACCACAGTACTGAGCCAATTTCTAACCAGTAAATGTGTTGGTGTATTACTGTAAAGTTATAACTCATGAACACCTTGTTTTAAGGATTACCCATTTGATCAGATAATGTTTCTTTCATATCTTGTCATAGGTTCAATGTGGCTTGGGCCGAACTGGTTATCTTTGGGCACACGAGGACTACAACATATTCCCTGATATTATGACTCTTGCAAAGCCTCTCGCTGGAGGTCTACCCATCGGTGCTGTACTGGTGACTGAAAAAGTTGCGGAGTCTATAAACTATGGAGATCATGGTAGCACTTTTGCCGGTGGACCGCTTGTTTGCAACGCTGCAATCGCAGTTCTGGATAAAATATCAAATCCGAGTTTTCTGGCGAACGTAGCCAGTAAAGGTCAGTACTTCATGAAACTTTTGTTACAAAAATTAGGAGGGAACTCCCACGTCAAAGAAGTACGAGGTTTGGGGCTTATCATTGGGATAGAGTTGGATGTACCTGCTGCACCACTTGTAGATGCATGCCTGCATTCTGGTCTTTTAATATTAACTGCTGGGAAAGGAAATGTTGTGAGGCTTGTCCCACCATTGATAATATCCAAGGAAGAACTAGAACATGCTGCTGAGGTTTTACTTAAATGTCTACCAGCTCTTGATTAGATTATCCTGTAATAGCCGAGTTTATTAAGATAGATACAAATCTTTAACAGCGTTAAAGTCGTGTTTGCCTTTTCCTCCCCAGTATTGGTATACATTGTATTTAAGCTTAAAGTCCCACGGGCTTAACTACAATTCAGAGCATTTAAATTGAAACAACTCAAGAAACAGTAGAAAACATAAACTTTTACATATGGAAACGCATGCCCGAGTTAACACATCACTCCAAACTTATTTTCCATGTAGATTTCATTATACTCGGACAATTACCACCCTGGCATTCTACATATCGGACCACGGTGAAATTGGAGGGATACTCTGCTCGTGGCGAAAAAAGTTACCAGGATCAACCATAGATTTTACGGAAACCAGCCTATCGAAATTATTCTGAAAGTAACGTTTCCCCCATCTACTTGCTTGAGCATAGCTTGTTTTGCCTGTTGGATTATTAGTGCCCATCCAAAGATTGACATAATTCACATAAGCGCTTCTCGGGTTACTGGTAACATAAGGTGTTAGGTATGCATCTATATTTCTTACCCATCGTAACCGGTTTGCTTCATCAACATTCGTCAATGCATATAGATTAAGCATATATAAGTATCCAGCTCGATACGGAAATGGCAATGCCGTCTCTGATATCTCGCTCAGACGTCCCCCGAATGGCGTGAATTGTAACATCGCGGTTCCATTCGGGAGCTGAAACATAAGATCCCATATTCCTTCTAGCCCTTCTATAGGAATCGGCACTTTAGTGAAGTCCGACCGGCCTTTGAAATCAATTCGGGGCAAAACTGTTTTATTGAGTAGTAACTCTGGTGGCGAATAGAGTGGTAAGTTTGAGAAAAATACCATAGCTTGAACCCAAGTAACTTGAGAACAATCTTCTCTAACCAATCCCAACTCAGGGAACTGTTGCTGCATTACTTTAAAAAGATCATCAACTCGGCCAAGATACAACCCTTCGAAATCCATCACCATGATTTTCTTGTCGGGTCGTGAACTATTTTCACTTGATAAAACTTGTCCATTACATCTAATATCAAGCTCTTTAGGAAACCGCGGTGCCGCTGATTGCCACTTGTAAAATATATTTGTCATGTTTTGTTCCAAGCTTCTGAATACTCTGAACACAGTTACTTTTTTCGGAACCCGGACTAGATTTATTTTCCAAGCTACTACAACACCGAAGCTTCCACCGCCGCCTCCTCGAATGGCCCAGAACAAATCTTCTCCCATTGCTTGTCTGTCAAGGATTCTCCCATGCGCATCAATTAATTTTGCATCAACTGTGTTATCAGCAGCGAGTCCGTACTTTCGTCTCATCTTTCCGTATCCTCCACCACTAATTAGCCCTCCGACTCCAACGTTCGCCCATAAACCAGCTGGAAAACCATAATCGGACGTAGCTTGAGAAATTCTATAGTAAAGTTCACCATTTGTGACACCCCCGCCAACCCAAGCAGTTGCACTAGCGATGTCAACCTTGACTGAGTTAAAGTTGCGTAAATCAAGTACTACAAACGGGACATAAGCAACATAAGAAAGCCCTTCGAAACTGTGGCCACCGCATCGAATTCTGACTTGGAGATTAGTCTTTTTGGCACAATAGATGACAGCCTGGATTTGAGATTCGGTTCTAGGGGTGATGATGACTCGAGGTTTCGGAGTAGTTGGCCTCGCGAAACGGAGATTGTTGATGGAGTATAATAAGGCTGCATTGTAGGAGGAGTTTCGAGGGGTAAAGAAGAGTTTCGAGATTGTGGGTGCAGAGTCTTTCGAAAATTTAGTAACACATTGGACAAATTCATCTGACTTCGAAGCAGATGAAAATAAAAGAGTTGAAATGACAAGAAGAAAAGCTAGAGAGATTTGTGTAGTTGGGAGCTCCATTGTTGTAGATTTATGGATGGAAAGTGAGTTGGGAAATGGATGTAAATGTAGATGATATATAGAGACTTTCATTGATATTATTTTTCCACCATTTATTAAAAATAATCTAAAAATGGCCTCTCTCTATCTATACAAATTTTTTTCTTCTAAATTCTGATGAAAGCACGAGACTAGTTACACAATCTTTCGTGATGTTCATAGTTATGTTTTACTAGCTAACGCCTAACTGCAACCTATCTCCTGCTTATTTCAAAGTTGAAATCTTCGGCACCTATTTGCTAATTGATGATCACTGTCGAACATACGTGTATAATAGGTTATTACTCCGTAAAGAACATTTTTATACATTTATAAAAAACTACCATAAACTATGAATATTATTCTTAGTTTATAATATTATTTCTTGTAGTATTTGAATTAGAACTCCAGTGATGTGGAGGTGTACAGAGACACTTTCAGCCTACTAAAGATTCGATAAGTATATATATGAGGTGGTCCTTGGATCTTTTGCAGGCAATCGTAAGAAAACAAAATTTTATAGCACAACGAACATGGACTGCAAAGCACAGCGACCCCAAGTCTTTTTATTATAAGATCATAACGAACACACACAACCACCCCACCCCAACTCATTTTTATTTAATCATACAGAGAAATTCAGCAGGACTCGAAAGGCCTGATTACATTAAATTATAGAGAAGCTACATATCGGAAAACAGTGACAGAGGAGGAATACTCTGCTCGAACCTGAAGAAGTTAAGAGGGTCAACCGCGGTTTTTATAGTAACCAACCTGCGGAAATTATTCTTGAAGTAACGTTCGCCCCATATACGAGCCTGAGCATAGCTTGTTGGTCCGGTTGGATTGTTTGAACCCATCCACACATTCACATAATTCACGTACGCACTTCTCGGGTTACTGGTCACATAGGGTGTGAAATATGTATCCAAGTTTCTGACCCATTGCAGTCTGCCTGCTTCATCCACATCTGTCAATGCAAAGAAATTAATCATGTACAGATATCCAGCCCGATACGGGAATGGAATTGCAGAGTCGGAGATCTCGTTCATTCGTCCCCCGAAAGGTGTAAATTGTAATGTTGCAGTTTGATTAGGTAGCTGAAACATAAAGTCCCAGATGCCTTCTAGACCTTCTATAGGAATAGGCACTTGAGTGAAATCGGATCTTCCTTTGAAAGCTGGTCTTGGTAATATAGTTTTATTGAGTAAGATCTCGGTTGGTGCTTCAAGAGGAAAATTTGAGAAAAATTGCATGGCTTTAATCCAACTAACTTCGATACAATCTTCTGGTACCAACCCCAACTCAGGGAATTGTTCTTGCATCACTGAAAGCATGTCATCTACTCCACCAAGATACAAGGACTCGAATAACATAGCCATAGTCTTTTTATCAGCTCGTGGACTTGCTTCACTCAGGACTGCTTGTCCAGTACATCTGATATCCATCTCGTATGGAAAATTTGCTGCTACGGATTGCCAACGGTAGAAGATATTTGTCAAATTTTGCTCTAAAGTTCGAATAACTCGAAAAATAGTCACTGTTTCAGGGACAGGAATTAAGTTCACTTGCCAAGAAACAACAATTCCGAAGCTTCCACCTCCACCACCTCTAATAGCCCAAAAGAGCTCTTCACCCATTGTTAATCTGGTATGAATTATACCATTAGCATCAATCAAGCGAGCATTGATTACTTGATCAGCTGCCAATCCAAATTTTCTTCTCATCATTCCGTATCCTCCACCACTAATAATTCCTCCAACTCCAACATTTGACCATAAGCCCGATGGAAACCCGTAAGCTGAAGTCGCTTGAGAAATCCAGTAGTAAAGCTCGCCATTTGTTACTCCGCTATCAACCCATGCAGTTGCAGTAGTAAGGTCCGGCGTGACTTTATTAAAAGAGCGGAGATCGAGCACCATAAATGTGACATTTGCTACATAAGAAAATCCTTCGAAACTATGACCACCACTTCGCACTCTCATTTCGACGCCATGTGTTTTGCAGCAAAAGATTGCCGCTACGATCGCCAGTTCAGTATCTGGAATAGCAATTGCTATAGGTTTAGGAGTTTGTGGTTGCGCGAAACGGAGATTATTTATGGAGTATAGCAAGGCAGAAGTGTAGTTGGAGTCAGTTGGTGTATACACAACGCCTATTGAAGCTCTAAGGCAAGAGACGAAATCGAGTCCAATATAATTAGGTTCAGTTGAAGCTAATGAAGACCATGAAAAAGTTGAAACAAGGAAGAATGCAAGAGAATAATGGAGGTAAAAAGTTGGAAACTTCATTGTGGTTTGTATGTGAGAAGACATGCATGTTTTGCTTGTTAATTTATAGAGAACTTTCAGTGATTTAGATAACACAGCTGTCCTTGACTGAAAACAGATGAGTAGTGCTATAGGCACAAAATTTGTTACAAAAAATTGTTACCACCAAATGACATGGCATGAGTGATATGGTAGTTTGGAATAGGAAAATGCTAGAGACCCCAAATTTGTTCCCAAAATTCTTCCCAAATACACATGGCAATTCCTGATTCGTTGTAATAATAAGTGGACCCCCTGCATTCACACCAACAACACCAATCAAAATATTCCAAATTGCCACATCACCTAGCCATGTCATTAAAAATTTTGGAATATTTTAATTGAGGTCGTTGGTGTGAATGCAGGGGGTCCACTTATTATTATAACGAATCAGGAGTTGCTATGTGTATTTTGGAAGAATTTTGAGAACAAATTTTGTGCCTCTAGTATTTTCCAAAACAGATTATGAAGGCCGAATTGCACCTCCCAAACATACGAGACAGAAATATTTATTTGTTTTTCGAGATTAGTCGAAACTCAAATTAAATAATTATACTAATTTTTCAAGGGAAGCTACATTGTAAAGTTTAGACCAAATTTAAATAATGATAAGCCTTTCCTCATTTCGTCACTCCAAGTTGAGAAGAATATGAGTAAATAATTTTTTTTTGTTAACCAGAATATGAGTAAATAATTGCTTTATCATTATATTACATGAGTAGACTAAATTATAAAATGATGATTGAACTTACATGCTGTTGGGTTTTATTTTCTATCTATGAGATTAAAATCTCAATTGGATTACCCTTGTTTTGGCCCAGAGATAAAAATAAGGGAACCTTATATATAATTATAGGTGGATTGTAATAAAAATAAGAGAGAGGAAAAATAGACACAAAAAAGAGAGATCTAGAGTGAAAATTTTGCATGAATTTTTCTGCTTGCACAAGCTGCCTTGTATTTGCGATTCCCGGAGTTCTACCGGTCGGATCGTCCTGAATTTTGGACAGAAACTTCCTTACACCGATATCTAAATTCTGAACGGTGTAGATCGGATTCTGAGATCCAGAGGTCAGTTCTTAAATGGCTTAACAGAAACTGTTTGCACCACGGGGAGGTCTGTGGATTTTTTTTCACTGTTGTCTTATTTTTTTATTTCATACTTTTGACGGCTTATTCCAAGTATTCCTCTAGTTTTGTCTAAAGAAGACTTGGTGTATTTCCATATAATTTGTAATAGTGAATTGTTTGGGTGAAATACGATCCTGTGGTTTTTACTCCTTATCTTTGTGTGAGTTTTTCACGTATAACTTTTGGTGTCTTATTTTTCATTTATTGTTGTTTTACTTGTTTGTTTCATCGAATATTCATACAAGTAGGAATAAGTATTGTCCAACAAAATTAATTCCGCACTTAATTATTACCGTTATGATCACTTTTTCTCGTCACATGTTTCAGCACCTTGATAGCTCGAGTTTTATATTTGCAATCTAGTAATCTAATTTTAGATTATGTTTTTGGTTAGGTAAGAAATGTCGGACAAAATGCATGCATGTGCTCCAATTCCTCAATTATTCCACCAATTTTTTTAGCCCACATTTTCCATCTTGCTCAAAGGCATTAATGTCAATGATCTGAATAACTACCCTAAAAGAAAAAAAAAATAGACAATGAAGAATCTGAGTCGCATAAGAAGTTGAGCCAGCTAGCAACCTAATCCACTGGAAAATTGGCTTTTAGGGAATAAAAGAAATTAATTTAAACCAAAATTTCATATTTTATCTTCTAAACTATTTGTAATTGTAGTAGTTTAGTACTATTCTTCATAATCATAGCCAGTACCTGTCACTAGTACTTATAAAACCTTACTACCTGCTTTCAGCATGTTATTATATGTTTTTATAAATTATAATCTACTTAATTACCTATATTTTAATGTTTAATTAGATAATAATTATTATAATCATATCATCACAAGTTTGCTAAATAAATTATATAAAAAGTCGGTAAGGAAAGGCCAGAGTTCATATTGGTCAGATATAATACTAAAACAAAAACTTTATTGTAACGACTTGTTTTTACTATAATTTAAGTCACCTACTAGTCCTCTATTGCCACCCACCAGTATAGTAAAAGTTTCTAGACCTTCCTTAATGATATTCATACAGCTTAAAGCTCTTCTATCAGCTTTTCGTACCAGGATTTATGAAATACATTGAGAATTTTCTCAACAGGCTGTCTGGATATTTTTTTCACAAACAAATTGCAAACATCCAAAGCAATATAACAGGTTTGTTTGACATTTTTTTTGCAGGTTATTATATGTTATCATTACTACTGTTAGAGTAAATTAGTAAATATTTGTGTCCGAATTTAATGTCATCTAGGTCAGCAAAATTTCAAATTTATAATATAATCGGGAGACGTTACTTTTATTTTTCAAAAAATGGCTAAGGACTACTTTTTGAAAATAAAAATCCTAAAAAAGTGGCCCTTATATATTTGGTTATCATATTACAAATTTGAAATTCCGATCATCAAAGTGCTAAAACGAGTAAAGTTCAGTCATCACTTTGCAATTTAATCTTATTATTATTAGTGATACATGGATAGAAGTTTATTTTTTCTCATGAAGAGTTATTTTGTTTGGACAAAAGTTTTAACAATGACTAGGATCTGAAGATATATGATCAAATTGTGTATTTTACGTGCACCACATATTTTTGCACCTCGTAGTCTGTCTTTATGCAAATAATCTAGAACAAATATAAAAAAATCTAAAGAAGTGAACCAAGAACATTGCAACTTGCAAGAATACCGAAGTACAATGGAGGAAAATATATGGGAACATGTAACTGAATGGGATCATGTCACTCAATTTGATAAAGATGAATTTGTAATCATAGACAATACACGTTTGAGCGAAGAATCAATTTTTCCACCGAACAATCACCAAGACTTGCCACTCACTACTCCACAGGCAGAGGAGGACAGTAGTGATGATATCCAAGAAGTTCCACGTCGAGGTGATGATCAGCGGTGGAGGGAGTGCTTAAAAATGATGAACTCTGGAATTATTCGAGTTGCTTATAAGGTTCGATTTTATGCGGTTTGTGTGGCTAAGTTGTGGCCGGTTGCTGCTGCTGGACTACTTGTGATTGTTTTGTATCGAAAGGTGAGGCCGTGGAGGAGGAGGAGGAGGAGGAAGCCGGAAGATAGCAAGGACCAGTGGATGCTTCTCAGCAGGGAGAAAGATCAGGTTGGTTTTGTATTAACAATTAGTTTGTAAGGAAGCTTGTTACTTTTTTTGTACACTGTCGGACTGATGCCCTGTTGTCTACTGCAACTTCTTTTAGTCATTGATGTCTGTAGTTACAAATCACCACTCACTATAATAAAATTTACAAGTGACACATACTGATACAAATCACTGGTTCAATTGTTTTTCAATTGTCTGATAAAAGCCAGGTAGTCGCTCAGTTTCAACAATTTTCGAACATGTTAGTCTTTTTACTTCAGCAGTCCCATGAAGGGTTTCGATATATTTGAACTAGGATATAATTATCTGGTTTATACAACCATTTCAATATGTTTAAACCATGTCAAATTTAAGATTCCCGAGGCCGGTTTTGATCAAATTTCAGTATTGTAGTAATAACAAAACCCTCCTAACTTTTGGTCTAATTCTGAAATTTAATGCTGGCTTTTGTAGAAAATAAACCATCTCTTGCTCCAGATTGCCAGAATGAATGAAATTTTGTCCGCAAGCCAAAGAATTCCAGTACACCGAGTTGTTTGAGAGGTGATCATACGATGTTGGACAGGATTCCACTGGAAGAAGGCTGATTATAGCAGACCAGTGGATCTATATAGAGCTCAGTTACTCATGCATATTTTTGCTTGTTGAGTCTTTTATGTTCAGGTTATTTACTCGTTGAGTGTTGATTAAGGGGTACAAACAGCACTAAATTGTTAGTGTGATTATATAAAAAGCAGTAAATTTGTTCCTAAACTTTTCAAAGAGATAGCTGGAAATTTACTTGTATCATACCATATTACGTTGGTATTGTTTACCAAAAACATTGTCTGAGATTATGTCAGATGTAGTCGCAGCAAAATGGAAGCAGAAATACTTTGAAATAAAAAAATGCACTAATCTTCCTACAGAATGATTAATTCTTTTAAATTTCCACTTGTAAGTATAACTAAAAGGGTGTTTGGCTAAGTTTTAAAGTGAATTTTTATTAAGAAAAAATGTTTGTTTGTATAATAAATTGGAAAATTATTTCAAATTAAAAAAACAGGTTTATTTTGACAGAAAATAAAGTAGATTTCGGGGGTTCATTGATTAGTACACCTCGGGTGCCGGTAAGGTCGGGACTGTGGTCGTCCGTCTCCGGTTTGCCCGCCGAGAATATTTATGAGATTTACCGGTCAGCTGGGTTGGTTTGGCTTTTCTTTTATATTGAAAAGGAGTCAGCTGTTTGACAAGTAGCTCTGTCTTTCTTTCAGAACCTCGACCTAAAGTAAAGTAGCTATAAGAAGAATTCGGGGAGACCTTTATCATGTGTCGAAAGTTGGGTGTTAATTAAAATCATATTTTTTTAATAATTCTATTTTTTGGATGAACATAAAAGAAAAGGGTAAGATTTCCAAAAGCTATTTACGTAGGAGAATAAGTTATCGCTTGCGGCTTCCCGCTTTCAATTAAAGGAGCAGGCTAGAGAGATGCTATTTGCTGCTATTTCATCTATTTGTGCATCAAGTTCGAAGAAGAAAAGGCGGAAGCGGTAAATCGCTTCTACCGAGTTTCCCAACAGTATCTTAGCTTAGTAGGTAGTTTAATTCTATTGGTGTGGCGCTGCTGGATGCTTTGATCAATAGGAAGAGGAAGACGAAGTCTGTCCGGGAATGGTCAACCCCCGTGCCAGACGTTCAGAAGCCGTTCGAAATCAAGACGAACTAGAATCACTTATTTTGGCTTTTTTATTCCATATTGTAGGGTGAATCTGTGCACAAGAGTACTTTTTACCACAAAATTCATGCTTTTGCCTTATATATAAGAGAGATTTCCCTTACTGCTTGGGCCAGAAAACATTTGAGCAAGGGCAAAAACATCCCCGAATAATATTGTTATTACTCATACCAAAGAGATTTTTGAACTTTGAAATCATACGTTGTCTCCATATCCGTTGTTCAAATAGCAGCTGCTTGGCTCTTTCCAAGGTGGTCATTGCTGATTCACACGGGATTTCATGTGCCCCATGCTACTCGGGTCAGAGCATAAGCTAGTGATGCTTTCGGCTACTGGACTCTCGGATCCCGGGCGAAATTAGTGATCCTAATACTATATAGAATGGGGGGTCTGCTTAAAAATCGTATGTCCTGCACCCCACCCCCAGTCCCTTACTTGTTGCATCAAAAACCAAATCACAAGCTTCTGATAAAAAACGAGCGGTTCATAGGAACGGAGTCCCTTAGATTTCGCACATAGGAGATTGAGACACACCTCCGGTTAACCCCCTCGATTTGTTGCGCATGCGGGTGTCATTAGAAAGATTCTATTTTATAATTAATAGTAATATATATTAATATATATTACTATTAATTATTATTAATTTTTATTTCTTTTATATTATAATTAATAATATTTTTGTATAATCCCCAAAAGCTCATCTGACCCCAAGGTGGTACGTATCCTATAAAAGCTGTCACAATCATTAATGGGAAGATTATAACTCCGCTACACCAAACAAATTCCCTAGGACTGCTATAACTCCCATAATATAGACTACGAAACATATGAAAGTGAACCACAATGAGAAACATACTTGCCCCATTAGCATGTATATAATGGAGAAACCAGTCCCTTCAACATCTCTCATATTGTGTTCTACGCTGTTGAAAGCTAGATCCACATGAGGTGTGTAATGCATAGCTAAAAAAAATGCCAGTCACAATCTGAATGACTAAACAAATGCTCCTTGTTGTTCGGATATGGCCGGGTCCGAGCTTCCCAAGCGGTCCGAACCCGGTGCCGCATTAGGTTAGGGAGTTGGGCGATAATAACTGCTCCGCATTCCAAAGCGCGCTGCCCTCCTAGGCGCGCAACACTAAGTAATCCAAGCCAACCCACATTACCGATTAACGGTGGATAATCATATTTATTAGACGTACTAAATACAATTCCATGAATGAGCAAAATGAAGGTTGCATTAATGATAAAGATCTCTGAGGAAACCGCTAAAAAAAATTGAACATGTGAGAGGTTGCCAGAACGAGTTCAAGAGATGAGGATCCACATAATGAAGTCACCCTCGGGGAAAGAAACATGTGCCATTCTTAGTTAGGGAGAGGGTATGTTCACATTGAGGATCTTCGTATGCTCAGTCGAGTGACAAACGTACCTATCCCCGACGTGGGTAACGTATCCACAAAACCATGGTGCTAACAAGACTCTCTCTTCTCCTAAATCCCATTTTTATATTAAAAAAGAACCGCTTCATACTTGTTCGCTGGAATTTATTCCAAGAAAGTTTGGATCTCTCCTATGTTGTAAAAGGAAATAAAGCAAAAATGTCTTTCTTTGTCTTTACTGATATAGATGATTGTTCGGGCATATATCTCCTCTCCAATCTTTACTAATTATCTTTAATTTAATGATGGTTTAATAATTATTATTGTTAGATTTTTAACCTACAAAAATAAATAAAATCGGTGTTAAAAAGAGAGAAAATAGAGAGATATATTGGAGTTCCGGATATGAATGGAACATGCATTTCTTCTTGTAATTGAGTGCCTTTTCTATTGAAATAATTCAATATATATAGGCTATTCCTTCACCACCTCCACTCCAATATTGTAACGGCCCATTTATTACTTATTAATATCAATCAATAATAATATTGTAACTTACAAATTATAATAACCCACAATCAATATAACAATTTGTAACTACTAAATACATTTATGTATTTATTCATTATATTTTATTTGACAAATAAAGTCAAATATAACATCTCCCACTTGACGCATTTGTCAAATACTTTTCTTAGCTCCCACTTTTCGGAGAGTCTATAACCATTAAAATTAATTATCTCACTCCCATTTTTCATGGAGTGTGTGACAATTAAAAATATCTTAAAAATTCACTTAACGTCATTTTCAACTATATTTCATGACTCCCATTTTTCACAAAAATGATCATGACTTTAACATTCGCTCCAACTATTCGTCGGGATGATATTACATTTGTCACAACTTAAACATTTAAAGTTTTTTACATTTAACCAACATGCTCAACAAACATTTTCGTAAAAATCCCTTTCATCGAAAAACTACAATTATATCATTGATAAAAATGTATATCACATTGTCGCTTTCATTTCTTGCAACACTTTTATGTTTCTTACTTTCCCCACTTCAACAGTACCAAAATCAAACAGGTGTTCTGAAGTTGAACTCTTATTACCAATATCACCTTTAACACCCATAATGTGTTAAACAATAATTCTAGGCACGTCTGCCTGATTCACCAATTTCTTATACGACGCACTCTTCAAGTACATGATCATGATTCTCTTTACAGTCTCTCACTAGACTCAAACAAAGTTGTTTCACAATTCACTTACAAAACTAACCAAAAATGTCAAGTCAATTCAATCGATTAAACAACATGAAACATATCGAATTTCTGACTACTTGCACATATTATACGTTTAGTGGTTCCCTTATGTATTAATCGTTTCCCATTACCAATAGGGTTGACGCCGGACTGCAATTCTGCATCCTAAAACGATTAATCAATTTTACTTCAAAAAAAAAAAATCAGAATACCTCTCAGAATTCAAACTCAACATTCTAGTATTCTTATCCTTTAATTCGGATTTTCTTAAAAAATATTAATTTCACCCATGTATTCAATCTCAAATTTTCTACTAAGTTCCAACTTAGTTTTACATTTACGACATACCATTAAGATATACAATATTTTCGTAAACCAACTCCCACTTTTGATTATTTTATGGACTCACTTTTTTAGGACTTTCATCCATTAATCAATTTCTTGCGATCTCGTCGATTTCTTAAATATCCATGTCTACCAACAAGATATTTCACTACAATATACATAAAAGTCAATCATCCACTTTGATGAAATTTTCAATCACTTAGTTTCAACCATACACAATGGTTCATTATCAATATTCAGATCCATTTTATATTCTCGATTGGATCTAGTTCAACACATGCGTTGACATTCAACATATCTCAACCTATTGTACTCATAAAATTTAATCTTGATTTTCTTCCGCTCAACACTTAAAAAAAAAAAAAAAACTTTAACCCAACTGATTATGCAAAAAAATTTCATAAAAGCAACTTTGTGTGTGCTTTTTCATTGGAAATCCTTCCACTATTTATAGGCTTTCTTAGTCTCATTTCCACCCTTTAAACATGTATAACTGCCCCATGATTCTCTCTATACCATGAATAAAAGAATTGTAACTCCAATACAATCAATATTATTTGTAACCCCCACAATCAATATTTGTAACTCCAACAATTGTAACTCCCACATTTATTCACAAGACAAATCATATTTCATTTTCTTTTTATATTAATCAAATAAAAGTCAATTTTACAACATCTCCCACTTGACTCATTGGAGACGTCCAAAAAAAATATATACAAGAACCAAAACAAAACAGACTACTAATCCATGTGGAGTGCTATCAACAATTTAAAACTAGTAACCGAAAACCTCTGAAAAGATGAGAATAATCACCTTTAAATAAAAAAAAATTATATGGCTATAAAATAAAATCATATGACAATGACCACTATCACTATGTAAAAATATAAAACAAGATGTCAAACAAACAAAAAAAAACCACCAAAATGCAGGAATTAACCATCAGCATTTAAAAAAACATAGCCTAACATAAATAAATAATCAACCATAACAATAACTAGCTAAACAGTTAGCAATCTAAACAATATATGTATTCTTATTATAACCCAAAAACAAAACACGAATAAGAAAATAAAAACCATCCACCAGATCTTAGCATAAAAACAAGGCAGGAAGGAAATAATATAAAAAAAATACTAATGTAGTGGACAAAAAAAATGGAAAGAATAGATGTAACCCAGGCGAGACAAAAAAAAAAACAACAGTGAGCTAGCAGTAAGAAAAATAAATCATAGCCTATAATCTAAAACAAACATACAATATTAAATTAGAACGAAGCACTCTAAAAAATAAGAATAACAATTTTAAAAACCATTTTAACAGATGACTAGCATGCACAAAAATTATGGAACAAAAACAACTTTATCAAAAAAAAAAAAACAAGCAGATATTAATAAACGCCTACAATACTAAATGAGAGCTAAAGAGAAAAGAAAATCAACATCAAACAAGTTATACAAAAAGGTGTAATGCCAATTAATAAAAGAGATAAATAATTTTAATTAACACATAAATTATATGAAAGACATTTAAAAAGAAACAAGACATCATGCATCTATATTTAAAACCAGACATATCATGAAGATTGGCAACCTCAAGCAACAATTTATCATATATAAAATATAATATAGTAAGATCAAATCAAAAAGAAAAGTGAGCAAACATTCATGGCAAAAACTCTATGCATGCAAAATTTCTAGAAAAAAAATATAATAATGAGGAAATTTTATATATCACAGGGAGTATGAAGAAAACGTCAAACCAATCTAATGGGAAAAGAACCAAAAATTGGTTGGTTGATCCATGGAAAAATGACGTGGGAATTGAATATAACATCATCGGCGACAAAACCATTCGTGACGAAATCATCGGCTCTGATACCAATGTTAGATTTTTAACCTACAAAAATAAATAAAATCGGTGTTAAAAAGAGAGAAAATAGAGAGATATATTGGAGTTCCGGATATGAATGGAACATACATTTCTTCTTGTCATTGAGTGCCTTTTCTATTGAAATAATTCACTATATATAGGCTATTCCTTCACCACCTCCACTCCAATATTGTAACGGCCCATTTATTACTTATTAATATCAATCAATACTAATATTGTAACTTACAAATTATAATAACCCACAATCAATATAACAATTTGTAACTACTAAATACATTTATGTATTTATTCATTATATTTTATTTGACAAATAAAGTCAAATATAACAATTATCTAACTAGACCTACCCATAAACTAAAGAGTAAAGATAATTACGAATTTTTACATAAAGATTTATATTCAATATAGAAAACCCATTTATAATTGGTTTAAATTATCAAAATACACCTTTTAGTATTTAAATAAAATTCTATTATTAATCAAATACACTTTTTAATATTAGATCTAACGATTCTCAAGTATTTGTTTAAGATCTAACAACTCTTAATTTGGTGGTCATACAGGCGGACCGATTATCAAAATTTTGGATAAGATCCTTCTTACGCTTATTATATATTAGCCTATAACCCGTGCGATGTACGGACGAATTTTAGTATTTTTATCTTATTATTTATATTTTGATTTATATAATGTTATCAGTAGAAATAAATTAAAAAATATAATAATATATATACGTTGTTATTTTAAGCATTTGTTTGTATTTTGCTAATAAAAATTCTTTATATTTTGTTGACGGGATTCAATCCTTGAACCCGTGGGAGTATTTTAGATATCAAGAAATGAATATTTTTTTAACATCACATCTAACGGTTTTACTTTATTAATCTTTAAATCTAACGGTTGTTATTTAGAGTATCAAACTACCAATCAACCAAATAGAGGGTTGTGATGCACGCGCTATGTAATTTATTTTATTTTTTATATATAATTTTTATTGTTACTAATTTAACCTTTGAAAGGATTTTTTATATGTATTATAGTTGGTGTTTAGTTGTTAATTATTTTGTTTTGTCTTTAATTTTAATAATTTCAAAGGAAGAGTCTGTTATACTTTTGTAATTATATTGTTAAACTAAAATAATATTTAGAATTTAATTGAGCTACGATACTCTCGAGTATGCATTTTTGCCACATAGGAATTCTTTTAGCTTGCTTTGTTTTGTTTCAGTGTTCGAGTTTGAATTGAACTGATACGTACGATTTGTTTTCTAAACTTTTTCCTATTTTATTAGTCTATTTATTGTACCAAATAATTAGTATGTTTATTGTTTAAATAACTATAGTGTACCAAACTACCAACCAATCAAATAGAGGCTATTTTGCTTATAATAATAGAGTATAGATAGATATATATAGATAAGGTCGCGCTCTATTGAGAACCCTCACTATTGTGAGATATGAGATCTAATCATAGCCATTCATTTAAATACACTATATTAATCTCCCACCACTCATTAAATCCCCACCCATCCACCACCTCCGGCCACCGGGAATCTCCATCTCCGGCCACCAGTAACTCTGGTCACCATCTTCGGCGACTATTTCCGGCCAACCCAAAAAATCACCACTGGAAAGCAAAAAATCACCACAATATCGTCACCTCCGACCACCATCGGAAAACAAAAAATCACCACCGGAAAATACAAATCACCACTTGTGATCATCACAAATCACCATCTGTTATCAAAAATCACACACCGCCACACAAATATTCCTCCACCCAATTCATCTCTCTCCACTCTCCACCTCCCTCCATCGCCGCCCATCCACCACCGCAGCCACCTCCAACCACCACCATAAACAAATCACACCAACATCATACGTAAATCATTAGAATTAAACTCCAATCACCACCATTGCCAACGCCAGTCACCATCTTCTCCTTTAAACTCCAATCATCTCCCACGACCACCTTCAATCACCTCATTTGACCACGACTTCTGGCCATTGCCTATAAATCACTAATTTCATATCAAAATCACTAGATTAAACCGCCATAAACTACTGTGATAAGAAAATCACTACAGTCAAACCACTAGAGCACCACCATGTTCAGCCGTCATGTCCCGTCAACACCTCTGACTACCATAAACAAATGACCAACATCATACGTAAATTATTAGATTTAAATTAAAATCACAACCACCACAGTTAATTAACCACCAACACTCTGTCTACATGTATTAAAGCAAAAAAGAAAAATTTTAAAATGAACACAACCAGCAAAACGTTTGAAAAAATCACCAAAATTGCTAAAAATCACCAATGACATATTTTCAAATTAATGCCAGTAGTGTAAATGCCGAAAAAGTAATTCTGGTGATGACGAAATAAGGGTGGGGGGAGAGATTAATGGAGGTGATGATTGGAGTTGGTGATGATGATGGTAGCCGGAGTTTGGCGGCGGCGGCAACCAGAGCTTGGTGACGGAGGCAGCTCAAGGTTGTTGGTGGTCAGCACATGAGGTAGAAAAAAGAAAGTATCGATGAAATATTATATTTAAATGTATGATCAAGATTAAAATTAACTTTAAAAATGTGTGGCTAAGATTAGATCTCAGTTCTCACAATTAGTGAGGTTTCAAGCCTATGAAAACAAAACTAATGAAAAACAAATAAATAAAAATTATCCATCCGATAAAAATAATAAACAAGTCAGATTTCAAAGTATAAAACACCTCGGGTCGGATCCGACGATACGCACGTAAACCAAAATTAAATTCTAAAACCCCTTTGCCCACCTATTTCATTTCAGATGTACCATTTTACACGTATTAGATTTCGATTTTAATTACTCTTCGCACAATTTAATCAGGTTTTTCTATGAATTAATTACTTCTTCTTAATTATGTTTTTGCCTAATTCAATTGCGCACTTGCATTTTAGGGTTCTAATTTTATATAATTCAGTCTCATTTTCTTTAATTAATTCGTGTTTTTTTGGTAATTAGGGTTTCTGCAACTTTAGAATTGGTTGACGTGAGTTGATTCGTTACCTGAGTGAGTTAGTTTACTGTCACTGCATCTGGATCGCTACTTACTGAGTTAACTCGCCTCACTTGTACTTTTGGATTATGGCTGCTCGAACAATCACCGTTTATCTTTACATTCCTAATATCATCGGTATGTTTACGTTTTCAAGTCGAGAATTGTTACGAATGATAACTTATATGTGTAATTGTCTTCATTTTCGCTCACATTAGTTTGCGATATAAGTTTTAGATTCAATGTCTAGCAACTGCTTGTGTAAGTTTTGAATTGGCGTTATACATATTTTTGTCCAATTTATCGTTGTACGGTTAGGTTGAGGCCTTGATAGAAACTTAGTTAGTTAGGTTAGTAGAAATGAGAATTGCGGTGAACTTATATTTGAATAAGTACGGATCAGTTTACTTTGTTCTTTCCTATGTAGTACCTAATACTATACAGTTTTTGTGATATCCTTTTACCATGCTATTTTGCTGATGAACGTTTTTGTGTTTATGGTTCTGCAGGATACATAAGAATCTTAATGAATATATTTGCCTTTGCTATATGTTTTTCTGACCGAAAGCTTTTTTCACTTCTCTATTTTATCAGGTGGGGATTATGTTGTATGATAATTGCTTTGTGTATTACACTTGCCTCATGTTTGTTGGTTGCGTTGTAGTTGTTTAATTGCTTTCTTTTCTATAATGAAGCTTTGTGTGTGATGCACTGGATGGCTGGTTTGCCCGCAAATTTAATCAAGGTATGGAGTTATCTGAATACGAATGCCTGATGAATGATGTTGGCAGCTTAGTCCTATAGTGTGTTAACTTGGTCTGGCCTAGTGCTGTATATTATACAGCTTTTTATAAAACTAGATCCAAGCCAGAATGAGAAATTTCAAATACATCGATATAGTCAATAAAAATGTATTCACGGCCCAATTGGAACATCAGTGTAGCATGAAGGAGCTACACCTGTTTACTGAAGCAGAGCAAGAAAATGAAGAGTACCCTATCTGTCTTTCCTACTTTCCCCATGTGTGAATTTGATTCTACTTTATCCAGGTTTAGGAGGAAGTATCAATAAAAAAATAGTCTGACACACTTAGTATTGCATCTTTGATGAATTGAACATAAAATTTTTGTATTATTCTATTTACTTATGCATGATATGTCTTAGTTTAAGGCTTAATTTTTGACTTAAATAGTAAGATAAATGACTTGACATTTGGAAAACACATAACAAACTCAATTAAAAAATATCCAAGTATATGCTCATCCCACTCTACAATGGTCTACCTCTACAATATCCCTTACCCGCATCTCTTTGTCTTGTTCTCATTTGTTTGACTTTCAGACATTGTATATGTGCCCAAATTTCCCATGAGAAATGGTCAAAATTCTGTTGTATTCTTTCAGATTGTTATTTTACTAAAATTTAGGATATTGTAATTGAATTTTGTAGTCAGTAAATCTTATCAGTGTTTGTGATTGCATATGAATATCAGATTTTGAACTGAGGGATCATTGTCTGAAATGAATGTATATTAATGTTTTTAGAAATCAGAAATCATGAGTTTAATTGGAACTTTTTCTAGGCCCTAGCTAATCACAGTGACATTGGAGAAGGTAGGAATGCTGGTTGAAGTGTAGATTTTCATGTTAATTAATCGCCTCTTCCCTTCTTGGCATGGTCTTAATTGCAGTATACATGATGAATATAAGATCATTAGGCTTATCAAATGCAAATTCTCTCAACATGGCCGTGCGGTCTTAATTTAGCATGTATGGTGAATGAATAGAGGGTGCCACATCTTTACATATTGTAATGCAGGTTTAAATGCTTAATACAAATGGAGTGCCTAACATATATGTTAAATGTGAAAGTGGGTTTGTATGATATGCAACTTATTCTGTTTCCTTTTTGTATAGTTTCTACCTTTGGAGCTGTTCTGGATATGGTGACAGATAGGTATCCCTATAAGACTTTATTGGTTGTTTTAATAATTTGTTATTATCTTTCTAAACACTTATTTGTCACAAACTTCCTATCATCTTCATTAAATGTTTCATAATGTTTTATTGCCCACTTGGTTGTTTTAAATGATGTGTTTTACAGGATAAGTACAGCTTGTCTACTTGTAATTCTATCACAAGTCTACAGGTTTGTATAATTATATGTGTAACTATTAAGTTCTAAAAAGTTTCAGCTTCTGCATGTGTAGTTTGTTTACTTTCTTTTCTTCAGGCCTGGCTTTGTTTTCATGTCATTGCTTGCTCTAGATATTGCCAGCCATTGGTTGCAAATGTATAGGTATTTGGATTTATAATTCCATTTTCCTCTACATTTAGACTGTGCAGGGATAATTATACCTGTATTTTGATTGTCATTCATCGAAGATGTTTTTAGAATACTTCCGTTTTTACCATTTCTTCATTGCAGTACTTTCTTGGTAGGCAAAGCAAGTCATAAAGATGTCAAAGACAGCACTAGTTGGCTATTCAGGGCATACTACAGACATAGGATGTTCATGGCTTATTGCTGTGTTGCCTGTGAGGTGAGATTCTGTTTGTAGAGTCTTGCAATTTGAAAATTGTTGTGAGAAACATTATGTCGCATGAATAAGTTTTTGTTTATTTATCTCTGCAGGTTCTATACATAACATTGTTTCTTCTGGCAAACAAACAGACCGAAAATATGACAGACGTAAGATTTGATTTGATGATAAATTTTTTAGTTTTTTAGGGAAGTAGTTTACAGAGACGTTGGGTTATATTTTTTTCCGTTTCCTTTTAGGTACTTGTGAGGTTCGCTCGACAAAGTTTACTAAATTCCATTTTTCTTGGTTTTCTTCTCTTTGGGTGGGGAATTAAGCAATCCGTCAATTTCATACAGGTAACATATAATGCCTAAAAATTCATCTCAAACTCGTTTTTACTGGAGTCCCTTTCCTCAGAAAAAACATGCTGTACTAATTTTTACTCTCTGAATTTCTCTAGAGTCTATTTTTAGGTTAAGCTAGCTTATAAATGTGGCCACATGTCATCCATCAAACTTATGTCACAGTGTTTAGCACATTCTTGAATAATTACTGTCAGGAATTTTAAAGCATATCTTAGACTGGGATATAATTATGGTTGAGGCTAAACTAGTAGTTATACATGTATCTTGTATAAGTGATATGATTTGTAGATGTTTTGTTTAATCGATGTACATTGTAAGTTTCTTTTTAATTTTCCTCCTCTTTCTCTAACGTTCAAGTTCCACTAAATATTATGATGTGAAGGGGCATTATAAAATATGCAGTATTACAAATGACACGGTGCAGAGAACTAGAGAACTAGGATAAAGATAGAAATGCAAGTGGCATCTTATATGTAAATTGTAGAAGTCTTAACTTGTATGATAGGTTTCTTCACATCTATGTTTTGCCTGTCTGCAATAATATAAGAAAATAATTGAATGACAGTAATCATTTCCTAGCTTTATTTGTATGCTTGAAGCAAATGGGAACTAAATTGATACGATGTTAACTTATGTTGTATTTTGCTTTACAAACGGTTATAGAAATAGTAAATCTATAATTGGTTTTTTCTTCCAACTTCCTTGTCTATCCTCCATTATAAGTGAAATCCTTGCCGTTGATTTTCATTATTCCAGATGAAGACAGCTGCTGATTTATGTGTCCTTTATGATATCAACAAAAAGAACAAGGACTAGTGCAGTCAAAAACAAAGGTTGCTCTGCATTGTACTTTACTATCCGGGCCTTACCTTCGTCGGTACTCGAGTTTCCACTCGGTTGAACATAGGAATGTGTTTCCAGCTGCACCGGGTTTGTGTGAAAGTGGCTACAGCTGTTTATTTTCAGGAAATATCTGGCATGCTTGTGTATCATGTTTTCTTCTACTGCTAAAGTATTTTCATGATTCTCAGCATGGCACATATGTCTAATGTCTGGTTTTGGTTCTCCTTGTATAGCCAAGGATCAGTGCCCAGCTTGTTCAGGAGATTTGTATCACAATCTGGATGCTTAAAATTCATAATTTTACTTGGAATTTTACATCTCTATTCTTTGTCAAATTGAGATTTTTTTCCCCTTCCATTTGTTTTCCTGCAAGAGGAAACTAGTAGAACTGGTTACTGGAAATATTTAGAATGCTAAACTTTGGCATGTTTATTCTTGGGAAATGTTATTTCAGAGCAATTGTTTTATTTTCGGAGCTATTTGGTGCTAGAACATGCTACAAATGTGAATACAAGGGGGGAATCTGCTACACAATAGCTCTAGAAATTTAAAAAAAAAACTTACTCTGGAAATAACATTTCCCTTGTTCTTTTAGGTAGCCAACCATCTACAGGGAAAATTCGGTTGAATTTGACTTGGATAATAGATTTTAGACTGTCCTTTAAGGAGGTTATTGCCAACCTTTGAAACACAAATTAAAAAGTGAGGACGTGATCTCTTATCCTCATGAGAGACTTATTCGACTATTATTCTTAAATTCTATAATTATTGTATATGTGGAAATATATGTTGCAAGTATCTTATGACAATAAGGTGTTGGATTTTTAGGCAGCAGTATTTTGGTACTTTTAAAGATGTGTTTATGTTCTATAGAAAGATTGTTGAATGTGGATTGGATCTTCAAGAAGTTCAACGAACTACTTTTGCTTTCATGTCATAAGAAGGCCCAGTTTGTTTTACGTATTAGGGAAAACGCATCCCCTTGGTTCGGCCGATTGTCACTTTGGTATTCATACATTGGGTAATTGCACTTTGCATTCCTAAACTTGTTTTTGGCGCTGCATTTTGCAACCTGTTGACTGAGAACCGTTAAATTTGACCGTTAACTTTTTAACGGTGGGGGCAAAAAAGTCTTTGGCAAAAAAATAATTATATCATCCCTAAATAAGTAAATAACGTTGGGGGCAACAAATCATTTATGTCAAAAATCCCTAATCAAAACAGTAAAGCTCGATCGTTTCGTTCCCAAATTCCTAAAACCCTAAATTCCCAAATTGCAATTACACATTTACGAGAGCAATGAGAGGTCGATTGAGGGGTGTGTTCGATGCTGACAATCTATTAAAGGCTGAAAAATTGAAGAGTGAAGCTAAATCTAGTGAAGGAGACAAGAACATCGTGATTGATTATGGTCTACCAGATGGCAAAGAATATCCCGATTATGAAGGTAACTTCTTTCTGTTGTTATATTAGTTTTGCATGTACACAATTGACTATCGATATATTAGTTCTTCATTGCATGCAAAATTATAGAATAAGATGTTTTTTTTTGTGGTCCCATCATGTTTGTCTTTGTGTGGATGTTTGTCTTTGTGTGGATGTTGTCATGTTTTTTTTTTGATTTTTTAGTCCGCTTTTGAATTTTTTGATATTGCAGAGATTAGTCCTTACTTTTCGATTAAACTTCATTTCGGTGGTAAATTCGATTTTGGCTTTAATCAATATATTGGGGGGAAAATTGCTTATTTTGACATGTGATCTGTCAAGAAGCTAACATTAACTGAAATGGAAGCTATGTATTCAGAAGTAGGATGTAGTACTGAGAAAATGGACTTCTGGTTGTTGTCGAATGAGTTAGAAGTCTGGCATGAAAATTTAATCCCTATTGAAACTGAAAGAGATTTGATTATGCTAATAGACTTGGTTCAGTGTAATTATAAGTTGGCAAGGTTGTATGCAACTTCAAACAGTCCTACTTCCGATGATGAAGCATGGGATTTTTCTTTCACTCAAATGGCTATAGATCAAAGAATTGAGAGAATAGAAGATATTAGAGTGGAAATTGAGGGAATTGCTTATGATGAGGCCACAGAAGATGATGAAGAAGAGGAAAAAGCAAGCTTCCATGGTGACAGTTCCAACATGAACTCCAGTGAAAGTGATTGTCCCAGCCCTAAAAAAGTGAGGAGAGTGCCACCACCTAATCCACCTTACAGGTCTAGGAGGAGAGGTAGATTCTCTATGTTGAGGGGGTTGTTCAAGAACACAGAAGATACTCCTGTGATACTAGATGATGCTGCTGATGTTGTCCCTACAGAAAAGAAAAATTGTGACAAGAAAAAGAGTGATGGTGAAATATCAAATCATGAGGCCAGCAAAAAGAGTAAGGGTGAAACTTCAAATGCTGACAAACATCCTACAACAGTTGAAGATCTAATGGAGTCAGTGATTAATGAAGATGATCAGCAACATGAACATGATCAGAATGGGCAGAATAATCAGAGTATGCAGGAAGATGAGGATGTGATAAATGAGGAGCAAGAACCTGATATTAAGCAACAAAATGAGAGTAAGGATGATGGTGAAGATGTGAATTATGACAGTGCAAGTTCAGAGAGTGAGTATGACAGTAATGATGAGAGGATGGCCATTTCTTCTTGTGATGAGCAGGACATAAAATACCCGGAATTTAATGAAATGACAGACATGGAGGATCCTCAATTTCAATTGGGTATGTTATTCAGCAGTGGTAAGGTCTTTAGGGAAGCTGTTAGGAAACATGCCATCTTACACCAGAGAGGCATTAGACTGAAAAAAAATCTTGCTGACAAAATCAAGTGGATATGCACAGATGGTTGCGAGTGGAAATGTTATGGTATTAGACAGCAAAGGTCAACCAATATTCAGATAAAGACCTTGTTGAACAAGCACACATGTAACCCTACATGGGTTCAAAAACAGGTCAACTCCACATGGATAGCCACAGCATATGAACATGAACTAAGGATGAACCCAAGTTGGCCAACAGCATCTTTTAGGGCAAAGGTGGTGAATGATTTAAAATGTCAGATTTCAGAGTCCATGATATATAGGGCAATGAGAAAGGCCAAAGAAAATATCATTGGAAGACACGAAGATGAATTTAAGAAGCTTTATCAGTATGCTAATGAAGTGAAGAAAGTGATGCCATCATCCACTATTAAGTTGATGACAGAGGCTGCTGAAAAAAATGTTGAGGGTAGAAGGTTTAAAAGATTCTATGTGTGTTTAGGACCTTTAAATGAAGGGTTTTTGGATGGATGTAGGCCTCTAATTGGTTTAGATGGGTGTCATCTAAAAGGTCCATTTGGAGGAATTTTACTTACTGCTGTTGGTACAGATCCAAATGAAGGGATGTATCCAATAGCTTGGGCACAAGTTGAACAAGAAAATACTAGCAGCTGGAATTGGTTCTTGGGTTTGTTGAAGAATGATTTGCATATTCAGAACACTGCAACTTACACCTTCATCTCAGATAGGCAGAAGGTAAAACTCATGTATTTATTGTTACTGTTATTCTACATCCACACCCTCATGTACTTATTGTTTGTTAATGTTTGCTTGAAGGGCCTTGTTAATGCTCTTGAAACCCATTTCCCAGAATCTGAACATAGATTCTGTGTAATGCACCTTGATCATAACATGAAGATACAGCAACAAACCAAGGGGATTGGTGTTACAAGGCAAATGTGGCTTGCAGCAAAGTCCACCACAGATTACTTTTTCAATATGAACATGGACATCCTTAAAAAGGTAAATGAAGTCTTTTTATGTAAGAAATGTTCTAAATTTAAATGCATATTAACTAGCATATGTCTAATGATGACAGATGAATAAGAAATCTTATGAATGGTTAGCAGCAAGACCTAGGTCCCAATGGTCTAGGTCAGGTTTTAGGGATGTATGCAAGTCAGATGTCTTTGTGAATAATAATTGTGAGGTATTCAATAATGCCATCAACAAATACAGAGACAATGGGATTGTCACTATGTTCAAGAATATACACAAGACCTGCATGCAGAGGATACAAAAAAGGAAGACAAAAATGGAGAAGAAAAATATCAGATATTGCAGTAAAACCCTAAAGAAACTACACAAGTAAGAATCAATTTAAATACATGTTAGCATTTTGGTGTTATTTTATGTCATAATGAAGATTGTCATGTTACTTTATTTAGGTCCATAAAAGTAGCTGGTAAAGCAAATCCTGTTTGGAATGGTGGAGACAAGTACCATGTCACTATGTCAGAAGGAGGCCATGAAGTTGTTTGTGACTTGAAACAGAGAAAATGTGATTGTAGGAAATGGCAGCTGACTGGCATACCATGTTTCCATGCTGTGGCCTGTATTTTCTTTCAAAAATTGGATCCATTGGACTTCATTCATGAATGCTATGAAAAAGAGAAATACTTGCAGGTTTATAGCCATATTTTGGAGCCAATTAGTGGGGAGGCATATTGGGAACACACTGAACAGGAGCCACCTTTGCCACCAAATAAGAGGATAGCTCCTGGTAGGCCCAAGAAAGGCAGGGACAAGAAAAATGATGTAATCCTAAGTAGAGAAAATAATCCCACCATGCTCAAGAGACAAGGAACAAGTCTAAAGTGCTCAAAGTGTGGCCAGTGGGAGCACAATATGAGGAGTTGTCCCAAAAAGGTATGGATTTACAAAATCACCTGTCAATGTGAATGATTAAAGGCTAATTATGTATTATTATTTTTTTCAGAATCCTCAAGAAGAACTAGGTCAAGAGGGTGAAGATGGGGTGTTAAAGTGGGAACCTAAAAAACCAAAGTGTTCCTACTGCAATGAGGAAGGACATAACTCAAGAACTTGCATTTTTAAGGTATAAAAAACTCAAATGTAATATAAAGACCAATGTATAAATCAAAGTTATAAGTGTTGGAAATATATTTGCAGAAAACTGACCAAGAAACTAACAAGAGACAAAGAGATGCAGAAGATTCAGCTGCATTCAAGGAGAAATTGGCAAAGCTTCAAAAATCACAAACAGACATGTGTGCTCAGAAATCTGCAGCAAAAAGCCCTTTGAAGAAGACCAAGACTGTCAACCATGGAGGAGTTGTGAAACCATTCAAAGCACCAGCCCAGGCAGGACCTTCAGGGGTGGAATATTTTGAAACAAATGGCCAGAATGTTACAACCCTTAAACAGCTGCTGTCTGCAATCAGGAAGAAGAAAAGTAACATGAAGAAGAAAGTTTAATTTCAGTTGTTAATGACTTGTTTTTGGCTAAGTTGTATTGAAATTGAAGACAATAGACAATTTCTGCTAGACTTATTTTGTGACAAATGGTACAAGTGATTGTAATTTCTGCTAGACTTATCTTATCTCATCTTTTGGTTTGGTTGACATTTATATATGTGCCATGAATGCTTGTATCTACTCATTCAGTTCATTTACGTTTTTAGCAGTACTAGATAACCAACACAATTGCTTGAAAATTACATACTTCATTAAACTGAAATTGAACTAAAGACATTGAGTTTCATTACACTTAAACACCACTTAAGAGCATTACATCTCTTCTACATCTCCTGTCTTACATATAATGTACACAAATATTGCAATCCATGTCACAATTAACAAAGTAAGTGGTATGTTGCTGCTTGATTTTATTTCTTCACTTGACTTGTTTTCTTCGGTTGATTTTGAAGCTGATTTTGAACAGACCATGCTCCGTTCACCTTCATCTGGACAAAGACCAACCCTTCTACACTCCATCTCTTGTTGTTGTCTCTCGAGGTTGTTAATCCTGCGCAGAAGACCTGGTATAATCAATCTGGCGCGCTCACACAATGGACCATCCACCCACCTAAAATAACGACACCGATCACAAGCCATAAAACGTCGACCAGCATTTGAACTAGTCCAAGCTGTTTTCACCACCAGCCAATTCCCACAAACATCTCTCAGCCATCTCTCAGCTTTACTGTGAAAAATTGAAATAATTTAGGGCTAAATTAAACATATATGGACATGTCCCAAGTTTATATATAGAGAAGAGGGGTAGATGACCGTTAAAAGCAATTACAAAATTAAAGACAACTTTAACCCCTCACCAAATTACACTTAACGATCATAATTAGCGAAAATGGACGGAAGGTTGCAAAATGCAACGCCCAAACAAGTCTAGGGATGCAAAGTGCAATTACCCAATGTATGAATACCAAAGTGACAATCGGCCGAACCAAGGGGATGCGTTTTGCAATATACTCTAAGTTTTATCAATTAATCGTTTGTATAACTAAATTAACTTATAAATTTATTAGTGTAAAATATGTACTGATTTCAATTTTTAACAAACTTACAAACATCTGTTTTAAAGGTAAATTTTGTTACTCTATAGCAATTTTTCAATTTTTATTATCATAAATTACCTGTTGCTTGTGAAATTATTCAAACTCATAGCATCTTTAAGAAACAAAAATGATTTCCTGAGTGATGAAAATAGCCTCCAAAGTGAAAAATGAGCTCTTTTTTGCGTTTGGTCAAGCAAGACTCAAGAGTATTGTAACTTCGTAAGTTACTAGTAGGTTGAAGGAGAATAATAACTATTTTTTAATCAAAATACCCATTTCAATATGTATTGGTGAATTATATATTTAATTCATGATTGAGTATTCATGTTGTGCATCCATCATTAGGGTTGTAAACGAACTGAACTGTTCGTTAAGCTCGTTCGTGTTCGTTCGGGTTCGAGTTCGTTCGAGTTCGAGTTCGATAAGCTCGTCCGAGTTCGTTATCGAACACGAGTTCGAACAACATTTTTTGTTCGATAACCTTAACGAATCGAACCGAACCGAACTTTTAAGGTGTTCGACTCGAGTTCGCTCGAGTTGCGTTCGAGTTCGACTCGTTCGTTAAGCTCGAGTTCGGTTCGGGGAAAAAAATTATTTTTATAATATTATATACATATGTATAATATATATTATTCATAATTTAAAATTTAAATTTTTTTACAATGATTTAAAGTAAATATATATATAGGTGGAAAATATTTAATTAACATTTGGACTAATTGTTTGTATCAAATAAAGTAAAAAAATAATATATTTTTTGAAAAACATAAAATGTTAACGAACTGTTCGTGTTCGTCCGAGTTCGGTTCGGTTCGTTATGTTCGTGAACTGTTCGTGTTCGGTTCGAAATATTACCGAACTCGAGTTCGAACAAGAAAATCTGTCCGATAAAGTTATCGAACATTGTTCGATTCGTTAAGATTTTGCTCGAGTTCGTTAAAAGTTCGTACGAGTTCGTCCGAATTCGGTTCGTTTACAGCTCTATCCATCATTGGAGTATTAACTTATTTTTACTATAATACGCATAGCACATGAACTTATACGTGGATATCATATATAATAATTTATTTTTAAAATATGCATTTAGCAAAGATGTATCCTATTCAAATAAAATATTATATTCACAAATACGCATCTTAATTATAAAAAACAATCAACATCTCCGATAATTATTATTTTTGTTAGTTTTAATTTAATTTTAGGGTTAAATACCAAATTGATCACTGAAGTGGAGCTCATATATCAATTTATTCATCGAATTTAATGGGATCTCAGTTGAATCACTTAAGTCATAATAAATATCAAATAGATACCTCTAAATATGTGATCGAGAAGTAAAGTAATTTTTTTTGAGTTCTATACATTTTTCTTCAATGTCATTATAACTCAATGAAAAGTCATGCATTCTAGTATTTTAGATAATATATTCAGATTTTTTAAAATTTATTTACTATTTATTTTTAATTAAATCAAAAAAAAAAATAACTTTAAAATTTTAAATAAATTTTTAAAAATCTGAATATATTATCTAAAATACTAGAATGCATGAATTTTCATTTGGTTACGGTGACATCGAACAAAAATGTATATAACTCAATAAAATTTTATTTTATTTCTCGATCACATATTTAGAGATATTTATTTGATATTTATTATGACTTAAGTGATTTAATTGAGACCCCGTTAAAATTGATGAAAAAATTGATATATGACCTCCACTTCAGCGAGCAATTTGATATTTAACCCTTTAATTTTAATCAAAATACTTACTAGTAGACATGACAATTTGGTATACGACACGTGAACACGACACGAACACCACATGAATAATTAGTGTTTGAGTGCAAAAATTTGGTACACGAACACAAAAAAACACGAATATAATTAGTGTCGGGTTTGAGTTTTCACAATAGTTACACGACGCGGAACGAAAGTACACGAATTAATGAAGTAAATAAATAATTTTAAAAAATATATATTATTTATAGTATTTCATATTTAGAAATATATAAGCAATTACATATAAACAATAAATAAAAGTTTCACGACTAATTGACAGTAAGTTATACACTTATATATAAGAAGTATACATTTATATATATAAGTTATATTTTCAAATTTTTGTAAAATTGTATGTAATACATATTTAATACACATTTTATAAAAATTTACATAATTAAAATAGTTTTATAATATATAAATTTTAATTAAATTAAATTTATATTTTTGTTTAATATACACGAATACGACACGTAAAGTACACGACACTTTTTGAATTGAATATTTGTTTCAAATTTAGCACACGAATCCAAAATGAATCGGATATAAATTTTACCTTCAAGTACACCAAAATACAAAATACGAAAGTACACGACACCGTTCATTACCACGTCTACTTACTTACTAGTCCAACCCAAGTTCTTCCAAGCTACTCTCTCTGTGTCCCAGTGAATTCTATACACTGAGATCGGGCACGGAGACCAAGAAAAAATATAAAAAATTAGTAAAATTAGATGAAAAGTGGGTAAAGTGGTGAGAACTATCAATATTTAATAATAGATTTGAGATAGTGGAGAAAAATAGTGGGTGTAATAGTGTTTTATATTATTATAGAATAGAGATAGTGAAGAAAGTAGTGGGTGTAATAGTGTTTTATATTATTAAAAGTTATTATTTTTGAAATGTATAAAAATGTGAGGGACTTCTCAAAATAAAAAGTGCATAAAAATGAATGGGACGGAGGGAGTATAACATTTTACGTGAAATATCTTAGAACCCGCCTTTCTCCTTCAATATATATATATAAAGGAGGATACGCGGGAGGTGAGGCGGCGCCTCTAAGATTGTTTCAATCTATTTTTCTAATTTTCTATAATTTTTGAATTTTAGATACTAATAAATCAAACAATATCTTTTAACATATTAGAAGTAGAATAGGTGTTCGAATTTATTAAGGAGAAGAGTTCGAATTTATAGCGAAGACATATAACTAAAAGTTCTATTTGAAGTAGAATAGGTGTTTGAATTTGTAGAAGGGAATAATTCAAATATAAAAGAAGTACTTGCAAAGTTCTATTTGAAGTAGAATAAGTGTTTCAATTTATAAAGGAGAAGAGTTCGGATATAAAAGAAGTACTTGCAATTAAAAGTTCTATTGGAAGTACAATAAGTGTTTGTAATACATAACTAAAAGTTTTATTTGAAGTAAAACATGTGAAGTTATATATGTGTTTTTTCAACGAAAGAGTGGCTCATTAGAAAGGAGTGTGATAACATAAAAATTAATATATTAGACAAGTATATATTCAATATATTAAATTTGAGATTTTGATATTAAAAAGAAAATCGTGTTTCACGGGAGGACGGCTTATTAGCGATGATCGAGTAATTTTCGTAATTTAATTGATAGAATGTTAAAAAAAATTATTACGCCGCCGCGAAGCGCGGCTTTTTCAACTAGAAAAAGATAACATGTTTTAATTGAAAAAGATAAGTATTTGACCGTGATATTTTTTGGAAAAAGGATTGAAAAGGTAAGGTTTTGACCATGATAATTTTTGGAAAAAATGAGGGGTTTTAGTAAGAAAAAAAAAATAGAAAAGGTAACATATTTTAATTGAAAAAGGTAATTGCCCGTAATATTTTGGAAAAGGAAAGGATTTTGTTAGAAAAAATAGAAAAAGTAATGTGTTTTAGTTGAAAAGATTAATTGTCCATGAATTGTTTTTTTAACTCAACTTGAATTTTTACAAATATTTTTATCAATGTAAATTATGATTAGACGACCTTAATGACTGTGCATCAACATAATATTTAAAATGAAACTTTTTGGTTTCATCATAGGTTGATCTAAGTATATGTTATAACTCAACCATCATATATTATGTTGATTATTTGATCAATTTAGTATACTATTTAAAATTCATATTACAATAGTTTGAGTTATAGTCTAATTGGTCATTGTGAATAATTATTGCAATTTTGTAATATTTATAATTCAAAAAAACATATCTTTTTTCATTTTATATTGAATATTAATTATGTTATTTTTTATATATACAACATAAATCTTATTTTTGGAGTTCTCATTTTTTTAAACATGAATTCAATTATTTTAGTTTCTTTTAATATATATGTTTTTAGATCAATCACACTTTTAAATCGCTGAAAGTCTAAATAGTTGGTCGACCAAAAATCTCTAATATGACTCGCGTATTCAAAATTTTATATACATAAAAATTATGCGAGACAATCATTTATTATGTATGATTTTATAAACAAAATTAAATATTTCTTCAAAAAAATCTTATTTTTTTATTTCAATAGTTTAATATCTACAGAGAGGTGAATGTAAATAAATTCATATTTTTTTAGGAATCGATTACATTTATGTATAATTTTATATTATTTAAAATTCTATTTTTTTATATCAATCATTTAAAATGACAAAAGAGAAATATAGAGTATACTCGATCCATTAAAATATTTTTTTGGAATATATAATATGCAACATTCTATAAATAATATAAACCAACGTTTTATTTACTCAAAAGTAAAAATAAAAAAATGGTAGAAGAGGAGAAAATGTGATTTATCTAAAAACATTTTTAAAGAAAACTCAAAATAACGTATATTATAATGGTTATGGTATGAGTTTGATTAGAAAAGGTTAGTGGTTCGATTTTCAACACTAACATAATTTTATCTACTCTTTACATAAATATAAAAGAGAAGGTGTTTTTTTGTAATTTTTTAACACATAGGAGCAAAATCGTAAATTCATGGGTATTAAAATGACATATATCAATCATTTAAATTGACAAAAGAGAATTGTAGATCATGCTCAATCGATAAAAATATTTTTTGTAATTATATATTGTGCAATTGTCTAGAAATAATATAAATCAATATTTATTTACTCTATAATAAAAAAAAAGGGAGAATATGTGGTTTATCTATTAAGATTTTGAAAGTAAACTCAAAACAAAGTGTAGCAAAATGGTTACGGTGAAAGTTTGAGTGTAGACGGTCACATGTTCAATTCTCAAGACTAACATATTTAATTTAATTTTTGCATAAACATTAAAGGGATGACATTTTTGTAATTTTTCAAAAAACATGGTGTTATTCCCAGACAATGATTCAAGATTGTAGAAGGGGGGTTGAATACAATCTTTGAAAATTCTTTGGTTCTTGACAGTAGAGATATGAAAGTAAATTCAAGAACATAAAAAAAACAAGATAAGATAACACAAGAATTAAAAATTCAGGTGGATTGATTTATCCACTTGAGAGATTTTTATTTGAAGAAATCTCTGTGATGTTTATGAATAAACACACAGTTGCATACACACTATTCTAGCTTCAGCAATTTATAAAGAATATAGCTTTGAGCTCTCTAAATTGCCTAACTGATTTCTCAAGTTCTAGAATAATGCTACACTTGGTTATATATCCCAAGTTTATAAGATATTTTGAACAATCAATAATACAAAAAGTAAATCTGTTCAAGATCCTTGTTTCTCCTAAACAAAATATCCCAACTCCAATTATTTCGCGGCTGTGTTTTGATTGTTTTCTATAAGCCCTTCTTTTTTCTATTATTTCTTAATTTTTTTATGCAATAATGCCTTTTCTTTATCAAAGAATCTTTTTATTTATTTATTTATTAAGTTTTCTTTCCTTTTTCCCTAATATTTTTCTTCATTTTAATTAATAAGTTTTGTTTTCTTTTACGAGGGTTTGATATATTTTAATGTTGGATATAATAGATTTGCAAGATTTTTATTACATCTACTCAGTAGTGATGATGTATATGAGAATTGCAGGTTGGTTTTTGAATACGTTATGATAAATAGATCTACTTCTTAAAGCACTATAATTTTTTACGAGTTATAGTTGTTTCACACTGCAAAATTTACTCCATAATGATTTTGATGAAATAAACCATAATTTGATATATCTTACCGTGTGAATAAATTTAAATTATTTATGTAAGTTTCGTATGTCATTTAATTAGTTAATTATTTAATTTTAATTCATTTTAAAATGTTAAATTTGTTTGGAAGAAAAACACAGAATAATCATTGTAAAGTTCTTGTAATTTGTTACTCCACCTTTAGCCACTTTTTGACTTTAGTTTTTCTTTTCAAGGTGAGAAAATGTCCCAAACGCGGACGACCGTTTTATCTGCGTGATTCATGCAATACCTCATCTTTTAGGATCGACTTTGATAAAAAATCGATTAAGTGATCGTAATGATGTCATCGTTGACATAAGCAAGTTGTCATATATCCAAATTCCCAACCATCCAGATCCACTGCATTCACACATAAACTAGAGTATCACGGTGTGAATTCACAATCAATGCGAATTCAATAATTGGATGTAGCCGCCCCTTATCATTTTTTTTATACTTTTTTTTGATATGTTCTGTTCATTTCTTTACATATCAAAAATAGTAATATTTTATAATATAAAATTCAATTACATTCACTATTTTCCTCCGCTATATCTACTTTATGCCCGTTTTATAATATTTATTAGTCCCACCACCTTATTCATTTTTCTTACTTTTCCAATTAATTTACATTTTTTCATAATTTCCGTGTCGTCCCATGTAAAGAATTAAGTGGGACAGAGGGAGTATATTACAACCACTTCAACGGCCAATTTATTTTTTTCCAGTTGTATTATTTATGTGCATTCATATATTCATCGTGTTTTCATGAAGCATAAAAAAAAAATTGTCTAAATTAACAAAACACGACACATGACACATTTTGATTTAAAACGTAATGACATATCTCATATTTTCGTTAAAAAAAGTATCAATCTTAAATTTTATAACACTTTTCTTTGATAAAATTTGAATGCTTCATATAAACAAGAAGAAGAAATGAAAAAGCTGATGAGTGATTTGAGCGCAAAACAAAATGTGTTGTTAACAACTAGTATAAAAACTATAAAGTATATGTAATTACAAATCTACGGTGCATAAAAAAATACAAGATTAATATCAAAATTGAATCTAGACCACACCATAAACATCTCCAAGAACATCATTCTCATGAGAAATACAACCAGACTCATAACCGAATAAATTCGAAGGAAACATTTGTTCTAGTTCCTCAACTATTTGAGAACTAACCACATCATCAAATGAATCTAACAAAGATTCCGAACTCGAAGGAGAATATTCATATAAAGAATCTTCCACCATTGCTGCCACCGATTGAAATTCATGAATCACTGGCCTAATAACATTTTCATAATTTCCATAATCCGTGTCATTAACCGAATAACTCGAAATCACTGGCCTCGTAACATCATCACTGTTTCCGTTATCCGAATAATTCGAATTATTCGATACCGTGGCATGACCATGACTAATACTATCGTCTTCGCGCTCCCAACTTTTTTCCAACGAATCAGCATTAAAGTTACTAAAATCCTCGAACCGCGACAAGTCAGATTCCCGGCCAGTGAGTTCTTGGACAAGAGCTCTGAAATTCGAGGCAGAAATATTAACTTTAACAGGAGTGGCTACGTAGACAACTTTCACAGGCTTTTTGTTGATGCTCAGTGTTTTTCTTCTGTCTTTCTTCATGTTTTGGCTCTTTACTACATGATGAACTCTAGACATATCCATTTCTATGAATGTGTGTGTGTTGAAGTGGTATACTAAAATAACAGGAAGTGATACTACTATATATAGAGATTGTTTGTGAATTGTGATGGATGTTCCTGCTATGACTTCACCAAAGTCTTTATAGCTGCGTAAAACAAAAAGTTCATTTCCCGGAAGCAGAGAAAAGGTTTTTTTCAAGTGTGTGTAGTTGATTAAAATATTTGCCTGTTTTGGAAGGTTCCGTGCGTAGATACCCCTCGTTTATTTACGTTTTCTTTTTTGATATGTTGCTTTCATTTTTTTACATATCAAAAATAGTAATATTTTATAATATAAAATTCAATCAAATTCACTACTTTCCTCCACTATACATATTTTATATCCATTTTATACATTAAATATTGATTGGTCCCACCATTTTACTCATTTTTCTTATTTTATCTATTAATTTACATTTTTTCTTAACCTCCGTGCCGTCCCCTCAATGTAAAGAATTGAGGCGATGAAGGGAGTATATAGTAACCCCATAAATCGATAATATTCAACTAGATAAATTTTATTAATTTAACGAAATTAAATCGAATTAATTTATATTATTACTATTGGCAAAGCCACTGTCTAGGTACTTGAGTGACCCGGAAGCTAAACAATGATATAATTGACAATTGAGGTGTACCTTTTTTAACTTATCAGAAATGGACAGATATCTTTTTTAATAAACATGTGCGCAGACGTAGATGACTCGGAATATATGAATAAAATATGTGGAGTCGTCAACAAGTGGTCATGTGGCCAGATACAAGTGGCTAGATTATTAGACATTTTGTTGTATTTTAAAGAGAAGGTTGGGGTTAAAATCGGGTTCAAATATTACACATCACGGGTGATGCACTGAAGGCTTATTTTGTCACATCATTTTTTATATCTTAGTCGAGTCCATAAGTAGAGAACAACGACTTCATTCATTGCTCTTGGTCTTCTATTCTAGTAAGATGATTTTGTAAACGGATAATCTTTTGTATTTTTTAGACTAGAGTTTATTCAATTATTTATGGTCACAATTTTAAATGCAGCACAGTGCACATAATACATAACTAACCAAATCAATAATTTAAATATAGTAGCATTTACTAGAGATAAGCATGGTTGCAGATTTCGGAAATCGGAACAAATCGGTTTAAGTATTATATAACGATTTATCGGCAAATCAGGAATTTATCAGAATGATAAATCGAAACAAAAATTGGATAAATTTTAATATTTTAAATATATTAGTCTTATTTATAATAAAATATACCATTTAAAAATAATTTAAAATGATAAATCAGATTTCAAAAATCGAATCGGTCAAATATTTTTAAACGATAAATTGGGAATTTATCGGCAATTTTTGAAAAATCAAACGATTTTTATAACACCGGAGATAAGACATAAAATGCTATGAGTTCTGAGCATTATTACGGTTGCAAGACCCGTATTCACTTGGTCAATCAAGATGAGGATTGCTAAAGATCAAAATATCCCACTTACAAACACCATCTTAGATCAACAAAGTTTATGGCTTCAAAAAAGCTCTAAATATCTCATGATACAACTGACATTGTTGGACAACGTAAACAGGCAGTAACATTTGAGCCCTGTCTTATAACGAAAGCCAAAAATATACACATGTACAAAAAATGTTCTGGACCAACTGTTGATTGAAAATTCAGGAATTCAACATAGTTTCTTTGATCTGGAACAAAAAAAAAGGTATTGCTTTTGATATGGCATTATTGTGTAAGAAATAAATTAAATATAACTAATTTGCTCACTGCAGGGCGCAGACAATGTCATATTACAGCTACAATTTGACATGTCATCTCAAGATATATACTGGGGGTGACTAAGCAGCAGACTTGGGTATCTTGTATTGTTTCTTTAGAAACTGAGAAGCCTCTGAATCGCCCCTGTGACACAATACCCTTAATAAGGTTTTTGAATCAGCACCCAGTTTGCTTCTGCTTCCTTGCGTCTCTAATCCACTGGCAGATCTCAAGTCGTCAATCAACTCCCGTGTCTACAGTCAATTACAGATGTATAAAAATATTAAATTTTGATTTGAAGTAGCAAAATTTGTTAAAGCAGGCATGTAAGCATGAACATATGGTTATGTACACCGTTCAATATCTCTGAACATACAAAAATATAGAAAATCAGCACAAGAGGCCTAAGAACACGTATATTGGTGGTTATTAATGCTTTCATTACAAATGACTAAATTCACCTTCCTGCTCTCTCATCCTCCATAGAAAAAAGCAAGCATGATTTTCAAAACTCAACTCATTGGCATGAAAGTCCTAAAAATTTTCAACCAAAAAGCACAGGTCTTTGTAACTATTTTTTACGGCACAGGAGAGGTGATCTAACATACTCTCTGTGTGCTAACTGTTAACATACCTAAACATAAAGTTGAAGGGAATTCTGGTTTAGCATTTCTTTAAGATATTTAACCTTAAGAATGTCAGTCATAAGATATATAACTTTCTGGTCAGGGACCTCACACATGTTACATTTAAATAAAAAAGCACTGCAGCCATTTATTGCCACTTATCAATAAATTTGTTCCTTGCAACTACGTAATTATACAAGATTTATTTATTTACTTTAACTTCTTTAGCTTCATCCCGGGTTCGACTCCCTATAACTACATAATTAAATAGTGTTTATTTATTATGTACTTTTATCATTAAATTCTCTACAAGTACATATTTTAATAATACTTAATAATTACATTTATTCTCAGCAATTTATTAATATTAATATTTTAATCTCGGTTCATGCCGCTAGTATCTACTAAGTTTATAGAGGCCGTGCTTCCCAATCCGTAGATACCAAAAATATTTACAATATATAGGTGGACGTCACAACTAACTAAAATAAAAAATTTATTTACTTCTTCCATGTAACAAGTTTATATAAGGACTTCCCTATGAAACTACTTGTAGAAACATCTGTTTTCAAAAAGCATTATAACATTGATTCATTCCTTCAGAACTGAGAAAGAACTGACCTCGTAACCAAGCAATTTGATCACTTGACGAACACGTGCAACTTGATTTTCAACTACTCCACGAGGAAGGCCATCTCCACCAGATATAAAAAATTCCTATAGTAAAACAGGGGTGCTCATCTATTTTATGCTTCAGGATAATATATTACGTGCAGAAATTACAATTCTATCTGGTAAAAGAATAACATAGCAAGCATTTCTCCTTAGCTACAAACAAATTAATACCAAATTGGCTTGTATATCTACCTTTAAAACCTCTAAATCTTCTTCCAATAACTTGGCATCTGCGGGGTAGAATAGGCGAGATGGACCTCCATCCAGTAAAACTCGGAGTAAACCATCCTGGTTAAGAATGACATCATATATAAACAAATAACTTCATGATAGAAAAATAAAACACATAGGATAAAGAACAGACCAGTGATGCCTGGAGGAGGCCTGTCACAATCCTATCCCTTAGTGGTTCCACGATGATATCACACAATTGATTTAGTACCTATAAGACTCAGCAGCTTAGAACTTCTAGTTTTAGCATCAAATGATTTGGATATAAAAAACCAGTAGAAACTTTATCTCTGAATTATCAAATTGGGCATTTCATAAATTAGGCCTTGGAAAATGGCAAACAAACTTTTATTCTACATTCACTATGCGTGATAGAACAAGATGAAAATTTCAGATTTCCAAGTACAATAGTACATCAGATTTCCAAGTACAATAGTACATAGCAACATATATTATTGAGTTAGTCCAAGTAGCACAGAATTTATGATTTATTGGACATCATAACTCTTACAAACACAGGTACAAATAACCATTAAGCTTGTTTTTGCAGAGAATGGTAAGATAAATACTCAACATAAAATATGAACGAGGACCTATTAAGCGAGCAGAGAAAAAAGATCAACCGGTGTTAAGAGAAATTCCAATCTTTTGCAGCCATATTGACATATTGTAAAATACACAATGCCACAAATGTGTATATTAAAAATCTACCATGTAAAAAAAAATGCTTTAGATTAGTTCAGATATTACTCCATCTTATGGGCAAACACATACTTTTTAACTTGGGAGTGGTTCATTATGATCCTGAAATAATGCAAAATTACAAAGATGTCCATCAAGGACACATTGTTGAGTGGCCAATAATACAAAAACCTTGGTTCTTAAAATATTGAGCCAAATATGTATATCAAACATTCTTGATGTACAACTTCAAGATTTGCTTAGTATAACACATATATATTCACTTCTCTACTATAATTCAAAATATGCTCCCTGATTTGTGTGCTCAACTTGAATGAGTGTCATCATGATAAATCTATTCGATTGCAGTTCCAGTACTACGTAAAAAATTATTACTTTTACATCTTGTATGTTGGAAAAAACTGAGCAACACAAAACTTACCAAATCGAGTGGGTCGATAAGTGCCTCCAACCTACTTTGGGAAACAGTAGGTTTGAATAAGTTTTCAATAAAAGGCTCCCTCAAATCCCAAAAAATGACCTTTGTTCCTGTAATAGCACCACATTTAATAAGAATAGTAAAACAGTAAAACAGTAAAATTAGTAATGATAATAAAAGGAGTTTTTCGTATCTAATATATGGAACATAAAAATGCACATAACCATTCTCACCAGTGAACTCACAGATCTGGTCAATTGCGGCGTTGATATCTTTTCTACTTCCATCAAATGTGTCCCTTTTTATGGTCTCACCTGATTGTCTCTCTACAAATGATAATAGTTGAAGATCAAAATAATAAATATAAAAATTAGATGTAGCATAATATTCTATACTGCACATATAGCCGGTTCTTCTTTGGCACCAACATATATAATTCACTACACATTAGTCACATAATATTGCAATATCCAGTTATCCACATCAAAGATACAGGCACAGCCATCCACCAGATAGCTCCTGAGCCCTGAAAGGGGCAGCCAGACACAGACTTTTAGCGGCAACACAATCCTGCCATCTCACAAGTAAAAGTTCAGCCAACCTCACCAGGTTGCACCAATTTCAACCAAGAATGTACTGGAAGCACCTTAAGGACATGTGACGCCCTTGGTTTGACTCTTGAGACACCAAACGGCAGGCAGGTCCAACAGAAGCAGCCTCAATCATGCAAATAATCGTCCAACATCCGCGAAAAACCTTAAAATAGTAAAGAAATTTCAATAGGTGTCCTATCTAGGTCAAACGCACTGGAATCCTTAGATGACCATAGCCATCTCCACTCTTACTCAGCTAGTACTCATCCATTAAAACTGGAAAGGTGAATCACAATTCTGTCCTGGTAGATAACTTCCTGATTCTTTTCTGGAACCATACACGTAGCCTAACCCTTCGCTGAAGAAACCCATTTAAAACATTCCCAGGTTTTTAAAAATGTTGAAAGATAAACGTCAAGAAACCACCGACAAAAGTCAGGCAACAATTCGGGACTAACAAATCAGAATTAAAATAACAATTTAAATTACCAGACACCCAATACAGAGAAATTATGTACACAAATGATAAGCCATGGCTAAGTTCATCAAAGAGTATGATGTTAGAATTCAAAGGAATCTTTTGGAGTTTATATTCCCAAATATTACATGGTGGCAATTTATGTGAATGAAACTGCTACGTTCAGACTGATCCAGTAGATAAACTCTGTCTAAGAGCTCCTTTACTATTTTGAGGATACAGAAGCAAGAAAACTAATTATGCAAACCTCAAAACAAAAGGATGTACGGGCCTTTAATGTAATATAAACTAAATAGAGAAACCAACCCTACATATGTTGCCAAAGCACCAAGCCATGGTCAGCCCTGTATATTTAACCTATTACCGAAATCTTTATAATCAGATTCGATGAAGCACCTCGACAGATCAATCATTAATGGTTAGCCAGAAAACTTTTACCAGCCAGAAAGTCAGAAAATGAAAAACACATGGACTGCTTTGTTTCAGAAAGAGGGATGTAATGCAGGTAATGGGTGCTAATTATATATAACTCCAATTTCCTTAAAGCCCGCTCATAACCTTCTCTATTGCCTCCTTTCCCACATTCAACCCAGGAAAATATAAAGAAACAACACAAACGGCTAACAGTGACAACCTAGGAAGATGGGGATACAAAAAAATCAAACGCAATGGTATAAGTGGATTATGAATTATACTTACTATTAGATATGTCATTAGGCATTTTTCTCATCCAGCGCTCCCAAATGCTATCTTCCAACCGAGTGAGCTGGCTAATGGCATACTGTTATTCAAAGCACAAAAAGGAAATAAGGTTTGTTCAGAATAACAATGATGTTGAGGAAGTTCGTAAGCAAATTAAAATGTTCACGAATAAGTATTTAAGAAAATCCTCGTATACTCATTAGTCATTACAATGTATGGTGGTATAATGAGTTAATGGAATTTAAACAACCTATAAAATGGTTCTTACATGAGACCAGCTACAGGATGTGGCCGAGAGGAACACCGCAATATGCCTAACATTTATCTATGTTACGCAGATTAGAACTAACCTTAGAGATGAATTCGTTAATGTACTTCACAAACCGTAAATGAGTAAATGTATATCCAAGGTAGTAAATTATAAGTAAATCTACTTCACAAACTGTTAATGAGTCAAATGTATTTGCCAAGGACTACATTATAAGTTAAATTAAGATATGTCATGTTCGAAACAATACCACTATGTACTATGTAGTATATATGACCACAACACCAGAAGTATCAACAAAATCAATACCAGATGCCACATCATAATAAGTCTACATTGTAAACTTGAATATTAGTGCCACAGATCTCTTTCACAATTCAGCTACAATGAATCAGCACAAAAAGCAACCTATACACAATTTCTCGTTCATCCACCCAACTCCACAATAATGGAAAACAAAATAGCAAAAGCAATGTTCTTGAAAACCAGTGATCAACTTACATAAAGTGTATTTAGCTGAACACATAGTGTTGGAGTTGTCAAGACATTAATTTCACTAGACTTTCTCATATCAGGGAGCCGTGGATCATGTAGTTCCTTTTTTACAAAAACCTTCAGTGCTACTTCCTTTCTGTATCGGGTAAGGATAGGTACTGGGGGTATGATTTCTTCTTTGCTAGCTGCACAGGAAGATCCAAAGGTCAACAAAGGTATTTTAAAAAGTAAGCGTCAATCAAATGATGAGCAAACAATAGATTGCAAAGAAAAGCCACCCAGAAGTTTGTCGGCTATTGTTGGGCAGAGAAATATATTATTTACATTGAAATTTCAGTAGACTAAGAGGTAGCATGCTACGTGCAAGAATAATGCATAAAGAGAAATAACTAATGCCATACAGATATGCATACAAGTAATCCTGGACATTAATCACATTTCTTGTATGTTCGTAACCATATATCGCGAGAAAAGTACATTAAATTAGTGCTCATCCAACTAGACTAAAACAAATATGTATTATAAACTAACATGACACAGATACATTGTTACCTTTATAGGCTTTCAAAGCCAATCACTTGGATATGTACCACAGACTCTATCAATACTGATATCAGTCAGTCTATCAACCACAAATATGTTTCACAGTCTATGCATTATACATTTGCCACATAAGTCCCATGTTTATGCAAAAAATACCGAAATACAGACAGGTTATATCTAAACACTTTTTTTGTTTGGATAAGTGACCAACAAGCAAAACGCATTTGACATTTTCTATCTCGACACATTCCAAGCAGAACTATAAGAGCTAGTCTAGCGCTACAAGGAGATAAACTTTACTCCTCATTGTTGACTCCGAGATCATTCAACTTGCTTATTTTATATTTTTGGATTTAGATACATCTTGCTGTTTAAAAAAAATTCTGACTTGTGGGGAAAGGGGGAGAACTTAAACTCTATGTTTTTCTCTCCTAAATGACAATGACAGGAATAGTTCGCAAGATGACTTCTCTAAATTTTTTAAAGCGTGGTCTACCTTATAGATGAATTAACATAGATATAAATATATTACAAAGAATATAGAATCAGTTGAAAAGCAAAACATACCCAACTTGTCAGTAACATGCTTTGCATACACTTGAAATGCATTGTCGATGCCACGGAACATGCTACTAAGTTCCCCTAATCTCATGGGAACCTTGAGAGCGAAAAATTGATCAACAGTCTGTAATCGCAGAAGAAAAAGTACATACCGCATTAGATTCGGTCACCTTTTCATGGGTGTTTGTTCCTACGAACTCCTTGGACAGAAAATAACAGTGAAAGTAACTGAAAATAGGATTAATGGCTTCGAATGATCCACTTCGGTAAAGTTTCTATATTGCCAGTAACTCCAGCTTTTGATAGCACTATCCAGGCATTGACAGGACTCGCTATTTTAAGATTTGTTATAAACAGTGTCTGCTGACAGCCTAAACGTACCAAGAGCAAGCGAGTGCTATCACTACCTTTTGATTTACTTTACTTGTTATCTTAAAATAAGATTTATGTCAACAATTCACAGATAAGTTCTTTGACGAAATTGTCCGATATAAAGAGAAGGCCTGTCTAAATCATAACCAGGAGTATGATAATCACCAATGTATTCCCCAACTTTTCTGTAATTAAATATTCCTTCTCCATAGTTACTTGTCGACTTTTGGAGAAGATCATCAGTCATCACAAGCTTTTTCATCCCTATAAATGAATGTTTTTGACTTTTGCCTTGATGACATACAAAGATCTTCCATCAGAACTCTATTTCCATCAACTTGGATAAAGATTGGCTTTGAAGGAAGAAAATATGTTATGGTATTTATGTTGAAGTTTGTCAGCTTTATATATTTACACTAACAACTATATGATAATTAGTAGTCTGCAAGGGAGATGCTACTTCCGCATTGATAAGCTAGCAGTTACTATATTAAAATATTATTATTATGTTACAGTTTCAAGATTAGACTCCCTGAGTAAATGGAAGAAGAGGGTTCAGTTTCTGAAATAGATCACAGCATGTTCTAGGCACTTGCATTTCAAAATATCTAGTGCTAAGTTCCCCCCACCCCAGTCCTAGCCAACAAAGTCAAACTCGTTTTCAGAGTAGATACACCCTCCTATATCTCATGCATTGGAACAGCATCTGGGCGTCCCCTCGTACACATACCTCCGGGCTTGAAGTCTCCACTCTTACTACCAAGTAGGAGAGGGTGTACGGTGTACCAGATAGGCTAAGCCTTGCAGATAACTGACATTCTCCTCCTTGAAAAAGTATTCTAAAGGACTATATATTTGCATATAAGACTGATGACCCTATGAAGTTCGATTATAATTGTAAAATAAGATGTCAAAACACAAACCTCCTCCACGATCCTGTAAACCTCAACAATTGAGCTGCCATGTCGTTGCTGAAGTGATACTGGGTCCCACCGCTGAAAATATATAAATATTATTACACAAGACAAATTAATACATGAACAAGCAAGCTTTAAAGGGAAAAAAAATAGTAAGAAGGATTTATATGGAAGCATAGCTCATAGAGTTAGAAAAGCCACATATCTGAAAGCAATCACTATCATAGTTGCTACTGCAATTCCTTGGGACAAATTTACCATGTACAAATAATCATATTGACAAATTGAGAAAGTAAATAACGTATGAACCCTTTCAAGAAAGTAGAACATAAGAGAAAGTTAAAAAAAATTCCACTGGAATACTATAAATTTCCATTGGAAAACTGTATGTCGCAATTTCAAGAGGTAAAAGTTCAAACTCTTTCAAAATTTACCAAAACAAACTTAATATTTATTAAATTTTTGCCAAGCAATAGCAAACTTATAAATTACCTCCTGCTGAATTGCCCTTTCAACCCAACTTAAAATTCTTCCAAGTTGAGAGTTGACCCAGCGTAAAACCAACGTGCCAGATATTGTTTCAAGCTACAAAAGCAAAGAAACAAAAAGACATGCCTTAAGATGAAGTACTTTCTATTTAAGAGCTTAGCAGTATAGCTATGAATCAGTATATCAAAGTAATTAGTCAATTATATTAAAACGTCAGTACAAAAAGCACTATTAACAAATTATTGCAGTTTTAACGCTACAAAAAGTTTGATGTTCACTTCATTCTTGCTCACCTTGTACAAAGCGAGTTTCTTATAGTAAGATTCTGCAGTTCCTTCTTGACAAGTAGATGTAATAAGTGCCAGTACATACTGCTCAAAGCTATCAGCAGCAGGAAATACAGAAACAACATCCTCCGTAAGATGTTCAACTCCTTCAAGGAACGGTTTCTAAAAAAAAGATATTTAAGAAAACTTTTCATAGAGGCAATACAAAATACTTCAGCACACATAAAAATAAACATAAATTGAGTAAATGCGTACCAACTTGATCCCATACAGCTTATGAAGTATAGATGCTGATACAGCAGGTGCTTGTGCATGTCTTTGAGATAAGATTGGCATGAAAATGCTTGCATCTTTCTTCAAGAGTTTCTTAGTTTGTTCGGCAAGTAATGCCAACGGATGTTCATCAGATGCACCAGATGTTTCTACATCATGCAATATCTGCGTGGAAATTATTCAAGAGCAGCGTGAGAGTCTGCTCCGATGTCAATTCAAGAAAAGAAAATGTAAGCTACAGAATGTTTAGTCAGAATTTAACAATGGCATTCGCTACTTAAAAAAATGGTTTGTTCAATAGTATCTCTTCTTTTATCAAAACCTTTGATGTTCAACAAGTTGAAAATTTGTCCTACTAGATTTTCTAAGCCTCATTTTAGTTTCTGTTGAATATAACATATTATCCAAATAAGGTCTCCTTTTAACACCTTACGGTTTTGAAAGAGTTGGTTACTTGACATGGTATCAGAGCTCGAGTTGAACAAAAGAACGTTTGTTACTTCTTAATTTGTTGTTTCCTTGTACATCCTTGTAGCACGAAATTATTGTCATCAATGTTGTCCCTAGGGTGGAACTCTCGCATGACAAATTAAAGACCGTCACATGACAAATCAAAGACCCTGAACCAGGTGGGAGGTAGGAAGGTTGTAGGCACAGTTCAACGTATCACCACCTTTGAAAAAAATCTTGCCATCCTAAATCCGCGAACTTTTAATGGCTATTCAAACTTTTTTCCCCTTAAAATTATAAGAGTTGTCCTGGATATTAGCACTTTGAGTTGTCATATGCATATATATAGCTATGAGCTACAATGAGAAGAAAGAAGATACGAGGGAAAGAAAAAAAAGGTAAAAAGAAAATAGAATGAACAGAGGAAGGAGAAAGGAGGAAGAACCAAGAGAAATAGATGGACGGAGAAGCTGTGCTGTTTGATAGAATCGTTCATGGAGTCGTTGCTAAGCTATTAACTTAACTAGTTTAAGATTGTAATTCATCTCAAATGGTAAATCAATGGGTCCAGGCAAAAGAAAGTAGGGAAGGTAAGATAGAGATGGTGGAACTATTAAAGAACTTGACAAAGAGATAGTGGGCTTCTAGAATAATCCACCAAGAGTGTATAAGCTTTGTGTAGCTCAGAGGATAATCTTTTTGGAGAGACTTAAAACTTCAGATAAGAAAATATTAATGCCTATTTGTCAAGAAAAAAATATAAACATGCACCAAGGCAAGTTTTGCCCCTATATGCAATTTAGCACCAATGTCAGTTTTGACCATGAGCCCAAACAACGGGCTCACAGTCTTGCACTGCTTCTAACGTAACCTATGAACTAAAACCATGATAATCGCCTAAAAGTTTAACTAGCTAGGATTTCTGGGTGTGGATAACTGGACATGGCAACAACACGCCACAAATGTACTGAACTACACGAATAAGCTCGTGTTCTTTTTTATATTGATGGGTACTTAGTACCTTCTTTTTTAGTTCATTAACTGTTCTTAGCATCTGCTATGTTAGGGGTCATTTGCTATTTGTGTTTTTTTTATACATCAGTTATACTACTAATACTACTAGTCATTTGTTTAGAAAAGTTATCCATTGTATATTTATGCATTTGTGTTCAGGTTTGCAATTTAAGAAAGGATGAATCATTTTATTGATACGAGTGTGAAAACAAAACAGACTCTAATTGTATCCTGCGGGACCAGACATTTAGCTCGGAATTGAACTGAACTCCAGGTTCAAGGTTGTACAGCTCTCTACGAAACTATATACACATTGTTATCAGTGAAATAAAGCTGATTCACAACCGTATGCATAGCATTGTGAAATAGATATTTTTTGTGTGGTATGAGTCCTGAGACAAGAAACAACAAAATCAAGCAGGTCACTGTTCTGCAGCATAATATATTACTATATCAGAGTTCATATAATCTTAAGTACTGTATCAAGCGAAAACCTTGACAATTGACCTTCACAAAATAGAAGTCATTTAGCTGCCATTATTCTTAGAACCGGAAGATTCAATATCCCTAGCATTGTAGCCTAGTGGATACTGGATACCACTCTAATCCTGGTAACAATAGTTCAAGGGCTCGAGCCACAGTGGAGGCATGCATGTCTGAGTATTAAAATTTCTGTAATTGACCATTACCCAAAAAAAATGTACTTACAGCCAAAAATGCTTTCTTTATGGATGATGAAACATAAGCCTCTATCTGATCTCTGTCTGTGAAATGTGCAATTTGCCCATCCTGCAAAGCACAATAAAATCTTCATTTACAAAAAAACGTAACAGAATATGCAACACCAAATATATTGTAGAATCAAGTGCAAGCGGAGATTCTGGATAACAAATCTGTTTGGTACGTAGGATGAGTCAATCTGATTCATTCCCACAAGTCAATTTCCATCAGAAAACTCAGATCATGTGCAACATGTTCATATGTGACAAGAAAGGACCCTCGATACATACCAATTCAGGTTCTTCAAGAAGAAGCCTACGGACAACCATAGCTAATGCAACTGCATTCTCCATCATTGCTGACCCCTAGAGGAGATAAGACAAATATGGAAGCTTCTTGAACGTTCAAATAATCCAAGAAAAAACAAAGAACAAAGCAGATGATGAAATTACAGTGTACATGGGTTTATACTCAATTCACTCAGTCACTGGCTATTCTCCTCCGTTAGTTGCATAAGATTGAAATAGACATATTTACAGTACAGATACTACTGTAAAATTGAGCGGTAAACAAAGGTAGGTATGCAGAATGGATTCGACATGCTAAACTTTTAGATGTAAAAGTGAATCTAAATGACATAACGAAGTACCAAAAAATTTTGGAAAGAATTTTTTATGCATTTAATAGAAAATCTTGTTAAGAGATCCACAAGATCTATTAAGTTCATCCTTAAACAGTTATAATTTGAAACGTGACAACTTGATATATCGTCTTGTACCATATAATTTCATGGTATATATTTCAGGGGAAACTGCACACACACACACACACATAGTCATTTGATTAAACTCTTAGAATGAGTGGACTCGTTTCTCTATTATAAGTCAATTAAAATGAACAGCATTTTCCAGGAAATAAGAATCACCAATGCAGGCTGTAACACATAAACCACGAAAGTACAATCTAGGCATGTAAAACTGCATATATTAGAAAAAACAATATAAACATAATACACCTGTTCCACTCAAGTAGTGTACGTGTATCTCACATGGACAGAATGATATCACATAATTTGATTTAAATTCTGCTGACATACAAATTATAAAATGGCAAACAGAACTTAAATCTTATAGTGATGCATTTATTAACCTCAGGAAAATGTAGATGGTAGTCTCCAAGCTGCTTATCGGCCCATCTCTGAATAGGAAGTAAGAAGGATTGCAAGAAACTTAAGTCTAAGAACTTCTGGTCACTTTCAACTCTGCATTGCAAGCTTTTTAAGTGCAATCTCTCTTGAGGACCCCGTTGTTCCTTTAGTGGTATTTTATTTAACTGCTCAATGACAAGCCTTAAAATCCCTTGCTCACCAGTGATGGCAAACTGTAAGAAAAGACCCAGAGAGGTAAAAACACGACTTAATAGTAACAAGGATTTGTCCCCTTTCAGGATTAGACATCAATGACGTTAGAGAAACGAAGAAAACAAAGAAGATATTGAACTAGTAAGATTAATTAGTAAAGAACAAAGAAAACAATGTAGAAGTCTACTTGTCAATTGTCATTTTAGAAATACCACTCTGGCTTTCTTACTGTACTTAGAGACTACTAGCATATAAACTTAGCTTTGCAATGCATTCAATTAGCATATCTTATTCAAGGGCGCTGGTCGACAACACCATCGATGGTTGGCAAACCATCTGTCTGCAGAAAGGAATACCCTAAAATCAAAAAATTAACCGCGGATAGAGTGATGTGGCCCCCCTGCATTCACATCAAATTCCCATGTTAAACCTATCCATGGAAATTTTTCGCGGACGGATGGTTGCAGCCATCGATGGCTAGGGACCAGGACCCCCCTTATGCAATATGGCCAATGCCCAAACTAAAGGCTAAGAAGGCATTTATCTGCTAACTGGAAGCTGGAACACATCATTTTGGATTAAGTATTTCGTAGGATGTAAAATGGGAACTTACATACCACTGAACTTTTGTTGATCTCCGTGCTTAAATCAGCTACTTATGGAGCTTGTCTAAACGTATATCTTTTAAATAATTGAAATTAGGTAAACCAAACAATTTAAAATTTTGTTCTTCTATATTCTTTTTTTGCCTTCCCTACAGGTGGATTTAAATGTACATGGAAAACAACTTTAGAGATTCCAGGCTAGTCTTAAGAGTAATAATATTATTGGGAAAAAATTCGAAGATGATTAAAAGATTTATACTATTCGAACTGAAAATGTTGATACTTCACATGTGAGTTTTCAGGATCATTAATGGGAATGTTAATATTTTGTGTCTGGACATTTGTAATTGTAAGGTTGTTTACTAGATAGAAAAGATCAAATTATAAGCACTTAGAGCAAAAGCAGGCAAGAAAAGTATTACACCCTTGCAGTGATCCCCCATTTGCCTTTGGCACGCAGTGAGATAGGATTTTCCAGAAATGAAAAGATGTCACACACAATCAGTATAAATGATGACTGATAATGTTAGTAAACATATTATTTGGAAACAGTGAAACACATTATGTCGAGAGGTACCAAGTGAAACTATTAACCTACAATTTTAAATATAATGTTTCTTATATACAGTGGAACAGTACCTGATGAAATAAGACCCATGCATAGCAAGTGTAATGAATAGTCTCTGTAATTCCCAATACTCGCCAGGTTGACTTCAAAAGCTCGAGAATTTCTTCCACCTCCTGAATATTGTACGGATGATCTATACTTAGAAACATCTAAAAGAATTTTGTACAATTGCTTTTGAGCAATTATTAGCTGATCTTCATGTGTATTTCACAAAACAAAAATTAATTATATCTTGTGTTACCAGACTTCTCAAACAAATTTTAGTATTTTAGCCCTTTTACATTTTATTAAACTCCATACATACTCTCATTAAACTCTATTTATTTTTCTTTATCTAGAGTATTCCAGAATATTTAACATGTCAAGATGATTCTGCAGCTTCGAAAAGCTTAACTGTCTTCTTTATAGTATATTTTCTGATATCTTATAAGATACAAGCTTCATGTATTCATCACTCATTAAGTAAAGCATAGACAAACCTCTGTAAGTTTCCCTTCATCTAAAACATCAAAGACACTGAGGAGCAGTTTCTCATAAAGCCTGACATTGAGGTGATAACCATCTGCCCAGTGACATACTTCACCAGTTAAGTCACCCCTAGCCGGCCTCTCTGCAAGTGGAATGGCAATCTCTCTCAGAGATCTTAAGCAATCTGTCCGTTGTAGTTCACCCGTAGATGGAGGAAGTGACTGAACCAAAAAGTTTTGAAAATAATAACAAGGTATTAGATAACCACAATAACATGCTTGATTAAAAAGCACTGATCATGAAAGTAAAGTGTAAGCACAAGATTTTAGTTTCTTCACAAATAACAAATACAGTAAAAAAAGGCTAGACTCTAAACAAAAGCGACTACTGTTATTCTTCTTTTTTCCCCTTTGATTAGCCAAATATAGTATTAGCTATCAAGTTTGATTGCTTAAGTTTTTGTCAGCTACATTGTAATAACTTTGTTCGAAAACAAACCCTTCGTGTTCATACCCTATAAACAAGAGTTTGAAGGCAGAGTAACCTTATCTGGAAATTGTCCAGATATTAAGCTCAATTTAAGTGCACCCTGCAGTGCCTACAAGTACTAGTTGAAATGTTGAATGGCTATAGCTCGTCTGGCCATGAAAAGAAACAGTACATCACCCTTTGTTTCATGGATAAGACTAGTCAAAACTCAGACGGCTTTAGAAAAAATGTTTGTTCTCCTTTTCCTTGATAGGAAACAACCTAAACGAAGCAACACCTAACCAATTTATTGTCAGGTGCAAAATACCAGAAGAAAGAACAAGCATCAGCCTACTACCTTAAACTCAGAGACAAAAAAATGATGAAAATAACAGAATACCTACAAAGGCTTAGACACGTCGAGTTCATACTAGAGCGAGACATGAACGAACTCTCAGATCTTGAAATTGGTAACTCATAAGCTAAAACAGTAATGACAATTTGAAGATTGAACAGTCAATTAACAACATACTAGTAACATCTGAGTAAAAATAAGAAGCATATTGTAATAGCACGACTCCACAAGACATACCTCAGATTCTTCAATCTTAGCCAAAAGGATTTTCAATTCACTTGCTCTGCGCGCAGACTCCCCAAACCCCACAGCAGGGTGATTAACAAGACCTTCTTCCAGCATATTTAACTGAACTAACCAGCAATCAAAAAGATTTTACAGAGTAGGAGACATATCTATATAATTTAATCAATACCACACCACCAGCGCCCCCCCCCCCCCACCTGCCCTAAAAAAAAGAGCACCCCTTCAGCAGTTACATCGGACCTGACAAAACTAAAACAATTTAACTAATTTCTCGTTTCATGTTTAAAATTAGAAAAGGAAGATAAAGCAAATCAAATCCTTCATTGTTACACCGTCATGGCGCCACAGCCTTTGTAAAGAGTACCAGAACAACATGGAAACAAGGCGTCCTACAGCATTAGGGTGTCACTGTACATATCTTTTAATGGTCTATACCGAAACAGCCTCTCACGGCTTTAATAGTATAGTATAGATATATAGATATTATGTCCAATATTTATATTATGAATTATAATATACATTTGTGGACGTGAAGAACCCCAGAATCATGAGAAGCAAAAAGATTCTGCACGTTTGTTGTATAGGGGTTTTGAAAAATCTGCTCTACAAATTATTTGGCTCTGCACATAACCTTTGGTTCTCCACTGTTCTCAGACTTTTTATGGTTCTCATTTGAACCAAAGCCTGTATATATAACCATAAAGTCCAAAAAACAGATCTGGCAGGAATAAAACAAATCTGGGCCAAACAATATGGAGGAGGAACATGGCGCCTTCAGACACCATGTCGTCGAGATGGAGACTACATGATAACTGTGATCAAATGTAGTTTTAGTTATACATGAATATTTGTTTTAGATATATCAAAATTCTAATAATGTTAAAATATAAACTTTATGTGGAAAATAATTATAAAGGTATTTTACATGATTATAAACAACATAATGGAAAGAAAAAGGACTTGACTCAGTGTAAAAAGGTCCCAGTCAGAAGGTTTAGGGAATATCCCAAGGTACGTAGCCTTAAGCTAATTAAACATAAAGAGACTGTTTTATAGAGTTTGGAACCCGTTATATAACAGAGAGCAAGTAAACTTGACCATCATGTCAAGCACGACATCATTGGTTAAACTTTGAAGATAGGTGTCACTGTTGGTGATTAATTAAAACAAATTAAAGTTCAATTGTTTTAAAAAGACAAGAATATAGATTCTTTTGCGACATAATATAATTATTATCATTAAACTACAAATATATTTACTAACTGAATTTAATAATAAAATAATAAAATAAAAAGAATCAGTATAGGACTTCGTGATTTGCACGTAAAAACAAGGTTATTGATACAATTAAGGAAGACAAAAAGAGCCGCACCTGTCTATTTTGCCATCGGATGTAAGCTTTCTTGTCAGAAAACTCGCTACGCGATATGCAGCATAACAATTCGAGAGGAATCAAAAGAGTATCCATTCTTTTTCCAACTTTTCCTGCTAGGGCATTAAGCAGGCCTTGTCTTGTTCTAATATCCATAGCCTCAGAAATCTGTATTTACTCACAAGAAAAAAGGAAAAAAAAAGTAATTAACAAAAAATACTAATCCACTATCCAATCTGATTAAAATCAGGTCATAACTACAAAGGAAATAAGCACCTGCCTGAAGGTTATATTTATCTTCAAAAATAATTCAGAATATTAATAAGAATGTAAGCAGAGGATGGCTACACATAATTTTTTTTATTATAAGTGAAACTGTGAAGGCATATGGGCAGCAGCGACGTCAACGTGGGGAAACCAGAACCAGTAAAGAATTTCAGGGTGGGGCAAAACAATGTTTTCTTAATTAAAACGAAACATCTTTTGCAAAAAAAGGGTATGAACTAAAAGGTTAATCATTAATCACAAAATAAAGGTCAAAACTATATAAGCTGTGCACATCTGTAATATCAGTATATAACACTAATAAAGGTCAAAATAGATAAAAACAATATATCATATCATATCATAAGACTATTAAAAGAGTACTACGCTTAGCAATAAAAAAAAGTAATACAAAATCAACGAGAGCCTGAGCGGTGGCAAAGGTGCTCTGATAGGAAACAGTTTATCTTAATAAAGAAAACATATAATCAATTACAAAAGTGGGGGCCCCAACCTTATTTATCTATTCCGAGAAAGTGTGTTGATGCACATTTGAACTCGATACATCTAACATAAGTAGTCTATCTACATTTTACATAATACACTGAACTGATGAACTAGTATCTTGTGCATGAACTTATACTTTTAGAACACACATCCTGTAAGTGAAAAAGGAACTAAACAATACAAATGTAATGAACTTAGATCTACATAGCAGTTACATAAATGTTATTAACTGTGAAGGCTACAGATATTTCAGAAAAGGGAACAACAAATGACTAAAAAAAGGATCAGCGTGAATAATTCCTAGGGCATACACAGATAAGATCCGAACTATATACTCACAGGGAACAACTGATAACAGAATCACGCTATTGGGGAATAGTGATATAATTAAGCTAAACAAGAGGGAATGGCTTATGAGAATGCCCTCATTTCTCCCATACACGTATATATACATACACAAACACACATTCATAGACATTATACACATACGTATACAATTTATAAACACATATATGTGAAAGAAAATATGATTTATTTAGGGCCAGCTTATGAAATAAAGAAACACCATCATGGAATGCAGTATGAAAGTAACCTTGTTAGCCTACTTATATATTATTATATGCTGCTTAGGTTTCAAATACCTCCATCTGGACACGCATTGTTTCAAGCAGACCAACCAGCCCCGACATTTGCTGAGAGTGGGACACATGGTCACTTTTACCGCGTCCAAGTTTTCTAATTAATCTGGACTTTTTGTCTTTCTTTTTTTCCTTTGACGGCACAATAAGTCCCCTGCGTGTACAAAAACAAAATATCAGGGAAATTGACTCAAGAAAAAAAAACACCATGTATGCTAGGCAAGATGCTGAAAAAGATATACCCTGAAGCTCCTGCCGATGCTAAGAGTATTTCATATGCAGTTTCCCGGAGACCATCATCTGTAATGCCTATTAAGTAAAAAATGAAGATACACATTCATGTCAGCGCTACATTCATGCAAGGTATGTGTAAGTGTAGTAGGCAATCAGTTAGAACTGACTACTAAATTCTACTCCCTATGTTAAGAAATAGATGTCCACTGTTAATTTCTCAGAGGCAATATGATTATCAACGTCAAATTAACTTGAGTTCAAATTTAAAATTGAGGTATTCACGTTTTTTTTGCTCAAGTTAATTATTAAGATGATAAATTATGTGTATATTACTAATACCCTTTGCAATATACTGATATCGCCCACTACTCCATCTATTTTACTCCCATCTTCAAGCCCATCCATTTTTTCTGGCAAGAGAAGGACAATAGAACTAAGAGTTATGGTATTCAAATGGAACCTCTCTATCAGCTTGGAGCCTGGCCTGTCAGGTTTGCTATGCCTACCTACAAGCAGCTTAGGATGTAGTAGCAATACAATCTTATTTATTTGCCTTCATATCATCTAAGTTTACTTATCAAAGCATGCCTGCTAGCATGATATGTTTATCTAATATATAATTGTGACAACTTTAAACCTCACTAGATGATATCAGAGAAATTTGGCTGCATGGAATGAGACACAAATACAAAATATTCCAACTACAACAGAGTTGTATGATTTTAGGTACAATTTTTTTTATCCAAGCAAAAATGTTAATGAAGAGAGTAGAGACTACTATAACAGTAGCATCCAATCATTAACTGCTTCATCTGAACATAGACTATGTCGTTGAAATTGACTGTGATTGACCATTAATAAGAAAATATAGCATGTAGCATGCCAGCCAAAGGACACTAGCCAGTTTCCATAGACAAAGAAATATTACATGAATGAAGTAATGTTGTCTCCCATCTTACCTGTTGCGAATGAAGACAACCCTACGGTAATATCGGAAGCATCATTTAAACCTCTTCTTGAATATCTACGACTATTAACTTCCTCCATATAATCACCATCCTCGAAATCCTCAATGTCGTCTATTGTTAGTTCTTGATGCCTTGTAGAGTTCAAAGATTCTGATTTTGATAGGCCTGATAATTCTTCATCTTGTGCTGAATCAAGGGACAAAGACGTTGATAGGTTTGGCAAAATGGGCAGTAATCCCATGGAGGGTACAGGTGGCGGTGGCCTTCTTGGAGGTGAACCTGAAGATTCAAGATTTGTAGCCAAAAAGAATTCATCGACAGAGCCTGCGTTACTCTTCAAACATGGAACAAACAAACAATATAAAGAAAGTTACTTAAATTTCAGAAAGTTAAAATCCTACTTTTCACGAGAGCTTTAACATGAGTACTGAACCAAAAAATAATATACTGAGAGATAAATATTTCAGTACAGAATATCAAGGGGCAGATACAATTTTTACATTCGATCCAAATCCTGTTATTTAGGAGTTAGGAGACTGAACAAGTCAATTGAACATTAAGAGATAAATATTCAAGAACTACGGTACAACTATATTTAGGTGTGGATACAACCTTAACACTGGATCCATATAGTCTAATACTGTTCTTAAACCCTCTATATTAATCTTGAAGCCACATGAGGAACAATTGAAATTGCTTCAACAGGCAATTGATTTTTTTTAGAAGTCCTTGATGCAACTAGTATTATTTAAAACATTGCAATATATAATGTAACAAATCAACAAGTTTGAGGGATGCAAGATGTATCGAGTAACTTTCAAAGGAATGGAAATGAGGGAGTTATGACAGCAAAAGATATTGTCACAAATTAATGATCAGGGCTGGTACAGAGCATCGCTCTAAATTGCTTCGAAAAGACAATTATAAGAAACAACTCTTGTCCTTAAAATTCCAGTTGCTTCATTATTTAGAATACTATCAACTAGGGACACGATGTTAAGAATTAATAATTACATAATTAATTTCAAAATAAAATTGTATTCTATGAGGAAGCTATAATACTAAGAACCCTGGTAATCATTATATTAAGCACCAGCAAATTTTAACCTACCATATGGGGAAGCGAAGTACTGTCATGGTAATCCCTAATAGCATCCGACAATTCGAGCATTTCACCTGCAAGAAATATTTGTGTAAACAAGGCAAGCACTTAAAAAATATAAAAAATGAATCCTTCTAATGAACTTAGAAAATAAATTTTTGATCAAAGACATATAATTTAGAGTAAAATATAGAATGGTGGCCGTATTTTACATCAAATTTCAAAAATGTGGCCAAACTTTCAAATTTGCAAATTAATGACCAGCTTTAGTTCCCGCGTTTTAAAAGAGTGGCTTCCGCAAACTTTTTTTCAAAAGGATGGCCAAATTTTTTTTCAAATTTTTAAAAGAATGGCTCATTTTCACGCTAACAATTAGCGTTTGCCATTCTTTTAAAATACAGATATAAAATTTGGCCATTAATTTGCAAACTCGGAAATTCAGCCACTTTTTTGCAAATTGGTGTAAAATATAGCCACCACTCTGTAGTTTACTCTATAATTTATATACAAATACTTAGATGTAGGTTTTCAGTTTCCGGAAAAGAGTAAATTCAAAATGATAGAACAAATATTTGTACACAGTAGTGTATTTAATGGTTTGTTAAAAAAAATCAAAGCATGTATCAAATTACATAGTTTGCTACTGGTATGTAGTCAGTCACATAAGTTTAATAATGTGAAGTATATAGAATTCAGATTCAGATTGTACATTAAAAACAACAATGAGACGTCACGTCACTGACCTTTCTTTGCACAGCCGAGTACATAATCAACACTAACTTGATCTAAATCAACATCATCTAACGAAATGGCTCCCGGTGGCATGATAACTTTCTTAATTAAGCTACCTGAAAGTAGAAAATCAAGAAGTACACGCCTATCCCGCCTATATCTCTGGAGAAGCTCCACAAAATTCTCCCTACAATAAATTACATTCCGAACATTTTAGTAGAAAAAATAAAAAGAAATCAAACAATTCCGATTCAGTTCATCTCAATACATAAATATATACAAGTGGATCACAACATTCACTAAAAGCAAACAGACAAAATACTATTCGAATTTAGTAGATTTCGAGATTCAATGCATATATTCCGTAGATTCAGCTTTTCGAGATAAAACAAGTAACAAAATTAAGAATTACTATACCGAACTCGAATTCGAACAAAATAAAAAGTTAGAAAGAACAGAACAAATCAGGCATCAAGATCTAGTGAATTGTGCTTACTCTTCCATGACGAAACACTTTAATCTGCTTCCTCAGTACACAAACACCTGTAAAGAGTACACAAAACAGTATTAACTAATCAATTCACAACTAAAAAATCGTGTATGTAGAAATTGAATACTACGTAATGCAATTAGAAAATCACTTGAAATTCGAAGTAAACGAGGAAAAAACACGAAAATGAGAATGCTGAGTAGAGAAAGAAATGTAAATGAATTGAATAAATGTTGAAGAATCTACACTTACGGTGTGAATCTGTGAACTCTTTCGCTGTAAGTATATTTGTGTGTATATATCTCTCTAGTTTCTCTTAAGGCTGAAATAGCCCACCGTTCAACAATAGCCTCCCCGAGAAAATAGTTATTTTATAATGTGTGTGTATCTAAGATGTATCATTGTCAATGATATTTTAAATATTTTTGAGCGAGTTTGAGTTTATCTTTTTAATTTTTCTTGGTGGGCCCCGATTAACTCTTCTTTTCTTGGCTAAATGGGCCCCGATTAATTGAAACGTACTATAATATACATTAAATTTTTAATACAATGCCATTCAATTTAATTATTTAATTTAAGTATCTTTTGTTCATATATAATAATGAACTGATAGATTTATAGAAAAAGTGGTAAAAGAAATTTCACATTCAAGTTTAATTTGTACATAATTAGAATTAAATAACGAATTGAGTCGATACAAATTTCACAGAAACAATGGGTTGATGTTTGTAAATTGTAAATTATTAATACACATAAAAAATGAAGAAAATCATTATAAATATGATAGTTTTCTAACATGCAATTTGTATGTGCTAGACGATAGTAAGATGGCATTATTTTGGTTAATTTTCTTTGTGGACACCCAGTAAACGCCACTTGTGTAATAGTTTGCATCTCACGATCACTCAATGGGTGAAAACTGTGATTATAAATTGGGGTGCTCATATGTGACTACTCATAGCTGCAATCATTTATTCGTGAATAAGTTTAACATGAAAAATCTATTATTATATATCTTATACTGCAACAAGCACTTTGTGAAATATTTTATTTAATAACTTAAAATTATATAACTGCCCTCCAAAGTCAAATATTATAAAAATGTAAGAAAATTTTCATCTTGATGGGAATCGAACCTAAGACACTTCAATACTAATTACTAGAGGGGTGTGCATTCGGTTCGGTTGAATAACCGAAATAATTTCGGTTCGGTTAACCAATTATGTAATTTCGGTTCGGTTTTCGGTAGCACTTTTTCTATAATTCGGTTATTCGGCTATTCGGTTATTAACCGCGGTTAACCGAATAACCGAAAAAAATAACCGAAGTTATATAATAATAATAAATATTACATATATATATATATATATATATAATTGTATATGTTCTTGTAGCTTACATTCAACCAATGATTTTTATATATTGTTAGATGTCTATGACTCTTAGTCTTTTATGTATTAGATACATAAAACCTTCTGTTAATCATACAGTATACTAACATTACTTGGTTCATATCATATGGTTATTTTATAAAGAAAATTCTGGTTCCTGGTTATCCCTTTCTTTTGCTAAGCCTCGGATGCTCGAAAGTTTAAACCATGATATTAATTGCAGAATATATTTTATTGTAGGAGAATTAATAGCACTTACTGTAACTTTAAACATAAGTTGGATGTGAATTGGTGTGAGTGGTTAGATCAAGTACTTGTAATATATTGGTCTAACTTGCAAAAACAAGTATTAAATCTCCATTTTGATTTGCATCCTTCTTAGTTTAACTTGCTTAAATAACTTTTAGTTTTTAAATATTGGTTACGAAAATTCTTTTTGTCCTTTGCATTTTCTACTATAAGTAAATTTCGGTTTTTAATTTCGGTTTTCGGTTATTACCGAAAAAATTAAATCGGTTCGGTTTTATACCGAATTAAAATTGGTTCGGTTTTCGGTAGCCATTTTAGGTAAACTTCGGTTTCGGTTAACCGAATTAAAATTCGGTTTCGGTTAACCGAATGCACAGCCCTACTAATTACTAAGAATTTCAAGTCACCAATTTAACCATTGAGCTACTTGGGCTTTTTTGTTGTGGTATAAAACTCATTAGTATGGTAATGTCTTTCACAAATATTATTTTACACTTTAGTTTTTATTCAAGATTCTTTCATGATAATTTCATTTGTCTGATTATTAATAAAAGTGGTTATTGGTATAAAGTATATCCAATAGACATGTATCTCTTTAATTAAATTTAATTATGTTTCTTCCTTTGTATTCACAATTTTAAGACAAAGTACAAATGCATTTTTAGTCACATAATATCGCTTTTTAGTCCGAGCATCCAATAATACAAAATAATACAAAATAGTAATCATTTTGTCTCAACTATGTTCATACATATCAGATAATATAAGTAATAATATAAGCGCCTCTATAGTTGTTACCCTGAATAGAGATGAACGTAATCCGGATTCAGGTCGGATTTTTCGATATTCGATAGGGCCGGGTTTTTTTAAATCGAGACAAATTTCCTCTAAAATATTTATACATGTAGATAGGGTCGGGTCAGGAGGGGCCAAATCGGATTTTTACAAATTATTTTAGATATTGATAACTTTAACTTTAACTTTTTTTATTTTTTCGGATTTAATTAAAAAAATTAAGCTTTTATCCGAGATTTAATTGAAAATTCTAACTTTTTGGATTAGACTTTTATCCTAATCAAGACTACGTCTAAATCGAGATTAAATTTGGGTTTATTCGGCTCGAACCGGATCAGGGTTTTGTGAAAAATATGCGATCCGTTTAAGCCTGCGGGCTGGATCCAATTGAGGTGGACTTTTTTTTAATCAGATTTTTTCTGATTTTTTTAACCAGTTTGAACAGTTTTTTTCGAATACGAATTTGTGTACATCTCAATCCCGCCACCTCATGCATTAAGGACAAGTATACTACTCCGGCCGCTTATAGAGAATTATGGAGACCGGAGAGTATTGGTACTTTCGAAATGAAGCCTTTATTTGACACCTTTAACTAATTCCTAACTGATTATTAGTTAGCTTGTAAAACTAATCATCAAATACATTCAACTAAGAACAAAATCTTCTTTGGACTAATACCAAACCGATCTTCCTTGCAAATCTTCTCAATCATGTCACATAGTGTCACCAACAAGTTCAAACTGGTGGCAGGATCACCACAACAAACTGAAGAATACTTATCATCACAAAATTAAACTGACGTGAACTAGAAAATATCGTCACAAAATAACATCAAATTTTGTCGGTTAGAGCGATCCCGTACCTTGCACGGGTACAAGTGTAGTCGCATCAGTAGTAGGAAACCATGGACGGTACACAAAGATAACCGAGATTTTTTACTACTATAGGCTCAAGGTTCTGGTACCTTTTAAAGCTTATTAATAAATTTGTTCTTTTTGTTCTCTTTCTTTAGTTTCAACTCTTTTTGTCACACCATCGAATCTTACATAGAATTGTATGATATTTTTCAAGTTCTGAAATAATTATGATGCATTTGCTAAATACAATGTATCTATTCAATATTTTAGTTATGACAATTAGTTGATTGATGTCAGTAATAGAAAATGAACTTTTGATAAGAGCCCAGAAACTACTTCTTCTATGCGGGGAAAAGAAGCCAAAGAAATGAGCTTAGGAGCTCATCCATTGCAACGGATAACAGCATGCAAGCATAATAGACAAATCAGAAAAGTGCGCTCACAATACAACATGTATTTGCATTTTTAGTGTGCATCTAAATCTCAAGCAATTAAACATAACTACGGCATGTCCGTGCCTCACACGGGCTATAAAGCTAGTTGATGTAAATGCATGAACACGTTACTTTTTTTGTTGTTATTTTTATTTTTTGAAATAGTTCCACGCCCTATAAATTGATACTCTCTCCCATCTCATTTCTATTCGTTAATTAATCAAATTCAACTATTTGTGTACATTAAAATAAGTTTAAAATTTCCAAACGTACATAATGCTTTAAAATAATAAAAATATTATTCGAAGTAACACTGAATTTACCTTCAACGTGGACGCTTTTTCGAAACAAATAGAGTGAGAAATGTGATCAATAGGAATACATAGTTTTATGCCAACATAAATAAAGTTGGCAAAAACCAACATTCATTTCCAATCTGGTAAACTCTTTGCCGGAAATATAAAAAATATGCGGGTGTTAGATCGTTCTTCGATTTACAAATTTCTTCAAATTATAAAATATATGTTCCTCTATTGAGTGAGGTACTTCAAGCTGCCTTAATCTGTATATAGATACAAAAGCATAAAATTTGCACCAAGTTTCCTTGGGAAGCAAGGCCTTAATCTATTTTTGCACTCTAAATAGGAAATAAGCCAAAAACCACATCACACTCACCCCAATACAAGGGCTGATTTCCAAATTGGTAAAGGTTGGTCAGAGGGAAAATTTGTACCAAGTTTCCTTGGGAAACAAGGCCTGCTCGAGATAGTGAGATGAACACATAAGGCCTACAACTACTCGAGCTGAACACATAAGGCCTACTACTACTATTACTACTTCGAGAAATGTTATATTGGATGAAATTTTGAAAAAAAAATTTGCAGAGTTCAATGCCAGATCAAAACACTACAAATATGCAAGTGTATAGTAAGGAGAATGGACTAATAGAACATGCATACAAATATTTGAAATCCACATCCTTGAGTAGGTCGTAGAGACGAGCAACTTCAAGGGACAAGGCTTGAACATCTTGTCCAACACTTCTTACAATTTTAATAATACTTAAAAAGTACTTAAATGAGGACAAGTAGCTGAACTTCCTCAGATGTAGTAAAAGCCTTCTGGAACCATCACGCTTTCTGCAAGATAAGTAGATAATTTTCTTTTACAGAATGAACAATTATAGGATCTAAGGGCAATATGAACTAGTTCTAAGCCAATTACCTGCATAGGAAGGTACAGTTTGAATTCTGGGGGGAGTTCCTCCTCTGAATAGAGACGGTCTGAGAAATATATCCTTCTTAGGCGACAATTTGCATGAACTTGAACTCTCAGTGTCTCAACATAATTTGTTCCATATGCTCGTCTGGTATAATCAGCAAGATTCAGCTGAATTTGATTCCAACCCTCATCCATCCTCAAAGGCATGGTACATATAAATGGTTTAACTCGGGTCACACCCTAAGAGAACAAACAAATTTTCAGCACAAGACATAGAAATTGAATGAAACTTGCCTCCAAGTATGAGAATACTATTTAACATGCCACAAAAACATTAACCATCATCAAAGGTCATCACAAGTCCTATCACCTCCAGCAACAACACTACCACCAAGATGATGGTGCAGGGGTAGGGGTTCATAGTTTTGGGACTCGATAATAATTACTAACTGTTAATAACGAGCTTGCTCTATGATACCAACTTCTTGCACTGACAGAAGTAATACGAAAGAGTAAAATGTTATTATGCTATAGCACCATAAAACACACACACACACACACACCCCTCTAAAACAAAAGCAACAATCTTTATCTATTTCCTAAAATAATAAACTGACAATATTTAAAAAAACAATTAGCACGTGTATTAACTCGCAGCAATTTGTTCCAAACATTGATAATTTAATAGCTTTCATCCTATTGCTCATATCACTCCTGGCGGGATTTAATTATAAAAATTGCAGAGAGTGGAAAGTCATGCCTCTTTTAATAGCAAGTTTTCGATTAATATATAACATTGTCAACATTAGGATTTCTCCTACAAAAGTGCGATGGTGCAGCTTGAACATCTGAAGTCATCGTGAAATCCACTACTTGATACACATCTAAGTGGAGGGTTAAAAAAAACTAATCAACATTTTATCCCAAAAAGTCCCTGGAGCAAGATGTCACTCCCTCTGCACAAGGACTGACGATTTTGAACCATGTTTTTGTGCCAAAATCCACACCTCTCCAGAATTATAGCCCTAATATATATGTATAATCATGCTACCCTTTGCAAAATGTATGTAACATCACCCCTATGTATGGTTTTTCAGTAGGCATGGTATTAACCTTGCAGCCAAACAAAAATGATACTAGTTCAAAACAATAAAATTCCTAATTCTGAATTTACCTATTAATATTGAAATTCTATTTAAGACACTGTTCCTAAAAGAAAATATTTATCAGATGCTTGCAAATTGATTAATGCTATCTGAAAGAAGAAATTTAGTGGATATAAAGGTTAAAATAGAGCACAACTAATGCACTTCAAAGCTAACCAGTAAGACTTACACACTTGAAAATTAGAAGCTCGAAAACGTCGTCTGACATTCTTATCATCCAGCACCTGAATCTCAAATGTGAAGTACTTCTTCATATTTTTTACAATTACAACCAGAAAAGGCAGCTTTATACCAAGGGTTGCAGCAGGATCTGTTGGGCACGTAATATACGTGGACTGGACATTCGATCCAACTATTTCAAGGACATTTGATTGTATGTCATCATCTTGAATCCTTTTAATATGACCATCAACAACTGCAGAAGTCCCAAAAAAGTAAAGTAAGATTCAGCACAAGCTAATTTGACAAATGACATCCTAACCCACAACAGTAATTAAGCACTTAACTACCAGTCTAAACAAACTTTGTAGTTCAGTTTGTTATCTATCTACTTACTATGATTTGCCTCTAGATGGAAGGAAAATAGACAAGCACAGGCTACAAAAGGAAAATACTGAAGGTGTCTTGCAACATGCAAGCAGCATGGAACTGTTGGGTGCTAAAAAATACCAGGCAATGCATGACAGCTGGCCAGCCATTTATGACACATGGCTGATACCGGAAATCAAATGATCATTTTAATGCTCAAAGGAGCAGTGTAATGAAAATTGAAAATAGATAATTAGCTACTGAGGTGATACGATAATTTAAAACGCATGAATGCCTATCCCTAAGGTTGACTTCAATATAAATTGTTTGTATGAACTTTTAAACAACATAAGAAATACATATTCACATCAATATGCAGGCATATAACCTATAAAAAAAAACAAAAAGGATGAAGGCCACTCACCTTCCTTATCCCATATCTGCAGAGGCTTGCTTCTACTCAAGTACAGAAAGAAGAGAAAAAAGAATCAGAACCTCGAACAAAAAACATTGATAAACACACAGCTACATAATCTCACGGAAATACGAGTACCATCTTTATATCATAGATGTCTGTTAATGAATTAAGAGAGTTTCTTCAACAAATCAATCGGGAAGTCAAGAATGAAACTCATAAGCTTCAATAAATTATCATAATCTAATGGTTATTACTTCAAGTAGTGTCAATATATGGACTTTGGTTGGGATTGATTGGGATTAGAAAATACTAGATAGTGGGTAAGTATATTAGCTCAAACCACATTAAAGTACTAAATCCTATACATTGTACCATTAGGCCTAGTAAATGATCTTATGTCCAGTCACCTATACCATTAACTACTACTATTATAAGATTAAAACTGGCCATTTTTTGGTGAAATTGACCAATTTTGTGTTGCATATAATCTATTTTAGATGATTGTTATATATTTATAAACAGAATGTCATAGAAACTATATTTAATGTATTAAATGATTTAATTATCGGATTTATAAAGATGCAAAGGAATAATTTTTCATTTCAATAGCACACTTGGTCAATCTGACCAGATTCAAACTAGGCCGACATAAATGGTACCGAAATAAAATGCGGCGACTATCATGTATCCTCTACATCAAGACACAGGTTAATCAACAATTATTAGATTTAACAACAAACTTAACTACAAACGGTAAATCTAAATACATACACAACATTATCTTAGTCGACTATAAACACACACACAAAAAAACTAACAGTATAATTTTTTGGCACTTTAACTAAATTAGTTGTAAGTCTGTAACAAACTCCACCAAATTTAAATGAACACATGCTTCGAGAACAAAGAATAGCAATTCCATATAAAAGATATACTAATCGGACTCCAAAAGCAAACCGCAATTATACACCTGTGTACAAGTACATTAAATTCCCGGAACAGTGAAAAGCACACAGAATGCACATACCCGAGACTGTACAGAATGGACAAAAATCCCGACTGGAACGTGTTCTTGAACATTTCGAAGAATCAAACTGCAATATAGCCACAAAATTATCTTCTATCCACCGTATCATATATCATACAAGTACATTAAACTAAAATATCATTCTACAAACTGCTTATATTTAACATAAACACCATTCACTAACACATAATACATACAGTAATTTTATAACGCCGATATAAATTTGTTCAAAAATATAACACTATATCATCGCTTACAATTTGCCACCAGTGGCGATGTGTTGGAGAAAACGTAGCAGCATATGTGTTGAATTTATATGTCAAATTAATATATACATACAATTAGAGATGCAACGAATTTGAGGTGGAAATATGAAGATTACCTGGAGCTCGCTTGCACGAATTGAATGCTCAACGGAGTGAGATTAGGGCTATGTTTATTCCGGTCGTATACGATTTTTTTTAACTCCGTAGAATTGAAGAGCTCACCTTTTTTTTATTACTGGGCGTTTGGGCCTGTTTATTTTTGAGAAGCCCGTTAATTTTTCAATAGACAAAAGGGGCAAATGGCTTGCACGGTACTCGTTTTTTTATAACAACCGTTATCAAATTGTACTATCGTGTTATAGTCAATTTAATGACTCAATCCAATTAAATCGGGTTAGAAAATATCAACTCATCAACCTCAATAAAATTATACAATCCAACCCTATTAATGGTATGATGGTTTGGGTTGGGTTGATTAGGTTATACAAGAAAAAATAATTTTGTCCTAGTGTTCTGGTAAATAAAATTCATAAATCTCAAAAGAAGGAAGCCAAGAAATAAGTCTTAATTCAAAACAACTTTTATTCTGCAACACAGTTTATAGAAGCTAAGCAGAGGTTCACCGACACAGAAGTTAGAGAATGCACTAGCATCATAGAGAAATCCATAGAAAGTGGTGATATTTGCATTTACAAAGGTAGAACTGACAATGAAGATATAGGGAGTGTTCAACTGGCAGAGTTGATTGGAACAAAAAGTTATTTTGCGATTAAAGTCATGGATAAAGGAAATTTAGCATGTCATAAGAAGTTATTGAGAGCTCAGATAGAAAAAGAGTATAGCAGGCTATTCATTCAACTGTTATAAAAATGATGTTGCTGTTATCAAATAAGATACTCCCTCCGCCTCCTCAATTCTTTACATTGAGGGGCCGACACAGAGGTTAAGAAAAAGTGTAAATTAATAGAGAAAAGTAAGAAAAATGAGTAAAGTGGTGGGACCAATCAATATTTAATGTATAAAGTGGGTATAAAGGAGATATAGTGGAGGAAAGTAGTGAATGTGATTGGATTTTATATTATAAAATATTACTATTTTTGGTATGTAAAGAAATGAGAAAGACGTACCAAAAAAGAAAGTGTAAAGAAATGAGAGGGATAGAGGGAGTATGTGTTTAGTATATAGAACAAGCTTGCATGGTGTAAATGGGTTGGGCTTATATAATTTGACCGGGTTGGGTTGGTGTAGGGTTTTAAATAGTTAAACTCCGACCCAACCCAATATATTCGGCCCAAAGAAAAATTAACACAATTAGACTTCGGGTTTAAATGGGTCGATTTGGTCGGCCCAAACAAGGGGCGGGTTTGGTTGGTTCTTTCGGGTTGGATAACCCATGAGCAACCCTACCTGTAACCCGCACGACCATTAAAAAAATTAAAAAACTATAAATTATAAAAATTAATAAGAATGAAAAATATTAAATAAAGAATAAAATTAATATGATAAATTATAAAATGATAAACTTAAATATTAATTGGAATATAGAAAAAAATAAATAAATCAATCAATATACCTATACTCCCTCCGTCCCATTCATTTCTATACATTTTCCATTTTCAGATGTCCCTCTCATTTATATACATTCATGTTGTGGAATAAAAACCGAGCTTGCGAAATTAATGCTAGGGTTGGAGAGCTTCGAGCTTTAATAGCTGCACTTGTGTTTCGAGACTAAATCGGTCCTCACAAGATGCCTACGTATCTCAATTCGTAATTGAGAATCAAGCCAAAGACGTAGTTCTTGGTTGTAGGATCGGGTCCTTTATATAGGCGTCTGGAGCATCGTATTTATGGTATGTTTAGGAGTCTTAGCTAATAAGTCTCCTTTTTTATAATGGATAAACATTGTATTTCTTGCTGAATAAGTCTTTTCCTTGTTGATAAAGGCTATGACTCATTAATTGGGATTCTGGATCATTCTTTGATGAATTTACCATATTTTGGACTTTTTTCATGAGCTGTATATTTTCCCTATTTATTAATTATGAAATTAATAAATAATCAGGGTTTCGGGCCTTGTTTATTGGGCCGTATTCTTGGACCAATCTAGGTCTAATTAATACAACATTAATTACATTTATAGGGTTATTTTTAGCCCATATCATTTGCCCCCCAATTTCTAGGAAAACTTTTCAAGCTTTCGTAGAAATTATATTGACCTTTTTTCGAGATTTGGGGTCTTTTTATCCTTTACCTAGGACTTTATTTACACTAGTGTTTCACAAGTATCGCCATATTGCAAAGTGTGGAGCGACCTACACATTTACGACGATTGTTGCCTTATTCGAGGCTAATTTGACATTTATATGAAATATTCCTAATATTTAAGGAATTTTCATGTACCCACAGGTATTTTTAATAATTATTCCTAATATTTTAGGAATTGTCATGTACCCACAGGTATTTTAATAACTATTCCTAATATTTTAGGAATTTTCATGTATCCACAGGTATTTTTAATAACTATTCCTAATATTTTAGGAATTTTCATGTACCAACAGGTATTTTAATAACTATTCCTAATATTTTAGGAATTTTCATGTACCACAGGTATTTTTAGAAATATTTCTTGAAATATTTCAAAAGTGTATAAAATATTTTCCCAAAATTAAGAAAATAATTTTAAAAATTATTTTCTATTTTTTCAGGAATTTATTGAATTTTTAGAAATTTTTCTAAAAATTTTAAGTTGGCAATTTTTGAATTTATTTTGCTTTAGCATTTCTTGTCTCTTTTCTCATATAGCAACGAATCATGTTGTCCCTGATATAGCAACGAATCATGTTGTATGTCAGGGAGCAGCAACCGTTTGACACGTGTCAGTTATTGGCTTTGTCTGTTTGTGCTTTGAAAAATCGTGGCCAATTCCTGTTGTCTTCTGGGCGGGGTTGAGCACCGCCTAGAAGGTCCATTCGTAAACGACGCGCAGGAGCCTGCTTCGTAGGCGTGTCTTGATTTTTAATAATTTTTTTTTTAAATAACCAGACTTTCCGTCTTGGTTTATTCCTTCCGTGCGTGGACGACCCCCGCCTACAAGGCAATCTTTTAAACCCCGCCCACAAGGCTGCTTTCCAGGCGTTTTTTGCCAATCTTTTGTTCGTCTTGCTCTTGTTTTCTGGGCGGTGTTCACCCCCGCGTACAAGACAGGGTTTGGAACCACGCCCCCGAGGTTGTTTCCTAGGCGTTCGTAGCTTTCTGGGCGTTTTTCAACCCTTTATTTTTCAAATGTGCTTTGGACGTTGGTCACCCCGTGTACAAGACGGGGTTGTGAACCACGGGTCCCAGACGGTCTCTTAGGCGTTTTTTGAGATGTTTTCGACCTCAATTTCCGACCTCGATTTGGTCCTAGGTCGAACAAAACGACCTCAGCTTTTCATGTATTTCCGGACTCGGTCTTTCGACACCGTTTAAACCTCATTTAAGGTTTCAACAACGTCAAACGTGGCTTACAGACACAAGAACTAACTTGAGTTTTAACACCTTAGACCTCATTTGAGGTTTTAACAACGCCAAACGTGGCTTACAGATACAAGAACCAACTTGAGTTCCAATACCTTAAGTTTCACATCGAGAGGTCTTCATGAACGAAGACAGACATAATGTTTCACTCATTTCTTTTATTTGAGCTTGCAGTATTTCGAATTAAAGCTCGTTCTGAGCTTTAATTCCTCAATTTTCAGGGGTTTCAACCCATATATTAACCTTCTTCCAATAGGCCTCTTTAGTTTTTAGTTGAGCTTGAGGTCTTTAGGACTACAATTGATCTTCCGATTTTAAGAATCGTGGTCTTCATGACTTTTTAATCTAAATTAGTGATTCATTTCGAGGCAGCTTGTCTTTTTGGCATACTTCTGATACTTCTTCTTGCCAATGGAGGAGTCCGAGCCTACTGATGACTTCATAGAGGACTTAGATGTCCCTGTCCTTGACAAGGACTCGTTTGTTGACTTAGATCAGATTTTATTGGCCATGCGTGGCTCTATATTTTGCTTTTATTCAGGGTCCTTTCATGGACTTTAAGATTTATTTGATGCTTGTAACATAACTTTTTGATCCTTCGGGATCTTCTATCCATGCATTGCTATTTTTTCGATACTTCTTCTTCGGGGTTTATGGAATTTATGCATATTCTGTTTTGTCATTCTTGCTCACTTATATTTATTTAACTTATCTTTTGTAAGGCAATTCCTAGTACTTGGCCTCTTGAATGGGCTGGCACTTTGATCAAGTGTTGTTGGTACAACTTGCTCTTTAGTAAAACAATAAGGAAATGCCCAAAAAAAGATAAGTAATAAAATAGTGAAAAAGAACTTGAAGTATTTTTTGAAAAGAGGGTTCGACCCTTACATAGTACTCTACTTCCTACTAAGAGCTTAAGAGCTCAGAGTGGTTTCGTCGACCTTATTGCTACTTGTCCTATTGGTGGATCCTTTTAGGAAACACTTAAACATAATAAACTTTCAAATTTGGGGCATGCCATGTTCTTGACATCTCAGTCCCTTATTTCTTCATCATCTTTTGAATCCATAACCTCGATTGGGAGAACCTGCCCCCGACTCCATCAGGCCTTAACGCGGCTACATAGCAACTCCTAGCCATCTTTTGATCTCCTTGTTCTTCACCAACTCCGTTCCTTGTTGGGAACTTGATTTTCAAATGGTAAGTTGAGGCAACAACCTTGAATGCATGAAGGCATGTCCTCCCAAGGATTGCATTATAAGTCGAGGTTGCCTTTATCACGACGAAGTTCAGCATTTGAGTTGTTGTTTGTGAACCTTGCCCTATTGTCATAGGGAGCTGAATAGTTCCCTCTACTTTAGATTCAACCCCATTGAACCCGTATATGGGCATGTTTGAAGGAGTCAGTTGCGAATCGGCATATCCCATCTTGATGAAGACATCATGGAACAAGATGTCCACGGAAGCTCCGTTATCTACCAGAACCCTCTTGGTTTTAGAGTTGCCTATTACAGGTATAATGACCAACGGGTCGTCATAGGGGAACTTCACCCCTTCAAAATCAGAATCATCAAAACTAATAGCCACTTCTGTCTTGACACATTTCGGTGCTTCTCCTACAACAGTCATTACCTCTCGGGCATAAGCTTTCCTTGAGTTTCGGGAGGACCCAGCAGCAGTCGGTCCTCCAAATATCATGTTGATGACAGGCCCTCGGGGCTTAGGATTACGATCTTGGTCGTTGTCCCTCCTATCATAGTCTTTTCTTTCATATTTTCCTTGTTGATTTCCTCGATTCCCATCCTTAGTGAACTTATCGAGTTTTCCTCTTCGGATTAAGAACTCGATCTCATCTTTCAGTTGTCTACAATCGTCGGTGTCATGACCAACTTCTTTATGGAAACGGCAGAATTGATTCTTGTTCCGTTTCTCCAGGTCGGATCTTAGCGGCTTTGGCCATCGAAGATCTTCTTCCTTCTCAATTTCCATCAGAATTTGACTTCTTGAGGTGTTCAACCTTGCATATTCATTGAACCTAGATCCGAAGTTGTTCCTTTTAGGTGGAGAGTCAGAATCTTTCGTTGTCCTGGGATATTTGTCCCTAGCGTCATACTCTTGTGTCTCCTTTCTCTTTTTTCCGTTTTCACTTCCCTCAACAGCGGGTTCATACTTTCTCATGCTTTCTTCAGCCTTGATGTACTTTCCGGCTCTATCTTGGAGCTTCAGCATGCTCTCGGGTGGGTGTTTAGCTAATGACCTTTTGAAGTGGTCATTAGTAGTTCCTTGTTGCAGGGCTATCATAGCCACTCTGTCCTCTAAGTCCGGGACTTTCAAAGCCTCCCGAGTGAATCGATTGATGTAGTCCCTTAGGGCTTCATTCTTTCCTTGCTGGATTGCCAAGAGCGATGCAGAGCTTTTCTCATGCACCCTTCTACTAATAAACTGATTGATAAAAGCCTTACTTAATTCCTTGAAAGACCCAATTGAGTTGGGAGGAAGACGGCTATACCAGCGTTGGGCCATGCCTGCCAAGGTTTGTGGAAACGCCCTACACTTGACTGCATCATTGGTTGACTGCAACAGCAGTGCATTGGAGAAAGTTCTTACATGATTAGCGGGATCCCCCGTTCCATCATAAGCTTTGATCGTTGGCAATTTAAATTTCCTGGATATGGTGGCCTTCATGATGTCTTGAGTGAACGGTGGTGTTGGATCATCAGGATCTCCCAGGGGCAACAAAACACTAGGATCACCCTTTGGGGCTTCAGCCCTCTTAGTCCTTCTTGGTGTTGGATCCAAGTTGATTATCGGGACTCTTCCGGTGGTTCGGCTTTGAGCTTTGGCAGCCTCTTCTTCAGCAAGGAGTTTCTTGAGTCTTGCGGTCTCTGCCTCATGGGCCGCAATTTTCTCCTTTGTTGTTTGGGGTTATTCCCGATTTGGTTGGGAAGAACGTCTCCTCTTTGGGGCTACATCCCTCTCTTCTTCAGATGTGTAATTCTCGTCCTCAGTATAGGGACCCGAATAATCTTGAATCAAAGGAGTCCGTCGAGTCTGTTGATTTTGGGGTCCCAGACCTTGTATATAAGGGGGGGCATATGCTTCATGGTAGATGGGGTTAGGACCACTACTGCCCGCCATGGGTCGAGGGGGTATGCCATAGCTTGGCATCCCCAAAGTTTGAGAAACATATTGGGGGAGATCAGTAGTATGTAGTTGAATACCACTTGGGGCATTCATGAGCAGCGGGGAGGTCGTGATTGGTTGCTGGTGAACGGTCTCTTGTGGATTAGATCCATGAATGACCATCTGCAGGGGATTCGTCCCTTCAACCGAAGTTGGGATTTCCGGTCCTTGAGTGTTGGTGGGGATATTCGCCCCTTGAGTGCCAGTAATCAATCAATATACCTATACTCCCTCCGTCCCATTCATTTCTATACATTTTCCATTTTGAGATGTCCCTCTCATTTATATACATTCATGTTGTGGAATAAAAACCGAGCTTGCGAAATTAATGCTAGGGTTGGAGAGCTTCGAGCTTTAATGGCTGCACTTGTGTTTCGAGACTAAATCGGTCCTCACAAGATGCCTACGTATCTCAATTCGTAATTGAGAATCAAGCCAAAGACGTAGTTCTTGGTTGTAGGATCGGGTCCTTTATATAGGCGTCTGGAGCATCGTATTTATGGTATGTTTAGGAGTCTTAGCTAATAAGTCTCCTTTTTGATAATGGATAAACATTGTATTTCTTGCTGAATAAGTCTTTTCCTTGTTGATAAAGGCTATGACTCATTAATTGGGATTCTGGATCCTTCTTTGATGAATTTACCATATTTTGGACTTTTTTCATGAGCTGTATATTTTCCCTATTTATTAATTATGAAATTAATAAATAATCAGGGTTTCGGGCCTTGTTTATTGGGCCGTATTCTTGGACAAATATAGGTCTAATTAATACATCATTAATTACATTTCTAGGGTTATTTTTAGCCCATATCAATTCCAAAAATAGTAACTTTTAATAATATAAAACACTATTACACCCACTACTTTCTCCACTATCTCTATTCTATAATAATATAAAACACTATTACACCCACTATTTTTCTCCACTATCTCAAATCTATTATTAAATATTGATAGGTCCCACTTTACCCATTTTTCATCTAATTTTACTCATTTTTTTATATCTTGGTCTCTGTGCCCAGCCCCAACGTATAGAACTCGTTGGGACACAGGGAGTATAAAAGAGAAAACGAAGGCGGTGAGGTGTCGATTCGATCTATTTTTTTAATTTTCTCAAATTTTTAAATAATTAATGTAAAAGATTCAACAATATCTCAATTGGCTTTAAAAATTTTACTAATGGAGAAAACTAAATAAACAATTATAATATTCTTGCTTTCAAAATCTTTATTAATCAATTATTATGATGCCCCGACACTGGCACCAATAAAACATACTACTAAACAAGCAACCAAACCCTGCTTATTATATACATACATAAGAAAACATTAAACAAACTACCCACAAAGCCTAGATCGCATCCAGGTTCAAGTTTGAAATAACATACTACACAAAACCAAAAGAAACAGATTATAATGTCATTACATACAACTGGCTAATCTTATGTCATAAACTAGCAAAAGAGCTGAACACCTAGTGCCTGGTACTAGTGGGTACCAACCTGGTCAAACTGTCTCCTAAATGCGGCTCCTGAACCACCTGTCCTCTTACGGGTAGTCTGCCTAGTTCTCACCATACTTGCTAACTGTAAGGGTTAGATAACAACAAAAGAGTGAGCTACAAAGCTCAACAATTGTATAATATAAGCCAATAAACTTCGAACATGACAAAAGAGATGAATCAAGATATCTGATAGATAAGAGGGTTTCATAACAAGAATCAGTAAATAAACAGATTGGAATTCGAACCACACGCTACGAGCTAAGCTAGGTGATCAGCCAACGCATTAGCTCCGGATCACATTTTTAATGTGATTCCAAACACACACTGGATCCATAGGCAACATATTGGCCTTAAATAATTCATAAACCAGACCGGCGTAACGGTCAAAAACAAATTTCCAATTCCAGGGTTGAATAAAATTTCAGATTATTCATAACGAATAAGGGTGTCAAGATTTCAATTATAAATCAAGTCTATATGATCAACTTGTTTCAGTTTTACAGATTTCAATTCATGATAACGCTTCAGGGATTCAAATAATAAAGAAAAGTAACAAGATCATGCTATAGGGTCAAGCAAAGGAATTAGACAATAATCAAGCTATAAGTAAGCATGGCAATAAATGGGTTTAAGACAAAGCAGGATAGGTATACAAAGATATAGTTGCAAGGTGGAACAAAATGTTCAAAGGTATTATATGAAAAGAAAGGTAAAAGAAAGAATTCTGGTTAGAGAAAAATATTCACATCATAATTTAAGAGAAACTGCCACTTGAACAATAAGTGGAGGGAATAGACACTTGCCTTATCAATGAGACAACTAGGGTTCTTCTTTCCTATCTGAGCTAGCTCCTTTCCCGGTCGCCTACTTGGACCTATAAAAGAATTTAGCTCCACTTAGTACCTTAACTTAGCTTTTCCCCTCGGTATTTACGTAATCAACAAATAGATTTAAAATCTACCCTTGCGATACATATACGTATCTTAGTCATGCAACACATGTAATCACATATCACTCTTACGGAAAAACTTTAAGATAAAATATTTTATTAACATATACTAGCTCTTTTGACAATAAAAATCACTAAATCACGTAAGCATATTTGACCAAACCAAGCATATAAATTTACTAACCATTAAAGAAAAGTTAAAAGAATCATAATATAACATTGTGACGACAATACTACCAGTAGTTGTAATTAATGATCACATGGACACTAAATAATTAAATAAAATAGAAAGAATTGCATTATTTAATATATATTAATTAAATCCATACAAACAATCCACAATTACATACTAGTAAAATAAAATAAAGTAAATTAATTACTAGATAATTAATTATAGAATTTACTCCACCTTAACTGTGACAACCCGGGTCAAATCCCGAGCATTTTTCGAAAATCGGGTCAAGTCCCGATTCCGAGTCCGAATAAGCCGAAGCGTACTGGCCCAAACGCAGCCAACTTGGGTAACAACTAGCCCACCACAGACCCCCAAAATATCATGATTTTGTTGGTGCTAATTAGTAGTAGTACTTTGCCTTATAAACTGAACAGAATGTCCCAATCTACTCGATGTGGACTGGGGTGTTACAAACTCCCCAACTTAAACTCTTGACGTCCTCGTCAAGCCTGAACGGATAGCCCATAGGTTCCAAGATCGTTCCTCTCTAGCCATTGTGGGATAATACCGGTTGGCTTCGTGTCCCCACCTCCGGACCTCTGTCCATTGTGGGATAATACCACCAGCCTTCGTGTCCCCACCTCCGGCAACTTGCCTCGACAAGCTTTCGAGAGTCGGCTCTGATACCATATGTGACAACCCGGGTCAAATCCCGAGCATTTTTCGAAAATCGGGTCAAGTCCCGATTCCGAGTCCGAATAAGCCGAAGCGTACTGGCCCAAACGCAGCCAACTTGGGTAACAACTAGCCCACCACAGACCCCCAAAATATCATGATTTTGTTGGTGCTAATTAGTAGTAGTACTTTGCCTTATAAACTGAACAGAATGTCCCAATCTACTCGATGTGGACTGGGGTGTTACATTAACAAATATGAATTTACAAACCATCAAGAAATGCAAAAATAATCACACTTAAAATAATTAATCTCTAATTAATATTACTCTCTCTCTCTCTCTCTCTCTCTCTCTCCCGGCCTCTCGGCCTACACCAACACACACACCCAAAACACTTATACTCACCCTCCCATAACACTCTACACACTCTCACATGAGCATTTAAATAAAACAATACTCACACTAATTATTCGCTTCGCTCAACACTTAACTCACATCACACTCAACAATTTCACTCATCACTTACACACACACACACCACTCTCTACACACACACGCACGCTGCACACACACACACACACAAATTCAACACCTTATTTCTCCTTACTTTTGACCATGTCCTCCTTTACATCTCATCCACCTAAACACCATTCATCAAACCAATGTCAATACTCTAATTTATACTTACAAAGTTAATCACAAAAATAGTCATAAGACATTTAAAACTTAGAGAAATCACTAGCTCTAATAAAAATCTATAACATGTAATAGTATTATAACTAGTCATCATCAAAATTCAAAACTTATTAACTTACAAAGAAAAGGAATGGCAAAATCACCATAAAACTTTACATGCATCTACTTATACAAACTAATACTACTAGATCCTTTCATAAAAATGACATGCAACATAAAAACTCTACATAAACAATCTTTAAACACCATAAAAACAAAAATCCTTAAAAATCATGTGTTTTTCTAACATGCAATGATGCATAAGTATCAACTACTCAAGATCTAAGGGGAACAAGTTTTGCATGCAAGAATTCAAGACACTCGGTTCCATGGAAGTCATTGCCGAGGTCGAGTTCTTCTATGGTGAGCCCAAACTTGCGGGTCTGATCAAGAAGACACTCTAGTACTTTACACTAAAAAGCTTTGCATGTCACTAAAACATAAGTATTACAAGGTTGGATGATAAACACCCACAAGAATGAAACCTCAAGAGAAAAGAAAAAAAATACACATATACATATATGGGTATGTGCTTACAAGATGGAAATAATGTTGAGAACAATTTTTGAGAAGGAATGAAATTGAGAAGAAGAAGAAAATGGAGGGGGGGGGGGTCTTCAGGAAAATGGAGAAGAAGGGGAGGGGGAGAGAGCCGAGAGAGAGAATGGGAGAAAAGAGGTGGGTGGGCTTGGGAAATGGATGGGAAATAAATGTGGAGTCAAAGCCCTTTTATGTGAGTTTTTAAGTAGTGGAATTAAGAAGTTACTAAACTAACCTTCTAGTACAAAAGGGAAGAGAGTTTGGTCAAGGCTAGTGATGTAATTTCATAATTAAAAGTAGAGTATTATTTCTAAATAAAAATCATGTTGCTAGTTGGTGAATAAATAAACTACATTTGAATATTTATATAAAATCACCATTAATAAAATAATTGAATAAAAATCCAAGTATGAATTTTGTTTTGAATATACCTGTATCACTAAATATTCTAAATTTAACAATAACTTGTGGCACATGAAAATTATTAAAATATAATAAAGAAATATTTTTATCTAAATAAATAAAATACAATTTCCACATAAATCACTTTGTCACCACTCAATAATAATAACAATAAAATATTAGAAGTAAGAATATCAAATGCTATAATCAGCCATGAAACAATATTTACAATTCTTATTAACATAAATAATTTAAGACAACTCATTCTAATATAAGGAGTCTATTAAACAATTATCACACACATAAAAATATAAGGTAGTAAAAAAAATAAAAAATTAAGCATATTCACATAATGAAATTATTTTATAACCCAAAAATTGTAAGGCGTTACATCCTTCCCCCCTTAAAAGGATTCTGTCCCCAGAATCTATTACGTAAATAACCGAGGGTACTTTTCTAACATCTCACTTTCTAATTCCCAGGTTGATTCTTCAACCCTAGGATTCCTCCATAATACTTTAACTAATACAACTGATTTATTTCGAAGTACTTTCTCACTACGATCTAATATTTGGATCGGCTGCTCTACATATGACAAGTCGGCTTGGATTTCTATCGGTTCGTACTCAGTCACATGCTTCGAGTCAGGATTGTACTTTTTGAGCATTGAGACATGTAATACATTATGAATGTGCTGCATATGCGGGGGTAAAGCTAACTCGTATGCGACTCTTCCGACACGCTTTAATATCTCAAATGGACCAATAAATCTTGGACTAAGTTTTCCTTTCTTTCCAAATCTTGTTACGCCTTTCCACGGGGACACTTTGAGTAATACCGGTTCACCGTCTTCAAAATCAACATTCTTCCTTGCTGGATCTGCATATTTCCTTTGTCTATCCTGAGCTGCTAACAACCTCTTCTGAATGAGCTCCACAGTTTCTTTCGTTTGCTGCACCAATTCTGGTCCCAATATTTGGCACTCTCCAACTTCGTCCCAACACACCGGGGATCAAAATTTCCTTCCGTATAAAGCTTCGTAAGGAGGCATTCCAATGCTGGCATGATAATTATTGTTGTACGAGAATTCTACTAGGGGCAAATGTTCATCCCAGTTGCCTTTAAAGTCTAAGGCACACACTCTTAACATATCTTCAATGGTTTGAATGGTTCTCTCGCTTTGTCCGTCGGTCTGCGGGTGGTAAGCAGTGCTCATTTTAAGTTGAGTTCCTAAACGTTCCTGAAACTGTCGCCAAAATCTTGAATTAAATCTGGGATCTCTGTCTGACACGATAGACACGAGAACTCCATGGCGTACAACTATCTCTTTCAAGTACATGTGAACTAACTTATCCATCGAAAATCTCTCATTAATTGGCAGAAAGTGAGCTGATTTCGTTAATCGATCCACGATAACCCAAATAGCGTCGTGATTTGACTTAGTCCTCGGTAGTCCTACAATGAAATCCATCGTAATGTGCTCCCATTTCCACTCGGGAATCTCTAAGGGTTGTAGTAATCCACTAGGTCTCTGGTGTTCCGCTTTAACGTTTTGGCACGCATAACACTTGCTGACCCAGTCTGCAATTTCTCGTTTCATATCAGGCCACCAGAAATTTTCTTTTAAGTCACGGTACATCTTGGTGCTTCCAGGGTGAATCGAATACCTTGAATTATGAGTATCATGCATATTTCACCTTTAAGTTCTTTCACATTGGGTATCCAGATCCTCGAAGAAAATCTCAAGATTCATTTGTCATCCTTTTGGGTGCATATTTCTTCACCGGTTAGATTGTTGACTTCATGGTTCATAATCTCATCTTGACATTTTCTTATCTTTTCTAACAACTCTGGTTGAAACGTCATGGTATGTATCTTCTCTACAGTGGATTCTCGAGCATAGACTTTCAACTCCAACTTTTCGAATTCTCTGGACAATTCCTTGGTCATCGTCAGCATGTTTAATTTCTCTTTCCGACTTAGTGCATCTGCCACTACATTCGTCTTACCGGGGTGATAACTGATAACACAATCGTAATCCTTGATCAATTCTAACCATCTTCTTTGTCTCATGTTCAATTCCTTCTGGGTAAAGATATACTTTAAGCTCTTGTGGTCTGTGAAAATTTCACACTTTTCTCCATACAGATAATGTCTCCAAATCTTCAAAGCAAATACTATAGCGGCTAGCTCCAAATCATGTGTGAGATATCTTTGTTCATGGGGCTTAAGTTGTCTTGACGCATACGCAATCACATTATCATGTTGCATCAACACACATCCCAATCCTTTATGTGACGCGTCGCTGAAAATCACGAAGTCTCCTTTATCGTATGGCAATGCTAAAACTGGAGCGGTTACTAACCTTTTCTTCAATTCTTGGAAACTTTCCTCACACTTACCAGTCCATTCAAATTTCTCATTCTTCCGGGTCAACTTGGTCAATGGTACCGCAATCTTAGAAAAATCGTTAACAAATCTTCTATAATATCCAGCTAATCCAAAAAAACTTCTCACTTCTGTTGGTGTCCTCGGTCGCTCCCAATTCATCACAGCTTCAACTTTGGCAGGGTCAACTCGGATTCCGTTACTACCAACAATATGTCCAAGAAACTGTACTTCCTTCAGCCAAAATTCGCATTTGGAAAATTTCGCGTACAACTTTTCTTTCCTTAGAGTTTCTAAGGCTATCTTCAGATGTTCGGCATGTTATTCTTCAGTTTTGGAGTAAATCAGTATGTCATCAATAAAAATTATCACAAACTTATCCAGATACTGTTTGAATACTCGGTTCATTAGATCCATGAAAGCTGCGGGTGCATTTGTTAATCCAAAAGCCATCACTAAAAATTCGTAATGTCCATACCTCGTTCGGAATGCTGTCTTTGGTATGTCTTCCGGTTTGATCTTGAGCTGATGATATCCTGAACGCAAATCAATCTTAGAGAAACATGTTGCTCTCTTGAGCTGATCGAACAAGTCATCTATCCTAGGCAATGGATACTTATTCTTGATCGTTACTTTATTTAATTCTCGATAATCAATGCATAGCCTCATACTTCCGTCTTTCTTATTCACGAACAAAACCGGCGCTCCCCAAGGTGAAGTGCTGGGCCTTATAACTCCCTTATCCAATAACTCTTGCAATTGAGTTGCCAATTCTTTCATTTCTGCCGGTGTCATCCTATATGGAGCTTTAGAAACAGGTTCCGTGCTTGGTGCTAACTCGATTGTGAACTCAATTTGTCGATCAGGAGGTAATCCTGGAAGTTCATCAGGAAATACATATGGAAATTCATTGACCACAGAAATCTCTTCTATCCTGGGTGCTTCCTTATTCTTATCTTCGACATACGCCAAATATGCTTCACAACCTTGTCTTAACATCCTTTTCGCTTGCATAATCGTAAGAAATGTCTTTATTTGCTTTTGGCCCTTCCATACGATTTTTCTACCTTCTGGAGATTTTAGAATGACCTTCTTGCCCTTACAATCGATTTGCGCACTATTCTCTGCTAACCAATCCATTCTTAAGATAACATCGAATTCTCCCAATTGAAAGGGTATCAAGGAGATAGGGAAATGACATCCGGATATCTCGATCACGCACTGGGGACAAATTTGATCCGCTAAAACTCGATCTTGATTTGATAGCATGATACTAATTGCTTCATGTAATTTCCTAACTTCGCATCCCAATTTAGCAACAAAATCCTTAGAGATAAAGGATCTAGTAGCGCCTGAATCAATTAACACTTTAGCTGTAACGGTATTGACAAGAAGCGTACCTGCTACTACATCGGAGCTTTGTATGGCATCTTTCATGTTCATGTTGAAGGTTCTAGCTGGTGCTGAGCATGCTGGAATCTGACAGGGCAACATCTGCTGAGTAGGTACCTGGGGAACTGGAGCTGGATAGATAGGTACCTGATTCATCGGGTTCGGATCACTCGGTATAGGTGTTGTAGTCAACCTCATTAAGTTATTGTTCTTCACCGGTGTCGTGCATTCCTTGGAAATGTGTCCAATCTTCCCACACCTATAGCATGTCATATTTTTCTTCGTTCCTCCACACTCATTTGCGTAATGGCCCTTGGTTTGACATTTGTAGCAGACGATATCTGCCTTGTTGCATGTACCCGTGTGTTTCTTTAAGCAAGACTTGCATTCTGGAATAGGTAATTGTGAGGGTCTTTGCTGGTTCTGACCTGAGGGTTTATTTCCATGGTTCCGATTTCCTGTTTCATTTTTCTGAAAATTCCTTCCTTTGCCAATAGTCTGAAATCCTGGCTTCTTCATAAATCTATTTACTGGCTTTCCTTGACTTGATCCTTCTTCCGGAAACCCAAACTTTCTCTTCTTGTTGTTCTTTTCTTTCTGATTCTGCTCGCTTTCTCCTTCTACTATCTTTGCTAACTGAAGTACTTCCGCATAAGTGGTGTACTGAAACATTGCCACCCTACTCCTAATCCATGACTTCAGTCCTTGCTGGAATCTTTTTCCTTTCTTCTCTTCCGTGTCCACATATTCCGGTACGAATCTCGACAATTCAATGAATTTCTTCTCATTCTCCGAAACACTTAACTCACTCTGCTTCAACTCAAAAAATCTTAACTCCATCTGTGTCTGCATATATTTTGGAAAGTACTGATCCAGGAACAACTTCTTAAATCTCTCCCAGGGAATCACATCTGTAGCTTCGAGAGCCCTTACTGATTCCCACCAATAGTCCGCCTCTCCTTTTAGGAAATAGCTTACATATCCAGTCTTCTAATTTTCTCCTACCGTTACTAAGGCAAAGGCTTTCTCGATTTCTTTCAACCAGCTTTGAGCTTCTACCGGGTCTAAAGTTCCTTTGAACTCTGGCGGCTTAACAACCTGAAAAGATTTGAATGAAACAGTGTTCTGGACAGGTTGTGGCTGTAACTGTTGTAGTTGTCGTTGCTGTTGTTGTAGTATTTGTTGTTGTTGAACTAGAGTGGTAGTTTGCTGACGCAAAAGTTCAATGAGTTGTGTCATATTTAAATTTGCTTCGGGTGGGTTTGTTGGGTTAGGATTTGGATTTTCAGGGTGAATAGGTTCTGGAGTTGGATTTCTTGGGTTGTCAATGGTTTCAGTTTGAGTCGCATTCTTGGGCTTTCGACCTGGTCTTTTCTTTGGCGGCATTTTACTGAAGTGAAAACACAAGAGTTATACAAGTTCATTGTTTTGATAATATGGCAGGGTATATGTATGGTGCATAAATAGTTATAACAGTTCTATATCCATGTAGTTAAAAAGATGTACAAGTTATGTCGATATGAAGCAGTTGTATATGGCAATATTTCTATGCCTAAAGGAAACATGGTTATAATCAGGGTAAGTAAACGTAAGCAGTAAACAGGTCAACAATATTAAAGAAAATACTGAATAGAATACGAATAAATGGGTATCAAATCCGTTCACCACCAACAAGGTCTAAGTACGATCCAGGGAATACAGTCATAAAGTACAACTGATAAAAACAACAAAGCATAAATAACTGCACCAACCCATGAGTAAGATAACACATCCTACTATATGTGTTGGGATTTATGGGTGATAGCATAGAAACAACTTAACTTTGATTGTACTTAATTTTTTAAATTAAGTAGAACATACTGTCATAGCCAAAGTATGTTCTTGTAATCAGTATGTAATGTTATTCTAGTTGTATTATTTGAAAGAAGTTCACTTGTGTGTTCAAGCCTCAAAGAATGCTTTTTGGATGACAACATGAATAAAGGTTACTGTCCTAAAGCTGTGACAGTAAGATTACAAGAAGACAGAATGTTGCAAGTCACGACAGCATATTCACTCTGACAGCAACATTGGCGGAAGACTACGCGACAGCAACTATTGCCCTCGACAGCAAGGTTGGGATCCTCGACAGCACTCTATGCGGGGAACTCATACTGTCACCAAAAGATCATTCCTGTGACAGCAAGCTTTGCGGCAAAAGTAACTGTCTCAATAAAGATCCTTATGCTAGGTATCTTTCTCAGTCAAATCCCGTGACAGTTTAAATGTTCAAGAAACAGGCGTGATGCAGCATCCCTAAGCTGCACCAAGTCTGCAAGACTACGACAGAAGCTTCAAGGCACTACAAATCAAAAGCGAATCAATTCAAGAGCAAGGTCAAGTCTTTATCTGCTGAATTGGTTTAGCTGGAAATAGAATGAATCTAGGTTGCTTTCTTTGTAATGTATATCTGACATGTTAGCAATTTAGGAAAGTCACATGGGTAAGACAATCTGTAAGAAGCTGCCACTTGACAGTGACAGCAGCTTTACAAACCCGTGACTGATAGTGATAGGGTTAGTCATATACCTACTATCAACTCATTCTAGAATAGCAACGAGGAGAAGCAAGTGTCTTAGAAGAAAACCCGAAGCTCGAGATCTTTTTCTTGAGGTTGTAGCAACACTTTGCAAAATAAATAAAACATTTATTTTGTGAATCTTGTTCTTACTAAATACTGTTCGTGATTGCATATATTGCTGATAACGTTTAATCTTGATTTTAGTTGTTGAAATTTAGATTGAATTTTATCAGTATTGCATTCATCCCCCCCCCCCCTTCTGCAATACACAAGGACTAACAACTGGTATCAGAGCTTTCAGATTAACATACATATCTGAGATCCCGGAGAAAATGCAGAAATCAAACAGTATCAAGATCCCAGCTTTTGATAAAGAGAACTACAGCATTTGGAAAAGAAAAATCTTGTTGTTTATCAAAGCTGCAAATCCACTATACCCAGGTATACTCGAGAATGGTCCTTTCATTCCAAGAAAGGAAATTGAAGCCACAACAGTGAATGGTGAGATTATTCCTGCACATTGGGTTCCCAAAGATCCCTCAGAAATCTTGGAACCTGAAAAGGAGAAAATGGTGCTAGATGATCATTTGCAACTTATCTTGCTCGATTCTCTCACGCTGGATAAAGCCATGTGTGGAAGTGTAATAAGCTGCACATCAGCCAAGGAGATGTGGATCAGGTTAGCCTTACTCTGTGAAGGAAGTGAAGAGGTTAAGGGCAACCAAAGGCAAATTCTAATATCTCAATATGAGGCATTCATGGCCAAGCCTGGTGAAGACTTAACCTCCATGTTCGAAAGGTTCAGTAAGCTCTTAACTGAATTACAGATACATGGCAAGTACTATGACAGAAAAGAATTAAACGTCAAGTTCCTGCTCACACTGCCTGATCACCTTGAACACAAGACAACAACCATACGAGAAGGAAGAGATCTCAACACTATAACCTTTGAGACACTTTATGGTATTCTGAAATCCTATGAACTCGAACTCTTTCAAAAGAGAGCCATACAAAGTGGAACAAGGAACAAGATGGCTAATATGTCAAGTGCCCTAGTAGCACATGTGCCAAGGATCACACAGCCAAGTGAAGTACCACAGATCACACAATCAACCCCAACACAGACCTTGAAGATAGAAGAGGTGGTTGAAGATGATGAGAAAGTGGTACTACAGATTAAAGATGTGGAAGATGAAGACTTCTACACAATGGAGGAACTGGAAAGCATGGACAACCCTACTATGGCTTACATGGCCAAGAAGTTCAAGAACTTTAGGTTCAAGAAGGATAGGTCATACAAGCCTCAAGGCCAAGCATCCAAGTTCAGCAAAGGAAGCTCATCAAAGGCTGCTGTGGGAAGTTCAACCAAAGGAGGATACAAAACTGGATTTGTGGATAGATCAAAGTTCAAATGTTACAACTGTGGAGAACCTGGTCATTTTGCTACTGAATGCAAAAGACCCAAACAGGTTCAAAGATATGAGAAAGGAACTGGTGGATACTCTAAGAAAAATCAAGGTAGAGCCTATGTGGCTGAAGGAAAGTGTTGGGATGATTCTGATGATGAAGAAGAGGAAGAATATGTTAACCTAGCTCTCATGGCTAGCACTGATGAGGTAGCATCAACTCCTTCAAGTCAGGTACCTTCACTTGTCTTACTTGATATGTCTACTGATGAGTATAAGAAAACCATTAAAGACTTAAGTGCTGAAATGTTCAATGTCTATACTAGCTTATCTGCTGCTAATGAGGAAATCTCTAGACTAAGTAAGCTAAATGAAACACTTCAGTCTGAAAATGATTCTCTTTTTCTCAAAACCAGTTCTCTAGGCTCTTTAGCTCAAGAGAATGCCAAACTTAAAAATGAATTAAAATGTGCTAAGGAGGTTGAGGAATTCCTGAGGAATGAGATTGCTGAAAATGAATTTAAGATTAAGGCCTATAGAAACTCATCAAAGATACTTCAGGATTACAATGATAAGCATACAGAAAATCAGTCTGTTGGTATAGGTTTTTCTTATGGTAGAAGACCTGGAAAGGAAACTGTGATTCAAGATTGTCCTGGAATAGCTGCTGTCAAACCCACCATTCTCAAGAAAGTTAAAACTCCTATTTTCAAAGCTGCTGAAATTGAGTTTGATGAAGAAGCCATGCTCATCAAACAAGAAATTCTTGATGAGGATGAAGGTGTTGACAGCACATTCAAGGAAGGAAAGGATACTGTCACAATCCCCAAGACAGTAAACTTACCAAGCAATCAGACAGTAAGTTCAAAGGATGTTGTCACAATTGGCAAGACAGAATCTTTCAAAGATACTGTCAAGAATGATTCCAAGACAGTAACTCTCAAACCTTCTGTCAAGACAGTAGGATTAAAAGATACTGTCAAGGATAGTTCGACAGCAACTTCTGAACATACTGTCAATCCAGTGACTCCCAAGTCTAGGAACAGGAATGGTAAGGTAGGTGTCAACAAAGGAAATGGATACACTAATGTTGGAGGTGCTTCTAGGAAACTATGCAATAACTGTGGATCTACACATCACTTAACACATGTTTGTAAGAAACCAATTGAAGATAAGATCAATGCAACTGAACTCAATGGTAACTTACACAGAACCCCCCTTATGCATAGAACTATGAGTGTCTGTAATAACATTGATTGTATGCCATGCAAAATCACTGCCATGAGTACATGCTTTAACTTACCTGTTCTCTCTACTGAAAAATGCTCATACCTAAACACTGTTGAGACTTCTGAGCCTGCTGGCAACAGCAAAAAGGCTTCATCCACTAAGAAAAGGACCAAGTCCAATTCTAAACCTAAGTGGGTGAAAAGAGAAGTCAAACAGGAAGTCTTTGATAATGCTTGTGATGTTGTGACTGGAAGAAACTCAGGGAACACTGAAACTGCAGGACCCAACAAAGATTGGGTACCATATGCAACTTAGAAACATTCTGTTTTGCAGGGTAAGAAGAAAAATCAGGTCATGTGGATAATTGACAGTGGTTGCTCAAGACACATGACAGGTGATAAAGCCCTGCTATCACATTATGTAGAGAAAGCTGGCCCAATCATAACCTTTGGAGACAACAGCAAGGGTTACACAGTGGGATATGGCTGTCTGGAAATTGGAAATGTTGTCATTGAAGATATTGCTCTTGTGGATGGATTGAAGCACAACCTACTCAGTGTCAGCCAATTCAGTGACAGAGGATTTAAGGTTGACTTTGACATGATGGTTTGCAACATCTATCACAAGAAGGATGGAAGCCTCTCTCTAAAAGGGGTCAGAAAAGGAAGCTTGTTTGTTGCTGATCTAAGCTCAACAAAGAAGGATAAAGTTTACTGTTTTTACAGTAAAGCTACTGTTGGTGACAGTATGCTTTGGCACAGGAAGCTCTCACATCTCAACTTCAAGACAATGAATATTCTGATGAAGAAGGAGTTAGTGAGAGGTTTGCCCCAACAGGAATTCTGTCAAGAAGGACTGTGTGAAGATTGTCAAATGGGCAAACTGAGAAGAGCTGTGCACAAGTCCAAACAAGTAAACACCAACACAGAAGCACTCAAGTTAATTCACATGGACCTCTTTGGACCAGTCAATGTACCATCTATGGCCAGAAAGAGGTATGCCTTGGTAATGGTGGATGATTACTCAAGGTACACTTGGGTGAAATTTCTTGAATCCAAAAATGAAGCTGCTCAAGTGATTATTGATCAAGTCAGAGTTCTTGATAGAACCCCAAACTCAAAAGTTCAAATCTTGAGGAGTGACAATGGTACAGAATTCAGAAATGCCACTCTTGGAAATTTCTGTAAAGATGAAGGAATTGTACAACAATTCTCTGCTACAAGAACTCCACAGCAGAATGGAGTTGTAGAAAGAAAGAACAGGACTCTCATTGAAGCAGCTAGAATTATGTTGCATGATGCTAAGTTGCCAACATATTTCTGGGCTGAAGCTATCAACACAGCCTGTTATACTCAGAACAGAACCATGATCAACAAAACTCATGCAAGTACTCCTTACTGTCTGCTAACTGGAAAGAAACCTACTGTCAAATATTTTCATGTGTTTGGGAGCAAATGCTTTATGATGAAAGACAACCATGAGAAGAAAGGAAAATTTGACACCAAGGCTTTTGAAGGATTATTCATGGGTTACAGCACAGAAAGGACTGCCTACAGAGTTTATGTCATGGAACACAGGATTATTGAAGAAAGTGTTAATGTCACATTTGATGAAACCAAGTTTCCAGGACTGCATGAAGAAGGAAAGATGCAGACATTCAGATTTGAGAATCAAGGATACCTGGAAGCTGAGGAGATTGTAGATGAAGAACCTAGCTTCACTCAAATTGTTGAAGTTGACAAAGATGCTGTCAACACCACTACTGTCATTCAAACTCCAGCTCAATCACACACCATAACATCTAACATTCAGAACAGTGTTGACTCTGGAGACAATGAAGAACATGGTGGAAACAATGAAATTGATGAGCATTCAACTCAACAAGCTGAAGCAAATGTTCCTGTTCAATCAAGTAGCTTGCCCAGAATCACCAGGTGGACCAAGGACCACACAAATGACCTTATAATTGGTGATCCCAATTCTGGTGTGAGGACAAGGAACAAAGTCTCTGCTGACAGCATGTTCTCATGCTTCCTGTCACAAATGGAACCCAAGACAATTGATGAAGCATTGTTGGATTCTGACTGGGTGATAGCCATGCAAGAAGAGCTAAATCAGTTTGAAAGAAACAATGTATGGAGATTGGTTCCAAGACCTAAGGGAAAGTCAGTTATTGAGACCAAGTGGGTTTTCAGAAACAAACTTGATGAAAATGGATTGGTGACAAGGAACAAAGCAAGGCTAGTGGCTAAAGGTTACTGTCAACAGGAGGGAATAGATTATGATGAGACATTTGCTCCTGTTGCCAGATTTGAAGCTATAAGAATCTTTCTAGCTTATGCTGCACACTGCAACTTCAAAGTATTTCAGATGGATGTCAAAAGTGCCTTTCTAAATGGAGAGCTGGAAGAAGAAGTGTATGTGGAACAGCCACCAGGGTTTGAGGATGCTGACATGCATAACTTTGTGTACAAACTCTTCAAAGCTTTGTATGGACTAAAGCAAGCACCCAGGGCATGGTATGACACACTTTCCACCTTTCTTCTGGAAAACCAGTTTACCAGAGGAGTTGTGGACAAGACACTTTTCTACAAGCATCATGGCAAGGACATCATTCTGGTACAAATCTATGTGGATGATATCATTTTTGGTTCTACAAATGAGAAGCTGTGTGAGAAGTTTTCCCATCTCATGAGTAACAAATATGAGATGAGCATGATGGGAGAATTGTCATTCTTTCTAGGGTTACAAATTCTTCAACAAACTGATGGAATCTTCATAAGTCAAGCTAAGTATATCAAGGAACTTCTCAAAAAGTTCAACTTGGAAGATTCATCTCCTGCAAGGACACCAATGTCCACAGCAACTAGTCTGGATCTTGATCCTAAAGGAAAGAAAGTTGACTCAAGCACTTATAGAGGCATGGTAGGATCCCTCCTATACCTAACAGCTAGCAGACCTGACATCATGTTTGCTACATGTCTTTGTGCAAGGTTTCAAAGTGATCCAAAGGAGTCACACTTGGTAGCCATCAAGAGAATCTTTAGATACTTAAAAGGCACTCCTAACCTAGGCCTTTGGTATCCTAAGAATACTGGATTTGATCTAATTGGTTACTCAGACTCAGACTATGCTGGATGCAAGATTGACAGAAAAAGTACTACTGGTAGCTGTCAATTTCTTGGTGGAAGATTGGTATCATGGTTTAGCAAGAAGCAGCATTCAGTTTCTACCTCAACTGCAGAAGCTGAGTACATTACTGCAGGCAGTTGCTGTGCACAAATTCTATGGATGAAAAGTCAACTTCTAGATTATGGTCTAGTGTTAAGAGATATTCCCATTTACTGTGACAACACTAGTGCCATAGCCATCTCAGACAATCCAGTTCAACACTCTAGGACAAAGCACATTGATATAAGACATCACTTTATCAGAGAGCATGTTGAACAAGGAACTGTGAAGCTGATTTATGTCCCAACTGACAAGCAACTTGCTGACATCTTCACTAAGCCATTGGATGAAGCAACCTTCAACAGGTTGGTAAGTGAATTGGGAATGCTGAATCTGGTATGTTAATTTACTAAGGTTTCTAAATTTTCAATTTTTTTTATGAAGCTCATGACAGCAATTTCAAACCTGCTGTCAAGAGAAGTTACTGTCTACTTGGTTTATGTCTGTTATGTGACAGCATGTGTTGATTTGACTACTCATGTCAGTATTTTGTGCCAGTCTCATATTTTTAAACCGTGTATGACTTTAATGTGGTTATCTGTTAAGTTTGAGAGTTAAAAATCTGTTCCATTGGACTTTCACACTCTTTTGCATTAATCTGTAGGATTAAAGGAGGACACGACCATTAATTACTTTTGTGGTAGTTGTATGGGTACTCTAACTGTTGACCATTAGACTTTAATCCTTAGACGGTTTTGCCTATAAATTAACCTTAGGTTTCACCAGTCTGCTCTCAGTTTTAAAGTAAATAATGGAAAACAAAGTAGGAATTGAAGTTGGTCTAAAGAAGTGTGATAGTGAACCCGACAATGAAGAGATCGACGAGCTCTTTGAAATGTTGTTGGACGCCATGGATGAGATCGATGAGGAAAAGGAGGCCAAGGCTAAGGAAGAAGAAGCCAAGGCTGTGGAAGAAGAGAAGGAGCTTCAGGCCCTTCTTGAAAAAGAAGGCCGCTCTGAAGAAGAGATTAAGGAAGAAGTCTTAGAACTAGTTAATAAAATCATAGAATAATGTACTAAATGTTCAATTTTAATGATTTTATTAATAATAATAAAAGTTCCTGTTTATGTGGTTATTGAGTTTATGATTTGTCTGTGTTAATTGCTTAATATCTGTGTTCAAAAGATTACATTGCTAAATCCATAATTTGTCAATATTAAGTTCAGTGTATGAATCAAGCATTCTAATAAGTTCATGACAGAACCATTTCCTAATCGAAGTTACTGTCGTTAAGAAGGATACTGTCATGTGTTTCTTGACAGCAACCTTCTTGACAGCAGGAAAAGACCTTCTGTCAAGACTTGTAAAGGATACTGTCATTCATATGCTTAACGGTGACAGCAAGTTTTTGCGCAATAGTTGCTGTCACGCAAAACCTACTGTCACCACCTCCTCTTACTGACAGATTGTTTCTAGCGCACAGGTTACTGTCAACAATAGTGGACCGTTGTAATTGGACATTCACCCCACGATTGACAGTGAATAACGGGCAGTAACTCACGTGTTAAGAGAGTGGATTAAGACACGTCCTTTAACTCCACTTTTTGAGCAAACGTTTGAGAAACCCATATTTATTCTCCAGTTACTCAGACATATCACTCTCACAAAACTCAAGGCAAAATACTTTTCTTCAAGCAAAAAGCTACTTTCTCACTTTCTTCTTTTCTTGAAATCTCCATGGCCCCCAAACAGACTCTCTCTCAAACAAACTTTGCTGGCATCTTTTCCCCGAATGATGCTGGTGAGGATTTCAAAGGACTGGTGTTTTTCTTGAACAAGTCCTATCTTCGTTCAGCCATTACCTCAACTCCAATTCTCGACCTAGACAAACTTGAGGAATTTTGGCGCACTGCTGTTGCTCAAACTGAGGGTGAAAACCCAGCTATTCAATTCACGATTAATGGGCAACAATACATTCTCACAGCTGAGGTCATCAATACTGCTCTTGGAATTACACTGGAAGCAGGCCAAAACTTTGCTCCACTTGCTAATGATGACACTCTGAAGAAGCTCTTCTTGAAGATTGGGTATGCAGGCCCTATTCTCGAAGAGGGGACAACCAAGTGGTACCCGTCTGGTGAAATGGACAGGAAGTATCTAAGGAAAGAGTGGAGCATGATATTTGATGCAATGGTCAAGGTGTTCTCTACCAAGTCCACAGGCTGGAATGGGATACCCTCTTACATCAAGAAACTGACACATTCTCTTGTCCATGGATACAAGGTGAATGTTGGTGCTCTCCTCATGGCACAACTCAAAGCTGCCATAGGTAAGAAGGTATCACACTACCCTCGCTTTCTTATGATGTGTATCAATACTTTCTGTGACTTTAATAATGGTGCCCCTCGTCTAGAGGTTTGTTCTGTCTTGAAAAAGAACACACACACACACACTGTTATCTTCACAGGATCTAAATGCACATATTCCACTTTGCTTCACTCAGCACATGGTTGATCAAGTGACCAACCTTGATTATCCATTACCTACTGGTTATGATTCTTTTTCTCTTGAGGATGAAGCTGGATTAGACCCAAATTCAGTTAACCCCCATTCAACACCATACACTCAACCTAGGCCCTCTAGACTTCCCAAAGCCCAAAGAGAAGCCTTGCAAGAATCCAGAAAAAGATCCTTAGAAGCTGATGTTGGTGGTAGCTCTGTTAGTCAAGAGGGAGACACTGCACCTAGTGCAGCAAATAAGGAAGGTAGTCAAGCAGAACCCACAGTGGTTCCCCCTGAGCCTAAGAAGAAGAGAGCTAGGAGGACCAAAACCACTGTCAGCCACCCTGCAGTCTCCCAAAAGACTGTGGAGGAAACCAGGGAAATAAACTCCTCCCTAGATGTGCCTTCTCAACAAGGTGCTTCTATTGAATTTGGCCTGTCTCCCAAGGCACCCTGTACAGAGTCTGCACAAACTCCTGGTTCCCAACCTGAGATACCCCCACTTGAAGAAACACACAGTGAGTTAGGGCACAGTGAGGATTTCTCTACTCCTATTGATGGTTCACATGTTTCATCTGTGAATCAGCCCCCACTCTCTACTACACTTTCACCTTCTTCCTTCCCTACACATTCTTTTGTTTCTTCTCCACAACCTAGAGAAGGGGACAGTCCCAACCCTTCAGGTTTTGATCATCCATCTCCAATCATGGATGAGCCCCCCTCTAGTGGTCCACAAGAACCCATTTCTCAAAGTGAGATGGACACCACTCCTCCAAACACTGAGCTAGGGCAAAGTGGTATTTTGTCAGAAACTGAAACAGCCAACACTTTGTCTGACCTCCAAGGAGCATCTTACCTTCAGGAAGATGCTGTCACAGCCTCTGTTGCTGTCAAAGACACTGGGGATGCTACTGTCCTGGGCACAGCTACTGTCAAAGGTGGAGAGAAAGATGCTGTCACTACAGAACATACTGTCACTCCACCTCCCAAAGATGCTGTCATGCCAGAACCTGCTGTCCAGACTACAACTGACAGTAACATTCCTCCCAAAGATGCTGTCAAGTCCTCCCAGCCTCATTTTGATGCTGTACTTGTTGAGGATGCCTCTGATGATGACCTACCTCTTGCCAAACTCCTAAAGGTACATTCTACATCTTCTCCTTCCATGCATGTTAGTACTGCTCATACCCATGCATCTAGGTTGAGTGAGGGTGTGCAAAAGAAAAGAGAGATAAAAGAAAAGAGAGGTGAGCATAAAAATGAGAGGCAGCCAAATGAGCTGGCAAAAGGAGAGGGACTTGAGCATGTCCAGAGAGATATTGAGGGAGCCCACACTATTCAGGCACTAGGCCTTGAGAGTCAAACTGTGAGGGGTGATGAGATCACTCAAAAACACCCTGAGAATGTGAGAACCCCCATAGCCTCCAAGCCCCTGTCTTTTCCTTCCCCTCCAAGAAGGTTAAGGTCTGGTGGCCCCTCTGCTACTTTTGGTAACAGGATTGCAGCTCTTGAAGGACAGTGTGCTACTTTGGACTCCAAGCTGGACTCTCTCTCTCAACTGGTGGTTGATGGTTTTGCTGCTACTCAACTTTCTATTCAGTTCCTTACTGACCTGGTAGCTGCCAACTCAACTAAGGGGGAGAAGGTAGCAAGATCAGAATCAATGCCTATTCAAGAATCAGGTGGAACTCAGGGGGAGCCTGTAGCTGTGAAGACCAGAGGGGGAGCTAAAAGGAAAGCAATGTCTCAGGGGGAGCAAGTCAAACCAAGCAGTGCAAAACCACAGGATAAAGCTGAAAGGACTATTGAAGTGGAAATGGATGGAGAAAGGGTGTTAATGTCAAAGGAAACTCAAGATGCATTGCAAAGAAGACCTGCATCTAGACATCCAATCTTGCCTCCTGTGGTGATTAGAGAACCTATTCAAGAAACTCAAGAAACTGCTCTACAGAAGAAATGGAGAGAAATGGAGGAACAAAACAAAATTGGGAAAGGTAAAGGGAAACTGCCTGAATCCATCTATAAAGGAACTACTTGGTCCAATGGTACTGAGTATGATCAAGAGGAAGCCAATGTCTTGATGGTGGATTACAGAGAGAGCACATTACACAACCATGACAGTAAGTTTAGCAGTTTGGTGGAAGAAGCAATGAATGCTCCTAGCAACCGTCCAACCAACACCACAAACCTGTTAAAGGAACAAATTACCAGTGTCAGTGTAATGGTGAATGATGAGAAAAGATGGGCTGTAAGTATTTATCTAACTTCTGGCATATCTTATTTCATCACAATGCAGCTATTGCAGAGTCTGCCAGCAAAGGTGTTGTGTGCTTTGAAGGGAAAGATCAGGGCAACTCAAACACCATTCAATGAAATATTGGATATGCAAATCCAGAACCTGATCATACAGAAGCTACCTGAAGTCTACTCAAATCCATCATGTGTTTTCTACAGATCTAAATCTAAGGATGGCATTAGAAGGAACAGCTACATGAATATTGGTAGCCCATCCAAAATGGAAACCAAGTCAATTCTGAAGGTACTAGATGGAATACTCAGTTCAAATGCCAATCCAGGAAGAGTTCATGCTGTTCAAGAAATCTACAAAATGCTGGTGTTGAGAGACAAGGCACTGGGAGCTAGAATAAAGGAGCTAATCACTAGAGCCAATGCCAAAAGAAATGATCAAGGTGGAAGCTGCTTCTATAACATTCCTCCCCATGATGATAATGATGATGATGATGATGAAGATGGTGAGGATGGAGGTGGTGAAGCTTCTGGAAATGCTGGAAATGCTGGTGGAAGTAATTCTGGGAATACTGGTATTCAATCTCAGAATGAAGGCAATGAAGAAACTCCTAGCCAGGAAAAGAAAGATGCTGGTGCAACAGATGAAGAGGAGTCAAGAATACTGGAAGCTTTGGAGGCAAGCATTCTTAGATGTGCTATTGACTGCATAAATGCTGAAAAAGATGCTGTCATCAAAGGTACTGTCGACAAGGATACTGTCATAGAAGATGCTGTCTTGAAAGATGCTGTCGACAGAGGTACTGTCAAGGAAGGTTCTGTCAAGGATGAAACCAAAGCTGCTGTCAAGCCCAAGAGACTGAAAGCTAATGCTAAGGCATGGTTTTCTAGACAGAAACCTGCAGGAAAGCACAAATACTCAGGAAAGGAAAAGGCCACTGGATTTGGCAGAAATCTAAGGAAGCCAATTCAATCAATTCCTCCCAACAGTCTTAAGATTCAACAAATGAAATCAAAAGAAATTAAGAGTGTTGAGGTTAAGCTGGATGCAAATCAAGAGGCCTCTGAGTATATTCTGTGGTGGGAAGAATCAAGGTCTGCCAAGATTGACAAGGACTTCAATCTGGTAGCCACATCAACCAAGAACAGCACATCAACCATAGATAAAAGAAGAATTGATTTCTTCTACCTGGAAAGAATGGTAGAGTTGCTGGAGAGCTATGATAATGTTTCAGAGGCTGTCATGGAACATGTTCTAAAATATCAGGCAGATAGGGATGCTGAATTTTATCAGAAATTTGGCTATAACTTTGCAGATTTTGATGATGCTGATATTCTTACTGATCTCCCAGCCTCTCCTATACCATACCACTGGTACTATGAGTTTGATGACTTACCCACAGAAGAAGGGCAAGCCCAACCAACTCAGGAAGGGCAACCCAAGCCAAGCAAAGGACCTGAATCTTCTGCATATTCTCAAGCTCAGACAGAACTTGATAAGAAGGAAGCTGAATTACTAGAAATTCACAAGGCCTCTAACAAGGCAGAAAGTGAAGCTCCAAATTATCAACCATATATGCTGGAAAATCCCCTAAGAGTCAAGTTCCTAAAAGAAGAAATCTATGTTTGCAGCTTGCATAAGCTTAAAACATCCACTCTGAAGGATTTACAGTATATGGTAGCTGGTTCAATTCACCCCTTGGAACAGATTTGTTCTTATGAGATAGAGAAGTTATTGGAATGGAGAAAAGGAGAAGACTCAAAGCTGGACAAGCAAAGAAGGAAGTCTCTCAATGCTTATCCTGGAAGAAGATTCAAGCTCATTAATGAAGAACTTCATTTCAGAACTTATCCATATGATATAGAGCAATGGCTGAATCTCAGGGATGTTAGCTCTCTCATATCTCCTTCCATAAAGAAGATCATTGATGAAGTAGAGGATGATGCAGTGTCTGCTGCTGAAATTTCTCTTGTAGAAAGTCTAAGAAGCTGCTTGGCAGAAGCTCTCAAAAGAGAGGATGCAGCAAGACAGAAGAGGAAATCTCAAGCTAAGTGAAAATTCTTGAATTCTGATCTTGTTAGTTAAGTTGTCAGCACATATTGTAAATTTGCTGTTATTTTCCATAAAAACAAATTGGGGGAGATTGTTGGGATTTATGGGTGATAGCATAGAAACAACTTAACTTTGATTGTACTTAATTTTTTAAATTAAGTAGAACATACTGTCATAGCCAAAGTATGTTCTTGTAATCAGTATGTAATGTTATTCTAGTTGTATTATTTGAAAGAAGTTCACTTGTGTGTTCAAGCCTCAAAGAATGCTTTTTGGATGACAACATGAATAAAGGTTACTGTCCTAAAGCTGTGACAGTAAGATTACAAGAAGACAGAATGTTGCAAGTCACGACAGCATATTCACTCTGACAGCAACATTGGCGGAAGACTACGCGACAGCAACTATTGCCCTCGACAGCAAGGTTGGGATCCTCGACAGCACTCTATGCGGGGAACTCATACTGTCACCAAAAGATCATTCCTGTGACAGCAAGCTTTGCGGCAAAAGTAACTGTCTCAATAAAGATCCTTATGCTAGGTATCTTTCTCAGTCAAATCCCGTGACAGTTTAAATGTTCAAGAAACAGGCGTGATGCAGCATCCCTAAGCTGCACCAAGTCTGCAAGACTACGACAGAAGCTTCAAGGCACTACAAATCAAAAGCGAATCAATTCAAGAGCAAGGTCAAGTCTTTATCTGCTGAATTGGTTTAGCTGGAAATAGAATGAATCTAGGTTGCTTTCTTTGTAATGTATATCTGACATGTTAGCAATTTAGGAAAGTCACATGGGTAAGACAATCTGTAAGAAGCTGCCACTTGACAGTGACAGCAGCTTTACAAACCCGTGACTGATAGTGATAGGGTTAGTCATATACCTACTATCAACTCATTCTAGAATAGCAACGAGGAGAAGCAAGTGTCTTAGAAGAAAACCCGAAGCTCGAGATCTTTTTCTTGAGGTTGTAGCAACACTTTGCAAAATAAATAAAACATTTATTTTGTGAATCTTGTTCTTACTAAATACTGTTCGTGATTGCATATATTGCTGATAACGTTTAATCTTGATTTTAGTTGTTGAAATTTAGATTGAATTTTATCAGTATTGCATTCATCCCCCCCCCTTCTGCAATACACAAGGACTAACAATATGCTATCCTACTAATCAGTGCCCTAACATATCAACCAACGGCCTTCATCTCGTCAACAACGCGCTGCAACTCGTCTACTAGCATCTGCACAAACATCCGCACCTGGGTGGTCTTCGCACTGCCCACTGGTGGAAGAGTATCTAACTGCTGCTGGCCCATCCTAATAAGGCTACGGAGCCTATCTGCAAGGTGTGAGGCTGAAGAGGATGTGGGTGTACTATCGAACACAGAATCGATCCGGGAGCTTAGTGTCTGAGTCTGACCTTCTAAACTATGGCTCTTCAATGTGGTACATCTCATCGTTACTGAACGTAAGTTCTGGTCCAAAATTTCTCAAAAAGAAAATTTTAAAAACTTATCTTGAAGGCTATAAAGAATTAAAGATAAGCTTTTGCAACTATTGTATTATAGCATCCTGTGTTAGTGTTGTTTACAACTACTAACATAAGTGAAATGCTTGTACGGCCTGGTTCTGGTGCTAGTGAGAACTCTATGTATCTTTTTATTACAAATTTATTCATTTATATTGATTATTTAATTATTAATATTCAATATATTGAGTAAGGATTATTTTCATAATCAGACTCTGAATACATTTTGTGATATTAATATTATTTAATCAGGATAATATAAATAATAAATAATAAATAAAACCTATTTTGTTTATTTTTCTGTTTTGTTACTTTAGATCCCACATCGAGTAAAACAAAAGAAGAGAAACCTAATACGCCTATATATTGATATATATATTGAGAGGTATACTTGAGATGCAAAATAATTCTCAGTGTCTACCTCGTAGACATACATGAGTTGCATATGTTTTTGGGCGAATTGAGGTGTTTGTCGCTGTTAAGCATCACCGGACTGTGACGAAGTTGCTTTGTGTTGTTTTATCCTGGGAGATGTATCGTGGCACACCAACGCAGTAAGTGGGGCGATAGTTTCTTCAAGAACAGTCGTGTCTTCTCGAAGATTTGACGACTCAGCTATTTGATTTCTTAAAGCGACTTTATAGCTAAGTGTTAGGTCCAAAGTATCGTAGAGGGGAGGGGGGGGGGGGGGGGTTGAATACGATACCTACAAATTATTCAATTTCGTTCGCGGATTAATCATTCAGTTCTATAACGAAATCAACTACACCAAATCAAACCAAGAGTCGGGGAATATATCGTTTTATAAATATAAACCTCGAGGGCTGCTACAATTTCTAATCCGTAGATTAACTTCAATGAGTTCTAGGTTATACACAATCAATACAATGATAGAATTCTGAGCAATATTAATTTCACTGATAATCTTTCTGGCTCAAACTTCTCTCTTCGTAATTGCTTCTGTTATGAACCTGACTGAGGAAGACAATACCTCTCTCTTAGTAATTGTAGTCTTTTGTTTTTGAAAACTATCGAACCAAAATCAAAGAATTAATCTTGGTCGTCCAATTTCCAATCAACCTGACAAACAAATACTTTCCACCTGCTCCTCTAAATAAAAAAAACATCGAATGTGTAAAAGTAATTTACCATTCGATAGTTTTTAATAAAAACTATCGAAATGTAAATTACTTTACATTTGAAATTCTTTCAACTTCTTGAATCATATTCGATGGTTTTCTGAATAGAAAAACCATCGAACTCTTTTCTTGTCTTTGACTTTTAAGAAAAGATTCTGAGCTCCTGGGTGTTTAAGTTTTAGACTGTATCAATTTCTTCTGAGACGATAAAACAACTTGATCTTTCTAAGTGCCGTCAACTGGTGCAACTGGTCTGGTTCACATATGAATAACACTTGATCAATTCTTCTATGTCTTCAATTCAATGCTGCTGATAAGTCCTTTGTCGATCTGGTTGCTTCAAATAAATCACTGGAATCCTGTGGTACTAACCCTAAATCATTCACATACTTCTGTAGTCTTGAAAGTCTTGTTTTTTTTGCTGTCACTGAGGCTTGAACATTTTCATGAACTTCTTTCCGTGACCTGTTTACGGACTTCAAGAATACATACCATATTTTGATTTTTTGAGTTTACATTTTCTTCATTGATTCTGGATTCCTGTGCTTCTGTTAATATTATTGTCTGTCTTGTCCTTTGTTGAGTTGCAGTTATCTCTTTTACATCTTATGTTACATTATGCTTTACAATCTCCCCCTATTTGATTGTATAGAGTTTGACAAGCAAATACTTCGAGGATAACTCAACTAACCAAGGAAACATGAAACTAATTAAAGTAAGACAACTTAATAATATTAAATGCATTCTGGATCAGATATATATATATACATTTCCAGATTTCATAATCCAAAAAACAATAAAACTTTATACATAGAAGTTGCTCCTCTAGACTGAGCTGATAGTTCTTTTGTTCTTTGCTTCTTTTCTTCAGTCCATCTCAATCTCACCTTCTTCAATCATTGGATTGGAGTTAGCAACTTGATAATCAATCACGGAAGGATAGTGCAGTGGTTCTCCAGGTTTAAGGATTGCTCCTTTGATGTGTCTTCCAATGTACTCAACCTCTTGTCCCACTCCAGCCCACAACCATGCGATGTTAACATCTTTCTGGTTTAGCTTTGGCATGTTTGGTAGTCTGGGACGCACTTCCAATCCTCTCTCCACTCTCTTCCTATAGTAAGGAACATTCTCCATTAGAAATCTTCTCAGAGTGTCTGCTGCTTTGTCCTTTTCCGTTGAAGTGAATCCAGTGGATCTAAGATACTTCTCCACTGATATAAGATAGTTGCTTGGATAGTCTTTCAGCTTGTCCTCAGTCAAATAGCAGATTCTGAACAAGTCATTCGTCATGAATCTAACCATTGGAGGATTATCAGTAATCTCTGGACTGACTTTCATCAAGATCTCTTTAACATGCTCACGGAGCAGTTCATTTAGCCTTGTAGTCCTTTGTATCTTGACGAGCATCACCTGCAGTTCCGTGTATGTTCTCTGTTCGAAAAACTTAGTAGAAATCACAAATGTACCTTTCTCAAGAAAATTGATCAATATGTTCCAGGCACCATTTGCTTTCACTCCAGCTTTCAGAAAGATCACAGAATTTCTCAGTGCAGTGAAGTAGGTATGATCTTTAGGATTTGCACTTCTGATGTCCTGAATGATAACTTCCACCTCCGCATTGTCGTTGACTTTTTATCCGTCTTCAACCCCATAAAAGGTTTTATAAGCCATCTCCCAGTCAATACCTTGCTTCTTTGCCAAATCCATCATCTTCTTCTTCCTCACTTCAGCATACACCTTGAATCTTTTCAGCTTCTCACTCCTTAGAACTGCTTGGCGTCTTTGCTTTTCAGGTTGCCTGGCATCTCTTTCAGCTCTTTCAGCTTTTATTATCTCCAAGACAGCTTCTTCTTCCAGTGACAGAGAATTTGCTTCTTCTTCCATATCATCATCCAAGATAGGATGTTCTATTGGCTCTGGATAATATGGCTCATGCTCCTCTTGTAGTGGTTGCTCATGCATGATTTCAAATTCCTCCCCACTCTCCTCTTCTTGCACCATGTTCTCAATCCAGTACTGTCTAACCGGAATAGTTTCATTGGTTTCCCATCTTCCCCATCCATTTGCCTCCCATTCTCCAACTTTCTCCCCCCTTAGTTGAGGAATCCTCGATGAAGTTATCCTCAACATAAAAGTTCATAGCAGGATCAGGTTGTTGATTTGATGGTCCAGGTTGTTGGTTCCTCAACATATTCCATATAGACTGTATGCCATCACTTTGGTTCTCCATGAACTCAGTCATCTCCTTATTCATTTCATGCACAGAAGCTAGCTTCAGGTCAATGTCATCCAATCTCAGCTTGGTAGTCTTTTCAATTCTGTCCAATCTCTGGTTCAGCTTAGACTCCACTCTAGAAAGGGTGTTCATTGCATCTTTTACCCTAGCTTGACCATCCCGGATAACCAGAACATCTTCTCTCAAAGCTTCTTGACCTTGTTGTAGAACATTCACTTCATTCATGAAACCATCTTTAAGCTCTTTGCCATCTGTCCTCAAGTCGACTAGTTCCTCCATTGCTTCCTTCTTCAAGGAGTCCACTGCTTGCTTGGTACCTGTTATAGTGCCAGATGCACTGCCTAAGACCCGATAAGTTCTTCTAGAATCAGCCGCCGCCAAGTCAACCTTCTCTTGAATAGACATTAAAGAAGCATTGGCTTGATCAGAGGAGATCCCTTGGTCAAAGGAAGGTCTCAGTGGAACCTTGAATAGTGGATTTCCTTGCTTATCATGAACCGTCATCTCTTTGAGTGTGGATTGAACATGTACTTCTCTCTCAATAGGTAATAGCAGATCATCAATATTTGGTAGGGTTAGGGTGTCACTCCTCACATTTGGCTCTGGGTGTGCACTCAACGTTTCTGTTGGTGTTTCACTCATTTTTCCTTTCCCACTCAGGCCAGGTGTATGTGTTTGTGTTTCACTCAATCCCTTGTTGCTCTTTGTACCTACATCAGAAAACACCGTAGCCATCCTTAAGGAGGTCACCGGTGGTGCAATGGGGCTTCGCAAGTCCCCGTCCTTGGTTAAACCAAGTTGCTGATCATCCGTAGATGATGTATCCTTAGAAGGATCTAGAGTTTGAATCTCTAGGAGGCTAGAATCAGGCTCTATTAACAGCAGAGATCATGAAACTTCCTCAATAGTCTGTGAAGACTTTTCCTCAGTTAACTCCTCAATTGAAATTGATTCATTGTCACCGAGTTGCCGATCCGCACCTACGTCAGACCCTTTACCCGCAGGATCCAGATATGTTCCATCTGGGGAGCTAGGCAATGACCCTTTAGATTTTGCATTTGGGTCAGAGCCTTCTCTCGACGTCTGTGAAGACACTTGGTTCTTAGAACCTTCAACCAGTGAACCTGACCGTAATATGGTCGGAACACCAGTTGCTTCCGTCAATTCCTCCTTGTTTGATTGAGCTATAGGTTCAGATATAGCTTTGGTTAGTGTAGCCCAATCAGCATCAGAAAAATCTGTGAAGGGCTCTTTGGATGATTGAAATGAAGTTTCAACAGTTGCCTCGGTTTCTATTTTTTTCCTTTTAGAGGAAGGCAAAGCTGCTGTTGAAGGGTGTATCTCCTTATGTGGTGCTGCTATGGCACTATCTCCCTCTACATTCATGGATGTCTGTATGATGGGTATAGTAGGGGAAGGAGGTTCGTTTATGTTTTCATTTGGCTATAATACTTCATTTTTGTTTATAATACTTTAGGGATTGAAAATAGGGAACCTCGTTGGAGTTGCTCTTATGAGGAGGTTGGAGGTTCAATTCTTAAAAATCAACCCAAATTCAACATTTTTTACTTAAATAATAGAGGGATGACAATTTGGAATTTATTTAATAAATAAGGATAAAATCGTAATTTCACCGGCATTAAAATGACTCAATTTACCCATAGACGCCATCAATATATATATATATAAAGGAGGATATGCGGGAGGTGATGTGGCGCCCCTAAGATTGTCTCAATCTATTTTTCTAATTTTCTAGAATTTTTAAATTTTAGATACTAATAAATCAAAAAATATCCTTTTAACATATTAGAAGTAGAATAGGTGTTTGAATTTATTAAGGAGAAGAGTTGGAAGTTATAGCGAAGACATATAACTAAAAGTTCTATTTGAAGTAGAATAGGTGTTTGAATTTGTAGAAGGGAAGAGTTCAAATATAAAAGAAGTACTTGCAAAGTCCTATTTGACGTAGAATAAGTATTTCAATTTATAGAGGAGAAGAGTTCGGATATAAAAAAATACTTGCAATTAAAAGTTATATTGGTGAAGTTATATATTTGTTTTTTCAACGAAAGAGTGACTCATTATAAAGGAGTATGATAACATAAAAATGGCTCATTAGAAAGGAGTATGATAACATAAAAATTAATATATAAGACAAGTAATTATATATTCAATATATTTAATTAGAGATTTTGATATTAAAAAGGAAATCGTGTTTCACGGGAGGACGGCTTATTAGCGAGGATCGAGTAATTTTCGTAATTTAATTGATAGAATTTTTTTAAAAAATTATTACGCCGCCACGAAGCGCGGCCTTTTCAACTAGTTTAATATATAGAAGTAGATAAATTTCTCCATTCAAAAATATTATGTTTGACAGAATACTTTAATAGTACATATTCCTACATCTAATTTCATCAAATTACATGATCAAAATACTAATCCATCTCCGTCCACAGCCTTTTGGCTATATTTAAAAAATAAATAATGATTTATAATTAAAAGTGAACATTAAAGATTAGGTTAATATGTGTTGAGATAACTTAATTAAACAGCCAGACAATTTTCAAGTTAAAATTGAAAATCCCTTTGACCCACCATTTTGAGCTAAAACAAGCGGCTTTAATTACAAAATAAACTTAGCTTCAAATCATATACATTTGTATTAAACAAACTTTCCGATATACATGGCTATAAGAACTGTTCAAACTCAAACAATCACAACTAATTCTATGTTTCCGTTGATCAAATTTTCAAATGATTGACTAATTACATACTTATATCCTTAAACTAACTACCAAATCCCCGGACTTATTTGTTAGTTCTCATCAAACTCGCCATCATTAATAAGTCAAACACTTCTAGTTAAAACGTGCAAGCCATAACAAATTTTCTAGTATATACATCTTCGCCACTCTACAAATGATCAAATTTATCAAGCATTGAGCTCTTTTATTCTCCAACATTACACATTTATCAGAACTGAAACACAAGCTGAAATGCAAAAACCTCAATCACCTCTTCCCCCATCACCTAGACACTCCCCTCCACCAAATGTCTCACTTCAACAATCACCTCACCATAAAAAGAAACCATCGAAATCGAGTAAAATTTTCCGACAAGTTCGATCTGTTTTTCGATCATTTCCCATCATAACTCCAACAGCATGCAAATTCCCTGTCACCCTCAACCATCACCATGATCATAATCATATCCAGGGTGGTACAAGAATGACAGGAACACTTTTCGGATATCGAAAATCGAGAATAAACCTTGTCATTCAAGAAAATCCTAGGTGTGTTCCAATGCTTATACTAGAACTCTCTATTGTTACTGGAAAACTTCTTCAAGATATGGGGCAAGGACTCGTGAGGATTGCGTTGGAATGCGAGAAACGTAATGATGGAGCAAAGACTCAGCTCATCGATGAGCCAATCTGGACATTGTATTGTAATGGCAAGAAAACAGGGTATGGAGTGAAGAGAGAAGCAACAGATGAAGATTTGAATGTCATGCAGTTGTTGCATGCAATGTCAATTGGTGCTGGAGTGTTGCCTAGCGAGGCTATTGATTCAGCGGAAGGCGAATTGACGTACATGCGAGCCAACTTTGAACGTGTGACGGGATCAAAAGATTCAGAGACTTATTACATGATGAATCCTGATGGAAATAGCGGACCTGAGCTTAGCATATTCTTTGTGAGGATTTAATGTTAATTTTTTGCTTTCTACTTGGGTTCTTGCATTCAAATAGCTGAGGAATTGCTTTAAATTTGTTTTCTTTAGTTGGACATGTATGCCAACATAATTTCCATTATAATGTCTCTGTGTTAGGCTGTAAGTATGTAGTTAATGTTAAACTCAAAGATTTTAGGTGGCAGATTACAGATATGCTCTAATATACTTAAAAATGCATATAATATACAATACAATTAACAACTAAACATGTCTCTATAACAAATTAGGCAGTCTCAGATACCTCATTCTGGCGAATCTTCTGTACCTGAGAAGTAGATTCATAGTTGGTTCCTGAGAAGTAAGATTCATAGTTGGTTCGATTTTATCTACTAGACACGATCCGCTGTCAATTAAATTCTTCGACCGTATAACTAAAACTGGTCATCTAATTTTACAATGTTCTCTTGAAAACTATCTTACCATATTTTTCTCTACTTCGCTGATCTTCATATACTAAATACTCCAGCTCTACGTTTATCAGGATGTCTGCACGCGCGTGTGTGTGTGTGTGTGTTCAAATATATTCATTTCTGGAGTATTATCTGGAGAAAACCTGCCATGATTTTAGTGATTGAAAATGTTTAAGCAACTGGACATGTAAAGAGAACATGTTGTCCCAACTAAATTTCACTCTTTTAATACCAAGAAAATGAGCTGCATGACGAAATCACTCTGAATTTCACCTATATTTTACTGATGAACTAGGACGTAATCAAGCAATCAAACTATTGCATGTAACAGGAGCCTGGATCTTGCGGGGCTACTCGCCCATAGCCAACTACTGGCGCAGCTGCAACACCCCTTTGATTCAAAAGACACCTAAAGTGCGATAATCTTGCATATGCATCTTGTGCATCCTTAGCTAGCTGATGGGAAGATGACCACAACCTCTCTTCAATGAACAAAAATGAACATATAAAACGTCAATTTGTTTGTAGTATATAGTCACTGATACAATTCCTGCTTTCTACAAAAAAAAATCTTCAACTACGATTAACCAAGTAAGATTGATGGTTTCGTGCATGCTAGTAATGAATAAGAATAAAACTAATATCTTCAATCGCCATTTAACATGCATTTACATTTCATGAAGTGTTAGTTCTTCTCTGCAACTTATTCAGTACATGGATATTAATAGCCGCTTAAGAATACACAGAATGGGACACTGAACATAAATGGAGTACGTTGATGTTCAGCAATTTCCTTAAATATTTACTTGGGGCATATGGAACGATAATTTTATTAATGTGTTCAGTTTTTGCATATATTTTGCTGACCCACTAAGGAAGCCAACTGAATGTGAACAATTTCTTTGAAGGGGAAAGAAATAAGTTTGGAATAGGGATACTTTGGTTACCCAACTAATACACTTGTAGACGTCTGACCAAGTAATGTTAAGACTAGCATAGAAGATGGGGAGATGAGATGCATCAAGTTTCTTTTGGATTTTTTTTTTGTTGCTAAATATGTTTTTTTTTTTTGGAATTTTTGCCTGGAACCAAGAGAACAAGTATATTCGTAAGAGATAGCCTACTTAGCTTGAGTAAGGTCTAGATTTTACTGTAAAATTTTCGAACCATACGAATTACCAAAGGCAACAAAATACTCTGTCCCAATATATGAGTTATCAAGTTTGGAAAATATTTTTAGTTCTGAACGTCGAATATTCTTCAGAGGAAAGCAAGAAAGTACCTGCAGCTGCCGCAGCACGTGGCCATATTGTTTGTTCAATATCCGAGCCATCAATGTGTTCACCCCACATACACACTTCACCCCCAATAACCAATTTTTGTTTTGTAGGGTCAGTAATGTTTGTGAGTGGTTCATACGAGTAGAAATCTTGCCATGTGGTATCCAAGTGGTCCAAATACCAGTATTCCTGATTACTAACGATGCACCTCAGCCCAGCTGCAACCACTCGCTCAGCAACACCTCCCCCTAGCCTGTAATTAAAGTGAAAATTAGTGAACTAATGCGGCCTTGTCAGAAGTAAATTGTCGCAACAGTGATCATAGCACTCAAGGATTTGTTATGTTCTTATCTGCTCTCATTTTTTTGGCAGAACACAAAATTTTAATCTACTACTAAATCATAAATTTTAATCGAAATACAACTCTATTGAGATGAGAAAGGGAACTCGACTGCTTTTAGTTTCTCCAATAAATAGAATTGGTCGGCCATTACAGAATTGTAATCTAATATTTACGAATTATTTTCATTTACCATAAATTTTAACAGAAGTAAAAATCATGGTATCATAAATCATTGTAGTCCAAAAAATCAGAAGACTTCTGTTGTTCGACAAGTTCCAACAAGAGAAAATTATTTTTACACTTGCAAATATCTTACACAAAATTTTGTCATATATGGAGGTAAGAAATTTGCAGAAGTTACCAGTTATGTACAACAGTCTTGCGGTCCAATTTACTTCCGAAGTGATTGAAAGTCTCCTCCCTGCATTGAGTTATAATTAAATTCCGATTCAATTCATACAATAAGAAACTTTCCTTTAACATGATATTTACCAGTTAACAATTTCATATCCATGGGACATGGCAATTTTCTGTGCTCGCAAGACAAAATACTCATAAGCGTCTGTGCCATTCATTCCTTTTTTCTTTAACCTGTAAAATAGAACATAGATCACATTCCATACTGAATAGTAATCATATTAGTCACTAATTTAAACGTAGATTACTGACATGACTTGATCACAAAAAGTATTTACGCTGTAAATAGTGTTCATACTAAGGACTTGGGCTCTAATCGCATGAAAAGGCGGTTTTAGATTGTCATTGTATCGATAACAAGATTCCAGGTAGCCGAACAAAATATTTCTTGCAGCAGGGGTTATTAAGGTGCGAGACGAGGAATCAGAAGTGTCATGGTGAATGACACAATGTGTAATGAAGGACAAATAAAAGCCGCTTGTGTCAAAAGTTCCTAATATACATAGGATACATACTCCGCTTGTGTCAAAAGTTCTAAATTTACATAGGATACATACTGTGTAAAACTTGATATCCTTGAAAGGAAAACAAAAACAAGATATGCAAACTCATAGTAGCTGTTTATACATTTCATCAGAACTATGTCAAAGATTAAATTTTACTTGATATCCACAGGGATAACAAGGGTTTTAAGATTATTACCATTCCCTTACATGAGATGTATTATTCCAGCAACCTGAAATTATTAACCCAATGAATGTATTGGTTATTCTTCATAATACAATAACAAAAATCAACTAGAAATATATGTAAAAACATGAGCAGACATGGTCAAGTGCTTATTGATCCCAGTAAAAACATGAGCAGACATGGTCAAGTGCTTATTGATCACATAATTTTGCTATGGAATAAACAGCATACTGATTTGGAACTTATGATACAAATTTCCAATTTAATTTTTCTAGTAAATGTTTATGTGAGAGATAAAAGATTACCTCGTGATCTTGTCTCTGGAATTCTTTGCAATTACTTGATTCAGTTGTTTAATGTTGTATATAAATATACATGCAGTTTATAGTATTTTCATAAATCAAATTTTCCTAGCAAGCTATGGCAAATAACTATTTGTGGAAGTAATGTGTGACTAAATAAACTTGGTTTCAAAGAGTTTGGTGCTTGATGTATGTGTTTAGTTACATCATCTTATTCATGTTGCAAGAATGTTCACTGCAAACGAAAATATTTGGTTGCTGAACAATAGATGACATTAAAGAACCTAATCCAAATTCAGACTAGCTCTGTGACGTCAAACAATATTTCATAATTTTGAAACATATATGAAAAACGAAACCTAGTATACATTTAGAACATCACAATAAAGACAATATATAATGCTACTATGCTAGTTTCGTGATATTCAGCAACAGAATACGAACTTCTCTAAAACATTATCAGTGTATCATACACCAAAGAAAGAAAAAAAATCAACGTCGTGCATAATCTATGATGAATTTGGGTAAACAGCTTAAAACCAATGTAAATGCATCCAGATCGACTTTTTCTTCCAATATAAATTAAAGCAGTACACACATGGAAATATTATGGTATGAGTATGACAGTATGAACTGTAAAATCCATAAAAATGAACAGAAAGAAAACTCACTTGTATCGACTTCATCGCCTCCCAAGTGAACAAATTTATATTTGAAGATTTTACTGAAATCTGAGATTTGAGTGAGATTAAGAATGTTAACTACTCTTACCATGCCATCACCAAGTCAAAGGCAATAGTTTAAAGATGAAACATACTGACTTACCTGAGAGAACCCCATCTATTAACTTAAAGGTAAATTCATTGCTGACATCAAGTGGCTCTGTACATTTGTCTGATGGCCACAGCGAAGGATAACCAACCCCCCTAAGAATAGACCAGTTAGTTGTCTTAACAAGTAATTCGAAAAATCTTAGTAAAATAACTTTTCATGCATGGAAATTCGGAGAAACAATAACATTACTGAATAGCCCAATTCCTAATACCTTGAGGTTTTAGGAGAACTGGTTACTTAACATGGTATCACAGATCAGGCGGAAGGACTCGGATTCAAATAGTAGTCCACATTTGACTTTTCTCGGACAAATGAAATTTTCATATAATAAAGTTTCTTTTTGTCAAAATTCATATAATACAGTAATTTTTTAAAAATATATATATATTATTAAAAAAACATACGTAATCTTCATTAAGATGTATTTTTTAGTTTTTTAAAATTGTAAAAAAATGATTTTTAATATTCAGTCAAATTCGATCAATTTGACTGAGAAAAAGTCAAAAGTAGACTATCATTTTAAAACGGGAGCATATTCCGGGACTTCTTGATGAGAAGATCTAAATTTTCATGTATTTACCTAAAACTTTAACATTAATATAAATTTTTTAACTATAGGCCCCTTAAGGAAAGAAACAATTATTATCCTTTTTTTTTTTTTTTTTGAAACCAACAATTATTATCCTATTAATTGCTGTTATGTTGCAACAATTAACCAATAAGACAACATCTTCACATATTATCAAAAAATCCATTAAAAGATCAGAATTGGACTAATATTTTAGGTATATAACCCTACATACTTCTTTCAAAGAAATAGTATGCTTCACCATTTCAACTAATAATCATTTTTAAGTTTATGTAACCCATAACTACAAGAAAATACTATTATGAAGGACATGCCAATTTTTGAAACTACCACTTACACTGACACAGTGTGATGCTCATTTCATGTCAATTTAAACACATCTTATCTACTTCAGATAACTTTATGGTTATTTTTTCATTCAGTTTTTATTTCAAAGACTCTATTTCAGGTCAAGGCAAAAAATATATAATGCAAATACAGATACAGTCACCAATTTTTTTTCAAGTGGTAGTTTCATAGGTGTATAACAAGTGACATTTCAAAGGTGTATTATTACCAGTGACATGTTGGAGATACAGGTACAATAATGCACTTTACTCTGTAGCATATAAATTTTTTGTTTTTAATTACAAATTCTTCAAAAAGGATTTCAGGAAAGTCAAATCTAATGTGGAATGTGTTAAGACTACCTACCAGGAGCGAGCATGCCCTGGAACATCAAGCTCAGACAATACGTTAATCCCTTGTCTTTGAGCATATCTGCAAATTTTAACATTAATAATTAGAAATGAGTTGGAGAATTCAATTGCACTCTCAAGATGCAACGCTGACTTGCCTCACAATCTCAGCAGCGTCAGCCACTGTATATCGTTCTTCAGTAGAATAAGCACCATTCCATAATCTTGGGAATGAAGGTATCTCTAATGGGAATGACTGTGAATCTACAATGTGCCAATGTAACACATTCTGCATAGTTAAAAAAATAAAATGACGTTGGGTGCAATATATATTTTTTGTGGAAGGTCAATTACGAAAACTTTTACACTAGCAAACATATGAGAATGTAGCAAGGACAACATGGACTATTTCAAAGAACCCCGTCTACAATCAAACAATTATAATCCACACATCTTTGTCTGCTTGAAAGACCGATCTCTTGCATTATTAGGTCAGGATATGGCGCACACACACTGTAGAGGCATTTTCCTCACTTCTGCTTGGCCATTTTTTCACTTCAAGAATGTGCTAACACTTGTACAATAGAGTGTACATGCTACTCCTGTTGGATATTGATGTATGGTCCGTATGGACGTTCAGAACAACTGAGCTATAGCAAAAATTTAGACTGCAAATCAAGCTGTCATATATAACAACTCAGCTCTTACACAAATTCAGACTGCAGAACCTATCAATCTTGTGTTATTTTATGAAGAGTATAACTATCTTGGTTCCGGACAGAGCTGAAGAAAGAACACATTGGATAGGGCACACATAGAGAACATAAGAATGTAAAGTGGTCAAGCTATGTACTTCAAAACCAAATATATTGGATTCATTCTAACCAGAGTGGATAATATTGAGCTGATTTGTGGTTTAATTGCTTTTAACCAAATATCAATCAAGATGGACTATGACATGTGTTTTGTCACTAGTGGCTTTGTGCCACTGCCACACAACTCTAATTTGTTGTTCCCGTCACAAGGAGCTAATTTAGTGATTATTCTGTGGAGGAGGGCTTAATTGGACTACATTATCTTAACAGTCACAAGAATCAGCATAATTATTGTTTCTCGCTTCATTTGAGGCTCCATCCGATAATCCATTTTGGAAGCAATTTTGCATTGAATTTTGTCACAACAGTGTGCATCAAGAGAGTTTCGACATTATTCAAACCAGGACAGGAGACAGAAATTATGCTTATATTATAATCATTAATAAATGAACAGTTGTTTCCCTTTATCTTACAAAATTTTAACGATGCAATGTAATGTATAAATTACTTACCAGCTTTGCATAAGCCATAGAATCAATAACCTTCTTTATCACTGGCAATGGCAAATAGTGGCGAGATGTATCTGCAGCAATTCCGTCACACCAACTTATTAGCTTCTCAACTCAACAGAACTTACAAATTAAAGAAAGATTGCATCTCTTATTTTATCTATGAAACAATACTAATTTAGGATTTAAGTCCAGGATGTTAGCTACAGGCTGATTCATAAGTAAATTTTATGCATGCAATAATATCAAAGTGTGACTGTTCATTTTGCAGAATAAATGTGTGATGGATCGCACCAAAAGTAAACAAACTGCAGAAGTCAAAACACATTGAAGACGTTTGTAGTGAGGTTTATTAGATAAGCGGCTTACCAATTAGCAAGCCTCTATAAGAGAACCTAGGTTGATCAAATATAGTCCAGGGAACCTGACCAATTTCGATTGCTCTCGTGCTAAAGTTGAAATGGCACAGTTGACTAAATGTCTGAAATCATTATACAATGTACACTTAATCAGCTAAAAAAATTTAACAAAAAGAAGATGAAAGTAAATGTTTCTTTTTAGGAAGAACTCTTGACCTGCAACCCATGCAGTGCACCATAAATTGTTTTTGCCTGCATAAAACGTCAAAGCTTATCAATTAACATCACAAAATAGTAAACAGATCATGATAGCAGTTACCAGTTCGGTCTAGAAACATTTCCTCGGCAATATTCTTTTTCAATACATTTCCTTGCAACATGTCTGATATGACTCTAAACTCTAAAGACACGTGACTGTATAATACTAATAAAACAAAGATTGAGCATTCACATCCATGATAGCATCTAATGATCATTGATATTATTCTTTTGTGAATAAGTCGTACCACTTGAATATCCTTTCTTGGTCCTTTTACATCAAACCAGAGGATATCACCTAAGGTAATTAGCAAAGTGACTTCTTCAATGAGATTTAAATAGCACTTGAAATCAGCATATGTATTGGTAGAAAATATAGTGGGCCAGGGCCCAGGTTTAAATATTCTTAAGTTGTTTTGGCAGGGATATATATTGATCGCTGTCACAGAGACCATTACTCTGTATAGACAACTGATTTTACAAAAACAGAATATTTACCAATATATATACGCAAAAGTTCAGTGGAGCAGAGTACTACATAGTATGTTTAAAGAATATTGCAAAACACTTCAATCTCCATGTACAACAGTATTTCACTGAACTGAACCCTGTACAATACAATCTATCTATACCATTAAAGTCAACATTAAAAATCAAGTTGGTTGGTTTATACTTTGCTATGTTATTAACTTAAGATCTTAAAAAAAACAAATAGATTAGAACGTTTTATTTAATACTAAATAATATTCTGTATTTTAATATCAAAAGTTTAAGGTCCCAATCTGTCAACAACATAATAAAATTAAACATTTATATTATTAATTCTAAAGATACAAAAAAGCATATTTCTATATCATAAATTATTTAATTTTAATTAAAATTTAAAATTTTAGTAAAATTATGTATTTTAAGGCATATATAAAAACATTAGAAAATATTAAAGATTGTAGATGTTACAAGCTTGTGCATATAAAAGACATGGAGGTAATGATTTAATCTCATTGGACTCATAGTCATTTATATTATAATGACATTAACTAGCAGCTATAAAAGTTCAACCAACCTTAAGAAGAGCAAAAGTTGTCTTTCCTGGCACAGGGACATCTAAGTTGTAAGTTTCGTCAACACCATATTGTAACTGCATCAGAAAGAATTCAATGACACTGGACAGGATGCAATGTATTATTTAGAAGAAGATTCACAAGCATATAAATGTAATTCTCTTATAGAAAGCACAACATTTAGTAATAGTAATGCAACACTTGATATATTTTTGTTGGACACATGTATATTCAGTACACATAACAACATAGAACCTATGATATCAGGAACAAACAATAAGAAAAAAAACATATGTGAAAGAGTATGTTATAATCATATACATTGGCATTGACAAACTGATAGTCTCATACAAACATAAAATGAGGCTAAAGATATAATAAATATTAACAGTTAATACACCAATGTAAGAGTGGACAAGTAATATAGAGGAATACCTCATCATTTGGCGAAGTGACAATTACATGAATTCCATGTAAAATTTCCGAGGATCCAGATCCAGGATGGTTATAATCTATGACATGGGCTGTTTTGATGATGTCTACTAACCTTGTGAATCCATCCTTCAGAATCCCTGAAGAATCAGCATATTTACTTTGATCTGTCTTTAGCTTAAAGTCCTTACCAAGATAAAGAGTGTTGTGTCCATAGGCCACCGAACTTGGCATGGGCCATATGTTCAAGTTCTTTACATCAGCACATACCACAATTACATGAATGAGTAATCCAAGTAGGAAACTTGTCACTTGTATCATCCCCATGATAAAAATCTAGCAAAATTTCAAACAAGGATTTACAAGTACTTAAATTACACGATTCTTGGTCAGTTATTTAATATCGAACTGTCCCTTACAAATGCAAGTGTAGATAAGGTTTTCTAGATCAGATAATCAACAAGGTTGCATACATTTATTATCTTGCCTAAAGATGTACCCCCTCCCCGTCCCTTTTTAGTTGTCCCTCTTAATTTTTTTTGCCATTTTCCTATGTTTGACTAATGTACACATGCAAACAACTCAATATATAGTTTAATGCAACTATTAAGGTTAGACAAGGAAATCAATTATCCAACCAACATTTTTATTAAGAGTGTAATTTTTTTTAATAGAGACGACTAAAAAGGACGGACCGAGGACTACATATGTGCAGATATGTTTTCACATTTATCATACTATGCAATTTATGTTGAGAATTCTTGATGTTGTAGAAAATCTAGGCACTACTTGACCACTGCAGATATGTTTTCTCCCAAGTTATCATGGCGTGCATTTGAGTTGAGATTTCTTATGTGGGAAAAAAGAAAAAAAAAGTTGAGATTTTTTTGCTTATCAAATTTTTTTAGGAATTACTTCAAAAATAGTGACCTGCAAACGTCAAGCAACCATCGACAGCTAGCTGAAAATGCTGAGCTAACTAGTTTAAGAAGTGTTAAGCATATATCTTAGCACCATGGGTTAATAGGAAAAAAAATAAAACACAAGTGTCAATCCAAATTTTTTGTCCTTTAAATAAAGATAATTAAAATAGGATATATATCGTTCAATCATTTTCCTTTAAATAAAGATAATCCTTGATTAAAAAAAATATACGTCTGAGTTCTAATTTAACATAAGGTTCTATTTGACCTGGTCCTATATTATTCTATCATAACTAGCTAATTACATACTCAAGCACTTGCTAGATACAAAGAAAATGTATTATCAGGTAATTAACCATCAATGGGTATGTCTTGTAGGTGCATTTTCTTTAACTTCTATGTATCTTTAAGAATCACTATGCCAACAAGTGTGTGCATACATTCCACTTCATCATATGAGAGAGAGAGAGATTGAGAGAGAGAGAGAGAGAGATTGAGAGAGAGCATACAAGAACAACAGAAATGAAGAAAAGTAAAAAAAAAACATGTGAATTCCAGGGTTCATACCTGCAGCTGCAGATGAAGAATGTAAAATGTGGATAATGCCTTGCAAAACCCAAAAAGACTTTTTAAGTGAAGTTGGTAGATAGATACAAAGATGGATACAAGCAGCTACAAAAAGGAGAACATTTATGGTGAAGAAAAAGATGTGGGTATATAATGATATAATAGTAATAAGGTGATGATGATGATAAAGTAAGATGATGAGATTACTGTCCAGTTTTGTATGTATTATCATTCTTTTACATGTGAGTATGGTGGGTTGTGCTTTTGTTTGGTTGTCTAATTAACACATTGTTAGGTGAGATTAAACTTCCAAATTTAACTATTATAAGCATGGCCATAGATAATCCCGCCATTATTGATCCACCACAAAATCACACCTTTAACTTGTTGTTCATTCTAAACCAGTTACAATTCCATTTACAAATATTACATTTATACTTGTCTTTATATCTAAAAAAAGATTGAATAATTTTACCAAGATAACAGCTGCCGGCTAAAGTGAACTCTTATTCTCGATGTTTTCAAGATAACACAAGTCTAAACTCACTTTCAGCAAAGGAAACACAACTTAAGCTCTGAAATAGCACAAAACAGTCAATACCCTGGGTTTTTCATTCCAAAGAAACTACTATAATTTAAATTGAATGTCAAGGGAAAAACTGACCAACAAAAACAATGCAATTTAAAATTATTAAAACTAACCGATAACCCGAGCATGAGTTGACATCAACATAATAATATTGATAAATATTAATAAATACTCTTTAAAAATATATTTGTCGAGAATTGAATGATAATAATATATAATAAATAAATCACTATTTAATTATGTCGTTATAGATAATCGAACCGTTTGTAAAACTAAAGAAATTAAAGTAAATAAATATTGTACGATTACGTAGCTCCAAGGAATCGAACCCTCGATGTAGCTAATAAATTTAAAGTAAATAAATAAATCTTGTATAATTACGTAGTTGCAAGGAATCAAACCCTGGATGAAGTTAAATAATTTAAAGTAAATAAATCTTGTATAATTACGTAGTTGCAAGGAATCGAACCCGGATTTCGTGATTATCAAATTTGGTACTTTGGTACCGCGCGCCATTTTCACATTGTTTTGATTATTAATATTAATTTTAATTTTAATTATTAAAAAAATGTACTTATAGATATTTGAATGATAAAAATATATAATAAATAAATACTATTTAATTATGTGATTATAGACAATTAATCTTGAATTTGGTACCGCACGATATTTTAACATTATTTTCTTTATTAATAAAGAGTATAGAAGTTATAGACAATTGAACTTTGAATGAAATTAAAGTGAATAAATAAATCTTGTATAATAACGTATTTGTAAGGAATCGAACCCTGAATTAAGTTAAAGAATTTAAATTAATAAATCTTTTACGTAGTTGCGAGGAATCGAACTCAGGTCTCGTGATACTTTTGGTACCAAAGAGTATAGATTGGCTTTGGTTATACATCAATTACTAGCTGATAACCCGTGTCAAGCATGAGTCGACATCAACATAATAATATTAATAAATATTAATAAATATTTTTAAAAAATATATTTGTCGAGAATTGAATGATAAAAATATAAAAAATAAACAACTATTTAATTATGTAGTTATAGACAATCGAACCTGATATGGACAGAAAAGTAATTATAGAAATATAATTGCTGATTCTTTGGAAATGCCAAATATTTAAGGCCTAAAATCCTGATTATTTATTAATTACGAAATTAATAAATAAGGAAAATATACAGCTCATGAAAAGAGTCCAAAATATGGTAAATTTCTCAAAGAAGGATCCAGAATCCCAATTAATGAGTCATAGCATTTATCAACAAGGAAAAGACTTCTCCAGCAAGAAATACGATGCTTATCCATTATCAATAAGGAGACTTATTCGCTAAGTCTCCTAAACATACCATAAATACCAGGCTCCAGACGTCTATATAAGGACCCTGATCCTACAATCAGAACTACGTTTTGGCACAACTCCATACGTCACAACGCCTCAAAAGCGCAACAAGCCACGAAGGCACCCCTAGAACTACGTTTTAGACTTCATCCTCGAATAAGGACATACATGTCACTACGTCCTTGGTGTGCCCCTGCCGCCATAGCCCCGAGGGCAACACCAAGAACTACGTCTTTGGCTTGATTCTCAATAACGAATTGAGATACGTAGGCATCTTGTGAGGACCGATTTAGTCTCGAGACGCAAGAACAACCATTAAAGCTCGAAGCTCATTAAACCTTAGCATTAAATTCACAAGTACGTTTTTTAATCCATAACATTTGGCGCCTTCTGTGGGAAGACAACATCAACCATGGCAAACACACGAAGAACGATTCGAGAAACACAGACCTCTGATGGACTTCCTCTTACCTCCACAACGGAGACTCATGGAAGCCAACTGCAGGCTACTGACACTCAAGGAACGAATATCCCTATCACTACTACTCAAGGACCGGAAGTCCCAACTACTGATGAAGGGACGAATCCCCTGCAAATGGTCGTTCATGGACCGAATCCACAAGAGACCACTCTCCAGCAACCAATTGTAACCACACCACTGCTTGTAAACACACCACGTGGCCTTCAACTTCACACCACGGATCTCTCTGAATACATGACTCAAACTCTCGGTATGCCAACTTATGGTATGCCACCCCGACCCCCAGCGGGCAGTAGTGGAACTAATCCAATCTACCATGAGGCGTATGTGCCCCCTTACATTCAAGGTCTGGGACCCCAAAATCAGCAAGCTAGACGAACCCCTTGATTCAAGACTACTCAAGTCCCTATATTGAGGAGGAAAATTATTTGACAGGAGATGAGAGGGATGTTGCCCCAAGGAGGAGACGTTCTTCTTAAGAAAATCGGGAACAACTCCAAACTACTAAGGAAAGACTTGCGGCCCATGAAGTCGAGGCTGCAAGGCTTAAGAAACTATTGGCAGAAGAGGAGGCCGCAAGGTCACAAAATCAAGGAACTGGAAGAGTCCCGGTGATCAACTTGGACCCGACACCAAGAAAAAGCAAGAGGGCTGAAGCCCCAAGGGGTGATCCCAGTGTTCTGTTGCCCCTAGGAGATCCTGATGATCCAACACCACCCTTTACTCCAGACATCATGAAAGCTAACATATCTAGGAAATTCAAGATGCCAACGATTAAAGCTTATGATGGAACGGGAGATCCCGCTAATCATGTGAGAACCTTCTCCAATGCACTGCTGTTGCAGCCGACCAACGATGCGGTCAAGTGTAGGGCGTTTCCACAGACCTTGGCAGGCATGGCCCAACGCTGGTATAGCCGTCTTCCTCCCAACTCTATTGGGTCTTTCAAAGAACTAATCAAATCTTTCATCAATCAATTCGTTAGTGGAAGAGTGCATGAGAAAAGTTCTGCATCACTCATGGGAATTCAGCAAGGAAAGAATGAAGCCCTAAGGGATTATATCAACCGATTCACTAGGGAGGCTTTGAAAGTCCCAGACTTGGAGGACAAAGTAGCTATGATAGCCCTACAATAAGGAACTACTGATGATCACTTTAAAAGATCATTGACAAAACATCCACCCGAGAGCATGTTAAAGCTCCAAGATAGAGCCGGCAAGTACATCAAGGCAGAAGAAAGTATGAGGAAGCATGAACCCACTACTGGTGGTGGTGGAAACTCAAGAAAAAAAAAAGAAACACAAGAGTACGATGTTAAGGAAAAGTTTCCTAGAACTTCAAAAAGTTCTGATTCTCCACCTAAGAGGGGCAATTTTGGCCCAAAGTTTACAGAGTATGCAAGATTGAATACTCCCAGAAGTCAAATTATGATGGAAATAGCTAAGGAAGAGGGTCTCAAATGGCCGAAGCCAATGAGGGCTGACATGTCCAAACGGAACCAAAACCAATTTTTTTTGGTTTCATAAAGAAGTTGGTCACGACACCGACGATTGTAGACAGCTGAAAGATGAGATTGAATTTCTGATACGAAGAGGAAAGCTTAGTAAATTCACTAAGGATGGAAGTCAAGGGAGTCATAGAGGAAATTATGAAAGAAAAGATTACGACAAAAGGGACAACGACCACGATCGTAATCCCAAGCCCCGAGGGCCTGTCATCAACATGATATTTGGAGGACCAACTGTTGCTGGGTCCTCCCGAAACTCAAGGAAGGCTTATGTCCGGGAGGTAATGACTGTGGTCGGAGAAGCACCAAAGCGTGCCAGAACAGAAGTCTCGATAGGTTTTGATGATTCCGACTTAGAAGGGGTGAAGTTCCCCCACGATGATCCTTTAGTCATCGTACCTGTGATAGGCAATTCCAAAACAAAGAGAGTTCTAGTTGATAATGGAGCTTCAGTGGACATCTTGTTCCACGATGCTTTTATCAAAATGGGCTATACTGATTCTCAGTTGACATCCTCGAATATGCCCATATATGGGTTTAATGGAGTGGAATTGAAGGTGGAAGACACTATCCAACTCCCAATGACCATGGGCCAAGGGATGAATACATCTACTCAGATGCTGAACTTCATAGTCATAAAGGCAACCTCAACCTACAACGCGATCCTTGGAAGGACTGGCCTTCATGCATTCAAGGCCGTTGCCTCCTCTTATCATCTTTAAATCAAGTTCCCAACGAGGAATGGAATTGGAGAAGATCGGGGAGACCAAAAGATGGCTAGAAGCTGTTATGTAGCCGCGTTAAGGCCTGATGGAATCGGGGGGCAGGTTCTCCCCATTGAAGACATGAATACAAGTGACAATGAGGACAGAAGAGGGAAACCAGCTGAGGATTTGATCCCAATTCCCTTAGTCCCTGATAAGCCAGAGAAGGTGACTTATGTTGGAGCATTATTGCCTGAACCATTGAAAAGCAAGCTCATAGCTTTTCTTCAAGAGAACAACGATGTTTTTGCTTGGTCAGCGGCCGACATGCCAGGAATTGATCCCCAATTGATAACTCACAAATTAAATGTGGATCCTGAAAGGAAGACGGTGAAACAGAAAAAGAGAAGTTTTGCTCCCGAGAGGCTTGAAGCCATCAAACAAGAAGTTGAAAAGCTTCTGGAAGTCGAGTTCATTGAGGAAATTCAATTCCCAGAATGGTTGGCCAACCCAGTGATGGTCAAAAAGGCTAACGGAAAATGGAGAATGTGCGTCGACTTCACCGACTTGAATGATGCTGTCCAAAGGATTGTTTTCCCTTACCAAGGATTGATGCTCTAATAGATGCCACAACAGGACATTAGATGCTAAGTTTCATGGATGGCTTCAGCGGATACAACCAAATCAAGATGCACAAAGATGACATCTCCAAGGTATCATTCATCACCGACTTTGGTGTTTTCTGTTATCTAGTCATGGCATTTGGACTTAAGAATGCAGGGGCAACATACCAAAGGTTGGTGAACAAAATTTTTGAACACCTAATTGGAAAAACCATGGAGGTCTACGTAGATGACATGCTAGTCAAGAGCCTCGATAAGGCCAACCACATTGAGCACCTCCGAGAGGCATTTGAAGTGCTAAGGCACCACAAAATGATGTTGAATCCAGCTAAGTGTGCCTTTGGTGTAGGCTCGGGAAAGTTTTTAGGCCTGATGGTTTCCAAGAGAGGAATCGAGGCTAATCCCGACAAAATCAAAGCAATTCTAGACATGGAACCACCACAGACTATTAAGGAAGTCCAGAAGCTAACTGGAAGAGTGGCAGCATTGGGAAGATTCATCTCCAAGTCAGGAGAGAAGTGCTTACCTTTCTTCAAAGCACTTAAGAATGTGAAATTTTTTCAATGGACAGCTGAAAGCCAAGAGGCCTTTGAAGCCTTGAAGAAGTACATGGCTGAGCCACCACTATTGGCCAAACCAAAACCAGGAGAGGTTCTTTATCTATACTTGGCAGTATCAAACACTGCCCTCGGAGCTGTTTTGGTAAAAGAAGAATTGAAGGTTTAGAAACCCATCTACTATATGAGCAAGATCCTACATGGAGCAGAAATAAACTACTCTATGATTGAGAAGTTTGCCTTAGCCTTGATAATGGCCTCAAGAAAGCTACGCCCATACTTCCAGGCACACAAGATAGAGGTTTTGACCAATCAACCTCTAAGAAACATCTTGCACAGCCCTCAAGTTAGTGGAAGGTTGATCAAATGGGCCATTGTACTAGGAGAATTTGACATCAAGTACAAGCCTCGAACGGCCATAAAAACTCAAGCACTCGCTGACTTCATGGTTGAATGCACCATTGACAACCAGGAAGTCGGGGGGCAGGAAGTAACAGTGGAAAGCAAGGAAGATGAAGAAATGGTCTCCAAAGAATGTTGGGTGCTCTATTTTGATGGAGCATCAAAAACAAAATCAAGTGGAGCCGGTTTGGTGCTACAAAGCCCTGATGGATTCCTTATAGAGTATGCACTAAAACTGGACTTCCCAACGACAAACAACGAAGCTGAATATGAAGCCCTGATAGCTGGCCTGGGGCTGGCTGGAGCCTTAAGAGTCAAAACTCTGAAAGTATGTGGAGATTCGAGGCTGGTGGTCTCCCAAGTAAATGGGGAGTTTGAGGCCATAGATGAAGTCATGGCCAAGTACTTAAAGCTTGTCAAGGCCATTATGACTCAGTTTGACGAATGCTATGTTGAGCACATTCCTAGGGAAGAAAACATGAAGGTCGATGCCTTGTCTAAGTTTGCTTCTTCAGAAATTGAAAACTATGCAGGAAGTGTATACTTCCAAGTCTTGAAGACCCCAAGCATCAACGGAAAGTTGGTAGCACCCATTGATGTTGCTAGTTGTTGGATGGATCCCATCAAAACTCATCTGGAAACTGGGTGGCTACCCAACGATACTTCAGAAGCACGAAAGCTATATGTGAGAGCACTAAGGTATGTCCTGATTGAGGGAATTCTATACAAGAAGTCTTTCATCATTCCTTATCTGAAATGCTTAAGACCCCAAGAGGCAGAATTGGCCCTAAAGGAAGTACATGAAGGAATTTGTGGGCAACACTTGGGGGGCAGAGCCCTTGCTCATAAAATCACCCGTCTAGGTTTCTATTGGCCAAGCATACTTGCTGATGCTAAAAGCTATGTGAAGAAATGTGAACGTGCCAGAAACATGCGCCAGTGGTTAGGCAACCACCAGAGATGTTAACATCCATAAACTCACCAATCCCATTTGCCATGTGGGGAATGGATATACTTGGACCATTTCCAATGGCAAGTGCGCAGAGAAAATTCTTGATAATGGCAATCGACTACTTCACTAAGTGGACTGAGGCTAAACCTTTAGCCAAGATAACCACCAAACAAGTGATGCACTTCTTCTGGGAAAATGTAATATGCAGATATGGAATCCCACGAATCCTGGTTACGGATAATGGAACTCAGTTTAACAATGATGAGTTCAAGAAGTATTGTGAAGAGAATGATATCCAATTACGCTTCACTTCTGTTGCTCATCCTCAAGAAAATGGGCAAGCTGAAGTTGCAAATCGAATTATCCTAGATGGACTGAAGAAAAGAGTTGAACGCTCCAGAAACACTTGGGTAGATGAGTTGCTCCCCATACTATGGGCATATCGTACTACCTGCAAAGTCACCACTAGAGCAACCCCATTTCTGCTGGCATATGGGGCAGAAGCAGTGGTTCCAGTGGAGATTACTCACACGTCTCCAAGAGTTGAGGCTTATGAACCAGAAACAAATGGCCTTAGATCTAATTGACGAAGTTAGAGATGAGGCAAACGCCAAGATAGTTGAACATCAAAAGAAGGCATCTTTCTACGACAACCTAAGGGTTAAAGAAAGGTTCTTTCGACAAGGAGACTTGGTTCTACGAAAGATTGAGGCATCCGGATTTGGACAAAAAGGCAAGCTGGCCCCAAATTGGGAAGGACCATATCGCGTTAAGAACGTATTTGGTCGAGGCTCCTACAAATTGGAAACCCTCGAAGGGCATGAGGTGCCAAGGACTTGGCATGCCTCAAATTTGAAAGTCTATTATGTTTAGTGCATCCTAAAAGGATCCGCTAGTATGACAAGTAGAAATATGGTTCGATGAAATCATGAGCTTCCTGGAAAGAAAATGAAGGGTTGAACCCGTTTTGATTGGTAGAAACATCCTCAAAGCATTGCCAAGACAAACTACAAATGAATGCAAAGGAAAGCATACAAAATATGCATGTCAACTGCACAAATAGAGCTGAAAACAACGAACCCCGAAGGGTGAATGTTGCTAATAAACATACAAAAGAAAGCCTAAGATGCTTATTGTTAATTAGCGAAAATTTGAAGCTCAAGAGAAGTTTGATATGATAGACTTGAGAATGAATCACTACGAGTGGAGCCATCAGTAAGAAATCGTAAGGGTGAAGGGTTGAAACCCCAGAAACCTAAGACATTCAGTCCAAACCCCATCATTCGATATGCTCAATGAAAGGCTTGAAGCCAAAACAAGACGGTATAAGACATAAAAGGCTTATGCAAATGTCAAGTTAGCCTCGAATAAGGCAAAATCGTCGTAAATGTGTAGGTCGCTCCACACTTTACACCAAGACGATACTCGTGAAACACTAGTGTATATTAAAATCCCCAAAAAGGGTAGTAAGTCCCAGGTAAGGGATAAAAAGACCCTAAGTCTCAAAAAAGACCGGTATAACTTCTATGAAATCTTCAAAGGATGAAGATTGTACCCAGAAAATCTTCAAAGGATGAAGATTGAACCCAGAAAATCAAAGAATACAACCGCGGAAACTTCGCCGGAAATCGCCTTACTACGGAATAAGAAGAGAGAAATTTTTAGAAAGTGAAAGTATGAATTGAAGAGTGATAGTGGAAATCCCACTCTTTTATAATCGAAACAACCGGTCACCCAACCGGTTAAGGGAAGGGCAACCGTCTATGGCCAGTTAAGGCCCATAAATCCATTTATGGATTACAAAAATCAAAGCCCAAACAAATTGAAACTCAGGCGAATTCAAAGCCTAAACAATTTAAGGCCCAATAAGGCCCAAGGCTGGAATAAATTGAAGTCCAATTAAAATTTGGGCTAGTTAAGGCCCAAGAAAGAACGAAAAATAATGAAACTAAGGTCGAAAACACCTTAGATCGACATCGAAGGCTCGAAGTCGAAAATACACGAGAAATCAAGGTCGAATCCATCGACCTCGCTCCCAAATAAAATCGAAAAATTAAAAGTTTGAGGTCGAAAAGACCTTAGATCGAGTTCGAAGACTCGAAGTCGAAAAACACCTGAGAATTGAGCTCGAACCCTTGGACCTCACACCAAATTGAGGTCGAAATGTATAGGTTCGAGGTCGAAGACCTGAGGTCGAAAATATACTAAGAATTGAGGTCGAAGCATTCGACCTCACACCAAAACGAGGTCGAAAGTATATGTGATCGAGGTCGAACGATCGAGGTCGAAATAGACTGGGAAATCGAGGTCGAAACCTTCGACCTCACACCAGTTGAGGTCGAAAATGAGGTCAAAAATGACCTATTTTGAGGTCGAAAATACCCTTAAAATAGAAAAGTTTGAGGAAAAACACGCTATAACTTCTACGAAAACCCCAAGGAGATTTTCCCAGAAGTTGGGGGGCAAATGATATGGACAGAAAAGTAATTATAGAAATATAATTGCTGATTCTTTGGAAAGGCCAAATATTTAAGGCCTAAAATCCTGATTATTTATTAATTACGAAATTAATAAATAAGGAAAATATACAGCTCATGAAAAGAGTCCAAAATATGGTAAATTTCTCAAAGAAGGATCCAGAATCCCAATTAATGAGTCATAGCATTTATCAACAAGGAAAAGACTTCTCCAGCAAGAAATACGATGCTTATCCATTATCAATAAGGAGACTTATTCGCTAAGTCTCCTAAACATACCATAAATACCAGGCTCCAGACGTCTATATAAGGACCCTGATCCTACAATCAGAACTACGTTTTGGCACAACTCCATACGTCACAACGCCTCAAAAGCGCAACAAGCCACGAAGGCACCCCTAGAACTACGTTTTAGACTTCATCCTCGAATAAGGACATACATGTCACTACGTCCTTGGTGTGCCCCTGCCGCCATAGCCCCGAGGGCAACACCAAGAACTACGTCTTTGGCTTGATTCTCAATAACGAATTGAGATACGTAGGCATCTTGTGAGGACCGATTTAGTCTCGAGACGCAAGAACAGCCATTAAAGCTCGAAGCTCATTAAACCTTAGCATTAAATTCACAAGTACGTTTTTTAATCCATAACAGAACCGTTTGTAAAACTAAAGAAATTAAAGTAAATAAATAAATCTTGTATGATTACGTAGCTGCAAGGAATCGAACCCTCGATGTAGCTAATAAATTTAAAGTAAATAAATAAATCTTGTATAATTACGTAGTTGCAAGGAATCGAACCCTGGATGAAGTTAAAAAATTTAAAGTAAATAAATCTTGTATAATTACGTAGTTGCAAGGAATCGAACCCGGATTTCGTGATTATCAAATTTGGTACTTTGATACCGCGCGCCATTTTCACATTGTTTTGATTATTAATACTAGCTTATAGCCCGTGCGATGCACGGTTACTTAAATTTTATTTATAATTATTTTGTTCATAATTATATTTTAATTACCCATGGAACACACGATTGTTTTTTTAATATTTATAATTATATTTATTTATGAATATTTTAATATTTAAAAGTTATTAGTTTACATGATTAAATTATTGTTAAAAAAGATTTAGCCAAAAAAAATTATAGTTAAAAATTTGATATTTATTATATTTTACACGCTCAATTTAATATTTGTTTATATTGAGTTATAAAAGTTAGATTTGGCCAATTTTACGGTCCACATGAAATTCACAAAATAATCTTTAATTTAGTTGTGGTTTAATAGTTCTTTTTCAATTAAAAACTATTCTAAAACTAAAAAGAGAATAAAGTGACGAAATTTAATATTGAGAATTCTATTCGATTTAGGAAATCTACTTATATGTAGTTTAGATTATTAGAATACCCTTTATTAACCAAATACAGTTTTTAATGTTAAATCTAACGGTTTTCACATATCTATTTAAGATTAAACGATTTTTATTATTTTGATATTAAATGGATTTCCTTATTTAATTACAACTATTTTTATGTTTTAACTTTTTGGAAAATCCAATCCTAATATAATATCTTTTAACTTATATCATTTTTTAGATAATAACTTCTTTTTATATGATATAATCTTGATCGTCTATTTTTAAAAGTATTGGATCTAACGGTTGAGAATGTTTTGGCGGTATTTAGGACCAAACTACCAGGATAACATCATTAATTTTTTTAATATATATATTTTTTTAATTTATATTTTTTTAAAATATTTATTGCTAAAATATAATATACCCTTTTTTGTAATATGTTAATGATGCGGGAACTTTGAACTTTTGAGAAAATAAATTATCAATTAAAATATAATTTTTTTTGTAATAGTTCTTCTTTTAAAGTAGTACACCGTGACGATCAAAATTCTGTATAAAATTCATTTTTTTTATAGTATATCCCGTAAATATCTATGTTATTATATTAAAGACTAAATAATGAAAGTTTTCTTATAAGTCTGGTCGCTTGATCACTCAATCCATAATCGTTGGATCTTTCAAATTAAATTGTTGAGAAACGTTAGATATAACAGTAAAATTATCACGTAGAATGATCTAAGGTTTGAATCTACCAACAACATATTAAAATTTACAGGTTTTTTTGAAAAATAAGAATTTTTTCATTTTTATTCTTGCAAACATGGGTTATTTGATAATATTTTTTATAAAGTAAGATTTTTCAAAAAAGTACTATACTAATTGATTAACAAACTTTTAAAGTTTCGAATAGCTGAGTCTAAAATTTCAAAATACGGTTTTTTTAAATATGAATATAGTCCTGCTAACAATAAAATTAGGTCTCTATGAGTTCTTATAAAACAAAATCACCATTTGCGTATAATTTATTATTTAATAATAAATAATATTTAATTAGTTATGATATAAAATTTAATAAAATAGGATAAAAAATATGCACAATTTTATAAAATTTTATCCTCGTATTATTATATTCTTTTTTGATTTGAATTTTTCTTAGATTGATTTGAATTTTGAACATAGATTTCTAAATTTAAAATAGTTAGAAAAAAGTAATTAAATTGACATTAAAATAATGATGACATAATAATTATTATTAGAATTTAAATACCTACTTTACTAATTTGGGCTTTATCTTGTGTTTTAAAATTTAGATTTTAATGATTTTACACCCCATGTGAAGATAACTAAATTATCTTTAATTAAAAGATGGTTTAACAATTTTTATCTAACTGGAATTGTCCATGAAAGAGAAAAGAAAGTCACGAATTTTTTATATGGAGAATTCTATTAAGTATAGAAAACTTATTTATATTTGGTATATTTAGTTTAAATTATCAAAATACACTTTTTAGAATTTAATTATAATCCTATTATTAATAAAATACACTTTTTTAATATTTGATCTAACGATTTTCATTTATCTAGTTAAGATCTAATGGTCCTTATTAGTTTGGTTGTCCAAGACCGTACGATCAAAATTTTGGATAAGATCCCTATTATGCTTATTATATATAAGGATTTAATATAATAAGGATATCAAGTATATACTAATATAAGTATCTTACTAACTGCTTTTACTTTTAATGTTTCGGTTTTATTTACAGTGTACATAAAATTTTAAAATACATTATTACTTAAAAATTATTAAACAGAATAAAAATTATGTTATGATTATATAAAATTTTATTCTCATATTATTATATTCTTTATCTATTTGAATTTATTCTTAATTAATTTTAATACTTTATTGAAAGAAACATAAAATTTCTATATTTAAAACAATTAGTGGAAAATAAATAAATTGGTACTACAAAAATTAAAAAAAAATATTTATTAAAATTTAGATACTCACTTTACTATTTGGGTTTTATCCTGAGTTTTATAAATTGAATTTTGGCGATTTTACAACCTATGCGAAACTAATGAAATTATCTTTAATTTAATGATGGTTTAATAATTATTATCTAACTTGACCAGTTGACCTACCCATAAACCGAAAAGAAAAGATGGTTAAGAATTTTTACATAAAGAATTCAATTCAATTCAATATAGAAAACCAAATTATAATTGGTTTAAATTATCAAAACACACTTCTTAGTATTTAAATATAATCCTACATTTAATCAAATACACATTTTAATATAAGTATTATATTCAAAATTATCGTTTATGAATATGAAACCCTCAATATTTTAATAATATTTTGATATTATCCTTTTATGTTTGTTATATGTAAAATAATATAATTATAATTTGAATTAATCAAATTGTTATGTTCCTTCAGAAAAAAAAGTGTTTAAATTTATTTATGTACATGAGTTCTCGTAAGTCTATGTAGGTTCACGTGTATCATTGTTAGACATGAGCATTATATTGATAATTTTTAATATTGTAATCAATATGAATTGTTATCTTGATATTTGGTTTAACAATTATTATCTAATTGGAACTATACATAAATTCAAGAAAAAAGATATTTAAGAATTTTTACATAGAAAACTTTTAAATTATCAAAATACACTTTTTAGTATTTAAATATAATTCTATTATTAATCAGATACACTTTTTAATATTAGATCTAACAATTTTCATCGATCTATTTAAGATCTAACTATAATTATTAATTTGGTCGTATAATGATCGTACACACCAGATCGATTTTAATTTTTTCTTAAATTGATTTTAATATTTTATTGAAATAAAAATAGTATTTATAAATTTAAAAGAATTAGGAAAAAATTTAAATTGGTGTTACAATAAAAAAAATATTTATTAAAATTTAGATAATCACTTTACTGTTTGGGCTATATCTTGAGTTTTAGACAACAGATTTTAACGATTTTACAGCTCATGCGAAGCTAACAAAATTATCTTTAATTTAATGATGGTTTAATAATTTTTATCTAACTGGAACTATCCATAAAATAAAGAGAAAAATAATTACGAATTTTTACATAAAGATTTCTATTCAATATAGAAAACCCATTTATAATTGGTTTAAATTATTAAAATACACCTTTTAGTATTTAAATACTATCCTATTATTAATCAAATGCAATTTTTAATATTATATCTAACGGTCCTCATCTATTTGAATATTTATAGTTTTATAATCCAACGGATCATATACTTTTGGTAGTACAGTGACCGACCAAAGTTTTTGATAAGATCTCCCTTACGCTTATTATATATAAGGAGTTAATTAATTTTAATTATTAAAAAAAATTATTAAAAAAATGTACTTATAGATATTTGAATGATAAAAATATATAATAAATAAATACTATTTAATTATGTGGTTATAGACATTATTTTCTTTATTAATAAAGAGTATAGAAGTTATAGACAATTGAACTTTGAATGAAATTAAAGTAAATAAATAAATCTGGTATAATAACGTATTTGTAAGGAATGGAACCCTGAATTAAGCTAAAGAATTTAAATTAATAAATCTTGTACGTAGTTGCGAGGAATGGAACCCAGGTCTCGTGATAACCAAATTTGGTACTTTGGTACTTTTGGTACCAAAGAGTATAGATTGGCTTTGGTTATACATCAATTACTAGCTGATAACCCGTGTCAAGCACGGACCGAGCATGAGTCGACATCAACATAATAATATTGATAAATATTAATAAATATTTTAAAAAAATTTATTTGTCGAGAATTGAATGATAAAAATATAAAAAATAAACAACTATTTAATTATGTAGTTATAGACAATCGAACTGTTTGTAAAATTAGAGTAAATAAATAAATCTTGTATGATTACGTAGCTGCAAGGAATCGAACCCTCGATGTAGCTAATAAATTTAAAGTAAATAAATAAATCTTGTATAATTATGTAGTTGCAAGGAATCGAACCCTGGATGAAGTTAAAAAATTTAAAGTAAATAAATCTTGTATAATTACGTAGTTGCAAGGAATCGAACCCGAATTTCGTGATTATCAAATTTGGTACTTTGGTACCGCGCGCCATTTTCACATTGTTTTGATTATTAATAGTAATTTTAATTATTAAAAAAAATTATTAAAAAATGTAATTAAACTTGAATTTGGTACCGCACGATATTTTAACATTATTTTCTTTTTTAATAAAGAGTATAGAAGTTATAGACAATTTAACTTTGAATGAAATTAAAGTAAATAAATAAATCTTGTATAATAACGTATTTGTAAGGAATTGAACCATGAATTAAGCTAAAGAATTTAAATTAATAAATCTTGTACGTAGTTGCGAGGAATCGAACCGAAGTCTCGTGATAACCAAATTTGGTAATTTAGTACTTTTGGTACCAAAGAGTATAGATTGGGTTTGGTTATACATCAATTACTAGTTGATAACCCGTGTCTAGCACGGGCCGAGCATGAGTTGACATCAACATAATAATATTGATAAATATTAATAAATATTTTTAAAAAAATATATTTGTAGAGAATTGAATTATAAAAATATAAAAAATAAACAACTATTTAAGTATGTAGTTATAGACAATCGAACCGTTTGTAAAACTAAAGAAATTAAAGTAAATAAATAAATCTTGTATTATTACTTAGCTGCAAGGAATCGAACCCTCGATGTAGCTAATAAATTTAAAGTAAATAAATAAATATTGTATAATTACGTAGTTGCAAAGAATCGAACCCCGATGAAGTTAAAGAATTTAAAGTAAATAAATCTTGTATAATTACGTAGTTGCAAGGAATCGAACCCGGATTATGTGATAATCAAATTTGGTACTTTGGTACCGTGCGCCATTTTCACATTGTTTTGCTTATTAATACTAGTTTATAGCTCGTGCGATGCACGGTTACTTAAATTTTATTTATAATTATTTTGTTTATAATTATATTTTAATTATCCATGGAACACACGATTGTTTTTTTTAATATTTATAATTATATTTATTTATGAATATTTTAATATTTAAAAGTTATAAGTTTACATGATTAAATTATTGTTAAAAAAGATTTAGCCAAAAAAGAATTATAGTTAAAAATTTGATATTTATTATATTTTACACGCTCAATTTAATATTTGTTTATATTGAGTTATAAAAGTTAGATTTGGCGAATTTTACGGTCCACATAAAATTCACAAAATAATCTTTAATTTAGTTGTGGTTTAATAGTTCTTTTTCAATTAAAAACTATTCTAAAACTAAAAAGAGAATAAAGTGACGAAATTTAATATTGAAAATTCTATTCGATTTAGGAAATCTATTTATATGTAGTATAGATTATTAGAATACCCTTTATTAACCAAATACAGTTTTTAATGTTAAATCTAACGGTTTTCACCTATCTATTTAAGATTAAACGATTTTTATTATTTTGATATTAAATGAGTTTCCTTATTTAATTACAACTATTTTTATGTTTTAACTTTTTGGAAAATCCAATCCTAATATAATATCTTTTAACTTATATCATTTTTAGATAACATTTCCTTATTTAATTACAACTATTTTGATCGTCTATTTTTAAAAGTATTGGATCTAACGTTTGAGAATGTTTTTGACGGTATTTAGGACCAAACTACCAGGATAACATCATTATTTTTTTTAATATATTTTTTTAAAAATATTTATTGCTAAAATATAATATACTCTTTTTTGTACACCATAACGATCAAAATTCTGTATAAAATTCATTTTTTTTATAGTATATCCCGTAAATATCTATGTTATTATATTAAAGACTAAATAATGAAAGTTTTCTTATAAAGTCTGGTCGCTTGATCACTCAATTCATAATCGTTGGATCTTTCAAATTAAATTGTTGAGAAACGTTAGATATAAAGTAAAATTATCACGTAGAATGATCTAAGGTTTGAATCTACCAACAACATATTAAAATTTATAGTTTTTTTTTTGAAAAATAAGAATTTTTTCATTTTTTTTTCTTGTAGACATGGGTTATTTGATAATATTTTTTATAAAGTACGATTTTTCAAAAAAAGTACTATACTAATTGATTAACAAACTTTTAAAGTTTCGAATTTAATAATTTACAATGTATATAGGTTAAAAAAAGTTAGGTCTCTTCTGTAGCTGAGTCTAAAATTTCAAAATACGGTTTTTTTAAATATGAATATAGTCCTGTTAACAATGAAATTAGGTCTCTCTGAGTTCTTATAAAACAAAATCACCATTTGCGTATAATTTATTATTTAATAATACATAGTATTTAATTAGTTATGATATAAAATTTAATAAAATAAGATAAAAAATATGCACAATTTTATAAAATTTTATCCTCGTATTATTATATTCTTTGTTGATTTGAATTTTTCTTAGATTGATTTGAATTTTTGAACATAGATTTCTAAATTTAAAATATTTAGAAAAAAGTAATTAAATTGACATTAAAATAATGATAACGTAATAATTATTATTAGAATTTAAATACCCACTTTACTAATTTGGGCTTTATTTTGTGTTTTAAAAATTAGATTTTGACGATTTTACACCCCAAATGAAGATAATTAAATTATCTTTAATTAAAAGATGACTTAACAATTTTTATCTAACTGGAATTGTCCATGAAAGAGAAAAGAAAGTCACGGATTTTTTACATGGAGAATTCTATTCAATATAGAAAACTTATTTATATTTGGTATATTTGGTTTAAATTATCAAAATACATTTTTTAGAATTTAAATATAATCTTATTATTAATAAAATACATTTTTTTAATATTTGATCTAACGATTTTCATTTATCTAGTTAAGATCTAAAGCTCCTTATTAGTTTGGTTGTCCAAGACGGTACGATCAAAATTTTGGATAAGATCCCTATTATGCTTATTATATATAATGATTTAATATAATAAGGATATCAAGTATATATTGATATGAGTATCTTACTAACTGTTTTTACTTTTAATGTTTCGGTTTTATTTACAGTGTATATAAAATTTTAAAATACATTATTACTTAAAAATTATTAAATAGAATAAAAATTATGTTATGATTATATAAAATTTTATTATCATATTATTATATTCTTTATCGATTTGAATTTGTTCTTAATTAATTTTAATACTTTATTGAAAGAAACATAAAATTTCTATATTTAAAACAATTAGTGGAAAAATAAATAAATTGGTGCTACAAAAATAAAAAAATATTTATTAAAATTTAGATACTCACTTTACTATTTGGGTTCTATCATGAGTTTTAGAATTGAATTTTGACGATTTTACAACCCATGTGAAAGTAACGAAATTATCTTTAATTTAATGATGGTTTAATGATTATTATCTAACTTGACCTGTTGACCTACCCATAAACCGAAAAGAAAATATGGTTACGAATTTTTACATAAAAAATTCAATTCAATATAGAAAACCAATTTATAATTGGTTTAAATTATCAAAACACACTTCTTAGTATTTAAATATAATCCTACCTTTAATCAAATACACATTTTAATATAAGTATTATATTCAAAATTATCGTTTATGAATATGAAACCCTCAATATTTTAATAATATTTTGATATTATCTTTTTATGTTTGTTATATGTAAAATAATATAATTATAATTTGGATTAATCAAATTGTTATGTAACTTCAGAAAAAAAATGTTTAAATTTATTTATGTACGTTCTCTGTAGGTTCACGTGTATCATTGTTAGTATGATATACATCAGCATTATATTGATAATTTTTAATATTGTAATCAATATAAATTGTTATCTTGATATTTGGTTTAACAATTATTATATAATTGGAATTATACATAAATTCAAGAGAAAAGATATTTAAGAATTTTTACACAGAAAACTTTTAAATTATCAAAATACAATTTTTAGTATTTAAATATAATTCTATTATTAATCAGATACACTTTTTAATATTAGAACTAACAATTCTTATCGATCTATTTAAGATCTAACTGTAATTATTAATTTGGTCGTATAGTGATCGTACACGAACCAGATCGATTTTAATTTTTTCTTAAATTGATTTTAATATTTTATTAAAATAAAAATAGAATTTATAAATTTAAAAGAATTAGGAAAAAAATTAAATTGGTGCTACAATAAAAAAAATATTTATTAAAATTTAGATAATCACTTTACTGTTTGGGCTCTATCTTGAGTTTTAGACAACAGATTTTAACGATTTTACAGTCCATGCGAAGCTAACAAAATTATCTTTAATTTAATGTTGGTTTAATAATTTTTATCTAACTGGAACTATCCATAAACTAAAGAGAAAAGATAATTACGAATTTTTACATAAAGATTTCTATTCAATATAGAAAACATATTTATAATTGGTTTACATTATCAAAATACATCTTTTAGTACTTAAATACTATTCTATTATTAATCAAATACAATTTTTAATATTATATCTAACGGTCCTCATCTATTTGAATATTTATAGTTTTATAATCCAACGGATCATATACTTTTGGTAGTACAGTGACCGACCAAAGTTTTGGATAAGATCTCCCTTACGCTTATTATATATAAGGAGTTAATTAATTTTAATTATTAAAAAATGCACTTACAGATATTTGAATGATAGAAATATATAATAAATAAATATTATTTAAATACATGGTTATAGACAATTAATCTTGAATTTGGTACTGTGCGATATTTTAACATTATTTTCTTTATTAATAAAGAGTATAGAAGTTATAGACAATTGAACTTTGAATGAAATTAATGAAATTAAAGTAAATAAATAAATCTTGTATAATAACGTAGTTGTAAGGAATCAAACCCTAAATTAAGCTAAAGAATTTAAATTAATAAATCTTGTACGTAGTTGCGTGAAATCGAACTCAGGTCATGTGATAACCAAATTTGGTAATCTATTATATCTATTATATATCTAATACAGCAACAAGGGGGTTTCTTAAGCAATTTAATTCGTGGACTATTTTACCCTTCTTTCTAATATATCTTTCAGGGTTATTTTGGTCTTTTAATATTAATATATTTATTACATTATATTAAATGATGCACAATTAATATGCATATACATACATAAATACATACATACATATATATACCTACATACATACATACATACATACATACATACATATATACATATGTACGTACATACATACGTTCATACATACATTTATTATGTGAATATATAAAAATATTTCATTCATCGATTTTAATTTTTTGGTTACCCATACAGGCATACGTATATATATACATACACATTACATACATGAAAATATAAGATCATATACGCTAATATATACCATATCTTATTATATTATTATTAGATGAATGTGCATTGTAAATATTTATACCTCTAATAAATCAAATTATACATAATATTTAACATATTTTAAGTATTAGATTTGTATGACACAAAAATGTTTAAATAAACACAAGATAACAAAAAGAACAAAGAACTTTTATGTATATAAGTGTAATACAAAATTATACTAAATTATTGTCGCATAACTCATAAGTTGATATTCTAATATGCAAATGTACAAAAAACCCGAATAAATCAGTTTACTCATATTTAGAATATGCCCGTGCATTGCACGGGATAAAGAGCTAGTTTAGTACTTGATAACCAAATTTGATATTTTGGTACTTTTGATACCGCGTCATTTTCAAATTGTTTTTCTTATTAACAAAGAGTAGAGATATATAGAGCAAAACAGCTCCATTCTAGGACATCAATTATTGGGCTATAATTGGTTGCTTACAAAAATTATTTAAACACAAGAGTAGAAAACTAAAACAGAAGGTTTTTCTTACACAAAAAGTGCATGGACTATTACCATAAATCTGGAGACTATTACCATAAATCTGGAGAGATCTCGGGAGACAGAGAGACTTCTTCACACACAATTTTAAGAGCTTCACCCTTCATGGCAAACTTAGGCATCTGCATCGTACACACAATTTCTCCCGCAAACCACTGTAACTCGAAAAAAATACAAATGTTGCATTGATGCATTCTACATATATTTAACCATAAAAAGATAACGATATACAAAACTGCATGCATCTGCATCATCAGTAAACATATAATCTAATAGCCACACGATAAATGTACAGAGAACATATATAGTAATGAAATAAGCACACGGCTAAAAAGTGAATCAATTCAACAGAGAGACAAGGGCTCATTGTATGATTCCAGATAAATTAATCAACCAAACACACTGAAATCATAACCAGTTACTAATTGGGAGAAAAACAGATAACAAGATGCCATCTTTTCCAATGGGTTGTTAGATGAGAAGAAGAAGAAGACATGTTGTAATCAAATTCAGTTATCTTGTATGCTAGTGGATTAAAGACAGAAAATTTAGAGAGACCACAAACCTCAACTTACAAGCAGGTCGTAAACTAAATCTTTGAAGAACATTTTGCCAAGGTCGGAAAGACATAATATTGAACAAGTGATAGTGTTAAAGGAAAAAATAAACTATATTTTCACTTCAATCCTTCTAAGCAAATAGATTAGATTTTTACCTTTTGAGCTCGAAAAAGAAGAAGCAAGCAATGTACCTTTAGCAGAAGGTCGAGTCCATTAAATCTTTACTCATAGCACAGACATTCAACCTTACCATAGCGCCAGAACAGTTAAAATAATAATCGTAAGAGGATAACTGAAAGGCTGAACAAGAGGTAGAGCATATTAAAATGATTGTGTTATAGACATTTCATTACGAATAAAATCACTCACAAAAGACTATGTTGTAGCTTTTTGAGGACATGAGAGAGGAATCGTGAGAATGACCACGAGAAGGCCAAAAACTGCATGAGCAATTATGATCACTCCATAGTTAATTATCAGTAAAAAGAAAAGATAATCTTAAACTGGAAACTGCATGTTTGGGCATCATCTGATCAGTTCATTTGAAAATTGAAGTCAACAATATAAAGAAATGCAAGTGCATAAGAGCAAGTCCAGTAGTGTCCTAGTAGCTTCCTTATAAAGATTATAAACAAAATGTTGTTGATATTCAATTTGGTTCATAGGTCTCCGGAGAGGAACTATCAGTGGAGTCAGGCGACTGTTCTCTCTCCAATGGTTAGGACTTAGAATCCACCGGGGCTCACCTTTTAATTTGTAATTTTTGCTGCTGCTGTTGTTCTTATAATAAGGAAGCGATCTAACTCCCTCCAACAGGTATTCCCCTAGGTACGAATGCCGGAGATACCGAGGCACATGATGTACCCGCACCTCCACCAGAATGAACCTTAGCAACAGACGGACCGAGCAATTGATCAAGTCTGTCATAGAAAAACCACTTGCTAGGACCACAATTGGACGCGATATTCGCCTTTTTGGACTCATACTTGTTCTTAAAGGAGCCTGCAGTTGTTAACTCGAAGATGATTATTTCAAGATTGAGGATTCAACGAAAGCAACATCGATATTGTTTAGTTTCAAGAGGTATTAGCAGATCATTAATCCTTGGGAATATCTTGGCAAGAGGAAGTCATGTTTTGATGGCTGCATTGTATGAGAAACATAAATGTAGTTCCCTCATTTTTTGCTAAAAATTACAACCAATATCTTAAGTGGGTTAAGCTAATAAGCTTTTAAGTACCTTCCTATACAAATCATCTGTGTATTTACAACTTGTAATGCTACCTATTCCCGGTCATACACATACTAACTTGAGTTTTAGATTTAAACGACTTAATTCCCACCTGAGTTTGTATTTGTTGATGGTGAATGTGAGTTAACATACATAATTATTGAAAGGTTGTTATAGAGAACAGTAGACATATTTGATTAGAATGTGGAGCTCAACGGTGTTTGCCAAGGTTGAATGTGTGGAAAGAGAACGGGAGGTACACTACGAAAATGGTGAATGAAAAGAGGTGGAAGTAAGGTATGCATACGGGAAATGTGAAAAAGACAGAAAGCTAGAAATTGATTGTAGGTAAGGGTACCACACCAATGAGAGGTAGAGGCCACTCTCGAGTTCATTTTCAATGACAAAGCATGTCTTCATAACAACACATCATCGTAACTAGTTAAGCAGTCTCCATACCTCAGACGAATCCTCTAACCAAATTATTAAAATTCCTTCAAGAAAGCATCTAACCAAGCCATGGATCCGTTTCTGTCCACAAAATGAGCCTTGCAATTTTAAATATTACAGAAGACAGCACAACGGAGTGGTCCTGATTCCTGAAGGATCAAATCTTACCCCTGACAAGGAAGATGCTGATTAAAGAGTACCTGTACGGTCAATGTGCAACATGCAGTGCAGTTCCCACACCTATAAATGCATTCCCATTCTCATCAACAACCTCCTAAGTTCAACTTTTCAATTAATTGTTAGGAACTATTTATTTAACAATTTGTTCTTGAACCGTTGGATCAACACTTCGACGGTCACGATTAAAAAAAAAATCTTCAGTCGCTTCGCGTATTTTTTCCGCGAAGCCCTATCCCTCTCCGCGTATATTTTCCACGGAGTGCGTAAAGACCAAAATGCCCCTCCGCGGTTTTAACCCTAAAAACAGATTTTGTGATCATTGTAGCCACTTTGCTCACTTTGCATCAAGAAAGAGGGGAAAAAGGGGATAATGATTCAGTTTCACGTGTTAGTGATTCACTTCCGAGCTCCGAAGCAGAGGTGTTTATGGAGTCACCAACTTGCGATGAGTTGGATGAAATATGTCGCAATTTACCACCTTATTATGACATAATAGAGTTCAATGAAGTTAGTGAGCCGCCACCAATTGTTAAAGAGGAAGATGTTGACTTGTATCCCCCGGAGGATAAGGCTTATAGTTCAAACAATTGGAAAGATGCATGCCTTTGGACGGCTAGTGAAGCAATGTTTGAAAAGGTTGCATATAATGTGACACCCTACTTTCTTCCAATCTTGAATTTGGATAAGGACATTGAAGACAAATGGAGGCTTTTCGATTAGGATGGTGGTGATGTTGTGGAATGTGACAACATTAGGGACATTTTCAAATTGAGGCCTAGGGACGGTTGCACACGAGATCAAATGCGCGTTGAATATGTGAAGGGATGGGTTTCCAACGTAACCGCAACGTCAAGGGATTGTATGCAAGATTCCTCCTTTATGATGGAACAAGCACTATACGTGTCTTCCTTCACAATGACACCGCTACACACAAAGCCATTAGTACGGGTGTCCTTCGCGATGGTTGTGTTGTAGTATTGTACCATGTAGTCGTGTTAATCAACAAGGATCCTCCTCCGAGTGTGCGTACTCACCGTTTGTCCGCCAGATTCTCGAATGTGTTAGATATTTTGGTTAGATGACCAAAATATCGTAGGAATTGTATTACTTTTGTTGTAATATCGTAGTATTTGAACCATTAACTTTTGTGGATTTGGACGAGTTATGTTGTAATATTGTAGTATTTGAACCCTTATGTCTAAATCTTGTTTCATGCACTTAAAGATTTCCTAGCATTTTTCAAGTTATAAAGTCATTTTTCAACTTTAACCAATTTTGAAATTTTCAATGTTAACTTCTTTCCAATGGTTTTTTTTTTGCCAAAACCAAGTTAGTTAGGTAATTTGGAGTGTAATAGAAGTGAAATAGATGGAAAATGACGACCATAATTTCCAAAAAATGCCTGGACTGTCTGCGGTTCTTTTCCGCGGAACGGAGTAAAGCACTCCGCGAAAATTTTCTGCGGAGCAGTATAGTTTTTTTTTTTGACATATCCTATCTCTTTTATGCACTTCCCACATGTACCAATCCAGTCAAAATACTATATAACAACTTCAGAAACTGTACGAGCCATAAAATGAAGAAAAAAGAAATTCCGAAAAATTACAAAACCTCCAAAATATTGGCCAAAATGGACAAAAAATTCCAAAACACCCAAAAAATAACAACATCTAAATCCAATGAAATTCAAACCAAAGGGAATGGGGACAATCACAACCAATAAAATGTATAGGGGAGGGGGAGAAGTACCATGCAACTAATAAAAATCACAAAGGAAAGGGGAAGGGCCTTTCATTTCCCCTTTGCCTTCTTCTTTCCCTGCCCTTTACCCTTTGCCTCAGTAGGCACCTCATTCTCCTTAGTAGCCTCATCCTCGATAACAATAGCTTCCCCCTTCTTCTTCTTCTTCTTCGGCGCAGTGGTCCTGGCCCAATACTCAGCAACGGGAAAGGTAGCCCGTTTAGGATCCGGAATAAGAAGCCCAATATCAAACCTCTCAGAAGACCATATCATCAACATGAACAAACAACTGCTGACACTGTTGGCTCCTTTCTTCGATGCATGCTCAAGGCCCCTATATAAGTATGCTAATACTGCAGAACCCCAAGAAAATGTTTGAATACTATCCAAGTAGTAAAGAGGGGCAATGTACCTGGGATGCACCACATTCCTAACAAGGCTGACCCCACAACCAACATCAGGTACGCCTTCGTGTGAAGAACAATCTTATCCGGGTCAGTACCGGGATCTGCCCCGTACCTACTAAACAGCCAAGTATACTTTATACCTCCTCTCATATCCATTGCCTCACCAATCTCCTTCTCTGAAAGCTCCTCAAACCAATTTCTACTAAAATATGATTTAGGATTCTTGATTGCACGTCCAACCAACGGCTGACCAATAATAGGCAATCCCAAAATGTAATGGACATCCTGCAATGCCACTATCATCTCACCTTGCCTCATGAAAAAAGTATTTGTCTTCGGGCGTCAACGCTCCACCAAGGCTGTGATAAGTGCAATATCATTCTGAATCACCACATTTGTATTTGCAAACAACCCAAACTCAATCATGTTCAATATCTCCTTCTGAGCATTGTTTAACACCCATGACCGCATCAATTTATTACCACAAAAACACTGCAACCAGCCCAAACATCCTCACTCACATGATAGGCATTGCCGAATATAACCGTCTGACTAATAGGGCCTGATAATACGTCCTTAAGCCTGAAACATTCACAATTTAAAATACATTAGCCATACACAATTCAACTTACGAACAAATGCTTATTTGAATTAATAAAACTACATGTTCATTTCAATCAATCAAACTCGTATAATGAAGTCATAACTAAACTGCAAGGGAATCATCAACAACAAGGAATGGACAGCCTGTTACAACACAAATACGACTCATCAACTCGAAACAAAACAAAACAAAACACTGCCAGGAATTTAATGAAGCACTACAACAATATACACTTCAACAGTATATGCAGAAAATCAATAGTATACGAATTCATACACTACAACAGTATGTGCATTTTAATAGTTTGGTTCTTGTTCAGACCTTTAATCAAGCACTTAACGTGCAATAACATTTCAATAAAAAAACAACAAACTAAAATCTGTGTGTATCAAATCATCCAACAAAACAGTGATTTAAATTTCGAATTCAACAAAACTAGTTAATTAACAACCTCAATGTTCAAATTCGAATTTAACAAAACCAATTAATTACAACGAATAACAACAACAATCAAACCACCACTGTATCACATCGAATCAAAGGAATAACAGCACCCAAGTACTTCGAATTCAACAAACACTAACCCTAAATCCCAATTACTGACGAACCCTAATCCTAAAATCAAATTAATTCGAAAAAAACAATGGAAATATAAACATACCTCTCTTCGTAGCCGTGTCGACCCTCCATCGCCTGTAATCGCCCTAAAATCGCCCGTAATCGCCCTCGAATCGCCTAGTTTTGAATTAAGGTTATGAAATTTGAATTCGGGTCTGAGACGGGTTAAACTGCTAATTTAGGGATTCAATTGCTCCGCGTAAAAGAACCGTAGAGGGAATTTAAGGCTTTAAGTGCTCCGCGGAAAAAATGCGCGGAGGGATAAGGCTCCGCGGAAAAATTACGCGGAGCGACTGAAGATTTTTTTTAATGCTGACCGTCGTAGTGTTGATTCAACAATCCAGAAACAGATTGTTAAATAAATCGTTCCTGACAATACCAGGACCCTTACTGATATGGACCCCTACTCATATGGTGGATGAGGTTGTTGTTTTCGACTTAACTAATTTTTCTAACCAACATTTGTTTTCCTTTATTGAAAAATAGTATAACCGTTACTTTCAAAAACTCGATAATTTCTTTTCACCGCTATATCAACAGTTCTAAATTGTTTATGAAGAGACACGATTTTGAGCTATTGTGTCTGAATACAAAATCTTGCTGTGTTATTAAGTTTGATACGTACAAAATGCAAGATTCAATAATTTAAGTATTGTAGCTATAGTAATTAGAAGCTATGAAGTTCAAAATTTTGTGTGTTCAAAGGAGGCTGGCTCAAGCAGCTAAAGACAGAAGTTGTTTAGTTAGTACTTGAATCATCAAAAAATTTATTTTGCCAAGTGAATTGGCATAATATTTGATAAATGATTAGAGACGGAACCTAGCTAAATATATGGATGGGTTAACTGTCTTCGTTTTACTAACGTATGCATTCCATTCCTGTGCATCGCCATTTAACATACTGCATTTCTTTCGTAGCATACTGGGATAAACAGAACTTCCTGACAACCTAGCAAGCTGCTTTACACTGTTTCTGTAACTGGTTAGATACATAACTGAGAATTCTTTGGTATGATATCTTTGTAATGACCAAAATTTCTGAGAAAATTAACTTGGAAAATATTAAAGCTAGCTTACAAATTACGAGAATATAAATTAACCTTGCAAACGTTGTAGGAGAACTTGTAATCAAACATCAGACTTTATATAGTTGCGCATGTTTTTATGCATGTATACATATCATAAGAAACACTGCAACTATACACATGACAAGAAAAATCAAAAGCGAACCAAACACATCAAGTGTATAGCTCCCCAAATCACGAGGATTGAGTTACATGCTTACTTATCGAACATCATAACTTTATAATAAGTTGCACACGTCTTTATTCATGGCTAAAATTAGACCTCAGATTTTAAAAGCCAGGCCGGAACCCTCTAACTTCTGTTCCATTATTGTAGAAAGTTGCTCAACCATCAATGGAGTAAAATGGTTCATCCAGTCACCCACTTTCGCAGTCCTAAACAAGTGCTTGTTTTCAAAATTTGCAATACATTTTCCATTTTTGTTCACATCCAATTCTTTCAAATTCTCGAAGCTACACAGCTTAGCTACGTCTTCAATCACCCCTTCCCTCTCCTCCTCTGCACTAAAAGGACAGCCCAAGAACTCAGCCAACCTCTTCAAGTGAAATTCTATATTGTCTTTCAACTCTTCATACTTTAAAAACAACACCTTCTCAGGATTTTTCATGCTCTCCTTATAGTACCCCAACATGTGCTCCCAATACGGCCCATACCCAACTACACCGTTGCAATACATATCAAAAGCCTCTTCGAACGAAAATGGGCCAAGTTCGTCGGGCCTAATTTTGGACATGAAATGCCATATAGATAGAAAAGTATCAAAAGGGTTGCGAGAAATGTACACAACCCTACTAGTATTCGACTCCATTTTAATGGAATCGGGTAGTGCATGAAATGGCACATGAGTCGCCATAAGGCGAGGACGAGAAGGACCAGGAATGTTATTGTTAGCATAAAGATTGTACTCAAGAAATGGTACAAGATCATGAGGATTAGAAGTAAGCAAAGGATGTTCCTTCTGAAGGGTAAATAAGTGACGGTTTACGATCGAGAAAGTGAGAGCTTTTAGCCAGGTTGTGCCTGTTTTCGGAATGCTAGCAACAATTATATCCTTGGCTTGTGCTTGGAAATGTTGTTGGAAAGATAAAATGGCATGAATTTCCTTGGCCTGGCACCAAAAACCTTGGAACAAATAGAGATTTCGAGTTCTCCAGCCTTTGTTCCTAGGGAGAGTAAGTAAGAATTCTTTTGATTCTTGACTTAGCTCTTGGTGATCATCTTCTTCAATCAGTTGTGTAAAGGCCATTGGAGCTTTGGTTGGTTTTTTCTAGTAAAACAAGTTTTAAAATGCGCAAATGGCAGAGGCCATGTGACTTCTTTATACAGAAAACATGAGGCACTCCTTTCAAATATAAAAACATTTTTTAGTTGATACTAGCTTATAACTATTAGTATTAATAAATTATTAAAAAATATTATTTAAAAATATATTTATCGAGAATTGAATGATTTAATATATATAATAAATAAATAAATAAATATTTAATTATGTAGTTATAGACAATCGAACTGTGTATAAAGCTAAAGAAATTAAAGTAAATAAATAAATTTTGTATGATTACGTAAAGAATCTAACGTTCGATGAAACTATTGAATTTAAACTGAATAAATAAATCTTGTAGAATTACGTAGTTATAAGGAATCGAATATGAAGCTAAAGAATTTAAAGTAAAATAAATTTTGTATAGTTATGTAGTTGTGACCGGTGATAACCAAATTTGTACTTGGTAATACCGCGCTTCATTTTCATATTGTTTTGCTTATTAATAAACAGTATAGATTCTTTTCAGCAACTGTGTCACCCTATCTTCTTTAACACAAATATATTTTCTTTTAGCATTAGAATAATACCTTGACAATTGACATATTAAACAAGAGATATGGTTTCTTTTCGTATAAGAATAATATCTTCATTTATATTAACATATTAAACAAAGAGAAAAATGCTCTAAGCACATAATCAACAACTTGCTTAAGTTAGTACATTTTAATAGTATAACTGTAGTTATATGATCACATTTTATACATTTTTGGTCCCATTTATTTTGTGCACTATAAAATAAAAAACATTTTTTATGAAACAATATAGTATTATTTTAAATAAAAAATATTAATTGAATGTGGGCAAAAATTTTGACAAAAACAAAATAGGAAATAGTTGACAAAATAAGTGGGACGTAATTATAAAAATATTTATCTTTTTCAAATTAAACTATTTTTATAATATAAGTCCTAATAGCATTAATGTCACAAATAAATAGCCATGTGTTCCCTTTTACTACTTTTGAAAATTTTAGGTTTAATTTTCATAACTTTTAAGAAAAGTCAGTAAAAAAATAATATATATAATATAAATTAGGTATTGTTAAATAATAAAAAAAAAAGCAATAGGACATTGAAAATCATCTTAAAGTTACTCCCTCTGTCCCCCTGAGTTCTTTAAATTGGGGACCGGGCTCGGCACGCGGGCTTCTATAAAATATATTTCCATAAATTATTTTAAATATTTTTTTCTTCTGAATAAAAGTATAATGTTTAAATTTTTATTTAGAAAAAGAAAATTTTGAAAATAAGTTGTAGAATTATAAGTAAAAACACTCTAAAAAAATGAGAGGGACATAGGAAGTACTATATATAAATAACAATTGCTTATTTTACTTGCTAGTACCGAAAATATTTCATCATCAGTTTCAACACAAATTTTTTATTTTTTTTTAATAATTAGTCTTATATGCCTTACAAATGAATATTTATTCTAACAAATACTAAAATGACAAGAGATACACTTAAACACTTGAGTTATTTCACGACGATTTTTATTATCAAGGGTAAAGTACAATTTCAACAGCACTAAAACATGGATAAATTGCAATTTCAATTAATTTAATTAGTTTACAAGTCCTAGTTAGCTCTATTAATATATAGATAAATAGGTAGATATGTTCTAAGAAGTAAAATTTAATTTATGCTATTTACGTAACAAGCGGCAGCTAATAAATTCATCGGATGTCCACGTTAAGCACATGCATAATAATAAAAATAATACAACTGCCATTCTGGTAGATAGGGGTCATTTGTCACAAATTTAATGTTCGATGCCTGTATGACTGGGTATATTATTTATTATTTTTTTGCTAATCGTGACTGGGTATATTGTGTGCCATTTCTGAAGAATCTTGTACTAGGAGGCAGGCCTAAGTTTGGAAATGAAATGCCATGTGGATATAAAAGTATCAAAAGAGTTGCGACAAATGTACACAACCCTACTAGTACTCGTCTCCGTTTTAATGGATTCCGGTATTGTTAGAAAATTGATAGTTTAAGGATATAATTAAGTATATTCTTGATGTTAATTCAAATTTCTAATGATTGGAAGTTGTTCCTTGCTATGGGAACTTAAACTTTCATGTATGAGTTTAATAATTTTCTTGTTTAAATCCATAAGAGAAATTGAGATGAAGGTAGTAGCTTGAAAAAGCTTGTTATAAAGATGTTTCATTTATTCCACATAGAAAAGAATAAGGGGACTTGGTGGCTTTATATAGCATTACACACATGAGTAGTATACAACTACTAAGGTGTGTGATGGTGCATGGTGTTGGTGTGTGCTTCACGCACACACGCGCGCCGCCGCCCGCCTCGCCACGCACCGCACCGGACCGGACCGGGTCGGGTCGAAGGGCGATTTGGGCGAATGTCTCGGCGTCTCGCGTACGCGAGGCGACCTGAGCGAGAGTTTTTATTTATGTGATTTAATATTTTATTAGAATTATTTATCAAATTGGGCTGGGTTATCAGTTGTCAAATTGGGTTGGGCTCTGATGGAGTTGGTTTATCAGTATTTAACTAGTAAACTCTGATGGAGTTGGTTTATTAGTATTTAACTAGTAAACTCTGATGGAGTTGGTTTGTCAGTAAACTCTGATGGAACTCTGATGGACAACAGAAACTAAACTCTGATGGGCAACAGAAACTGATATGAACCTGGACATGATTTGATGGATATGTTTAAAATAAATATTAAAACTGATATGTGGATAAACATGAAAAATATGTAACAGCTACAGGTTATTAAATTCAATCAAAACGTTTTATTCTTTAATGGTCAGTTTTGATTTTTTTTTAATATGATCAGCTGTTACGAAAATTAATGTGTGTGCTGCAGTTACGAAATTGAATGCCCCTGTGCTTCAGTTACAGAAAGGAACCACTATAAATAGTGGCCCTTGTAGCTCAGTTGAGGACACACAGAAGTTTTCAAAACACACTTCTCTCAAAAACTCTCTCTGCCCTCCCTCTCCATATAGTATTCTCTGTAGTTTTCTCGTTCTCCGGCGACTGAGGTGCTGGTCGTAGTTGAGCGCTGCTGTTGCTGTGAACACCTTGCTCGGAGCTGTTTTATCCTGGAAGTAGTATCTTGCCGACAACCTGACACAGTAAGTGGGGGTGAATAACTCTTCAAGAACAGTCAGGATTTCTCGAATTCCTGACGACTCAGCTGTTGCTTCGTTATTTCTGTTCGAAGAGATTTATATGGTTCAGCCTGAGGGGTTTGTTGCATCTGGCAACGAAAGGAAAGTATGTAAGTTAATCAAATCTATTTATGGCTTAAGACAAGGTCCCAGGGACTGGCACAAGAAGTTCGATGAAACGATTGTGACATTCAGTTTTGTTAGTAATGATAGCGATAAGTGTGTCTACTCAAAAGTTAAAGGTAGTGAATGTGTCGTATTATGCTTATATGTGGATGACATACTACTGTTTGGAACCAATATTGAGATTATTAACGAGACAAAGGATTTCTTGAAAAGGCACTTTGAGATGAAGGATATGGGTGAAGCTAGCGTGATTCTTGGTATCAAGCTGACTCAGTCAGCTGATGGAATAACCCTATCGCAATCTCATTATATAGAGAAATCTATACTTGAGAAATATGGTTATTCACAATGTAGAATCGCTAGTACACCCTATGATCCTAAAGTTGCCCTTGTCAAGAATAGTTGAGGAGTCCCTGTGTCTCAGTTAAGGTATTCTCAGATTATTGGAAGCTTGCAGTATCTTGCTAACTGTACTAGACCAGATATATCATATTCTGTGTCTAAGCTAGCTAGATATACAAGCTGTCCGAACAGAACTCATTGGGATGCTCTTGATAGAGTGCTTAGATATCTGAAAGGCACAATGTACCTTGGATTACACTATAGGAGATTTCCTGGTGTACTTGAAGGGTACAGTGATGCAAGTTGGATAGCTAAGAAGTCTGGTTCCAATGGAGTGACTGGATACGTGTTCACCCTAGGGGGTGGAGCAATATCCTGGAAGTCGACAAAACAGACTATAGTAACTCGGTCTACTTTTGAGGCTGAGTTTTGTGCACTTGATGCCACTGGGACGGAGGCTGAATGGTTACACGGACTGATGTCCGTGATACCTGTAGTAAGCAGATCGCTTCCTGCTATTGCTATTCATTGTGATAGTCGAACAACTATCGACAAGATTAGCAGTAAAAAGTACAATGCTAAAACAAAGAGACACGTCCAAGTTAGACTTAAGTCTATAAGGGGATTAGTGTCTGATAGGATTATAGCTGTAGAGTTCATTGGAACTCAGGAAAATATAGCTGATCCTTTGACTAAAGGACTGGAACCTGCAGTGGTCCTTAAGTCGAGGTTGGGGATGGGACTAACAACCCATCACGACTCATCAACAGTGGGAACCCAATACACATGAGAGGAGATCCCTCGAAGTGTATTCAATGTGGTAATAACAAGCTGTAAGGATGAGTTGGGAGTACCTTGATACATAGATGATACTTAGTATCTGAGTCTATCCCCTGTAAACCTATAAGGTACTGAAACTGCTGAATAGTAAGAGCTTAAGAACTCTGAATGGGGTCAAGTCATTTGACGAGATGGTTGCAGTACATCTCCGGAGATGCCCAGCTAAGCGAATGTGATTGTGAGGTCGCAATTAGAGGAAAGGGTTATTCCTTGAAGCTTTCGACGAACAGGATCGAGACAAGACCATTAATGTCTCAAAGCCGTAGATTGGCACCATAGCCTTTGACTTGACGTCGTCTATGGAAAATGGTTACACTTAACGGATTAAGATTCAAGGTGAAATAATTCCATCTGAATCCGGTAGCCATCGAAGTAGGGGACTTAGGAGGGTTCAAACCCGGAAGGGTACCGACTCTGAAAAACCAAGTCATGTTAAGAACCTGTCTACAATTCTATATGGATTTGTGGGGGATTGTTAGAAAATTGATAGTTTAAGGATATAATTAAGTATATTCTTGATGTTAATTCAAATTTCTAATGATTGGAAGTTGTTCCTTGCTATGGGAACTTAAACTTTCATGTATGGGTTTAATAATTTTCTTGTTTAAATCCATAAGAGAAATTGAGATGAAGGTAGTAGCTTGAAAAAGCTTGTTATAAAGATGTTTCATTTATCCCACATAGAAAAGAATAAGGGGACTTGGTGGCTTTATATAGCATTACACACATGAGTAGTATACAACTACTAAGGTGTGTGATGGTGCATGGTGTTGGTGTGTGATTCACACGCACACACACACGCGCGCCGCCGCCCGCCTCGCCACGCCACGCCACGCACCGCACCGCACCGCACCGCACCGCACCGGGTCGGGTCGAAGGGCGATTTGGGCGAATGTCTCGGCGTCTCGCGTACGCGAGGCGACCTGGGCGAGAGTTTTTATTTATGTGATTTAATATTTTATTAGAATTATTTATCAAATTGGGTTGGGTTATGGAGCTCTGATGGACAACAGAAACTTAAATTCAATCAAAACGTTTTATTCTTTAATGGTCAGTTTTGATCAGGAACATTGTTGTTAGCATAAAGATTGTACTCAAGAAATGGTACAAGATCATGAGGATTAGAGGTGAGCAAAGGATGTTTCTTTTGAAGGCTAAATGAGTGACGGTTTACGATTGAGAAAGTGAGAGCTTTTAGCCAGGTTGTGCCTGTTTTCGGAATGCTAGCAACAATGATATCATTGGCTTTGTGCCTGCAAATGTTGTTGGAAAGATAAAATGGCATGAATTTCCTTGGCCTGCATGGCACCAAAAACCTTGGAACAAATAAAGATGTTCAGTTCTCCAACCTTTGTCCCTAGGAAGAGTACTTAAGAATTCTTTTGATTCTTGACTTAGCTCATGATGATCATCTTCTTCAATCAGCTGTGTAAACGCCATTTTGGAGCTTTGGTTGGTTTTAATTTCTTGTGAAAAAAATGTGCAATGCGACTTCTTTATATTGCAAACACGAGTTCGCTTCTTTTAAATATAAATATATAATTACAGTGAACCTCTGTAGTAATATTCTTAAAATGGAAAAAAATATTTTAGTTTAAATAGAAATAATTTCAAAATTGATTATATAGTGTCTGGGATTGTAATTTTTATATTATTATAAAGAGGTTATTGTATTCTTATAAAGTGGTTCTACTATATATAAAGATTGAGTTTGTAATTTTGTATTTCTCAATTTTTCTCCAAATATAATATTGTATATTTTTAATAAATTGGACTTTACACCCCTTATATTTTATATATGAGGTCAAATTATAATCCTTCACTTTTTTTTTGTAATTTTGTATCTCTCAATTTTAAAAAAATGTTAATTTTAATAGAAAAATAGAAAATTGTGACATACAACTTTTACAAAATTATGTACATTAATTTTAAGTTCTAAATCAGAATAAATTTATAATTTGAAACAAATCCTATATATATCACTATTTACACATGTCACTAATTTTTTATCGTACAATTTATAAATTAGAATTTAATATTACCTGTTGACCATTAATTAAAAAAAATTACAAGTTTAAAATTATAATTTCATTTTGTTAACTTTTTGAGTTGTGTACTAAATGATATGTAAATAATTCATTGAATAATTTTATTACATTTTTATCTTTAAATTTTATGAATTTAAGTTTTTATAATTTGATGATAAATATGTATGTCCGTGTTTTGAATTGTATTTTAAAGCTGGAGGATACAAAATATAAGTTATAAATATAATTATTTGTAAATACATTTGAGTGAAAGACGGGGGATGCACGTAAAGTACTCAATATAAAAACATCTGGTAGTTAAGATTTTGTCAGCAATTGGATCATCGTATCTTCGTGATAACATAGATATGTTTTTCTTTTGCTTAGGAATGACATACAGACGATAAGTAACCTCAAAAGTCAAAATCATTTCGCATTCACGAGATAATAAAATCACAACAAGCAAATCAGTTAAAAGTGACTACACCATTCCGGTTGCATCTATATCAAAAATGACTGTTTTTTGTTTTTTGTCGCTTTTAACATAAAAATGACTGGAACTCTCCGATCACTTATAAGGCCGTCGAAAATAGATTTGCAGTCGAAAATTGAAACGATAAACGACCAAATACAGTCGCATTTAAGAAGTCCAAATATGACCAAAAACAGTCACATTTTAATTGACTAAATACGGTCACAAAATAATTTGACCACTCCCGGTCGCAAAGAAGCTTGACCGAATTCAATCACTCTGATTTTAGCATATTCGACCATCTTTTGTCACACTAAGGTACTACATATGACTATTTCCGGTCACAAGGGATGCTTTGTTGCGACCAAAAATGGTGAAATATCACTTTCTAAAATGGTAATTAAATACTACCAAAACCAATCACATTTCTTTTAGTAGATATCATGTACAGTTTCACTGATATAATTCCACATTTCTAGCTTTATTAGAGTAGCACCACAATGCCACAAGTCTAGAACAAAATAAATATGACAAAAGTAATATAATATAATACCAAACAATTCTCTTTTAGATACCATAAACAGTACTACAAAATCCACAATAGATACCAGTATATTCTCCAGAAAACACCATTAAGACTACCATAAAATCGAGATAAAGATTCTACAAAAGTGACAAACTATTTGTTCCACAAAAGTGACAGAATTTTTGTTCCAAAGTAGCCTAGACGGAGTATGATTAGAACATTATTGAAGCTACCTTCTGCATCACTGTTCCTTCCATTCTCATTTCCTTCATCATTGGCACAATTACTTCCACACTCCCATTTCCTCCATCATTGGCCTGGTCATTAACCTCGTCATCAGCATGTGTATCCTGGATATGAACTAAAAGATCATTTTATTAGCATAAAGTAAGTTAGAAAAAAACAAAAATTATTGACTTGATGCCTTCATGCTGAAAATAAAGAAAATATATCTGGGATACTAGCTTTAAAGAAAGTATGAGTAACCTCCACGATGATTGACTTGATGCCTTCATGTTGAACTTTAATAACCACTTCTCATCCATCAGTTAGAGTTGCTATCAGAGTTGCTATCTGGAAGTAGAAAATACAACATAGAAGAAACATCATGCTAATCAAACTCCACATTATCACATCACAAGCAATTTTTTTTTTGTCATAACATCACAAGCAATTAAGCATATGAGAACTTGAAAAAACACTCACAATTGACTATTACTATTATTAATTATACTATGTGGTTCAAGGATCTTACTGATGCGGATGTCAGAGGATCTTGAACAAAATTACGGAACATATCCCTCATTGAACCTTCAGAACTCGTTACAGAGAAGCAAAATTATAATAAAAAATTTAAGAGCAGGTATTATTACTTAAACAAGTAGTATTAAAGTTCAGTTGCTCATTATGATATCAAAAAACAGAGACTGATTAGGGGGAGCATGAAAACAGAGCCCAGAGTTTGTTTTTTTTTGTTGAAGAATTGATTAAGTTGTTATCTATGCACCTTGTTATGAAGTTAAATACCAATTCATGACAAGCTATGTAATCTACATCTGCTCCATTAAACTGCCTTGGTAACTAGACATAAAGTCCAAATTTCTGAAACATTCAAACAAACTTCTACATCTACTGAAGAAACATTGACACGTTCAAATTTCTACTAATTCAAGCAAAAAATTTCATAGAGTTGCATATTTCTAAAATTGAGCAAATTAAATTTAAAAGTTGTGAACTTTAGAGCTTACTGCTTCTTTTGCTTGTAGTTATTCTGCCCAGCCATTCATGACATAAGGATCATTGACAGATGCACATATCACAGAATCAACTCATTTGGCCTTGAACTTGTCAATGTTGTTGTTATAACTTGGAACATGCTGGGTCGAGCAGACACTGATGTAGGCACCCTAGATAATAAAAATATATACATGTGTGAGAGTGATTTCATAATGATAAAACTATACATGAAATATAAAATATAAGATTGTAGTCTGAAAATAAAATCTTAGAATAGAACTTTACTAATTTATAACAAACCGCATGCCAAAGATCATAGAAGTAAGACTATTTAATGAAAAAGCCATTGGTCCATAAAATAGATTATTTTTATCCAGGCACAATACTATTTTTTACATGTGATTTTCAGAACTCGCAAACAGAGATTGATTACAGAGAAACAAAATTATAATAAAAAACTTAAGAGCATGTATTGAAAGGCATATGTCTAGTCCTATTTGTAAACACCGAGGATTCTACTCAACTTTAATTAAGATGTAATAAGTAAATAATAAAAATCATATGTCACAGGAATCTCAGAAGGTTATATCTGTCAAAGAATGAAGATTAAAGTCATCTACAGACTTGAAGTGATTCTACATTGAAAGAAGCTCAATTTATTGATCAAGCCTCAATGAAGTATTCAAGCTCAGTGGATTTATTAAAGTGACGGAGATTTCAAGTGGTGACAGAAAAAGATACTGGTTACAGAGTTCTTGAATGAGAAGGAGGTGAATCACTGTTTAAAGTCAAATTGATAAAGAACAGACATTGTCGTTAGTCACTCATGAACCAGACAGTGCATCGAGTGTCAACGTACTATTGTGTTTGTTATTTATCTAAGTTTTAAGTGATTCTGGAATTAATTGAGAAGGTAACTAATTCTATTTATTCTCTTATAAATAATTAATATTATTAAGTATATTATTTATTAAATTAATTCTGCAAAGAATTAATTTAATACATAATTTATTTAGTTAATTATTTAAATTAGAATAAAAATGAACTAGGAAGACTTAGATTTAAACTAGGAAGACTCTGTTTTTTAAACTAGGAAGACTCACTAGTGAGTCTTCCCGATTGTCTTCCTAGAGCAAATCTAAGTTTTCCCGAGAGTCTTCCTAAGCCATTCCTAGTCTTCCCGAGAGTCTTCCAAGGCCAAAATGATAGTTTTTCTGCTTGTCTTCCTAGTACAAATTCAGAACTGTCAAGTGGATTTGCACGTGGGTTGATTAAAGAAAAGCAAAGGTATTAATGCAAGGCAGGAGACTTTACAATCATATCATCACAACACAGAAGAAAGAACACAGAGCATTCAATATCAAAACTCATTCGACTGTCTTCATTTCTTTCAAACAGCAAAGCCATTAATTCTGCCAGTGAATTAATTCTTGATTTGTTCTTAACATTAAATCCATAAGAATCATTTCACTTGTACTGCTTTAGCTTTCTAGCGGATCATAATCCCTAGATTTTATATCGAACTACTTTTTAGTATTCGATCCTTTTTATTACAAAAATAGATAAATTCATGTCGAATTTATTCTAGATTTGTTTTATTAAGTTCTTTGTAATCAGTGATCAAAATTGTAACACCCCTCAAGTTTAATAGAGTTTCTATTTAACTTGAATATTGTTTCAGTTTTTATTCCGCATTAATTTGTTCTAAATTGTTTAATCTTAAACGAACAAATTTCGATAAAAAGGTATAGTTTGTATTCAACCCCCCTTCTACAAACTTATCAGGGCCTAACAATTGGCATCAGAGCCTTTTGATTGATATACAAATCAAAGATCCAATTGTTTTGAGATTTTTCTTTTAAACTCTGATTTTTTATCTTATTCCTAAAAATCTCAAAAGATGTCTACTACACAGAAAGTTGGTACTGTCAAAATCCCAATGTTCAGCAAGGAGCATTATCCAATGTGGAAGAAGAAAATGCTTCTATTTCTTAAGGTTGCAAATCCTAAATACATTGATGTGCTGAAGAATGGTCCCAAAGTCCCTATGATTATTGAGGGAGAACTCATTGAGAATAATGTTGTGACTAGGGCTGCCAGAATGTACCCTAAAGATGCCAAGGATTACACTCCTGATGAGAAAGAGGATGTTACCTTGGATTCCTGTCTTCAGTTGATCCTTATTGATTGTCTTGATCCAATCATGCATAATCATGTTCTCAACTGTGATACTGCTAAACACATTTGGGCAACTATAGAGATAATCAATGAGGGGACAGAGGAAGTTAGGGAGAATATGCTGGAAATTCTCACCTCACAATATGAGCATTTCAGATCAAACCCTGGTGAAGGTATCTCTCAGGTTTTTGAGAGATATAACAAATTAATCAATGATCTGAATCTCAATGGGAAGCACTACACCAACAAGGAGATTAACAAGAAGTTCCTTCTTACACTTCCACCTCATTTGGAGCACAAAATTTCTGCCATTAGAGAAGCAAGAGATATGAATGAGATTGCTTTGGAGAGATTGTATGGTGTTCTGAAGACCTATGAGCTGGAGCAGATTCAACAAAGGGAGCTGTATGGAACTGGCAAGATTGTTAGTACTTCTACTGCACTGGCTGCTGAAGTCCCACAGAAACTGGAAGTGAAGGTTGTTCAACCTTCCAGTTCTAACATGAATGTTATTGATGCTGAATATGGATTAACATCCATTGATCAATCTGGTGGTGACTTCTATTCTTTAGAAGAACTTGATCAGCTGGAGGATGGTGATTTGGCTTTGATAGTCAGGAAGTTTGGGAAGTTCATATTCAAGAGGAATCCTAATCTTAAGTTCAGACCCAGATTTCAGAGAGGTGGATCTTCCTCTTCAAGTGGCTCAAGGGGTGGCTACAAAACTGGAACTGTGGAAAGGAGCACAATCAGATGCTACAATTGCAATGAGTTGGGTCACTTTGCTACTGAGTGCAGAAAGCCAAAGCAAGTGACTAGAAACACATTTGATTCTAGCAAGAAGAACAAGATTGGGAAAGCTTATGTTGCTGAAGGAAAGAGTTGGGATGACACTGACAGTGATGAAGAAGCAGGTGAGATTGGGAACCTTGCTTTAGTGGCTAAAGAGGCAAGCACTTCATCTGCACACATGTCAGAGGTAATGTTTACTGATACTGAAATGATTCGTCATCTTGGTGGCACCTTAGAATGTGCTCGCACTGAAAATGATAGAATAATTCTTTTAAACACTAATCTTGAAAATGAGATAAAAGAATTAAAACTAGTGCATGTTAATCAGGATGAACTTGTTGAGAAAATAGCTTTTCTTGAGAATAGGGTTAAATGTTATATTCAACTGGAAACCATTCTTAAGAAAGAGATTAGTGAGCTGAAGACTAAAGCTAATGCCTATTTTAGCTCTTGTAAGACGGCTACAGAGATTCTCAATAAACAAGCTATTGGTAATCATGTCAGTATAGGTTATGGTTATAATGAGGCCATTGGATTGCTTGGAATAAATTCCCCTTGTAGAGTCAGATCTGAAGGAAGGGGTGTTCCATATGTGCTTAAGGGTATTGAAACACCCTTCTGTAAGGAGTCCGAAGTAGAACCTCTGAATGAAGACTCTATCATCATTGCAGAGGAGATTCGTGAAGAAGATATTGCTTTGGAATTTGAACAATCCAAAAAGTGTATATCTGATATTCCAGTCAAAGTTGCTACAACTAAAAAGACTAAATCAGATATCCATAAGTTGGATCAAAACAACTGTAGAACTAACATGCCTGCTGTTAATTCTTCTCATAAAGCATGTGGTGTGAGTAATTGCATGTCTTGTGCTTTTAATATTATGTATGCTTTCTTTAATAAAAAGCATGTATCTAGTGATAAGACTGCTCCACGTCAACATGTTAATAATAAGAAGCATGTTAAAGCAAAGACTACTAGTCCTCCTCAGACTAGAGTGGATTCATTTATCCCTAAGCCTACTCAGAAATGTGTTAAGGCTGGCTATAAATGGAAACGCTCTTATGTGAAAGAGGTTGAAGTAGTTTTAGTTAAAAATGTTGTTTTGCCTGACAAAGGCCAATTCTTTAAGTATGCCGGACCCAATCAAGTGTGGGTTCCGAGGAAGGACTAATCAATCTGGTATTGCAGGGAGTTAAACAGGTGAGCCGTGTTATATGGGTTCTTGACAGTGGATGTTCAAGGCATATGACCGGAGATAGAGCCCTGCTATCAGATTTGGTTGAGAAAGCTGGCCCAGTAGTAACCTTTGGAGATAACAGCAAGGGTATTACGAAAGGATATGGCTGTTTGAAGTACGGAAATGTTATCATTGAAGATGTTTCATTTGTGGAAGGTCTGACGTTCAATCTTCTCAGCATCAATCAGTTCTGTGACAGAGGATATTCTGTTTCCTTTGAAAGAGAGAAGTGCCAGATCCTTCACAAGAAGAATGGAAAGCCTGCTCTTCAAGGAGTGAGGAAAGGTGACTTGTTCATAGCTGATCTGAACTCGGGATTCAAAGATGAAGTTAATTGTTTTTATGCTGAAGCTTCATCAGATGATAGTTGGCTATGGCACAAGAAGATGTCTCACCTTAACTTCAAAACTATGAACTCTTTAGTCAAGAGGGAATTAGTTAGAGGTTTGCCTCAGATGGAATTTACACAGGAAGGACTGTGTGAGGCATGCCAGAAAGGAAAGTCAAAGAAAGCTTCTCACAAGGGCACTGATACATCATCAATAACTGAACCTCTTCAGCTACTGCACATGGATTTGTTTGGTCCAGTTAATGTGATGTCCATGTCAAAGAAACAATATGCGCTTGTGATTGTTGATGACTATTCAAAATATACATGGGTTTTATTCCTACATTCCAAGGATGAGACCCCATTCCTGGTGATTGGCCACATAAAGTTGATTGAGCTGGATTCTAGATTCCCTGTTAGAGCCATAAGGTCAGATAATGGTACTGAATTCAAGAATGCCATTCTAAATGACTTTTGTGCTGATAAAGGAATAACAAGACAGTATTCTGCCCCTAGAACTCCTCAACAAAATGGAGTAGTGGAAAGAAAGAATCGTACATTGATTGAAGCAGCTAGGACTATGCTAAGTGAGTCCAAACTTCCAACGTACTTTTGGGCTGAAGCAGCGAATACAGCTTGTTATACTCAGAATCAAACTTTAATCAACAAGGACTTAATGAAGACTCCGTATGAGATCATGAACAACAAGAAACCAACTGTCAAGTACTTTCATGTATTTGGAGCAAAATGCTTTGTGCTTATAGATGACAATGTTAAACGTGGCAAGTTTGATGCAAAGGCACAAGAAGCTATTTTTGTTGGATATTCCAGAAGATCTTACAGGGTCTATGTGATTGGAAGTCACACAGTAAAGGAAAGTGTCAATGTTACTTTTGATGACACTAAGTTCCCCAGTATCCAAAAAGAAGACTCATCTGAAAAGCTGAAGTTTGATAACTTGCCAGACTCAGAATCAGATGATGAAGCCCCACCTGAAGTTATTGCTGGTGATGATAATATCAATGATGATAATGATCATGGTGATGGTGGTGGAAACACTGGTAATAATGGAGATACCGCCAACACTGGAGAAGAATCATCAAGGCAATCAAGCAACAACTCAGGGGGAGCAAATGAAGGATCAACTAGTCACTCACAACATCAAAGTGAATTTCAAGGTGAATCATCAAGATCAAATCTTCCAAGACAGACTGTTTGGAATAGAGCTCATCCTTTTGAGCTGATCATTGGTGATCCAGATGTTGGAGTTAAAACTAGAAGAGCTTCTCAGAATGAATGTCTTTTCTCAGCATTTCTATCTAAAATGGAGCCAAAGAAAACTGAGGAAGCACTGACTGATCCAGATTGGGTGATTGCTATGCAAGATGAACTCAATCAATTTGAACAACAACAAGTCTGGAAGCTGGTACCCAGGCCAAAGAACAAGAAAGTAGTTGGTACAAGATGGGTATACAGAAACAAGCTAGATGAGGATGGCATTGTTACAAGGAACAAGGCAAGACTGGTTGCACAAGGGTATTCACAAGCTGAAGGCATTGACTATGATGAAACCTATGCACCAGTGGCTAGACTTGAGGCCATCAGGATGTTCTTAGCATTTGCTGCTTACTCCAATTTTAAAGTCTATCAAATGGATGTTAAGAGTGCATTCCTGAATGGTGAACTTGATGAAGAAGTGTATGTGGAACAGCCCCCTGGCTTTGAAAATCAGGAGCTGTTGGACTTTGTGTACTTTCTCTTCAAGGCTATCTATGGTCTCAAACAAGCCCCAAGAAAATGGTATGACACTCTCTCTGGTTTTCTTTTAGAAAATGGTTTTGTTAGAGGTATCATAGACAAAACTCTTTTTTCAAAGAAACATAAAGGTGATATGATATTAGTCCAAGTCTATGTGGATGACATCATATTTGGGTCTACTAATGATGATCTCTGTAAGAGATTTGCTAAGCTAATGCAGAGTAAGTTTGAAATGAGTATGATGGGTGAGCTGAAGTTCTTTCTTGGGTTGCAAGTAAGTCAAAGGACAAATGGTATATTTATTTGTCAATCCAAGTATCTTAAAGAACTCCTCAAGAAGTATCACATGGAGGATTCAGCATCAGCTAGGACTCCATCTTCAACAGCCATCAAACTTGGAGCTTCTGACAAATCTATCAAGGTAGATGTTACAAGCTACAGAGGTATGATTGGCTCCTTACTCTATCTTACTGCTAGTAGACCAGATATTATGTATGCTACATGCTTGTGTGCAAGGTTCCAAGCGGACCCTAGAGATGTACATCTCGTTGCTGTGAAAAGAATCTTGAGATATCTTAAGGGTACACCTAATCTAGGTATCTGGTACCCTAAAGATTCTGGTTTTAATCTTGTTGGATATACAGATTCTGATTATGCAGGTAGTGTTGTGGATAGAAAGAGCACCTCTGGGAGTTGTCAATTCCTAGGAGGTAGGTTGATTTCCTGGTATAGCAAGAAACAACAAACAGTTTCCAATTCAACAACAGAAGCTGAATATATTGCTGCTGGAAGCTGTTGTGCTCAGATCTTATGGATACGGAATCAATTAAAGGACTATGGCTTTGCATTAGACAAAATTCCCATATTTTGTAATAATACAAGTGCCATAGCAATCTCCAACAACCCTGTGCAGCACTCGAGAACGAAGCACATTGATATCAGGTATCATTTTATCAGAGAGCATGTCATGAATGGAACTGTGGAGTTACATTTTGTACCCACAGAAGAACAGACTGCAGATATATTCACTAAATCTGTTGACGAATCCACATTTATCAAGTTAGTTGGTAAATTGGGTATGTTAAACAGTCTTAGTGATTAACAATATCTCTGTCATGTTTGTTCTTTAAAAAAAAAAATTCATTTTCTCTTGTCATTTAAATGATATTCACTGTCAATTCATTTAATAGTACATGCTTGTGTATTTAAATAGCTCTAAATATGTTATTTTCTTTAAAAATATTTTTCTCATATTTTTTAAGTAGAGAAATGTATTTTTATTGAAAATATATTTATTTAGAATTATTTAGGTATTTTTCAGATTGTAAATATTGTTGTTTGAATTTTTTTCTGCAAGTTTATATTAATTTTATGCATTTCTATAATATTCTGCATATTTTTCTAGGATTTATGGAATTTTCTGTGAATTTTTCTAGGTTTTTAAGTATTTTTCATGCATTTTTATATTAATTCTGCACTTTTCTGTAGATATTTAATTAAATTCTGAGTTTTTCTGTAAGTCTTCCCAGTTTTACACTAGGAAGACTACCGGGAAAACAAGGAATTTTTCGTTTTGTTTTTTTGTTTTTTCCTTTTATTTTTAAGTCTTTTCTAAGTCTTCCCAGTTTTTGAACTAGGAAGACTATCGGGAAGACTTAGAAATATATTTATTATTTTCTGTTTTTCTTTTATTGCATTTCCAGAAAACTATCTAGTTTGTACTAGGAAGACTACCGGGAAGACTATCCTAAGTCTTCCCGATTGTCTTCCCAATACAAATTTAAAAAAAACGCTTCGTTTATTTCTCTTCAGTTTAACAGTTATTTTTATTAATATATATATATCTATATATATATATATATAATATATATATATATATATATATACACACATACACCGCACACACATTGCCTTAGCAGTTTTTAGTCTTTTCAGTTTTTCAAATTCCCCCCATTCGTATTCAATCATTCTTGTTCAGAAGCTTTGATCTTAAGACCTTTGTTGCTCAAGTATTAACTTAGCAAACCTGTTCTGTTTTTTTTAAATCTAATTCTTTAAGTCGAATTGCTGCTGTTTTTTTTTCTTTCTTATTTCGACTTAAGTGTTCTTAAGTTTGCTAAGGATTTCTTGTCTTTTTCTGATCAAAGTAGTTTCTGAGGTGTTGAATTGTGTGTAGAACTGTGTGTGTGGTTAGAATCATTTGCCCAATTCTGTTTTTGCTTTTCTAGTACTAAGGTCGAATTTTTAGGATTAAAAATTAAAATTTGGTTAATTTTAATAGAATTGTAATTTTTTGGATTTTAAGTAATTTTAATTAATTCTAAAAATCCCTAAAATTTTAATTTTATTTTAAGTTAATTAAAATTTCTTGTTTTTCAAAAATGGATCCTAATTTTGAACTTGTGTTAAATAATTATGTTGGGTATTTTGATCCTTTAAAATGCAAGGTGGAACGTTTTAGACCGTGGATTCAATTTTTAAATAGCAATACATGTGTTAGTTATGCTATTTGTGCCAATGCACTTCTGAAAATTGATCCATTAAGGATGTTGTGTTCAAGTGCTGTTATTGCTGAAGATTCAAAATCTTTTACTTTCATTATTTTAAACCAGCAATATACAGTTACTTTTGATTTATTTTGTGATGTGTTGCATTTTCCAAAGGACAGGTTTGATCCCTTACCCACTGATGATGAGTTATCACAGTTCTTTGTGAATATTCATTATCAGGGTCCCTTTCAAATGGTTAAATTGTCCAAGAGTTTTGTTGTAAGGGAATGGGATCTGTTCTTTGATACTATAGCTAGGGTATTTGGTAACTGCACAAAAACAAACTTTCATTGCATTACCAGTCTTAATCAATACATTGCCTATGCTATAGTATTTGGTCGTAGATTGAACTTTGCTGAGATTCTGTGGAACCTATTGCTCAACAGGCTTGCTCACTCTAGGAGAGATTCTGATAATGGTGTGAAAGTAAGGTGTTGGTACCCTCGCTTTCTAACTCTTATCATTAATCATCTTCTCACTGCTGAGCAGGTAGAACTGTTTCGAGAAGCTAGATTTGAAACCTCTCCAACCACAGACACCAAATTCTACACCAGACTTGATGTCTCATCCAAATTTCTCAATATACCTGTTCTTGTTTCACCATTGATGAGTCAATTCATTAATCTTCCTATCTTTGGTGAACAAGTTCCTCAACCACATCCAGTTCCACTACAGGTAGTTATTCCTAACTCTGGTTCTTCTTCTGGTACTTCAATTGAAACCCAAGTGGTTGTTAGGGCTGACCCAGAGATTGTAGAACCACAGTCTCTGACCCAGGTCATAGAGCCATACAGAGAGTCAAACACTTCTGATACACAACCTGAGCCTACTATTCAAACCAGTTCAAGAAGAGTTAGTGATATACCTGAAATGAGTGTTCCCACAGCTCTGTCTCCACCCTTAAAGAAAAGAAAAACCTATAGGGAGACAACTGTAAGCCCATCTGTATCCTCTCAAAAGGATATCGACATTGATATGGCCACTACACAGTCTCTGGAGACATCCTCTCAACAGGATGGATCTATTGAAATTCGACATAGGGCCATGACATCTTGTACTGAGTCAAGCACACTCCCATTACTCACAATGGGAGAAGATATCCATATAGATGACACTCAGGACACCATGCCAGGAGAGCACTTTACTTTTGATTTTGAAACAGTGCCTACCATAGTTACGGTAGAAGTGCCTTCACAAGCATCAGAGGGAAAATCTGATTCTTCGCCACCAATAATAGAATCATTTTCTCCCCTCCCAGAGGGAACATCTCTGGCTCCCCTAAGGGATTTTTCACTCGCAGTTTATACTGGAGAAAGTGAAAGGCAACTTGATGAGTCTGTCCCTGAAGAAATTCAGTATACAATGTCAAATATTTTGACAGACTCATTCAGGGATCGGGAATTGCGAACTCCCATTGCACCACCACTGACCTCTCTTGAAGGGGCTAGGGTGATTTTTCCTGCAGGTACATCTACTGAGAATCTTGACAGACAGTTAGTGGTGAGAGATATGAATCAAACACCGAGTGAAACACAAGCACGTGAGTTGAGTGAAACACCACTGAGAGCAATTGAGGTGAGTGCACACACTGACACAAACACTGCTTTGTTGAACCAGCTAGCTGATCTACAAAGGAAGTTACAAGAAACCCAGGCTGAGAACAATCTTCTGAAAGCACAAGTGGTTGCACAAACTACCACCTCTGTATCAAATCAGCTGGGTACTGTGAAAGATGACCTGGAAGGATTGAAGAATAATCTACTCCCGAGGCTGAATTCAATCCAGCAATCTCAAGTACTGGTGGCTTCAGACATCTCTGGTCTTACAACGTCAAATGCTCAGATATCGGAGAGTGTCAAGGAGATTGCTTCTATTTCTACTAAGGTGGACTTTATTCTGCAAACATCTGATGAAAACCAGAGGTTTAATGAAGAAAGGATGTCTAAGATTGAAGGAGGAATGGAGCATCTAAATGAAGGGATGAAGCACCTATACAATATGATCAAGAATTCACATCAACCTACTGAAGAGCAAAGAACATTCTTTGAGGGAGATGATGATGGAGATGATGATGCTGATGAAGGAGGAGATGGTAGAGAAAGAGGAGAGATAAGGAGAACATCTGAGGTGAATCCTAGGGCTTCCACAGCTCAAACTGTAGAGGATTCCTCAACTAAGGGGGAGAAGGAGAAAGAAGGAGGAAACAGAGAAGCTGGAGGAGCTTCTGGAAAGGATAAGGGTAAAGGTAAACAATCACTGGAGGATACTGTCTTTGATGATGCCTACTACTACCACGGTGAACAGGATGACTTCCATTATGACACATCTGGTGATCTGGAGAAGACCATACCTGAAGAAGCTTTTGGTGAGGAGGAGGTTGAGGAAGCAGCAAACTTTGAGGATTGGGAGGATGAAGCTGATCTATATACACCTGACCCCTTGTTTCAGAAAGAGTTGAAGAAACAGCAAGCAGAGCTAAGGAGAAAGGAGGATGAGAATGCCAAGGTCTCCGACATCATATCTCAGAAGCTGAAAATTCAAAAGGCTGAACATGAAGACAAACAACGTCTTCATAGTATTCATGTCAAAGAAAGGAGATTGGATGTGAGGATGAAGCAAGGAAGCAAGTGGGATAAAGCAAGGGAGATGTTTGATATCCCTCAGAGAGGCACAAACAATGATGCTACTTTTCTGAAGCTGCTTGAGAAGATCAGAATTGTTAATCCAGACAACTCATTATATATGAAGGCATTGAAGGAAGATATCCTAAGGATTACGTCTGCATTTGATCAAGTGAGGCAAGAACTGTTCATCTATGTCTCAAGTGCGCTTGAAGGGTCATTCACCATTTCTCTTGACCTCCTACAAAGAAGATCTCTATCTGAATTGTGGATTCTGATGAGTAAAGTAAAGAGATCTTCTTGCTTGAATGAGCTTCTATATGACCGGCTTAGAGATTCTGCTATGAAGGCCAGTCCTCAAGTTGTACATTTTCCTTATGAAGTCAAAATCTATAGAGGTACAACTTTACAGACTGTGAGGCTGGATCCTGATTCCATGAAGCTACAGACTGCTATGCAACTGGTGAAGTTGGAGAATCTTCTTAGAACTTCTGGGTTTGCTTCTGTAGAGAAGTCTGAAGTTGCTGATATGATTTCAGACTACTGCACGGAGAAAATTCCAAGATATGCTTAGATGAAGAATAGATTGAAGAAGATCACCAATCAACCAGTAATGCCAAGTGGTGTGGTTTCTGAAAGTGATCGTGTCCTTGACAAAGATCTTCTAGTCACCTTGGCAGAAGCTGAAGAATGTGAAATTAGAGACTAAAGGCATGATGTAGTTAGCTCATTTGTAAATGTTATATGTTTAGAGCTAGGTAAATCAAGATAGGGAAATTTATCATTTGTTCAGGCTAGAGGAACATCTATCTTGTATTTATCTTTATTGTTTGAATCTGGAATTTGTTATATTTAATCCAGAACTTTTTATTATTTGCTTGGCTCTTAAAAGTCTTATATTTTCTTGTTTTAGTTGAGTTATCCTCTAGAGTATTTGGTTGTTATTGTCTAACAAGCAAATAGGGGGAGATTGAAAGGCATATGTCTAGTCCTATTTGTAAACACCGAGGATTCTACTCAACTTTAATTAAGATGTAATAAGTAAATAATAAAAATCATATGTCACAGGAATCTCAGAAGGTTATATCTGTCAAAGAATGAAGATTAAAGTCATCTACAGACTTGAAGTGATTCTACATTGAAAGAAGCTCAATTTATTGATCAAGCCTCAATGAAGTATTCAAGCTCAGTGGATTTATTAAAGTGACGGAGATTTCAAGTGGTGACAGAAAAAGATACTGGTTACAGAGTTCTTGAATGAGAAGGAGGTGAATCACTGTTTAAAGTCAAATTGATAAAGAACAGACATTGTCGTTAGTCACTCATGAACCAGACAGTGCATCGAGTGTCAACGTACTATTGTGTTTGTTATTTATCTAAGTTTTAAGTGATTCTGGAATTAATTGAGAAGGTAACTAATTCTATTTATTCTCTTATAAATAATTAATATTATTAAGTATATTATTTATTAAATTAATTCTGCAAAGAATTAATTTAATACATAATTTATTTAGTTAATTATTTAAATTAGAATAAAAATGAACTAGGAAGACTTAGATTTAAACTAGGAAGACTCTGTTTTTTAAACTAGGAAGACTCACTAGTGAGTCTTCCCGATTGTCTTCCTAGAGCAAATCTAAGTTTTCCCGAGAGTCTTCCTAAGCCATTCCTAGTCTTCCCGAGAGTCTTCCAAGGCCAAAATGATAGTTTTTCTGCTTGTCTTCCTAGTACAAATTCAGAACTGTCAAGTGGATTTGCACGTGGGTTGATTAAAGAAAAGCAAAGGTATTAATGCAAGGCAGGAGACTTTACAATCATATCATCACAACACAGAAGAAAGAACACAGAGCATTCAATATCAAAACTCATTCGACTGTCTTCATTTCTTTCAAACAGCAAAGCCATTAATTCTGCCAGTGAATTAATTCTTGATTTGTTCTTAACATTAAATCCATAAGAATCATTTCACTTGTACTGCTTTAGCTTTCTAGCGGATCATAATCCCTAGATTTTATATCGAACTACTTTTTAGTATTCGATCCTTTTTATTACAAAAATAGATAAATTCATGTCGAATTTATTCTAGATTTGTTTTATTAAGTTCTTTGTAATCAGTGATCAAAATTGTAACACCCCTCAAGTTTAATAGAGTTTCTATTTAACTTGAATATTGTTTCAGTTTTTATTCCGCATTAATTTGTTCTAAATTGTTTAATCTTAAACGAACAAATTTCGATAAAAAGGTATAGTTTGTATTCAACCCCCCTTCTACAAACTTATCAGGACCTAACATGTATTATTACTTGAACAAGTAGTATTAAAAGTTCAGTTATTCATTATCATATCAAAAAACAGAGATTGATTAAGGGGAGCATGAAAACAGAGTCCAAAGTTTTTTTTTTTGAAGAATTGATTAAATTGTTATCTATGCACCTTGTTATGAAATTCAACAATCAAATTAGGCGTTGCAATCCCATAAGAGTGCCAAATCAAGAAAATTCAAATAAAAACAAAATCTACACTTTATCCCACTACGCCATAAGTGGGATTCAGCAACACCTGAAAAAGTGTGGTTATAGCCCAAAAAACTGTTGGTAAAAGGAAAAAAACAGGCTATGGCTACACTTTGACCAAATTTGAGGGTGTTAGAAAAATGGCCGCTACCATAGGGGTCTACGCCAACACTTTTGTAGTTTTTGGTAACACCGGAGAAATGTGTAGGCGTAGACCCCTACGCCAACACTTTTTATTTCTGTGGCTACATATTATTAGTTGTTGCTATAGATCTATGCCAACACAGTTATCTTTGTAGTAACACTACTAATAGTATTGCTATAGACCTATGCCAACACATTTTCAGTACTACTGTAACACCAAATTATGAAACACTTTGATGTTTTTACCAACACCCTTACCACTATGCCTACATTTTTTCTTAAACATTTTTAGATTTTGTGCCAACACTTTGTTATACTTTTGCCAACACATAAAGACTAAATACTTTGGAGTCAATGGTTACACTTTGCATTCTTTTTACCAACACTTTAAATACAGAATGACAACATATGACATTGAAATATAGAACTTTCCATTCAAAATATTACCAAACATTCCAATACATAAACAGGCTATCCAGAAGCCATTTCAATACATAAAAAACCATCCAAAATAACATCAACTCCACAAACCATTCCAATCAATCATCCATCTACTACATAAACAAAACTAACATCCAAAACCTAACTAAAATACCACGAAATAGCTAAACAGCCAATATGGTCATTATTTGCTCTCTCTACCATCTCGACAGCGTCCCGTGCTTCCATCTTCTTCTTCTTCCATTCTAAGAATAACTCAGGAGTCATGGGAGTTGAAGTAATTACTTTAGCACACTGAAATCGAAGAATCAATCTTGTCAGAAATCATCAAATGGGAAAATCGAGAAAAATGATTCTTCCTCAATCTTTAGTTGATGTGATAAATATGGAATATTATAAGAATATTATAGGGATGCAAATAAAATGTAAATGAATATCAAATAATCATTAACAAGTCAAAATAACCTGGTTTTCAATATCTTCTGATATTTTCCAAGTACGCAATGCAAAATCTGTTATAACTCAAGTTTCATCAGTCTGGTGCCTAAGATATTTTATGGGCATATTTCATAATATTTTGAATTGGTATATGCACTGAAGCTGTAAAATACCAATTGACATATACAAATTATTCCACCAACATATTTTATATTTACATATGTTAATGTTTGCTCATGATTCGCAGAAATTGTGATTATTACTGAAACTCCTAATAAATTACATTCAAATATAACTTTTATTGGAAAAAAACCTATACCTTATTGGCATCGGGGACAAGTTCCTGCACAGATTTCATTCTCTATGCAATTCTCTCTCTCTCCGTAACTGATCTCATTTACAACAAAATAAAAAGGCCCAATTTTCATAATCACAACTGGTACTATCTTAATCATAATAAATTTATTTACAAACTTAAAGAAAAATACATAAAAATGAACTGTTATTGAGCTACGATAAAGAAAAAAAGAAGTGTACTTACATTTTCAGCTATAGTATGGGGGTCAGTGGCTTGTCCTTTCCTAGCCCTGACTGTGCACCACATGTACCTCCCGTACCACCAACACTACCATTAGCCTGTATTTGGCTCATGCCTCCCACTAATTAAGAAATAAACATTTACTTTCAAGTTAAACCTGAAAAATTGATGAAGTTAAGTCTAAAATCAAAGGCCTACAAATTACCTCTTGCTCATATTCCCGCCAAAGCTTCACTTATTATGCTAATTGCTAAGTGAGTTTCGATGAGATAGTAGCTTACACTTATCTCTGGTACTAAGTCTCAGAACTCAACTAGCAAAAAAAAAGTCTCACAACTCTATAATGACTAAACGTAATGGTATAGTTCTGATATTAACGATAGAATTTTTATTGTTGATAGGAATATAATTGTTACAACAAATTAGTACAAGTGCAAATCTAATAAAAAAATCCGAGAAACAGCACAAAAAGTTCCAACACATATCAAACAAGTCTTAGGAATAACAAGTGTCCAGAGTGCTAAAAAACAACAAGATACAGAAGTAGTACATGCATGTGTTTTGCCTCAATATATCATTCAGATAACTTGTGGATTTGTTAATAGTGCGTATATTAAACTGTACAATTAAAAGTCTCTTGTAAAAACTTGAAATACCTAGCCTACGCTGCTTCATAGGTAATCTACACTCCACGGAAAACACTATACTTTTTTTTTACAATTTGTACTCTATGTTCTTATTATATTTCCATCATTTGTAAGTGGCTTTGCCATTGACAATATCATAACCAAGAAGAAAGCATTTTTGCAGACATGTTTAATCAACAATGCTACTTTGCTACTATTAGTACCATCAACATAAACCTTACAAAAAATTAATCACAATATGCAATTCAAGAAGCCTAGCGCGTTCTCAAGTTATTAGGAAAATTCAAGAGGACATGGTATTGTCCAGAAGATAAGAGTGTGGTATATGATAAATAGACATTAAAAGAATTTAAGGTGGCACGGATGGGATACTCTCTTTTTTCTTCTTTCTAAATTTCCTGAAGTAGATAATAAAGAATCTTTGGATGTCTTAGTCAGCCTTAGAAGGGACTTATGTTCAACTGTTCTGGAATTCTAGATTCCAAAATACAATACAATATTCAAATTTGTTTATTTAAAATATAGGAAAAACAGTACCTTGTAATTTCCCAGAAAGCTATGCCGGTGCCCAGTAGTCATCATATCTACATCCCTGTCTAAAGTAAGTTTCACAGGGCGATTAAACAGATAAGATGGAACAGCAGCCACATGAGCAAGATAAATAAACAAAAGAAACAAAAAACACAATCACTGATTCAAAAGAAACATGAGCAAGATATGCAAAAAACTCTTTGCATATCTGCTTTTTGTATATATCATCACACGAAACCTACAGATTATATAAATTATAATCATAACCTACAGATTGAACCCAAATCACTGATTCAAAAAATTAATGTATATCAGCTTTGCTAAGTCACACAATCAAATAGGCAGTCTACATTAACAGTTCGTTCATTAACAGAATTCTAAAAATATAAGTTGTATTTTCTCGTCTGATTGATGATAACCTCTCATACAATACAAGAATTAAACCCACATTTATTATATAGAATAATGTCTAGTGCACACTCTGTGTTATCATCCCCTCTTCACCTAAATTTAAACCTTGGTTAAAATTCTGATCGAGCCCTATTGAGTTCATGCTTAAACCATCTCGAATTAAGCGTAAATAATAATAATTCTAGTTCATTATAGTAGCTTCACAAACTTGCCAGTCACAGAACACTAGTTAAATCATCAACACCACTACAGATCAAGAAATTTAAAAGAAAATGACACTGATTTTCATATAGTCAGAGCTTAGAATCATAGGGACAAACAAACAAAATAACATATTAGTCAAGAAACAAGATAAATAAACAAAAGAAACAAAAAACATAATCTTGTCCCAAATATTCCAAACAGAAGAAGCCAAACACTACAATAATTTTCTATCAAAATCACATTCTCAAGATTCATCAAAAACCCAACAAATTATCAACACACAAATCACCTCAAGAATTACTTAAATTCCAGACATGCCCATTTCAATAAACATCACATTTCCAAAAAAAACACCTTAAAAACCACACAAAAAAAAAAGAAGTTTAAACATACATAACTGCTAAATTACTTAAATCCAACACAAGCCCATTTCATCAAACATCAAAAACAAAAAAAAAACCCCAGAATCAGAAACTTACTTTAGATAAGTAACTCAAATTGATTCCATGGGCAATATTTTGACAAGTAAGCAATGTTGCAGCAAGGTGGTCGACATCACCAACCTGAAAAAACAGTCAACTATCAAATGCCCCAATTTGCTCAACTTGTCTCATTTTAGAAAATCCTGCGAAAAATGTTTCACACACCTCAATTATAAGAACACAATATATCAACTCTTGACAAAAACAACGAAAATAGTACACTGCTATAAAATATCAAAATTCCAGTCCAACTGAAATAACATAAACAACACAAACAATTATATATCATATCATCCAATTAAAACAATCATCAAGTTTACACACAATTAAATTGATTTAAATCTTTCAATTATTGAACCGTTCTTACATGAAACAGATGTATATGTTATAAGCATAATGTACTCAATCGAAACAAACAAACAAAGACCTAATTTAACAAAGAAGAAGAAGACATGTCCTAGAACTACCAATTAACAAAGAAGAAGACGACCTGAATAATCCTAATGGCTTGTAGTTCCAATCGAAGCCCTAATTAGATATTGTGAAGAACCTGTATAGACCCTAAATTAGAGAACCTCGATTTTTGTAGTTCAATCGAAGCTCTAATTGTTGAGTAGATATTGTGAAGAAGCCCTAATTGCTGAGTATCGAGAGAGAGAGGGGGAGAGAGAGAGAGAGAGACAGAGATGAGAGAGTTGAGATAGTGATAGAGTTTTGAGAGCGAGAGTGAAAATAATTGAGAGAGTGAGAATAATTGAGTTAGACCCGCCTAATTGAAAATATTTGGACAAAAATCGACCCGCCTTAATTCAGTGAATTTTTGCACGGAAATTGACCCGCTTGGATAAATTAATTAGCCCGCCTATTTTTTTTACATTAATTAGTAACACTTTTTTTAAGAACAATGGCTACACGGACTTTGGTGTTAGCATAGATACTGAATAAGTTCTATGGTAACACTGGTTTATAGTAATGTTAACACTGAGAAAAAATGTAGGCTTAGATCATTTTTAAGGCATATATGGTTACACTTTTGCTTGTAACATTGAAAAAAGCGTTGTTATTGCCCATATATGGTGTAGTGACCCAACACTAGACATACCTCTATATAAACACACACACATAAAACCAATTCAAATCTACAAAATGAGAGAGAGAGAGAGAGAGAGAGAGAGAGAGAGAGAGAGAGAGAGAGAGAGAGAGAAAGAGAGAGAGAGAGAGAGAGAGAGAGAGAGAGAGAGAGAGAGAGAGAGAGGGAGGGAGAGAGCTCAAGTACCTTAAAAATCTCAAATCGAAGCCCTAATTCAGCCCTGAAACAAGTAAGAAAACAAATTAAAGAGAGAAATTGAACTATTAAATTGATGGACTAAATGAACAAGAAACCCCTAATTGAAATACAAGAAATCCCTAATTAAAATACAAGAAACCCAAAAAGTTCAATGAAACCTGAAGTCGATTTGAGAGAAGAAACCCCAATACGTCGATTGAAGAAGCCGAAGTCCTGATTCGTGAAAAAGAAGCTCAAATTGATTGAGATAGAGGAGATAGACAGATACGAGCCTATAATGGAGAGGCTGTGTGTAGCGAGAATGAATGAGAGAGTTGGGGGAGAGATTTGACTGACAGAGAAAGGGGGTGAGGGAAAGAGAGTGCAAGAGATATTTTGTTAAAAGTGAGAGCGAAAGAGTGAAAGTGTTTGGGCGGTATTATTTGTCGCTCTAACATTTCACGCGTATGTGAAATATTTTTTTTTAAATATTTTTATTATCTTAATTCATAATTTTATTAGTATTCATATTATTTTTAATATTTATGATACTAAAATATAATTTTTTTAATATATTTTTGGTGAATTTAGAACCTTGGACTTTTACAAAAATAATTTATCTATTAATGTATAAAATATTACTTGAAATTATATTAAATTGTTCTAATTTATTTATTTTAAGATCCAATGATACTTACTTTTTTGTAGTATTATCGTACCTTAACGATCAAGACTCTGGAATTTCTTTTATAATATATTTAGAGATAAAAATATTAATTTTTATATTTCATAAGTCGTTGATGGAGTTCAAACACTTCACGATTATCATCTATACGCGGGATAATTGATAGACAAAAATATTGAAGAAGGGCGGTACTACTTCTCTGCATAGTTAAATATGGCAACTAAATAAAGAAAAAATAAATTAATTTTGATTTGAGATTTTAACGGTCAACTATTTTAACTAATTATCTCCGGCAACTGTCGCTTTTAGTATCCACGTGCGATATTTTGACAAAAAACAGTCACTTAGACTATCTAAATGCAACTGAAATCGGTTGTTTGTATTCCAAGAGCGACTAGCTACTGTTTGCGGTCACATTTCTTTTTAAGTGTGACTGCGTGTGGTCACTGGTATATGAACTTCTCCTAATTTCTTATGATATTAGATATATAATGACTTACATCTTGTGAATTATTGTGTATGGACAATATTTTTTATAATTTTAACATTTGTGCGGTTGGATAATTTAACATTCATTTTCAATAACTAATGTTTGTTAATCCTTTAGTCCAAATCCAAAACATTGACTTCAAGTACTAAATCATATATTTTTATCAATAATTGTGATATTTTTTAAAATAATATATGATTGATTATATTTTAGTGATAAACTAAAGTAAATCCAAAGTACTTAGATGACCTTAACAGTTTATCAACTATCAATGGTGATTCCTTCTTCAGGTGTTAATTAGGGTACGGTGATACTAAAGTAACACTTTAAAGTTTTATATTAACATTTATTATATTTCTTTGATGCGAAACATGTTTGATCTTTTTTTAAAACTTTTTTTAATATTAACATCTTTTTTTAATGCCATGTGCAATGTGACGACAGCTAGTCGCTTTTAGTATCCATGTGCGACATTTGTGATCAAAAGTAGTCACTTGGACTATCTCAGTGCGACTGAAATCGGTTGTTTCGGCTTCTGAGAGCGACTGGAAACTGTTTGCGGTCACATTTATTTAAAGTGTGACTGCGTGCGGTCGCTTATAGATCAACTACTCTTAGATTCTAATGATATTAGAGATAGTATGATTTACATCTTGTGAATTATTGTAAATGGATATCATTTTTGGTAATTTTAACATATGTGCGGTTGAATGATTTAACATTTATTTTGAGTAACTAACGTTTGTTAATCCTTGAACTCAAATCTAAAACATTAACTTCAAGTACTAAGTCATATATTTGTATCAATAATTGTGATATGTTTAGATTGTTTACTTACAAAATGTCATTAACGCTCAATCAATAAAGAGACTTAAAGCCTAGTACCGGTAGATCGAATGTCTAGTGGACAATCAAGCACAAAGTCATAATCAGGAATCACAAAATCAATCCATTTAACGGATAAACTAAGCAAGATAAAAATATCAAACAACAATGCTAGGATAATGTTAGGCCGAATACACAATATATAATCAAGTATATGTATGAGAATAACAATAAGAACACTGTTTATGAATAATAAACTGTATGGAATTAATAACTCCTCTCTCGGTGATGTAAAATATCACAGAGAGCTGCTAGGTTACAAGAATAATGTTTCACGTATTCGCTTCCCTTTTAGGGTTAACCTATCTGTGTTTATATAGTACACAGCTACATACAATCTTCTAATTGATATTCCTATAAATCAGCTATACAATTAATATCAATCTAGAATTGCTTCTGTCTTCTGTTCTGTTTCCTTAGCCATCTCGATATCTCTTTGCTTCTTTCCATCTTCAAAGAATATCGCTTCTAGAATCTTCATTGAATAACACCGACTGCTAAGCAAACTCTGACTGTCAGAGTTTAACAAACTCTGACCAGTCTTCCAGCTAAACTCTGATAGTATCCTGATACTTTAAACACTGATAAACAAACATCAGCAATTATATCTAACAATCTCCCCCAACTTGTGCATACTAAAAATGTACAAGTTAACAGATAATTGATGATGTCAAAACATATAACAAATGCAGTGTTTATAAAATCACAGAGTTTATATTTAACTTAGAACAGAAAACTTAAAAACTTACAGACTCCATTTATTTAATCTCTTCAATATCAGGTACAGTTCTGATATAGTCCATAAGCAATCTTCTTTCAGCTCTTTCAAGTTCAGCTACCATTATCTCCTTCAGTTCCTTTAACTCTGGATCACTCTCTCCAGTTTGGTAGATAGCTGCCCTCATAGCATAGATACTATTCTTTCTCATCTCATTTCCCAGCTTTATTATGAAGGATTTATCTGACTCCAGATTAAATTCCAACTTTTATACCAAGATCTGTTCTGAGTCTTGCACTGTTCCTCTGCATCTCAACAAGCTTTCCATTGTAATCTCTGTACTTTGGTATGTAAGAACCAACAGACTTTAAGCCACAAAGAGCTCTAGCTTTCACCATTCTGCTTCTTAATACCTCAGCTGCTTGATGAGTTCTTTGATTTTTGATTTTGAGTAGATACATCACATACTCCAGCTCTTCCTTCATTTTTAATCCAATGTCAGCTTCACCAACTCTGTATACTCTACCATCAGTCTTGAAGTATAACAGCAAATCCTTTTTCAACCCTTTATGGTGAATTAACTGAACCGACTCTAAAGTATCAAGATTTTCTTGAGTCACACCAACACCTGGTTCAGCTAATGAGGTATAATCCATAGGACTATTATTCACTCTCTTTTCTCTATGAGATCCTAGTCCAGATTTATCTCTAGATTCTTTGCCCATTATAGTTCTGCTTTGGAGAATATTTGTATTTCCAGGAATCAGAGAATGTTGAACTGTGATTGGTTTTCCAAAAGTTCTTTGAAGTTGAGAAGATAACTGAGTCTGTACAACTTGAGTAGTATCAGTGGTTGTCACAGCTTCCAATGATTTAACAACTTGAGCATTGTCAGAGGTTGATTGAACTTTCTTCAGTATTTGTTGTTCTTCTACAAGCTTCCCTTTGCCTTTATCCAAACTAGCTTCAACTGGCCTTCTTGAATATTGTAAGCTCTGTTGAGAGTTTACATTTTCTTTGATAAAAATTCCTTTTTCTTTTGGCCTTGAAACCTTCACAGTCTTCTTTATCTTTCCAGACTTTAAATTCTTCTCATACTCTTCATCTAGCATCTTTTCTTCTGCTTGAATATCTTCAATGGTTGCATCTGCACCATGTTCTTCCAGAAACAACTGAGCTGCAATCTCTTCATCTGTAAATGGTTGAGAAGTAAGCAATAAGCTTCTAGCTCTTGAAGAAGATTGAGCACCAGTGTTTATTTTCTCAGAGTTTGCCCTGGCAGAGTTTGACCTTAGTCTCCCTTGCTCTTGAGTAGATTTTGACCTTAACTCTTTTCCTTTTGCACCACCATCAGTAGTATCATCCTGTCTACTCAGAGTTTGAGATTTCTTGCATTTGTTTTTAAGTACTCTCTCCCCCTTTTTGACATCATCTGGAATCAACACTGAGGTGAGCAACTCTAGAGAAGCAGCAATTGAATCAAGCTTGTCAGACATGACAGTTTGATTTTCTTCAACTTTGCTCAGCCTGGTTTTTATAACCTCCTGATCTCTAGAGAAAGAAAATTTTTCTTGCTTTAAAGTTAGCTCCCTTGCAGCCACATCATTCCTCAACCCAGTAACATCTTTCTGAGTTTCATCAAAACGATTGTGAAGAGACTTTACTTGGACAATTGTAGCTTTAAGATTAGCAAGAAGCTCAGGATTAGTGATAGTAGAAGCAGACTTTTTCACAAAATCAGCTGCCCTTTGAGAAGTGAAGATACAGTCATGACTTGACCAATTTGCATAATACATATCCTGAAAATGTGCTTCAGTAGCATGATTAGATGTACCACCAATATTAGTTACCTTAGGATTATGTTGAGCAGAAATCCTTGGAGAAGATGAAGAGTCAGCTTGATCATCAGACTTTGCTGAAGACTCTGCACTTGGAGAAGTATGAACAGTCTCAGCAAAAGTTTCATGTGCATCCTCATTTGTAAGCTATTCAGAGTTTAAATTTTCAACTACATTTTCTTGAACAGCCTCAACAACAGGCTCTGTAGTAGCTTCAAAATCATTTTCTGCAGTATCTTCAAGAACATTCTCTGCAGCTACAGCCTCTGCTGTCTGATCAACCTCTTCACCCTTTTCAATAACCTGGTGAGTGACAGAGAAAATCTCTGTATGAGTAGCCAAAGACTCATCAATAATTACTGTAGGTTGATCAGTTGCCACATCCTCAGTTTCACTGACACTGCCAAACTCTTCAAGAGTTGCAGAAGGATGTGCTTCAATGTTTTCCTCTATATCCATCTCCAAGATAGGCTCAAGCAATTCATCATTAAAATCAGCCATATCATCAACATTTGCTCTGGCTTCATCAGGCACAATAGCATTCTCATGAACATCATCAGAAACAATCTCTGGAGCTGCAGCAGGTGTAGAATCTGGAACCAAACCATCAAATAGATAAGCAGCAACTAGCTTCCTCTTTTTGGTGTGTATTGACTCAGTTTCATCAGAAAGAGGTCTATTTGCCCTCTTCTTTTTCCTTGAAGTACCAACAGACCTTGGTAAATCATCAGCATTTGAAGGTTTAGCAGCCTTGACAGCCTTAAAAGCTCTATGCTTGGTTCTACCCCCAGCTTGTGGTCTTTGAGAAGTAGATGTAGGTTCAGTGTTTAAGGGTTCAGTGTTTAATGGTTCAGGATTTGGTTGAGGTTGTGGTTGTAAAAATTGTTGGACTCTCTCAGGAAGTAACAAATCCCCAACATTTCCTTTCTTAACATCTTTATTTGTTAAGTCAGAGAATACCCTCTTATGCAACTTAAATGAAGGAATAACATCATCTTCAACAATGTCTACCCCAGTTACACAAGCAGAAAATATTAACTGACAAAAACGAGCAAAATAAACCACACCCCTATTCTCTGTCATCTTTTCTCCTATATTATTCAAAACTAGTCTAGCAAAATCGAAATTGTTACCATAAAGAAGAGAATACCCGATTTGCAGACTGTCAATTGGAATAGCATCCCAATTTGTACACTTCTTCCCGAACGCTCTTGTTATGCAATCAAAGAAGAAACTTCATTCCTTCTTTAAGAGCGGTCGCTTCAAGTTACCTGTCCTTGCCAAGGACCCACTATATCCAATCTCTCTCATCATTCTCTGAAGCTCAGCATCACCAACAGAGATAGTGTATGCATTGAAATCCTCAAAACCAAGAGCATCACGAACAGTGGTTGGAGTGACCACAAACTCTTGTTCATTAAATTCGAAAACAATTGAAGGAGTTACAGACTCTCCTCCATCATCATAGACCCCTGTCTCCCAGAAAGCTTTGATTTGCAATCCAGAAAGCTTCACTGGTTCCACAAGAGCATACTCAATGTCTGACTGAGCAAGGAAATTTTGAAACAAATGAAACGCCTCTGGTGCGTTCTCAGTACTCAAGGGTGCTGTATAGTTGTTAGGTACGAACTCTAGACCAACAGATTGAAACACAGTAGTTGCCATTAGAAATAGAATAGAAAATGATCAGAGTTTATGCTTGGAAAATTATTTAGAAAATTGATGCAGAAAAGGTGTTTGTGAAAAAGGTGTGTGTGAAAATGTCCTGTGAATAGAGTAAGTCTTTAAAACTTGTGAACGTTGTGTGTATAATGATTAAATAAGAATTAAAACTGAAGAGTTTTAATCATTAAGACACACAACAGGCTTACTCGTGAAGTGTGTGAGTGGGACAGTTGTCACACATGCATTAACTGACAGCATTAATCGTTGTAGTTTCCAACACGCATGCGCAGTAAAAACAGCAATAATTACTGCTATTTACACGCTTCATCAATTTCAAAATGCATACAAACCGTTGTCAATCATACTCTCTATTTAAAAAAATGTTCCTCAAAAATTATGAAATGTCTGAAACTCCTTTATTTATTTTAATCAACAGAGCTTAAAAATAAATTTACCTCTGCGTAAAGTACACAGTTCATCAGTGTTTAGCAATTCTCCAACATCATTAATATTCTCTGTTCTCAAAATTCACAGTTGTGATTATTTGTGTGTGAATAGCAGAGTTTACTGAATGTAAATATTTAGAGCATCTCAAAATGCATAAAATCCACAAATTAAATCAGTAAAAACTGGTTGCCCAAACTCTCATATTTAAAACAAAATCTGATGTCATCTAAACTCTGTACCTTTTTGTTTTTTTTTTTAGTTTTTTTAAATTTTGTCTTTACCCCATGTATGATTTTCTTTTTCCTTTATTTTTTTTCTTTTCCAGTAATCAGAGGTTGGCACTAGTCACCAAAAATTTAGAAATTTTAGCCCTTATCTTTTCAATAAGTTCGTGGATCGTCCTAGCCTTTTGACCAGTCACCAAAAATTTCAAATTTTAGCCCTTATGCCCACAATAAGTTCTTGGGTCTTCCTAGGCACAACATGATCTCAAAGGAATTTGTGCATGTTTTTGCATCTTTTGCTTGGGGGGTGAAGTAGAAGCAACTATTTATAAGAGTTTAGACTGACATCATTTAACATATATCCCTTATGAGAGAAAATGCAAACAGCTAATACAGACTCAGTGTATAGGATCAATAAACTAAGAGATGCCATAAATATAGAGACAGTATCATGATGTGTAAATTTCTGCACACATTTGAGATCAGATCATATATAACTAAGAAGGATTCATGATTACTTACTGAGAATCATGCTTCATACTATTTTCTTCATCGGTTTTTATGTTTCAGACAATACCACAATCAGAGTTTAACATCAGAGTTTAACCAACAGAGTATGCTAACAGAGTTTAACAACATGATTTGTATGACAGTTAACATATGCATAGAAACATGAGCAACATATCACAGAATAGTAAATTTTGAGTCTAACCAGTATCTCTAGTCGAAACCAGAGATCATTCCTAGTTCATTTACTAGTCTTGTAAATGTAACTTCACTCAATGGCTTAGTGAAGATATCTGCAAGCTGTTGTTCTGTAGACACAAAATGAAGCTCAATATCTCCTTCCTCCACATGTTGCCTGATAAAGTGATACCTTATGCTGATGTGCTTGGTCATGGAATGATGTACTGGATTTCCTGTCATAGCAATAGCACTTTGATTATCACAGAAAATAGGTATTTTAGAGTACCTTAACCCATAATCCAGCAATTGATTCTTCATCCACAGAATCTGTGCACAACAGCTACCAGCAGCAATATACTCTGCTTCTGCAGTAGATGTTGAAATTGATTTCTGTTTCTTGCTGTACCAAGAAACTAGTCTGTCACCTAGAAATTGACAGCTTCCACTTGTGCTCTTTCTGTCAATCTTACAACCTGCAAAGTCTGCATCAGAGTATCCAATTAACTTAAACTCTGATTCTCTAGGATACCACAAACCCAAGGTTATGGTTCCTTTGAGATATTTGAAAATTCTCTTCACAGCTGTTAGATGAGGCTCTCTGGGATCTGCTTGAAATCTTGCACAAAGACATGTTGCATACATGATATCTGGTCTACTTGCAGTCAGATAAAGAAGAGACCTTATCATGCCTCTGTAGTTTGTCATATCTACTGAAGCTCATGTGTCTTTGTCTAGCTTAGTTGCAGTTGCCATAGGAGTTGTTGCAGATGAACTATCAAGCATACCAAATTTCTTGAGAAGATTTCTGGTATATTTTGCTTGATTGATAAAAATCCCATCATCTGTTTGCTTTACCTGCAAGCCTAGAAAATAACTAAGCTCTCCCATCATGCTCATTTGGTACCTGGACTGCATAAGCTTGGCAAATTTCTTACAGAGTTTATCATTAGTAGACCCAAAAATTATGTCATCCACATAGATTTGAACTAAAAGCAAATCATTACCAGAATTGAAATAGAACAAGGTTTTATCAATTTTACCTCTAGTGAACCTACTTTCTAAAAGAAATTAAGCCAGAGTTTCATACCATGCTCTAGGTGCCTGCTTTAGTCCATAAAGTGCTTTGTCAAGCATGTAGACATAATCTGGATACTTGGGATCCACAAACCCTGGTGGTTGTTCAACAAAAACTTCTTCTTCAAGTATCCCATTGAGAAAAGCACTCTTTACATCCATCTGAAAGACTTTAAACTTCTTGTGAGAAGCATATGCTAGAAAAATCCTTATGGCTTCCAATCTTGCAACTGGAGCAAAGGTTTCATCATAGTCAATTCCTTCCTGCTGTGAATATCCTTTTGCCACAAGTCTAGCTTTGTTCCTTGTAATTACTCCTTCACTGTCAGTCTTGTTTCTGAAAACCCACTTTGTACCAACAACAGATCTATTCTTAGGTCTTGGTACAAGTGTCCAGACTTCATTTCTTTCAAACTCATTCAATTCCTCCTGCATTGCTGTTATCCAGTTAGCATCTTGAAGAGCTTCATCCACTTTCTTAGGCTCTGTTTGAGATATGAATGCATGAAACAGACATTCATTTGTTGTAGCACTTCTTGTTTTCACACTTGCATCTGGATCTCCAATAATCAGATCAGGTGTATGAGCCTGAGTCCACTTTCTTGTTGTAGGTAAGTGGCTTCTTTCATCATTATTGGATCCTCCCCCTTGATCCATGCTTTTCTGAGTTTCTTGTTGACCATCTGTATTCACTGAGTCTCCCCCTGAATTGGACTGCTCAGTGTTTGAACTTTCAGAGTTTGAGCCAGAGTTTGTGTTAGATTCTTCAGCTGACTCACTTTCAGAATGTGTGTCATCATTTTGAGATGTTCCTGAAGTATCTTCATGCTCCCCCTCAACTGGTTCTCTATTTTGTTCTGTCTGAGAAACTTCCTCAGTGTTTACCAGTAGAGGTTCATAGTATGCTTCATCAGAGTTTGTTGGATTGGCTTCATCAGAGTTTACGTCATCAGAGTTTAGATTTTCATTTTCAAAGCGAAGTTGATCATGATTTTCTTCATCTTCTATTCCAGTTATTTTTTTGTCATCAAATGACACATGTATAGATTCCATGATCACTTTAGTTCTCAGATTGTAGACTCTGAATGCTTTAGTTGACAATGGATATCCAACAAAAATTCCTTCATCAGCTTTTAAGTCAAACTTGGTCAACTGTTCAGGATGAGTTTTCAACACAAAGCATTTACACCCAAAAATATGAAAATATTTCAGGTTTGGTTTCTTTTTCTTCACCATCTCATATGGTGTTTTCCCATGCCTGTTGATCAGTGTAGCATTTTGAGTAAAACAAGCAGTTTGAACAGCTTCTGCCCAGAAATAAGTTGGCAATTTTGCTTCATCAAGCATTGTTCTGGCAGCTTCGATTAAAGTTCTATTCTTTCTTTCAACTACACCATTCTGCTGTGGAGTCCCTGGTGCAGAAAATTCTTGCTTCGCTCCTCTTTCTTTGCAAAATTCTTCCATTGTTGCATTTCTAAATTCAGTACCATTATCACTCCTGATAATTTTCACTTTATACTGTGATCCTTTGTCCAGTACCTTTACATGTTCCATCAGAGTTAAGACAGTTTCATCCTTCTTTGCTAGAAAGTACACCCAGGTGTATCTAGTGTACTCATCAACAATGACTAAAGCATATTTCTTTCTGCCAAGAGACATTACATTCACTGGACCAAATAGATCAACATGAAGAAGATGATAAGGATCCACAACTGAAGATTCAGACTTACTTTTGAAAGATGACTTCCTTTGCTTGGCCTTTTGACAAGAATCACACAGACCATCTAAGCTGAGTATTGATTTTGGAAGTCCCCTTACAAGATCTTTTCGAATTAGCTCATTGATGTTGTTCAAATTTAGATTAGAGAGCTTCTTATGTCATTTCCAACTCTCTTCATTAGACATCTTTGCAGACAGGCACACAGCTTTCCTTCAGAGTTTGTTACCAAACTTGCTTCATAGATATTATTCTGTCTGTGTCCAACTAGAACAACTTTCCCTGTAGATTTGCTAACAACCTCACAGTATTCAGGTTGAAAATCTACATGATAACCTCTGTCACAGATTTGACTCACAGATAGTAAGTCATGCTTGAGTCCTGGAACTAGAGCTACATTTGTGATGATGACACTTCCAAGATTGATATTGCCATATCCCAGAGTACGTCCTATGTTGCCATCTCCATAGGAAACTTTTGGGCCAGCCTTCTCCTCTTAATCTGATAGCAGGGCTTTATTTCCAGTCATGTGCCCTGAACATCCACTGTCCAAGACTAGGGTGCTTTCCCTTATGCCCTGCAATCACAAACAATTACTGAGAGTTAGTTTTAAGGATCCAGACTTGCTTGGATCCTTTGGCTTTCTTAACATTATTAGCTTTTGCAGCGGAATTCTTATCAACAGATTTTAAGCTAACAGTATCAGAGTTTACACTTGCAGAATCAACTTTAACCCATTTCAAATTTGGCTTCAACTCATAATAGTTGTGATAAATGGCATGATAATTCTTGCAAGTATAAATAGAATGCCAAGTACTCCCATAGTGAGTGCATAAAGTCTGTGGTCTAACCCTAACATAATCACTCTTAACTCCAGACTTGGAGGGTAAAGAATTAATGTCTTTGTTCTACCTGCAGAAGCTTGCAAGATGGTTAGTACTACCACAATTATGACATGTTTTTCTAGGAGCATCAGTGATAGGCAAATGATTATTGCTTTTATTAATGCCTACTTTTCCATTTCTATTCTTCCTGGACACTTTCTGTTTTTCAACAGACTTTATCTCTTTGAGTTTATACTTGAATTGTTTCTCTGTCATTAAACCAACATTAACCTGTTTAACACAAGTTTTTACTGGTTCTTCCTTAACAGTTTCTTTTTCAAGTACAGAGTTTAGCTTACTGGATTCAGGAACAAATTTCATAGGTGGAATATGTGTTCTAACTTTAACTTTATCTTTAAACCTAAGTTCATCTTTCTCACAGTAACCTAACCCAACTGTATCTGTTTGAAATACCTGATGTGTGTCTTTTCCAGAGTTTGTCCAGTTTTTAATTACCTTCCTCTCTTTTTCCAATTCAGATTCTAGTTGCCTAAATTTCTTAAGCAGCTCCTGTTCAACATAAACAGCATCATCTCTTTCCTTTTGAACTTGTTGCATGTTGACAAGTCCTTCTTCAAGAAATTTATTTCTCTCTCTTAGCTTTAGATTCTCAGATTTAATTCTCTCATTTTCTAAAGTCTGATCTCTGTAACTAACATGTATGCTTTTAAGATAAATTCTCAATTCAGATATATTATCTGTATCATAAGCATAAGTTGTTAGGGGTACCTTATTTTCAGATGATTCAGATTCATCTTTGACAGTTGCCATGAGAGCATAGTTGACATCCTCATCTGAATCTGAAGTGTCTGCCCAGTCTCTCCCTTTAGTGATGAGTGCTTTTTCAGATTTTCCTTTCTTGCACTCTGGAGCATAGTGACCCATCTCTTTACACTTGTAGCACTGGATCTCAGACTTGTCTTTCTTCCCAGATTTGGTATCCCTTCCTTCAGACTTTCTGAAACTCTTCCTTTCAGAGTTTATGACCAAAGCCTTTCCCTTAGCTTTCTTCTTTGATGTCTTTTTCTTAAGAAGTTTTTCTTCAACTTTGAGAGCAACAAATTTTGTCTTCTTTCCAGATCTTTTGTTTCTTTGTTCTATCTCAAGTTCATGAGTTTTAAGCAACCCATAGATTTCATCAAGATCTGTCTCTGCAAGATCATAATTATCTCTTATTGTTGTTGCCTTTAAATCTTATCTTTCAGGTAAAGATAGAAGAAACTTGAGATTAGACTCTTCAAGATCATATTCTTTATCAACCAGAGATAAATCATTCAACAGTTTACAGAATCTGTCATATGTCTCAGTCAAAGTTTCATCAGGTCTTGAGTCAAAGTGTTCATACTCATGTGTAAGTATAGTCTTCATGTTCTTCTTTATAGCACTTGTTCCTTGACATCTGACTTCTAAAGCATCCCAAATTTCTTTGGCAGTTTTGCAACCAATAACTCTGTTAGACATAACATTATCTAAAGCACTATGGAGAAGATGTCTAACTTTTGCATCCTTTGCAATTGATGAGATGTCTTCAGGAGTCAAATCTTTCTTTTCTTTTGGAACGGTCTTTTGTTCTTGACCAGCAACAACAGGAGACAGTTTAGTTGGCATATGAGGACCATCATTGATTCTATCAAGGTATTCTGGATCTGTGGCTTCCAGAAACATGGTCATCTTTACCTTCCATATTGGATATTCCGCTGGTCTGAGAATTGGAACCCTAATTGTCTCATATCGACTCACAGAAGTTGGTTGAACTTTCTCAGAATTAGAACCTGCTTGGATATTTTCAGCCATGATTATACTTGTGTTTGGATCAATAAACTGTATATATTAAACAGCCTTGGCTCTAATACCAATTGTTAGGCCGAATACACAATATTATATAATCAAGTATATGTATGAGAATAACAATAAGAACACTGTTTATGAATAATAAACTGTATGGAATTAATAACTCCTCTCTCGATGATGTAAAATATCACAGAGAGCTGCTAGGTTACAAGAATAATGTTTCACGTATTCGCTTCCCTTTTAGGGTTAACCTATCTGTGTTTATATAGTACACAGCTACATACAATCTTCTAATTGATATTCCTATAAATCAGCTATACAATTAATATCAATCTAGAATTGCTTCTGTCTTCTGTTCCGTTTCCTTAGCCATCTCGATATCTCTTTGTTTCTTTCCATCTTCAAAGAATATCGCTTCTAGAATCTTTATTGAATAACACCGACTGCTAAGCAAACTCTGACTGTCAGAGTTTAACAAACTCTGACCAGTCTTCCAGCTAAATTCTGATAGTATCCTGATACTTTAAACACTGATAAACAAACATCAGCAATTATATCTAACAGATAATACTTCATTTTTCTTATTAATTTAAGTAATGTAATATTATATACTTTAATGAAAATCAGAAAATGACTATTTCATATACCATACTGGCGACCGCAGTAAGTTATATTGAATTACACATGTGGTTATATACTACCGAAAATGGTCGCTTTTAGTATCCAGATGGGATATTAATTGTGACCAAACGCAGTCGCCCTGTCTATCTCTTTGCGACTGAAGTTGGTCGTTTTTGTGCCCACGAGTAAAAAACTACGGTTTGCGGTCACATTTAAATGTAATTGTGACTGGATATGGTCGCTCATATATCAACTTTGCTTAAACTCAATATTTTTACCGATGATTAACATGTTTGATGTTTATAGTGTTTACTTACATAATGTTATTGAAGTTCAAGGTCCTTATTTTTTTTTGATGCAGAACATGATTTTAGGATGCCAACGTAATTTTTTTAAAATAATATATGATTGATTATATTTTAGTGATAAACTAAAGTAAATCCAAAGTATTTAGATGACCTTGACAGTTTATCGACTATCAGTGGGTGATTCCTTCTTCAGGTGTTAATTAGGGCACGGTGATACTAAAGTAACACTTTAAAGTTTTATATTAACATTTATTATATTTCTTTGATGCGAAACATGTTTGATCTTTTTTTAAAACTTTTTTTAATATCAACATCTTTTTTTTTCAATTTTAATCATAATGCCTAAATATCGCTTCACAATAAAAGTGATGCATTTAGTTTACTTGTCTCAATATATTTTCATATTACTACAAAATAGTTAATATTTTACATAATATATATACATTTTTTTAAATGACCGAAAACGATGGCTTTGCAAATGTGACCGCACGTGGTTGCTTTGAAATTCCCAATAGCGGCAAATTTCCCGCTTAGTTACCTAAAACATAGAAACCACGGAATATGGTCACTTTTATATTTGCGACTGATTTTGGTAGTTTTTAGTTTCTAATATTTCAAATTCTCATGAGCGGAAATTTTCACCGCCCGTAGGCCAATAAAACAAGCGACTGTTCACGGTCATTTTTTAAATGTGACTAAACACGGTCATTTGTGGTTCCATAATGCGACTGTTTGCGGTCATCTTTATTGTGGTCGAAAAGATGCGGTTGAATGTGTACTTCGGTCAAAGGTTGACGCTAGTTGACTTTAATAGCGACCGTACACGGTCATTTTTAAATTCGGTCATTTTTAGGCGGTCACTTTTAACCATTTTTTCTAGTAGTGAATTTTAAGATAGCAAACATTTTACTTTACGTTAGAATAAAATATACTCCTTTAGATATCCTGAGCTAAATACGAAATTGAAATCCTTTAAAAGTTTAAAAACAACATGTATAAAATATTCTATATTTAGATAACTTAGTAAAGATGAATTATAGAGACAAAAATGAATTATAGAGACAACTCCAACACAAAGTTCAAGATCGTAAGAAAAATTTGTGATGACATGGTATATTAAAATTATTCTGAAAAATCAGATAATACTCCAATGTTTATATAAATTTGATAATGTTGGCCGAAGTTTTGGGTTTGGATTTGAGTTTGCATCTCATGTATAGACATTAAATTTTGAGTCGAGTTTAGATATTTTCTTAACTGAACCGGACTTCAAATTCGAACCGAACTCATATTGGACCCGGTCCCGATTCAAAACCCGAATAATATATATTTTAACCTAAGAACCTATATATTTTAAAACTCTTACTTATATTTTAAAATAATATATATTTATTATATGTAGATTAGGGGTAAAATTATCCAAAAACACAAGATACACAATTTAGAGTCAATTAATATTTGATTGACAATTATAATCAAACATCGATATTGAACACAAAATTCTCCATCGTCATCATATAATTTCTCCATTATTTTTATCAATTTTTGTGAGAATATTCAAGTTATGGTATAAACACAAAAAAAGATAACAGTGAACATTTAAATAAAAGTAATTTCAGTTGTAGAACTTTAAAATTTATGTACTTGACTTCAAATTCGATTCCATGATTTTTAAGTTCAGCGGTAAAACACGAAAGTTATGGTATAAAAATTATATGAATAACATTGTTCAACAGCTGAACATTATAAAAAAATGAAGTTCACTTGTAGAAATTTATGGAAAAAAATAAGTTTAGTCGTAGAACTTTGAAGTTCATGTGCATAACTTACAAAATTCAGTAGCAGAACACTGTATTTATACAACGAAACAAAATAGGTTCTACACTAGAATCCTTTTATCTTAGAAATTATTTTCTTGTATAAAGTTTCAAATAAAATAAATAAGAATTTTTTAAGAAAAAAAAATAAAATTGAAAAAATAATCAAAAGATATGTGAGATAAATAATTAAAATAAAAGAAGAATTTAAAATGAGTAATTGATTAAACTTTCATATTTAAATTAATTGAACTAATAGTGTAGTTTTTTTTCCCAACAATATTCTTGTGAGTATTTTGTATATAAAAATGAGTTAAATCTGGACAGTTGATCTAGTAATAATCCAACGGCTTATAACAGTTCTACTGTTCTTTTTCAGTGACTGGTTCTCTTATATATACTAGCATAAAACCCGTGCAATGCACGGATTGTTATTAATAATAACTAGGTTACTGAGCCGCGCTTCGCAGCGGCATTAGAATATATTTATTAAGAAAAAGAATATTAGAATAAAAATTGTAAAATAAATATCTATAAAATTATATAAATTATCAAATAAAATATATTCTGTAAAATTTGCATTTGGGCAAGTAATATTATAAATTATTTACATATTCTTTTTGTTTATAGAGTTTGATTTTTTATTTTCTTGGACCGATACCATTGCCATATATATATTAAAAAAATTATATTGATAAAAATCAATATAAACATATAATATTACTATTTTCTCAGGGATGACACATACGGTGTATCCAGATTTGTATAAATTTTACTATTTCTTGTGGTAGAAAAGCTAATTGTATCTGCATATAAGAGTAAATAAATGGTTAAAAAACTAATATAAGAATTAAATCAATAATATCAATGAAACAAATATTTGTATAATATCTAATGATATTCGTTCAATCGAGATAAGATAGATTTATATATGTGCAATTTCTAAAACTATATATTATAAAAACATTAATAAAGATAATTACTTTTAAATTTTTTAATCTGGGTAGATGTGACAATTATTATATAGGGTCCACCATCCTCCTTGTATAAATTTGTATCAACCATTTCGGCCAACTTTTCCCACAAAGTTATGGTAAATAAATTGAGGTAACCAAAGAAGTAATATAAAATTACAAGAACAATAAAAAACAATTAACAGTTATATTAAAATTAATATAATGCATAACTTACTAATTTGTGACAATTTTGAGATCTCTTTTTTTCCAACCGCCTTTGACAACTTCAATGCCACCCAAGTAGGTCAAGCAGCCTACAACATCTAAATCAACATAGAAAAAATAATATTAGAACATGATAGTTTGAATTATAACTTATATAATAGTATTACTTATATATTACTCTAATATATTACTGCATCAAAAACCTGAGAGTATGTTGGTGTCATTAATACGTGAATCAATCATATCCGTACATATGAACTGAAATCCATGCAGTGATATGTTAACGTCTTAACGATGCCTTCTTCCAATCTCTTAGGCAACGTTATGCGTATGAAGAGCAATTTAGACCCATGTGATAGTGGTCTATATTTCCCTGTACTTGAAACAACTTTCAGATTTTTGATGTTGTACACGGAGCCTTCCTCTAAAAGATTTTTGAACCGAGAGACCAGAATCTTCGGGATCGTAGCATAGATCAAATTTTCCTGTCATACAACATATCTTAGAAAAGTTAATAACATCATACAATTTGACAAACTAATAAGTTATAAGTATATTGATTTATTAACCTTTTCATTGATCAAAATCATGTCAAGACTGATCAATTCTTCAGTATTTGGATTGACAGATTCTCACATTCTACACACTCGTACTCTTATCATCCAGGTATAGTTGATGTCGTTCAAAGCATCCAACATGGTGTATGCCATAGTTGTATTGATTGTAATATGTGTTCGCACAAAATCACGCAAGCGTACGCGGTCACAAGTAATATATGAATAAGTAGAGTTCGTTCCCACAGAGACTGGTTTACCACAGTTATGCACTTATGCAACAATGTATGGCTATTGTTCAATGCTAAGACAAGTATCAAATTTGGGTTTTGATTATCTAAATTAACTAAGCAAATTACCAAGACTATAATTAACTAATGATTTTACTATCGAATTACTTATGAGAATAAAACATGGGATCCTAACTTCATTAAATACTTCATCTAGAGTTTTATGCCTTTAATCAATGCATGTGACGGTTATGACAACTAATCGGATAACACGAAATCAGTACACGCTACCTTTCAGTATACGTATACCAAACCACTCAAACATCCACAAAAGAGATAGAAGTTGAGTAGACGCCAATTATGTTTAGAACCTATATGTCTATAAGATTTGAAAACATAACGGTTTAACGAGCAAGTTATCCATTCAGATTACATAGGGCAAGTAAGATGGTTAAAATTACTTACGAATCATGCATGACAAACATACATAAATCTATGCTAGCATGGCAAGTTCTAAACCTCTATATCCACTTTTGCAATCAATAGAGATTAACAAACAACTTAGATGTTAGCTACGCATCCAAGAAGAATAAGCACAACCAAACTAGGTTATCAATAATTCATCACACACAAATCTTTAAAACAATTAACTACTAAAATCCATAGATAAATCCGTTAGAATCCCACAATAACGATTAGTTCATAATCGAACCGTTCATCATCGTGGGTTCTGATGAAAACATGATAATAAATATGTCTGGAATACTAATTAAAAGTACTAGTAATAAGGTCTAAGAAAAACAACTCCAACGAGAATCCAAAGTATCGCCTAACTAGAAGAATACAAAGATAAGATGAAAACTAGGTCTTCGTAATCAGCCGTCTTCTTGTTCTCCTTGATGGTGGATAGATATATAGGTAGGTATATGGATATGTGGATATCTGAAATCGTCCACCAATTGTTTATATAGGCCTTCACGGTTGACTGGTCTCTGCTGATTTCCAAAACAGAACTGAAACAGGATTTCTTCAGCATTGGGCAAGCGCGGGCGCGCTCCTCACAAGCGCGGGCGCGCTCCTCAGCAATCTTTAAGGCGCGGGCGCGCTCCAAACAAGCGTGGGGGCGCTTGGGTTTCTGCCAGAATTCATCAAAACTCATTTTCTTGACATTTCTTCGCGCTCTCAAGTCCCGCAACTACTCGGCTTTCACAAAAATGCTCAAACACCACCATATAATCACAGAAACTCCACAACTCTACCAATTACTAAGCTCTGCACATTCTAACTCAAAACACATTAGAAACACCAAGTACTTGAGTACAAACAGTCAATTTAAGCCGATTTGAAGCGTTCCAAGTAGATATAAAATCCACTTATCAATATGGTTGTAAAAATGTGAAGCTATGTAAAAACGTTTCGGTATAGATTTTTTGTTAGGAATGGCCTTTAATTTATAGGTGTTTGTAAGGTGATTTACATGGAAATCCATTATGTTTAAAAGTCAAGAAGTATTATAAAAGAAAAGTTCTATAAAGTTTGAAAATAATAAAAGAAAGTTCTATCAAGTTTGAAAATAATAAAAGAAAGTTTTATGAAGTTTGAAAATAATAAAAGAAAGTTCTATCAAGATTGAAAATAATAAAAGAGAAAATTGCAATTATTAACATAAGATCCTGAAAATTCGAAAATAATAAGGAGGTTGTAATTTTCTAAATCAAAGAAAGTTCTACCAAATTTGAAAATAATAAAAGAAATTTCTATTAAGATTGAAAATAATAAAAAAGAAAATTACAATTATTAACATAAGAGCCTACAAATTCAAAAATAATAAGAAAGTTGTAATTTTCTAAATAAAAGAAAGTTCTATCAAGTCCTACAAATTCGAAAATAATAAGGAAGTTGTAATTTTCTAAATCAAAGAAAGTTCTAACAAGTTTGAAAATAATAAAAGAAAGTTCTATCAAGCCTACAAATTCGAAAATAATAAGGAAGTTGTAATTTTCTAAATCAAAGAAAGTTCTATCAAGTTTGAAAATAGTAAATCAAAGAAAGTTCTATCAAGTCCTACAAATTCGAAAATAATAAGGAAGTTGTAATTATTAAAATTAAAAATTGTGAAAATTTGAGAAAATTAGAAAAAATAGAACGGAGCGATTCTAGAGGCGCCACCTCACCGCCCCCGTCTTCTCCTTTATATAAATATATTGATTATTTTTATTATTTATGTTTTAATATACTATTAATTTGCATTTGCTAAAATAAATAAGTAGACATGTTAAACTTTTTTAAATAATTAAAAGTACTAAAATATATTTTAAAATAAATTAATAATTGTTTGGATGTGATATTTTTGGAAAAAGAGGGGTCTTAATAAGGAAAAATAGAAAAAGTAACATGTTTTAGCTGAAAAGGTAAGTGTCCGTAATTAAAAGTATTTAAATAGATTTCAAAATAAATATTAAGGATTTTCCCGAGATAATTTTGGAAAATGAGGGGTTTTAGTAAGAAAAAATAGAAAGAGTAACATGTTTTAGTTGAAAATGGTAATTGCCCATGATTTTTTTTAGAAAAAAAAAAGAGGATTTTGTTAGAAAAAATAGAAAAGGTAATGTATTTTAGCTGAAAAGGTAGTTGGTTATAAAAATGTTATTATTTAATAATAATTTCTTTAGAAAGTGAAAAAATAGAAAAAGTAACATGTTTCAGCTAAAAAAGTGCTCGTAATTGAAAGTATTAAAATAGATTTTAAAATAAATAAGTAAGGGTTTGTCCGTGATATTTTTGGAAAATGAAGGGTTTTAGTAAGAAAAAATAGAAAGAGTAACATGTTTTGTTAAAAAAGATAATCGCCCGTGTTTTTTTAGAAAAAGAGAGGAATTTGTTAGAAAAAAATAAAAAAATGTAATGTATTTTAGCTGAAAAGATAATTGGTTATAAATAATGTTATTATTTAGTGATAGTTTTTTAAAAAAATAAGTAAGGGTAATTAAGTAAAATCACTAAGTATCTACCGTTCGTCCATCCGACCACCAAACTTTTAATATTTCGTCTTTAATAATATAGCTTAAAACCCGTGTTAGTAAAATCACTAAGTAAAAATATGCACTTTAGCTTCAAGAACACGAAAAAAAACTTACCGAAATCTGCAAATTTCCATATGTTAGTGAACTCGAAATCAAAAACTTTCACCGCCCGTGTTTTTGTAATCAGTCATAGATTAACATGTCAAAATTTCACTTCATTCCGTAAATTTTTTATTGCCACATCATCGCCACATCAGCATTAACTAACGTCCGTTAATCAAATTTGGACGGAAGGATGCAAATTAGAAAGTTTAAATGTTTAGGGATCGCAGTATTTAAAAAAATAGTTCAGGGACCTAGACAATAAAAGACTTATAATTCATGAACGTTTGAATTAATTATCCCTAAAAATATTTGTATACTAATAATTAGAATTGGTTTATCGGTTATAATTTGAATTGTTGGTCAGATTTGGATATTGTTTAGATTAAATTTGAATTTGAGTTGATTAATTTGGATTAGTTATTAGAATTGGATTGACGGTTAGATTTAGGTTCGATGTTGGTTTGAATTGGTTATTGAATTGATATTTGGTTTGGATACAATTTGGAATTTGAATGATTTAGATACAATATCTTTGAATTATGTTTTAGCTTGATTTGGATATAATTTGTGGATTGTACTCGGTTTTCGTTGCGTTATTGTTTTGGTTAGGATAAACTTTAATTGAAATTTTGATTACGTTTGATACGGGATGATATGGATGCTTTAGATTCGCTTATTTTGCGGTTGCAGCTTTTGATTTGTTTGGAAAACGTGGCTCAGTTTCTTGTTGACAAACTCTCGATTTTTCATCATGAGTTTGAGGGGGATATTATTAATATTATTGAATAATTCCGTTATTATAATAGTTTCGTTTGTTAGGACAATTTTTTTTATTATTGCTTGGTTATTGGCTATATAGGCCCGCTCTCTATTGTAATCAATAACAAATTTCATTATAATAAAATATTAGTTTTTTCTCTTCTCCCCCACTTTATCATGAATGTGACACTTTATCGTGGATGTTGCAGAGATGATGTGGCAAATTGAAAAATTTTAATTGGAAAAATTGGTATAAATACAAAGGGTCCACTTTATTATAACAAATTAAAACAAGAAAAAAATGCTCCAAAATACGTACTTAGAGAAGTTATATGAGTACGTAGTGTATTTTAATGGCAAAATTATTAATATTAGGGGTTGTTTGATAAAACTGAATAAAAAATATTGAATGATTAAATTAACTGAATGTAATAATCTCTGAATGAAATAATACACCGAATAAAAAATGATGTTGATAAATTTCATGTTAACTATCTGAATAACTAAAAAATTTCAAATTTAATTTTTCTAAAATGTCACCCATGAATGAAATATAAATCTATTTGACTTTTTATTTACATATTTGATTTGAGGGTCTCAAAAGAACATTATAGCTTATACTTTTATACGGAGGGATACATGCACTAATTATGAATCTATTAGTATAATATTATCAAGTACTTTAAAATTAACACTCGTGAAAATTTATAATCATAAATATATCTTGTCATGTGAAAATAAATTATTTATCAAGAAGTTAAAGTTAACAAAAATGTTATCCCCTTAATCATATTTTATTTATCTATTTTGGTATTTGCACGTATTTTAATGTATAGTAACCTCCAATTTCAAAATTTAATTTAATTATTTTAAATATTAAATTTTATTTAAAATTAATTTAAAATATATTTGGAATTATAAGATCAATACACCTAAAATATAAAATAGGTAGATAAATAATATAAAAATTATTTTGATAGAAAATAATGTAACGTAAATAACTTTATATAAAAGTTATTTATAATGATATTATTTTGAAGAAAACAGAATTGCAAATTTTCAGTGAAACAAGACAAGTAATTTTATTCATTGGTTTAGCTTATCATGCTTACCAAACAGTGATCATTAAGTGATTTATGTTTCATTAAGTGTGTTTGATAATCATCACACATCTGACCAAGAGCAAAACATAATCATTAAGAGCCCGTTAAGAGTTATCAAACAGCCCCTTAGTTGTATTACAGTCAACCTTTAGTTGTATTACAGTCATATCCAGTTGCTTCATGTGAAATCCGGACTGGCCGAAGGAACAATTTTGGAAAGCCAGCTTTGTAACTATTTCGAGGAAAATGATTGCACCAAATCATGAAGTCATAACAGCAAAATTATCATTCCATAGATCACTAACCATCTCAAATTTCCGAATCACTCTGAGCACTGATATTTTGAAGATCACTGAACAACATTCTTTCATAGCAATCTGCAATCCCAACTTTCGGAACTTTAATACAAATAAGACATCGAAACTGGCCACATATCACCCCTGCTGCCTGCAAGTGGCCACATAAATTAATCGAAGAGGTTTATATTTCTTGACTTAATTCCTGGGAAACTGGAATATCCAGTAGCCTAAATGGGCGCAGAGTACCCAATTGATTGTTCTTTATGACAGGAAGAAGTTTTCCTGCATATAAACTTTGAATGATCCAGGTCTCAGGCATCAAGGGTATTTTTCTTTCCAAGGCACAGTGTTTAAGATGACGTGAGAGCGCAGTTTCATCGTCAGTAACTATAGCCCCTACTGAGAACTTGTTATCATCGATACCCTGGACCAGCACGTGGAGGGTTTTGAATATATGACCACCTGCATGTTTAATCACTTTCGCAATTTTGTTACAGAAATTAGGCTTCCCATGAAGCATGATGCCTACCCGATCAAAAATATATTTGTCACATAGTGTTGGCTTTCCTATTCCGGGGCACTTTTCACCCCAAAGATTGGGTAGAATCATGTACTTTTTCGTTGGTAATACAGAACCCGCACATATTGAATCTTTAAGCCAATCGACCGTAACCAGGCATGCCTTGATGGCACAGCCATACAAGAACTTAACAGTTTGTAGCTTTCTAGAACATAATATAACAGGAAGCAGCTGGCATTTAAATCTTGAGCTCCTCAGTGCTCTTGAAGTTGGTGGAGAAGGAATATCAGAGAGAACAATGCCACCATATGTTCTAATTAGACCCTCAATTTCCTTTCCTTTCTTACTAGAAAATCCTGTCAGCAAGAATTTTATATTTTGAAAAATACGCCTCTTCAAACTTTTGTCAAGATTTTTGCTTGGTCGCCTTTTTTTACCTTTAGATTCAGGCTCAGTATTAGTGCTGGAAGTTGCCAAACCAAACTTTCTCCTGGTCGACCAATTTGAATATGTTGCATCCATCATTTGAGTTCTCCTTTTCTTCGGAAAACTAGTGTTAGCTTCAGCAAAGCGGACACGCTTTCTTCCTGGAACGGTACCATTATGCACTTCTGCCATTCGCAGGTTCTTGATCTGCAACACCTCATCATCCTTATTTTGGAATGCTAACTGCTCTAGATCTTCTTTCTTATCATTATCTAATAAAGAAGAATTAGAAGCAGGGAAGGACTTTGAACCACAGTTTAAATTAATAGGTGCACATGTTTTTTTCTGCTCATGGAGAACCAACTCAGATGTTTTCTTAGCAGAATCGGTTAAGTTTTGTGTGCTATGACTTGTTTTTTCCACTGGAATTTGAAAAGAAGAGTATAATTTATCAGATTCGCATTGTAAAGGGAATGACTGATTACAGTTTCCTTCATCCAAATACACACCATTGCTAGGCAGTAGCATGCTGTAACATTTAAGTGAGGTTACTTGCCTGCGAACAAGTTGAGGAACAGAATCAGTTACCTGTGCAGTAGGCTCCTGTCCACAAATTAAATTGTCAACATATGAAGACCTTTCTAGTTTGTTCCCATTGTCTTTCTGAATGGGGACAAAGTTGCTTGTCTCAGCTTCGCCCTCGTGGTTTTGAGCTAGATTAGAACATGTGTTCTCCAAAGAGATGCTGCACGGAACAACAGAACAAAGAGGGTCCACCATGGATGGAGTTGATGAATTCATGATATCTTCATCAACATATGTGGTTTTAATACTTTCATTTCCTGAACGCTTAGAAGGAATACTTGATTCAAAATATGTGGTTTTAATACTTTCATTTCCACTTGATTGAGAAGCTAGGCAGGAAACCTTATGCTCTATATGCACAAAAGAGTTCTCATCTGGAGCAATGTCAGCAGATTCAGAAAGGATGCTTGTTTCACCAATGACAAATGCAGGGACGGACTGTGCACTTTTATGTTCCATGGTGACAACTGCATTTACTTCAGCCTGTCGAACACACAAATACAAAAAGAATAACAATAATAAAAATAAATCAAATGGGATATGGTGTATATAAATCTCATTCATAAGAGTGACAAGGAAACTATATTATCATAATTTAATACGGTATTGAAACAAATAAAAGAAGCTAACTAGTTATTAGCAAACATAATATTAACTCCATCCGGATGCGTGTCATGAGTTCACTCAGTCATAGGAATGTACCAGAAAAACCTTTAACAAAATAAATTAAAGAATCTGACTGCCCGTAAAAATGTAGTTTTTTTTGTTAGCTAATTGTCACATTTATTTTTCACCGTTACAGTCTCAAACTCTTTGCTCAAGATACCTCACCCATCAAAATCTTTTTTAGAATGTCTAACCAAGCAGTGGTATAAAAAGTGAAGCACTAACCTTCTGTGTCCAACCACCAAACCAGCGGCTTTGGAATTTTTCTTGAGCTTTATTCATTAAATCATTTGTTTCTGTACAAATTAAATGAAAGAAAGAACTTACCAGATGGATAATGGATTTACAAAAAGATGTGTATGTGTGTGTGTGTGTGTTTTGGTCGAGGGGTGTGTGGTAGAGGAGAAAGCTGGAGGAGTGACTTGCCATTTTCTTCTGAAAAAATAGCCTGACGGGAAGTGTTCCCCATAGCCTGCAATGAGGTGAAATCCTCCACGTGAAACCCGGCCTCCTGCAAGTCAAGCACTAACTATTTTATCAACAATTTTAATTTAACAAACAGACACAGTAAGACTACCATAAAATAACAATTGAGCTCACATTATGTTGCTTGCATTATGCTTAATCACTACAAGATATAACTGAAATTACCCTAAATTCTAAGGATGGTAAAGTAAGAAGAACCTTCCATCTTCATGAAATAGACAAATATATTAAAATATAAAAGAGTAGCTTATAATAAATTAGCAAATTCAGCATGGAAAAGAAGGAAGTCCGATAATAAAAAAATATATCTCTTGCTACCTTTGTTGTGGTTATGGTTTCAGGCGTTTCCAGGACAATCATATCAAATGCTATTTCAGATGCTTCTGGGCCTAATGAAAGATTTTTACTTAAATTCGTTTGCTTCACATTGTCAAAAAGCTCAAATGCATCATTCCCTTTCAGTGCTATACCAAAAGATGTAGAATCTTCTGGCTGTCGTTTTATACTTAAATCGGCAGAATTAACTCCAACACTGTCAGGATCTTCACTATTCAGTTTTTCATTACATTCATATTTTCCAAGAGAATATGTATCTTGAACTTGTGATATGTTTAAGTCGGAACTAGACAGATGAAAAGCACAGAAAGTTAGGCCAACCTCTTCATATGCATCTCTCATCATGGTGTCATCCAAATCTGATAAATAATCAACATCACTATTTTCCTCATGCATAATATTTGAGGCCTCTATATAACCCTCCACTCTGGCTTGCTTTACCTGAAGGGCAACTTCAAGTATAGCTGAAGCAGACAAAGAGCTTGTAGTTTGACCACTGTCTATTATTTCATGTATTAACAATGCTTCTGATGCTGCAATAGAGAGCTCTACTGCAGCAGTAATAGCATCAACTTCTACAAGTTTGACATGATCTTCATGCTTAGTAGCGTTATCCAGGTTATTGCTGGTGTATTGAGGACTCATGTTGTCACTTTTTTTTGGTAGACCTGAAGGAAGATTAATTGAACCAGCATACTGGGACATTTTACACTTATTATTATTAGCCTTCTCTTCGAGGAGAAGCGATGTCAGAGAATGATCAGGTTCAGAGATCTTAGCTTGACTTTGTGTGTTTTTGGAATCATCATCGGTCGACAGATGCAGATGAAATTTCGGAACCTGCCAAAGATTGAAAATAAAAATTCAGAATTTTCGGTATAAGATGAACGATATAGGAGTATACATAATTAAGATGTGGTTTTCTTTTCTTTGCACAATAATATATCGAACTGAATATTTCAAAAAGAGTTATGTTTCCAAATTTTAACAGATCAGAAAAATCCTGCACTGAAATTCGACTTATAGGCGAATCTGGAATAACCTAATCATTCAAAGCTGTAAGAAACTATGTTTAATAGACTTGTGTGGCTGAAGCTTGAAGAGTAAAGCTTAATGATGATTGATAAAGCTTTTCTTCATATTTCTGCTCATCTATTTAAAAAAAAGGGCGAAGGCTCTTTGACAAAAGAAGAAAAGAAAAATATCCAAGACTAATTTTAAAACCGTGGCTAAGCCACACTCCCCTAGATTTTTGAACTACACAAGCACAGTAGATAAGTCAGCTTGCATTTAACAGGAAGATACTTTGTGACCTATGTTATTGTACTTGAGAGCGAGTCAGATATGATGAGTACCAATTAAGTATTTCATGCTCACTCTGGAAAGTGAAAAACAGGATTCGTTGATATGGATTTAGAATTGGGCATGAATGTGGGACTTTACGCAAGTTTAACACTAAAATTTCCAATGTTCTTAATTTTTTGCAATGGCATAGAAACCAGTACCTACCTGTGTTAGATATTATGCTTCAAATATTATTTGTTTAGTTGTATTTAATTATTAGATGTTTAGTGATACATTAATTTTTAAAATTAATTATTATTTTAAGATTATTTAGAAGTTGCATGTAGTAGTGGAGTTGTAGAGTAAATCATGGGACATGTATTTACCTACTAACTAGCAGTTGTTTTTAGTTTTTGTCCTTAAAGTCTATATATTGGCTAGTTTGTATTGAGTTATTAAAGATGAAAATGCAGTTCATGGTCTCTGCAGTTAGGTATGTTCTTTCATTGGTTTTATCCTAATTTATCCAACAACCTGGTTTCACAGCAGTTTGATCTCTACCAGAAGCTTGTAGCTGTGATGAATCTTCTTGAACTGTATATGCAAGTGAGCCAACTTACTTTGCCCTTTTCTATTTTTTATGTTCCTCACCAGGAAGGGAAGATCTCCTTAAAACGTAATCAGGAATCAGAAGATTATGGTCCAACCACGAAGGAGAGCTTCTATGGTTCTCAAGCAGTCATATCTCATAGGATGTTGTCTATAATACAATGTAAGCCTAGAAGTGATTTCATCTAGCATCAGTGGACAATGTACATAATGACGGCCCTACATGACTGTGATACACAATGTGGCATGGACATGGTAGCACAGGCAGTAGTCAGGTGTTGCAAAACTATGTATATGAGCCCTAAAATTTTCTTTACATTCTTAAACTGTTTTAAAAAATAATAATAATACTTCTACATGGCTCCACAACCCGTAGAAACAGACATCATCTGTGATCATTTAAGCCACACTTAGTGATTCTAGATACATAATGCCGCAGAACTAATATAGGAGTTAAAATAAAAGAAGCTAATTATATAATAAGTAATAACTTACATTACCAGAAGATGAAGCACAAGTAAGCGGTGAATTGTCTTCGCTGGATAAGAACAAATGGCAACTCTTGTATCTGCCTTCCTCGCTGGATAACATATCTTCTCTCGTCACAGTATTTAGACAAGGCAATTCCTATCCGTGTTAATTAATTAACGTACGGTTATTAAGAAAATAAAAATAATCAATCAATGTCATTATCATAGTCAGTAATTCAGAACAAACATAATCATATTTTCATCTAAATTCTTCAATTAACCTTTATAACCTAGCAGTAAATATCAAAGCAAACGGAAAAAAACAACTAATCTACAGAGCAGTCTCTAACATGTATTCCCACTTAAACATATTTACACACTTTCATATTAACATATATATCCGAGAAATAGTTCCCTGCTTCCCTGCTTCGTATAGTCCATTTGTGTACAATATAAGTGTTCGTCACATTTTTAAGTCCGGCATTATCAAATTGTTAAGTCATTGCATATCACCAACGGATTTATAATTAAAAGAAAGCACCAACCTCCAATGTTAATTTAAATTGAGAGTTTCCTTGTTCATTGGATTCGCACGGTTGAAGCCAAGCCGGAAGCCAATTTACATCCTGTCACACATAAACATTTCATCATCTCTACAATTACATATTCACTAACACACACATTCAATTAAGATATCATATATTAATTCCCAGATATTAGTCTCAACTCAAAGACTGACTTAATAATTTGCTAATTGCTTCTACTATATCTAACAGTGAACCCTAAAGTTACTACTACAGTCAAACCTCTATAAATTAAAATCATTTGAACCGTAAAATATATTAATTTATCGAGATTATTAATCAGGTTAAAAACATTAATTTTTCGAGTATCTACTGTTTATAAAATAACAAGTGAATAAAAATATTAGAAAACCAGGATTCCGAAACAGTCGATATATATTTACCTCAGAAAATTGAGGAGGACGAAATCCAGCTAAGTTCGACAATGAAGCGCTCCTCATAACTGTGTGTGTGACTGTGTGTAGCGAGAGAGAGAGAGAGAGAGAGAGAGAGAGTATTGGAGATGAAAAATGTAAAAAGAGTGCGGGAGAGAGTAAGATAACTTGGCGCCAATATAAAAGCAAGGTGGATATTATGTTATTATTATTAGTTCTGTTGTGGCCCATGTGTTTGTTGGGCTTGAAATGATCCAATAAACTCTCGCGTTGTAGCGTACCCGGCCTATTTTAACGGTTTTTTCTTTTTTTGCCAAGACTTATTTTGACGGGGTTAAATGTGTAATATATTGGTCTAAATGTGAACAAAATTGCATAAACGTACGACTAAATTAAATTAGATTTGTAATCTAATAACTAGTTTTGCATCTTGAATTGTGGTTTCAAAAGGGAAAAAAAACATCTTGAATTGTTGCCGAATGTCAATATTAATATCGATCTCTTTCAACACAGAGTTGCTCTAAGAAGTTCTTTTTCGTGCAACCCATCACGTGATTCATTTTGACGTTTGAGACTCCATTTTCGCTTCTTATGTTTGAGCCTCTAACAAAGAAGTTGAGGATTTTGTGAGCACGGTAGGGTCCTATTCAGGATCAGAACTAAGCACCAAAATGCATCTGTGACACTGGATCGAAAATAAACTCCGAAAAACATGTAACAATGTCATGAATAAATTAATGCATGGGTCTTGGTCCTCACAATTACCGTTTATTTAACAATCAATTTTTTAATCGTTATATTGAGATTTTAACGATCAGGATTAAAACAAATTATTTAGTCTATCCGTTATAATTTTCCGCGGAGCCCTGGCTGTCCGCGGTAAATTACCGCGGAGTGATGTTTTGACGTACTAACATCTGCACTTCTTTTTCACGGAGGGCTTGTAAGAAAAACTATAAAATTAATTAGTGAATTAAATGAAATAATCTAAAATTAACTTTTTTTAAATAGTTATAATTTTTACAGTTATAATTTATATGTGAAGATATTGTTAAAACTGTAAAATTAAAGTTTAGTGAATTAAATGAAATAATCTAATTATAACTTTTTTTCAAATAGTTAAAATTTTTACAGTTATAATTTTACAGTTTTTCTTGCTATAAAAAGAGCTATAAAAACAAACTAACTAATTCTACAAAAATTAACTATAAAATAATTTTTCTTAATAAAATTATAACGGATATTCGAAACTTTTATTTCAAGTATATAGAAATTTTATATACATGATCATATTATTCAAAAAAAATTGATATATTAATACAATATTTTCACAACCAATCTATGTATTTTAATATATTTCTTGTCATTTAGTTAAAATTATGATATGTTTTTTTTTAAGCTTTCAATTTTAAATTATTTATACAATTGTTCATGTGATTATTTTAGTATATTAAAAATGTAAATTTTTAAAAAATGGTTTATAGGGTAGCTAATGTGGGTAAACAATTAAGAAAAACTAAAATATTTTTTAAGGAAAGAACAATTAATATAATTAAAATTAAGAACAATTAAAATAATTAAAAGTAAAGATATTAGTTTTTAAGGTGTGATTAGGTTTAGCTTAGTTATCAGTACAAGCCCCTCCGTGAAAAAGAAGCGCGGAGGTTAGTAAGCCAAAACATCACTCCGCGGTAATTTACCGCAGACAGCTAGGACTCCGCAGAAAATTATAGCTGATAGACTAAAAAATTTGTTTTAATCCTAATCGTTAAAATCTCAATTCAACGGTTTAAAAACTGATTGTTAAATAAACAGTCCCTGACAATCAATTATCATTATCATGGACCAGGACCCATAATTAATTACTGGGTATATAAAACATGAAGTAACTAGATTACAACATATTCCATATGCATCTAGGTACTCGACTGAGATCCATAGTTTTAGTTTTTGGGTTTAAGGGCTATAGCAGAACCACCCTAAGTGTTGGAATATTTGTTTCTCTGTCTGGTCATGCTTTCTGCAGCAAGTGTCCTGCTTTCCAGGTCTTCTCCATCTTAAAATCGCCTTCTATACTTGTGGTCCATTTAAAATTAATATCAGGAACATTGACATAACAAAAGGAAAGTTTATCCTGACAAAACTATCAGTCAATGTCAATACACAATCAGATAATAATGTTTCCATTCCAACTGTCATCTGGAACCTGTATAATCCACAGTTAACATGATATAACTAGCAGAAGCAACACATAAAATCTTTGTTTCTCTGTCTAGTCATGCTTTCTGCAGCAAGTGTCCTGCTTTCCAGGTCTTCTCCGTCTTAAAATCGCCTTCTATACTTGTGGTCCATTTAAAATTAATATCAGGAACATTGACATAACAAAAGGAAAGTTTATCCTGACAAAACTATCAGTCAATGTCAATACACAATCAGATAATAATGTTTTCATTCCAACTGTCATCTGGAACATGTATAATCCACAGTTAACAAGATATAACTAGCAGAAGCAACACATAAAATGTTTTGAAAAGGGAATGTAAGACTAATATACTATGCCTAACAAATGTTAAACTAAATTCACCTACCTTGCACTAAGCCATACACTCGTGCAATTAAATGCAAGAGCGACCAAATTAGCCAGTGCAACACGCTGAAAATTTTCAAGGTCGGGAAAGACTGTAAAATATTTGGCAACCAAATTAGCCTATGCGACACACTGAAAACTTTCAAGGTTGGTAAGGACTGTAAAAAATTTGGCATAAAAATCTTATCTCCTTTCATGGTTCCTCCTTGAACCTGACTGATGTTTTCCTGCCTCAACAGCTGGATGGTTTTTTGATTCTACGGAATGCTTCTCTGTACGTTCATTTAGAGATAATTTTAACCTCCTCTGCATATCATCAACATGTCTGCGCCATAATGACTCCCTTTCTTTCCTTGGCATTTTTGCATACCTAACATCTGCCTTTAAAAGGTGTTTTGCAGTTGACCATGATGTGAACACTGTTTTGCCATCATCCCTTTCTTTCAGAGCTGCTTCAGCTGTTATGACCTCTGCTAGCAAGGCCCTGAAGTCACGCGTACAACGCTAACAAGCAAAAGACAGTGGATTACTTTCAGTTAAACTGTGAGATACCAACCAATGGCTTCATAATTACTTAGTACTTGCATAAACACCAGAAACAACAGTATAAATCCATTCACAGATTCACACAAAGTGTATAGATATGTACTAGATTCACACTATGATAATATTAATGTCATTAAAGCTTCAAAACAAGGCAACCACATAGTATAATTAACTGCTAGCTAGCTTTGTCATAATTGTATACATTACTTGCTCCAGGAAAAACTTGTTTTAAGTGATTCTTTAATGATTTCGCTCTTCAGACAAATTTTTATTTAATGAACACGGACATCAATTTTTTAAGATTTTTGTTTTGCAAATGAATTAGGAAATTTCTCACAATTTTTAATTACAGTAACAGCCTAATATACAAATTAGAGAATTAGAAAAATATACATCTTAGGTACTAAAATGATAAATAGATTCGGTTTGCATTGTAAAAGAAAACCCAAACAATGAACCATGTATTTTTTGTAATATACACATCAAACTGGAAAGCTACAGCAAAATTAGGAAATTATTTCACTCAAATGAGATACAAAGAATATGAAGAAGATCTAGATTTAATGAAGCACACCACAATGCAGTCAATGGAGGCCATGTGGTTGCAGTAGTTACGAAAACTGCGCAAAGGAGAGAGGATAACTTCACAATAACTATAATTATAAAATTATAAATTAGTAATGTATAATTCACGGTCCAACTTGAACATGTTTGACTTTTAAAATTTATATATCGCCACCTTTTAGGGACAGAGGGAGTAGTAATGATGCTTAAATTGAAATTATTCTATTACTTCCGCTTAAATCATGAAATTGAAGTGTTTAAATTAATCTATATCTATACTAAACTATAATAACCAAACATGGGTATAATTGTTGGCAGTTTGGTTCAACCATAAAAAGCATATTGATCGTTAGATTCATACTAAAGAATATTCTATTTTTAAGTTACTCTACTAAAGGTCTAAGGTTTGAATCCTAACAACAACATTAAAATTAAGAATTTATATTAATAATTCTAAACAATACATGCCATTAATTAAACTATGATTATTATTACTTATATTATATCATATAACAATTATTAAAAAACAATTGTATAAAAATGATAATAGAAAAAAATTATGATATTAAAAGAAGCCCGTGCATCGCACGGGTTATAAGCTAGTTATATATAAAATCTAGTAAACATATGTATATGAATCCTCAGTCCTTTGGTTCGAGAACATCTAGTCTTATTAGTCGTTTCCTGATTCCATACACCATCTAAGATAATAAAAGTGTGATAAGTTTGAGAGCTTGAAGAATGAAGATAAATCTGCGTATTTTCTCTTTTTCATTAAGTCAGATTCCTTGTACTCTATCCATGATACTTCAACTTTATCTCGTAGTTTATGTCCATGCCTTTTCTCTACTTAACTTTAACACATGGCAAACAAATCGTCAATCTTTTTGCATGGTAAAATCAAATGATACATAGTTAGCTTTTACAAGAACTATTATACTGAAGCAGCACTAAGTCCGGAAGGGAGATAAAAATTCCATAATCTTGGTTTAGATTTTTTGCTAGGGAGGTTGGCACTTGGCAGACCTAAGTTGCAATGGGAGGGACAGTCTACAGCTCATTAATGTTGGGGAGAGAGCAGTAAATTAACTCAGTATGATAGTAAACTCCCAATTGTGATTAAAAAAAAAAATACCTCATTCAACATTTTAACATGTTCACGGAAAAGCTTTTCTAAATCAGATTGATCCAAATGATACTTTGTGGCGCGTCCTTGGGGATCCTTTTCAAGCTTGGCCTTTGATTCCGTCCATGATGCCTAAGTAGAAATAATATACAACCATGTGAATATGTGATGGAAAAGCGGTAAATATCTAGACTATCCATATCCATGGGAGGGAAATCTACACAGAACCTGGATGACCATGTAAACGAAAGAACACAACATAAATGGGCTGGTCTATAATGATAGACAAATAAAAGACTTTACTCAAGATTCTTATACTTGATATTTTTAAAACGGGCAGGTTGAGCTTGAACATTCACTCATTGAATAAGTAAACAATTGAATTGGATTCGGTTGGAGGGTACCAACGAAATTAGATCAAATTACTCAAATGGCATTCACTGATTTTCCAGTTTGTCCCTATCATTTTACCAGTAAGGTTTAGCTTAGTGTACTAAATTCAGAAATTGAAGACAATATCCGCCCTTGTTCCAACATATCTGAAGATTTCTTAAAATCTATTGATGCACTGCTGGATGCATATACTAGTTGCATATATTACTAGCACTAAGACTTTGTAGGTACCTGAGCATCTTTGATTGTTTCGACAAGTAAAGCTTGATAAGATTCGACAGCCTCCTTTCTTCTAGCTTTTGATCGCACCCTCTCAACTTCTTGCTCTTCTCTTTCTTTTCGCTTACGAGTTTGTCTCTCTATTTCCTTTAATTTATCCTGCAAGACACCAAGAGGTCAATCAAGTTTATTGATAAAACAATATTTTATGCTGTAACAATATTAAATTAGATAGTATGTGACTGACAAAATCTCATACTAGCAATACCTACAACAAGTGATTTTTTGTCAGCAAATGAAACACAAAGGAACAGATATCAACACAAAGGATGCACACAGCTAATTAGGGCTTAGGATACAGTTACAGTATCCCTTTGCTCCAAACAGTTTTCTGCCCTCCTCCCTCTCACCAAGTTCCTCGATGTTTCAAGATATAATTTGCAAGTTAGTTATAGTTGTGATATACTAGTTCCATAGACATTCATATCAAGCTTATTTCCATATATTTATTATCTTGCTTCAACATATATGTCATATTAAAAAAACTAAAAAAAACAAAAACTTGCGCTTCTTTTCCAGCGACAGAAGTACGTGCAATAACTAACACCAGTCAACATTCAGTGATATAAGCTATGTTACTTGGACTCTTTGGTTTAGACTGCCATGCCCGTGTTGGACCTGGACACTCGGCCATGAAACTTAATCGGATCCCTGGCTGACATTTAGATACTTTGACCGAGTGAAAAAACCACATATGAGATAAATTTAGGGATGCAAAAAGAAGAAGAAATGAAGGGTAAAAAGTAAATAGGAGAAAAGGAAGATGAAGCCACCTTCACTTTAATTTATAGACGTGTATTGATTCCAGAAATTCGATTTAATAGGTTCAAGAAAAGATTATCTGGACTTTGCAAAGTCCTTACAAAATCACGTTTGATTTGAGTGATATGTTTAATTTTGTTAAGATATTTCTTATCCAATATAAACATTTTTTATCACTAAAAGTATGTCGTGTACCCTTACCTGTGTCAAAAAGTAGGACAGGGTCCCGTGTCACCCATTTTCAGAATTTCCGAGTCCGGCACTCGGAGATCTGTCATGTCTGTACCCGAGTTTGGGAAAAAAAGGATACAAGTAGGAATAGTTGTGTTGCCAGCATTACTGCGGATTGCCTGCATGCTGTGACAATTCGCAATGCTTACATCAAGCAATCACAATACTGTTTAAAAGGTATTTGCACGATGCTAACCAGTCATGACTAGACTAAAGGATTTGGTTTTATTGGTTTACAAAGCTACTTCTAGTGTTGAGCAACTCTCTTAATAAGCTCATTAATTAGTAGATGAGTGATCCATTTAAATTTGAAATTTAATTTCAAAGGAAACAATAAGAAATACAAGCAATCAGTCTCAACAAGCAGAAAAATATATCCTGAGTATTCCAAAACATGCAAAGAAAGTTATACCTTAATAAACTTCAATTCCTCAAGTAACACAACTCATATGTTGTGTTTGGTTGGGGTGAATGGAATAGAATGCATGAAATTAAAGGAAAACAATAGAGGTTGGAGGTAAGAATTGTAAAAAAAAATGAGGTAGTGCGTGCAAAATTGTTAGAGTTGTGAAGAAAATGGAAAAAAATGAGGTAGTGCAAAAAAAAATTAATTTTTTTTTTTTTTGCTAAATGTAGTGCAAAATTGTTACGATAAGAATTGTGAAGAAAATGGATGAGGTAAGGAATGAAGCATTCTCTCACATTGGGGAGTTTAAATTATAATGTAGGTGTTTAGGAATAGAATGAGCCAAAAAAATGAAAATTTTGAATATTTATACTTCAAATCTCATTCCATTCCATTCCATTCACCCCAACCAAACACAACAATATAGCACGATAGATTATCTGATAAACATATAAAATGTTTAGCCATGAATGCAGGGAGGCAATATCGATATTAAAAAAAGAAAAAGAGAGAAAGTTAAAACCAAAGCCTTCTACATAAATCATTTATTAATTGTTCAAGTAAAAAGAGGAAAGATGTTGAATTACCTCCTCTTCTCGTTTGGCCTTCACAATTCTTTCTCCTTCTTGTTCGGCTGATTTAATGTCGGATATGAATTCATTAAATAGAGATTCCCTATCTTCATGCCTCACTGATTTGTACCATGGTTCATTTCGTATGCTATCCTTAACCTATGATAACCAAAGAATGAAATATTACTATTAGAGCTTTAAACATGCATATATGGCATAAGATACAGCTACTAACATCAATACATGCAATTCATTAAGTTTTAAACATCGCATTATTTTAAAGTAAATAATTTAACACTTAATAAATTTGACATTAATCTTAAAGTTTCTAATATTCTAATATTCGCTGCTTCGTTAAATTAGAAATAAAATATGCTCAAAACTAGTTTGAGCCCGATTCTTGCAATGATAGGGTTTGTTATAATGATGAATAAGGGTTTTACAAATCTTTAACAACAAATTTTGATCCTTTTTAGTAGCAGAAACCATAATTATCACGGTGTCGCTTGGGCGTCGTCTAGGCAGAAAGGCAACAGAAAATGGGTAGGCATCGACCCACCTAGATAACTACGGGGTAGGCAACACCTAGGGTTGCCGGCATCCTTAGGCAGCTATTAGACGACTAGGCGGCGCTTAAATCCATCTAATCTGGTTATTACTGACCCAGTCCGCTTCTGACCGAGTCTAGCCCTTACTTCTATTAAGAAAAACACGTCGGTAAATAAAGAAAACGGCTCTATAACCCTAATCTCCAAACCGTTAGGCCTGCATTTCAAGATTAAATAATTATAATTTAGAACTGGAGCCTGGTCACGACACAATTTGCAATTACGAACATGCATTCAAGTCGCTGGGAGTGATGACAGCACTTTTAACTTAATAACCTAATTATCTGAAGCATTAAAGCCTCTTCTCTTGGTAACAGAGGTCAAAGATTCAAGCCTCGTTGGAAGTGTTGGTATATAAATTTCTGTGATTGACTATTACCAGAAAAAAGAAGTTAATCACTGTACAGTGACAATAGAAATTTGCTTAGTTAGGTTGAGTGGGCAACCAGTTATGATATAATTAACACAGTGACAGTGCCTTCCCTTCGCCTGGCGCCTTACACTACAGTTGTAAATTAATAGACCAAAGAAGCATCTCAACAAATCCAACTCAAATTGATCAGAGCCTGAAAATCATATAGCGTGATCAATATTACAATGTAACACCTTAATAAGACCTACAAATTACAATGTAACACTTACTAACCCAACTAAACAGTAATGACTAGCACGATACTTTATTTCTGAATTCTTTTTCTTTTAACTGTTTTCTGTGTTCAGTGACAAACTAACAGTGCTAAGGAGTGCCATTAATAGTTCTTTTAGGGGTGTTTCTGAACTTAGTTTGCCTTGAGAAGTGTGGGTTGCACAATCTCTTTGTTTTTCAAACTTTTTCTTTCGATATTAATTATCCCTACCTCTCTTTTCTGCTTGCCATTTACTTTTTCTTTATCAAGCCCTTTGTTCAATGGTCTGTACAGGGTCTCACAACTTTAGGTATTTCCCAATGTATAAATCATATCTTAATGCCAGTTCACCAAGATATAATACAACATATAATTTTATAAGAACCTACTTTGGACCAACGAGAACTTGCAGTAATATCTCCTCTATCACGGAGCATGGACTTAAAGTTCGAAGCAGCAGCTGCCCGCATGGCCTGATCCTTTTCTTGAGCCTCCTTCTTCAAAGGGAGGACTCTGCAAGTGTTACAAAACTATAGTTTAACCAATATAATATATTATGTTAAAAACAATATAGCATATCAACAGTAGACATCCAAAGGATAAAAGTGCAAGGACCGACCCAAGTAAATGCGATTCTGGATCACAATGCTAGTACTTGTTTCCTGCTGCCGTAAATGGTTGTTAAGAATATATATTTCTGCTTGAGAAAATAATAGAAATTGGACTATCTATTCAAGTCAATAAAAATTAAGCAAAGCTGTAATATAAAAAGGCAGATATCTGATGTATGCAACATGTAAATTATTGTACACTACAGAACTATGATAAAACATCAGATGAATATTTAATTTACTAACTTTCATCCGATCCAGTAGTGTGCTAAACCTTCTCAAAATGCAGATGAGATAGAAGTATATATACTGCCACATCACAGTACATATATGTTAATTAATTGCTAAAACCAAACTTAAACCTAAAATCTGCCCTTCAAGTTTGCTAGAGAGATGGGCCAAATTAAACCTTTATTCCGCCCTTATACCTTGATCTAATAAGGACGAGGTGCAGATAAGATCTTTTACGAGTGACCAGACACTATCCCAACAATACCTTTCATTTAATAAATTTTCCCGCTCCTTCCGGTCCAAAGCCTCGAAACGTGGATCATGACCCCATTTCTTTTTGAACGTGTGATGATCAGTATTATGGTCAATATCCTGTATATATTTCAGAATAATGAACACATTTATATTACACATAGTTCAAAGCCAGTGATTTCATAACATTTAACAGACAAGAGAAGAAAAGATAACATCCTCGACAAACCTTTTTTGCCTCTTCCAATAACTGCTTAAAAGCCTCAACCGCAGCCTTCTGTGCTGCTCGTTTTTCCTTGCGTTCCTCTTCCGCACGTGTCCGAACATAGTGCTCAAATAACGATCTCCGAGCATTGTAACCTGCGATTGCCTACACAGATAGAAAAAAAAACTTCCAGTTAATTATAGAATTCTTCTCGGTAAACTACATTACAGGACCAAAACATACCTATCTATCTAGAGTGAAGGCAGAAATCAATTACTCAGGGACAATATTTTGTAAGGTACATTACTGAGGAACATGACGCAGATTAAGCAGTCTGGGCCCATGCCTACTGCAGATAAAGACTACCAATGTTATTCATAGCATCCCCATACTATCAAACCTAAAACTAATACGGTCAACTGAGAACGAAACTATCTAACCAAACTATGTCAATACCTTAGTTACTTACCCTTATGTTGTGTTTGGTTGGCGAGAATGGAATGGAATGGAATGGAATGAGTAAAATTAGTAAGAAATAATGGAGTTTGGGGGAAGATTTGGGAAAGAAATGAGTGAGTGCAAATTTGTTATGATAGGATTTGTAAAGAAAATGAGTATGAGGATGAATGGAACATTCCTTATCAAAGAAATGAGTAGGGTGTTTGACTTTTAGTTTAGGTGATTGTGAATGGAATGGGAGAAGGAATGAAAAATATGAACAATACACATTTTATAGTTCAAATTTCATTCCATTCCTTCCCTTTTCATTCATACCAACCAAACACACCATTAGTAGTGTAATTTGTAGTGACCTATTCCCTTACAAGCTCTAGCTTGTTTCTCAGCTCAGCTCATTTCGTGCACAGCAAGGAGCTGACGGGCTCAAACAAGAAAAAATCAATAAATGTACTCAAACCATACTACTGTTTGTTTTAATCTAGTTATCCAATCATACTCTAATGCTCTCAATCTTCGAAAAAGACATGATTTGGGATCGGGATAGAAATAAAAAATTTGAAAAAAAAAATTACGCTTGTTGAATGTAAAGTTTGGAAATAGAACAATTCCTTCTGTCGTGTATCCTCCATTAATGCAACCTCGGATGCTACGGTTTAATTGTCGACTCTAGTATTGAGCGAAAGGCTACACCTATAGGTTCTGTATTTACAGGTCAATCCTACTCCACCAGTACCAATAGGTCACATAGGGGAAGAAGCACTACACATAGGAATCAACACGAAAACTTTGTTATAAATTATCCCGATCCTGATAGCTTGCCATATCGCTTTACTACAGCCAACTTCGATCTTTCGCTTTCAGCCTTTGGCAAACAGACAATTTGGGTGTTAGCTTGTACTCAGTTTATACATCAAGATGGCAATCCCAAAAAAAAAAAAAAAAATTGTAAACAACTTAAGGCTAGACTCTGGTGAGCTCAAGACTCAAGTTGCATTCTTCCTTGTGAGCTACCTTTAAAGTTTTATATCTGGAATACAACTTATACCCTATGAGCTTCAAGCAACAGCTATCATAGTTAATTATATTAGGCAAGTAATTTTTTGAACAAATTAGAATTCAAATACCAAATACAAAGTACACTAGGTGCAAAGTATGAATATAAGGTCTACTATGTAGTTTGTTAGTGTATACTATTCAACTAAAGTAAGATGAAAAACATTAAGCATTAATACCATAAACTAAAGGCACGAAATTCTTCCTCACCATTCTAGTGAAAACTAAGACCAAATAGCACCGAATTGCATCCCTACAGTGTCTAAGAAAATCTGTCACAGAGGAACCCTTTCCAATGCACAGAATGGATTCACGATTTACATAGTAGCAATATATTTTATTCTGGAGTAATGTTACTTGTTGTAGGGTTGGATAAGAAAATTCAAAATGTAAAAATAATTATTCCTCTTTTACCAATGCTATAAGGTGATGCCTGTGCTGGAACTTGGAGCAAACATGGAAAATGATGATAGATATAATAGAATGCTAATATTTGAAATCGCTCTATCTTTGGCACTTCAGCATGATTCTCACAGCTAAAGAGCTCAATGTAAGTACTAAATATGGTATAGAACTATGCTTCAATTAATAATTATAAATTTTTAGTTTCATGCTTTACAATCACTAGTCTTTACTTATTATGCAAGTCTGCAACCTACGCAGAAAAGGCAATACTTACACATTACAACTGACTGACTGTCAACATACGATTTGTCACCCACAAAAGAACTTCTAAAAAGCACCATCAAGCTAGCTGACAAGCTACAGCCCACTTTTCTTGTTCATGTAACAAGAGTAAAGAAGGCATATTACTATTGAAAAGATACCAACACGCACTCCAGACACAAGAAATCTGCTTTAACTTCTCTTCGTTCATAATGCATGCAAAGATATCCCTTGATGAACTCTTTCCCTCGGTAGCACTCACCAACTCTGATTAGCACCCAGACCTGAGACCTCCCTCTCTCTGTTTTTAACCCCTATCGGATCTCATCAACTCTCAAAAACATATACTGCAATAGAGCGATTGACCCATCCCAACACACCAAGCAGTCCTAAAAGGCAAAAATCCAACCCTCTCTCTGTTTTTAACCCCTGTCGGATCTCATCAACTCTCAAAAACTTATACTGCAATAGAGCGATTGACCCATCCCAACACACCAAGCAGTCCTAAAAGGCAAAAACCCAACCCTGCTTCTACTTTGAAATTTAAGAGACACAAACTGAATCACAGCTCATAAAACTACATTCAACTAATAAGAGACGCAAATCTAACACATGGTGACTAGACCAGACCACACACTGAAGTTCATCCTACAAATGCAAAAAACCTGTCTTGTGAAGTTTCAATTGTAGAAAAAGTCAAAATCTTTAGACTGAACAAACCTTAAAGCGCGGATCAAAGACGATCTTTGGAAGTTCCTTTTCCCACTTCGAGAAAGGTGCCACTCCCCGTTCCTTCAGCATCGCCTACAAAGTACAATCCCACTAGTTTATAAAAACCATTAAATACCAGAAAAATACGTGTAAACTGTAAACAGAAACTTTTACGAGCCTATAGATAATAAGATGAATTTACAAATTAGCAGCAGCCAAAGTACATAAGAAACAAGGTCATGATGCACAAATAGGCTAAAACACTGGCCAAGAAGCTGCTCAATAACTAATTTAGTAATTTTACATGGACAGTCTAGCAGACTAGCACTATCTGATGAGCTTCAGATTTCGGCTCAACGATTATAGCATTCAGCTTTTGCTAATTTGCTTGGGACATTAAGTAGCCCGTAATCTAGCACTAGTTCAAGAGTTGTAATTGACCAGCTTCTTTTTCAATTTCCTCATGAGCATATGGTCCACGTCTTCACAAGCAACCCACGCCACATTAAGTTACACTATGATTTGCTAGACCACACCCCAAAATGGTGCAAGTTCTATACTAGCTTATAGATGCTACAACATCTTTAAAACCAACTTCAACGACCAACCACTTAACTAAAATTTACATTAAAAAGGAATATTCTTAATCTTTTTCTAACCTTAACACCTCAAATAACAATTACATTTCTATAACTTAATAATTTACATTCATACATGTTAAGACAATAAGTGAAATCATTAAAAGCGTACAAGCTTTGAGAAAAATAGCATTTTGTAATAATTTTCTTGAAATTGTGTTAGATTAAAACTATAAAATTGCACAAACTTTTGCCATGTACCAACAAAACAAAAGCAGGAAACTAGTCCTTTGTTCCACACACATAATTGAACAGGTTACGAAACAGAAATTACTCCTCTCTTCTATCACTCAAACATAACCCATTACCATAGAAGTCTTTTTTTGTAAGAAACTAAGTATACATTCAAATAATTAACTACTTAATTAAATAAATTAAAATTTTAAAAATTAATAGAAGTGAAACATATAACTGAAAATTATATTTTTATTTGATCAACTAATACCACCTATTCTATAAATAAATTATGAATCTAATTAGAGAATAACATAATATACAAGAAATCAATTTGTAAGGATATAAAGGGAATGGATTCATTTTAATCTATGAATGAATACAAGGTTATACTTGCGATTTTAAAAAACTAATAGTTTTGATGTTGAAGTCGCAGCAAAAGAATAGCATTGCCCCAAATGTAATTTGACCACAAAAAATGACAATTATTAGCAAAAGATTACGTACTAAAGAGAAAAGGGACATCATGGTTCTATCTAAAAGTCTTTTAATATAAGTAGCCTCTAATATATAAAATAAGAATAATAAAATATTTATTCAAACAAAAAAGTAGTACCTTAAATTGGATGATACACTCCTCCTTCGATGGCCTAATATCGACATCCTCTGAATCTGAGGAGGAATCAGACATGGGATCATCACCATTGTCATCCTTGTGCTTGTCTTTGTTCTCAACTTGCGTGCCATTCCCAGCATTCTCAATTGTTTTTGATCCATTCAATTCTGAGACCGCTGCTCCCTGAAAAGATGAAACAGGTGACGGTGTAGCAGGTGCTCCGGAGTCTTGTAACTTCCTTTTTATCATATCCAATGCGGATGATGATCCGGGCACGCTTGGAGATCTTAGGGGTGTGGCATCCCGCCCACCTGTATTAACAGCAGGGGCGCTCAAAATAACAGGAGCAGATCCTTTTTCAGCTACAGCAACAGCATTAGGCACTGGTATTGTCTGTTCCTTAGTAGACTCAAGATCCTGCTTCTTTTTCAACTCTGTCACTTCAGTTGGGACTTGCCAGCTGCTCAACTGTTAAGAAATTCAACAAGGAAGCTACTCAGGAGTTCAATGAGGAAGCAAATATAAAAAAAAACGAAGATGAATGCTCACAAGATAATAAAAAACTACAGAATAGGAATTTTTAACAAAATCTTTAAATACAGATGCTTCCTCCATTCTGAAAGCTGAACCACTGACTTATGATATGTCAATTTAACTAATTAGCAAACAAACGACTGAATTCGTGGATTCTACAATAATTAAAAGAGCAGCTCAAGTACTTTAAACAAAGTTTGTAATGTTCATATTAATAGTCTGTAATTAAATGCGCACACACATACAAAGATCAACAAAATTTTAAAAGTCAATGCAGCATTAGAAAAATCATGGTGCACCTTGGTACGGGTAGTTGGGAATGCCATACACAGTGTGTTAATGACCAGTTCATGGTAGGCCTAAATGTATCAGTTCAACAGGCCACTCAATAAAGGACTTGACTGACTATCATGATTAAAAGACATTCTTCAGATGCTAAAATCTACTATCTTCCAAATTAGAGAAAATTCCATTGTTGGTTATATTTCCAAAAACATATTAAAAAGTGAATACCAGATATAGCAACACACTTGATTAATGTTAAATCCTGTCCAGGATATATACCCCCACCAGTTTCCGATAGAAAAATATAAACCATTGCTCTAGATTTTATCTTCTTGAAAGTATGAGATTTCTAGCCTGGGAAACTCGGGACCTACAGTTGTTTTGAAATGTTTGCTTCCCACAATTTATGTACAGACTATAGTAGCAAAGGCTATTAAACAAACAGTAAAGCATACCTTGGTTTTAGTGTTGTAGTAATATCGTTTGCCATCATTTGTTGTAACTAGTGTCCAATCTGTGGTACCCAATCTCTCCCTGATCAAAAAGATGACACTAAATTGTAACTCAAAAACTTATAAAGTAGCAATGATTGCTCGCACTTTCTTATACTATATTAATAAAAACTAACATCCAGTATGACAACTCAAGAAAAAGTTTCTACTCCATCCCATTTGCATAATTCATGAATAAATTTCCACATTTTATTAAATTAAACATAATGAACTTATAATTACTATAAAAGTGTACTTATTTTCAAAAAAAAATAGGAAATATGACCAAAATTACCACTTAATATACCATGTACAATAGATGTGGACAAACAGAATATGACATGATCACAGGACGGAGAATCATTTTTAACATTCAGTTTCAAATAAATTCGGTATTTAAAGAGAACTAGGGTGGCGTTAAAGATGATCTAGAGAAGAATCTATAGTATAAGAAGCAGATGTTCAGAAAAAGAAACATCGAGAGTGGTTCAAGACTCAAAGTACTTCCAGTCATTGATTAAAATCTGCCTATACTTCTATTACATCAAAACATAATTCAACACGAACAAAAACAACTAAATACTTAAGCTAATCGATTCACCACAACTGCCTCATACTACTATACTTCTCTACAGTGCCAATCCCTGACATGATTAGCCCTTGTAAAAATGATTAGATGGAAAAATATGGAAAAATCAACCAGGAAGGTTTAAAAAGAGTATTTATTATCCTAGCTGCAGCCTACATCAAAGGAAGGAATGACCAAAAAACACTGACGTCCTTTCACAGGAGATTTTAACAGGTTAAATGGGTGGCATGTATCCGTACCTACACTATAATGGCGAGCAGCTTAGGTGTTACAAGTGCCAAAAATTCCATTGGCACCTCAATACAATGACTTACAACAGAGATGCAGATTTCTCCTTTACGTAACACTATCTTTGAACATATTATTAAAAGAATAAGGCTAGAATAAGGCTCTATACCATTCGATGAAGGAAACCTTTAAATGGAGGATAGACAAGTAATGGCAGACTCATAATCATATTACTAAGATACCGGTAACTTTACTATTATGCTCCTTTGACACCAGATAATAAGTTTAATAAGCATTTAGAACTAGTACAAATGACTCACCATGATATAGGAGTTGGCCGTGTAGCTACTCTCTCTGGCTGCAGTGACATGAAAATAGAGGTCAGGCAATGCATGGGAATGAAAAACAAAAACACCCTGTAACTTCAGTAAGATAATAAACCAAAGTAACGATGATGTTAGATTGCTAGTGTAGCTGAGCTTAACAATTGTGCAGGACGAAGAAAAGAAAAGAGCTAAATGATACAATTCTCAATTCAATTTTTTTCTCTAGAAAATATTATAATTATCCGACTTAAAAATATTTAAACAAAGTCCAAGCCAGTACTCGTTACTCGTGAACTACAAGCCAAAATAGATTTATCATTGCCTATTAGCCTATAATTAAACCTAGACCCGGAAATTTTCAACACGACACAAAACGACACGAAAATTTAGTGTTTGGGTTTCCATTTTTAGTACACGAAACGAAAGTACACGAACACGAAAGTACACGACCGAGATTTAGTGTCTGGTTTGGGTTTACCCTTCAAGTACACGACACGACACGAAGTACACGAAATAAATAAATTAATTAATTAAATAAATTAAAATATATATATATATATAATATTTTTTAACATAATATAAAACTTTATGTTCAATTTTATGACATACGTTTAATTGACAAATATGTATAATGTATTGTTAATTCTGGATTTCTGGTGACATGAACTGTTAAAGCATTTCGTGTACAGTTTCGTGTTAATTTCGTTTCGTTATCGGTTCGTTTCGTTTCGTTTCGTGTAAACGAAAAATACACGAATAATCTCGTGCCGTTTCGTGTTTTTACCGTGTCGTGTTCGTGTCTAGATTTTGGGTACACGAATTTATTTCGTGTCGTTTTCGGGTAGACGTTTCAGGTACACGAAACACGAAAGTACACGACACGAACGAATTGCCAGATCTAATTAAACCATTGATATTCCCTACACACCAATGCTTTTAAAGGACAATCCAATGTTAGCGATCCAACACTTGGTACATCATGACACCTAAGCACATCGGGAACATGTAACATTGCTACAGTTGGATGTGATTTCTAACAATTTCAAGTGGACTGGTCTCTGAAACAATAAAAAAGATTACCAGACACGGGTCAATTTATTTATGGAAAGAAACCTGAGATGGACCGAAAAACATAAAACTATCTCCATGATCCTAAAGGCCAGCTTACAACAGTGTATCTAAGCAGCAATGATATGGATTCAAAAAAAACAATGCAGGAGTTGGTTTAAAAACAATAACATAATTTAATTATTTAAATAACCCACTGCAGAAGGGATGCAGCGCACGAGAAGTGTATGCAGCCACACAACCATACTGACCGCACACATACATGTACCTCTTCAAAAAAGGGTGACGTTTTCCTATTAATTCTTTTGTCACAAAAGGTCTATTTTGTCCCACTAAGTAGTATTTTTTATCCCAAGGCCCCACTAAATTGATTACTCAAGCAATTGGGGGACCAAAACTACTATGGCTACATGCAGTTAAATTTTTATCAAATGGTAAAAGGCAGTAGCAATACAGGCGCATATAACAAGTAATAACTTTCGGATTAAGCACTTATAGTTTGTACCTCCCCTTTGAACCCAGCAGGTTTCTCATACGTAGATTCTCCCGTGACAGCATTATAGTAGTATACTGCTCCTGTTTCAGTCTTATGTGTTGTCCATGCATCTAACTGTTCACCAGCAGGAGGTCTTACTTTAACACTGACATCTATGACAGGCTTTTCATTACCTGAAGAACAAAATGTAACAGTTAATGTTATGTAGACATCCTGAAAGGTAGGCAACTGATGAAACTTTTTTGAGCTTACCAGTGCCCGGAGGTAATTCAGGCTCGGTTACGGAGCTGACTGCCAATTGGTTACCAGATGCCGTAGAATATACAAAGGAACCACCTGGAGGTCCCACAGGAGTTACACCAGGAGGTTGAGAATCGGGCAATGGAACATAAGGAAGTTGCATGCCTTGCGCTGACAAAGGAAATGGACCGGAGACAGCAGGAGGACGTTGCAAAAGAGGTGGTCTTGGCAACCCACCCATAGTTTGTGGCTGAAGCCACAACCCCTGAGGCGTAGCAACCATGGGAGGACCTGACGGGTAGGCAGGATAGGGTCGCGGTTGAATAGCTGGAATGGATGCAATAGAAGCAGTTGGCCCCATAGGTGTTGGATAAGGAGAAGAAGAATTGACAAATTGAGATGGAACATTCATATTGGATAAAGATACAGGAGCTAGTCCAGGTGGGCCAGGAAGCCTAGGAGGACCAGGTAATCCTTGGGGCACTTGAAAAGACGGGACTGAAGGAACCCAGTATCCCGGGCCAAAGTTTGCCAAAGATGTGGAAGTTTGAGAGGGCTGCAAAACAGAGTGAGGCATGGACGGTGCAGGTGATGCCATAACTGTTTCTTGTGTACCATCAGCTTTAATATTCTGGTATGACCAACCGGAACAAAGAAATCATGACTTATTTTGATTATATTAAATAGCCTTGCAGAACTTTGAAATTAAATCATATTTAAACTACAATATTATTATTGTTCGAAACCATAATTATCAACTTTACATAATCATGTACTATGCACAACTGGGTAATAAATGATATAAACAATCATATTTCATAACTAAACATTTATGCGTTTTTTGAGACCACTGTACAGCTCCTATCTTCTTTGATGTGTACATCATTTTCCATCTGCCAAGTCAATGTGTTGTGTACAACTATACAGTTATTTTTTTACTTCAACATTAAGTCTAAAAATTTCTGGGAACATTTACATGACCTATTTGGAAAAACAGCTATACTGCACTTCCAAAGACCTTCATATTCCTAATTACAACATTTAGCTCAATTTACGCCGTCTTAATACTTAATAAAAACATACTAAAGTATTTTTCCAAATGATTAAACAAGTTCCCGCAATTGCCAGAAGAATAATTAAAATGTCGGTGCCCCCGTGTTATTAGCATTAAACAGCATTAAACATAACATCTTTGATGTCAACATCATAATCTCACAACTAATCACAACATACATTCAAACCGCTCTCCACACTAAGTCTACCGATAAACAAACTTAAACCATTCAATTGGAAGCTTTCGACAATACTACAGCGGAGTAAATAATAAGTATACACATAGAAACCTATATGTATTAATGTATAAACTTAAACAGATAGTGACCTATTCAATTACAGCATCGCAGTTTACAAAACTGAATACACATAACTAAATGTGATGTATTAAAACAAACTTTCAGCATTCGAAGTTGAAATTAATCAGAAAAGACACATGAATTTAATTAATAAACAGACTTACAGATTGATCGTTCGACATAGATTAGGAATTGAAATTCGCCGGAGCAGAAACCCTAGCGCACGACAATCGAGGCGGGTCGGATCTTCTACTCTGCCCGCTGTTTCTCAACTAATGGCAGAGGATTTGAATTAAGCCCTTTGTAAGTAAAAATTTATATAGGTTATGGGCTAGCACTAGCACCCATATCTTATTATCTACTGGCCCAATTTCACTGCGTGTAGTGAAAGTGTTTCCTGATGGACACTGTTCTAAAAAACCTCCATTTGTTCTAATATTGTAGATTAATAATAACACAATAATTTATATAAGAGAAAAATAAAGCTAAAAAAGAGGGGGAATAAAATTGGTGCGAAACACGGGTATAATACTAGTCAATAAAACTCGTGCCATATACGAGTTTTTATATATTTTATTAATAATTAAAATATATTTATATAATTGATATTTTTTTAGTTTTAATGATTAGAAAGTATAATATAATTAATATTTATAGATTTGTTTATAAAATGTCGTTGTTTTAATTTTAAGGTAATATGTATTAATTAAAAAAATATATTTATTTTATTGTTAATTGAAAGATATCGTGTAATTGGTATTTTTGGTGTGTATCAATGATTAGAAAATTTGAATACAAACATAAGTTGTCGTTGCTTATTATTCCTGTCTACTTTAATTTTGTTTAATTATGCTTTCTCGCGCAACATGTTTACGCTATATATTAATTATTTCATTTCAACAAGATTATCTATCTATCTATTTATTATATATCTAATACTGGAACATCACTGTTTTGGGTAAACATTTTATTCAGTTAAAAAGTTGGTATTACCCCTGATGTGGAAGTGTATATGCTGACTATTCATCTAAACCTCCTCGACCCTTCCGGGTATAATACGGGTATAATATAACTAGTGCCATATATGAGTTTTTATATATTTTATTAATAATTAAAATATATTTATATAATTGATATTTTTTAGTTTTAATGATTAGAAAGTATAATATAATTAATATTTATAGGTTTGTTTATACAATGTAGTTGTTTTAATTTTAAGGTAACATGTATTAATTAAAAAAAAAATTATTTTATTGTTAATTGGAAGATATCGTGTAATTGGTATTTTTGGTATGTGTCAATGATTAGAAAATTTGAATACAAACATAAGTTGTTGTGGCTAATTATTCCCGTGTACTTTAATTTTGTTTAATTATACTTTCTCGCGCAACATGTTTACGCTATATATTAATTATTTCATTTCAACAAGATTATTTACCTATCTATTTATTATTATATATCTAATATTGGAACATCACTTTTTTGGGGAAACATTTTATTCAATTAAAAAGTCGGTATTACCCCTGATGTGGAAGTGTATATGCTGACTATTCATCTAAACCTCCTCGACCCTTCCGGGTATAATACAGGTATAATACTAGTCAATATAACTAGTGCCATATACGAGTTTTTATATATTTTATTAATAATTAAAATATATTTATATAATTGATATTTTTTAGTTTTAATGATTAGAAAGTATAATATAATTAATATTTATAGGTTTGTTTATAAAATGTAGTTGTTTTAATTTTAAGGTAACATGTATTAATTAAAAAAATATTTATTTTATTGTTAATTGGAAGATATCGTGTAATTGGTATTTTTGGTATGTATCAATGATTAGAAAATTTGAATACAAACATAAGTTGTCGTGGCTTATTATTCCCGTGTACTTTAATTTTGTTTAATTATACTTTCTCGCGCAACATGTTTACGCTATATATTAATTATTTCATTTCAACAAGATTATTTATCTATCTATTTATTATTATATATCTAATACCGGAACATCACTTTTTTGGGGAAACATTTTATTCAATTAAAAAGTCGGTATTACCCCTGATGTGGAAGTGTATATGCTGACTATTCATCTAAACCTCCTCGACCCTTCCGGGTATAATACGGGTATAATACTAGTCAATATGACTAGTGCCATATACGAGTTTTTATATATTTTATTAATAATTAAAATATATTTATATAATTGATATTTTTTTAGTTTTAATGATTAGAAAGTATAATATAATTAATATTTATAGGTTTGTTTATAAAATGTAGTTGTTTTAATTTTAAGGTAACATGTATTAATTAAAAAAATATATTTATTTTATTGTTAATTGGAAGATATCGTGAATTGGTATTTTTGGTGTGTGTCAATGATTAGAAAATTTGAATACAAACATAAGTTGTCGTGGCTTATTATTCCTTTGTACTTTAATTTTGTTTAATTATATTTTCTTGCGCAACATGTTTACGCTATATATTAATTATTTCATTTCAACAAGATTATATATCTATCTATTTATTATATTATATATCTAATACTAGAACATCACTTTTTTGGGGAAACATTTTATTCAATTAAAAAGTCAGTATTACCCCTGATGTGGAACTGTATATGCTGACTATTCATCTAAACCTCCTCGACCCTTCCGCTAACTTTTAGGTGCCTGCAATTGAGCAACGAAACTGAGAGAAGGGGTATCGACAGGGCCATCGTTATTCTTTGGCTAACACCACACGTGTTCTCCTATTTCCATTAATAGATTTGTCATATTCGAAGGTTAGTCTTTGGTTTTAGCTCATGGTTGTTATCATGTTATGTACAGCTATATATGTATCAGCGATGTAACTCTTAAGTTATGTAGCGCAAACAGATGTCTCGAGCATTGACTAGGGATGTCATTGGATGTATCAAGGGTGCTTGCTAAAATGTCTAAGTGAATGTAATTCTTTTTCCCATCGATTTCTCATTAATTATGTGGTCCTCTGCTTTTCACCAGTTTCTTTGCCCATAACGATTACTCTTATTCTGATGGTAGGTCTGAGTGTTGTTGGCAAAAGATGCAATTTTTGTGCAAAGATGTAATTTTGGTCACTATCCCTACAATTGGACATTACAAAGTTGCAGCTTGATTTGATGGTATGTATATGAACCACTATTATTGTAAAATCCTTTCACACCTTGCTCTATATTAACTGTTGTACAATTAGTACGTAGTTTCCATCTTAATTTTCTCTTATTAAAATATGAACAATCTCAAGTCTAATAAATTCTAGTGGTACCGTAGCATGGAATTTCATGTTATCTCAAACTTCTTACAACTATTTCAAAGATTCTGCACCTATCTTGAATAAGTGATTTCATGATTTGTGAATGATTTGTTTGAATGTCTTCAGCTATTAAAATATTATTTTACCGTAATAGGTGGTATCTGTTGGTGTGCTTCGTGTGGTTGGGGCAGGGACTTCATGTGGCAGGGGCATATCGCTATAGGAACATTCTCAAATCATCTGATGATAGAATATACCTTTTGGAGCCTAGATTCTCTTGATGACAGGATGACACGAAATTTTTCTTCCATCATTAAACTATAAAAGTACATTATAGGATTGACGGGGCTCACAATAACTAATGCACGGGGTAGTTTTGACATTTTTGAGGTAACAAAAGCAAACTCACAATATAGCATTTAGGCAATTTGTAAAGCAATTGTTAAACCACAACTTGGTAATGACAACTTTGGTGTTCAGTTTGAAATTGGAGAAACTTCATTAGATCACGGGTCCTGTAAAAGTTTTTGTTCTTTATTACTAGATAACAGGCAATTTAGTTCAAATATGGACAACTTCAGGACCAATTAGGGTTCTGAAAAAAAATTCTTACATATTGGTATCTCAAAAGGCATACGTCATATTTTACAACAAGGAACAAATTTGAGTAATTTATATAAGCAATTATTGACTTTAATTTGAATTCACATTAGTTATCAGTGTGGTTTTTTGGCTTATTGACTCTAATACTGCAAGTGAGATTGAGGTTACTTAGGATTTTACCTGTTTGAGAACGCCTGGCTCCAACACCAGATAACTCATACATGTAGTTACTGCATTTAGAATGACATTGAGTTCTTACGTATGTCGGAAAATGAGAATAAGGGAGTGCTTGATAATGGCCCCAACCATTCCTATTACATACCTGTCTAATAATTTCAGAACTTGTATTTCTCTTGCAATTGAATTTTGTGCAAATGTACAAATTAGGCTGAAGATTGCTCCTTGTTTTTTCTCGGCTGTCACATGATAATTTTTAATTATATTATTTATGTGAAGAAGATTTGAGAAACCTTTTTTCCTGTTGTACGTAGTTGCCAGTTGGAGGATATATTAGTTTAGAAGAAAGTGTGCAACTCCACGATTAACTCGAACTTGCTCATGTTTGCTTATTTATTGCTACAAAATTTTGGCAACGTTTGGGCTTCTGAAATTTGTTAATGACAGCTTTTACTTTGTTGGGTTGTTTGGGTCTCTGATTTGAGTTGAATATCAAAGCGATGTTATTTTTAGTTATTTTAACACCTTGAATCTGTAACTGCATAGTCAAGTTATTAGCAAGATGACTGATTCAATTATTTATATGTTTTTTGTAGCTTTTGAATGTAGTCAAGGTGTCGCTTTTAGGTGAATTTGGAAAATAGGGCGGTATATTTCGGTTGATAGGAGTAAGTAAAACTCATAAGATGTATTATTTTCTTCATTTTTACTTTTACTAAGTACTTTTTTCATTTTTATTTGGAACTTTAATGAGATAGTTTTTAGTCAACAAAAGAGTTAGTTCTTCTAAATCTTTCTTTAGTACTGTATGTGATTCAGCTTTGATTAATTATTATCGTAATATGTTTTTTTATATATTTTTGCTTGTATGTATATCTTGAGAAGTGAAAAATCAATATAATGTTAATTATTTGATAACTGGTTATCAAGACTAAATGATACCCTATATTGCTCAATCTCATTGGCACACACTGTTGATTATATGGTCTAATAATTCTCATTTGCTCCATTTTTATGTATCTTTTATTCATTTAGCTCAGGATAGACGCGAAGTAGGATGCAAGGCTCTCTTTAGGCACTTACGTTTTGTATGGGAGCTAACCTTGCACCTGCTTATGCCAACACTTCTTCATTCTCGAGATTTCATGCAAACACATAATTACCTACACCCTACATTGGTTTCAGAATGTAAGTCATAGGATTTGATAATTTAAATGACTTATATATTGATTACATGTTTGCTCTGAAAGATTATGGAAACTGTAGCTGTATGCTTCTCATATTTTTTCCATGTGTGTAGGTGTTTGATATATTTTATACTGGTACTAATCACTTCTTTATGGGGTGTAAAGGTGCAAAAGCTATAAGGGATTAATTTTTTAACCATGGAATTGTTTATTTTCTTTAGAGGTGTCTAAATTTGTGGATTGGTTGGAACACTAAAACGTGACCACTATATGGTGATTAGAATATGGACTTAATATCAATTTCTTTTATTATCGATGTTTGATGGTGAAGTTTGTAAAGAGTTCTTCAAAATAATAAAGGTAACAGAGGTTAACTATGGAGCTCTGGTTTTTAACAAGGAAGATAGCTATTTTACCCGTTGCCTTGGCAATTGCTTCTTAGATGTGTCCAAGCCATTTAATTTGAAGTCAAATGTAATTGCTTCTTAGATGTGTCCAACAATTTAATTTGAAGTCAAATAGTCATCTCACTTTATCCCATGTATTATATGTGTATCTTATACCTAACCCACTGCTCTTTGAACTTCAACTTCCACTCTTCCATAGATCATTGGCTCTAAACAGGTCTAGACCTAAAAGTGGCCATTACGATACGATACTATACATTTACTAGATATGTCTCAAAGTTTTGTGCAAACTACTTCGATGTTGTACTCAAAATATCTATATCTCTCATTTGTCTTGTTTAACTCGCAAACACTTTTCTCACTTCTCTAAAAAAAGTTTGCTTTCAGTTGAGTAGTTAAGTGTCTTGGATGTTTGCTAACTGCTTACAAAGTTCTCATTTGGGGGTTTCTCAACTGCCATTTCTAAAACTTACCATACTTCTACATACATCTAACTTAATATATTTTAAAGTCGAATGAAGAATTAGGTCAAATTGATTCCATATGTAGCAGGATTGTTACTCATGCAATCATGCTTGATTGCAACTTTTATGTTAAAGATTGCTTTCAAATCAAGCACTCGTAACATTATTCTATTAATGTGCAGTGCTTCATTCCGACGTCTAAACATGATTTATTTTTTTTGCAGGCTTGATTCAACGGACATCTTTTTGTCCCTCCTTCAAAAAATAGATTCTACTTGTATTGACATCGATGGAAATAACCACTAATTCACTGTGAGACGTGATGTATGGCTTTAGCTCAAAATATTAATTTTTCCTCGGCGCCCACAACCGTTGTCACCTTTGTTGCATTTCTTGGCTACAGAATCTTGAAGAACTTATATTTCACCTGATTCTGAATACTACCCCTCGTGAGTAGAGGAGGTCGAAGCATGTCCTGCATTAGTAGTCAAAAGAAGTCATCTGGTAGTTTAGTAGACACAATTTTCAACCATTGCAAGCGATGCATGTTTATGTATGTGCTATGTTCTAATAGATAGTGATTAATATAAGACTGCATAAAACAATATTTATAAATCTACAATAATAAAACTAGCGGTCCGTTCCAATCAAATATAAAATATGTGATATAAAGCATGCCCGTGTCTTGCACGGGTTAAGGAGCTAGTTATATATCTAATACTTGAACATCAACTTTTTGGGGAAACATTTTATTCAGGATAGAATTACTAGTATGCCCCTCTAAAACACTGCGATAAAACACACTCATTGCCAGTACACCATCGTCGTGACCCTTCCATTTCTCCATCTACTTTTATGTCTTCCTCTATTTAAGGTGCAATTTCTTTCTTTTTGCATCCAATTGTGTCTGAATGTGATGACAATTGTTCGTTTACTTCTTTCTACTCTCCTCTTGTTTGTGTACATAATGTCATAATATATACTTACGCAACTCCTCCGTTGTTACCCTATTCGGATTTCAACTCTTTAAACTTTCACAACTTCTCGATGGATTTGGACCACTGGATATGCTTTCGCCACTCTAATCCCCCTTATCTAAGAAGCTTCATGTGAAGCAGGTAAGGTTGTACGTAGAATCCCAATAATATTGAATGGTATATACGTGTTGTTGGAGGAATTTGGTAACAACACGAATCGGAGGTTTTCTGGAATAATAGAGCGTAATTTGTATGTATGTGACTGTTTTAGGGGTTTAGGGTTTATGAAAAATAGAGGGGCTGGACTTGGGAGGTGTCTCGATTTGTCTCATGTATCGGATCCCTTTTGCCAAGATGTCTGCGTACCAATTTATATTGGATCAAGGCACTGACGAGAATAGTTTTTATAATCCTAAATGTGATGTTCCACCTTCTTTTTCTTTTCTTTTAGTAATCCAACGAAAGGACACCAGCTGTCACCCGTTGATTCCAAGTATATACATTCACACATCCATTCATTTTTATTTTTCTCCCCATGTTCAAGACACACACATCTCTCCTGCCTATTTCTTTCTTCCTCGACACAAAGCTTCAAGGCAATACCATTTTCCGACGAGGCCATCAAGCTCTAATCACTTCCAACCCAACATCCATTGAAGGTATGAATCTAACTCCATTTTTGTTCCTTATAATCAATGTGTATTAGCATCCCTACATGTACTATACATACACGCATATATAGATACACATGTTCGCATATGAACCCGCATAATTCCATGTTTTATGTATACAAATCTCCTTTGCTTGATCTTGAAACTTTGATTTTATACTTCTTTGCACGATTTTGCCTTAGAACCAATTGAAATTTCAAAACCCCTAAATAATGGGGCTTATTGCTTGTTGATGTGTCTCTTTAAATTCTTTGTGTAACCAATCGACTCATATGTTTTACCATGCATACATGCCGTCTATTTCAACACATAGATATATTATATGTCATATTTGTCATTGATCCCTTCAACCTTCCATGTTTGTTTGTAATAATTGAACCGGATAGATGACTTTATCAATTAAAATAATCTCATAGCCTTAGGTTCTTCCACGGTTGTACCTCACATGAAGTGAGCACCTCCATGAACCTTCACCAAGCCTTGAGTTCAATTCCCCATTAAATCATTCATAAAAACTCTATGATGTTTACCCTTTAATGATCTTTTCTGAGGTTTAGACTTACATGCCTTAACAGGCCTCTACTCGTGCACATTAGATGAGCCTTAGTTCTTAAAACCTTTCATAAAATAATCCTTCGATGTCCTTTTCATCCCGCCTTTCCTCTTACAGATGTCAAGTGGGAAAACTATTGCCAGCTCCCATGAGTCTACAACTCACGAGATTCTAGAACCTATCGAGGACAAGACACATCCTCTTCCTTGCATGAAATTTTTATGCCTGAACCCTCTGCTCAAGCTTCAGGTGTTAGCGCTAGGACTTGTTCCAAGGTAAAAGAGGTGAACCCTGTAAAAGTTCCAATTTCCCTTCAAACCAAGTCATTTTACTATAAAATAAAGAGTACAAAACCTGCCATACTTGCTCAATTCTCCTCAGAAGAAGACAAAGATGATGAGAAAGAAACCTCCTTCCAGTCCTTGTTCCATTCTGTCCAAAAAGAAACCTCCCTAGTTGAAGCCGAAATCGAGGCTGAGACAGAAGCTGATGTTGCAGACATAGAATCTTTTGACACTCATAGCACCACCTTGACCTGTGATAACCTTGATTCTATCATGAATGCCAACAAGTTGGAGAATTTGCTCTTGAGGTTTGAACCTAGATTCCGCCTTGTGGTACATGCACCTGGCGAGAGATGTCATCGCTTTGACAATTTTGAGCCAGATCAAACCTTCCCCTCAGTCGTGCTATCAACGATATTCTTCAGAATAGGGTTATCACTATCTATTCATCCCTTCATCGATGAGATCCTGAAGCTGTATGACATAACCCCTCTTCAATTGACACCCAATTCATACCGAATGACGATGTGCATGTTCATTCTGTATGACATAAAATTTGACAAGAGGTTATCCGCCCATGAGCTCAGATATTTTTATAAGCTAAAGCAGACTAGAGAGATTCAAGCTTCTTCTATTTAGCTGCCTGGAGTGTGCATGATGGTCAATGCATCAAAGGCAATAAGCGAGGGATGACCAACTGGATAAAATAATTCTTGTATTGTTATGATTGTCCATCTTATAGGACTCAATTTAATAGATCCCCCGGTAAGTGCCTTTTTTAATATTTCATTAACTTTAAATGAACTATTACCATCATGCTTGCTTATTCTGTGTTCACACCTAACTTCCTGTAGAGATTCCTGCAAAAATACCTTTACGTGGACAACTTTTAGAGCGAGCAAGAGAAGCCCTCATATTATCAGAGGAATTAGGAGATGGCTCCAGCCTGCTTACCCCTACGAACTTTCGCAAGTGTGGTTTTGTTTCAAGTGGAGGTACCTCCATTTTAGCTACAGCTATAGGTGTTGAAGCTGAAGCTTCTAGTAAAATAGAGTTTCTTTTGTATCCCATATATCATTCCATGTGCATCCATTTTATATCATTACTTGTGTTATCCTTCAAGTGTACATTTATCATTTCATACGCTTATATCACATATAATTTTTTTGTCATAATTTGCCTTTCAGGGATGGCTTTCGGTGTTCCCTCTTTCATCAACCAATCAGCCAGCTATGATGATTTATTTGGGGATGAGGACAAAGATCTTCCTCTCATTGTAGCCTCTCCAATATCAAAGGTTAAGATCACTTCAGCTGGCCAGGAAAAGACTTCTATCATTTCCAAGAGAAAGTTTCATCTCGTAGCTTTGGACTCAGCAAGAGCTTTAGGTTCCCGACTTGCTCAGAAAGCCAAACAAGCAGCTGTAGCCATTGATGAAAGCCTTGACCCATGTACACAAAAGCTCTTCAATATGATTACAAATCAAATTCCTGAGGAAACCATAATTGAATGGGATAAGCTAAGCTTAGTTGATTCTGCTTGTGCTAAGACCCTGGTCTATGCCCGAAGTTTCTTTTATTCCCCGAAGCATGGTAAGAAAATAGTTGAAGTTGCTAGAGGTGATCAGAAGCTGACCGCTAGCTTAAAGACTCCATCAAAGCTCTAGCTGAGGCTAATAAGAAGCTAAAGGCCGCTGAAACCAAATTGCTGAAAGAACGTGAGTAGCTCAATACAACCATTCCCAACCTGGACGCTGTGGAAAATATGGAAAAGGCGTTTGTTACATCTCAAGCCGAGAAGGCTAATGTGTTTTAGCTTAAGATGGAGACGCTCATTGCTACAGAAAGGGCCACTCGGATTGCTGCCAAGCGGGAGAAGTTTAGAGTCAGTTATGATCGAGGAATCTATGATTACCTCAAATCCACTTACGAGAAGTTTCCAAACCTAGATTGGTCCCAATTTGGAAATGATGCCATGAAAATGATCCGGGACATCAAGAAAAAAACAGCTACATGTGCGAAGACATTCAGGCGAATAATGTTGTTGCAAAAGCCCAGACGAATGATCTTGTTGTTCTTTGTTAGAAATGAATACTACTAGAAACTAGACAGAGGGGGGGGTGAATGGATAGTTTGATATATTTTTCGATTCTTGAAAACTAAGTAACAGACTGTATATGATTATGATATGTAATATGCAGAAAGTAAATAACACACACAATCACTTTAATCTACTTTGTATAAGCAAATTAAATACTACAGCTTTCCAAGAAATTCACAATAGAATTTCTGGCTTCTAAACAAGAACAGTTTGAACTTGCTTGCTTACAGAGAAAAGAGCTTAGCAAATAACTATGTGTATCTCTCTTCTACAGCTAACAATAGGATGTGCATGATATATATAAGCCCTATACAAACTAGTGCACACACCTATTTTTACACAGTTACCCCTTGCTGAAAGTCCAACTTGTCCTGCCATAAGACGTTAACTGTGTCAGGAAGGACCACCTGCTTGTTAGGCCGAATACACAATATAATCAAGTATGTATGAGAATAACAATAATTAAAAACACTGTTTATGAATCAATAAAACTGTAATCGTATTAACAGCTTCTCTCTTTATGATGTTAATGAATCACAAAGAGCTTCTAGGTTACAAGAATAATATATCAATATTCACGCGTCCCTTCTAGGGATAACCTATCTGTGTTTATATAGTACACAGCTACATACAATCCATCTCTAATTGATATTCCTATAAGTTAGCTATATAATTCATATCAATTAAGAATTGCTTCAGTCTTCTATTCCAATCTCCTTAGCTGTATCAATATATTCTGCTTCTTTCCATCTTCAGAATATATTGCTTCTAGAATCTTCAATTCTGCACCGACAGCTAATTCAACTTTCACCTTGTCAGACTTTAAATAAACTCTGACCGGCTTCAATTAAACTCTTTACCCTGTCAGAGTTTAACTAAACTCTGACTGGCTTCTGATAAACTCTTGTCAGTACCTGTTGCTTAAACACTGATAAACAAACATTAGCAATTATATCTAACAATCTCCCCCAACTTGTTCATAATAAAATGTACAAGTTAAAACATATAATTGATGATGTCAAAACCTTTTAACAAATGCAGTGTTTAACATATAACAGAGTTTAATTTAAAACAGAGTTTAAATTTGACTTAGAATAGAAAATATTAAAAACTTACAGTCAGACTTTACTTGACTTCTTCAATATCAGGCACAGTCCTGAGATAATCAATCAGCAGTCTTCTCTCAGCATTCTCAAGTTCAGTTATCATAATCTCTTTCAGCTCCTTATACTCTGGATCTCCTTCACCAGTTTGATATATGGCAGCCCTCAGAGAATAGATACTGTTCTTCTTCATATCATTCCCTAGCCGAATGTACTGAGCTTTATCTGACTCTAAGTTGAATTCTAAGACTTTTAATCCCAGTGCAGTTTTAAATCTAGCACTGTTTCTCTTCATCTCCACCAATTTTCCAGTATGATCTCTATACTTTGGAATATAAGCATTTGAGACTTCTCCTCCTCCAAGCATCACTTTTGATCTCAGCATCTTTTCTCTTAAGATTTGAGCAACATTATGGGTATGTCTGTTCTTAACTTTTAACAGATAAAGTACATATTCAAGTTCTTCCCATGATATGAGATTTACATCAGATTCTCCAATTCTATAAACTCTTCCATCACTCATGAAATATAACAGAAACTGCTTCTTCAAGATCTTGTGAAAAATCAACTGAACAGATTCTAACTTATCAAGATTTTCTTGTGTATTCCCAATACCAGATCCTGTCAGTGAAATATTGTCTTGAGATCTGTTATTTATTCTCTTCTCCCTATGTGAACCTAAACCAGACTTATCATAAGATTCTTTTCCAAGTACAGTCCTGGTTTGAGAAAAATCCACAGGTTGAAGTATCAGAGTTTCAGAGAGTATAGGTCTTAAGAAACCTTTGAGTTGAGGAGCTAGCTGAGTTTGCACAGCTTGAGCCTTGTCAGAGGCTGGCTTAACTTCAATAGTATCATCAACTTGAGCAGCGTCAGAGGTTGATTTTGGTAATCTTGTTTCAACTTGAGCAATGTCAGAGGTTGAATAAATCTTCTTAGGTAACTGTTCTTCTTCTACCAGTTTACCTTTTCCTTTATCAGCATTTTTAATCACAGGCCTCCTTGAGTACTGTAAACTCTGATCAGAGTTTACATTCTCTTTGATAACAATTCCTTTTTCTTTCTTTCTAGGAGCCTTGATTTCCTTCTTTTTGTAGATTCCAGCTTCAACATTCTTCTTGTGTTCCTCAGCAAGCATTTGCTCTTCAGCTTGGATATCTTCAATTGTAATACCTTTTCCATGTTCTGCCATAAACATCTTAGCAGCAATTTCCTCATCAGTAGATGGCTTATCAGAGATTATCAAACTTTTATTTCTTGAACCACTGGCAGAGTTTACATGTCCCTTTCCAGAGTTTGATCTTTTTGAAAGTAATCTTCTATCATCATTTGATCTTAAGCGCTTTCCATCTCCTCCCTTGTTTCCACCATCATTACCATCATCCCTCCGTCTCAGAGTTTGAGTGTCTTTGCATTTGTCACTTGGTACACTCTCCCCCTTTTTGACATCATCAGAAAGTAGTACTGATGTCAACAATTCAAGCGCAGTAGAAATGGAAGTCAGTTGAGCAGACATAGCATTCTGGTTGTCCTCAACTGTCCCAAGCCTCTTCTTGATTTCTTCAGAATCCCTGGCTTGCTGCTTGAACATGGTATAATAATAAGTTCTGTCAGCCTTTAAAGTAAGATCCCTCAAGCTGACTTCATTCCTCAGACTTGTAAGCATTTGTTGATTCTCATCAAATCTATTATTGAGAGATTTGACTTGAATAACAGTTGCCTGTAAGCTCGTAAGAACATCAGGATTTGTAATCTTCTTAACAGAATCAGATAAAAATTCTGCAGCCCTTTGCGCTGGAAAGATACAATCTGCATTAGCCCATGCATTGTAGTACATATTCTGATAATGCTCAGAAGCAGCCCTTTGAACTTCCCTTTCTTCAGTAGAATTTGCTTGAATATCAGAAACTTCCACTTGAACATCAGAGTTTGAATGAACAGGACTAGCTTCAGCATTGTCATCCTCTCTGTGAATATCTTCAAGCACATTTTCAGCAGTGATTTCATCAATTAACTGTGCAGTCGCATCAGGTACTTGATCTGCTACAGTTTGAGGAACATCAGAGTTTGCTGGAGCAGTAACCTCTGCTTCTCTTTGAACAATCTCAACAACTGATTGTTGCAAAGTTTCAAGAAAGATAATATCCTCATGATCATTATCTGTTGCATCAGCATGTACAGCAACAGCTTCTGGAACTGGATCAACTCTAATCTGATCTACTTCATCACCGTTCTCAAAATCAATAGAAATGATTTCTGTGTGAGAAGCAATAAGTTCTACTAACTCAGTAGATGCTTGATCAGCTTCCGGTATAGTATCTTCATGATCCACAATCCTGCTGTCAGAGTATGCAGCAGCTTCCTCAACTACATCATCAGCTTTTGATGTAGGAGCTTCTGTTTCAAAATCCATCAGAATAGTTTCAGGATTTGCAGCATCCTTAGCAGTTGGAATAGCCTCCTCAGCTACAATTGCAGGAGTACTTGAAGGAACAGTTGTAGTCACAATCTCCTCATTCTCTGATGTAGGAGCTTCAGTGTCCTCAGGTTCTTTATCCAAATTGGCAATAATATCACCAAAAAGTTGATTAGCAACTAATCGTCTCTTTCTCTGATGAAGATTTTCTTCATCAGCTTCAGTTTCTGAGTCTGCACTAGAAGCAGCAGCAACAGACTTTGCCCTGTGGGCTCGCCTTTTCTTCATTCGTTTTCTCTGAGGCACAGCATCAACATTTGATACCTCAGCTTCAACAGATTTAACTGCTCGAACTTTAGATCTCTTTGACCTCTGTGGTTGAGATACAGAAGGTCCAGCTTCAGCAGTTGAGACACGTTGTTGTTGTGAGTTGTCAAGAAATTGTTGCACAGATGCAGGTAACATTAAAGGACCAACTTCTCCTTTCTTGTTGTCCTTGTTGATAAGATCAGAGAATATACGTTTGTGCAATTTAAATGAAAGAATGACATCCTCATCTAAAATCTCAATATCAGGGCAGCATAGACTAAATATTAACTGACAAAACCTAGAGAAATAAACAACATTCCTATTTTCTAGCATTTTCTCACCAATATTATTCAAAACTAATCTAGCAATATCAAAATTACTGCCATAAAGAAGAGAATACCCGATCTGTAGACTATCCGTGGGAATCGCATCCCAATTAGTACACTTCTTCCCAAAAGCTCGAGTAATGCAATCGAAAAAGAAGCTCCATTCCTTTCGCAAAAATGGCCTTTTGAGTTGACCTATCTTTGTCAAAGGTCCAGTGTAGCCTATCTCGTTCATCATCCTGACTAGCTCAGAGTCTCCAACAGAGATTGTGAATGCATTGAAATCCTCAAGACCCAAAGCATCACGAACAGTAGTAGGAGTAACAGCATAGTCATTGTCCTCATATTGAAAAATGATAGATGGAGATCCAGACTCTCCTCCATTATCATAAGCACCTGTCTGCCAAAAAGTTCGAATTTGAGTCGCAGACAGCTTCGATGGTGCGGTGAGAGCAGTACCAATATCAGAGTTTGACAAGAAACTCTGAATCAAATGAAACGCCTCCGGTGCGTTCTCATTTGCTACAGGAGCTGAGTAGTTATTTGGGACAAATTCTAATTCAGATGCAATAAACGCTGTAGTTGCCATTAGTAAGAGTTGAAAACAAGAAATACTGGGCTCAGAAAGTGTTTGAGTGTTTGTGTGTGAGTAAAATGTTATGAAAAGATGAAATGCGTAAAAGATGGAATCGTGTGTATGTAGTGTATTAAATAATAACTGTTAAGATTAGAAGTATGTTAGTGGGACAGATGTCAGACGTAAATACGCTGACAGCTGTATCTAACAACTTCCAATACACACGTGCAAACGTGGAGACACCTGTCATCACATATAACACTCAAAATATTCGCTTAAAAGAAAAAAAATCAATAATAATAAAATTATCAATTTCAATAATAAAGTACAAAGAAACTCAACAGTCAGAATAATAATGACTGTCTCGAAACTCCGCACCTTAGTATCCCAAGCGCTTCGATTCTAGAAAAAAACCTTTCAGTCAGGACTTATCAAACGCACTCTTTCTTTTCTCCGTTCAATCATACTTTTTCCGAAATACAAATGACTAATCTCAAGAGTATAAAATGTCTGAAACAAGGAAATTATTTTAACCATCATAGATTAAAACAAAGTAACCTCGGCGTATCTCACACAATACATCAGTGTTTACCATTTATCCTTCTTTGTCAATAAACTCTTTTCTCAATCTGTACAGTTGTGAGAAATATGTGTGTAGTAGCAGAGTTTACCGAAATCAGTATTTAGATCATCTCAAAGTGCATAAAATCCACAAACTAAAGTAGTAAAAACTGGTTGCCTAAACTCTCATGTATAACATAGACACTGATTTTTCTATCTAAACTCTGTATTACTGATATCCTTTCATTTGGATATGTCTTTTATTTTTCACCCCCCCTTTTTTTTTTTTTTTTTTTTTTTTTTTTTTTTTTAATTTATTTTTCCAGTAATCAGTGGTTGGCACTAGTCACCAAAAATCAAAAATTTTAGCCCTTATTTCATACAATAAGTTCCTGGATCTTCCTAGGCACAACATGATCTCAAAGGAATTTGTGCTCTGTTTGGCATCTTTTGATTTGAGGGTGAATTATTTGCAATGAATAATCAGAGTTTAGACTTTTCATCAGTGATTATAGTTAACTTATGAGAGAAAATGCAAACAGCTAATACAGACTCAGTGTATAGGATCAATAAACTAAGAGATGCTAGAAATATAGAGACAGTATCATGCTGTGTTAGCTTACTGCACATATTTGAGATCAGAATCTCTCAACTCTTAAGGATTCACAATTACTTACTGAGAATTATGTTCCATACAAATTTCTTCATTGGTCAATATGTTTCAGACAAAATTACAATCAGAGTATGACCAACAGAGTTTAACACCAGAGTTTACTTTCAGATTATGACTGACACTTCACAGAGTTTATCATCAGAGTTTAACATGCTGGTTCATATCACAGTTAACACATGTAAGAAATCATGAACAACAAACAAAAAATGAGTCTAACCCGTATCTCTAGTCAGAACCAGAGATCATTCCAAGTTCATTTACCAATCTTGTAAAAGTAGCTTCACTCAAAGGTTTGGTGAAGATATCTGCAAGTTGTTGATCTGTAGACACAAAATGAAGCTCAATGTTTCCTTCTTCCACATGTTCTCTGATAAAATGATACCTTATGCTGATGTGCTTTGTCATGGAATGCTGTACTGGATTACCTGTCATAGCAATAGCACTTTGATTATCACAGAAAATAGGTATTCTGGAGTACCTTAATCCATAATCCAGCAATTGATTCTTCATCCATAAAATCTGTGCACAACAGCTACCAGCTGCTATATACTCTGCTTCTGCAGTGGATGTAGAAATTGATTTCTGTTTCTTACTGTACCAAGAAACCAATCTGTCACCTAAAAATTGACAGCTTCCACTTTGTACCTACTATTGATCTGTTCTTTGGTCTAGGTACAAGTGTCCAGACTTCATTTCTTTCAAATTCATTTAACTCTTCTTGCATTGCTGTAATCCAATTAGCATCTTGAAGAGCTTCCTCCACTTTCTTTGGTTCTGTTTGAGACAAGAAAGCATGATACAGACACTCATTGTTTGTTGCACTTCTAGTTCTCACACTAGCATCAGGATCTCCAATTATGAGATCAGGTGTGTGTGCCTGTGTCCACTTTCTGGCTGTTGGTAAGTGGTTTCTTGCATCATTATTGAATCCTCCCCCTTGATCCATGCTCTCCTGATTCATATGTTGACTTTCTGCAGCATCTGAGGCTCCCCCTGAATTGGATGGCTCAGAGTTTGAACTGTCAGAGTTTAAATCAGTTTCCTCAACTGACTCATTTGTTGTGTCTTGTTGAGCTTCTTCACGCTCCCCCTCAACTGGTTCTCTATTTTGTTCAATTTGAGAATTTCCAGTTTCTCCAGTATTTACCAGTAGAGGTTCAGAGTATGCTTCGTCAGAGTTTGTCAAACCTGCTTCATCAGAGTTTATATCATCAGAGAATAGATCTTCATTTTCAAAACGTAGTTGATCATATCCATCCTTGTCTTCAAGTCCAATTATTTTCTTGTCATCAAATGACACATGTATGGATTCCATGATCACCTTAGTTCTTAGATTATAAACTCTGAATGCTTTTGTTGACAATGGATAGCCAACAAAGATTCCTTCATCAGCTTTTAACTCGAACTTGGTCAACTGTTCAGGATGAGTCTTCAACACAAAGCATTTGCATCCAAATATATGAAAATATTTCAAATTTGGCTTCTTGTTTTTCACCATCTCATATGGTGTTTTTCCATGCTTGTTGATCAGAGTAGCATTTTGAGTAAAACAAGCAGTTTGAACAGCTTCTGCCCAGAAATAAGTTGGCAATTTTGCTTCATCTAGCATAGTTCTGGCAGCTTCAATTAAGGTTCTGTTCTTTCTTTCAACTACACCATTTTGCTGTGGAGTTCCAGGTGCAGAAAATTCTTGTTTGACTCCTCTTTCCTTGCAGAAAGCTTCCATTATTGAGTTTCTGAATTCAGTTCCATTATCACTCCTTATTATTTTTACTTTGTGCTGTGATCCTTTGTCCAGTAGATTTACATGATCCATCAGAATTTGAGCAGTTTCATCCTTCTTTGACAAGAAATACACCCATGTATATCTAGTATATTCATCAACAATTACTAGAGCATATTTCTTTCTGCCCATGGACATCACATTCACTGGTCCAAAGAGATCAACATGTAGAAGATGATAAGGTTCCACTACTGAAGATTCAGATTTACTCTTGAAAGATGACTTCCTTTGCTTGGCCTTTTGACAAGAATCACATAGACCATCTAGATTAAGTATTGATTTTGGAAGTCCTCTTACAAGATCCTTTCTTATCAGCTCATTGATGTTGTTCAAATTGAGATGAGAGAGCTTCTTGTGCCAATTCCAACTCTCTTCATTTGACATTTTTGCAGTCAGACACACTGTACTTCCATCAGAGTTTGTTACCAAACTTGCTTCATAAATATTGTTGCGTCTGTGTCCAACTAGAACAACTTTTCCAGTAGATTTACTGATAACTTCACAGTATTCACTATGAAAATCTACATGGTTTCCTCTGTCACAGATTTGACTCACAGATAACAGATTATGCTTGAGTCCTGAGACTAGAGCTACATCTTTGATGATGACACTTCCAAGATTAATATTGCCATATCCCAGAGTGTGTCCTATGTTGCCATCTCCATAGGAAACTTTTGGGCCAGCCTTCTCCTCAAAGTCTGATAGCAGGGCTTTGTTTCCAGTCATATGTCCTGAGCAACCACTGTCCAAGATAAGTGTGCTCTCTATTATACCCTGCAATCACAAACAAACACTAAGTGTTAGTTTTAAGGATCCAGACTTGCTTGGATCCTTTGTCCTTCTTAACAGTGTTAGCTTTTGCAGCGGAATCTGTATTATCAGAGTTTAAACTAACATTGTCAGATTTTACACTAGCAGAGTTTGCTCTAACCCATTTCAAGTTGGGTTTTAGCTCATAATAGTTATGATAAATTGCATGATAACTCTTACATGTGTAAATAGAATGCCAAGTGCTCCCACAATGTTTGCATAAAGTCTGTGGTTTTACTCTAACATAATCATTCTTTACTTCTGATGTAGAAGGTAAAGTATTAATATGTTTGTTCTTAGTGCAAAATCTAGCAAGATGATTAGAACTACCACAACTGTAACATGTTTTTCTTGAGGCACTAGCATTAGGCATATGATTATTTCTATTATTTATGCCTACTTTTCCATTCCTATTTCTCTTGGAACCTTTAGGTTTCATGGAAGACTTTACCTCTTTTAGCTTGTGATTGAACTGTTTTCCTGTCATCAAGCCAACATTAACCTGTTTTTCACAAGTTTTTTCTGGTTTTCTAACAGCTTCTATTTCCATAAGTTTTTCTGTTATAATATTTTCCTGTTTGTCACAAGATTCATCTGATTCCATATCAGCTTCCCTTATTACAACAGATTTTAACTTATTGGCTTCTGTAACAAATTTCACAGGTTTAAGTTGTGGTTTTACCTTAACCTTGTCTTTAAACCTAAGTTCATCATTCTCACAATAACCTAAACCTACAGAATCAGTCTGAAACACTTGATGAGTGTCTCTTCCAGAATCTGTCCAAGTCTTGATTATTTTCCTTTCCTTCTCTAAATCAGATTCTAGTTGCTTATATCTTTTCAGCAACTCCTGTTCTACATAAACAGCATCATCTCTTTCTTTTTGAATCTGCTTCATATTCACAAGTTCTCTTTCAAGAAACTTGTTTCTCTCTTTAAGACTAAGATTCTCAGATTTAATCCTCTCATTCTCTAAAGTCTGATCCCTATAACTGACATGTATATTCTTAAGATAAATTCTTAATTCAGAAATATTATCAGTATCATAAGCATAAGTAGTTAGAGGTACCTTATTTTCTGATGACTCAATTTCATCTTTGATAGTTGCCATGAGTGCATAATTCACTCCATCATCAGAATCTGAAGTATCTGCCCAGTCTTTGCCTTTAGAGATGAGTGCTTTTTCAGTTCTTCCTTTCTTGCACTCTGGAGCATAGTGACCCATCTCTTTGCACTTGTAGCACTGGATCTCAGATTTGTCCTTCTTACCTGACTTGGTATCCCTTCCATCAGACTTTCTGAAATTCTTCTTCTCAGAATTTGAATCTCTCCTTGAGAATCTTTTACCCTTCTTGAAGTTCTTGAATCCCATCTTCTTAAATGTCTTGACCATCAAGGCAGCCATTTGCATCATCTCCTCTTCATCATCCTCAGAATCAGAAGCTTCATCAGAGTTTGAATCATCATCAGAGTTTGATGACTCACTCTCAGATTTGATCACTAAAGCCTTTCCCTTGGCTTTCTTCCTTGATGATTCCTTCTTGATGGGCTTCTCCTCGACTTTGAGAGCAACAGATTTTGTCTTCTTGCTTGACCTCCTGTTTCTTTGTTCTATCTCAAGTTCATGAGTCTTTAACAATCCATAGATTTCATCAAGATCTGTATCAGCAAGATCATAATTATCTCTGATTGTTGTTGCCTTTAAATCCCACTTTTCAGGTAGAGATAACAGAAACTTGAGATTGGACTCTTCAAGTTCATATTCTTTATCTACCAGAGACAGATCGTTCAACAGTTTGCAGAATCTGTCATAAGTCTCAGTCAAGGTTTCATTAGTTCTTGAATCAAAGTGCTCATACTCCTGTGTGAGTATTGTTTTTCTGTTCTTCTTAATAGCACCTGTTCCCTGGCATCTGACTTCTAAAGCATCCCATATCTCTTTGGCAGTTTTGCAGCCAATTACCCTGTTAGACATAACATTATCTAAAGCACTGTGGAGAAGATGTCTAACCTTTGCATCCTTTGCAATTGATGAGATATCCTCAGGAGTCATATCTTTCTTTTCCTTTGGAACAGTCTTTTGTTCTTGACCATCAACAACAGGGGACAATTTAGTTGGCATATGAGGACCATCATTAATTCTGTCAAGGTATTCTGGATCTGTAGCCTCCAGAAACATGGTCATCTTCACCTTCCAAATCGGATACTCTACAGGCCTGAGAATCGGAACCCTGATTGTTTCATATCTACTCACAGAATTAGGCTTAACCTGTTCAGCCTTGGAAGCAGTTTGATTTTCTTCAGACATGATTATTACTGTGTTTGAATCGTAAAACTGTATATATTAAACAGCCTTGGCTCTGATACCAATTGTTAGGCCGAATACACAATATAATCAAGTATGTATGAGAATAACAATAATTAAAAACACTGTTTATGAATCAATAAAACTGTAATCGTATTAACAGCTTCTCTCTTTATGATGTTAATGAATCACAAAGAGCTTCTAGGTTACAAGAATAATATATCAATATTCACGCGTCCCTTCTAGGGATAACCTATCTGTGTTTATATAGTACACAGCTACATACAATCCATCTCTAATTGATATTCCTATAAGTTAGCTATATAATTCATATCAATTAAGAATTGCTTCAGTCTTCTATTCCAATCTCCTTAGCTGTATCAATATATTCTGCTTCTTTCCATCTTCAGAATATATTGCTTCTAGAATCTTCAATTCTGCACCGACAGCTAATTCAACTTTCACCTTGTCAGACTTTAAATAAACTCTGACCGGCTTCAATTAAACTCTTTACCCTGTCAGAGTTTAACTAAACTCTGACTGGCTTCTGATAAACTCTTGTCAGTACCTGTTGCTTAAACACTGATAAACAAACATTAGCAATTATATCTAACACTGCTTTTCGGAGTCTTTCCCGTTTCTGTAGCTGCTTGTCTCTTATCTTTCTCTCCAAGTTTAGCTGTAGATTTGCCATCTGTTCTTTGGACCACCTTGCCAGAACAAATGCTTCAGTATTTGTCTCTTTTGATTCTTGATTCTGTACCTTGATTTGTCTTGTTGTAAACGGCTAAGTGTTGATATCGTGAACTCCACTTCATTCCTGACTTCGCGATCTCACTTGTGAGGACTTCGCGATATAGCCTTTGAAGACTTTGCGACATAGGTCATTTGAAGACTATGCGACATAGGTCATGTGAAGACTATGCGACATAGGTCATTTGAAGACTATGCGACATAGGTCATGTGAAGACTATGCGACATAGGGCTTCTGAGGACTTCACGATCTAGGCTTCTTTGACTTTGCTGACTTCAACACTTCACGACATGTGTCTTGAGGACTTCTCGACATAGTACAAAATGGACTATGCGATATAGTACTTCATGACATGGATATTGGTGACTTCACGACATAGCTTTCTTCTGACTTTGCTATATAATGCCTTAGACAAATTTCTGTAACTTATTTCTTCATAGCCTTATTTATCTCTATCCTGCTGCATGAACACTTCTGAACTTCTACCAGGACAGTTATTCAATGGCCTATATACAATCTAGATGCAAGAAACTTTACTAAGCTCATTATAACTTTGAGCATACATGATCAAGCTAATGTTCATGAGAACAAGACAAGTACATTTAGAGACCTATACTATATCCTAGTGATAGAACTCACTAGGTCATGTAATGTGACATAGTCACATAGTGTAGGCTTGTTAATAGTGGTATTCAGACATGTCTTGAGCCTAACAATCTCCCCCAAATTGTGAGTAAGATCCTTAGGCACAATTTCATGTCTGATAACAAGCCTAACTTACATAAAAGGAAATTTAGTAACAGAGAGAACAATTCATGAACATTGAGATCAGAAATTTGATTTCATAGAAAGATTGAAAGCTTACAGATTACTTTTGTTGCTCAGCAGCTTCAGCTTCCAATTGCTTCTCTAGCAAATGATCATATATCTTCTTTTTCCTTATCTCTTCTTTTCTCTTCATGTCTATGATGGCTTCTTGAAGTTCTTCTCTTGCAATCAGTTCTTCAATGAGAGGTGAGCCTTTCAAGTCATCAATTGCAGCCTTGAGTGCACTCTCTACATAGGAATCAAGAAACTCCATCCTTATTTTGCTTTGACCTCCATGTAAGTTTTTGTACTCCACAATGTAAGGATTTTGCTTGACCCTGCACATCCCTTTCTGCCTTAGCTCCTTAGCCCTCTTCTCCATCTCAGCCATTTCTTTCTCTCTCTGTATGTTTTTCTCTTCATTCTCTTTCCTCATGTTTTCTTCATAATCAGCATGCATCTTTAAGTACCTGGCAATATCTATCTTCCATGTTCTTTCTTCTTTTTCCTCAAAATTCAGTAAGGCATTTATCCTTTCAAGCTCATACTTATAGAAATATTGCCAGCTTCCTTGCTTCATTATCCTTTCTCTTCCATCAGTGTACTTGATCTCTAGATGATCCAACTTCACTTTGACTTCAAAGATCCTTTGAGCCCTCAAAAATGCTAGGGCATCTTCATCATAGTCCTCATCTAGTGGAAGCACATTGATGCCAATAACATTTGTGAGTTTTCCAGTCTTCTTTGTTATCCTTATCCTTTTGGGTACACTCTTGATCTTCAAATGCTTCACAAGAGATACCTTTCTGGAACAAGGAGAATTAGTCTTCAGTGCCACATCACTTGGAAGTAGCTTCATTCCTTTCCCCTTCATCCACTGTAACACTGCCATCTATGACTGCTTGGCAGGTACTCCCCCTCTTTGTTTCAGAATGACCTCCTTTTGTTTCTCCCCCTTAGGCTTGGGATCAGACAAGATGACTTGAGCTTCCCCAGGGATAGGCAGGTTCATTTGTTTCATCATTGAAGTCAGCATCTATCTTAGTGAGGGATCTGTCTGTCTCCTCCTGGATTGAAGAAATCTCTGATTGAAGCCCTTTCCCAAGATAGTGCAGAGCCTTTAATTGATTCCTGTAGACTTCATTAACAGCATCATAGATGGCAGCAGGAGAGAGATCCTTTGCATTGGAGCCCAGAGAAGTTAGGTATTCTTCTCTTAGAAAAGCTAGGGCATCCTTGAGCTTGAGAGTCCTCTTAGCATCCAACCAGGCATCCACATTTCCCTCTGGTTCAGCTGCATCCACTATCTTCTCCTGCTGAGCTTCAACATCCTCCATGTGGCAGAGTAAAATGGCTTCATAATCAGCATTTGGGAGATTTGAGGTGAGGAGATGTTGAGCTATCTTTGAGAACTCATCAATCTGTGCCACATGGAGATCTTGTATGGCTTCTTCTGTCATTTTGGAAGGCACAGATGATGATCCTGAAGGCCTGTCATGGTGCACAGGCTTCAGCCATTCTGACATAGTGGCCTGAGCCAAGTGAGAGCTAGTGCTAGGCACTTCATGAGATGTAGGATTTTGAGTCTCCTCCAGCCTTGGAATGGCTGTAGGGTCTGATGTTGTCTCCATTGAAATGGGATGTGTTACAACATCAGCCCTATTTGTCTGTGAAGACAGTTCCACATCCCTAAGGATGGGAGAATTTGGCATAGAGTCTCCAGTGAAAACTGGTGAATCCTCCATGTTTTTGTTGGTGTCATTAGGATATGCCCCAGCATGCATTCCCTGACCAACTAGATGTGGGTCCTGGGTGGTGAGCATAGTGTCATGCACCATGTCACTTGAAATTGGCTCAATCACAGGAGAGAATTGTGATTGATCAAAGGCAAGATTGTCATTGGAATGACTCTCTTGTTCAGAAGAAATTTTTATGGAAGAATCTGAGAGAGAAGTGGGGTTTAGATTAGATTGTGGCAACTCCCCCTGAGAAATAGGAGGAGTTTCAACAGTGATGTGCTCTCCACTCTGTGTATGATCAGCCTTATCACTCCTAGGGTCAAGAGTGAGTTCTTGACCCTGTGCAGACTCTGTACAGGGTGCAGTGGGGAGACTGCTCTTTTCAATGCCAATGACCTGTTGAGAGGCCATGGACAGTAATAGGTGTACCCCTTTTTCCACATCTGAATCCTGTTGGGAGGATCCAGTGGTAGGTTTGGATTTGGATTTCTTACTTTGTCTGGTGAGAGGTGACTCAGGATTCTCACTAGCTATCTCTACAGATTCATTTATCACTGCTAGGGCTCTCTTCTTTGACTTCTTTTTAGTAACACCAATCTTTTGAGAGATTGATGCACTTGGCTGCCTAACTTCTATGGTACTGTTTATAGTGGGGTTGCTGGATGGGATGGGAAGGCTGGGGTTAGACTGTGTAGCTCCTTCAGTCTCAGCCTCCCCTGTCCAGGAAAGTGCATGGTATATTGGCTTATCAAGTGGATAAGACTCAAATGTGTCCTGCATATGCTTGGTCACACTTAGAATCACATCCACTTGATTCCTTGTGTCCAATGAGCCAAATAGAACTTTGGACATGGACTTGGAATAAGCCATTTTAGTTTTATCTATACCCTCTAATTCATGGACATTTGCATCAAGAAAATTTTAAAATTACTTGAAGGAAACGAGGGTAAAAGATGTCATTACCTCTACCACGAACAGTCCTGCCTAGCCTCTGAGCCAATTCTTTGAGAATTATGGCTCCCACATTGATCTCCTGGTTGTTGGCCAAGGAGTAGGCTAGCTTCACAGCAATGTGACTGATATGGTCCCATCCTGTCTTCCTGCAGAGAAACACCTTCTGGAGTGCGTCAAACAGAAATGACCACTCCCTTCTCACAAACTTCTTATTTAGCTTTCCAGTATCTATCTCTTCAGCATACCGAATGAAGGTCATGAAACCTACGATTTGAGCATCTGTAGCTTCTTGGTCATGACCCTCAACCTTGAACCCCAAAGCTTCATTGATTTCCCTTTCACCAAACTGAAAGTGTTTCCCTCCAATTGAACAACTAACCTCCTGGAATGAGGTTCCATCTTCCCTAGCCATTGTTGATACCAACGCCGTTCTCCAGAATCCTTCCAACACATCGACATACAAGGTAGGGTTCAGGGTCAGGGCTTGGCTTAGGTAGGAAGTGTTCAAGAACCGTACAAAACACTTGTACCTTGGGTTAGCCTCAGCCTCAGAGGGAATGGTGAGAAGATTGGTTTCTTTGGGAATGGTTAAAGGGATAGAGGATGATACTGTTTGAGATTTGGGTGCCATTTCGAGAGAGAGAGTGAAGGAGAGAGTAGAGAATTTGTGCTTAGGTTTGAGAGTTTGAGAGCAATAGACAAGATGAAAAGTTGTGAACGGTTAGAAAAGGGTATTTATATGATAGAGACACTGCGATATGGAGTTATGAATTTGTACAGTCTATTTGTATGTCGCGAAGTCAAAAATGGCTTGTACCGCAAAGTCTTGCACAGTATATCGCATAGTCTCAGAAATGAACTATGTCGCAAAGTCCTCAAGATGAAAGGATCGGGGAGACTTTGCGATATAGTAGAAATACCCTGTCTAAAGCTCTCTTTTAGGAATATCAAGCAAATTGTCAGACTTTTATCATATTTTGAAATAAAATTAATTTAAATCAAAATTCTGTCAAATGTGGAGACTTGTCGATATAGTTATTCTAAGTCGCGAAGTCATAAAATGAACTATGTCGCAAACTCATGAAATGAACTATGTCGCGAAGTCTCACAATATCAACAGTTTGCGATATAAGTCTGTTTTATTTGAACTGTGTTGTGAACTCTGAAAATCATCTATATCGAGATGTCTCAAAAGCTCACAACTTTACTTAACAAATGATTTTGAAAAATTTGCAGTAAAATACTGAAATATTTATAAATCATATCTCAGCTAATTTTCACTCCATATGAATAGAGCATTTAAATACAGTGAAAATTTACTGCTGCAACAATTTACTGGCATACTTACTTAGAGCAACTAAATGAAGGATTGAGCATTCCAATTTCACTCACAAGTCTGTTGAAGACTGCTTCATTCAGAGGTTTAGTAAATATGTCAACTAATTGTTTCTCAGTGGGAACATAAGAGACTTCTATGGTACCATTTGCAGCATGTTCCCTAATGAAATGGTACCTGATCTCAATGTGCTTTGTAGTAGAATGATTAACAGGATTGGCAACTATGGATATTGCACTAGTATTATCACACATTAGAGGAATGTGTTCTAACACTAGCCCATAATCCATGAGTTGATTTCTAATCCAAAGCAATTGAGCACAGCAACTTCCAGCAGCAATGTATTCAGCCTCAGCTGTGGATGTTGCTGTGGACTGTTGTTTCTTACTAAACCAGGACACTAACCTTTGACCTAGGAATTGACAGCTTTCAGAGGTGCTCTTCCTGTCAATTCTGCATCCAGCATAATCAGAATCTGTGTAACCAACCAGGTTGAACCCAGTGCCCTTTGGATACCATAGCCCAAGATTAGGAGTCCCTTTCAGATACTTGAAGATTCTTTTGATAGCCATCATGTGAGATTCCTTGGGATCAGACTGGAACCTTGCACAAAGGCATGTGGCAAACATGATGTCTGGCCTGCTAGCTGTGAGATAGAGTAAGGATCCAACCATTCCTCTATAGACCTTGATATCAACTCTCTTGCCTTTCTTGTCTTCATCCAGCTTGATTGCAGTAGACATATGAGTTTTAGCTGGGGATGACTCTTCTAAACCATATTTCTTTAAAAGATCCTTGACATACTTAGATTGGTTTATAAAGATGCCATCCTCCCTTTGATGTACTTGCAGGACTAGAAAGTAGGTTAACTCTCCCATCATACTCATCTCATATTTGCTTTGCATCAACTTAGAGAACCTTTCACAGAGTTTTTCATTTGAAGAGCCAAAGATGATATCATCCACATAGATTTGAACAAGAATGATATCATTTCCATGCTTCTTGAAGAATAGGGTTTTGTCAATTGTACCCCTGGTAAATTGATGCTCAAGAAGGAATTGAGATAGAGTTTCATACCAGGCTCTTGGTGCCTGTTTGAGTCCATAGAGTGCCTTGAGCAGTCTATACACAAAGTTTGGGAAGTCTTCACTTTCAAAGCCAGGTGGTTGAGACACATAAACTTCTTCAGCAAGATCACCATTGAGAAATGCACTTTTCACATCCATTTGATACACCTTAAAATCTGAGTGAGCTGCAAAAGCCAGGAAGATTCTGATGGCTTCCAGTCTAGCTACAGGTGCAAATGTCTCATCATAGTCAATGTCTTCTTGCTGACAATATCCTTTGGCAACCAGCCTTGCTTTGTTTCTAATTACCACTCCTTCTTCATCCATTTTGTTTCTGAACACCCATTTGGTGTCAATAACATTCTTTCCTTTTGGAGGAGGTACTAGTTCCCATACTTTGTTTTTCTCAAATTGATTCAATTCTTCTTGCATGGCAACAATCCAATCAGAATTCTTCAAAGCTTCTTCAATTAATTTAGGTTCCTCTTGTGACAGAAAGCAGCTATACAGACATGTATTTAATGTTGCCCTCCTTGTTCTAACTCCCTCACTAGGATCTCCAATGATTTGATCCCTAGTGTGGGCTCTGTCCCATTTCCTTGTGTGCCCCTGTTCATTTCCTTGATCTGTTCCAAGCTCATTTTGGTTGATAGGTGCATTCTCTTCTTCTCCCCCTGTGTTTGTGAACCCTTGCACAGGTGTTTGAAGAAGATTGTCAACTTCAAGGATTTCATTCTCTAGAACAGTTTGAACAGGGGGTTCATCTTCACTTTCAGAATCCTCAAGATAACCTTGATTCTCAAATCTCAATGGCACACCGTCTTGATCACTTGTTTTCAGTCCAGGAGTTTTCTTGTCATCAAAGGTAACATCCATGATTTCCATGACTTTGTGTTGCTCAGGTACAAACACTCTGTATGTTGTCCTTTCCAGAGAGTATCCAATGAAGATACCTTCAAATGCCTTAGCATCAAATTTTCCAACATGCTCAGAGGTATCTTTCATCACAAGGCACTTGCTTCCAAACACATGCAGGTGCTTGAAGGATGCTCTTTTTCCAGTCATTAATGGGTAAGGAGTTTTGCCAGACTTCTTATTGATTAATGTTCTATTTTGCACGTAGCATGCTGTGTTAACAGCATCAGCCCAAAAGCTAGTGGGTAGCTTTGCATCCAGCAGCATTGTCCTTGCAGCTTCAATGAGAGTTCTATTCTTTCTCTCAACTACTCCATTTTGTTGAGGTGTTCTAGGAGTTGAGAATTGTTGAGAAATTCCTTTATCTTTGCAAAACTCATACAATGTTGAATTTCTTAACTCAGTCCCATTGTCACTTCTCAAAGCAACTACAGAGGAACCAGTGCTTTGTGCTTCTTTATCAACTCTCTTGATATGCTCTATTATGACTTGGGGTGCTTCATCCTTGGAGAATAGGAATTCTACCCAAGTATATCTTGAATAGTCATCTACCATCACTAGAGCATATTTCTTTTTGGAGAGGGACATTACATTTACAGGGCCAAATAAGTCCATGTGAATTAGTTGCAGAGGTTTTGAGTTTGTATTGAGCAACTTGTTCTTGTGACTGGATCTTTTAATTTTTCCTTTCTGACAAGCTTCACATGCTCCATCTTGCACAAACTCCAAGGCAGACAAATCCCTGATAAGTTCTCTCTTGGTTAGAGAGTTCATTGCCTGAACATTCAAGTGAGACAGCTTCTTGTGCCATAGCCAGAATTCCTTATTTGTGGCTTTAGTGTAGAAACAGCAGACTTCTCCCTTATCTGCAGCCTTGAGATTGGCTACAAACAAGCTTCCTTTCTTCACACCAGTTAGAACAACTTCACCACTTTCCCTTTTTGAGATTGAACAAAGGTCTTCATCAAATTCCACTTTGAAACCCCTGTTGGTAAATTGTCCAATGCTCAAGAGATTATGCTTCAGTCCTTCAACAAATGCTACATCTTCAATAATGACATTTCCAGATTTAACACTGTCATATCCCATTGTATAACCAATGTTGTCATTTCCAAAGGTTACTGATGGGCCAGCCTTTTCCTCAAAATGTGATAGAAGGGCTATATCACCAGTCATGTGACTTGAGCATCCACTGTCCAAGATCCATATGACTCTTTTATTCCTGTTGCCCTGCATTCACAAAATGACTAAGTTGTTTTTGGTACCCACACTTGGTAGGGTCCAGTTGATTTAGAAACATTTTGATTAATAATTCTTCTGTCATAAATTGCATTTCTCATAGTAGGAGACTTCACTTTTTCTGTGGCTTTGGAGTTTACACTCTTAGGCTCACATGAAGTTTTCACCCTCTCAACCCTGATTGGGGACCCTGTCCTATGAGAATGCATATGTGTGTGTGATTCACCTGATTGTGCAGAGTCAAGTTTATGTTTAAGAGATAAACAGTTAGCAATCACAGTCACATAGCATGTCATGCAGTTTGGCTTACCACAGAAAGAATCATGACTAGAATTTATGCTAGCAGAATGGTTACTCAGGTTGTCAACTTCAACAATATCAGGCTTACTACACTTATGAGTCAAATGATTAACAGATAGGCATTTTTGACATTGTTTCCTGGGAGCATTTGGCACATAAGCATAGTTGTTTCCCTTGTTAACACCCACTTTACCATTTCTGTTTTGTTTCCTTTTCTTAACAACTTCTTTCTTTGCTTTAGGACTTTTGACAAGATTGTCTTTGGTCTCTTTCTGATTGACAAGTTCAGGAAAGGAAGAAGTGTTCTTAGCAGCCTTATCTTCTTCAAGTAGTTGTTGATTGATGATCAGTAGTTCCTCATCAAACTCAACAGCATTCTTTCTGAAGATGGGCTGTTCAACACTTGACAGTATGGTTGGGGCATTTTTGTTTGTAAAAGTTTCCTTTCCTTTTCCCTTGACCTTCTTCCTTCCCTTGTCATTATCATAGTCAAAACCAACTCCAACCTTGCAGTCTTCAGTGTGTTCCTTGTGATAGGTTTGAATAAGTTCAGAGGAGTTTTTGAAGCTTCTTAGTTTCAGTTCAGTTTCAGCAATTTGTTCCCTAAGGGCTTTCTCTATCTGCTCAGCACAAATCACTTTGTTTTTAAGATACTCAACCTCCTCTTTCAAACCATCTAGGTTCACAACCATTAACTCAAGTTTCTCATTCTTTTCTGTAAGCTCAACATTCTTAGCAGTTAGTCTATCAATTTCTTCATTAGCTACTAACATGCTAGTATGAATATTAAACATCTCAGTGCTCATATCTTCAACAGTTTGCTTATATTGAAGGGGAGTCATATCAAGAGAAGTAAGAATGGGTACCTGACTTGAATCACCATCATCAGAAAATGCCATCAAGGCATAGTTTGAGTAATCTTGTTCTTCTTCTTCATCAGAGTCATCCCAGCATTTTCCCTCAGCAATAAAAGCTTTGCCCTGTTGTTTCTTGAGTAGAGCCTCATACTTAGCTTCAAGCTCTAAGTATGCTTTGTCCTTCTTGACTTGTTTAGGCTTTTTGCACTCAGTGGCAAAATGCCCAAGTTCATTGCAGTTATAGCATCTTATTTTGGTCCTATCCACACTTCCTGTCTTGTATCCACCCTTAGCAGCACCAGCAATCCCTTTTCCTTTATTGAAGGTGTTTGAGCCACTAGATCCACCAGTGTTTCCAGTATTGAACTTGGACCTGAATGGCTGCTTTCTTTTAAACCTTATGTTAGGATACCTCCTAGCCATATAAGCAAAAGATTTGTTTTCCATTTTGTCCAGTTCCTCCATGCTGTAAAACTCATCTTCCTCAGGCAAATCATAGACGACCTGGACCTCATCACCAGTGTCTTCAACTTCCAGTTCCTCAATCTTGACCTGACTGATTTTAAGAGAGTCCATTCTTTGACTTAGGTTGTCAGCAATAAGTGCACAGGAGGTATTAGCCACTAATCCTTGCTTTGCTTGAATAGATCTCTTTTGAAACAGCTCCAACTCATATGTCTTCAACACACCATATAACACATCAAAACCAATCTTTGTTAGATCTCTTTCTTTTAGGGAAGAGATTCTTGGTTCCAAGTGATCTGGAAGAGTTAGTAGAAACTTCATATTGAGCTCTTCTGTTTCATAGTGTTTGTCATAGAGTTTGAGCTCGTTTATCAGCTTGTTGAATCTCTCAAACACTTCTGTGATTCCCTCTTTTGGCTGAGCCATGAAGGCTTCATATTGTGAAACAAGAATCTGCTTCTTGTTCTTTCTTACTTCAGTAGTTCCTTCACAGAGCACTTCTATAAGATCCCACATCTTCTTGGCACTAGTACAATGAGCAACAGTGCCATACATGTTGAAGTCCATAGATTCACAAATGATAAGTTGAAGATGTCCATCCAGTGCAACTTTTTCCTTTTCAGGATCAGTGTATTTTGAGGGATCTTTGGGCACATGTTTTGCTGGTACAATCTCAGTGCCAATGGTTGTTTCACCAATCTCGATCATTGGAATGAAGGGACCATGCTTTAGAATATCTAAATACATGGGGTTAGGAGCTTTGATGAAAAGCAACATCTTCTTTTTCCATAAACTGTAGTGCTCCTTGTTAAAGGGGGGAATCTTGATACTGCTTAGTTTCTGTGAACTCATTCTTGATCTTTTCCTGTTTGTACGTTAACAGCCTACGCTCTGATACCACTTGTTAGAAATGAATACTACTAGAAACTAGACAGAGGGGGGGTGAATGGATAGTTTGATATATTTTTCGATTCTTGAAAACTAAGTAACAGACTGTATATGATTATGATATGTAATATGCAGAAAGTAAATAACACACACAATCACTTTAATCTACTTTGTATAAGCAAATTAAATACTACAGCTTTCCAAGAAATTCACAATAGAATTTATGGCTTCTAAACAAGAACAGTTTGAACTTGCTTGCTTACAGAGAAAAGAGCTTAGCAAATAACTATGTGTATCTCTCTTCTACAGCTAACAATAGGATGTGCATGATATATATAAGCCCTATACAAACTAGTGCACACACCTATTTTTACACAGTTACCCCTTGCTGAAAGTCCAACTTGTCCTGCCATAAGACGTTAACTATGTCAGGAAGGACCACCTGCTTTTCGGAGTCTTTCCCGTTTCTGTAGCTGCTTGTCTCTTATCTTTCTCTCCAAGTTTAGCTGTAGATTTGCCATCTGTTCTTTGGACCACCTTGCCAGAACAAATGCTTCAGTATTTGTCTCTTTTGATTCTTGATTATGTACCTTGATTTGTCTTGTTGTAAACGGCTAAGTGTTGATATCGTGAACTCCACTTCATTCCTGACTTCGCGATCTCACTTGTGAGGACTTCGCGATATAGCCTTTGAAGACTTTGCGACATAGGTCATTTGAAGACTATGCGACATAGGTCATGTGAAGACTATGCGACATAGGTCATTTGAAGACTATGCGACATAGGGCTTCTGAGGACTTCACGATCTAGGCTTCTTTGACTTTGCTGACTTCAACACTTCACGACATGTGTCTTGAGGACTTCTCGACATAGTACAAAATGGACTATGCGATATAGTACTTCACGACATGGATATTGGTGACTTCACGACATAGCTTTCTTCTAACTTTGCTATATAATGCCTTAGACAAATTTCTGCAACTTATTTCTTCATAGCCTTATTTATCTCTATCCTGCTGCATGAACACTTCTGAACTTCTACCAGGACAGTTATTCAATGGCCTATATACAATCTAGATGCAAGAAACTTTACTAAGCTCATTATAACTTTGAGCATACATGATCAAGCTAATGTTCATGAGAACAAGACAAGTACATTTAGAGACCTATACTATATCCTAGTGATAGAACTCACTAGGTCATGTAATGTGACATAGTCACATAGTGTAGGCTTGTTAATAGTGGTATTCAGACATGTCTTGAGCCTAACATTCTTGAACCTACTTCCAGCCAGACAGTCCCAGAGGTGATCACTGAGACCTCTGACCCCTAATCCTTTTATCTCATTTAAGTGTTGTCAAAAACATTTGCACCCCCTTGTGGGTAAACTTTAATGATTTCCGTTTGATAACATTTTGGGCGCTTGCGTCCTAACTTTGACTTGGAGGAAGGTGTGGGCACCTCAGAATGCCTTACAAGGTGTATCCTATAACTCTGTTTCATCATGCTACCTTACTTTGAGATTTTCTGTTATTTGCCATGTTTGATGCGTAACTTGTCCCATCATATTAGGTGCGCATCGTCATAGTTTTCACGAGGTTCACATACATGCAACTGAACCTGTCATATTAGACTTGCACATATACAGTTGTAGGTTCATACCATGATTACACATATAAAGTTGAACTTGTCATGCAAAGATTTACCACATGTAGGAATTCGTGCACAACTTATTAATCATCCCTTAATATGCACGTAATAAAGTTAACCCATAGGTCACACGCTACCATTTATGGGTATGTCTAAACCTTCAACCTAAAGCCACCCTTATAAAGGTAAATGTTAATAGAAACACTTAGATTTCCTAAACCATCTATATGTTGCATATTTCACCCAAAATATAAAAATCGCATAACCGAAGGTTAATTCATATTGTCAATTGAATATTAAACTCATGCATAGGTACCCCCCCCCATGCATTTAACAAACCTCTACACATCTCCTAGCCGCATAAAGATGTTATACGCAATCAAACTTCAAGAAGTGCATGTCAATTTACCTTAAAAGCTTTAAGCGAGCAAGCCATGAATACATCATGTTAGCAGCGGCCATAGGAGTCGCCTGAACCAGGAAAACAAAGTTCGGTTAATAACTGAAAGAACAAGAAATAGACGAAAGCCGCACGTAAAATGTTATGCATGCCTGGGAGAGAAACCCCATGAGTTTGACACAGGCATCGGCGATGCTCAACTAATTGTATGTGGGACGATCAGCAGGAAGCATTAAGGCCCGACACAAGTCAGGAGCTATCTCCTTAACCGATGTTGGGTCGGAGGTGGTGACCGAATCCGTCTCCAACACCGCCCATTGGGGGACATACGTCTTGATGGTGTCCCCTTTTCGCGCCTTTTTCCTAGAGGAAGGAGATGAAGGCGCCTTTTCAGTCTCGTCGTCCTGCGGGCGAGGAGAAAGTGGAGACTGTTCAGGAGCTTGTTGCTCGTCTTCCCGAGTAGGATTCAGTGAACCCCCCGCCTGGGCCGCCTGTTCGACCTGAAATTTGGCCCTCTTCCTTTCAATTATTGTCTGGCGAGAAGACACTGCAGAAAAAAAGAAAAAGAATTAGATGCTACATTTATTACTAAAGAAAAAGAAAAGAAAGAAAAAGAAAAACAGAGAGTATAGGTGTTGGAACATGTTACCATTACCCCATAGGACGAAGAGTCACTGTTTGTCCCGAAGATCCTCTAAAGGAACTCGGTCCATTTCGAACTGACAGAGTCGTTCGTATCTGTGCGCCTCGCCACCCGACAACGTAGGTTTCACCACCTGAACAATAGGATCAACTACGCGCCATTGGGACACGGCTGCAATCTTCGGGCCAACAATGTAACACCATTTGTCATGGTTGCCCTTGTTATTTGAGTTAGTCTCCGCCCATTCCGCCCTGTTAGTTCGACGAGAGATGGTGTAGAAACCCTTACTCTTACCATTTTTTCTGAAATCATGATGATGCCAGAATAATTGAGGGGTCGGGTCGACGTTGGCGGCGAGGCACCGGCATTGGAAGTCGTTCATGTGCAAAAACCCGTTAGGGTCCATCTAACCCAAGGTTATTCCCATCTGGGCGAATAGTTTCTTTACTAAAGGCAGCATCGGAACCCGGAAGCCGCACTTCAAGGCCGCTTCGGAGATGCCCGTAGCTACCATTCCATAGCCTTTCGGTACGGGCGGGTTGTGCCATATTCGATCATCCGCCGCTTCGGTCGGGATTTCGTGTTCTTTGTCCAGTCTTGCTACACGTTCTTTAGAGAGTAATGATCGGAGGTTCGCCGCGGGGTATTCGCCAACATTAAAGAATGGAGATCTCTCCGGGGATACAGATCCCGTAGACTGTGCAGATTCGGAAGATGACCGATCCATAATTCCTGCATTGGGGAATGAAGAAATTAACCGTGTACTCGGAAAAGATTTTGGAAAAAGATGAAAAGGAAAACAAAAAGGCCGAGTACAGAGGGCTCATGGATCGGTCGAGGGAGTCACTAACGTCTAAGCCAAGGGAAAGGAGGGGTTCCTAATACATTTAGGTTATCCCCAAGACTGTTCTAGGGATAAGCTCATCCCGAAGATTGTTCTAAAGGAAAAAGTTATCTACAGGCATATCTAGAGGCATGCATACACTCCTAAGCGAAGGATTCTAGAAATAAATACTATAGCCATATTCATAAACACTATAGCCACATTCGCGAAGAGAAGAAAACACATTACACTTTCTGGTAAACATCCATTTACAGAATAAGATTAAGCAGTTCGAGAAACTTACTTGTGATAAAGGCAGGAGAGAGACTTGAACTTGAGGCAAGAGCGGATGTTGATGATTGCAACCGGCTAGATTTGTGGAAAATTTTAAGAGCGTTTCTTTTGAAAATGTCGTGACGACATTTGAGGGGGAATTGATATTTATACGAGAGATGTGACGTTTGGATAGGGGTACGCGAACGTTCATATTCAACGGTGTGATTAGGATCGTTTGGAATTCAACGGCTGGGATTCAGCGCAAGTTTCAAGAAATGACAGTTGTCATTATTAATACGACACGATTCCCTAGGTGACGTGTCATAACTGATAAGCGCGAGACCTGTTTTGAACTTATCCCGAAAAGGTGTGAAGAACTAGGACTCCGAACGAATTGAACATCCAATTAAAGTCCCGGGACATGTTGGGGCCTGAACAGTAATTGGGCCGAAAAATGAAACTTACTGGGTCCGATTATACAAGTGAGGACTTATACCTTCGGTCCACCAACGCTCGACCGTTGCGGGAAGACCCAGTCTCCCGCTTCTTCAGGCGAGTGAACCGGACAACGTGCGTGGGCGAGTGACCCCGATAATTTCGGACGGCCGTTATTCACTATGCTTATAAAAGCTCACATCAGGTTTCGTTAGAGGTTAATACGTATTTCATACTTACAAGCACTTGCACGTTCAATTAAAACTCACCGGAACCTTTTAACTTACTCACACACCGGAGGTGAATCGGGGACCAAACCCCTCGCATTCTTCTCTATTTGCAGGTGAATCCGAAGAGACATTCGGAGTCCGACCCGACAGAAATTTGATTTCAACACGTACATCGACCTATATTCACAAACATTTTATCATCGATGCTACAAAGACAAATATTGATCCAACATATGCTCACACTATTTTTACATCCCTAGTTGATTCGTACGGGAATGTCGGAGCAACTGCAATAGACATTAAAAACTACTCTAGAGATGTTAAGGATTATATTGGGGTGCATGTTTCAAAGATGATTGATTATACAATAATACAAAAGTTCAAAATATACTTGCAGGTTCTGATGACAACTTCCAGTTTAAGTACAAAATAAATTTGAGCAATTGACCAACACATGACTTTGGGTGATGATGTTGGTAGACGTAGCTATAAAGTATTCAAAGATATTATATCATTTGATGCAACCAAAAATTAAACTAAAATTCGTTATTTTACAACGTGCATGATGATTGTATAACTACAAAAATCATATCGTTGCTTTTATTAATAAAAAAAATTGCCGACTCCGAAAGAAAAATATTCGCAAAGCTGAAAACAATATTAAGATAATTTTATTTTATTACTTACATCAAATAACAGCCGCGCAGGAAACAAATATATGTGTTCTAATTGATTGTGTTTGTGTTTATTTATTTGTATCATTGAAGCTTCACCCAGAGAGCAGTACTAGGTATCCCTGCATGCACCACAAACAACATGTAAAAGCCAGGCGGTGCAATCTGAGGTGTGGAGGGACCGAAGACAGATAAGCTTAACGCACCGAAACTAACAACAGGTAAGGCCCCGTTAATCTCCCTCAGCACCACCATTCTCTGACTCATCGAAAGTGCATGCGTGGTAAAAGATGGCGCAACAATTCTAGCAGTTACAACTCCCATTTTTAAAAACTTTGGTACCTTGAAAATTACTGAAAATGACTGATTGTAGGCAATGACATTGTCGGTGTACAAAATTTGAGGCCGTATAGTATCGTATTCTTCTGCTAAATAAGGGGGCGAAAACGCCTCCAGACTAAGATCAGTTGGGTATTGCACACCGCTGAAATTGTAAAATACGTGTGGATTGCTTCCTCCGACTAAAACTTTTGTATCTGGTAGTAATATTGCTGTGGAATGGTATAGTCTTGGCCGGCTTGCTGCTTTCATTACCCAAAACCGGCTACTACTTTTCGCTTCATTTGGATGGTAAAGCACCGGTCTTAGAACAGGGTTTCTTGCATTTTCCCAACCAGCGGTTCCGGAACCTGCACCATTAATTATTAAAACATCTCCACTTGGGAGAATTAGCATGTCTCCCATTACTCTGCCTAATGGCATTGTTTCCATTTCCCAGAGAGGATTTTGATCGCTGATTCTTAATCTTCCACACGTCGTAGTAGCTCTGACAAATGTACCATGGATTGCACTAAGATAGGCATTACGTGGTGCGCCACCGCATATCATGATTTCGATTACTAGAGGTTGATTTTCATCCAGGGGGAGTAAAACAGAGGAGCCTGAGCTAGGGTAATTTCGAGGTTCGTCCCCGGGGATAGGAGGGAAACTTCGAATGACCCGATTTCGTATGTAATTGAGTACTACAGATCTAGTGTTTGCGAAAATGAACAAATTCCCATCAGGTAATAAGTGGACGAAGGGGTACAAATTGTTTTCGTTTTCATCAGTAGTATTTCTGAGAAAATAGAGAAAATTAACAGGAGCAGGAAATTGTTTAGGAAAATATTCATAGTTAAATTGTCTTCTCCCACCAATAACAATAATTCTTCCATCAGGAAGTATTTGATTAGTAGCATACCATCTGCGATGTATAAGATATCCAGGATTTTCATTCCAATCGCAACCTTCATCATCTTCGCATGGCACAATCGTACGAATAACATGATCACCGTCATTATATCCACCAGTTTGAATTAAGGTTCCATTGGGAAGAACAGCACCAGATGAGCACCATGTATCAGTTTGAACCATCAAAGGCCGGATCGTGTTGGTAAGAGTGTCATACATGACGGAGTGAGCAGAGCAGTCTCTTCTGAGGACGCTGTCATTTGGATCAACCCGACACTGGCCAGCAGACAGAGAGAGATTAGAAGAACCAAAATCAGTTCGGTCAAAAATTACCACTTTGTTGTTACTTAAAAGCTGCATGTGCATGGCTGATATGCCAATACTTGTACGCAGAAATTGCCATTCTCCTTGATTGCCAAGTAATCTCGCTAGCCATTGACTGGTTCCAGGAGCGAAAAATCGTGTAAATAGGATTGATAGAAGAAAGAAGGTGAAAATTTTGCAGGCCATTGCATTTGGCAAAGGAAAGAGAAGAGTGTTGAGTAGGTGTAATATTGTTACTGAAGTTGGGACATTGCAGGTACGAACTGTAAATCTATAATTTAATATCTACACGTAACACAGAACTTTGAAGACAAAGCTTCTTTTATAACTCCAGTAAAAACTAAATAAATTACGTTGACATGGTCATTTGATCATCCGAAGTAATACAAGTTCACATGTCTTGCAAGGGTGAGGTAACCGAATAGGCTTAAGGAATGTAAGTGCAAGAATTAAGTGATTAATCATTCAAAGATGAGTGATTAGTTGGAAGTTAGAATGAGATAGAAAGAAAGAAGGAAAGACCCCGAGATTATATAGCGGGGTGACCTTTACCTGATCGATGAAGTCTCTCTTCTATTGGCATTATGTATGTTGTGAACTTGTTACATGCATTATCACGTTACAAAATGCCAATCCTACAAGAAAACATCAAAAATTACCAATTAATGTATACAGAATTGTATTACAAGTCCATTCTTGACTTTAGACTAGTAGAACCATGGCCGTTTTCATAACCTGCCAGCTTTATAATAACAATCTTTTCGGTCGGAGAGACAAAAATCAAGATTTGAATGTATAAAACTGCGGTTTTTTGGTACATGGAAGTTACATAACCAGCCAGCCAAAAAAAGAAGTTCTAACACATGATTTCATACTATAAGAATTTCATGCAAAATATTTGATTTCCACTTCATAGTACACATATGATATGAACTAGGTGTAGCAAAGAGGATTTTGCATTGAAGTATCCGAGAAATAACATGAACAGCAGTACAGCACTTCAGTTCTGTGTATTACTGTTCTTTCCAAATCCTACCAGTGACCCGGAGTTTCAGTTCCTTCCGATCTCCACCAGAGAAGAAGAGCGCCATGTTACGTTGTATGATGAGACCATCAAAACTGTCACGAACTTTATTATGGCTATCCCTTACGCTACGTGGCTCTCCTTGCCAGGTTATCTTCCTCCCATTGCCTCCAACCTCAAGACTATAGCAATACTTCTTTGCATCATTTTCGTCGCCCATGAAACGCAAGAATGCTATGTAGACTGGAGCCATCCCGAGTTGGAAGGCTTCAAAATGTAAACAGAAATACTGCCCAAAGCAACTGAAAACCTAGATATCGGAAAAGATGCAATAAAGTGACACATGTTGTAAAATCTCTTGAAAAAGTCAAATAAAATGAGAGAGAAATAACAGAAGATGTTCTGTCCCAAAACGTGTTATCTAGTTATCTACACAAAGTTAAATGACGCAAAGACAATTTGACCATCAAAAACTTAGGCCAGATCATAGCTTATCCACTTCTTTTTTAATTTAATTTTTCAGTAATCTCTTTAAGCTGACAAAGCTATTAGCAAGTAAAAACTCATTTTCTGACATCCTAATGGAATTTCTATTTAGTAGAATTACTAAAATTTCACATGTTTCTAAAATTAGCTAATGGAAGGGAAGACTGTAAATAAACCCATTGTCTTTGGTGTATGTTACCCGAACTCTTTGCACTTCGAATACCCCTGTCACTTAATTGATACTCGACAACTGGAGATGGGCGTAGACAAACGACACTTCATCTTGGGAAAAATATTAAAATAGTGCAAAATCTGACGCTTCGACACATATCCATGATGGACTGTTGCAACCAAATATAGGTAACATGGGTTTTGGACTTTTGGTGTCCCTTTGCAACCTTAAATAAGATGCTGATAGGCGATAGCAATAAAAAACTCTTCGCATCAACTAACTGTGAGAACCAAGATAGTATGCATACCGTAAGCATCCAAGTCGCATTCTCAACCTCATGGGGATTTGATTTGACATAACGATGGTTAAACGTATTCCCATTATGCATGTCAACTTTGTGATCGTCTTTCAGATGGTCCACCAGATAACTGATATCGCCAATAACAGTGCATTCTGATCCAGCATATGGACAGTTATATGGTCTGAAAGCACATCCAGTTTCATGATTCAGCTTATTGTAGTACGGAAATATGCCTACACAACCAAAACTCTGATATTGACATGGAAGTTCGAGAGATGCAGCAACTTTCTCAAGTGCAAGACATCTGATATTTCCAAGTTCGTGCCTACAAGTTGGGCAGCGGTTGTGCACCCGTGGCTTGCATCCAGAGCACAATGTATGACCATTTGAACACTGCAACAAGAAAACCACAAACATAAGCATCATAAAATTAACTAATGTATAGCAAAAGCTTTGCGTCCTGCCTTTCACGCAGATTATGGCTACTGTGGACCTACCATAAATCCATGACTGACTTTATCTGCTAGTAAGGGATCCTCCTCATACCACCTGCCCTCTTTTAAGTGATCCGTTATGTGCAAAGTATTTATACAAAAAAGAATATTGGTATCTACAGGACTATGACACCAAAGACCAATCAACATACCACTATGGCGCTACACCTAAACATGTACAATCTGATAAAGATGGAATGTCTTGACATTCTGCATCATAAGGGATATCTCTCAAGGTCACTAGATCTACTTGTTAACTTAACTTCACTACTCCCACAACATATACAAAATGCAAGCATACCACTACGTGTTTCGCATTCTGAACTACGTAAGTTTTACTTAAAAGTTCACAGGCTCAGAAGCCTTAGCAATGTAAAGATTTTAACTTGTAGCAGCTCACACATTCTATATTTCACCTAATATGTACCTACCACGATGTTCATAATAGTTAAAAATGTTCTGAACTATCTACACATGATTATAAGCATATATATATGCACACAGTGTTTTTGTTTTAACTAAAAAACATACAAGTATAACTAAGAATCTTTTCAAAAAAAATTATTGGATGGACTAACATGAACGGCACACATAGATCATGTAAGCTGGTCACACAAATCATCATTCCATTGGCTTCTTTGGTCACTGGGTCCGCAGTTAGTCCTTTATCTTCCAAATCTATGCAAATAATAGGTTTGACCAAGTCATCCTTGGTACTGGATAGCATAGCTTGGCCTGCTGCCATGTGAAATAAGGTACCGACAAGCATATATGTTCATGGGCGTGTTCACTACATTAATACCAATAACATATATACATATACTCTCTCCAATAAAAACCATTCCATTTTAGAAAATATATGCACACGTATGCAAAGGAACTTTGACAGATGATTAGGCATGCAGAAATTACTACCCACTCTGCTGTTTGTAATTTAATACTGTAAAAAGGAAAATATAATGTAAAGATTCAACTAGAAAAAGAGGAGTATAGGCATTCAGATTTCCGAAATTACCTGATGGATGGGAGGGTACATAGCATTTAAGCATACAGGACACTCTAGTAGTTCTCGAACACTGCTAGAGACAGCCAGACTAGGCTTTCGAGCAATGTAGGCAGGGTCATTCACATATTCAATAACATCTGTCAAGTCATCACTCTTGGCAGTATCAATAACCTCAGATTTAGCTCGGAAGTCGTCAAAGTAAGAGTTTCCACTAGCCATCTAAAGTAGCACCAATCACTCGCTTCATATCCAAAGAAAGAATACCGCAAAATTAAGAATGATGTTGGATAATCAAACATACAGCAAAAACAAATTCCACATAGTTATTACAAATACACGCCGATAATTTATAACCTAATTCAAAAAATTATTCTTCAACATCCGATAAGCCTTTTTTATTAGTACCCCACTACAATTCCATGGTAAACTTACTGAGTTCAATCTACCACCAACATTTATATGACAGAGCTCCTTAACAAGCTTAAATAAAAATATGTTCAACTTAAAAGTCAAAACCAAATAATCAAAATTTTATAACCACAAATTTTGCAACATTGTACAATCAAGAAATGAAACTACCAATTTGTACATTCTACCTCAAAGAGATAACAAATTCACTGCTGGTTCTAAAACAAAATGAAAATATCAACAACCAAAAAAAGGTTTCAACTTTCATATTCTAAAGATCCACCCAAATAAAGTCAAAAAGACTCAAAAAAAAATAAACCAAATAAACCCAAAATATATGAAGAAATTAAAAGCAGAATGTACAGTAATTAACACAACTGAAAGTGAAGTAAAAGAAAAGTGGGTACCTTGAAAAACTGCCCAATTCAACACAACGGAAGGAGAAGCTAAACACTTGCAGCTACAAGTTGACTGAAGCTACTATATAATAATCTTGATATATATTTATGATGATGGGGTTAAAATAAAGAAAAATGAGGAGGTGGGTGTTTATTAATGATGAAAAGAAATTCAAAATAAAGGTGGGGGTGTTGAGGAAAGATGAAATAGATTTTGAAAGGGGGGAAAGATAGGAGTAGCAGAGAGAGAGATGTTATGAGAGAGAGAGAGAGAGAGAGAGAGAGAGAGAGAGGAGCGTGTGTACAGTGGAGGGAGAGAGTGGGGTTGGTAAAGAACAAATGTACATTCAAACTAAAGCCACACAGGTCAATGCATTCAACTGTACATGACAGGAAGCTGTACACGTCGTTGAATACTGTAATTTGTTTTAGTTTAATAGAACATAATCACATAGAGTCAGTGTCGTAAAAAGCGGGAATCGGAGTTAATCGATGAAGGCACCGTTCAGGGATTAATCGGGTAATCGGGGATTAATTGAATTATTAATCGGAATAAATTTAATAATATTTTTTATATACAATTATAAAATTGTTTCGTTATTTCAACTAAACATACGTTATTATCATATATTTATGCAAATATGTTAAAAATGTTATATAATTGTAATAAATAAAATTTTGAATGTTTAACTTTTCAATTAGAGATCAATTTAAGAGAAAAACTTAAGAGGATTTACGATTTATGCATCTAAAATTATAATTATATGTACAAAATTAATGTTTTTTCCTATTGTTTAATCAAGTTTCTACCTTTTATTTATTTTATTTTTTTTAATTTTAACTAATTTTTTAATAATTAGCCCGATTTTTGACCGATTAATCCGATTTTTGACCGATTCAGCCGATTTTTGACCGTTTTTATGAAAAAACAATTAATTGACCGATTTTTGCTTAATCAGTTCGGTGGCCCGCCGTCTAGCGATTAATCGCCGATTTTTAGAACAGAGATACAATATACTTTGAAATTTAAACGGATATATTTTCTTCAATTGATGTGATATCCTATCTTTGTTGACAATAGCATCTCAACGGCAATAACTAAAATGATTAGTTAAAATAATATATAATAATAATTATCTATAATTTGTTGAATTTATAAGAGTTTGTGGTCGAATGGGGTTAGTTATAATGAATAATTATAATTCAAAAATAATATTTTATTATTATTTTCAAATTCAAACAAAGATATTTTGATGATGACTATATTACATCAACCTTATCTAAAGACGAATACCTCAAAAAAATGCACAAAAGCATATATTAAAATAGCTCCTGTTTTCTATTAACACAAGTCAAAGTAGCACCACCACCTCAAAAAACCAAAACAAACGACACGGCAAACATTCCAAATTTGCCCCTTCATGCCAAATCTAATACCCAGAAAACTGAAGTAAAATAATGATACCAGAAATTAAAAGTTTTACATCAAAATCAATCAAAACGAGGTAAAATGAAAGAACACACAAAACAAATAGACTCAAATGAAGTAGAGATGAAATAGGGGAAAAGATGATGAAGCACCGGGAGACAAGAAAGATTTTAGCGGGAGATAATGTGGCAAAATTTAGAGGATGGGTTCAGACTCAACAAATATTGAGGATGAATTTGGGATAGCTATAATTATACCTAATAGGTTTGTTCCCTTTTTAAAGGATGTGTATAATAACAACGGTTTGAATGACACGCAGACTTTATTGCTAACAGGTGAACAAGGTTGGAGATGCTCTGCATATATTGAAAATGATTTCAAATAAAACTAATCTACTTTTTTTATTATTATTTTCTAAATTAGTACATATATTTTCCACTTCAATGGCCATTCCAGTTAGATTCATAGTTTTATATTTGAAACAAATTCTAAAATTATCCTATGTTCCATCCCGCATTACGCATAATTATAAATTAAATCATTTTGATATCATGCATTTTATATCATTCTTTTTCTATGTTTTCAATAATACCATAGTGATATTTGATTATTTTTCAAAACTTTTAACTAAGTGAGAAATTTTTTGAGAATCATCAAATTTAATAAAATAGAGATCATCAAAATTTTCAGTTTGATACCCCCTTCATATTTTTAAACAGTAAAGAATTTGATATTCATGTTCGATTTCCTTCAATTCTTGAAAGAATAAAGAATCCGGTATGAATAATCTTCAGTGTCTTTTTTCCAATCGCACTTATGTTTAGACTATTCTCAGGGTACGACTTAATCAAAATTAAAGGACTAACCTAGGTTGAAGTCTGGTTAAATTTATTTTTTTTTATTTATAAAATCACGATTTTTAGTTAAAAATCAGAAGAAAAAAATTCATTTTAAGTCCCGTCTAGCCTAAAAAAACTAGTAATAATTATTTTTGACACCGACTATTTTTTGATCTTGGTTCCACCACTCGGCTCAATACTATCAGAAAATAGTATGAATGAAATACGGCAAAATCACAACGGTGCCCTCAAAAATATACTATACTAATTTTTTTAGCCAACTCTTGTGTCACAACACAACTCACAATTGTAAAATTGCAATGCATACTACACATTGGATGTTTTTTCTTTTGAATACGAGTACTTTACCCTGAAATAGAGACATACGCTCTCCAGGTGCAAGAAATAAAAACAAAGAGAAACCGTCAACAAACACACTGTCAGTGTCTTAGATAATGATGCGGCAGCCTTTATTTTACAAACCAATATGTTTTGTACCTGCATCATGATGCAGCAGCCCTGAATCTGATTTCACAAACCAATAGAAATTTTTCAAGAAAGCTACCATGTCTAGTACGCAAAATCAATAATTTGCAACCTTGATCTTTTTCTCATTAGTCGAACTCATGACCTATAAGGCAAACACGACCTTATCCAGAAAGCCAAACCTATGAATTACCGAAGTACATCCAACTTGAATAATGAATAGCATGCACATTTTACCACAAAAAAAGAAGAAAAATAAACCTTGAATGGCATGTACAAAAAATATGGAGGAACAGGAAAGAAAACATGAACAAAGTGCAAGATCCATTTAAGATATAGATTGATAGGCAATATTTCTTTTGATTTTCCTTTTTGTAAACTAGGTTACCACTTCCAAAACAATTATCATCAATTGCAGGTAAACAGATATTCCAGAGACATATAGCTTTCAATATTGATCTTCAAATATGGCACTCTATATTTTCACTGTGACAAAGTAGGATCAACAGTAATTGCACATCTACCACTTGGGCAGGGTGTGTTTTACTAGCAAACTAAAAACATTGAGCAAGGTAACCTCAATTACAACAATTAGCCTTATAAGCCTCCCATCCTTGGAGTCGATACTCCCTAGCTGCCTCTGCAGGGTTGGATGCCTTTATGATTCCACGACCCACTATAATTATGTCACTACCTCGGTCAGCAATCACCTAAAACATCACAAAATGTACCCTTATCTCATTAGTATTGGAACTCTTAACTCTCAATTTTAGTCCGTATATTGTAAATCGTAAGCAATGTACCAGCGACTACTTGACAGTATAAGATAGAATTATAACATCATAAATTTACTGAACAGCAATGATGTTCCCATTCATCCTAATAATAGAAGTGCCCAATAATATCACATGACACCATTTAAAACCTATTTTAACCTTTTCCCTTAATTTCTCTCTAATGGTTAACAGAACACAAGCATCTCTTGAATGAAGTTGAGAATTGTCAATATTATAGGACAAAGATTAGTAAATAAATTTTCAGGAAAACTATTTTCATACTTGACGTAACTAAGCTTAATTTTCAACTTACAAGGCGCACAATGGGTGTGCACCTCATGTACCATGGTCCATAATGGTGTGCTCCCCTACGACTAGGTGCCAAATCCGAGTGTATATTTAACCTTGTGACGTCAATTCAGCACACGAAATTCAATGTATACCGCCATTAGGAATTAGCATTATTAAGTAAAGAATATGTTAAGATGCCTCCCCCTCCCCCTCCCCAAAAAAAACGTGGCAAACAGTTGTAAAATGTGAAGTGGGTGGAAAAGGAAATGTGAACCATTCTTTAGTATGTTGATTGAACGAAGAAGATAACCAAAGAAGCAGCAGAGGAACTTACAGATTTAGGTGTGTTATACTGCTGGCCTAGAGAATCACCACCTTTTACCAACTGAACTCCAGGGGTTGCGTGAATGAATGCTGGATTTAACTGTCCTGGCCATGATGCTGGATTGACAGAGATGAAGCCAATAACAAAATCTGAATGCTCTTCAGCAATTTTAACAGCTGCAGCAGTATAATCTCCCGTTGCAAGATTACCAGCAGAACTCATTTCCGCGAGCAGCAGTAGCCCCCTACCACGAGGCAAACCCTACATCATAAGTAGTTCACAGGTAAGAAATAAATTTTGAAGACTTGCATATTGCTTATACCGTCAAAATCGAAGCAAATCGAAACCTTTAATTTCAAGCCATCCACAATTCCAGGACCAGGGATAATATGACAATTGACAATATCAGCCCAATCCAGTATACGAAAGATACCTCTGTAGAAAAAGATGGTTAGGCGAGGTTGGATAATTAAGGCAGGCAAAAAAATGGAATTTATCCATACCAAGTGTAAAACCAATCCTTACCCTTCGTACTGCATCGTCACTGTATTACCAATATCAGCAAACTTACGATCCTCGAAGATCAGGAAATTATGCTTTTCTGCAATCTACAGCAAATCGAGTGAAATCATTGGTAAGTTTATAGTAATGTATAGACTAGCTACAAATATTATATTACACAGTAGAATTCTGAGTCTATAGTGAATTAGACTAGCTTCCAATATGATGATATGCGATAAAATCCACCCTACTTGGTAATTCAATCTGATGCTAGATTATTAAAAATTAGCTTAAAATCCTTATTCTCGTAAACTCGGGGATTATGGTGATACACACTAGGCTAAGTTACGAGGTGTGACTGAACCAAACTGAAAGTAAATTGCTGATTCATTGGAAATGAAAGCCAGAAGCCAGACCCACAAAAGAATGTATTAAAACTGCAAATTTAACAATGTACCCTCAGGCCTCATCAATTACCAAAAGAAGGTAAAGGCAACAGGTACCATGGAACTTTAGATGCAAATGTTAATGTGAAAATAGAAATATACCGAGCGAAGCCTAGACCCGAAATCCGGGGTAAAATCAGGAAGGATATCTACATGTGTTTTCAATAGACAAATTTCTGGTCCAACCTGCACGAACATTCAACAGTCAATCGTTAGCAACTACTTAATTTAGGTTAGCGCAATAGAAACAAGGTTCAATTGTTAATACACACCCTGATTCTGAAATATAAATAACAAAACTAAACAATGTTTGCTGCAAAAATGGCAATGGATTCAGTTCCAGCAAACAATGATCTGAACTGGTTTATCTTGCGTATTTGTGTAATTACAGGGCATTGATTCCTGTGACTGTTTGAGACTTTAAATTTACTCCAATCACACCTACATGGCTACATTGACATTGCATATTGAAATTATTATGACAATTATATACAGACCTGCTCTTTATAAGATATTTCATGCAAAAAGTTTATATTTTTTTCACTCATTTCTCAAACTGCATTTATTAATCTTCTTGACTGGCCTGTAAAAATCAGCTCAACACGACACACATATACAACAATAATAAGCAAGTCCATAGTAAGACCATCAAAAGTAAATTATTCATTATTGTTCAACAACAAAACAAAAAAAAACATAAATATCACCTTATCAGCAATATCAAGGAGTTCAGCAGCAGTAGCAACATCAGCAGCCAAACACAAATTACTCTCCTTCTCCATCATAACCCCAAACAACCTCTTCCCCATTTCATTCTTCATCATTTTAACTCTCTCCCCATACCCCAACCTCCCCTTTTTCTCCACCACCTTAACTCCCGCCGGCACCGCAACCTTCCTATTCTCCTCCAAAAACTTCAAAACCATCCCTTCCATCTCCTCCGAAACCCTCCCTCTAACTTTCAAAATCCTAACCATCTCACTCAACTTCACCATTGCATGTAACTCAATCCCATTCTCCTTCAAATTCTCCCTCCCGCCTTGCTCCCTATCAATCATCACCACCACATCCTTCACCTTCAATCCCGCTGCTCTCAACGGCCCTGCTGTCTCGAGTACCGAGGCCCCACTTGTAACCTACACACACAAAACCACAACAAATTTCACATACACACACACATAACAACAAATCCACAAACCTTTTATTATACACATGAGAACTAGTTCTCCAGAGTCCAGAGAACCAATAACTTCTCTATTGTATTATACACACATTGCTAACAAACCACATAAACCTTTAAATTATACAAATCAGAACCAGTTCTCCATAGAACCAAACTACTCTATTGTATTATACACACATTACAACCAAACTGCATAAACCTTTAATCATACAAGCATAAGTTCAAACAAGAACTAGTTCTCCGCAAAACCAACACCTGCTCTATCGTATTATAACTAATTCATAACTAATATCTTGTCCTGTAAAATTCCGTACTAACAATTTGAATTCAAATAAAAATGATAAATTTCACATAACAAGAATTGCATACTCAATAAACATAACACTACCAAATCTTCAACAATCAAACAAGACTGATCAGCTTACATACACTACTACCAAACCACAAAAACCATAAATCATACAAGTATGCATTCATTCTCCGAAAAAACAAGTAACCAACACCTTATTTATCGTATCATAAGTCATAACTAATACCATCTTATTCCGTAAAATTTGTTAATAACTTTTATCATATTCAAACGAGAAGCACAAATTAACAACTTCTCTCGTGTTTCGTAAAATTAGTTACCAACATTTTAATTTCCAATAAACATAATTACTTGTACATACAACAAGAAATGTACATTCAATTTGAAGAGAAATTACCAAATCCTCGACAATTAAACAAGTCTGATCAGCTTTAAAAACGCCCTCAATCGCTTTCGCAGTGCCATAATCCTTAACTTCTTTACGCCGCATAAGCATCGGAATATTAGACGAGGTCGAAATACACGTGGCGATTGGGAGAGCAGTGTAAGGGACGCCACAAACGACGTCGTAAGGGGAAGTGGATTGTGAAATTAGGGTTTGGGAGATTTGGGAAAGGAGAGTGGGGTAAGAAACGATTAAACGGAGGTCGATGTAGATAGGAGAGGAAATGCCGGATTTGAGCTTGAAGTTGCCGAATTTGACGGCGGAAATGTCGTGGAGTTGGAGGATTAGAGACTCCATTGATGGAGGTGTTTGTGGTGAAGATGATGATGACATTACAGTGAGAGGGAGTGTGTAGTTGCAGGAGAGTGTTTGTGGCGGCTTGGGAGTGCAGTGATATGTGGTTGCGTTGGTCTTAGGTTTTTCTATTTTAAATGTACTGCTACAAGCGAGTCAGGTACTCAGGGGTAAAGGGGTAAGAGTAAGAGTAAGAGCATCTCCAACATAATCTTAGTTTACTTTTTATAAATAATATTATAAAATATAATTTTTTAATAATTTAATACATGCTTATCTTTAACAATATTTTATATATTCTTTTTTTAATGTGAGGAATGTAGATGATGGTGCGAGGGGTGTACAAGGAGCGGTCTACCGCTGCTACAAGAGTCTACTATCGGAGTCTGTGAACTGTTAGAGTCTGCGGTCTGTAAAATTCTATAAAGCTTACTGCAGATTATGGAAACTTTTGTTATCTTTGAACACATATTACAGGATAAGATCAAATCATTATCAAGAATCAGTAGAAGATATGTTCTTATCAAAAAGGCTGGATGATTGAAGTTGTCAACCTAAATAGATGTGACAGAATCCCATAGATTATGTGATTGATTGATATGTTGTTTAGTTGATAGAAAATTGTATAAATACTCTCATTCTACATTGTAATATGTGTGTGTGTGTGTCGAAATCTAGAGATCATATTAGGTTTTACATTGAGAGTTTGCTACTGTAACATTGTTTACAGAAAAGTAGTTGTTAAGGATACTTGTACATCCTTGGTAGAGTTTGTAACTTTGATTATTCAATATAAATCATTGTTGCAACATCTTTGTTTGTGTTATTTCAATTCCGCATATCTATTATTCTGTTCATTAAACAAGAAAACACAAAAATAGACATATTAGAACTACATGTATTCAACCCCCCCCCCCCCTTATACAAGTAGTTCTGGTTTAACAAGTGGTATAAGAGCAGGTTTGATTAAGTTCGAATCGAGGAGATAGAAAACATGTTTGGATACAAATATGACAATACTAAAATCCCCATACTCAATAGGGGTGAATATACTCACTGGAGGGTCAAGATGTTGCATCATCTTGAGGCTATTGATCCTGATTATCTTGATAGGATCAATGATGGACCATTCATTCCAACAAAAGTGGTACCTACAACCAATGAAAAAGGAAAAGTTGTAGGATACCGCACTATTAATAAGCCAAAGACTGAATGGACTCCTGAAGATAAAGCCAGTATACTCAAGGATACAAAAGTAAAAAACATATTATTTAATAGTCTTGACACTGTTCTCATAAATTATGTTCTCTCTTGCACTACAATAAAAGAGATGTGGGATATAAGTTGAGGGTGCACTGTGAAGGCACCAAGCCTGTGAGAAAGAATTACAGGGCTTTACTGATCCAGGAGTATAAACACTTTGTTTCTAAAACTGATAAGACTTTTGTTGAAATTTATGATAGATTCACCAAGCTCATAAATGATATGGTTATTCATGACAAGTACTATGATAAAGAAGATGTGAATGCCAAGTTTATGAAGTCTCTCTCTGGATACTGTAGTGAAAAGATATATGCTATTGAAGAAGCCAATGATATGGATGAAATAACATTGGAAGAAATTTTGGGAAACTGAGAAATTGGGAACTAAATAAGCAGCAGTTGGAACAAAGAGATGAAGGCAAAAATAGAAACATTACACTCTCCCTTCAACAAGAAAAAGAAAAGTTGCTGAAAGATTTAGAAGAAGAATCATCTGTCAAAAGCTCAAAGAAGCAGAAAGAGAAGATGATTCAGGAATCAAAGTCTAATGATTCAGACTCTGATAGCAGTGACTCATAAGCAGATATGGAAAAGCTTATGGGTCTTGTTGCCAAAACCTTCAGGAAAAGAAGGTTCAATAAAAGAAGATTAAGAAAGAGACCAGCACCCAAAAAAGAAAGCAAGAAGCAAGACAACAACAAGAAGTCAATAGTCAAGATTGACAAGTCCAAGGTTAAATGTTTTAACTGTGGTATTATTGGACACTTTGCTGGAGAATGTAGGAAGTCAAATGATAAGTGTATTTTATATCTACTTGGAACGCTTCATATCGGCTTAAATTGATAACTTGAACTCAAGTATGTGGTGTGTTTAATGTGTTTTCATTAAGTTTTGCAGAACCAAGAGTTGGAGGTTAATTTGATTAAAATTCGGATTTTCCGGGTAGGTTGCGCAGTCTTCACTGTTTTGGCCATATCTGGAGTTCTACAAGTCCGATTCTGACGATCTTACAGCTCACGCGAAGAGGACAACATTTTATATAATTCTAGGCAGAAGGTTCTGCGCGGGCGCCCAGGAATTGTACTGTAATTCTGCGCGGCCGCCCAAGAAGTCAGAATCGCCAAAAATTGCCAGAATTCGATTTTAATAAGGAAAACTTCACAAATTCGACTTCTAATCATTATGGTAATTGCTTGGGGCGGCCAGAAACTTCCAGAATCAGTTGTAAACATGGAATATGCAATTCTTATTGCATTCAAAGATGGATATTGCCGTAATTCTATTCTAACTCAAAAACGGCAATTGCTTGGAAGAGGGACAACTTGGAGCTATAAATACACACCTTGGGGGGACATAATCAACACATCACAATACATCACAACACACCAGAGATCAGATTCAATATTGGAGCACAAGATCGAGGAGCCAGGAACGAAGAACGTGACTACGAGGAGATCTAGACATAGTTTTTTCTTGTATTCTTCAATTTTGGTGCAACTTTTGGATGCTTCCGGATTTGTCCTCTAAACCTTTAACTCTTATTCATATTTACATCATTGATTTCTTGTTTTTCATCATGCTTTCATCAGAACCCACGATGATGAACGGTTCTATTATGAACTAATCATTGTCGTGGGATTCTAACGGATTTATTTATGGATTTTAGTAGTTAATTGTTTTAAAGATGTGTGTGTGATGGCTAATTGATATCCTAGTTTGGTTGTGCTTATTCTTCTTGGATGCGTAGCTAACATCTAAGATTGTTTGTTAATCTCTATTGAATGCGAAAGTGGATATAGAGGTTTGGAACTTGTCATGCTAGCATAGGTTTATGTATGTTTGTCATGCATGATTCATAGGTAATTTTAACCATCTTACCTGCCCTATGTAATCTGAATGGATAACTTGCTCGTTAAACCGTTATGTTTTCAAATCTTATAGACATATAAGGTCTAAGCATAATTGGTGTCTGCTTAACTTCTATCTATTTTGTGGATGTTTAAGTGGTTTGGTATACATATACTGAAAGGTAGCGTGTACTGATTTCGTGTTATCCGATTAGTTATCACAACTGTCATATGCATTGATTAAAAACAAAAGACTCTGAATGAAGTATTTAATGAAGTTAGGATCCCATGTTTTATTCTCATAAGTAAATCAACAGAAATCTTTAGTTTAATATAGTCTTGGTAATTTGTTTAGTTAAATTAGTTAATCAAAACACAACTTTGATACTTGTCTTAGCATTGAACGATAGCCATACATTGTTGCATAAGTGCATAACTATAGTAACCAACAGTCTCTGTGGGGACTAACTCTACTTATTCTTATATTACTTGTGACCACGTGCGCTTGCGTGATTTTGTGCTAACAAGTTTTTGGCGCCGCTGCCGGGGATCATCGGTGTTTTATTTTAGTTTATGTGCTTGTCATCAGTGGTCGTTAGAGTTCACTGACTCGGAATGTAGTTGTTTGTTCTGTGTGTTTCAGGCACTTGAACGTGTATGCGAACACGTTCTCAGACTCGTAAATTGGAAGAAGAAAGATTAAAGTTAGTAAAGATGGGAGACGTACCAAAAGGAGTAGCACCTGCAGCTAAGGCTTTGAAGGACTATTCTCAGCCAAAGATCAATGATATTCAGTCGAGCATTGTCAAACCTGCCATTGCAGCCAATACCTTTGAAATCAAGCCTAGCACGATTCAGATGGTACAAAACTCAGTTCAGTTTGGGGGTGCTGCTACGGAGGATCCTAACATGCACATTCGGAGCTTCATGGAGATTTGTGATACTTTCAAGTTCAACGGTGTGTCGGATGATGCTATCAAGTTGAGGCTATTTCCATTCTCTCTGAGGGATAAGGCTAAGGGCTGGTTGCACTCTCTACCGGCAGTTCTATTACTACATGGGAGGATCTTGCTCAAAAATTTCTTACTAAATTCTTCCCCATGGCTAAAACTGCTGCGATCAAGAATGCTCTTACTCAGTTTTCTCAGCATTCTGGAGAAACTTTATGTGAAGCTTGGGAGCGTTACAAGGAGATGCTTAGGAAGTGTCTTTATCATGGAATGCCGGATTGGATGGTGATCAATTGCTTTTATAATGGTTTGGGAGGTCAATCTCGACCAATGCTTGATGCAGCATCAGGTGGAGCTCTATGGGCTAAGAGCTACGAGGAAGCTTATGAGTTAATTGAGATGATGGCTGCGAATGAATATCAGAATCCTACTCAGAGATTATCACAAGGCAAAGTAGCAGGAGTTCTTGAAGTTGATGCAGCTACAGCTATAGCAGCCCAGTTGAAGGCTTTGACAATGAAGGTGGATTCTTTGACGAATTATGGAGTTCAGCAGGTGGCTAGTGTTTGTGAGCTTTGTGCGGGCGCACATGAGACGAATAATTGTGCCATATCTAGTGAGCCGGCGCAGTTTGTGAGCAACTTTTAGAGACCATCACATCCAGTTCCAGCCACCTATCATCCCAATAGCCGGAATCATCCTAATTTCAGCTGGAGCGGCAATCAACAATCTCAGAAGCCTTATCAGCCATTCCAAGGTCAGCAATTTGGAGCAAAGCCTTACAATCCTCAGAATTTTCAGCAGCAGCAAGGGCAGAATTTTCAGCCACAGTATGCTCCTAGGCAACAATTTCAGCCACCAGGATTTCCGCAACAACCTCATGCTAGTGTGGGGCAGTCTTCGAATGAAAAATCTGAATTGGATGAGTTGAGAATGATAGTTAAAAGCCAGACGGCATCGCTCAAGACTTTGGAGAATCAGATGGGGCAGTTGGCAAGTGCCTTACACAGCAGAGCTCAGGGAACTCTTCCTAGCGATACGGAGCCTAATCCAGGAAAGACAGTTGTCCAAGAACATGTGAAAGCAGTTACCTTGAGATCGGGAAAGGTCACGGGTAGACCTGGCAATTGGACCGTGTCGTGTACTTTCATGTCGTGTACTTTCGTGTTTTCGTGTACTTAATGTAAAACCCATATCCGACCCGTTTTGAATTCGTGTACTAAATTTGAAACACATATCCAATTCAAAACGTGTCGTGTACTTTACGTGTCGTATTCGTGTACATTAAACAAAAATATAAATATAATTTAATTAAAATTTATATATTATAAAACTATTTTAATTATGTAATTTTTTATGAAATGTGTATTAAATATGCAATACATACAATTTTACAAAAATTTGTAAATATAACTTATATATATAAATGTATACTTCTTATATATAAATGTAAAACTTACTCCTAATTAGTCGTGAAACTTTTAATTATTGTTCATATGTAATTCCTTATATATTTTCTAAATATGCAATACTATAAATAATATATATTTTTTAAAATTATTTATTTACTTCATTAATTCGTGTACTTTCGTTTCGTGTCGTGTACCTATTGTGAAAACCCAAACCCGACACTAATTATATTCGTGTTTTTTCGTGTTCGTGTACTTTCGTGTTCGTGTACCAAACTTTTGCACCCAAACACTAATTATCCGTGTCGTGTTCGTACCGTGTTCACGTGTCGTGTATCAAATTGCCAGCTCTAGTCACGGGCAATCAAAAATCTTGTCATCAGTGGTCGTTAGAGTTCACTGACTCGGATTGTAGTTGTTTGTTCTGTGTGTTTCAGGTACTTGAACGTGTATGCGAACACGTTCTCAGACTCGTAAATTGGAAGAAGAAAGATTAAAGTTAGTAAGATGGGAGACGTACCAGAAGGAGTAGCACCTGCAGCTAAGGCTTTGAAGGACTATTCTCAGCCAAAGATCAATGATATTCAGTCGAGCATTGTCAGACCTGCCATTGCAGCCAATACCTTTGAAATCAAGCCTAGCACGATTCAGATGGTACAAAACTCAGTTCAGTTTGGGGGTGCTGCTACGGAGGATCCTAACATGCACATTCGGAGCTTCATGGAGATTTGCGATACTTTCAAGTTCAACGGTGTGTCGGATGATGCTATCAAGTTGAGGCTATTTCCATTCTCTCTGAGGGATAAGGCTAAGGGCTGGTTGCACTCTCTACCAGCAGGTTCTATTACTACATGGGATGATCTTGCTCAAAAATTTCTTACTAAATTCTTCCCCATGGCTAAAACTGCTGCGATCAGGAATGCTCTTACTCAGTTTTCTCAGCATTCTGGAGAAACTTTATGTGAAGCTTGGGAGCGTTACAAGGAGATGCTTAGGAAGTGTCCTCATCATGGAATGCCTGATTGGATGGTGATCAATTGCTTTTATAATGGTTTGGGAGGTCAATCTCGACCAATGCTTGATGCAGCATCAGGTGGAGCTCTGTGGGCTAAGAGCTACGAGAAATCTTATGAGTTAATTGAGATGATGGATGCGAATGAATATCAGAATCCTACTCAGAGATTATCACAAGGCAAAGTAGCAGGAGTTCTTGAAGTTGATGCAGCTACAGCTATAGCAGCCCAGTTGAAGGCTTTGACAATGAAGGTGGATTCTTTGACGAATTATGGAGTTCAGCAGGTGGCTAGTGTTTGTGAGCTTTGTGCGGGCGCACATGAGACGAATAATTGTGCCATATCTAGTGAGCCGGCGCAGTTTGTGAGCAACTTTCAGAGACCATCACAGCCAGTTCCAGCCACCTATCATCCCAATAGCCGGAATCATCCTAATTTCAGCTGGAGCGACAATCAACAATCTCAGCAGCCTTATCAGCCATTCCAAGGTCAGCAATTTGGAGCAAAGCCTTACAATCCTCAGAATTTTCAGCAGCAGCAAGGGCAGAATTTTCAGCCACAGTATGCTCCTAGGCAACAATTTCAGCCACCAGGATTTCCGCAACAACCTCATGCTAGTGTGGGGCAGTCTTCGAATGAAAAATCTGAATTGGATGAGTTGAGAATGATAGGTAAAAGCCAGACGGCATCGCTCAAGACTTTGGAGAATCAGATGGGGCAGTTGGCAAGTGCCTTACACAGCAGAGCTCAGGGAACTCTTCCTAGCGATACGGAGCCTAATCCAGGAAAGACAGTTGTCCAAGAACATGTGAAAGCAGTTACCTTGAGATCGGGAAAGGTCACGGGCAATCAAAAATCTTGTCATCAGTGGTCGTTAGAGTTCACTGACTCGGATTGTAGTTGTTTGTTCTGTGTGTTTCAGGTACTTGAACGTGTATGCGAACACGTTCTCAGACTCGTAAATTGGAAGAAGAAAGATTAAAGTTAGTAAGATGGGAGACGTACCAGAAGGAGTAGCACCTGCAGCTAAGGCTTTGAAGGACTATTCTCAGCCAAAGATCAATGATATTCAGTCGAGCATTGTCAGACCTGCCATTGCAGCCAATACCTTTGAAATCAAGCCTAGCACGATTCAGATGGTACAAAACTCAGTTCAGTTTGGGGGTGCTGCTACGGAGGATCCTAACATGCACATTCGGAGCTTCATGGAGATTTGCGATACTTTCAAGTTCAACGGTGTGTCGGATGATGCTATCAAGTTGAGGCTATTTCCATTCTCTCTGAGGGATAAGGCTAAGGGCTGGTTGCACTCTCTACCAGTAGGTTCTATTACTACATGGGATGATCTTGCTCAAAAATTTCTTACTAAATTCTTCCCCATGGCTAAAACTGCTGCGATCAGGAATGCTCTTACTCAGTTTTCTCAGCATTCTGGAGAAACTTTATGTGAAGCTTGGGAGCGTTACAAGGAGATGCTTAGGAAGTGTCCTCATCATGGAATGCCTGATTGGATGGTGATCAATTGCTTTTATAATGGTTTGGGAGGTCAATCTCGACCAATGCTTGATGCAGCATCAGGTGGAGCTCTGTGGGCTAAGAGCTACGAGAAATCTTATGAGTTAATTGAGATGATGGTTGCGAATGAATATCAGAATCCTACTCAGAGATTATCACAAGGCAAAGTAGCAGGAGTTCTTGAAGTTGATGCAGCTACAGCTATAGCAGCCCAGTTGAAGGTTTTGACAATGAAGGTGGATTCTTTGACGAATTATGGAGTTCAGCAGGTGGCTAGTGTTTGTGAGCTTTGTGCGGGCGCACATGAGACGAATAATTGTGCCATATCTAGTGAGCCGGCGTAGTTTGTGAGCAACTTTCAGAGACCATCACAGCCAGTTCCAGCCACCTATCATCCCAATAGCCGGAATCATCCTAATTTCAGCTGGAGCGACAATCAACAATCTCAGCATCCTTATCAGCCATTCCAAGGTCAGCAATTTGGAGCAAAGCCTTACAATCCTCAGAATTTTCAGCAGCAGCAAGGGCAGAATTTTCAGCCACAGTATGCTCCTAGGCAACAATTTCAGCCACCAGGATTTCCGCAACAACCTCATGCTAGTGTGGGGCAGTCTTCGAATGAAAAATCTGAATTGGATGAGTTGAGAATGATAGTTAAAAGCCAGACGACATCGCTCAAGACTTTGGAGAATCAGATGGGGCAGTTGGCAAGTGCCTTACACAGCAGAGCTCAGGGAACTCTTCCTAGCGATACGGAGCCTAATCCAGGAAAGACAGTTGTCCAAGAACATGTGAAAGCAGTTACCTTGAGATCGGGAAAGGTCACGGGCAATCAAAAATCTTGTCATCAGTGGTCGTTAGAGTTCACTGACTCGGATTGTAGTTGTTTGTTCTGTGTGTTTTAGGTACTTGAACGTGTATGCGAACACGTTCTCAGACTCGTAAATTGGAAGAAGAAAGATTAAAGTTAGTAAGATGGGAGACGTACCAGAAGGAGTAGCACCTGCAGCTAAGGCTTTGAAGGACTATTCTCAGCCAAAGATCAATGATATTCAGTCGAGCATTGTCAGACCTGCCATTGCAGCCAATACCTTTGAAATCAAGCCTAGCACGATTCAGATGGTACAAAACTCAGTTCAGTTTGGGGGTGCTGCTACGGAGGATCCTAACATGCACATTCGGAGCTTCATGGAGATTTGCGATACTTTCAAGTTCAACGGTGTGTCGGATGATGCTATCAAGTTGAGGCTATTTCCATTCTCTCTGAGGGATAAGGCTAAGGGCTGGTTGCACTCTCTACCAGCAGGTTCTATTACTACATGGGAGGATCTTGCTCAAAAATTTCTTACTAAATTCTTCCCCATGGCTAAAACTGCTGCGATCAGGAATGCTCTTACTCAGTTTTCTCAGCATTCTGGAGAAACTTTATGTGAAGATTGGGAGTGTTACAAGGAGATGCTTAGTAAGTGTCCTCATCATGGAATGCCTGATTGGATGGTGATCAATTGCTTTTATAATGGTTTGGGAGGTCAATCTCGACCAATGCTTGATGCAGCATCAGGTGGAGCTCGGTGGGCTAAGAGCTACGAGAAAGCTTATGAGTTAATTGAGATGATGGCTGCGAATGAATATCAGAATCCTACTCAGAGATTATCACAAGGCAAAGTAGCAGGAGTTCTTGAAGTTGATGCAGCTACAACTATAGCAGCCCAGTTGAAGGCTTTGACAATGAAGGTGGATTCTTTGACGAATTATGGAGTTCAGCAGGTGGCTAGTGTTTGTGAGCTTTGTGCGGGCGCACATGAGACGAATAATTGTGCCATATCTAGTGAGCCGGCGCAGTTTGTGAGCAACTTTCAGAGACCATCACAGCCAGTTCCAGCCACCTATCATCCCAATAGCCGGAATCATCCTAATTTTAGCTGGAGCGACAATCAACAATCTCAGCAGCCTTATCAGCCATTCCAAGGTCAGCAATTTGGAGCAAAGCCTTACAATCCTCAGAATTTTCAGCAGCAGCAAGGGCAGAATTTTCAGCCACAGTATGCTCCTAGGCAACAATTTTAGCCACCAGGATTTCCGCAACAACCTCATGCTAGTGCGGGGCAGTCTTTGAATGAAAAATCTGAATTGGATGAGTTGAGAATGATAGTTAAAAGCCAGGCGGCATCGCTCAATACTTTGGAGAATCAGATGGGGCAGTTGGCAAGTGCCTTACTCAGCAGAGCTCAGGGAACTCTTCCTAGCGATACGGAGCCTAATCCAGGAAAGACAGTTGTCCAAGAACATGTGAAAGCAGTTACCTTGAGATCGGGAAAGGTCACGGGCAATCAAAAATCAGCAGTTGAAGAAGAGGAAGAAATTCAGCAGCATCAGGTGAAACCTTCTAAGGAAAAGCCAATTTTTGATTTGGCAGCTAAGTAGTTGGACGGTGAGGCTGAAAGGAGCAAAAATTCTGCTGACAAGTCTACTTCGGAGCAGACTATTTACCCACCTCCTCCATACCCAAAGAGGCTCCAGAAGAAGACTACAGAGAGTAACCAGATTTATCCTCCTCCTCCTTATCCAAAGAGGCTACAGAAGCAGAATCTTGACACAAAATTCGCCAAATTTCTCGAGGTTTTCAAGAAGTTACACATCAACATACCTTTTGCAGAAGCTCTTGAACAGATGCCGAGCTATGCTAAGTTCATGAAGGGTATTCTATCTCGGAAGTTGAAACTCGAGGATTTGGACACCGTTGCTTTGACAGAGGAGTGTAGTGCAGTTCTACAGCAGAAATTGCCACCGAAGCTTAAAGATCCGGGAAGTTTTACCATACCTTGCACTATTGGCAATCAACTTTTCAGCAAATGCTTATGTGATTTGGGAGCTAGCATTAATCTAATGCCAATGTCTGTTTTTAAGCAACTTGGGTTGCCTGAGCCGAAACCAGTTAATATGACCTTACAGTTGGCTGATCGGTCGATCACATATCCGAGGGGTATAGTGGATGATGTCTTGGTAAAGGTGGATAAGCTGATTTTTCCTGCTGATTTTGTTATTCTTGACTTTGAGGAGGATAAGAAGATTCCTATCATCTTGGGAAGACCTTTTCTGGCTACTGGCCGAGCGTTGATCGATGTTCAGAAAGGAGAGCTCACAATGAGGGTGAGTAATCAAAAGGTCATCTTTAATGTGTTCAAGGCTATGAAATTTCCGACAGAGGAGGAAAAGTGTTTTAGCTTGAAGATGGTTGATACGGGTCAGAGAAAGGAGTTCGATCAACTGTTGAGCAAAAATTCGGACATGCACAAGTTCGAGCATCACATCAGTGATTCCATTGACAATTCTTCCATTCGAGATCTTTCGAATGTCAAGCTTGGAAAACTTCCACCACATTTGAAGTATGTCCTTCTGAATGATGAGTTGGTGATTTTTAAAGAGTGTGAAGATAATGTGTTGAGAAGGTGGAACAAGGATGATGAGGTAAAAGAGTGTTCTTATCAATCGACGGAGAAGCATAAACACCTTAGAGGTGTAAAGAAGAAAAAGAAAAAATCGATTGGTGGAAAAGTCAAGGTGAAGTTTGATTTGGAAAAGATGTGGGAAGAAAGCAAGAAGGTTATCAAACAATGGGTGAATGGTCCTTCTGCTAAGGACAAGTCAAATGCGATCTTCGAGCCACCATGATTTGATTCACATTTGTCCGGCTAAATGACATTAACGACAGCGCTTCGTGGGAGGCAACCCATATGTTAGGTATGTTTCTACTATCTTTCTTATTACCTTCAATGAGGGCATTGAATATTCTAAGTTTGGGGGTGATTTGGGGATAAGTAGTGTTGTGGTGTTATGTGTTCATGTAGGAAATCATATTTTGCATGTTTGTGGTAATTCATTCATGTTTTGTTCGTATTTTGCATGTTTGTTTCATGTAGGACATTTTGTTTATGTTTTTATTATATGTGTCATTTTAGTTGCATGGCATGCATATTTCATGATCCCTTAGGACGAGCTATTTCTGTTTAGTAGGTAGATGTTGATTTGATTGTGGTAATCATAAATAGAGGGATGATTTAAGTTCTTATGAAATTGACATGCATGTTATGAAAACAAAATCTTTACACAATTCATCGTTTGCTTTTGGGTTAGATTAGGGTCATGCATGTTTGGATGTTTTGAGGCTTAATCATTTGTTTATAGTTAAAATGTTCTTTATTCCCTTGATGGCGTAGGAGCACCAAAGTATAAGTTTGGGGGAAAACAGGGATTTCATGCTAAGTGTTTTTAGTTGTGTTTAGTTGTTAATAAAGGCTAGGCGTCAAATGGCTAGTAGTCAGCTCATATTTTATGAGTAGTCTAGGATGAATGAGATGGAGCGAAACGCACTCATTCTTGTGTGAAAAAAAGAAAAAAAAAAGAAAAAAAAAGAAAAAAAAAATGAGTGTTTGTGAGAGTGTGAGTGTGTATAATTGACTAGGGTGAGCTCTTTAATACTCGATTAATTAAGTCTGAGGGGTACTTGTACCTGGTAACCTAAAGCCCTTTGTGGTTTGGGATTGCCGACCTAACACTCGCTACATGGGTATTATTGTATAGGCAGGTGCTCAAATGAGAACCCACTTTATAGTGAGAACTGAGATCTAATCTCATCCCTTTATTTTATATTAACTCTTTTAATCTCAGCCTTCCATATTTTTCTTTTCCTTTGTCTCTTTCTCCGTCACATACCCGATACTCTCTCTTTTCACTTCTTTCTCTATCAACCACCGCTCTTTTCCGGCAACAATTCCTGTTGTATATATACATGCTTATATACATCACTTTCTCTCCCTATCTCTCTCTATCTCTCTCTCTATACACATATATCCCTCTCTCTTAATTTTCGTATAATTTTTCAAAGTCAACACCATGTTAGAGATGTGCAATGGTGTTGCCGGTAAAGTTTCATTTAAGTTGCTTCTTTCCTTAGATCTGAAATAGGGTATGAATATTACAAAACAATTGCAAAATTTGTTAACATTATATGACGTTGCCTTCATTTTCAATAATGTTTTTCTCTCCTCTTTCGTTATCTTCCCCTTTCTTCGTAATAACGTCGTCGTTCCCAGATCTGTTTTTTTGGTGATTTAGCTCATAATGTTGGTGATTTGTCTTAATTTTTGGTAATTTTCTTAGAATTTATGGTGATTTGGGCTAAATATTAGTATTTTTTGAAGGCAAAATTGTGGTGGTCACTGGTGATTATGGTGGTCGAATATGGTGATTATGATGACGGCGTCGGTAGAGTGGTGGTGGATATGGTGTCTGTGTAGTGGTGGCTATAGTTTGGTGATCGAAGTTGTGTTTGTTGGTGGTGGGACAATCATGGCAGTAAAATTACCAGAAATGGGTGATTTTCGTTTGATTTTGGTGATTATATAGGTGAAAACATTAGTGGTGTGGTGAGTGGTGATGTTGGAGTGGCGATAGTGATGTTGATTCATAGTGGTAGTGATTAGTGGTGAGTCGTAGTGATTGTAGTGGTTTCAAATTTGGTATTTTTTGTTCGAATGTGGTGATTTTGTTAAGATGGTGGTGATTTGTAGGTGACCGGAGGTAGTGGCCGGAGGTTATGCGGTGATTTTCGTTTTGTTTAACTGTAGTAATTTATATTCAGTGATTTTCATATGAACACTCGATTAAATGAACAATCTAATAGATCAATAAAAAGATATAAATTGAAAAATGAAGGTGATTACAAACAAACCATAACTCGTAGGATAAGAAATTGAAGCTATAAAATGGATCGTCGTGAAGTTGCGAGTGATTCAAAGCATAGAGAGGGTTTTGTTGGGAGTTGTGTCGAAGACGGAGAAGAATGTGTGACTGTCTTCAAATAACTGATTTCAATTTTTTTATATAACTGGGCGTTTAATAAAATGTTAAAACCGCCCCAAAGTTTTGATGATATTACAAAAATACCATCGCCAGTTTTATTTTTTTGCCCTGCAGTTTTTATAAGATGGACGGTCTAGATGGGATCTCATATCTCACCACTTATAAGGTTCTCAATGGAGCGTGACCCTTATTGTATAAGCCTTTTGGGGTCTCATCCATTGCACGGTCAAATAAACACGTGTGTTATGTTGTTTTGTTATGTGTTGTAGTTGTTAGTAATAAAGCATGAATTCCTGTCTAACTTAAATGATGATGGAGGTGTCTCTGAGTTATGAAGTGTCTAGCGTTCATTCTTTTTATAAACTAGTGATTGCCTTGACGAAGAATGGGTATGATTTTTGGTCTAGTGTTAGGAGTATATCTGACGAGTATCGCACACACCACGTTTCCGTTCATGTATTGTTAGTATACGGGGATTTAGTCGAGCTCTGTTTGGAAGTTATTGCATGATTTGAGATGTTTGCTTATTGAATGGTTATGGTTAGTTTAAAGGGGATCTTTGCATTTTTTTCATGTAGTTGCATTCATATAGTTTGCATTGTTAGTTGCATTGTTAGATGGATTTTGTGGGTACATTCGCTATAGGCCCTCACGAGACCTTACTCGTCCACTAGGGCTGCCTATGGGTTTAAAGGGCTTGTTGCATATGCCAAATGCAACTGTGATCACCTACGGAAGTGGTACTAGTTAGTTGTATATAATTATATTATTTATGCTTGAGGACAAGAATCGGTTTAAGTTTGGGGGTGTGATAAGTGGATTTTATATCTACTTGGAACGCTTCATATCGGCTTAAATTGATGACTTGAACTTAAGTATGTGGTGTGTTTAATGTGTTTTCATTAAGTTTTGTAGAACCAAGAGTTGGAGGTTAATTTGATTAAAATTCGGATTTTCCGGGTAGGTTGCGCAGTCTTCACTGTTTTGGCCATATCTGGAGTTCTACAAGTCCGATTCTGATGATCTTACAGCTCACGCGAAGAGGACAACATTTTCTATAATTCTAGGCAGAAGGTTCTGCGCGGGCGCCCAGGAAGTCAGAATCGCCAGAAATTGCCAGAATTCGATTTTAATAAGGAAAACTTCACAAATTCGACTTCTAATCATTATGGTAATTTCTTGGGGCGGCCAGAAACTTCCAGAATCAGTTGTAAACATGGAATATGCAATTCTTATTGCATTCAAAGATGGAAATTGCCGTAATTCTATTCTAACTCAAAAACGGCAATTGCTTGGAAGAGGGACAACTTGGAGCTATAAATACACACCTTGGGGGGACATAATCAACACATCACAATACATCACAACACACCAGAGATCAGATTCAATATTGGAGCACAAGATCGAGGAGCCAAGAACGAAGAACGTGACTACGAGGAGATCTAGACATAGTTTTTTCTTGTATTCTTCAATTTTGGTGCAACTTTTGGATGCTTCCGGATTTGTCCTCTAAACCTTTAACTCTTATTCATATTTACATCATTGATTTCTTGTTTTTCATCATGCTTTCATCAGAACCCACGATGATGAACGGTTCTATTATGAACTAATCATTGTCGTGGGATTCTAACGGATTTATTTATGGATTTTAGTAGTTAATTGTTTTAAAGATGTGTGTGGGATGGCTAATTGATATCCTAGTTTGGTTGTGCTTATTCTTCTTGGATGCGTAGCTAACATCTAAGATTGTTTGTTAATCTCTATTGAATGCGAAAGTGGATATAGAGGTTTGGAACTTGCCATGCTAGCATAGGTTTATGTATGTTTGTCATGCATGATTCGTAGGTAATTTTAACCATCTTACCTGCCCTATGTAATCTGAATGGATAACTTGCTCGTTAAACCGTTATGTTTTCAAAGCTTATAGACATATAGGGTCTAAGCATAATTGGTGTCTGCTTAACTTCTATCTATTTTGTGGATGTTTAAGTGGTTTGGTATACGTATATTGAAAGGTAGCGTGTACTGATTTCGTGTTATCCGATTAGTTATCACAATTGTCACATGCATTGATTAAAGACAAAAGACTCTGAATGAAGTATTTAATGAAGTTAGGATCCCATGTTTTATTCTCATAAGTAAATCAACAGAAATCTTTAGTTTAATATAGTCTTGGTAATTTGTTTAGTTAAATTAGTTAATCAAAACACAACTTTGATACTTGTCTTAGCATTGAACGATAGCCATATATTGTTGCATAAGTGCATAACTATAGTAACCAACAGTCTCTGTGGGAACGAACTCTACTTATTCTTATATTACTTGTGACCACGTGCGCTTGCGTAATTTTGTGCTAACATCAAACAACAAACAAGCTAGTAGTGGAAAAACTCTCATGGTGACAGAAAATGATTGGGCTGACTCAAGTGATTCTGAAGATGAGTTTGATTATGAAAATATTATATTAATGGCTATCTCTACTGACAAACCATCTTCATCAAATGAACCAGTTAGAGTTGAATTTAAAAATCTTATGGAAAATTTCAGAAATATAACTAGTGAGATAAATAATCTTAAGGATAAGAATGATCAGCGGGTAAAAAGAAATAATTTTCTTGAAATTGAGTTAGTTCAGGTGAATCAGTTCAAAAATGAGGCTACTAAAGCCAAACATGATCATGGTGTAGTTCTTGAGGCCTATGATTATATCAGAAAAGAACTGGAAGAAGAAAATGATAAGATTAGGCTTTGGATTACTTCAGGTAAAAAGACTCACACTATAATCCAGAATCAGGTTATTGGTCAAGCCAATGGAATAGGTTATGACAAGAGTGAGGGAAAGAAACCTGTAAGTATTGAAAGTAATGAAGCTGATGCATCAAGGAAGATAGAACCTGAAAAACCTAAAGCTAAACCTGTTTAGTTTGTAGACACTCAAGGAACTCCTCTTATCTACAAAAATCAGGAAAATGCCTCCAAGACATCAGAAAAGCCTAAGAAAGTGAATATAGGTTTTATGTCTAATTCTCAACTGAAACAGAAAATTGCTAGTGTTTCAGAGTCTGAAAAGGTGAAAAGGAACATAAATGGGAAAGAAGTAATCAACAAATAGAATAACTATAAAAGAATTCATGATGCCCCAAAGAAGAAATGTTTCAAATGTGGAAATCATAATCACCTATTTGAAGACTGTAAATAGAAGCCTTCATGGGATTCGGAGTATAGATTTCCCAAGACTCTGAAAATTCAGTACATACCCCAAAATTCTTGTAATCATTGTGGAAGCTTATTACACTTCATATACATGTGTAGGGAATATCATGATCTATAATATGACTTCTATTCACTGAAAGCTAATACACCAAGTCATAGGAAGATTATAAGATAGAGTCTAGTGAAGACTCAGATAAGGGTCAGTCTGAAGTTGAAGAAACAAAATAAAAAAGGAAGACTAGTCACTCAAAAAGAAAAACAGGATCCAATCAAAATTGGATCCCCAAGAAGTCTAACTAGTCATTTATTGTTTGCAGGGCACCAAGAAGAAGCATACATTTATTCTTGACAATGGATGCTCAGGACAGATGACTGGAAAGAAAGCCCCGCTAATAGATTTTGAGAAGAAAGCTGGTCCTTAAGTCTCTTTTGGAGATGGCAACAAAGGAGATACTCTGGGATATGGCTCAATTGTACCGGGATATGGCTCGATTGTACTGGGAAATGTCATAATTGAAAATGTAGCACAAGTTGAAGGGCTGAAACATTCACTAATCAGCACAAGTCAACTCAGTGATAAAGGGTATATCTCTACCTTTAACAGTGAAGCTTGCACAGTTACCAACAAAAAAATGGAAATATTGTGTTAACTGCAAGAAGACAAGGAAATATATATGAAGCCAGCTTAGATGATTCATCAAATGGAGAAATCAAATGTCTTTATAGTAAGACATCTACTGAAGAAAGCTGGAGATGGCACAAAAGACTATCTCACCTCAACTTTAAGAAGTTGAATTACTTGGCTAATCATGACTTGGTGAGAGGACTTCCAAATACTACTTTTGTGCAAGATGGACTATATGATGCATGTCAGCTAGGAAAGTAGAGAAATACCTCATTCAAAAGTAGACAAATATGTCTTACAAGTGAATATTTGTTATAACAAATCTCGGGGGTAACCTCAGGAAATGTATTCGCATCAATAATATCACTAATAATATTTATAGTAACCTCATTAATAAATAATTTAATCAATCTTTTAATTTTGATAAGTTAATTAATGCATATCATCACATAATATATACAATAAAATATCTAAATTGGACTAATATTTGAATGTGTTTATTATAATAGATAAATATTATATTTTATTGTATTAAAATTATTTCTTTTATCGTTGCATTGTTAGATCAGAAATTTATAACTATTAAATTTATTTGATTATAATATTTGTAAAATAATTTTTTAAAATATCGTGTCCGTAGCACGGGCTATAACCTAGTGACATTTAAAAATTTTACATAAAATTTTTATAATTGAACATGGGTCAAATAACAATATGGATCTTATACAAAGTTAAAATAGGTACCAAACCTTAAAAATGGATAGTCCATGGATCAATAAAATTAAAGATCTCATTCGAACCAAAATATGGATACCAAAGTCTCACGAATTGGTTATGCTAAAATTTATAATACTAGCTTATATCATGTGCGATGCACACAGCTATTTTTATATTTTGAATATTGTTTGTTATAAATATTTTGATTATAATGGATTTGAAAAATAATTAATCTCGTGCTTTAAGATAAAAAGGGCCCATAGATATGTTTAAATTTCACACATACATGATAAATTATGACTCTCGAACATTATTTTTATACTGCTGAAATTAGGCATGAACAATTTGAAAAATGAAAACTAATCAAACTTACCTCAACTCGAATAAAAAAACGAAAGTTTCCAGCGAATATCAATTATATTATTATTTAAATTTACGCATTATTTATTTTACACATTATTATTTAAATTTACGCATTAATATTTAAACTAGAACATGAAGGCAATTATAGATATTAACAAGTCCAACAAGTTAATATAAATAATAACCAAGTATGTTAATTTATATAAATATTCGGTTTTAGTTGAATATAAACAAAATTAAATATACACTTACTTGTATTGTACTAACACAAATAAGATTGAGATGGAGCAAATTATGTATATTCCGTAAAATACCAAACAAGCTACTAAACTCAAGAATAATTCGGCCAAATGGAATTTTAAGTAACTGGTCGAGTAATTTGAACTGTTTAGTTAAAAATAATTTCGAATAGTCTTGTTCTTAAGTCCTTTAAAAGATTCAAGATCAATTAAGGCTCAAAGAACTTGTATGAATCAAGACTAAAAAAATTCTTTCTTTTAATATAAAACTTTAATAAGTTTTAAACCATCTAAGGTATAAACAAGTTTTACTAGTTTTTGACTAGTTTTAAGCACGAATCAAAAGATAGTTTCTTTGTTTTTCTAACCAAATATCCACCAAGTGGTTACTAAGGTCATAAAGAGAGATCAAGAAATACTTCTAGATACTTATCTTATTGTCTTACAAATTGTCAAGATACACTCAAGAATGAGCTTTAAGAACTAGTGTATACCTGGTGACAAGTGTAAGAAAACAACACCAAAAGTGTCTGAAATGAGCACCAAAGTAAAGGTATGCAAATAAGTATCAATGATGACTCAAATACACAACAAAGAACACTCTTATAACTTGTTATATCTCGGGGAACATACACGAGTTGAGTTTTTTGATAGAACTCGTTAACCTAACATAGTGACAGTGAGTTTAAAACTCGTAAGTAGGAACACGAGTTTAAAAACGATTCATACTTACAGACCTGTTTATATCCCCAAATATAGACTTTAAAATTGTGATATTGCCAAAGACTAGACTGCTTTATTGTATGTTTTGATGCACTAGAGAGAATACAGAATTGGGGGAAGTGACAATGTAACCTATCAAACCTACAACATCATAGCACTCCAAGCATTGGTCATTAAGATTTGTCATTGCATTATTATAAAAGTAAGTGGTTGCATGATATTAAGTCTGGAATTGAACATATTACATGAGTAAATGTTGAACCGGAAAACATACAACATTATACATTATTATTGAATTTAAAACAAATTAGTGATTAGGAGGTCAGAATGTTAGATGAATGTGCAACACTATAACACACTCCAATAGTTTTCCATTGTGAGCTAATAATCCATCCAATCATCAAAAATTGCAAACTGAACTTAAAACATTGGTCTAAATGCTTTTCCTATGAACCTTGGTCTAGTGCGTTAGATTATCATCCTCTGTCTGGATCAGTTCCATTTCAGAAATATAAACTAGGCTCCCGACATGATGATATAATTCATCCAACCTTGGTCGAAAAGCATCAAGTTCAATGCTTTCAATAAGTCAATCACCGACTTCAATAAGAAAATGAGTAGAATTTTATACATACAATTATGTTGAGTTTTTGAAATTTAGAATTTGGTAATATCTAATTGAAGATTTGAACTTATAATTTCCAACTTTACCCTTTTAAAATTAACATCTGCTATGTATATTTGACAGAATGCAATCACGTGTTAAAAAAATTAAAGTTCGGCCATGCGAGTGCCTATTATTATACATGAGTCATTTTCGTGCAAAAATAAAATAAAATTCATGCCATCTTTCTGCAATTAAGTCTTGATTTTAATCACAATTCTAGTTATAATCTCAAACCACAATTTAAAATTGCACGAACTACCAAGAACGACACACGCCGTTGCTTTAACACCTAGAACCCACAAGTACACGGAGAGTGAGAACGATAACCTTTTACGAGTATACTACTTTGACTGCGTATAATTTCGCGTAAAGGGGATTGCCTAAGTGCAATTCGCTCGTCAATAATATTGATACCCAATTTTGAAATCAATAATAGAGTGATATTTTGGCCAAAAATTTTAAAAATGATATTTTTATCACTTGGTCTAAAAAAATGATATTTTTGACATTTTTTCTAGTATTTTCTATATCGGGTATCGAGCTAAAAAAACGTATCCCAAAATTAGTAAACAAAAATATGTATATAATTTATTTTATTAGTTTTATAGATAGATATTATTTTACCAATTTCATTTTACAAATAATCTATATTTAAAATTTAAAATGATAATATTATTAGACAGAGCGCGACTAATTTAATCTAACAATAATTAACAATCGACCAATTAGCCGAATCTTTGACGTAGCAAAGCTCCTGGTGAAAGGATAATACTTTATGATAAAAACAAACACACCTTTTTCAAGTCAGTGAACAGTGATATTATCCTATATTCTTATATTTAATTTTATATTTATTACATTATAATAATCATTATTTTTCTATTTTATTATTATTCGTATTTGTCAAAGTCGTAGGCACCAAATATACGGTGTTCGCAAAAGCTTGGTCCACTGTTTCGGATCTGAAAAACAAGGGTTTTCTATTTTCTCTATCACCTATACACACAACCTATACATACATAATTCGATGATTGCGATGATTGCTACATGATTGTATCTTTGTTATAGCCTCTACATATATATTGTTTTTATAATTTTCATATTTTTTTCTGTTAAATCTGTCACCATGAGGAAGAAGCTCGATACTCGATTCCCCGCGGTAAGTTTTTTTTTTTACTCAATTAATTTTATTGTTCATGTAATAATTTTGATTAATTTTGTTTCTGTGATGTATTTATTTGATTGTGTAATTTCTAGGTTGTTTTATTTGGATTTGTTTGTGTGTGAGTGTGATAATTAGGTCAGAATTGATTTTGTTTGCGTGGTTAGGTTTTTTTTGGACATGAATTAGGTTAAAATGTTAGTAATTGTTGTTTGCGGATATACGTTTAATCTGATGGTAAGTGATTATGTGTGTCGTTGTGGTACTTACTGTAATTGAATTAGGTCCGTAGAAGCGGAGTGATGGATATCATTTAGAATGAGTTTATTAATATATTAAACGACAAATTACGTGTCGTGTTATATCTGTATATACTGAATGAGGATATACGTTTAATCTGATGGTAAGTGATTTTGAGTGTCGTTGTGCTAGTTACTGTAATTGAATTAGGTACGTAGAAGCGGAGTGTTGGATATCAGTTAGAATGAGTTTATTAATATATTAAACGACAAATTACGTGTTGTGTTATATCTGTATATACTGAATGAGGATATACGTTTAATCTGATGGTAAGTGATTTTGAGTGTCGTTGTTGTAGTTACTGTAATTGAATTAGGTACGTAGAAGCGGAGTGTTGGATATCATTTGAAATGAGTTTATTAATATATTAAACGACAAAATTACGTGTCGTGTTATATCTGTATATACTGAATGAGGATATGGTTGATATGTATTCACTTTATATTCAGTTTGTATTCGGTTATAGTGATTATGATGTAGATTATGATTCATTTAAAGCCCCGATTATTTTACTTTTTGTAATTCTTTTATGGTCCATATTTAATGCCCAAATCACGGTGTTTGCATTTGTGTGGATGTATCTGTATCTCACTTTGTTTTTCAGGATGTAGTTATTTGAAAAGAGCTTTAGTTATGTGGCTAGTTTAAAAAAAAATGGATACTGGTTGAAGATTAACAAACGTTGTCTTTTATGTGTATGCAGCATGTTTACTTCCTTTGATAATGCATATCAATACTTTTATCTATGGCTGTTTAGTTGCCCACAAGTCCAGATAAATTGTTGGTCAATTATATTTGGATAGATGAGGGAGAAAAACATGTCTTTATTGAATCTTTATTAATGTTTCTTAATATAGTTCATTGGTAGTCGTGTCTGCTAATGTGATCTTTGTTAGTTAAGCTGTGAAACGTAAGAAGCTGCGTACGAGATTGAATGAGATGTATTATAGGTAGATTGATTGATAGTCAGAACAATGGAGGGAACTAATAAGTTAACAGTGATTTGTCGTGTCTACTGTGGATAGTGATCTTTTTTAATAAAGTTTTGAAGAACTAGAAGATGAGTGCGACACTGAATAGGTAGATTGAATGATAAATATGTATAAACAATGAATGAAACTAGTAGTTGACGGTAATAGTTTGTGGTATAGTAGGTTGAGAGATGGCAAAGTGACGGGTATATATATATATATATATGAGATTTTTTGTAAAGTTAATGAGATGAGTTATCTCTAGGACCTTAAAGATAGTACATATTAAAGAAGTTTAAATTGATGCTGGGATTTACTGAATTAAAAAAAACAGCAGAACTATACAGCTGAATTTACGGACGTTACCTAGAAAACTATAAAAATAAAGGGTTAATGCGGATCGAGTTTTATATGCTTGGAAATCCGGGAGGTTATGGTATTGATATAGACTATGATAATAGAGAAGATATAGATAGTATAAATGTTAAATTTGTGCAGGTAATAATATTGGAATTTTAGGATTCAAGGAAAAACTGGGAGTGAGAAGCAGAATTGTGATAGATAATTTCGTTGTTTCAGATGTCATTTATAGTTCCTATTCCACTACACCTGTTGGTATAGATATAATTGTTGGCTACTTGAATTTGAATCTTTCAACACAGACAAAGGCCCTCTAACTACATGAGTACATGCTGACTTGGGATCACACCTCTTCGGTTTAGACTAATTACTCTTATAGTGTGCATACAAATATTAACAATTTATCATTGAGCTCCTATCTTAAGCGAGTATGTCAGTTATTTACTTATCTTTGGCTATATATTGTTATTGTGATAAACTTGAGATGATAATTTGTTCTTATAGGTGCTATGATTTAAATTAATTAAAGCATACCATGTTTTTGATGAATGAGTTTATATTAGCTGTGGATATCATATAAAAAATCTCTTTGGCAGGCTCGTATTAAAAAAATTATGCAAGCTGATGAGGATGTTGGGAAGATTGCCATGGCAGTGCCTGTATTAGTTTGTGAGTAGCTATTACCTTGTTTTTGATTTTCAGATTTAATGTGGCATAGACTGACTGAACATTAATGCAGCCAAAGCTTTGGAACTGTTTCTGCAAGACCTTTGTGACCGGACTTATGACATTACACTTCAGAAAGGAGCAAAAACTGTTAGCTCATTGCACTTGTAAGTAAAGCTTGTTACCTTGTCTTTGTTGTTATTGCCTTTTTTTTTCCTTCAGTAACTCCCACATGACAGAAAAGGAATGAGAACTACGAAGTCCTTGTTGTCTTTGTTTGTCAGTTCACTTTGTAACCTTTATATGCTTGTGAATGTTATATAGTTTCTCTCTCTCTTCTATTTCTATACCTACTGATGTTAGTTGATGCAGTCACAGTCTAATGCACATATTGCAATTGCACTAGTAAAAAAACAATCATATGCAACTGTCCACAAAACAATACAGATTGCTATAAACAAATTGATCAAAACAAAGAAAAAAAGGAACCCAACTACTAGAAATCAAAGAAAATTTGTGAAGACCATCCAAGTAAAGTGTAGTAAAAAATAAGTTTGTGTGCTTGATTTTAAGCCTGCTCCTTTCCAGAAGAACCATTTTAGTATTTTTCTTACGCTCTCTATTAAAGTCATTTCCCAAGAGTACACCCTTGTCAATAATATCCCTCACATTTAGATGATTTAGGCAAACAACTTACTAAAAATTTTGAAGATCAAGCTACAAGCTTCTACCTCGTAGGAAAATTTCTCAAACCATTCAAGTATTTCTGCTTGCAATACAACATCCTACATTTGGTTGTGACATGCTCACAACAGTCCCACCATGTTTAGATATAAATGTGTGCGTGTTTGCTAATTATCATGTTAAATATATACATTCATTGCCTTTAATCTTTCTAGATCAAATAGTGCTTCTGTTGTTATTTGATGCCTAATGCTCATTAATCTGTTGATATATACAGAAAACATTGTGTGCAAAGCTACAATGTATTTGATTTTCTGAAGGAAGTTGTCAGTAAGGTTCCTGATTACACACACTCTGAAGCTGGCGGCGATGATGCAAACATAACAAAGAGAAGGTACCGGTCATACTTTTTCCTGTTTAAACTTGTTTTTTATCTGGTAACTGCTGCTATCTAGCTGTTGGTTGTGATTTTGGGTTATTTAAAGGGATTACATTCTAAATTATCTTTGTGATACTATTGACAAATATATGCAAATTCAATTATGTCCTTCCAGGAAAGTTACATCGGAAGAAGCCAATGATAGTGATGAAGAGTCAAAGAAGAACAGGATGGTAAGCTGCATATCTTTTTTTGAATCTTTCGATACGACCAACAAAGATTATTATAATGTTAATCCATTAGAAGTCACTAAAAACTCTGTTTTACCGGGTTGGCATTTGAAGTCACCAATCCAAAGCTGACATCTATCGTTTTTATGTTATGCACTGGTTGTATTGTGGTTATATCTGTTCAAATAATTAGAAGCGCTGGCTTGCTGACTTGTTTCTGGGTAGCTCATAAATCCACTCTCATGTTTCTTTTTTTATATGTTAATATTTGCTAGGATTTCATTTAATTTAGAACTTAAAATGTTTCTTCTACATTATTCCTTGTTGCTGTTGACCCATTTATCGCGAGGTTACTTAATTAGAAGTTCAAACAAATCCCCTTGTTCAGTGTATAAGTAAGAAGTCGTTAGCATATGACATGGTGTAGCTTCATATCGATTTTTTCTAGTTTTAACTTGAATATCCTCTACCTAGGAAAAACTTGGAATCTCAATCTTACTCTTGATACCTGCGACATCACTATACCTTTGTAAGCAAGGAGGTAGGTAGAATAGGGATAAATAGGGAAGCCAGATTTTGGTATAGTTAAGGCTTTAAAATATAAACCGACACCCAGAACTCCCATGAAGAGAAAAACTAAACCCCTCGCCGTATATAAAATAAATTTTGTAGCCGAGTAAATAAAAGTAGATAAACAGGGATTAATTTTTACTCCCACATGATGAAAAAAAGTAAACACCATATAAATCTTGCATATCGCATCTGTCAGAAGCAACAAGCCCTTGTATAATCTCCTATTTATCAAACACTCACACAACTTTATATTATCACAAGAGCCATAGAAATTTAACAACGAACTTTGAAGAAATTACACAAAAATGACCCAGTTTTACAATCTGGGTATGCACACATGTCCCTTTAATAATGTCACTAATATAAGAAAGAGATTTAAGGACAAAAACGAAGGTGTAAGCATTTGGAAATATGGAGAAATGGAGTATAGAACATGTGGGTATGTGAAAATATTGAACTTCTGCTACACTTTAGTAGCAGTGAGTAGTTGTCTTGGTTTTAGGGCGGGAGAAGTGATGTAAAGAAAAGAAGAAATATGGAAAGAATCGAAATTAGAAAGAGGAGACTTTGATGATAAAAGGCAAAACGAGATCGTTTAATTTTAAATATGAGGGAGGAGTCTGAGACAGATGTCAGGTTCCCTTTTCTCTCGTATAGACACATATTTAATAGTGGCAAGCATCTTGTGCTGACTATGCATTGAGGCGGGTTATGTGCCTGATCGATTAGTACCTGTTTGGCTTAGCTGAAAGTGCTAGTTTACATTTGTTAAGTCACTCCACAAGTCTTCACATCAGTTTGACAAGGCTTTATAAGTTGCGAAATTTTTGCTAGCATATTATGTTGTATGGTTGTGGTTCGTGCCATTTTCTAATAATTCGGGTGGTTTTCCTGGTTCCTCTCAGGATCATGTGAGTTTTATTTACTATAGTTTTCATAGTCATTACATATTTACATGTATATCGTGCAGCATGAAGCAAGCCATGTGAGCAGCAGCAGCAAGGGAAGAGGCAGGGGAAGAGGAAGAGGCCGAGGTAGGGGCCGGAGTTCTCGATCAGCAGCAGATAAAGAGGCATCTCAAACGGAGATTGATCCTGAGTCCTGCAACAATAACCAAAGTTCGGTGCCAGTAGCGGCACCAGGGGTTGTAGATGATGGCGCAGAGTTGAAGGAGTTGCCCAAAGATAGTATCAACATCAATAATGGTTCCAATCCAGCTTTGCGGAACTTTGACTTGAATGCTGATCTGGATGAAAATGCAGTAGATAAAACTCCCTCTGAGGCACCCGGCTGTCCGCCTTCTGCAAAGCCAGCAGCGCCTAGAAGTGAAGATGAGTATCCTGGATGGCCTCTTTCTGAGGTGGATAGGATAGCTATTGACCCTGCTCATCTTGTGCAGCTGAATTCAAGGATGGATGATGACGATGAAGATTATGACGAAGAAGGTTAAAAAACCGAAACAAGGAAAAGCGTAGATGAAAGGTAGTTGAAAGTTGAAACAAGTAAAGCTTGTCAAAATTCAATTTATCATTAGGGCGGTGACCAGTTAAAAGCAGAATTTAGTGCAGGAGATGCCTACTCTGTTTTAGGATTAACATGTCTTCATGTATTTATCAATCAAAATGATTTTATCTTAGTTGTATCTCTCTAAATGTACCGCAAGTTCTAGAAGTGGTGTCCTCGGAGAAGGCACTTAGTTAACATTAGGAAATTATGAAGTTATTGGCAGGGTTAGATGTCTCTGTACAGTGTGTATCCTTTTGTTTACATAGATGTCGTTGATTCGTAGACAGGTAGATTAGCAATCCAACGTTAATTTTCTCATTTGTGCAACCGTGATTTTCATCCGACAATCAAATTAAAATCAGAAATCAATTAAAATGGGTTTTCCGACAATAAACCCATTGGATGCATACTCTTTTCCCGGGATATTTCAGTGTATAAACCGTGTCACGAATCAGGTGAGATTACTATTATAAACCTGATTACTTTGAAACGAAACTTGAGCCCATACAAAAAATACACACGCCACCAAGAGGAAAAAAGAAAAAAAGAAAGGGAAAAAGGAAGGCAGTTAAAATGGAGGCCACAAATTAGACATCTTAAAAGAGAGTATATATATGTGCATACAAGTGTACACGTAACAAAACCTTTGTTTCTAACATTCTATCTTCATTACTACAACATATTAAAAAGTGACACACACATTTGACATACAGGCAGCAAAGAATAGAAATGGCAAGTGCATTATCAGCAGCAAATAGTTGTTGTTGCTATTCATCAACCAGTAGGGTGTTGAAATATCAACACCAAAAGAAGAATCAAAATATAGTAAGATGCTTTAGAATAAGAGCTTCTGCTGATGAACAAGAAGATTGCAATGTTGAAGAATGTGCCCCTGACAAGGAGGTCCCTTTCTTTACCCTTCTTTTTTCCTTATATAATTATTAGTCCAGTGAAGTTACTGTAATTCTTATATGATGATGTGTTTTCTTGGGAGAGTTGGTAAAAGCTTTGTTCCTGCCATGCCTTAAAAGATCAACTCTTTAATTTTAATGTAAAGAAAAAAAAATATGGTTTTTGCTAATCCACTTGCCAATTCCATAAAATGGCTAGATTATTGTTTCTGAGCTCTTAATAATTGGCTCTTTTGGAGTTGTTCATTTAGTATGATCTAAGTTATCTATATATGTCACAGACTGATCACCAAGAATCTTGATTTGAGATTAATTTGTGAAACACAACAAGAAGTAATCAGTCCCTTTTAAATCCTGATAGATGATGCATTATGTGTTTCTATTGTTGTTTGGAACTTGTCAATTGCAGAATCTTTGTATACTCAATGCTCCGGTAGGCGGTAAGACTTGAACACTGAAATCTTATCACTGAGATCACAGAACACATGGGATTTTTCTAGGCTATAAGCCAAAGGATCATTTTGGTTTCCCGCTGGTACCCAAATTAGAGACATTAAAGCAGTATCAAGTTTCTGATTTTCTTTTGCCACTAAGAAGTTTATATGGCCAGATTTTTTACGTCTTACTGTTGAGATTGTTCCATATCGACCATAAAAAAAAGAGTCTTCTTGTTCTTGTTTGGGTGAATTTTTATGGCATGAGCATGGCCAAGAACATATGGTAAAAGATGTTGTATCTTTACCGGAAGATAAACTAGTTTTAGGCAAGAAGTGTGCACCATGGAATTTTTTAATAATCCGAGTAGTTTTGTCAGTTCATTGCACCAATATTGCAAGTTATATATTAGTAAAAGATATATAGTCCTGTTCACTATAATTTCAATATGTCATTTTATTTAGTGTTCTAGATACCGGAACACAGAGAACATTTATTAAGTTATAGACTGCTTGAATAAATATTTGTTTCTCCTCTTGTGAATTTAAGCTGGAATTTTAGTTAATTAAAGAAGCACATACACTCATTAACCTCTAATGCCAGAAAAAGTTAAAAATCAGAATTTTGTCCTTGTGTGCCTGATTTTAGTAGTACAGAAAATAATACTTTGCTATCACAAGGATTGGCTTGTTAACTGAGGTGATTGTGCTGTATTTCTGCGAGTTCGCAAGTGCCATTGGATCAACCATAAAATCTAGTATTTGTTAGTAGAAACTCCATGGTTTCTAAGCAATGCCTAATCAGAGACATAGCAGCTTACTAGCTTAGTAAAGCAGGCAAGTTCATTGATGCATAGCACTAAAGCTAGTCGTCTAATCTGAGTATTGCTGATTGTAACAACAGGTAGGGAAAGTGAGCATGGAATGGTTAGCCGGAGAAAAGACCAAAGTGAAAGGAACATTTCCACCTACCAAGCGTGAGCGAGGTTGGACTGGGTATGTTGAGAAGGATACTGCAGGACAAACAAACATATATTCAGTCGAGGTTAGTAGTTTCAAATGCTTTAGTTGCATTGTATTTCTTTGAACCAAGTATATTACTACTCTGTCTTCACCAAATTACATGTCCTTATTTGTTTTTCAAAACATGCATAGTAGTAGATGTCCTAAGTCCTCTTTTTATTACTAAAACTGTTTTCCCATCACACATAAGATCTCTTTGGAAATGAAGAAATTTACATTTTGCACATGTAGAATGCATGGAGTCTTAAAATATATATGCACTCATGGAATAAAGTTTCTTCTTTAGTGAGAAAATAACTGGAAATTCTTGAAACTAGAGGGTACTTACTTACTTAATTAAGTATTCCATTGAAATTTTTACCAAATTTTGCAACTACAGAGGAAAAAATTGTTTCTTAAACACAATTACATTTTTAGAAGTGGGAATGAGCAGTGAAGCTCATTTATCTCTCAGAAAAAGGTTAAAAAGCTAAACACAACTACCTGTCACAGATGAAGGAATTCACTAGCTAATATTACTCCCTCCTTATATGAAAGACTTGCATACTTAGAATCTGTAAATGTAAAGTATTCAGTTTTATTTTATGTTAGTTTTTTCCGTTCAAATATTTGAAGTAGACAGACGGATTGATATGGTTCTCAGAAACATGATAGTTTGTTAACACACTTAAATTTTGTAAGATTTTAATTTCAGAAACATGTAAGTGTTCTCTCTTTCTTTTATCAACAAACCTTATATTAAAAATAGGGCTTTGACTTTTAGATAATAAAAGAGAAAGTTAGAATCATCTACGACTTCTTTATGATTAGGCAAAGGCAGACACATGAACAGGAAATTCATGCACTACATCACAATTTTTGTCATTTTCCTTTCTATGTTTGTCGACAATTCTGAAAATTAAGCCATCCATTTCGTGTTATTTTTGTATTGTCCCCGACTTGCTTATGTGTTAATATGGGAAAAGTAAACATGTACAAAGTTGGGAAAAGTAAAGAAACATTTGCAAACCATGATTTTTTGCTAATCAAGTACTGCAACATTTTATAGCAGTCTGTTTTGGTAAAGTTCCCGTTGTTACCCTGTTCTGACAGCCTTAAGATTGCTCTTGAATCTTCCTAACAGTATTTTCTTTAACATCTAGTACTAATATTAATAGAATACAGAAGATTACAGACATTAAATTACGCACACACAAGTGCAACTATTATCATTTTATTATAATGGTCAATTACAGAATATTAAATACCAACACGCATCTGCTAAGGCTTGGAGCCTTGAACTCTCAACCTCTTGTTTCGAGAAGAGTATCCACTAAGCTATAATGCTTGCTAGGGATATCTTTACTACCATGGGCGATGGGCCCCCTGTCTTTTTTCATGAAGACCACCAGTGACCGACATATGTTTACCCGAGTACCAGATACTCTCTCCATTGAGTTTTTAGCTTGTAGATCCCAACTCTTTTCTTTTTAGTTACTGTTGAAAAGTCTGTTAGAGAACAGACGACCATGTGATAAGATAAAGGATACAGATGTAGGAGCCAAGTGGACAAGTACTACACAAGCAAAACAATTAAAAATCTAACCTGTGTTGTAACTAATTCTATGAATGGCATGGTACATATATTACAGATTAGGTTTTTAAGCAGATTGAAAAAAAGTTACAAGTTAGTTCAATTGAAAAACAGAAAATGTTCCCTTTTGAACAGGGAACATTTGCAACCATATTAATGCTTTTAGTCTTTGACTAGTGGCTTGTTCTCTGTCCATCAGTGATTCTTAGAGACTTCTACTCATTCTCTGTCCTTCAGTGATTTTTAGAGACTTCTACTCAGATCCATTATGATGCAGGAGTTCATATTCTTAATCATACAGTACTTGTGCATATTAGGTACTGTAGTGGTCGAAGTTGTAATCTTCTGTTCTAAAATCTAGCAACTAAAGAATAACTACTATTATTGTTATGCAGCCTGCAGTTTATGTGGCAGAGAGTGTAATCAGCTCAGGTACTGCAGGTTCTTCAGCTGATGGAGCAGAAAACACAGCAGCAGTGGCAGCAGGCTTTGCTCTCATCGCAGTGGCTGCAGCATCATCAGTGTTGCTTCAAATAGGGAAGAACCCACCACCTCAGATTCAGACCGCAGATTACTCTGGACCATCTCTGAGTTACTATGTTGACAAGTTGAAGCCCCCAGAATTAGTCGAAGCTTCAGCCACTGCAGAAACCGAAATTTCAACATCTGCAGAATCCGAAGTTTTAACATCTGCAGAACCAGAAAGCTCCACGCCAAAAGTTTTAGACGTTCAGGTTGCACCTGCAGACCAAGAAAACACAGCTGTAGAAGTTCCCATTGGAAACCAGTTGGATGCTCCGAGTCTTGATTCTGTCGTTTCTTAGGCACCTTTCTTGTTGGTTCCTTGAGTAAATTGTTATAACGATGATTGTCCTTTGATGTTACATATTATTTATATCCTTGTGATTAACATATAATCCTTTCCACCCGAGAGTAATGTTATGATTGTATATGCTACTAAGTTACACACTTGGATTACTAATAAGTTTGTTAAATATGTTCAACTCGGAGGAACCATACCACACATAACAGCTATACATCTTACCCCAATTTTACCAAACATAACAGGCATGTATCTTACCCAGTTTTTTTTCCCACTTTCAGAATCTCAAAACACCATAACAATACAAAAGATCGTTTGAACGAGATAATGACCATAACAATACAAAATATTACCATAACATTTTAGACATACAGAGATAATGACCTGATTTCATGTGTGCAAGGATTATTCACCATTACAGACTTGGGCACCAAGTTGGTCACCACCCCAACAAGGCAACAACTATATTTAAATCTCTGCAATTATATGTTTCTATTTCATCTCCAACATTGAGTTGCAAAATTCTCTTAAGATGAAGGTTTGAATTCTACTTCCATTTTCTTATTCTTTTTAGCTATGCTGCATACTATATTTTCTTATTTTTGTTGCTAAATGTATTACACATTCTTTAAATACATGCAACTTATTGTTTAAATTTTTTGTTTGCGGATTTAATGTGATTTGATTATGAGCAGAAGATAGAGTTAAAAGTGAACATGAAGTGCCACAAATGCAGGACTCAAGTCTTGAAAGCAGTTACCAAACTCTCAGGTTCTGCTCAATTCACTCGAATAAGAAGGAAGCTAAATAGTCAGTGTGTGTGACTGGAATATCAATTATTAATTGACTGAAATGTACATGCAGGAGTAGATCATGTCCCTGCAAATGTTGAGGACGAAGTTGTTACAATCATAGGAGATGTAGATCCTGTTTTAGTGACATCTAAAGTGAGGAAAGCAGTAAAGAGAGCAGAAATCATTAGCGTCGGACCAGCGAAAAACAAAAACTGAGAAACAAGTTGCATGTAGATGCAACTTATATGACAGACCTCACAAGTAAATCACTTGTGATAAACAATGTCTTGATGACTTCAAAGCAAATATATAAGCAGAATTGCAGAAACATATATTAACAATTGATGGAGCAGCAGCTCGAGTTACAAAAGCCTATCAATGGTATATTAACATGATTTGCCCACACGAAAGAACACAATTCTTCGTTTATCATAATCTACCTAGCTAGTAGCATATGAAGTATGAACCACTATTACAGAAGCATAAAAAGTCTCCTTAACAGCTAGAAATGCTGAACTCGGAATTTCCACTCCCCCTGCACAGCATTATATGACACAAACTCTGCTCCTTGTTCTGCTGTCTTCTTCATCAGCTTCTCTTTGAACTTGTCAACGTTTGGCCCATGTACGTATTGTTTCCCAGTTTTTCTATCAACAACCTTTATGTTGCATAGAGTTATCTCTGCTGCTTTGTTCAAGCCTTGCCCAACTGGCGGTTTCTTGCTTTCATCCATATAAACAATTACCTCGCGATTTCTGAACTGAATGTAAGATTCAAGATCAAGCTCTCGCACGTCTGTCTCTTCTAAGAACTTAATGCTCCCATACCCCTGACGCCCAACAACAAAGCCCTTTACATGGCTGCAGAACCCTGGTTCATAGCTTTCCTTGATTGCCAATTCCTCCACTCGTGGCTCAAAGAAGTAGTCACTGTGTTTGAGCTTCGGCATCAGCTCATAAACATTTAAAGACATTTCCTTTTTTATTGGCTGATCGCCATGAACGAAATCAGTGTTACGGTTATGTTCAGCAGCATCTGTCTCACTAGAAATTCCTGTAACAATTCAATGAAAGCAACATTAGTTGCATAATAATTAAATGGCAGCTGAAGGAAAATCATCAAACTATAATACACTACTCCCATCATATTTTTCTTTTCTTTTCAATATATAACTATGACGATTAGAGTATTAAGACACAATGTCAGTAATTTCTTGGTATTCAATATTAATATAACTAGTATGATAATATCACGAATTACAGAACAAGAGAGAGGATAAGATCTTTTGTATTAATAATCTAGATATGACAAAATTTACCAGAAGAGAAACTGAGATAAATTGTTCTTGAAATTAGATTAAGTGAGAGATCTCACACAGCAAATTTCAATGTAATAAAGATAACAAAGAAAATCAAAACACAACTAATTTGTGCAGAAGTGCAGATATTCCTTCGTTCCTTATAAGGTGTAATGATCCTTCTAATATCTCTATAGGAGAAGCACAAAACTTAATGAGTTATGACTAAAGAGATTTACATGTTCGGACAATGGACTTACCATATTTATCTTGATTTAAGGAACCATCCTGATCAGGTGCAGACGACAACTCCACTTCACCTGAAAAAGTTGAACAAAAGTAACAACAAAGACGTAGTACATATAACTATACAACTTATAATTACTTGAGCCTTAAGGAGTAGGATTATCACCAAGATTTGATGCTTTGTTCTTAATATTAGCCATTAAGTTTTTAACTATATATGCTTTTAATTTTAAGTTAAAGTTCCTAATTATTGTATAGACTATATGTGAGGGAGAGTAGATAAATCAGTCAATATATAATATATAAAGCGCCATGCTAATTTTACCAAACACCTACCATTCTCATGGGTATCAGTGGATGAATTCTTCTCAAAGGATGTGTTGTTGGAGTTAACCCTTGGATTCAACTCTTCATAGTGACCAGAAATAAAAGCTCTTGGATTGCTCCTCGGCAGAAGTGTAGCCTCCTTTTTGGCAGTGGTAGCAGTCTTTTGAGCATCATCGAAAAATGCTACCTGAATATGCATAGTCATGTTATTATTCTATCCATCAATGAGACGGGAAGAGAAAGAATATAAGATTTTACTTGGATACTGATATGAACTTGTTTGATAGATCTTACCTTTGGACCATCAATTTTAGGATTATATTTTTGTATTGGCAGCCATCTTTGTCTGTGGTATGACAAGTGTCTGATATTCAGCAAGGATGGACTTCTTGCAGGAGCAGGCTTGTCACAGACCTGCAGGAAAGGAAAAAGCAGTTGCAATAAACAGCGTTAGTTTTACGACAACAAAACATTGTTAAATTCCAGGCCTTCGTGTGGTGAAGGCACTTAAGATACAGATAGACAGCGCATGATAACAGCAACTCCAGCTCTCCTCACAAATATTGCAGACGCAGAGTTAATACTAAAATTGCCTAGGTAGCTTATGATTTGACAAGTTAAGTAACTGCATATTCATCTCTGCCATATATTCTCATTGTCAATGACTTATTCCTAAACTCAAGTTTCATTTACTCTCAATTGATTGTATTGTTTCACCATGTGCACATACATAAACTTAATACGTTTTCCTAGATAATTTGACGAACTAATAAGTATTTGTACAAATCCAAAATCTAGCGATATGTCCTCAACCCTCAATTGCTGCTAAGATGTAGGTTAAAATTTACGAGCAAAGTATAATATTGGTAACTAATGAAAGTAAACTGCTTATAGTAAATAATGATGGTGAAGTGTACAGATGTACAAGAACTTACAGTTATACTAGAAATGCCGTATCTTACTGGAGGTGCAGTCAACATCTGGGGAACTGCAGATGGTGTTCCAAAAGGGCTAGGGATAGGTGATTGCTTGACCTCCGTATTCTGAGACGGTAACCTGAAAAGAAAAATGATAAATGGAGCTTGTGACTAAAAAGCTGCAATATACATGTAAATCAACTATAGCAATGAAAGAGTTTCTTTTCCTGAAATAGCACTGAAATTTTAGATTGATAATTTCAAGTCTTACGAGATGGAATCTTCATGATATAAACACACAGGCAGTTTTTTTTACAGTGAATCATGAACTCACTACAGATAGAAAACTTTGTATATTTGTTTGTGCTGAAACAGCACACTAAATTTAATATCAATTTGATTAATTATAAGAAGTTATATGATTAACTAATGAAGTCATATCTTAGAAAGTAATAATAACAAAGTTCCCAGAATAAACACTCTTGGCTAAAACATAGTGCAGTTCAGCAAGTGGATAAGAAAATAAAATGACTTAACGCAATTCAACAAAAGAAGAATAAGAAATTTAAGTGAGGCATACTGCTGAACTAAGGTAGACTGTCCAGAAACTCCTTTGGAACCATCAAACCCGCCAATGCTTAAACCTTCAGAATGAGATAGATATATAAAATTAAAATCAAACGTTGTACAGTTAACAGAAAATAGTATGACCATAAAGGTATATACTCTGTTGAACTAGTAGAAAACCTACCTCCCGTCTGACTAGTTTGTGATGGCCAAAAAGGTGCAGGCAAAGAAGCTGTTTTTATAGAAGCAGTGCAAGGTACAGATACAGTGACTGGTGCAGCAACAGAACTCCACATGTATGAAGATGATGCAAATGAATTTGTATAGCTGGGCCCAACTATTGGAGCTGCTCCTGTTGATGAACTGTTATTTGAGGGATATTGAGGTGCAGTTGGGGTGGTTAGACCGCTTATAAATAAGGACTTATTGGGTTCAAATATGGAGACAGGCTGAGTTTCTGAAGTGGAAGGCGCACTACTTGAATTGTTTAAAAATGGATTAGGACTGACCATTGGGCTAAAGGGAGCTATAAAAGGTTTAGTAGCATCAGGGGTTGTCACTGTTGTGGAAAATGGATTGGACGGGGCTGAAGGAGGTACAGGATATACAGATGGGTACTGTCCGATTGAAGGGGACGTCACTGCTGCTGCAAATGGATTGGACGGGACTGAAGGAGTTGCAGGATTTGGAAATGAGTGCTGTCCAAGTGAAGGGGGTGTCACTGTTATTGGAAATAGATTGGACGAGATGAAGGGAGGTATAGGACTCTGAAATGTGTCATCAGTTCTAGCAAAAGGATTTTTGGAATCATTTGACTGTACAGAGGCTGGAACAACTCCACCACCTGAAAAAGTGCAAGATATAAGAGAAACTCAATAATATTATCTCAGTGCCAAACAATAATAAGGAATATATAGGAAAGCAATATTACACAAACCTCCAGCATTGAACTGATGACGGTCCTCCCACCTCAATTCTTCATGGCTTTTATCTTTATAAGCAGGCATGGCAGAGATGGACACAATCATTTTTCGTAAACCTTTATCATCCACCTCAGTAGTTTTAGTATAACATGTTACTCTACTTCCTCGTTTCTCACCAAAACTCTGGGTTCCAAACGAAAATGAATTAGCTCCAGATAAACTGCTTTTATCCCATGGCACAGTTGCTTGGCCAGAAGATGTCATGCAACCAGAACCAAACCCTGACGAAGTTGATGCAATAGAGGCAGGAACCTGAGAAAATGTGGTAGATCCTACCATATTTGGGAAAATAAAAAATATTCAATCTGATTAACAGCTATAGAACTAGAAAGTAAATGAAATACTTCAGAAATTGGTAGAAGCAGGTGTTAAGGAACATACACACTTATATAAAATAGACATGCCTAGAAAAATATCATAAAAGCTGAATAAAATATAAAAGATCGGAACTGATCAGGCAAACCAGCCAAATATATATATACATAAAAACAGATGTATAAAAAGACTCTGGGCACTGTAGGCAGTAGGATTATACATACAAAAACAAAATCACGCTCTGTAGGATTTGAACCTACGCCATGGCATTCTGAAAGCCAACGTTCTACCAAACTGAACTAAGAGCGCAATCTTTTTAAGTAAATTAAGTCAGTCGTTAAGAATGCCAGTTGCATCAATAGTTTCTCAGCAAACCAAAAGTGATGGACATCAAGTAGGGGTCATACATGCAGTACTTAAGTCCCTAGTTTTTCCTCTAACATATCATGTCTGTTTTGGTCACTACATGGGTGCACATGAAGCAGTTCTTAGAAGAGAACAATAATATCATCCTTTAGTTCTCCAAGTAAATGCTGATCAGACAATTTACATCAGAAAAGTAAAAACTGTAGTAACATAGAACACAAAGTATCATGTCCAATTAGGTATTTTATGATGCAACTTAAACATTAAAAATGGTTATCACAATAAAATCTAGTGGGCACCCAAACCTGTTGAAGAACTCCATATAATAGGAGATGATGAAGTTGCTATTGATGCAGAAGAAAAAGGAGATACAGTTCCTCCGAATACACCCATTGAAGTTCCACCACTAGCGGGGACAGAACCAACTTGGAATCCAGATGGGGTGCTAGACGCGGTTGTCCCAAATAATCCCATTGATGTTCCACCATTGTCACGAACATACCCAATAATATTGTTTCTTTGGCCGAATGAACTGCTAGCTGTTTGCCCAAATACACCCGCTGATGTTCCACCATTACTAGGAAGAGATCCAAAAATATTGCTATTTTGGTCAAATGAGCTGCTAGATGCTCTTTGCCCAAAAATGCCTGTCGGATTTCCACCATAATTGCTACTTTTGCCAAATGGAATGCTAGACGGTGTTTGCCCAAATACACCTGTTGATGTTTCACCATTATTGGGAAATGATCCAAAAATACCGTTACTTTGGCCAAATGAATTGCTAGACACAGTTTGCCCGAATACACCCTTTGACGTTCCACCACTACTGAAAAGATTGCTACTTTGGCCAAATGGAATGCTAGACGGAGTTTGCCCGAATACGCCTGTTGATGTTCCACCATTATTGGGAACACGTCCAAAAATACTGTTACTTTGGCCAAATGAACTGTTAGACACTGTTAGCCCGAATACACCCTTTGACTTTTCATCACTACTGGGAGCAGACCCAGAAAGATTGCTACTTTGGCCAAATAAACTGCCTCCAAATACCCCCGTCGATGTTCCACTATTATTAAGAGCAGACCCAAAAAGATTGCTGCTTTGGCCAAATGAGCTTCCCCCAAATACACCTGTTGGCGTTCCACCATTATTGGGAGCAGACCCAAAAAGATTGCTGCTTTGGCCAAATGAGCTTCCCCCAAATACGCCCGTTGACACTCCACCATTATTGGGAGCAGACCCAAAAAGATTGCTGCTTTGGCCAAATGAGCTTCCTCCAAATAAGCCCGTTGACGTTCCACCACTATTAGGAGCAGACCCAAAAAGATTGCTAGCTGGGCCAAATGTGTATTGGGATCCAGACGAACCAGTAGATGACACATTTGGATTGATGCTTTGTCCAAATCCAAAGCCATTGGTAAATGAACTCGTTGAAGCTGTCAAGAAAACAGAAGTATAAGATTTTATCAATATCACTATCAATTGTTCAGAAAAATCTAAAAATAACAAAGATTCACAAGCAGAAAAGGAACAAACATCTCCAGTACATAGCATAATAAATCAACATTTAGTGTGTCAGCTGTAGAATGTAGCATAACTGCGTAAGGCTAATTCTCTGTCCTATTAATAGAGGTACAATACAATACACAGTGAACGAATAAAACCGGATTTGAAAAAAATATTGCTGGAAGTTAGGAACACAGATTCATAGGTGCAGCTGCTACTGCAGCCATCGACTGCTTGATGCAGGCACTAAAAAAAAGTGCCAGTACCTAAATTTAAATAAATGGAGCTGATCCCTAGTCTCTGGAACCCTGTAAAGCGCATAAAACTAAATTCTGTACCAAAAGATAAGTAGGGAGGATGAGTTTTCAAAAGATAAGTAAAACTATTGGTCCGAAAAAGGGTGTTCTTCTAAATCAGTCCTTAAGTATATGTTGCAAAATTTATTCAAAAAGCACTATTACGGAACATACAAGAAGATTTTATAAACAGAAACTTCATAGAGTCAATCCTGACAGGAAGCAAGAGTATCGAGTGGACTATAAGCCTATAAAGATCAGCTGTGGAGGTAGATAGTAACGAGCAACTCAAAAGAGAATACAACAATTATAAAAACACCACTGTTTATGTAAGTTGGTTGTTGAAAAATCGTAAATTTATCATGGTAATTGCAGACACTTGACGTTGCAGCAAACTTAAACAAGTCGAGTAATTAGTATTAAGCACATTATGATATGATTACCACACAGAACAACAACCAACATGTTAATTATTGTTTTGCAGAAAGTAATTTGTAACAAAGACCAAACTACGAAACTAAAATAAATGCATAATTATCGCAAAGATATGTAGAGATCATTATAAATAGCACAGAGAAATCTGAAAATTGCTTCTGGAATCCAAACATAGAACTAAATATATCATAATTCTTTGTCAATTTATTAAGGTTTAAATAATAAGAGAGAAACACAAGCACAAAGAAGATAGAATCTATATGTATTAAAAAAGATAGCATTAGTCCATACAAACAAAATAATTAGAATGGTGTGTTGCATGTGCATATAGGAACATAAAAGTTGTAGCAAGACATGATGAACATAGAATCAAGAAGATGCAGGCGTGTATCAGTTAGAATACTATGTAGAATGAAAAAGGACAATGAATATTCATGCATGATGTATGTAAATACTAAAACAGAGAGAGACAGGGATTGATACTTACGAGTAGAAGAGAACATTGTGGAATCAGAGAGACCGGCGAGAGAGAGAGAGAGAGAGAGAGATTAATGGATATTGTGGGGGTAATGTATGTGGGGGATGCCTGCAGGGATGGGGGTGTATATATAGGACGTGTTCAGACGAGTAGCTTTAAACTAAAGCAGGATTACGTGTAGCTTACTTTTTAAGCTGTTTTATTTACCCGCGTTCTGTACCTTTTTATTTTGATTTGATTTCAATTACTTATTTATTCAATTGGCCGGAGTGGGGTTAAAAACATAAATCAATGATTTTACATATATGATTTTGGATGGTTTTAGATGTTTCTTTTTGGGCTTTTCGTATAAAGCCCAATTTTTTTTTTCTCACTTTTTTTTAAGACACACTGTACATACTTTGCAAGTAGTTTGTGGATTAATACTCTTTATTAATAAAACAAATTCTAAAATTTGGTTATAACATTGTATATTCAAATTAATTGATTTCATATCGTACATCTACATTAACGTAAGGGAGATCTTATCCAAAACTTTGGTCGGTTTACTACCAAAAGTATATGATCCGTTGGATTATAAAACTATAAATATTCAAATAGATGAGGACCGTTAGATATAATATTAAAAATTGTATTTGATTAATAATAGGATAGTATTTAAATACTAAAAGGTGTATTTTGATAATTTAAACCAATTATAAATAGGTTTTCTATATTGAATAGAAATCTTTATGTAAAAAATCGTAATTATCTTTTCTCTTTAGTTTATGGATAGTTCCAGTTAGATAATAATTATTAAACCATCATTAAATTAAAGATAATTTTGTTAGCTTCGCGTGGGCTGTAAAATTGTTAAAATATGTTGTCTAAAACTCAAGATAGAGCTCAAACAGTAAAGTGATTATCTAAATTTTAATAATTTTTTTTAATTTAAACCAATTATAAATAGGTTTTCTATATTGAATAGAAATCTTTATGTAAAAACTTGTAATTATATTTTCTCTTTAGTTTATGGATAGTTCCGGTTAGATAATAATTATTAAACCATCATTACATTAAAGATAATTTTGTTAGCTTCGCGTGGGCTGTAAAATTGTTAAAATCTGTTGTCTAAAACTCAAAATAGAGCCCAAACAGTAAAGTGATTATCCAAATTTTAATAATTTTTTTTTATTATTGTAGCACCAATCTAATTTTTTTTCCTAATTCTTTTAAATTTATGAATTCTATGTTTATTTCAATAAAATATTAAAATCAATTTAAGAAAAAATTAAAATCGATCTGGTCCGTGTACGACCACTATACGACTAAATTAATTATTACAGTTATATCTTAAATAGATCGATGATAATTGTTAGATCTAATATTAAAAAGTGTATCTGATTAATAATAGAATTATATTTAAATACTAAAAAGTGTATTTTGATAATTTAAAATTTTTCTATGTAAAAATTCTTAAATATCTTTTCTCTTTAATTTATGTATAGTTCGAGTTAGATAATAATTGTTAAACGAAATATCAGATAACAATTCATATCGATTACAATATTAAAAATTATCAATATAATGCTCATGTATATCATATAACAATGATACATGTGGACCCTGCGTTATAAGAGACTTAGGAGAACTCATGTACATGAATAAATTTAAACATTTTTTTTCTGAAGGAACATAACAATTTGATTAATCCAAATTATAATTATATTATTTTACATATAACAAATATAAAAGGATAATATCAAAATATTATTAAAATATTGAGGGTTTCATATTCATAAACAATAATTTTGAATATAATACTTAACCATCTTTTCTTTTCGGTTTATGTGTAGGTCAACTGGTCAAGTTAGATAATAATTATTAAATCATCATTAAATTAAAGATAATTTCGTTAGTTTCACATGGGTTGTAAAATCGTCAAAATTCAATTTCTAAAACTCAGGATAGAACCCAAATAGTAAAGTGAGTATCTAAATTTTAATAAATATTTTTTTATAATTGTAGCACCAATTTATTTATTTTTCCACTAATTCTTTTAAATATAGAAATTTTATCTTTCTTTCAATAAAGTATTAAAATAAATTAAGAACAAATTCAAATCGATAAAAACTATAATATTATGAGAATAAAATTTTATATAATCATAACATAATTTTTATTCTGTTTAATAATTTTAAAGTAATAATGTATTTTAAAATTTTATATAAAATTTTATATACACTATAAATAAAACCGAAACATTAAAAATAAAAGCAGTTAGTAAGATACTTATATGAGTATGTACTTGATATCCTTATTATATTAAACTCTTTTATATAAATTTATCTAAAATTTTGATCGTGACAACCAAATTAATAAGGACTATTAGATCTTAACTAGATAAATGAAAATCGTTTGATCAAATATTAAAAAATTGTATTTTATTTATAATAGGATTATATTTAAATTCTAAAAAGTGTATTTTGATAATTTAAACCAAATATACCAAATATAAATAAGTTTTCTATATTGAATAGAATTATCCATGTAAAAAATTCGTGACTTTCTTTTCTCTTCCATGGACAATTCCAGTTAGATAAAAATTGTTAAACCATCTTTTAATTAAAAATAATTTAATTATCTTCACGTGGGGTGTAAAATTGTCAAAATCTGATTTTTAAAACACAAAATAAAGCCCAAATCAGTAAAGTGAGTATTTAAATTCTAATAATGATTATTATGTCATCATTATTTTAACGCCAATTTAATTACTTTTTTCTAACTATTTTAAATTTAGAAATTTATGTTCAAAAATTAAAATCAATCTAAGAAAAATTCAAATCAACAAAGAATATAATAATACAAGGATAAAATTTTATAAAATTGTGCATATTTTTTATCCTATTTTATTAAGTTATAGATCATAACTAATCAAATTTAATTTATTATTAAATAATAAATTATACGCAAATGGTGAAATTATTCATTGTTAGCAGGACTATATTCATATTAAAAAAAACCGTATTTTGAAATTGTAGACTCAGCTACAGAACAAACCTAACTTTTTTTAACCAATATATATTGTAAATTATTAAATTCGAAACTTTAAAAGTTTGTTAATCAATTAGTATAGTACTTTTCTGAAAAATCGTACTTTACAAAAAATATTATCAAATAACCTATGTCTGAAAGAAAAAAAATGAAAAAAATTCTTTTTTTTCAAAAAAAAAACCTGTAAATTTTAATATGTTGTTGGTAGATTCAAATCTTAGATCATTCTACATGATAATTTTACTGTTATATGTAACGTTTCTCAAATATTTAATTTGAAAGATCCAACGATTATGGATTGAGTGATCAAACAAAGCGAGCACACTTATAAGAAAGCTTTCATTATTAAGTCTTTAATATAATAACATAGATATTTACGGGATATACTATAAAAAATGAATTTTATACAGAATTTTGATTGTCACGGTGTACTACTTTAAAAGAAGAACTATTACAAAAAATATATATATTTTAATTGATAATTTATTTTCTCAAAAGTTCAAAGTTCCCGCATCATTAACATATTACAAAAAAGAGTATATTATATTTTAGCAATAAATATTTAAAAAAATTAAAAATTAAAAAAATTATAAATATTAAGAAAAATTAAAGATGTTATCCTGGTAGTTTGGTCCTAAATACCACCAAAACATTCTCAACCGTTAGATCCAATACTTTTAAAAATAGATGATCAAGATTATATCATATAAAAAGAAATTATTATCTAAAAATGATATCAGTTAAAAAATATTATATTAGGATTGGATTTTCCAAAAAGTTAAAACATAAAAATAGTTGTAATTAAATAAGGAAACCCATTTATAACCAAAATAATAATAATCGTTTAATCTTAAATAGATAGGTGAAAACCGTTAGATTTAAAATTAAAACCTGTATTTGGTTAATAAAGGTTATTCTAATAATCTAAACTACATATAAGTTAAGTAGATTTCCTAAATCGAATAGAATTCTCAACATTAAATTTCGGCACTTTATTCTCTTTTTAGTTTTAGAATAGTTTTTAATTGAAAAAAAAACTATTAAACCACAACTAAATTAAAGATTATTTTGTGAATTTCATGTGAACCGTAAAATTGGCCAAATCTAACTTTTATAACTAAATATAAACAAATATTAAATTGAGCGTGTAAAATTTAATAAATATCAAATTTTTAACTATAATTTTTTTTGGCTAAATATTTTAATAATAATTTAATCATTTAAACTAATAACTTTTAAATATTAAAATATTCATAAATAAATATAATTATAAATATTAAAAAAACATACGTGTGTTGCATCGTAATAAAAATATAATTATAAACAGAATAATTATAAATAAAATTTAAGTAACCGTGCATCGCACGGGCTATAAGCTAGTAATTATATAATACTAGCTTATAACCCGTGCGATGCACGGATGAATTTTAGAATTTTTTATCTTACTATCTGTATTTTGATTACTAGCTTATAGTCCGTGCTATGCACGGTTACTTAAATTTTATTTATAATTATTTTGTTTATAATTATATTTTAATTACCCATGGAACACACGATTGTTTTTTTAATATTTATAATTATATTTATTTATGAATATTTTAATATTTAAAAGTTATTAGTTTACATGATTAAATTATTGTTAAAAAGGATTTAGCCAAAAAATATTATAGTTAAAAATTTGATATTTATTATATTTTACACGCTCAATTTAATATTTATTTATATTGAGTTATAAAAGTTAGATTTAGCCAATTTTACGGTCCACATGAAATTCACAAAATAATCTTTAATTTAGTTGTGGTTTAATAGTTCTTTTTCAATTAAAAACTATTCTAAAACTAAAAAGAGAATAAAGTGACGAAATTTAATATTGAGAATTATATTCGATTTAGGAAATCTACTTAACTTATATGTAGTTTAGATTATTAGAATAACCTTTATTAACCAAATACAGGGTTTAATGTTAAATATAACGGTTTTCACCTATCTATTTAAGATTAAATGATTTTTATTATTTTGGTTATAAATGGGTTTCCTTATTTAATTACAACTATTTTTATGTTTTAACTTTTTTGAAAATCCAATCCTAATATAATATCTTTTAACTTATATCATTTTTAGATAATAATTTTTTTTTATGATATAATCTTGATCATCTATTTTTAAAAGTATTGGATCTAACGGTTGAGAATGTTTTGGCGGTATTTAGGACCAAACTACCACGATAACATCATTAATTTTTCTTAATATTTATAATTTTTTTAAATATTATTTTTTTAAAATATTTATTGCTAAAATATAAGATACTCTTTTTTGTAATATGTTAATGATGCGGGAACTTTGAACTTTTGAGAAAATAAATTATCAATTAAAATATTATTTTTTTGTAATAGCTCTTTTTTTAAAGTAGTACACCGTGACGATCAAAATTATGTATAAAATTCATTTTTTTTATAGTATATCCCTTAAATATCTATGTTATTATATTAAAGACTAAATAATGAAAGCTTTCTTATAAGTGTGGTCGCTTTATTTGATCACTCAATCCATAATCGTTGGATCTTTCAAATTAAATTGTTGAGAAACGTTACATATAACAGTAAAATTATCATGTAGAATGATCTAAGATTTGAATCTACCAACAACATATTAAAATTTACAAGTTTTTTTTTGAAAAAAAAAAAAGAATTTTTTTCATTTTTTTTCTTTCAGACATAGGTTATTTGATAATATTTTTTGTAAAGTACGATTTTTCAGAAAAGTACTATACTAATTGATTAACAAACTTTTAAAGTTTCGAATTTAATAATTTACAATGTATATAGGTTAAAAAAGTTAGGTCTGTTCTGTAGCTGAGTCTACAATTTCAAAATATGATTTTTTTTTAATATGAATATAGTCCTGCTTATAAAACAAAATCACCATTTGCGTATAATTTATTATTTAATAATAAATTATATTTGATTAGTTATGATCTATAACTTAATAAAATAGAATAAAAAACATGCACAATTTTATAAAATTTTATCCTCTTATTATTATATTCTTTGTTGATTTGAATTTTTCTTAGATTGATTTTAATTTTTTAACATAGATTTCTAAATTTAAAATAGTTAGAAAAAAGTAATTAAATTGGCGTTAAAATAATGATGACATAATAATCATTATTAGAATTTAAATACCCACTTTACTGATTTGGGCTTAATCTTGTGTTTTAAAAATCAGATTTTGACGATTTTACACACCACGTGAAGATAATTAAATTATTTTTAATTAAAAGATGGTTTAACAATTTTTATCTAACTGGAATTGTCCATGGAAGAGAAAAGAAAGTCGCAAATATTTTACATGGAGAATTCTATTCAATATAGAAAACTTATTTATATTTGTTATATTTGGTTTAAATTATCAAAATAAACTTTTTAGAATTTAAATATAATCCTATTATAAAAAAAATATACTTTTTTAATATTTGATCAAACGATTTTCATTTATCTAGTTAAGATCTAATAGTCCTTATTAATTTGGTTGTCACGATCAAAATTTTGGATAAATCCCTATTATGCTTATTAGATAAAAGAGTTTAATATAATAAGGATATCAAGTACATACTGATATAAGTATCTTATTAACTGCTTTTACTTTTAATGTTTCGGTTTTATTTATAGTGTATATAAAATTTTAAAATACATTATTACTTTAAAATTATTAAACAGTATAAAAATTATGTTATGATTATATAAAATTTTATTCTCATATTATTATAGTGATTTGAATTTGTTCTTAATTTATTTTAATACTTTATTGAAAGAAAGATAAAATTTCTATATTTAAAAGAATTAGTGGAAAAATAAATAAATTGGTGCTACAATTATAAAAAAAAAATTATTAAAATTTGATACTCACTTTACTATTTGGTTCTATCCTGAGTTTTAGAAATTGAATTTTGACGATTTTACAACCCATGTGAAACTAACGAAATTATCTTTAATTTAATGAAGATTTAATAATTATTATCTAACTTGACTAGTGACCTACCCATAAACCGAAAAGAAAAGATGGTTAAGTATTATATTCAAAATTATTGTTTATGAATATGAAACCCTCAATATTTTAATAATATTTTGTTATTATCCTTTTATGTTTGTTATATGTAAAATAATATAATTATAATTTGGATTAATCAAATTGTTATGTTCCTTCAGAAAAAAAATGTTTAAATTTATTCATGTACAAGAGTTCTCCTAAGTCTCTTATAACGCAGGGTCCACATGTATCATTGTTATATGATATACATGAGCATTATATTGATAATTTTTAATATTGTAATCGATTATCTGATATTTGGTTTAACAATTATTATCTAACTCGAACTATACATAAATTAAAGAGAAAAGATATTTAAGAATTTTTACATAGAAAAATTTTAAATTATCAAAATACACTTTTTAGTATTTAAATATAATTCTATTATTAATCAAATACACTTTTTAATATTAGATCTAACAATTCTCATCGATCTATTTAAGATCTAACTGTAATAATTAATTTGGTCGTATAGTGGTCGTACACGGACCAGATCGATTTTAATTTTTTCTTAAATTGATTTTAATATTTTATTGAAATAAACATAGAATTTATAAATTTAAAAGAATTAGGAAAAAAATTAAATTGGTGCTACAATAATAATAAAAAAATTATTAAAATTTAGATAATCACTTTACTGTTTGGGCTCTATCTTGAGTTTTAGACAACAGATTTTAACAATTTTACAGCCCACGCGAAGCTAACAAAATTATCTTTAATTTAATGATGGTTTAATAATTATTATCTAACTGGAACTATCCATAAACTAAAGAGAAAAGGTAATTACGATTTTTTACATAAAGATTTCTATTCAATATAGAAAATCTATTTATAATTGGTTTAAATTAAAAAAAAAAAATTAAAATTTAGATAATCACTTTACTGTTTGGGCTCTATCTTGAGTTTTAGACAACAGATTTTAACAATTTTACAGCCCACGCGAAGCTAACAAAATTATCTTTAATTTAATGATGGTTTAATAATTATTATCTAACTGAAACTATCCATAAACTAAAGAGAAAAGATAATTACGATTTTTTACATAAAGATTTCTATTCAATATAGAAAATCTATTTATAATTGGTTTAAATTATCAAAATACACCTTTTAGTATTTAAATACTATCCCATTATTAATCAAATACAATTTTTAATATTATATCTAACGGTCCTCATCTATTTGAATATTTATAGTTTTATAATCCAACAGATTATATACTTTTGATAGTACAGTGACCGACCAAAGTTTTGGATAAGATCCCCCTTACGCTTATTATATATAAGGAGTTAATATGATTTTATCAAAAGATTTTAAAAAAAAAAAATTTAATAATGTATTTATGATGTTATTGTAAGCATTTGTTTGTATTTTGATGATAATTTTTTTTAATATATTATCAACGGGAATAATATCTTGAAATTCTGAATGTAGTTTAGAAAAATAGGTAATATAAATATTTAGTAATAATAATATGTTGTTGACGGGATTCGAACCTTGAACCCGTGGGAGCATTTTGAATATCAAGAAAGAAATATTCTTTAACATTACATCTAACGGTTCTCCTTTTATCTATCTTTCAATCTAACGGTTGTTATTTAAAGTAACAATTACCAACCAAATAGAGGCTAGTTTGCTTATAATAATATAGTATAGATAACTTAAAACCCATGCGATGCACAGATTGTTTTTAATAATTATTAATTTTATTATTTATTATTTATATTGTATTAATTGAATTTATTAAAAAAAATAAGTAGGCGTGTTAAACATTTTTAGATAATTAAAAATATTAAAATGGATTTCAAAATAATTAAGTAACGGTTTCCCCGTGATATTTTGGGAAAAAAGGGGGTTTAGTAAGAAAAATAGAAAGTAACATGTTTTTGTTGAATTTTAAAATATAAAAGTAACGATTTGTCCGTGATATTTTTAAAAAAAGAAGAGTTTTAGTAAGAAAAATAGAAAATGTGACATGTTTTAGTTTTTTTTTTTGTCAATTAAAAGTATTAAAATAGATTTTAAAGTAAATAAGTAAAGGTTTGCCCGTGATATATTTGAAAAATGAGGGATTTTAGTAAGGAAAATTGAAAATATAACATGTTTTAGCTAAAAAAGATAATTATCTGTAATTTTTCTAGAAAAGAGGGGAAAGGTAATGTAACAGCCCGACTTTTCGGACTATTAATTCTAAATCAAAACTGAAATAAAACTCATTTTATTAACCAAAAATCTAGTACAAAGATAACTATTACAAAAGCGCAGCTAACAATGATCTATAAGATAAACTGCTCCAAAACTAAGCTCATCCAAACTCCAATGCTATCCAACTCGATCTTAACTCGAACCTGAAAATTGTAAGGAATGAGCTATACAGCCCAGCAAGAAACCAATTGATCCAACTAGTCGGGCAAATAACATATATACATATATAGAAGAATACGATACAATAATGATTCACAATACGTAACTTTCGATTCACATATTCTTATTCTTATTCGATACATACAATACGACACCACATAACAACAATAACTCAAAACCCATAATTAATGCCACGACCACTACAACCCGGTGATAACGGTCCTAAATTTTCAGAAAACTATCACTACAACCCGGTGATAACGGTCCTTATTCTTATTCGATATTTTCACAAACCATGGCACAAATCAGAATCCCAAGACTATTATTGCTTACACATAACACATATCAAATAAACACATCATTAATTCAAAATATAATCTCACTTAGCCCAAGTTGTATAAGAAAATATATACATATACCACATAATTTCGAAAACACTAGTAAAATCAATCGGAAACTTACCTCGACATCTAAAATCTTGAACGACTCCATGTTCCACCTCTGACCAGAACAGTGTTTACTCTTTTTGACTCTCTAAACGACGTTTTCTTGACAAACTCAAAGGACGAAAGTTGTAGAGAATGAAAAGACCTTTGTGAAAAGATATTACTCATCAGAATCGGACTTATAACGAATCGGGAATTGAATAAAACGTCCGCTGAATTTGAACAGAAACTGAAAAACAAAATATATTTGTGTTTTGTGATTTTCAGAACAGTTAAGAGAATAATCTGGAAAAACACTGTGAAACAAAGGTTGTAGGAAATTGAAAGAGCTTTCAGAAAAGTCCAGAATCAACGAATTCCGACTTACGATGAATATTCTATGAATTTTACAAGACAGCTGATTTCTGTATAGAAGAGACCTACGAATTTTGATTAAAAAGATGGAGAAAAAAAAATAAGATGTTTATATAACGATACAAAACCCTAACTCCAGACCTACAACTTAACTGTATCCAAATCTGATCCATATTTTAGGCCCATTGGTCTAATTCAATTATTAAATCCTATTATTTATCAAATTTTAATCTCTATTCTAATTATTCTTTTATTATTATTAATCTAAAAATTACGGGATATTACAAACTACCCTCCTTAAAAAGAATTTGGTCCCCAAATTCACAACAATCCTATCACATGACACGTCTATCCACTAATCTTCTACAAGTCAAACTTAATCTATGGTCCACAGAAACGCATCCCAGGAAGTGTACTAGTCCCATACCTAACACACTCCGAAGGACAGCCTGCTCTTGATACCAACTGTAACAGCCCGACTTTTCGGACTATTAATTCTAAATCAAAACTGAAATAAAACTCATTTTATTAACCAAAAATCTAGTACAAAGATAACTATTACAAAAGCGCAGCTAACAATGATCTATAAGATAAACTGCTCCAAAACTAAGCTCATCCAAACTCCAATGCTATCCAACTCGATCTTAACTCGAACCTGAAAATTGTAAGGAATGAGCTATACAGCCCAGCAAGAAACCAATTGATCCAACTAGTCGGGCAAATAACATATATACATATATAGAAGAATACGATACAATAATGATTCACAATACGTAACTTTCGATTCACATATTCTTATTCTTATTCGATACATACAATACGACACCACATAACAACAATAACTCAAAACCCATAATTAATGCCACGACCACTACAACCCGGTGATAACGGTCCTAAATTTTCAGAAAACTATCACTACAACCCGGTGATAACGGTCCTTATTCTTATTCGATATTTTCACAAACCATGGCACAAATCAGAATCCCAAGACTATTATTGCTTACACATAACACATATCAAATAAACACATCATTAATTCAAAATATAATCTCACTTAGCCCAAGTTGTATAAGAAAATATATACATATACCACATAATTTCGAAAACACTAGTAAAATCAATCGGAAACTTACCTCGACATCTAAAATCTTGAACGACTCCATGTTCCACCTCTGACCAGAACAGTGTTTACTCTTTTTGACTCTCTAAACGACGTTTTCTTGACAAACTCAAAGGACGAAAGTTGTAGAGAATGAAAAGACCTTTGTGAAAAGATATTACTCATCAGAATCGGACTTATAACGAATCGGGAATTGAATAAAACGTCCGCTGAATTTGAACAGAAACTGAAAAACAAAATATATTTGTGTTTTGTGATTTTCAGAACAGTTAAGAGAATAATCTGGAAAAACACTGTGAAACAAAGGTTGTAGGAAATTGAAAGAGCTTTCAGAAAAGTCCAGAATCAACGAATTCCGACTTACGATGAATATTCTATGAATTTTACAAGACAGCTGATTTCTGTATAGAAGAGACCTACGAATTTTGATTAAAAAGATGGAGAAAAAAAAATAAGATGTTTATATAACGATACAAAACCCTAACTCCAGACCTACAACTTAACTGTATCCAAATCTGATCCATATTTTAGGCCCATTGGTCTAATTCAATTATTAAATCCTATTATTTATCAAATTTTAATCTCTATTCTAATTATTCTTTTATTATTATTAATCTAAAAATTACGGGATATTACAGGTAATTTCCAATTAAAAGTATTAAAATAGGTTTTAAAATAAATAAGTAAGGGTTTGCTCGTGATATATTTGGAAAATGAGGGATTTTAGCAAGGGAAATAGAAAAAGTAACATGTTTTAGCTAAAAAGGAAATCGCCCGTGATTTTTTAGAAAAAATTGTAATTTATTTTAACTGAAAAGGTAACTGATTATAATAATTTTTATAATAATTAAATAAATAATTAAATAAGGCAAGTACCGTATCAAAAAACTGGTACCAAAACTTTCAATGTTTCGTCTTTAATAATATAGTATAGATAGAGAGATAGATAGATTTATAATATTAGTATTTTATGCTACTAAATGGAATAGCCCGTGATATTTTTGAGGTTTTAGTTAGGAGAAATATTAGTCAGAAAATTAAAAAAAAAGAATATACGTTTTGGGAAAAAAAACTGATCAGTTAGTCAATAATAATTATAATATTATTATTTTATTTTATTAAATAGAACTGTTCGTGATATTTTTGGAAAATGAGAGTTTTATTTAGGAAAAATAGAAAAGTAGAAATTTTAGTTAGAAAATATAAAAAAGAATATACACTTTGGCTAAAAATGGTAATGACTTAGTTATTAGCAATTATAACCTTATTATGTTATTTTATTAAATGAAACCGTATGCGATATTTTTGGAAAATGAGATGTTTTAGTTAGAAAAAATAGAAAAGATATTCTATATAATAATTTTAATATTTTATCTAACGGTTCTCATCGATTTGATCAGAAATATCTAACGGCTATGAATGGAGTGACCAGACTACAAAAACTTTCAGGACCAGACTACAAAACTTTCAATGTTTCGTCTTTAATATAATACTAGCTTAAAACCCGTGCGATGCACGGATTGTTAATTGTTATTTTATTATTATTTTTTTAAATTTTATTAATTGTAATTGTTCAAAAAATAAGTAGGCATGTTAAAATAGGTAAACACTTTTAATTAATTAAAAACATTAAAACAAATTTTAAAATAAATACGTGTGGGTTTGCCCGTTATATTTTTTGAAAATGAGGGGTTTTATTAAGAAAAAATAAAAACTGTAACATATATTTAGTTTAAAAAGCTAAATGCCCGTGATATTTTTGGAAAATAAGGTTTTAAAATTTAATAATTAAAAGTATTTAAATATGTTTTAAAATAAATAAGTAAAGAGTTTTCTGAGATAGTTTTGAAAAAAGAATGGATTTTAGTGAGAAAATAGAAAAATTAAATTGTAAAAGACAATTTCCTGTGATATATTTAGAAAAATTGAGATTTTTCTAGAAAAAATATATAATGTGTTTTAACTGAAAAGGTAATTGATTATAAATAGGTATTTGATTATTTATATTTTAATATTTTTAGTAATTGCATTTGTTAAGAAAAATAAGTAGATATGTTAAAATAGGTAAACTTTTAAAAATAATTATAATATTAAAATATGTTTAAAAATAAATAACTAAATGTTTGTCCGTGATATTTTTGGAAAAGGATAGGTTTTAGTAAGGAAAAATAGAAAAACTAACATGTTTTAGTTAAAAAAGGTAATTGCCCGTGATATATTTAGTTAAAAAAGGTAATTGGTTATAAATAGGTAATAGTATTTTTTAATAATATATTTCTATAAATAAGTAAGGTTAATTAAGTAAAAACATGAAGTACAGTTAATTAAGGGCAATTAAGTAAAATCACAATGTACCATACCGACCAACCAAAGTAAGGTTAATTAAGTAAAATCACAACGTACCATACCGACCAACCAAACTTTTAATGTTTCGTCTATTATATAATAGTATTGATATAGTATAGATTAATTTATTTATTTTTATTTTTTTATTGTATAAGTGGTTCGATTTCCTGTAACTATATAATTAGATAATATTTATTTTCAGATTCATTTCTTACAAGAAATTTCATTTATTAATTATTTTTATTTTCATCAATTAATTATTACAATTTAAATTTTAACCCATACATCTCACACTTATCAGTTTAATAAGACATGATCTAAAATTAGACATATTTTTATTAAATTAAAATTAGTTGACCTTGATGTTAATGTAGTTCATAACATTATGATCTATTAGCCTATAATCCGTGCAACATACTAATTTTTTAATTTAATAATATTTATATTTAATCGGTTTTTATTTTTAAACAAAATACAAAATTTAAGTATCAAAAGTTAGATATATACTAAAACTTTTAATGTACCCCTACTGTATTACTTTTATAAATGTGTATTAGCATCATGAAACGAATAGTAAAATACAAATTCTATACAGAATTACAAAAAGTAAGAGATAATTGAAAATTTAAAATTGAAAGTGGATCTAAATTTTCTTTTTACTTTTATTTCCTTAAACAAAATAATTATTATGCTATATTTAATATTTAAAAATATAGAATTAATTACACCAAAATAAAATTAATATATATAAATTTTTTTTGAGAAGAATTCATTAAAATACTGAAACTCAGTCCGACAAACCCCTAAACGGTCAACTAGAGATGTACAAAAAGCCCTTCGGGCTAGGCTTTATCCGGGGTTTTTAACAATCGGGCCAGACGGGGTTTTTTCAAAAATTGGACCGGGCCGAAAATCTACTAAAATATGAAGTCCGTTTTAGGCCCTCGGGCCGAGCCGGGCTTTTATCCAGACTTTTTTTAAATTTATATAAAAATAATTTTTTTTCTTTTTTTTGCAAAGTTAATATATTAAAATATAGAAAAAGCAAAGTTTTACAAAAAAACGACCCTAAAAAAGCTACTCCTGAACTATTAAAATTCAGAAAACATAACAAAAGACACTACGATACCTATTACTAAAAAACTATTAGCATAATGTTTTATCATAAAACATGAAACATGAGTGCAACTCAAGAACATTCTACACATAATATGCGTTATTAACTTAACCTAACACTGAGACATACAAATCTCCTTGCATGACAAGAAGCACGTACACTGCACTCAATAAATTTTCGGAAAAAAAGGTTTGTCCAATATATTGTTGATTCTTTTTGGTCTCATTATTCTTCATATTCCCTCTATTACTAAGTCTATTATTTTTGAAATTTATTTTAAAAATTATAAATTTTCAGATTTTATCTATAAAAAATCAGGTTTTTATTTGAATCTCTAAAAAAATCCGGGCTTTTATCCGGACCGAACCAGGCTTTTATCCGGATTTTTTGAAAGCCCGGGCTTTATCCGGGCTTCAAGCCAGGCCGTGCTTGATGAAAAATAGCAGGCCCGTTTAAGGCCCTCGGGCCGGACTTTTCGGGCTTTTTTGCGGATTGGGCCAGGCCAGATTTCGGGCTTCAGGCTTTTTGAACATCTCCACTATCAACTACACCCGATTGTGAAATAAAAAACGCGCTAAACAAATAGCCGATTTAATATATATAGAAATTTAATTGAAGTATAATTGAAAGATTATAGTTTTGACGGGATGAAAGATTCGACGAGCGGTCGAAGTTCTAAGACCGAATATCTATGCAAAGATATATAGGATTAGACAGTCTAATTATTCTTAATTTTCTTTACCCTTAATTAAATTGGCCAACTAAAATTTGCAGATACTCCAAAGTTGTCTAAGAAGGCTGGTTGAGCGGCAAAGACCAGGGCATCACAGGTTTGAAACGAACTAATTGCTACATATTATGCAAACCCCTGTATTTCGATACATTTTGTTTCTATGTACAGAAGATTATTCAATTATTATCGAGTTAAATTTTGTCCCTGTAATAAAACCCTTTTTTCTTTAATATATTACAAGCATTAGTAACAAAACCCTTTTTTCTTTAATATATTGTATTGAAGAATTGAACTATGAACAAAATTTTGTGGTTATATATTTGCTAAGATTCAAATTAGAGGTATTTCAGTGTGAGCATTGCTTTTAAAGAATTAGGTCTTCAAATTATACTGGAATATAAATTTTGCAACTTTTGTGAGCATTGTTTTTAAACATTTAGAAAATGAATATCAACTAGCACATTGCCAAGTCTTGGAATATTTGAATACAAACACAATGCCAAGCAGCGCCAAAATGTTTCAACTCCTTAAGATGTAATCATATAGAACTTCTCTTTTTCTCCTGCTCTTTGAGGGCGTTGCAGAGGTCAAGTGTGGCCGAAGGAGGGGTTGTGAGCACCGAAGAGGGTATAACCAGTTTGGGGGAAAGGTGATGTAGCAGGTCTCTGGGAAGAAAAAGAATCCATCTCTGGTAACTTTGTCTGCACTGCACCAAGAGCTTTGACATAGCTTGGATGGAAGATCTTCGAAAGCCTTTTCTCGTGCTCCTCATCCAATCTTTTACTAAAGGCCGGAGATGCCAAGTACTCGGCTATGATGGCCTCCTTGCTCCTAGTCACATGACCAAGCTCCTCCCTCAATTGGTTGATTGTCTGGGTGGCCTCGATCTTCTCCAACTCTAGAGATCTATCTCTCTCAGTCCAGCTCTTCATATCCTCCTGAAAACGTTTGACATCTTTACATATTAACTGCGTAGATTTCTCCCACTCTTCCATCTTGTTAAGAACGGACTCAAGGTTCGCCTTCACCTGTGTAGAGGCAATTAAAATAATCAAAGTACAAGTAGATTCATGGGAAATAGATTGGAAGGGATCAAAGGAGGTACATGATTTGTAAATAAGTACTGTCCGATTGAAGGAGGGGGCGTCACTGTTGTGGCAAATAGACTTGACGGGACAGGAGGTACAGGACCCCTATAGGTAAGAGGTACATGATTCAGAAATGAGAACTGTCCGATTGAAGGGCTCGTCACTTTTGTGGCAAACGAATTGAACGGGTCAGAAGGAGATAAAGGATTCGGGAATGTGCTATGATTTCTACCAAAGGCAGGAACAACTCCACCACCTGCAAATGTGCAATATAATAAAATAAACTCAATGATATCATCTCGATAGAAAACAATAATCAAGAAAAAAGTAGGCAAGTCGTGTTACCCAAACCTGCAGCATTGAACCGATGATGGTCTTCCCACCTCAATTCTTCGTGGCTTTTATCACGATAAGCAGGCATGGCAGAGATGGACACAAGGATGTTGTCTGCACCTTTTTCATCAAACTCAGTAGTTTTAGTATAAGATGTTACTCTACTTGCTTGATTGACACCAAAAGGCCCAAAATTGGGTGCTTTAACTTGGCTTCCTGGAAACAAGATGTTTGTCATGTTAATGAAAAATTTTAAAAAAATGAACTGCTGAAGCTTCCTATAGATGTTCTAAGCTCTACTATCTAATGAATATTTTAGCAGATCGCAAAAAGGTAGATAAATCCTCACCAGTGAAGGGATTCTGATCTCTAGATAAGGTGCTACCCCATGGCATGGTTGCTTCGCCAGAAGCTGTCTTGAAATCAGAACCAATTCCCGTAGACCTTGATGCATTAGTGTCAAAAGTCGGAGGAAATGGGGTAGATATTTGTCCTACAAAAATCGGGTGAAAGTTTAAAAAAAATTTCGATCATGATTAACCGTTAAAGAACTAAAAAGTAAACGCAATACTACTGTAACAGGTGGAACAAAGATCTAAAAGAACAGATGCTGCATGCAACTGCACTTGCATCAATTAGACAAGCCAATAAAGAAAATCAACAATCACATTAAGAAAGAGCACAACTGAGTACAGAAACCAACCAAAATATAAATACATAAAAACATAACCTATGTATAAAAAGAATCCTGGATTTTGCAAGTCACACATAAACACATACAAAAACAGAATCACAATCTATGCTGATTCTCCAAGTATATGCTGATTCGAAATCTTATATCGAAACGTAAGTAAAAAAAATCAAATAGTAACATAAAACACACATGCCCTAATATGGTAATCATCAAACATTACAATAAAGCTATTGCAATAAAATAAAATCTAGTAAGTGCAGCCAAACCTGTTAAAGAACCATATGTGAAAGGAGATGAAGGAGTTGGTGCATTCGCAAAAGGAGACGGAATTCCTCCGCTTGGTAAGAAACTGGTAGTTTGTCCAAAAGGCCCAACACACAATGGTGTTCCAAAGGCTGCACTACTAGATGAACTCATTGAAGCTGCTCAATAAACGAGATTAATTAATTATTAGACAGACATTAAAAAGAAAACAGAGAGACATAGAATATTCATGCATGGATATACTTGAAACGGAGAGACAAGGATGGATGATACTTACGATTTGAAGAAAACAACATGGTGGAATCAATCAAAAGGCGTAATGGATATTGTGGGGTTTTCAACTTTAAACTATGATGAAGAATGAAATATTTTGTGGGGGGATGGATGGGTTGGGTTTATATAGACGTGAACGTGAGTAGCTTTAAACTAAAGCAGGATGTGTGTCTTATTACAACATATCATGTCTCATCCCGTCACTTAAATGAGTGCACAATTGGAGTAGTTTTCTAAGAGAACAAATATATATCAGTCTCTGTTTCTTCAACTAAATGCTGTTAGACAACTTATATCAAGAGAAAATAGTATCAACATAGAACACAAACTAATCAACTATCATGACCAACAAGGTATTATATTTTACCAAACATTTGAGCATATTAAAACAATAAAAAATGTGAACGAGCACAAACCTATTGAAGAGCCATGTACATTAGAAGGTGATGAAGTTGGTTTTGGTCCAGAAGAAAAAAGGGACTCAGTTTCTCGACCATTAGTGGGGCTCGGAAAAGGATTATACCTGCACCTAGCTTGAGCCTGACAACATCTGGGACTAGTGTAAACGAGAGGAGTCATACCGTTATTGCAATTGCATGGTTGTCTAGATGTGTTTTGGGATATTGCAAATGGACTAGTAGACCATGTTGTTTCACATACGCCCATTGACATTACACCGTTTGCAGGAGCAGACCCCGAAAAATTGCTATTTGGGTTGCTGGTTTGTCCAAAGGCAGTGGTGGATGTACTCATCGTAGAAGCTGGTGATCAAGAAACAAAAGTATCTATCAATATGATCATACATAACAAAGATTCTTGAAAATACCTATTAGACTAATTGTTCCGGAGAAACAAAGTATCTATTAAAGGGGTTCGGTCCGTGGCAGGGACCAGTTAAGCAACATACAATTTCTGCACCGTTAGATTGAGAAATTAATGACTAAGATTAAAAAAAATTCAGAATGTACCGCGGAAAGTTTCCGCGGTACCTAGAATTCTCAACACATACAGCTAACAATTTCCACGGATTTGCATGAAAGCTATCCACTTCAGTCACCTCTTTTACATATTTCGTTCATTTTATTTTAATTTAATAAATAGTTTTTTTATTTTATCTGTTCTGTTTCATTTTATGATTTATATATTGTATTCATTTGTTTTTCATTTAACTTATATTTTTTATTTTTTATGTTCCATTTACTATTGAATTCTTATATTTAATTTAATTTATGATTTTATAATTTTATTTTATTTTCGAATTAAAGTTTTTTTCTTTAATTTTTTTAGATCTAAATATTTTTCCTAAGATTTTAATATAATAAACATAAATTTTGATAATTGCTTTTGAATATAAAATTAATAATAAGAAAACAAAATTTGACACAAATGACAATATATTTTGATAGGACTTAATATAAACAACATTAAAATAGATTTGATAAATGTTTAAAATTTATTAAGATAACTATTTCATGTATATAGTACATATTAGTTAATAAGTTTTTAGCCAATATGAAAAGTTTTACTCCTACAAATAATTTAGTTACTAATTTTTTAAAGTTTAGTTAATATGAAAAGTTTTACACCTGCAAAATAATTTAGAAATAAATTTGAGTTATGATGTGAAAAGAACAAAATATGAGCTACAAAATATAGTTCTATTTACTAGTTGCTTGGTTAAAAAACTAAACTATAAACTTTTTTAACGAAAATGGTGTATTTTGGAAAATAAAGAGTAGCTCAAGTAGGCTCTCATGTTTATTATTGGTCATAACAATGGTACAATTTTTTTAGAAGAACAACTATGTAACATTTTTATATTATCTTTTCATAAAAGTCATGATCAAGTTTTTATATTAAGTATTTTTCAAAATTTAGATCAGAAATTATCAGAAAAACAAAAATTCTTGAAAAACTTGAGAAAATCAACTTTAAACTAAAAAATAAAATAAAAAACTATAAGTTAAATCAAATACATTTGAATTTAATATATAAATCAGGAAAATTAAATAAAATAAATAAAATAGAAAGTTTTAGATTAAATTAAAAATATATGAATCAAATATGTAAAAGGAGTCAGGTGGAAACCCTAGTTACGGCTGAAATTGTTAGCGGTAGGATTCTTAGGTACTGTGAAAATTTTTCGCAGTACGTGGTTTTTTTAAAATCTTAGCCAATTATTTCTCAATTTAACGGTGTATGTTGCTCAAATTGTCCATGACAAACGATTGTCAACTCCATAATTAAAAGAACAAATAAACACAAAACAGCAGTCTCCATGAACACAAAACCTTTAGAAAAAAACATTCGAAATTAATTATAGCCCTGTTCTTTATTAATTGTTCTTTACATATCCAACTTTTCTACGCGCAATCGATACAACTACAAGTTAAAAGAAAATCATGCATTAAAAGACATTAAACAGTATTTAGAATCATGGATGGGGAGATACTTACAAGTAAAAGGGAACGACATTGTCAATCTGTGATGTGAATCTCAGAAGCGTAGATTGCAAGAGCTTTGGGGTGGGGTGGGGGTTTCGGAGAATAATGTGGGGTTTATATACGCAAAATATTTGTACGCAGTGCTTACTTTATAAGCTAACCCCTTAATTTATTTATATTCACAACCCAATTTTAATTCATTCAAAAGGTATCCCGTTTCAGATTTGTAGTTTTATGTTTGATTTTGTGCGGTTAAATTAATCCAAATTTGACTGAAATTAATTTATATTACACATTTTAAAATTTAATTTATTCAAAAAGATATAAATTTAATTAAACTATATTATTTAAATTCGAAAATCATAAAAGATATATAAAAAATTAAGTTTGATTAAAATGATTATAAAAATTCATAAATGATGATAAATTTAAAGAGTAATACAATATTACCCGGATACAATTTTGAATTTTTTTTCAAATAATAATGTAATTTTTTAATTGGTTTATTAATATAAATACAGCTGGATCCACTATTATTAATTATATCCTTATATATAATAAGCGTAAAAGAGGTTTATCCAAAACTTTGGTCTTGTACCGTCAAATTAACAAGGATCATTGATCTTAAAATAGATAACACGGACCGTTATATCTATATTAAAAGTGTATTTGATTATTAATATGATTCAAATATTAAAAGGATATTTGTCAAAAATACCATCTTTTAACATTCTTTTTGCAAAAATACCATCTTCCTTAATTTATTGCATATTTACTTTATGTTTTAAAAAGACAGCATTTAATTTGCAAAAATACAGTTAGATAATGACCGGTTAGAAAAGTTAAGCACAAACTTACTCTTTTCCACTCTTCCCCCCTCTCTCTCTCCCTCTCCACTCTCCCTCCAGTTCTATCACACACATTATGTCATCTCCATCGCCCTAATTCTCATCGCAGTACTCAGATTCGATTTATACAGGTTAATTTTATTTTATTTTATTTGGATTTATTCATTTTGATCTATAGATATATATAGATTTTGTTGTAGATGCATCTATAAACCCTAATTCTTCGAAATTTTGTTCAATTGTCAATTACATATACTTGTTTTAGAGCTTATATGGTTTATCTGAGTTTGTTATATGCTTCTTCATACTTATATGTTGTTATATATACATACACAACAGTTAATTCCCTCAATTATAGTTGTTCTGTTTCATTCCGTTTACATACAAGTATATAGTTGTATTTTGTGTTTTCTTTGTAATTTATGTGTCATTTTATTGTATGTAATTTTTGTGTTTCTAATGAATTTTAATAATTTTTAGAGTTAGTTACAGTCGTCATGGTTCATACAAGATTCTCCTCTGCTTCTGGTTCTATTTCGGAAGGGTCTGTCTCTCACGCGAAACGTAAATTGAAGTTATCTCCAAAGAAACTGAAGTGTATCAAATCTAAGTCACCTGTTAAATTCAAGAAGTTGAAGTTTCATGATGATCTTTTCCCACCTCCTAAGGTATATATTCCTTCAGATAATTCTTATGATTTTGTTTACATACTGTCTTGTAATGTATTTCTGTTTGTGTTTCATAAAATGTAGTTAGGAATTTTGTTGTATTTCACGTTTATTTGCATTTTTCTGTAGTCATGTGTTGATTTCATTTGTTTGTATATGCTTTTAATGTTATTAGATTTATTTGATTTGTTTTTATATGATTTTATATGTGAGAGGTTGATTTGATTTGGTTTTATATGATTTTATTAGGTTCATTTGATTTGGTTTTATATGTGAGAGGTTGATTTGATTTTTATATGCTTCATGTGTTATTAGCTTCATTTGATTTATATGGTTCTATATTTGAGAAGTTGATTCGATTTGCTTTTAATTGCAAAGATAATTGTAAAGTGTTTGTACTTTTGGGTCATAGTAACAATGTATTCCCGTCATTTTTATTATATATAGGGAATGAATTATGACATCCCTGTTGAGAAGCATAAGCCTGCCAAGGTCACTACTCTTAACAAGTATGAACCAATCACAGACTTAAGGGCACTGTTGTCTGCAACCCAACTTTCTAGTTTTACTGAGTCTTGTTTTGGGAAGTTTATGAGTATGCCTCACTTCAAGACTCAGCATCAACTTATTCACAACCTTCTTCTGAGGCAATTGAACCAGCCAAATACGAACGAAATTCATATGGCTGCACAACTTGATTTTCTACTGAAATCAACTAAAAATAACACAGAGCAATCACTGATAAACATGTCCGTACATACTTACTCAAGCTTTACAGAAAAAATTCAAAAATTTTCTCGAAATGAGCTACTCAATAGACATAAGCATGTCCAACTTGATTAAGTACTCAAATCAACTCAAAACAACTCACATCAACCTGTTCTAAAACATATCCTTAGATACTCACTCAAGCTTTACAAAAAAAAATCAAAAAAATTCTCGAAATGAGCTACTCAATACATGTCCAACTCGATTACGTACTCAACTCAACTCAAAACAACTCACATCAACCTGTTCTAAAACAGATCCTTACATACTCGCTCAAAATTCTCAGAAAAAATTCAAAAATTTTCTCCAAATGAGCTACTCAATACACATAAGTCTGTGCAACTCCATTACGTACTCAACTCAACTCAAAACAACTCACATCAACCTGTTCTAAAACAGATCCTTATATACTCGCTCAAAATTCTCAAAAAAAATTCAAAATTTTTCTCGAAATGAGCTACTCAATACACATAAGCCTGTCCAACTCGATTACATACTCAACTCAACTCAAAACAACTCACATCAACCTGTTCTCTAAAACAGATCCTTACATACTCGCTCAAAATTCTCAGAAAAAATTCAAAAAATTTCTCCAAATGAGCTACTCAATACACATAAGTCCGTGCAACTCCATTACGTACTCAACTCAACTCAAAACAACTCACATCAACCTGTTCTCTAAAACAGATCCTTACATACTCGCTCAAAATTCTCAGAAAAAATTCAAAAAAATTCTCCAAATCAGCTACTCAATACACAAAATCCTGCGCAACTCGATTACTTACTCAAATCAACTCAAAACAACCCACAACTACATGTTCTAAAATAGATCCATACATACTCAATCAATTTTTTCAGAAAAAATCAATAATTGTATCCAAATGATCTACTCAATATACATAACCTACGCAACTTGATATACAAAACAATACGAATGCAATTCAAATCAATTAAACTCAAACTAAAACTATGAAGATCGAATTGAATTGAAAACCTTCAGTAATTACGAATTAATTCTACAAAAGATAAGATCGATAGTTACGAGTTATTGATTAGAACATACCTTTTCATTAAATTCGAAGAAATCGCAATCAGATGTTTTTGATGATGAGTTCATGTAGTAATCGAAGAAACCAGTGTTTTAGTTAAGAGCAACTGAAATAACCAACTCAGTATTTAATATAAGTAAAGTAACGTATTTTTGCAATAATTTTAAAAAAGTTAGTAAAATTGCAACTAAGATGGTATTTTTGCAAATCACTCATCTTAAAAAAAAGTAAAATTGCAAAAAATTATTTGTAACAATATATTTATCAAAAAATCTCAATATTATGTCAAAAGTTGTAAATCCATTATTATTATAACTCGATAATTTTCTTTAAGTTTTAAGGAATTTTTTAAATCAAACCCGTTCCCAATATTGTTTTTACACATATCTTTACGAATTATGCTAACACATGTACATGTATCATTAAATATGATATATGCTAAACGAGTATAGTTTTTTTTGGAAAATAAATATTTGTTACCAAAATTTATATATATGCGAAGATGACAATCAATGCCTCAATTAATTAAAATGACAAACTGACACAAAAATAAGAAGTTAAAAATTATTTGGAACGTAACATCAATGTCAAATGGATGAAGATATTGAACACTCTAAACTATTTTAGATTTATTCTTATTATTAACACCATTATCGTTTATTTGGATACATGTATTTGTTCCTGGTTTTAACTCTAGAGTACCGTCAATAGCACTGTCATTGTTAGCAGAATCAGACACCTATTTCAAAATAAATAATTAAGTTATTCATTGTTGTCAAATTAATCAAAATTTGAATAAAATTAACTTATATTACATATTTTAAAAATTAAGTTATTCAAAAAGATATAAGTTTAATAAAACTATATTATATAAATTCAAAAAGTTTATAAAAGTTATATAAATTTAAATTTAAGTTTGATTTCTATAATTATAAAAATCCATAAATGATGATAAATTTAAAGAGTAATACCATATTACCCAAAATCATTTTTGATTTTTTTTTCCAAATAATACAGCTAGATCCACTATTATTGATATAACATGATAGCCCGTGCAAGGCACTGGACTTTTTCTAGCAATGTACGGAAGTGCGAAGTTCTTAGGATTTAAGAATTCTGATTGTACACTAATTTTATTTGAAATAAAATATAGACTTAATTGCACGAAGATGGCCCGAGTTATAATTTTTTTGCACAGAAATGGCTTATCTATAATAATAGGCACTCGCATGACTCAAGTATAAATTTTTAAACACTCGCATGGTTTCCGTCAAAATATGTCAAACGGACGTTAAGTTTTTAAATATTTTAATAAAGTAGAAGGCTAAAATGGTAAATTCACGCTTTGTACAACCTTAACCCCTCAATTATTGTGTACTGAGACTCCCTCCAAATTAAACCCTTCATTCATCCCTCTCTTGATCTTAAAAAACCCTAAACCAAACTAATTGCGGCAACAAGTAGTGCACAATGGCGTGGATTATAAGGCCCAAGGAAGATCAAGATGTTTACAAACCGTACGAATGTCCAGAATATTGCGGTAACTACTGATCTTTTTATTTGCATGCATATTGTGTTGACCGGGGTCTGAAAATTTGGGGATTTTTTGATCCAAACATGAAAATGTGTATGTATTATGTGATAATGTATGTTTTGTAGTTTATTTTCGTTATTCGAGTTCAAATTGAGTCACCCCTGTATCATATTGTGTATGTATTTTGTTCATGATTTGTTGTGTTGAACTAAGCCTTAAATTGTACTATTCTTCTTCTTGTTTAAGTGTGATTTTAAGTGTGATTTAAAGTGTTTTACTGAATTTAAAATGGATATTTAATTTGAAATGGCAGATGATGAGCTTTTCACCATCAAATTGTATTATAATGGTGAATTGGAAGATAACCCTAAGAAATATAGTGGAGGCTTACTGGTTTATGTCGATTTTTGTAACTCTGATGCTATTAGCCTTTTAGAGATAAACAATATGTTAATTGAAATTCGAGCTATGGGTGGTTGTTATAAATTATGATATAAGCTTCCGGGAACTACTATGGATAGAGGGTTATTTGACTTGGAAAGTGATGAGGAGTTGATGTTGATGTGTGCACTGATAAATAACAAGGAAAGGCCTAAGACTAATAGGTATGTAGAAGTATTTGTGACCAAAATGTGTGGACCATTAAGTGTTCAAGATGATAGGATTCGTACTCAAGAGGAAATTCACATTGGAAACCATTTCCCTGATTCTACACAACAAGAAATTGATCAAGAACAAGAGCTTAGGGATCTTGAGGGTGTATACAAGGATTTTTCTGAACCTGAAGATAGTGATGAGTTTGAACTGAATGGGAGTGATAGTGATTCTGAAATTTGGCATTCAGATGCCTCAAACAAAGATGACAGTGATGATGATCTTGTGTTTGAGAAAAATGTCGAAAAAATTATGTTTGAAGATGATGACATACCCCAAGAAGAACAACCTCAGAAAGATGACAATGTTGAGAATGTATACGCAGGGAGTGATGAGGAAAGAATGGCAGCAAATTCTACAGATGAAGATGAGCCTAACTTTCCAGTGTTCAATGAGGAGGTAGATATGGAGAAGCCTGTTTTAGAGCTAGGTATGTTGTTTAAGAGTTCTCAGATTTTTAAGAAAGCTGTAAGGAATCATGCAATCTTAGAAAGGAGGCCAGTTGAACTTGTTCCAAATTATGGGAGGAAGGTTAAGTATGTATGTAAGAAACCTTGTAAATGGAGTGTGTATGCTTCTCCATTTAATAAGACTCCTACTTATCAAATCAGGTCTATAGTGAGTAAGCATAATTGCATGCCTACATTCCACCAGAAGCAAATTAACTCAGTGTGGCTTGCTGAACATTATGAGAAGGAAATCAGAATGAACCCTATATGACCCATTGTTGCATTTCATAAGAAGATTTTTCATGATCTGAAATGTGAGGTCTCAAAACATGCTGTGTATAGAGCCAAAAACAAGAGCATTGCTGAAGATAAATGGCACTCATAGAGCACAATTTGCTCAAGTATGGGACTATGCTTATGAGTTGAAGAGGGTACTCCCTGAAAGCATTGTTAAGATTTTATGTGAAGATCCAGAGCCAGGGACTGAGAGTGGGAGGTTTATGAGAATGTATATATGTTTGGGGCCCTTGAAAAATGCTTTTACCCAGTTCTGCAGACATTTCGTTGGGCTAGATGGTTGCCATCTTAAAGGCCCCTTTGGTGGACAGCTACTAGCAGCAGTTGGAGTAGATGCCAATGATGGCATGTACCCAATTGCTTGGGCAATTGTGGAATCTGAAACCACTGATTCCTGGAAGTGGTTCTTGGAGCTTCTGAGCCAAGATTTAAAGATCCAAAATGATGCAGAATGGACCTTTATATCTGATAGACAGAAGGTGTGTGGATTTGATCTTGTATTTTGCAATATTAAATAGATTGTCTAATAAATATGCCTTTTATGGTACATACTAATTTGTTTGTTGATGGCATGTAGGGACTGATAAATGCACTGGAAAGGGATATGTTGACCTTTTAGGACACATGTTCACAGTGATATGTTTGTAAACAATCATTGTGAAGTGTTCAATAGCAGCATAAGAAAATTTAGGGACTTGCCAATCATAACCATGTTTAGGGAATTGCACAAATCTGTCATGAAAAGGATTCAAGTCAGAAGAGATAAATTGGCAGTTAGGGACACTGTAATATGCCCCAGTGCACTTAAAAAACTGAACAAGTAAGTATTTTTCATTAATTCATGACCTAGTGTTTTTTATATATTCATTTCAGTAATATGTTGCTTGTGTGTGGAAATATTAGGGCAATACAATATGCTGGTAATTGTGTTGTTGCCTGGTCTGGAGGCACAACATACTTAGTCACTTGTACAGATGGTGGCCATGAACTAGTGGTTGATTTGTTCAAGAAAAGATGTACTTGTAGGAATTGGGACCTTACTGGAATTCCTTGCTATCATGTTTGTGCATGCATAGCTGTTAGGAATGAACCATGGGAGAATTATATACATAATTGATATTCCAAGGAACTATACATGAAGGTAATTTTATGCTAGTAATTTTATGCTAGTAATTGCTATCTTATGTATATTATGTTTATTTCCAAAACAGTTGTACAGTTGCACCTTAAAGCCCATTGTAGGCCCAAAATTTTGGCAAACAACAACTAAGCCAAGGCCTTTGCCTCCCAATGTCAAGACACCTGCAGGAAGGCCTAAGAAGAAAAGGAACACAAGGAATGATATTGCTCATGATACTACCAAATTAAGCAAAGTAGGCACAATAGTGAATTGCACCTACTGTAAAGCAAGGGGGCACAATGCTAGAACTTGTGAAATGAAGGTAAATAGCCATCTACATTTGTTTACAAAATATCACAAGTTTAGTTACACTACATTTTTTATTATTTTCAGAAAGATGGTGCCATCAAAAAGGCTGTAGAGGAGGGGACTGTGCCAGTCATTGCTAAGTCAACTTGTGTGTGTAAAATATGCAACCAACATGGTCACAATTCTAGGACTTGTAAAGTTAAGGTAATATTGTAAGCATTACCTTTGTTTAGCATGTTTTAAGATGTTTAAAGATTTGTAATCAGTATTTTATGTGTAAGTTTAGAAACAGTAGCAGCAGGGGGGTAATTCTTCTACAAACAATGTGCCAAGAGAGCAAGACCAATAATCTATACCTCAAATGATGCAGCAGCAACAGAATAAGAGACAAGGTCAAGGAACTCAAGGCAGCTCAACCTCTGGCTTTGCTGATCAGGCCAGGAAAAACAACTAAAAAAGGAAGAGATGAAGATTGCTAGTTTCTACATATCATTTTCTGTGTTTTGTTGTAGGTGGACATATTTATGACTGTCATACTTTTGGTTGGGGATGTTAGTTTGCAGTTGTTGTGCATGACATTTTGCAAGTCATATGGTTGTTGGGTTGTGTAATAGCTAGTATTAATGGCTTGAAGCCTTCAAATATTGTGCCAGTGAAACAGCTATTTTGTGGCCAACATTGTATAATGACAGCTTTGGAAGTAAACACTTTGACATTGTGCCAGTGAAACATTGTATGCTTTACTTATTTTTGAAAGGCTTAATTAGTGAAATCCATTACATCTTCTCACATTACAATGAAGCCATTACATGATTCAGTAAACTTATTCCTTAACATCTTCAACAGAAGGTACATTCCAGACAAAAAAAATGAAAAACAAGAACACTACAAAGAAGAAACAGAGCTTCCATTTTTTTTGCTTGCAACCTCATATTCTCCAATTCAACTTGTAGACACCTACACCTTATGCAGCCATCAACCCACCTGAAAAAGCCACAACCACGACTACCTAGAGTACATCCAAGAAATCTTCGACCCATATTTGCATCTATCCGAGCAGTCCTCTCCATAGCCCAATTTCCACAATAGCATTTGTATGCCATGATTTCAGTTTATTTCAGCTTATTTCTATGAGTGATGCCCAATTTTGTTCTTCAAATTTTCAATTTGTCAAAACATGTAAGGATATATATATATACAATAGCTGTTGTATTAAAATAGCCGTTGAAATACACTATTCTGAATTTACCTTTGTGCTTTAACATCCGTTTGACATATTTTGACGGAAGCCATGCGGGTGTTTAAAAATTTATACTTGAGTCATGCGGGTGCCTATTATTATAGATAAGCCATTTCTGTGCAAAAAAATTATAACTCAGGCCATCTTCGTGCAATTAAGTCTAAAATATATGAACTTCTAAGCATTGTATTTTAAATGTATGAGTCAGCTAAAATGCAACTGGAAGCACCCATTCCTTAGTAAATGTTCAGACACTCGGGTAACGGTAGATCGTGTCATGTTTGCCTTTTTTTCCTCTTTTGTTGATGGTTTGAGGTTTCGATGATGCTGGTGATCACATATATTTTGGTTGTAAGTAATTTGTGTTAGATATGAATATCACTAGGAAACTAGACAGGGGGTGAATGGATAGTTTGAATGTTTTTCGAATCTTGAAACTAAAAACTGTAATAGATTGTGTATGTATGAAAATGCGGAAATAAAAAGAACAGAACATACACAATCACTTTAATCTACTTTGTATAAAGTAAATCAAATACTACAGCTTCCAAAATTTCACAAGTGAAATTCTGGCTTCTAAACAAGAACAGTGTTTTCTTTTTTTTCTTACAGAGAAAAGAGTGCTTGAATATTTCTACGTGTATCACTCTTACATATAACTATAGGGTGTGCACAATATATATATCCTATACAAACTGGTGCACACACCTATTTACACAGCTACCCCTAACTATAACTCCAACTTGTTTTTCCATAAGAGGTTAACTGTGTCAGGAAGTACCACTTGCTTTCTGTCGTCCTTTCCCGTATCTGTAGCTGCTTGTCTCTATTATTTCTCTCCAAGTTTTGTTGTAGATTTGCCATCTGTCTTTGGACCACCTAACCGTAACAGATGCTTCAGTATATGTCTCCTTGAACTTTGATTTTGTACCTTGATTTGTCTTGTTATAAAACATCTAAGTGTTGACATCGTGAACTCCAGTATACTCCTTATCCTGTGACTTGTCGACATAGAGCATTTCTGACTTTGCTATATGAGGACTTTGTTATATGGGTATTTTAGGATTATGTGATATGGCATATTTCTGACTTCACGATATAGCCTTTGAAGACTTCACGATATAGATGTTGCCCAGTAATAAACAATTGTAGAAGGGGGGTTGAATACAATTGTATAAGATTTTCAATTATAAACACAAATATGAAAACAATAACAGCTTTATTAATTCTGATATAAAACTTTTACAAACTCTCTCAAGAAATTCTGATGTTCTTGAGAGCTTCTAGTTTACTATATACTTGTGTATGTGATTGATATAAAATCAAAACCTAAACTGTGTTTATATACTACACAGCTTCTCTATCGATTACAAGATAAGTCCAAATCAATAACAAACAATTTTGAAACATATCCTAACCGACAGCTGCATTCTTATTTACTAGAAACCGACAAAATAAACTTCCTTCTTTAACTGGACTCCATAAATAACTCGAAGTTATAATCCTGATCAGCTTTCAGTCCTGATGATAATACTGATCACAATCCTGATAGCAATCCTGACAGCAATCCTGATACTGACGCTTGTGCAATACTGATGACGTCAGTAATCCTGATCAGTTTAGTCCAGATCCTGATGATCATTGAATCCTGATCTAACAATAGCCTTTTTGAGGACTTCACGATCTAGTACATTTCAGACTTTACGATCTCAACACTTCACAACATGTACCTTGAAGACTTCACGACATAGTTCATTCTGACTTCACGATATAGGGACTTAGACAAATTTCTGCAACTTATTTCTTCAAGCCTTATTCACTTTTATCCTGCTGCATGAACAATTTGAACTTCTTCCAGGACAATTATTTCATGGCCTATATACATTCTAGGTGCAAGAAACTTACTAAGCTCGTTATAAACTTGAGCATACAGAATAGAGCTAAGTACATGAAAACAAGACAAGTACAATAGAGACCTATACTATATCCCAGTGATAAACTTCACTAGGTCATGTAGAGTGACATAGTCACAAGGTGTAGGCTTGTTAATAGTGGTATTCAGACATGCCTTGAGCCTAACAATTTGTGACTGATGTTCACATGTACCTCGAATGAAACTTTAGTTCCTTTGATATCACACAAATTTGTTCTGAACTCGGCATTGTCATAGCATTCTGAGGCTGCACCATGTGTGAACTTGGGAAGGTATAAGTTAGACATGCTATGTATATATGTGTGCATGCATCTATGCATTGATATCAGATGGGATTTTATGGCAACACATAATGTCCTTTTTTTTGCTTGTGAGCAGCGGTACGGGAAAACTCTGAATAGCTGCGCTAGTTCCCTAGTCTGACTCAAAGATTTAGCAGACTCTGATTCAGGAGGGGAGTCTGTTGCATCTTTTACTATCATTATTCTCAATCCGGTAAATCAGATTCTCAGTCACGTGTTATTTTCTAGTGATTGTCATAATATCTCTAATTTAATTTACAGATAATTTGGTTTATTCAAAATTCGATATGCACTAAAAATAGGATATTTCTTAACATATAAATATGTTATATACGTCATATTTAGACTGATACACTGAACGTGTAAGAATTTATTACAGGTCTTACTGCAACTTTGAATCTTAAATCTAGCCCAAAAAAAACTGAAGTTAAGAGAACATACAATTTAAAAAATAGACGTGTTTTTCTTTTTCATTCTCAGTAATTCTATCTATGTAAATTAAATTTTGGAGTTAATAGTTTAACAATTTACTCTAATTATTTTGTCGTTCTTGTATTAAAAAATTCAATAAACACATGTTAAATAAAGTTCTCAATGTCCTTTCTTTTCAAAAGTAAACTCGAATCTAAGTTGGACATGTGACATATTTATTTGCATCAGTCATGTTCTTTCAATTTTTGGCATTGTAGAAAATTTAATATTTATCCACGCAATGATGAGAAGCGGTAAAGGTATTGTCCAATCAATGTACAAAAAAATAATTTATATAACTTAAATTTTTATCTTTTTGGACCTATAATTTTAAATAACTCCGAGTGTATAATGTGATTGATCGATCGTAATATTTTTCGTACTTGTATGATATGAAAAATCATGTTTTCTAAAATTTGTTCACTTGACTATATATTTTAATCTATTTAATTTATTATATAATTTATACTCAAATTATTTCCATTTATTCCAACTCAAGTTTATCTCTTTGTATTATCCGGCGTTCTCAACATGATTATATAACCTGTTTAGTTATTTTTGTGTACTGTCAAATATTTTTAAAATCTCATCTTTTAATTATTATTTTTAACTCAAGACACAAAATTTTTCATATGTATTATTTATGATTTTTCAGAAAAAAATTCAAATTACCTATTTCCTATTTATTAATTTAACTTCAAATAAGCAATTATTATCTTCCATAAAGTTAATATAAAACTTTATATTGAAATTAATTACAAAGGCGTTGCATACATAATTCATCAAACATAATTCTAAATCTAGTCACTTTCTATTATATTTATACTATGTTATTGAAACCAAAATATTAAAATTTTGATAGTTAATCGGTACGGTACTCATATTTTGGTATTTACACTTTAGTTTTTTTATTTTTACAATTTCACCGTAATTTTTTAAAATAATAATTTTATTCAAAACATATCTCTAAAAAATTATTAAACACAAAATTCTTAAAACACAATTTATCGCGATCAAACACAAACACATACGTCAATTCGACGCGTAGTTCAACACCCATATATAAGTGTTCAGATTTAAAATCATTTTCTTAAAAACAAATATAAATATAAAAATAGAATATTAAACTCGTGCATGACACTTGTACTTGTATATGTAATAAAAATACTCATGAATATCGTGTATACATGTTATCGATATGTGTTATATACGAGTAATTGTTGTCTAATTTTTAAATATTTCTACCCTAATTTTTATTAGTTTAAAAATAAATAATTAAATAAGTTATAAAGAAACTACTTATAATATGTTACTTATGTTATATCAATGTTCAATATTACGTTTTATATATGAAATGTATGATTAATTCAAATAAGTGTAGTATAAGAAAGATAGACCGTTGTGCAAAAATAAAAATTATTTATAGTTAACATTACATATATTAAATATTTGTTTAACTTTGAAAACTGAAAAAAAACGTAGTTTAATCTATACTATACTATCAATACTATTATATAATAGACAAAACATTAAAAATTTGGTCAATACTATTATATAATAGACAAAACATTAAAAGTTTGGTCGGTCGGTATGGTACGTTGTGATTTTCCTTAATTGCCCTTACTTAACTTGTACTTCATGTTTTTACTTAATTAACCTTACTTATTTATAGAAATATATTATTAAATAATAATATTATCTATTTATAACCAATTACTTTTTTCACCTAAAATACATTATTTTTTCTATTTTTTCTAACAAATTCCTCTACTTTTTCAAATATATCACGTGCAATTACCTTTTCTAACTAAAACATGTTAGTTTTTCTATTTTTCCTTATTAAAACCCATCATTTTCCAAAAATATTACGTACAAACCTTTAGTTATTTATTTTTAAACCTATTTTAATATTATAATTATTTTTTAAAAGTTTACCTATTTTAACATGCCTACTTATTTTTCTTAACAAATTCAATTATTAAAAATATAAATAATCAAATACCTATTTATAACCAATTACCTTTTCAGCTAAAACACATTATAGATTTTTTCTAACAAAATCCCTCCTTTTCTAAATATATCACGGGAAATTGCCATTTTCAATTTACTTTTTCTATTTTTCTTACTAAAATCCATTCTCTTTCTAAAAATATTACAAGAAGCCCTTTACTTATTTATTTTAAAAAATATTTTAATATTTTAATTATTAAATTTTAAAACCTCATTTTCCAAAAATATCACGGACATTTATCTTTTTAAACTAAATATATGTTGCATTTTTTATTTTTCCTTACTAAAACCTCTCTTTTTCCAAAAATATAACGGACAGGCATTTACTTATTTATTTTAAAATCTGTTTTAATATTTTTAATTAATTAAAAGTGTTTAGCTATTTTAACATGCCTACTTATTTTTTTAACAAATACAATTAAAAAAATTAATAATAAAGTAATAATAAAATAACAATTAACAATCTGTGCATCGCACGGGTTTTAAGCTAGTATTATTAAAGATGAAATATTAAAAGTTTTGGTCGGTCGGTTGGTATTTGGGCCGTTTCACAGGCTATCTATAACCAATTACCTTTTTCAGCTAAAACACATTATCCGTTTTATATTTTTTAACTAAAATAACACGGGCAACATATATATAAAAATGGTAGTATTTAAAACTAACTATCTTTTCCACCTAAAATATATTAATTATTTATATTTTCTAACCAAAATAACTCATCTTCTAAAACTGACACCGGTAACATATATAACAAAATGATAATATTATTTTATATAATTATTAATAAATAGCCGATTACCTTTTTCGGTTAAAACATATTACATGTTTTATACTTTTTAACTTAAATAACTAACATTCTAAAAATAACACAGCCAACATTTATATAAAAAGGTAATAAAAAATTTTGATATTTGCACTTTAGTGTCTTTTTAAATTTTTTAAGAGAAAATAAATACGAATCGTTAAATCTATTATTTTAAAATACTTTTCATTTTAATATCTAAAATACTACTGAAGGTCATGTCAACACTATATTAAACTTAAATATTTATATTGTTAGATATCTAAATTCAATTTATTATATATATGCACATATATTAAAATTTCATCAAATTATATATAATTACTAAAATTAAATAAAAAAAAATAAAAAATATTAAAGAAGACCCTGCATCGCACGAAATATAAGCTAGTATATCTTATGAATAACCTTCATTTTTTGCTCAAAAGTTAATATAATAATAAATATATGATAAAGAGAGATTTGAGGTTATGTAATAGTATTTTTAACTCATAACCAAAATAGACAAGTAGCGCAATGGTTGTAAGAATGAATATCTTAGAAAAGGTTAGAGTAAATTTCAAAGTAGTGGCCAAACTTTACCCGTTTTTGTATTTTGATGCCCATATTTTAAATTTGCAATTTAGTGGCCAAATATTACTTTCAGTTTTCAAAAAGATGGCTAAGAGCCACTTTTTTGAGAGAAAAAAGTGGTCCGTAACCACCTTTTTAAAAAATAAAAGTAATGTTCGGCTACTTATTGCAAATTACCACTTTTTTTAGGAAAAAAAAACTTTAAAAAGTGGCCCGTAGCCACCTTTTTGAAAAATAAAAGTAAGATCCGGCCACCGTATTGCAAATTAAAAACATGGCCATCAAAATGCAAAAGTGGGTAAATTTTGGCCACCATTTTGAAGTTTACTCAAAAGGTTAATGGTTCGATACCTCGTAGAAACATTATTAACCCAATTTTTTTCTTTGAATAAGAAATTAGTGACATGAAATGTAATTTCGTAAAAATTAAAGGTAATATGATAATTTCACATGGGTTTATTTGCTCAAAATGCTCCTAAAATATCCCCATGGTCTCCTATTATATAAACTAGCCTATCCCCAGATTAAAAAATGACAAATTAAAAAAAAATCAATGGGAATAGAAAATATTAAATAAAAAATAAAAATCAATATGATAAATTATAAAATGAGAAACGTAAATATAATTTGGAACATAGAAAAAAATATATAAATGGGCCATTATTAATATTATTTTATTATCCATTAAAATAATATTAATAATAATGTCAAATAGAAAAACTAACATGTTTTAATTAAAAAAAGTAATTGCTCGTGATATTTATAGAAGTGTTTTAATTATATTAATTGTATTTGTTAAAAAATACGCTGGCGTGTTAAAATAGGTAAGATTTTTTAAATAATTAAAAGTATTAAAATATATTTTAAAATAAATAAGTAAGGGTTGCACCTCATATTTTTGAAAAAGAGAGATTTTAGTGAGAACAAATATAAAATGTAATATGTTTTAATTTAAAGGTAATTGTCCATTATTGGAAAATGAGTATATTTTATTACAAAAAAGTTTTTTATTTATAAAAAGCAAATAATAAGGACAAATAGAAAATCTAACAAATTTTAATTTAAAAAAGTAATTGTCCGTTGTTAGGTCCTGATAAGTTTGTAGAAGGGGGGTTGAATACAAACTATACAGTTTTATCGAAATTTGTTCGTTTAAGATTAAACAATTTAGAACAAATTAATGCGGAATAAAAACTGAAACAATATTCAAGTTAAATAGAAACTCTATTAAACTTGAGAGGTGTTACAATTTTGATCACTGATTACAAAGAACTTGATAAAACAAATCTAGTATAAATTCGACATGAATTTATTTATTTTTGTAATAAAAAGGGTCGAATACTAAAAAGTAGTTCGATATAAAATCTAGGGATTATGATCCGCTAGAAAGCTAAAGCAGTACAAGAGAATCAGTTCTTATGAATTAAATGTTATGAACTAATCAAGATTTAATTCTCCTGAAGAAATTGAATGCTTTGCAGTTGAGGAAGAAATAAAGACAGAGAGAATGAAATGTTTGATTGCTGTGTCTTTTCTTTTTGTTCTGTCTTGAATGTAATGTTCTGTATTGTCTTTAAGTCCACTGCCTTGTATTTATATCACTTGCATTTCTTTTTAATCCTTCACGTGCAATCCACTTTAAACAGAAGTGAATTAAGCCTTGGAAGACTTGCAGGAATACAATGATTTTGGCCTTGGAAGACTTTCGGGAAGACAAGGAATGCATTAGGAAGACATTCGGGAAAACTTAGATTTGGCTTAGGAAGACAGTCGGGAAGACTCACTTGTGAGTCTTCCTAGTTTAATAAACTAAGTCTTCCTAGTTCAAACCTAAGTCTTCCTAGTTCAAATTCATTACAATTTAAATAATTAATTAAATAAATTATGTATTAATTTAATTCTTTACAGAATTAAATTAATAAATAATATACTTAATAATATCAATTATTTATAAGAGAATAAATAGAATTAGTTGACTTCTCAATCAATTCCAGAATCACTTAAAACTTAGATAAATAACAAACACAATAGTGCGTTGACACTCAATGCACGGTCTGGTTCATGAGTGACAAACGACAATGTTTGTTTTTTATCTATTTGATTTTAAGCAGTGATTCACTTCCTTCTCATTCAAGAACTCTGTAACCAGTATCTTTTTTTCTGTCACCACTTGAAATCTCCGTCACTTTAATAAATCCACTGAGTTTGAATACTTCATTGAGGCTTGATCAATAAATTGAGCTTCTTTCAATGTAGAATCACTTCAAGTCTGTAGATGACTTTAATCTTCATTCTTTGACAGATATAACCTTCTGAGATTCCTGTGACATTTGATTTTTATTATTTACTTATTACATCTTAATTAAAGTTGAGTAGAATCCTCGGTGTTTACAAATAGGACTAGACATATGCCTTTCATCCGTGATTTTTAGAAGTGTTTTAATTATATTAATTGTATTTGTTAAAAAAATACGTTGGCATGTTAAAATAGGTAAGTTTTTTTAAATAATTAAAAGCATTAAAATAAGTTTTAAAATAAATAAATAACGGTTGCACCTGATATTTTTGGAAAATAGAGATTTTAGTGAGAACAAATATAAAATGTAATATATTTTGATTTAAAGATTATTGCCCGTAATATTTTTGAAACTAATAGATTTTGTTAGAAAAAAGTGTTTTAATTGTAAAAGACAATCATTTAGTTACTATTTTTATATTATTTTATTATTTATTAAATAAAATAAATGACCGAAAACCAAAATTTTCAATGTTTCGGTTTTAATAATACTACCTTAAAGCTCGTGCGATGCACGGATTATTAATTATTATTTTATTATTATATATTTAATATTTTATTATTTTTATTTGTTAAAAAAATAAATAGACATGTTAAAATAGCTAAATATTTTTAATTAATTAAAAACATTAAAACAGATTTAAAATAAATAAGTAAGGTGATATGGGCTGAAAAATAATCCTAGAAGTGTAATTAATTACGTATTAATTAGACCCAGATTGGTCTAAGAACACGACCCAATAAGCAAGGCCCGAAACCCTAATTATTTATTAATTTTGTAATTAATAAATAAGGAAAATATACAGCTGAGGAAAGAAGTCCAAAATATGGTAAATTCATCAAAAAAGAATCCAGAATCCCAATTAAAGGAAATAATGAGTCATAGTCCTTATCAACAAGGAAAAGACTTGTCCACCAAGAAATACAATGTTTATCCATTATCAAAAAGGAGACTTATTCGCTAAGTCTCCTAAACTTACTCTAAATACGAGGCTCTAGACGCCTATATAAGGACCCTGCTCCTTCACAATAGAACTACGTTTTGGACACAGCTCCATACGTCATCTACTACGTTTTGGACACAGCTTCATACGTCCTCTACTACGTTTTGGACACAGCTCCATACGTCATCTACTACGTTTTGGACACAACTCCATACGTCATCTACTACGTTTTAGACTTCATCCTCGAATAAGGACATACAAGTCACTACGTCTAGGGCTGAGCATTCGGTCGGTTCGGTCCAGAACCGGACCGAACCGAATAGATCGAGAACCGAATTATCATTTTTTTCCGGACCGAACCGAACCGAAATTGTATTTTGGACCGGAACCGAACCGAACCGAAATAATGCTATTCGGTTCGGTTCTTTCATAAAAGAACCGAAATTTTTTCAAATAAAAAATTTTTTATTTCAAAAAAGCCAAAAAATATGATTTTTCTAAAAATAAAAATATTAGCTAATGAAATACAAGTATGCAATGTAAATATAATAGTTCAAACTTCAAATCTCGAACCAAAAACAAGCCATGCAAAATTTTGAATATATACATACATATAAAATTAATATATTATATCTATAAAAATTATATAAATATAAAATAAAAAAAATTCGGTCTATTCGGTTCTGACCGAATTTTTTTTGAAAGAACCGAACCGATATTTATTTCGGTCTATTCGATCCGGACCGAAAAGACCGAATTTTCAGAAAATTAGAACCGAACTGAACCGAAATTATACTATTCGGTTCGGTTTTTCGGTTCTGGTTCGGTTCTGCTCAGCCCTAACTACGTCTTTGGTGTGCCCCTGCCGCCATAGCCCCGAGGGCAACACCAAGAACTACGTCTTTGGCTTGATTCTCAACACTGATTGAGATACGTAGGCATCTTGTGAGAACCGATTTAGTCACGAAACACAAGAGCAGCCATTAAAGCTCGAAGCTCTCTTAAACCTTAGCAATTAATTTACAAGTACACTTTTTAATCCATAACATAAGGGTTTGTTCGTTATATTTTTGGAAAATGAGGGGTTTTAATAAGAAAAAATAAAAAATGTAACATATATTTAGTTTAAAAAGGTAAATGCCCGTGATATTTTTGTAAAATGAGGTTTTAAAATTTAATAATTAAAAGAATTTAAATTCGTTTTAAAATAAATAAGTAAAGGGTTTCCTATGATATTTTTGGGAAAAAAATGAATTTTAGTGAGAAAAATAGAAAAAATAAATTGAAAAAGACAATTTCCCGTGATATATTTAGAAAAGAAGGGACTTTGTTAGAAAAAATCTATAATGTGTTTTAGAGTAATTGGTTATAAATAGGTATTTGATTATTTAAATTTTAATATTCTTAGTGATTGTATTTGTTAAGAAAAATAAGTAAACATGTTAAAATAGGTAAATTTTTAAAAAATAATTATAATATTATAGGTTTAAAAATAAATAACTAAATGTTTGTCCGTGATATTTTTGGAAAATGAGGGGTTTTAGTAAGGAAAAATAGAAAAACTTACATGTTTTAGTTAAAAAAGGTAATTGCCGTGTTTGAAAAAGTAGGGGAATTTGTTAGAAAAAATAATCTATTTCAGGGAAAAAAGGTAATTAGTTATAAATAGGTAATATTATTATTTAATAATATATTTCTATAAATAAGTAAGGTTAATTAAGTAAAAACACGAAATACAGTGAAGGACAATTAAGTAAAATCACAATGTACCGTACCGACCAACCAAACTTTTAATTTTTAAAAAATAATTATAATATTATAGGTTTAAAAATAAATAACTAAAGGTTTGTCCGTGATATTTTTGGAGAATGGGAGGTTTTAGTAAGGAAAAATAGAAAAACTAACATGTTTTAGTTAAAAAAAGGTAATTGTCATGTTTGAAAAAGTAGGGGAATTTGTTAGAAAAAATAAGGTATTTTAGGGAAAAAAGGTAATTGGTTATAAATAGGTAATATTATTATTTAATAATATATTTCTATAAATAAGTAAAGTTAATTAAGTAAAAACATGAAATATAGTTAAGGGCAATTAAGTAAAATCACAACGTACCATACCGACCAACCAAACTTTTAATGTTTCGTCTATTATATAATACTAGCTTAAAACCCGTGCGATGCACGGATTGTTAATTGTTAGTTTATTATTATTATTTTAATATTTTATTAATTGTAATTGTGCAAAAAAATAAGTAGGCATGTTAAAATAGTTAAACACTTTTAATTAATTAAAAACTTTAAAACAGATTTTAAAATAAATAAGTATGGGTTTGTCCGTTATATTTTTGGAAATGAGGGGTTTTAGTAAGAAAAAAATAAAAAGCGTAACATATATTTAGTTTAAAAAGGTTAATGCCGGTGATAGTTTTGGAAAATGAGGTTTTAAAATTGAATAATTAAAAGTATTTAAATACGTTTTAAAATAAATAAGTAAAAGGTTTCCTGTGATATTTTTGGAAAAAGAATGGATTTTAGTGAGAAAAATAGAAAAAGTAAATTGTAAAAGGCAATTTCCCGTGATATATTTAGAAAAGGAGGGACTTTGTTTGAAAAAATATATAATGTGTTTTAGCTGAAAAAGTAATTGATTCTAAATAGGTATTTGATTATTTATATTTAAATATTTTTAGTAATTGCATTTGTTAAGAAAAATAAGTAGATATGTTAAAATAGGTAAACTTTTAAAAATAATTATAATATTAAAATAGGTTTAAATAAATAACTAAATGTTTGTCAGTGATATTTTTGGAAAAAGAGGGATTTTAGTAAGGAAAAATAGAAAAACTAACATGTTTTAGTTAAAAAAAGGTAATTGTCCGTGATATATTTGAAAAAGTAGGGGAATTTGTTAGAAAAAATAATGTATTTTAGGTGAAACAGATAATTGGTTATAAATAGGTAATATTATTATTTAATAATATATTTCTATAAATAAGTAAGGTTAATTAAGTAAAATCTAATTAAGGGCAATTAAGTAAAATCTACCGACCAACCAAAAGTAAAAACTAATTAAGGGCAATTAAGTAAAATCACAACATATCATACCGAACTTTTAATGTTTCGTCTATTATATAATAGTATTGATAGGATTGATTGATAGTATAGATATATAGAAGGATGAATGAAGTGAATAAGAATTATATATATCTTTATTTGGAAAAGTTTTAGAATTTTCTTAAGTATATTTAATGTTTTTAAATTTAAAACGACAGAAGTATATGATGCAGTACATGTTATTATGATATTAATTGGCAACTAATAACTTATATCACCCGAAAAAATTATATTAGAGAAATGCTACGTCCACCGAAAGGCCGTACAGAATTCTTGATGAATTGACACTGTGATCTGTATTTCTCAGTTAATATTTTGTCCACCACTCACTTTGTCTTCTTCCCCTATTATACATTTAAGTATTTTTTTTACTTTTTTTAATGATTATCTAATCTTGTTTATACTATTTTTTTTATTTAAACATAATTTCTCACAATTATCATATCCATCACTTCTCTTACTCCATTTTTTGTTTCTTTTTATTATTATTATCTAATCTTATTTATATTATATTTTACTTATCATTATTATTTTGTTTATCACTCTTTTATTCAATTATTTAATTTTTATTTTTTTCCGTTTTTTTGGTTTAATGCCTTAGCTTATTTGCTTATATGATAATTAAAATATATTTTATATTATTTATTTTAGGATAAAGTTAATATCTAAAAAATGATAATTAACTCCTTATATATATAATAAGCGTAAGGGAGATCTTATCCAAAACTTTGGTCGGTCACTGTACTACCAAAAGTATATGATCCGTTGGATTATAAAACTATAAATATTCAAATAGATGAGGACCGTTAGATATAATATTAAAAATTGTATTTGATTAATAATAGGATAGTATTTAAATACTAAAAGGTGTATTTTGATAATTTAAACCAATTATAAATAGGTTTTCTATATTAAATAGAAATCTTTATGTAAAAAATCGTAATTATCTTTTATGTTTAGTTTATGGATAGTTCCAGTTAGATAATAATTATTAAACCATCATTAAATTAAAGATAATTTTGTTAGCTTCGCGTGGGCTGTAAAATTATTAAAATCTTTTGTCTAAAACTCAAGATAGAGCCCAAACAGTAAAGTGATTATCTAAATTTTAATATATTTTTTTAATTTAAACCAATTATAAATAGGTTTTCTATATTGAATAGAAATTTTTATGTAAAAAATCGTAAATATCTTTTCTCTTTAGTTTATGGATAGTTCCAGTTATATAATAATTATTAAACCATCATTAAATTAAAGATTATTTTGTTAGCTTCGCGTGGGCTGTAAAATTGTTAAAATCTGTTGTCTAAAACTCAAGATAGAGCCAAACAGTAAAGTGATTATCTAAATTTTAATAATTTTTTTTTATTATTGTAGCACAAATTTAATTTTTTTCCTAATTCTTTTAAATTTATAAATTCTATGTTTATTTCAATAAAATATTAAAATCAAATTAAGAAAAAATTAAAATCGATCTGGTCCGTGTACGGCCACTATACCGTGTACGACCACTCTACGACCAAATTAATTATTACAGTTAGATCTTAAATAGATCGATGAGAATTGTTTGATCTAATATTAAAAAGTGTATCTGATTAATAATAGAATTATATTTAAATACTAAAAAGTGTATTTTGATAATTTAAAATTTTTCTATGTAAAAATTCTTAAATATCTTTTCTCTTTAATTTATGTATAGTTCGAGTTAGATAATAATTGTTAAACCAAATATCAGATAACAATTCATATCGATTACAATATTAAAAATTATCAATATAATGCTCATGTATATCATATAACAATGATACATTTGGACCCTGCGTTATAAGAGACTTAGGAGAAAATTTAAACATTTTTTTTCCGAAGGAACATAACAATTTGATTAATCCAAATTATAATTATATTATTTTACATATAACAAACATAAAAGGATAATATCAAAATATTATTAAAATATTGAGGGTTTCATAATCATAAATAATAATTTTGAATATAATACTTAACCATCTTTTCTTTTCGGTTCATGGGTAGGTCACTGGTCAAGTTAGATAATAATTATTAAATTATCATTAAATAAAATATAATTTCGTTAGTTTCGCATGATTCTAATAATAATTATTATGTCATCATTATTTTAACGTCAATTTAATTACTTTTTTCTAACTATTTTAAATTTAGAAATCTATGTTCAAAAATTAAAATCAATCTAAGAAAAAATCAAATCAACAAAGAATATAATAATACGAGGATAAAATTTTATAAAATTGTGCATATTTTTTATCCTATTTTATTAAGTTTTAGATCATAACTAATCAAATATTATTTATTATTAAATAATAAATTATATGCAAATGGTGATTTTGTTTTATAAGAACTCATAGAAACCTAATTTCATTGTTAGCACGACTATATTCATATTAAAAAAAACCGAATTTTAAAATTTTAGACTCAGCTACAGAAGAGGCCAAACTTTTTTAACCTATATACATTGTAAATTTTTAAATTCGAAACTTTAAAAATTTGTTAATCAATTACTATTCCACTTTTCTGAAAAATCGTACTTTACAAAAAATATTATCAAATAATCTATGTCTGCAAGAAAAAAAATGAAAAAATTCTTATTTTAAAAAAAAACCCTGTAAATTTTAATATGTTGTTGGTAGATTCAAAACTTAGATCATTCTACATGATAATTTACTGTTATATCTAACGTTTCTCAACAATTTAATTTGAAAAATCCGACGATTATGGATTGAGTGATCAAACAAAGCGACCATAAGCTTTCATTATTTAGTCTTTAATATAATAACATAAATATTTACGAGATATACTATAAAAAATGAATTTTATACAGAATTTTGATCGTCATAGTGTACTACTTTAAAAGAAGAACTATTACAAAAAAAAATTATATTTTAATTGATAATTTATTTCCTCAAAAGTTCAAAGTTCTCGCATCATTAACATATTACAAAAAAGAGTATATTATATTTTAGCAATAAATATTTTAAAAAATTAAAAATTAATTTTTTTTATAAATATTAAGAAAAATTATTGATATTATCCTGGTAGTTTGGTCCTAAATACCGCCAAAACATTCTCAGCCGTTAGATCCAATACTTTTAAAAATAGACGATCATGATTATATCATATAAAAAGAAGTTATTATCTAAAAATGATATAAGTTAAAAGATATTATATTAGGATTGGATTTTCTAAAAAGTCAAAACATAAAAATAGTTGTAATTAAATAAGGAAACTCATTTAATAATAAAATAATAAAAATCGTTTAATCTTAAATAGATAGGTGAAAACCATTATATTTAACATTAAAAACTGTATTTGGTTAATAAAGGGTATTCTAATAATCTAAACTACATATAAGTAGATTTCCTAAATCGAATATAATTCTCAACATTAAATTTCGTCATTTTATTCTCTTTTTAGTTTTAGAATAGTTTTTAATTGAAAAAGAACTATTAAACCACAACTAAATTAAAGATTATTTTGTAAATTTCATGTGGACTATAAAATTTGCCAAATCTAACTTTAATAACTCAATATAAACAAATATTAAATTGAGCGTGTAAAATATAATAAATATCAAATTTGTAACTACAATTTTTTTGACTAAATCTTTTTTAACAATAATTTAATCATGTAAACTAATAACTTTTAAATATTAAAATATTCATAAATAAATATAATTATAAATATTAAAAAAAAATCGTGTGTTGCATGGGTAATAAAAATATAATTATATATAAAATTTAAGTAACCGTGCATCGCACGGGCTATAAGCTAGTATTATTAACATGTCCAATGATAATGTAAGTGGTAAAAAAATACTGATAGTATTTTATCAAGAATTTTTTAAAATACATTTACATAATTTACATTTAAGATAACATTAACTAACATCTAACTTTATAACAAATTACCCACTTTGAAAAAATAAGATGCTTAACATAAATTCACAATAAAAAATAACAATCAAATTCTAAAAGTTATTTTACTTTCAAATAAATGTATTATGATATTTTAAATTTTTATTCTAAATAATCTAAAGCAAAGTAATATAAAATATTAAAGAAAAGACAAAAAAATCAATTTTAAATTGCATGCTTTTATAATATAGCTAAGTTTGAAATGTTTTAATCGTATTATAGAAAAATTTACTATACTAAATTATATATATATATATATATATTATACTACGTAAATATGCTATCTAGATGTTTTAATAATATCTAAATAATTATTTTTCACCGAAAATTACCCTAATATGATTTGATATTTAAATATAATAACAATTTATGTATATTAGATTCTTAATTTGTGTAATTGTACAAATATAATTTATTATTAAACTGAAAATAAATAGTTTGAAAAAAAAAACAAATATCAAAACGTAGTATAAACAAGATTAGATAATCATTAAAATAAAAGAAACTAAAATGTAATAGGAGAAGAAGAAAGTGAGTGACCGACAAAGCATTAAATGAGAAATACACATCGCCAACTCATTCTGTACAAGAATTTTGTATACCTTTTTGTCAACGTAGCATTTCTCATTATAGTATGTGTTTTATTTGATTTTTTAGTGATCAAATTTATTAATGTTTGACTGAAAATTGCATTAATCAAGGTGGCAACAGATCTAGTGGTGTCCCAAGGGCTGGGCTTATATACAAGACGGATTCTGCTGGATGGAAAGGTTGCAGCTGGTGTGCCCTACACATTCCCAAGGAACAATACGCTTGCGAATCATAAGTGGATGAGAATAGGTTTGTTTTCTTTCCCCCTAATTCAACTCAGAATAATGAAAACGTTTTTCATAACATTGTAACTAGTGGTAATATGATAAATGTCGTTGGAGTGGTTCAGAATGTGAATTTGTATAGAAATAACGATATAATGGATCTTAGTGAGATTTCTATGATTGGTTTCCTGGTTGGGAACTATCTTCCCCACCGATTTGTGTGTGCTTGAGTTTTTAATTGTTGGGAAGGACCGTGTGATATGAATTATCATGTTGAAGGCTTCTATGAAATTTATATTATTGAAAGATAACGTAATGGTCTTCAAGCCTTGGCAGGATAGGGTGGAATTCATTTACTCTGAGATAATGGCTAAGTCACTTTATCCAATATACCTTGATGTCTTGGGAAGGGATTGGCTATATTGTTGGTGCTTTCGGCAAAGTGGTCTGTTTTGAACAATCACCTCCTGAGTTGGAAGAGGCTCAAGGTGCAAAGATGTTGATCCAATTAGACAGTGTGAATCATAAACCTTCGTGTTTCTCGGTCCAACTTTCCGGGGAGGATTCAAATGATTATGTGCAGGTCCATGTTCGTATTGTCTATCATGAAAATTTCAACCATCCTGTGGGTGCTTGATACTTCCCCAAGAAGAACGATCAGATAATTTGTGGATCATCAACCTTCTTGGATTACCCTATTTTCTATGATGGCATTGATCACTCTGACTATGAGATTGATATTAGCACTTCTGATAAGTGCACTATAAGTGCAGTGCAGGTAGGGCAAAGCCCAAAGAATTGAGCAGTGTTGGGACACTGTGTGCTCTTTCTGGACCAGGGCATAACCACGTAGGGATAAGACAGAGTGTAATAAAGAGTGAACATAGTGAAAGCAGTGGCAATAGCAGTAGGAAAGGGTAGGCCAACAGCGATCATGCGAGTCAAAGACATGGTGATCCAGTCTTGAAGGCTTTTAGAAGGGATGACTCTTGTATTTGTAGGATTGGGAAACTGTCTACCAGGCAGGTTCTGGTTGGCATAGTTGCGGCTCGGGAAAGTAGGCAAAGAGGGAGAAGTGAAGATAGGAGCAGGGCACGTTTCAGAAGTGGCTCACCAGAATCGAGGATCATTGGCAGTGGCCGAAGCAGGGAGGATAACAGTGTGGATAGAAGCGTGGGAGGTACTGGAGTATGAGCTATTCAGGCAGTACTAGTATGTAGCCTCTTGCATGAGTAGTAAGTAGCTTTTTAGCTTATGTTTTTTTAGTGTGACTCTATTTATGGTTTATAAGTGTATGATCGTTGTTGGTTCTTAGGAACTAGCGTGAATTTTGCTCCATCTTGAAGTCATGGATTCTCATTTATGGGTTATTAATATTTTGACCCTCAAAGTTTTTTCAAAAATACATAGTAGCCCTAAAAATTAAAAAAAAAACGTACTTTCACACCTTTAATGTTTTGCATTTGTACATCCTGACCCTTTTTCATATTTTTTTTTATTTTTTCCTTCCAATTTTACCCTCATAAATTCAATTTTGACCCTCAAAGTTTGCATAAAAGTACACATCAGTCCTCAAAATATGACGCACTTTTACATCTTGACCCTTATATTATATTGATTGTTTCATAATCCTCCTAACATTCGATTTGATGATCTATTGAATGAATATGCTGATTTTTTGGATGAATATTAGCTAGTAAATATACAAAAGTAGTTATGGGTGAGATATAGATCAGTAACTAGTTTTCCCACTGCAACAGTGCATTCACGTTGAATGCAATACTTTTCAAGTAACGTTGCAGAAGACCTAAATGAAGCATAGCTAATGCAATGCTTTGCTTGCAACACTTACAAAAAGCATTGCATATGAGCACTTATGGTGTAGTGAGCACCACTAGCAACAATTAGAAGTTAATGAAGATGTTTTCAAAAATCGTTTTGCACTTGCAACTAATGTAACCACTTCGAAGTCGTACACTAGATAATGGAGGGATCCTAGACACCTCATTACATGCGCAAGTATATAAAAAAACAACATTGAATTAAGATCTTAATCACATAAAACAAAGTTTAGGGTAAAATAGGAAAAAAAATTGAAAAATAATTTCAAGGGTCCGAATGTACAATTGCCAAAATTCAAGGGTATGGAAGTACGTTTTTTTTACTTTAAGAGCTAATGTGTATTTTCTTGAAAACTTTGAGGGTTAAAATGTTAATAACCTTTTATTTATTTATAAAACCAGATGCATTCCAAATAAAAGGGAGCGATTGTAACATTTTTTTATGTACAGTATCATCCTTGTATCATTTTTTGTTTCTAATTTTTCTAATTATATTTTTTGAAGTTAATTTTTGTATGATAAGTTTGTTAAGACAAGTCATGTCTAATATTTCTGATGACGCAAGACAGGAACAGGGCAATACCAATATGCACAAGTACTCTGCGAAAAACGCAATGCCACGCAAGGCCAAAAATGTATCAACTCCGTAAGATGAAATCATGTAGATGTTTTCTCCTTCTCCTCCTGCTCTTATTTGATAAATTGGTCTGCACGGTGCCAAACATATACGCGATTTTTCCTTCTCTTGCTCTTTTTCGGTAACTTGGTCTGCACAGTGCAAACCGCTTTGACATAGCTTGGATGGAAAATCTCTGAAAGCCTTTTCTCATGCTCCTCATCCAATCTCTTTGTAAAGGCTGGTGACTCCAAGTATTCAGCTATGATGACATCCTTGCTCTTAGTCAACTGAGCAACATCCTCCCTCAATTGGTTGATTATCTGGGTGTCCTCTATCTTCTCCAACTCTAGAGACCTATATCTCTCAATCCAGCTCTTCATATCCTCCTGATGACGTATGATATCTTTGCATATTAACTGCATTGACTTTTCCATCTCCTCACACTGCAGCTTCGGCTGCAGCTTCGGTTGATTATTGAAGTTGAGTTGAGTTATATTTGTACTACCTCTTACATACTCCCTTGACTCCAATTTAGATGGTTCGATAACTTGGATATCCAATTAGCAATGGTGGAAGTTCCACTTTCATATATGAAATTGTAAATGTACCTTGTTCAATCTATAACTAGTACGCTGTAATCTCACTTGATTGCTAACAAAATTGTATTGTTTTTGTTAGGATGGGATTTGTCCAAGGGATTCAAACTAGTTTTGTAGACAACTGAATAATACAATTATTACATACAGGTACATGACATAAATGCAGGAATGTGTTGCCTAAATTTTCATAAATCTTTATCTTGCATTACATCTCTTGCAAATATAGGATCCAGGGGAATATCGTATTGAGTTGCTAAATCCTGACAATTTAAATCAGTGTAAGGTCAAATTTTTGATATATCAGGAAATACTGTACTGTCTTTCTATGGATAATTGTGAAAGACAATAGTACTTGTTAGAATATGCCTTGAATCAGTAATGCCCCAAACGCTGGGACTTCGGGGGTCTCGCGATACTCTATATAGGCCTTGAGTAATGCTGATAGGAAATAACTAAGATAATAACAAGGTAGAATATCATGTAAGATGTCTATGAGTAAGATTCATACCACAGAATGTGAGCTAGCAATGAAAAGTAATTTACTTCTGCTCATAGTATAGTATGTTCTGACACGTTAGGATTTAAAAGTAGTGAAAAGATTAAGTTTTAAGAGAAGATTGATGGTAGGTATTAGCCTATGAGAACCTAAATATTAATTTGTATTCCAAGTTATAATTAGATGAATGTTTTATTGGCTCTAATGTGACATGTACTTAGAGAAGTGTCACCTGTTAATATTGTTCTAGTGATCTGAATTCTGCCTACAGTTCCTGTATATTAGAAGATAGCGAAGTTGCTTTGGGTCCAGAAGGAGACACAGTTTTTCCACCATTGGTGGGGTATGAAGAAAAAAGACCAGTACTTTGGGCGAATATTGTGAGTGGGGGAGTATGAAAACAGATTACTATGTTGTGCAGATGCAAATGGACTAAATGGAGTGGTACCTGTGAAGGGACTAATAGCCTTTGTCATTCCAGATACTCCCATTGATGTTACTTCATTAGTAGGAGCAGACACATTTGCATTGCTGCTTTGTGCAAAGGCACTGCTAGATGAACTCGTAGAACCTGGTCAAGAAACAAAAGAATTATATACATTAAAACAGTTGACATAACCCTAGAAACAAAAAGATTAGTATGTGTTGCAACTTGCATGAGAGTAATCGAGACAAGAATTTAGAATTAGGATGTGTGCTCGTTATTCCGTAGCCATTTTCAACTTATAAATTACTTATTCGATAAGTTAAAGTATAAAATGAAAATATGTAAATGATACTACTTACGAGGAAAAGTAAAGGGCATCGTGATGTGAATGTGGGGTTTTGGAGAATAATAAAGACTACGAAAGAGGGAATTATGCCGACTCTGTTTAGCTGCTGTTGTATATAAATTCTTTTAAATTATTTTATTGGGCCGCATAGGGTAACTAAAACCGAGTCTAGGTTCAGGCCCAAATGGTTTCAAATCCTAAAAAGACTTTTTTATTTTACCAAGTTACAAGTGTCAACTTGGTGAGGCCCAATAATAACAATTATGGGCCATTGGCAAGCAAAATTGGTCTGGAACCGTTAAAGAGATTATTTTCCATGTCACTTTCAACATCAAAGCCAAATTCTCATACTTGAACATCAATTGTAAGAGAAGGATACACCGAATATTTTGATTTTAGTGTTAGATATACACTAATACCGATCCTAAACATTGTAAGAAAATAAATTGAGATAATTTGAGAGGTGCGAGCCTGCGAGATGCGAGGTGTCCACATTTCCGACCCCATCTCCTCCTTTATTTGTACTAATGTTTGCCTAATATTACCGAGCTTCTAATTTACCTTGTTAACAAAAAAAGGGTTACACATGCAAAAATGAGAAGCTCACATCAACTAGGAAAGTGAAGTGCTTTAATAAGTGAAAGAGAGTTCACAATAAAGAATTGACAATAAAAATAGAAAAGGTTTGGTCCCTCCCCCAGTTTGTCCTCTTGATCTAACGCGGTCTGATTAATTGCGGCTCACATCAATGTCTACAAGGACTACTTAACCAAGCTCTTCTATACTATGGCCCCGAATTTATCTATAAACAATTCAGTTTCATTTTTTATTAAATAGTATCTTCTTCTTTTGTAATACTAAAGATAATCAATGTCTCGCTGTCTAATTTTGATTTTCATTTTTTACTATTATTTATTTTGGTAACCTTTTACTATTTTTGTTTTGGGGTGATATGATTTTTATACTTTGTTAAAGTAAATCTCAATAACAGTCCCAAATAAAGTAATCAAATTAGACAACTAACCATAGATTGGCAAGAAAAAGACAATATTTTGTGCAAACAAATATGGTTATATGTAACACACTTTTAAATAAATTTATTAATTCCTTCTTTTTAATTTAACCATATTAATAAATCTAATTACTTTACCTATATTTTTTTTGCCTCGGGTCTCATCTGATCACGTGATAATGTTCCACCCTGATTAACACTTTGACCTAACAATTCCTGCATATACAAAACCTTTGTCCAAGGTTTTATAAAGTGTTGATATAATATTGCTATAAGTCTCACGTTTCAATCTTCATTTTATTGGAATTTTTATTTATATAAAATTATAGTTATGCACAGAACATTTTTTAAAAACTTGTTATGTAAGTTTATAAATGAAAAAATAATTAAAGAACATCACATTATTGGAGTTTCACGAAGAATTTTTAAAATTTAATGAATATTCTCTATCTTTTGAGTTTGATCCGAATATGTTTGAAAATAGAGAAAAGATAACGAGGTACAGCCCGAAAAGCAAAGAATTAAGAAAGGTGGTGGAAAACAAATTGTGATTTTGGTAATCAATTGTGCATTCGCTTTTGATAGTTTGCTTCTTCCTTGGCATGCATTCTGTCGGCAGCAGGCACCACCCTATTTATAATGTGCGGCACATATAAAACCAGTACTCGTGGTGCTTGTATAAAACAGAATACATTTTCATTTTCTTGTTAACAAATTAATATCTGCGATTTTTTTAAAAATCGCAGATAACATTTAAATTTGTTTTTAAAAATAAGTATTCACATCGGAATTCCGAACACAGGCCACTAATTAAGCTGGTGTTACAACTTACAAGTGTGTGGGTAAGTTGCGTGCACGGTGCAAAATGAGTGGTGTCAACTTGTAGATCTCGGGGGGTTTGCTTCGGCTGATAGGCACTAAGGTTGGATACGTCCATACTCCTCATCTTGTAATTTATGCAGTGTTATAAGGATATTCATTAATCATTAGTAGCAGCTTAGTATTCATGTCGTTGTATTTAATTCAGAGACCCTCCATACCAGCTGTCCAACTTTGTATGTGCGACGCTCGTTTTCAATCAGACGTTTATTTGTTGTCTCAATGCTCAATTTCTTCCTGTGAAAATTATTATATCCTATATATAATTAGCATAAGTGAGTTTTTATGGTTTGGTCGTCAGGGGTATAATTGTCATTCTAAAATTAGTAATATTAAATAATGAGTTCAAAATTCGATTCCGAGTTCAAGGTTCGATTCCTGGCAAGTGCAAACATTTCTAAAAGTTTAAAATTAGTAAACAATTTATAATTATTTTAATTAAAGAAATTATTTTTAATTTAATGATTATTTATTCATTATTATTCAACTGGAATTTCTCAGGAACCCGAATAGAAGAGAAAATTTTACGTTGAAAATTTTATTCAACTTAAAAAACCTACTCGGATTTATTTTATATTATTAAAATTCAATTTTTATTAATTAAATATAATTCTAATAACAATCGAATAAACTTTTTAATATTAAATTAAAAGGCTCGTATTTATTTTCTAATATGCACTCGCTGTTTCTCACCGGATCTAATCTAACCCATCGATCCATAAGGTTGTTGCATCTAGCCATACCTACAAACATTATATGGGTCCCATACAGTTTGACTCCTGTCACTCTACCGCATCTGTGACTTGAATAATCACCGTCACGTTGTAAGATTCCAAACTTGTGGTTTAGTTCTACTAATTTACTCCTCAATTTCTATTTTCTTCCTTTTTTAGGATTGTCATCTAAATATTTATCACTTAATTGTCGAAAATCTATTTTTTTTTGAAAAATGTAACCTGTTTCTGATTGTCCCGCCTGATTTATATTCAACTCTCTCCCATTTATATTTTATATATTATAAATTTTTGCATAGCCCATATCTCTATTCATATTTAAATTTGAAAGATTTTTTCAAATTTTAATTTGATCCATGAACATCCATTTTCAAGTTTAATATTCATATTAGTATCGTATAAGATCCATATTAATATTTAACTTGTGTCTAATTATAGCAAGTTTGTATACAATTTTTAAATATCATCAATATAATACAATATTTATAGTAAGATAATCAATAAATATTTGAATTTGAATGTATCTTTAATTTTGTTAAGGTAATTAATGCATATTATCACAAAATACACATACTAAAATTCAACTTAATATTAAACAACACATTGTTATATTAATAGCATTCTTCCTTTTAAATATATTATTTAACTTTAAATTTAAAATCATCACATTTATTTGATTTATATATTATTATAATACATTTTAATTATTATAAAATAATTTCTTTAAGATACCGTGTGCGTAGTACAAGTTATAACCAAGTTTAAATCAAAACCGTGTACTTAAAAAAATAGTTAATTAACATTTTACTTATATGTTTATGAATATATATATATTTGATATAAAATATATAATTAATGTCATTTTTAGATTAATTTCAGGAGTACAAAAAAAAAGAAAAAAAACAGAAATAAGTAGATCCGTAACTCTATTAATTTCATTAAAACACGCTAGAAATGTTAGAGTTAACAAGATCATTCCTAAAAAGTGTAAGTAAATGAATTTAATTGTATATATATTTTAAATTTTTTTTTTTTTATATTTATAGACACTCACAAAACTGAAAAACAATATTGATTATCGGACTATAATTTTTGAATCACTTTGTTATTTCTAAGAGCATTCACAATGAGTTCCCCATCATTTTTTCATCCCCGTAATTTGAAAAAATCATGAATTTTAGTCAAAAAAATGATTCACATCCGATTCCTCATTTTAGGGAAAATTTTGGGACCAAAAAATGAGCCCCCAAATTTGGAGACTTACTATTCATCCTCATTTTATATTTTATGCGAGTTTAATATGTAAGTAGAGTATGAAATGATAAAATAATAGTTAATAATTTTTATTTTTTTTTGAAATAAACGTACTTGCTTTCATTAGAAATTATGAAGATCTAGTACATGAGTGAGGAAACTTGGTGGAATATCATACCACTCCTCAAGACCTGGCTTGGAATAGGCAGCTTTAGCTAACAAATGTGTAGCACTATTTGCAGATCTATATACAAACTAAATTAGCACTGGACTTATGTGCTTTAATAATTGAACACAATCAACTACTATGGTACCAAAGAATGCTTTGTAAAGAGAGGTGAGAAAAAAAAATATAGAGATAGAAATGGGGATTGTGATGTAATGAAATTTTAGATAACAAATAAATTATAGAGATAAATTTAAGAAATTATTATTTTTAGTAAGTATATGAGAATGAAAATAGGAATGGAAAACCAAATGAGAATGCTCGCAAAAAACAATTTCCTTCGGAAACGTTGATTTAATCATCAACCATCAGTCACGGATTTCCAAATCTTTGCTGTCGCGCAAATTTTGTTTAAGAGCAATGTGAAGGACCCGAAATAGTTTTCAAATTAATTTTTGAATGACAAGTGTCATAATTTAATTTGTGAAAGGTATATGAATAGAAGTGAATCCTCTTTACAATTAAAATACACAATCAATAGTAGCTCATATCAACAAAATATTAGGAATCATTTTGGAAATGTTTTTAGGGACTCTAAGAGCATCTCCAATGGTGGAGAACCCTTAGCTAAAATCATAGGTGGATTGCCATAAATAAAAAATTTAGATAATGTGTAAAAAAAAATCCGCTTCAATGGGATAAAACTGTTAGCTAAAATTTTAGCCAACCTCTCCATGTTGGCTATTTTTGTCGAACTCCTATGGACCTGTAGTAAAACTCCACATCAATTATTACCATATTCAAATCATATATTCTATTTTTAACAACTTGAAATAATAATAACATTCTATTTTTAAAATATAGTCAACTAGTATAGCCAACTCCATTGGAACACAATATCTTACAGGTTCAGCAAATTTTACATAATCAGCATTTTATATTATTTTAGCTAACGATTTTAGCCAACACCGTTGGAGATGCTCTAACATTTTTTTATTTTTTATTTTTAAAAAATAATATAAAAGTGGTGTAATTAAAAGGCATTTGTTGCTCCATTGATGTAACCGATAATTGGGGCGATACTAGTTTCACAGTAAATGTAGGTTGAATTGCTCGAGATGTCATTGTAATACTTTTTAAATTAAAAATTTGGATATTCAATGTGTTAAATGATTTGAAAACAAAACGGTTATTTGTTTAACTCGTTTTTTGTTTCACAATTTGATTATAGTAGACAATTCGAGAGTTTGTCTCGGCTCAAATTCAGTATTTTAATAAATTATTCCCTTTACGTCAAAAAATAAAATAAAATATACAGACCCAAAAAACCAGCAAAGAATATATTTTTATAAAATCCATATAAAAATCTATAAATTGCCCGGCAAAAATACTGCTGAGCTAACTGTGTCCCTCACTCACTCTCTCTCTCTCTCTCTCTCTCTCTCTCTCGTGCACACACGCACATACCAGTACTATTTTACGGTGTGTACACTCATTGCTCCCAAACCCAGATTTGCATCTGTGTTCTGACATCAACTTTCTAACTATACAGCACCATCTTTGTATATATGACAAAACATACATAGTTGTATACACACAGATTTGACATCTGGGAATTCAAGTGAGGGGGTTAATAATGACAAATTTGTTGTTATGGAGTGTACTTGTAATTGGGATTCTTGGAAGCTGCTGCAATGGTTATGAATATGATGAGTATTTAAATAAAACAGAGGTTTCATTTCAAGATTTTGCCTTTAAAAGTTCTGCTGCTGCTTATAATCCTCTTACAGTGGGCCTTACTATCATTCAAGGAGCTGGCTCTAGAGGCGCTGGTATATTCTGATCTCTACTTACATGTGAATTTAACTTCTTTTTCAATGCATTTCAATTGGTTTCTTTAATTTTCTTGTTTTTCTTGTTTTTCTTGTTTTCTTTTGATTTTTTTTTTCTTTTTATAAGATTGTTTTCAGGGTTTATCTGATGCAAATTTGTGATTTTGCTGTAGGGTTGTTGATTGTGCTTTCTGATTTGCTGAGTTTTATTTAAGTTTATTTTTTTGTTAATTTTAGTTGTTTTTTAGAGGTCGAATTATTGTATATGGAAGGTTTGCTTTTATAAATATAATGAATGGATGGAAGGCAAGTGAGTATCAAGTTGCTAGTGTTTTCTAGATGTCAAAGAAAATCCTTTTAAAGACCTCACCTATAGTGATAAGAGTTGTGACGATGATGATTTGTTTTTGGGAAAAAAATTTAACCGAATCTTTATTGCGAGTGGTGTGTTTGTATTCACAGTACTTGTAAAGTTCCCATGTTTCTCCCTGGATCTGTATGGGAGTTCTTACTTTAATTGCATGTATTATTGGTTGTTGGCCTTCGTAATAGAATATAGTTGTTGATTTAACAAGTGATGTATGTCATTTTCTATATGTGATTAAGCACATTATTGCTAATTGCTTCTGTCTTTTTCTTGTTTACGAACAATAAAATTACATCCTTTTGATTTTTGTTAGTAGAACAGAAAACATAAGTATTTTGATTCTTCACACATATTTGCCACTTTTAAAATTTGATAAAATTTCACTTTAATACTAAAACTCTAGAACTTGTTTATTATTGTATTGTTTTTGCTAACTGAACCTGTCTATGATTAATTTCATACTATTAGTAGAACTTGAATTTGGACAAAGTAATCCTCGCAATTTATTTTATTTTATGAATTTAGTTTCAGTGACTCGCTGGCTCCTATGGAACTAATATAAATTTTTATTAATGTTGTTTGGAACTTTAGCTAAAACAATACAATCTGTTCATTTGGCAGTATGTTTAGATGGAACATTACCAGGGTACCATTTGCATCGTGGATATGGGTCAGGAGCAAACAGTTGGCTCATTCAATTGGAGGTTTGCTGACTTCTCTATCGATAATGACATCTTAAATTTTTACTTTCCACTGCAGAGTTGCTTAATTATTCTTGCTTTCGAAACTCAACATGTTCAAGTTTTAGTTACAGTGTCCTTATTTATGCTATTCAACTAGTCAACAGAACAAGAGATGTGATACATGTCCATCATTGAATTAAAAAAAGACATAATAGTCTTAGATAAGTTTGATCTCATCCACCCCCATCACACATTAACACAAGTTGACACACAGAATGTGAGTGGGAGTAAGACCTGAGTCTTATACATAGATTGATTCGGATATTTCAAAACAATATATGCTGTCTTTGTCTTGCACAAATTTTGAATAAAGGTTGCTTCTAAGTTTGCCAATTGTATCTTGTTCACAGCTATAAAGTAGTACCATCTGTATGAAAATTGTATATTACTCTACTTTCATCTACGTGGCCGTTCTTTACCTTTGATGTCTAATCAACTATTTATTTAAGTTCGTAATATTATTAAGTAAACATAAAATGACGCATTAAATTTGACTTGAAAATTGAACTATCTAGACTTATTAGGCAATATTGTTGGTTTTAACTCTCAAGGGAGGGATCTGATCTTGTCTGAAACCATGACAGGGTGGAGGATGGTGCGACACCGTCAGATCTTGTGTATACCGAAAGAAGACACGTCGTGGATCACTAAACTATATGGAAAAACAACTTGTTTTTTCAGGAATACTTAGCAATAAGGCTGAAGAAAATCCAGGTTTTTAATCAATGTCATGTCCCTATATTCTGATTAATATAGCTTGCATTAACATCAATTTAATAAATTGGAGTAGCGTTTTATGCCTGCTTACTGAAGGTTCTCTTTCTTCTACAGATTTTTTCAACTGGAATAGAGTTAAGCTCCGTTATTGTGATGGTGCTTCTTTTGCAGGCGATAGTGAAGACAAGGTTTGTGTTTAGTATGTGAAAGCATCCCTTTCCCTAATATAATTTATTTGATTAGGCCATCTACCAGAAAGATACTTCAAAAGAAAGGAAAGCTTTCTAGTTGTTTATTCTTTCTGAAATTATGCATTGTATCCCAATCCTGGTATATGTGTATAAGGATGGATATTCATGTAACTTGTATCTGAAGATACTTTGCATCTGTGTATGCGGGTGGATTTTGATGATGCTTACAACTAAAGCTACTTTGTGTTGTGCATTTGAAAACATGAAGATTATGCTATTTATATATCTGTCTCTAATCAATTATTCTTGCAAGTCATGTGTGCAATTCTAAACTGGTTTTTACTTTTAGGCTGCTGGATTACAATTTAGAGGTCAGCGTATATGGTGGGCTGCTATGGAAGATTTGAAGGCAAAGGGAATGCGATATGCCAACCAGGTTTCATTAATATTTATTCTCCATCCACCCATGTCCAACTCACTCAATTTCAACAGTAATGATATGTATTATGTATCAGGCACTTCTTTCTGGATGCTCTGCTGGTGGTCTAGCTTCTATATTGAAATGCGATGATTTCCGTGGTATATTTTCAAGTCGTACAAAAGTGAAGTGCCTAAGTGATGGTGGATTATTCTTAAATGCGTAAGACCAAATCTTCAACACCTTCTATCTTATATTCATGCCAATTGACTCTCACGTCTATGCATATATAGCAATTTTCTTTTAATGCTATTATCTTACTTCGTGGGTATTACAGAGTTGATGTCGCTGGTGGCCGAACCCTAAGGAATATGTTCGGAGGCGTGGTCAAATTGCAGGTGCTCTTCTACCCTTCCAGTAATCCAGTTTGAAGCATATTTTTCCATTGTACCAAACAAAAGAGATTCTTAAGTTTCTTCGTGTTGCTTAACATCATATCCTGGGCCTCTGGAAGTATGCACTTACAAAAGAATCATGCAACTGAATAAGATTAACATAATTTTTGTAACATCATTTCTCAATATCTGTATAAATTACTACTATACCTGATTGAAAGTATTTCTTCCTAAAATCTGGCATATAATTTAAGTCGTGAAATTCTGAGAGTTTTCACCCAACCAATAGATGTTTTTAATTTTTAAATATTCCTTTTTAAGCTTGGATTTAGAATTACTACTAATTTTAGCTTTATTTTTCAAAGGGCGTTGGGAAGAACCTGCCACGTAGTTGCACTAACCATCTAGATCCAACTACGGTAAGCCCCTTCTTGTGAATTGAATTTTTCTAAATATGATCCGGATAGACAAGAAAGTTTTTAATTGTCGTTTTGTTGAACTAACTTTTTACATTTTGAATTCATTATTCATACAGTGCTTTTTCCCTGAGAACTTGATAGCCAGCATACAAACCCCTATCTTTCTTCTCAATGCAGCATATGATTCATGGCAGGTATTATCCGTTTCTTTAAATTTATGTACTATCTCATTGCGAACTAGACTAATTGCTGAACATGCTTTGCTGCATGGTATATGATAGACATATTGAGATATGATATAACCAATGTTTAAAAGTGAAAGTGAAAGGTGTATAATTGGTGCAAGGGGGGGCATTGAGTTCCAAAACACCTTGGCAGTTTGTTAGGTGGTCTTAGGCGGATATACCACGCGATATATACTGTTTTCTCTTATCCTTAGTAATGAAAATATAAGAATATTGCATATGAATTAGAAGTATCAATTATATTATGAGGTGAGCATATGTAAATTTGATCCAAACTTACAAGCCGAGCACTAACATGTTACACATCCTTACCCAAAGTTAATATAAGTTGTACGCTAGCTTTCGTGAGCAATGCTGTGAAAGGACCTTGAATGATTAATCAGTTGCACAGACCTTGTTTCTTTATATAGTTAACAAATCTTTCTCTTGTAAAATTGTATCCAGGTCACAACCAGCTTAGCTCCTTCTTCAGCTGATCCTCATGGTTATTGGACTGCATGCAAAGCGAATTATGCACATTGTTCGGCATCACAAATCCAATATCTGCAGAGTGAGCTCCATGAATGAAAATTTGCTTCCGAAGCATTCTACATAGAAATGCAGTTTGTCATTTGTATTTAACTATGATTAAAGATATTGCTTATTCTTGTGAGCAGGATTCAGGGATCATATGGTAAATGTTGTGCAACGCTTCTCAAGGTCTCCGAAAAATGGGTTATTTATAAACTCGTGTTTTGCTCATTGCCAATCTGAGAGACAGGATACATGGTTTTCAGACAATTCTCCCCTTATCGGCAACAAGGTACGTTGCAGTGATACCTTATCTCTCATTCTGATAATCTAAGTATGTTTATGTATGTTCCCTTGGCTTGTAGCCTGGCCCTTTTCTTTTGGTAATAAGAGGTTGAGGGTTCAAGTCTCCAAGTGTGCAAGCATTTAAATTCCTGCATTTCACCATTTCCAATAACAAATAAGTAGGCATGTAATGTATTCATCATCCCCTGATTCGTTAAGTCATTAATTTATGACTTGAAAACAAACTTAGCTCCCCACTACTAAAATACTGAGACTAGTCTGAGATTATCTTTACATAAATCTATTGCCATCAACTGATACAGAGCATTGCAACCATTTCATTCTAAAAACTGTCGTGGATATGCAGGGAATCGCGCTAGCAGTTGGTGATTGGTATTTTGACCGCGCTGGTTGCAAGGCTATTGATTGTCCATACCCTTGCGACAAAACATGCCACAACCTGGTATTCAGATGAATTGCTGCAAGCTGGCTATATTTTTTTCACCCTATATATTCAATTTGCTCATTCTTATGGTCATTTTGACTATTAATTTTATAGTCATGATTTAGAGGAACTCTTATCTCATGACAACAATAAAACCGTTGCCTGTCCATTTCGAAAAAGGTGAAATGCCGATATGCAACATTTACACACTTGAGAACATGTAATCTCTATATTACATTAGTGAAAGTACCTACGTGAGTCCTTTAAGTTGAAATATCATCAGCAATGTGATACCTAAAGAAGACATGAATGTATGTCAGTTATAGACTATAGTACAGAAATGGTCATCTTATACAGTATACACTGCATTCTTTGTAATCTTGAGATATATACATTTGAGTTTGTTTGTGTGTGCCACGGTTTGTAGACATCAGCATGATGTGCACCTGGATGTTATCTTCTAATTTTTTCAAAAGTGTCAAAAAAAAATTAGAAAAGTAATGTTTGAAACATTTCTTCAGAGTTCATTAGACTTTCTTTTTCTTTCCTTTTAACAAAACCACGTTTTAAATTTTGTATGATTATTTTCCATTTCTTTTCTACCAAAACAAAGTTTCTTGGACAGGTACTTCTTCCGTCCCACTCAAACTGACTTGTTTGACTTTTCTTGTCAAACTGATCAAAGACTAACTTTTAAAAATTATTGACTTACATTTCTTCAAATCTAAAAAATGTACGTTAATTAGTCAATTTGACCAAAAAAAATCAAACAAACCAGTTTGAATGAGACGGAGAGAGTATTGTACTGGGTGATGAAGAGGTCACTGTAAGAAAATCGTAAAAGAATTAAATTATATTGGGGAAAGGAATTAAGAGAAATATTTGACGAGTTCCGGTAGTGTGTATTGAACAACTCTCCTTCTTCTTGGTTGAGTTTGTTTTAATGGACCGATTCTCTCTATATAATATCTGTTTGCGTAAAAGTCAGAAAATGGCTTACAGTTAAGAAAATAGTTTAGAAGTGGTACAATGTATTTTTTTAACGACTTATTTTATTTTAGTAATTTTATTTCATAAAATTAAATATCATTATTCAAATATATTATTTATCAAATTTATTTTAATTATTATAATTTTAATAACTCATAAGTTACTCATAATACAAAATTACTCAAACATATATTAACTTAAAATTTTTATTTTTTACTTGTTATTTTAAACAACTTTAAATCATAATGAATAATTTTAAGTTTAGGCAAACGTGCTTAATATTCACTAGAGTCCTTTCACACAAGAAAGTCGGAAAGTTTAGTATATTTAAACGCAATTATATCATTTAAGGAAATTAACAAAAACTTGAGTAATCAAATAAAGATAATAATTCACTTATCTACAATATTATTTAATTAATAATTTTACAAAATTGCGGGTATTACAATTCAAATCTTTATCCAACAAAAAATAATAAAATAATCCTAAATTAATAAAATATGGATTACTTTTTTATTAATAAATTTAACTATGAATAATTATTTAGTTATAGATCTAACAGTAATTATTCACTCGACGATCAAAAAAATGAGGACTACAAATTTGAATAAGACTTATAAAGATATCATAAGTGTATAGTACGATTAAAAAAATCTGAAAGTTCTCATACATCTGACTTTCACAAGTGAAATATGTTATTTGATTTTGAAATACTAACATTTTTTTTTCATATTTATTCCTTGAATACATATTTATTAAAATAGTAAATATAACGCACTATTAATTTAGTGACGCAATTAATCTTTTCAAAAGCAGCTACTCATTTGACTTGAAATAGCGTATCTAGTTTTTTTTTTTTTTTTTTTTTTGAAATGAAATAGCGAATCTAATTAACTACCGGCCGAAAAAACATTATATCATGAAATTTTATTATAGATTGAAAATTAGAAAACTAATCGAAGTACAATAATACAAAGAATACTATTTTACTATCATGGACTTTTGATAGTTTCATACGATCTTCTCAACTCATATAATATAGGCTTAATGATCTTTTAACCCCTGAGGTTTAGTACCATATACTTATCAACCCCTGTGTTTTAAAAGTGTAACTTTTAGCCCCTGAGATACTGAAATCATACCTTTCGACCCTTATACCGGTTCATAACAAAAAACCAGTATAACTCGGATGAGCAAAACAGTCTTTACAGTTATACCGATTTACAGTGTACATTTTAGCCCCTGAGGTACTGAAATCATACCTTTTAGCCCCTGTAAAAGTCACATGTAAGGTTATTGCATTGAAGAAGTTTAGTCTTATAAATTTTAGATTGTAAATATAGCGAACCTCTACATGAATAAATTTTGATATAGATTGTAAATTTTGATACAAGTACTAATAAATTTTATTTTATTTTTGCACCATAAATTACTGTGTAAGACGTTAAAATGACAACTCAAGTTCATCTCCAGCTACCTGTAGGGATAGTAGTAAATTGACAGCATCGAAAATTTGTATGTCTTCCATTTTGTCGCCAACAGCTTTTGGGGGCATCATTGAAAAAAGAAGGCTAGCCAATAATGAGGGTCTCATTAATTTCATTAGTAAGATCGCTAGCCAATAATGCTTGTATGACAAAACCAGCATCCCACTCCTGACTGCCAAAACTCTGCATTTCAATGTTACTGTTTAAGTTCAATCAACTCACTTGTAATTGATGGTAAAGGGTGGATTTTAGTATGCTATGTAATAGCATTGGCATGATCTCTAGCCTAGTACAATCTTGAAATGTGTACTTTAGTAGGACTGTAATCCCACCTGCATTGTCATCCCATCTTCAGCAACCCATAAATAATCTGGGATCCTAGCTAAGTGCTTCTTGTAACAGTCACCATTAGGATTTTCAACCCAGCAAGCAAGCATGCACAAAACCTGCCCAAAACAAGTGGATTGAATTCAAAATCCTAGTTACAAATAAACGGATGTCATAATTTGTAATATCCAGGTAGTAACACATACTTTCACCATGTTAGACTGTTAGTCATCATACTCGACACTATAATTATATATGGCACCACCATATTACCTTTTCCACGCATCCAATAGTGATGTACCGACTATTTTCATCTTCATAATGTATGTGTTTCATAGTAATCTGTAGAGCTTTTTCTCTTAATTTTTTATAGGGCCAACATTTCAATAGAGGCTCTGCAAATATGTATTGCAAAGACCATCCCATATTAAATCTTGTATGAAAGGATGTGGATAGTATATGTCTTCCTACAATTACAAATTGATCTCTAAATTATTACCTCAGGGGTCTAACCAGGGGCTAAAATGTATGATTTCAGTACCTCAGGGGCTAAAAGGTACACTGTAAATCGGTATAACTGTAAAGACTGTTTTGCTCATCCGAGTTATACTGGTTTTTTGTTATGAACCGGTATAAGGGTCGAAAGGTATGATTTCAGTACCTCAGGGGCTAAAAGGTACACTTTTAAAACACGGGGACTGATGGGTATATGGTACTAAACCTCAGGGGTTAAAAGGTCATTAAGCCTATAATATATTGAATATAAATATATAACTAGCGTAGAAGCCCGTGCGATGCACGAGCATGTTCATATAAGAAAATAATTTTCGCACAAATCAGCATCTTCGAAATAATTTTATAATTAAATATATGGTAAATTATAGTATTTCAACTTTATTTTATATTTGTAAATTAATTTTATAATATTGTATGCCGTTTTCATGAACCAAATATTTTATAATTTGATCAGGTTTAAAAAGTTGGATCAATATATCTATACGATAATAATTACATGATTATTATTATTATTAATTTCTTAAATAATAATTAAATTTCCAATGTCGTGAAAAGAAATTTATTAAAATGACATGATTATTATTATTATTCATTTCTTAAATAATAATTAAATTTCCAATGTCGTGAAAAGAAATTTATTAAAATAATCAATTAAGTGTAACATAAATAATTATTGTAGCATAATTGTTCGTGTATAACATAAATGTTTGTAAACTCATGTGATTTTAATGTAATAAAAGTATATTTGTAAAAAAGATAATCATGTATGTGAGATTATATATTAAGATATATTACAAATTTTCTTAATTTTTTATATCTTATACATAATTTTTTTTTTTTTGATAATCAAGTAATTCATTAATAAACGGTCATACGACATCTACAAAAATAATCAAAATAGAACAAACACGTAATAAATTAGATCAAATCAGAATTTTCTTCACCCCCGAACTATGATTGTTGAGCAAATCATTCATCGTAGCACATCACTCGTTCATATCGCTGAAGTTTGCAGCCTTTTTAGAGAGACAATCTAATAATCTGTTGTATTCGTGCAATATATATATATATATATATATATATATATATATATATCTAATTCGTCCATACGTATTCGAACAATTAATCGTAATTGCGACTCCATACAATCCAAATCAATGAACCACTATTATAAATCCTGCAGATCTACGATCTCGGATACTAAAACAAACCAAACTCTCACAAGGAAAGAGAACAAACCCGAAGAATGGGTAGAGAAAATCCACTAAACGGGGTACTAAAACTCTCAATAATGAGAGAGACCTATACAAATCGAAAACAAAATCAAAAGAAAACAGTAAAGAGAGGTCTTATCACCAACTTTTTGGTTAATGACAACCCCTTAAATAAAAATTGCGAGTTAAGATTTTTTTGGCTGAAGTATAGATAATATATATGAGCGGTTATTGTATAATCACAAAGTCTACAATACATGTCAATAAGACATTTTACGTTTTTATCATTTATTTTCGTGTTCGTGTAATTTCATGCATCAAAAATTAAATCAAACACTAAATTTTCGTGTCATAAATCAAATTTTTGTGAAAGATGTGAACGGTGAAGGAATGATAAAAAATGGACAAATTAGTGACATGTGAGATTTATTAAAGTTGTAAAGAATAATATGTCTTTTGGAAAGATAAAAATAAAGGAGTGTACATTTCGAAAATAAAACTGTTAACAAATGAATGAGACGAACAAATTGTATAATAATTATTTCATAATTTAATGAAAAATATCAACGCTAACTTTCTTAATTTAAAAAATATTAACTAATGAATAATGAGATCCTTGTATCTAATATGTAATTTATATTAGATCAAATATTATTATTATATTTTATGTATAAATATTTGACCAGTTCAAATAAATATAAATTATATCAATTAACAATATAATTGGTATTTTTTAATTGAAAAGAAACATGTATAATAAAAAATTTACAAACATGATCGGATATGTAGTTATATACAAAGCTACAAAAATAAACATAATGGTATATAAATAATATAAGTCAACGTTCTATATACTTAAAATTTAAATTATGAAAAGAAGAAAAGGAGATAATGTGATTTACCTAATAGGAATTCTAAATTACAAATCAAAAGTTAACTTAGCACAATGGTTAAGACATGAAATTGCTAAAATGAAGTTAAGGGGAGAAAATCCACTAAACGGGGTACTAAAACTCTCAATAATGAGAGAGACCTATACAAATCGAAAACAAAATCAAAAGAAAACAGTAAAGAGAGGTCTTATCACCAACTTTTTGGTTAATGACAACCCCTTAAATAAAAATTGTGAGTTAAGATTTTTTTGGCTGAAGTATAGATAATATATATGAGCGGTTATTGTATAATCACAAAGTTTACAATACATGTCAATAAGACATTTTACGTTTTTATCATTTATTTTCGTGTTCGTGTAATTTCATCCATCAAAAATTAAATCAAACACTAAATTTTCGTGTCATAAATCAAATTTTTGTGAAATATGTGAACAGTGAAGGAATGATAAAAAATGGACAAATTAGTGACATGTGAGATTTATTAAAGTTGTAAAGAATAATATGTCTTTTGGAAAGATAAAAATAAAGGAGTGTACATTTCGAAAATAAAACTGTTAACAAATGAATGAGACGAACAAATTGTATAATAATTATTTCATAATTTAATGAAAAATATCAACGCTAACTTTCTTAATTTAAAAAATATTAACTAATGAATAATGAGATCCTTGTATCTAATATGTAATTTATATTAGATCAAATATTATTATTATATTTTATGTATAAATACTTGACCAGTTCAAATAAATATAAATTATATCAATTAACAATATAATTGGTATTTTTTAATTGAAAAGAAACATGTATAACAAAAAATTTACAAACATGATCGGATATGTAGTTATATACAAAGCTACAAAAATAAACATAATGGTATATAAATAATATAAGTCAACGTTCTATATACTTAAAATTTAAATTATGAAAAGAAGAAAAGGAGATAATGTGATTTACCTAATAGGAATTCTAAATTACAAATCAAAAGTTAACTTAGCACAATGGTTAAGACATGAAATTGCTAAAATGAAGTTAATGGTTTGATTCTTAATGAGAACACAAATTAATTAATTTTTAGCATAACTTATAGAAAGTGGCATTTTTGTGATTTTTTAACAAATAAGGGTAAAATTGTAATTTAACAGCCATTTTTTGGGCTCAATTTGCCCTCAGACGCCATTTAATATATATATGTAGATAGATAGATTTACCTATATATATATAATAACGTAAATTAAAAATATAAATTTATATAAATAATATGGACCAATATTTTATTTTGCTCAAAGGTTCAAAATAAAAAAAATATATAGAATTAGAGAAAATAATGTGACTTATCTAATAAAATCTTTAAAGTAAACTCAAAAAGCAACTTAGCATAGTGGTTAGGCTTTGGTCTTCTTAGAAGGAGGTTGGGGGTTCGATTCTCTACAATAACAAATATTAACATATTTTTGCATAATAATATAACAATGGTATTTTTGTTATTTTTCAAAAAATAGGGGTAAAATCGTAAATTCACAAGCATTAAAATGACAAACTTTGCCCTTGTGTTGGTCTATTATATATAGTAATAGATATTACATTTAATACATAGTTTATCATAGTCGAACTCTAAATCTATGTAATACACTCATATTATTACTTTTACTCCTATTGTATATAAAGATATAATTAGATGAATCAGATTCGGTAATGTTATGCATGGTACCAATAACTTGACACAAAATTTAGTGCTTATGTTTATATTTTAAGTACACAACATCAAAGTACATGACTTAAATTTAGTGTCGTGTTATAGATTTAATAAATTTTTTACATGAAGGTAAATATGTATAATAATACATGATTTTAATAGATTTTAATGTTAAAATTTTACGTGAAAATTTAATATTTTCATTTATTTACTTTTTTTCGATAATTAGATTAAATTAAAATAAAAGAGAGGTTACATAGCAACATCAAGGGAGACAAATCCAAGCCCAAGCTGAAAAAAAAGAGAAAAGCCTTAGAGCAAGTCCAACAATGTCATAGTGTGTTACTTATAAATATAATAAAATAAAGAGTCTTAGTGATTTAGGACAAGTTTTTGAATGTCAACTCCAACAATAATCCCTATACTCATTTTTTATTATTATTATAATAATAAATTTGAAAAGAGATTGGACAACAAGTAGAAAAAGAGAGAGAAAAGAAGTTAAGAAAATGAGGGAAATAAATTTTTTATTGATAGAAATGAAATAGTTAATGACTAGTGGTTACCTAAAGATAATGAGAGCAATGTCCTAGTGTTTTAAGTAACCACTAGGACACTGTTGGAGCACTTTTTTGTGCTATATTTCTTAAATTTTGACTTGGGACATGAAATAGGTAAGCTGTTGGACTTACTCTTAGAAGCTGCTTAAACCAATTTGACACTGACATGAGATGCAAGGAAACATACACAAGACACTAAAATACATTGGAGAATAACTTAGTTGGAGAAAGGGATCCTTTCAAATCAAACAGAAATTATTTAATACAACATCTGGGCGTTCTTTGCTTCAGAATAAGCCATCAACTGCTCATCGAACTCAGCCATTGTAATCAAAGCTTCTTCCACATTCATCGAGTCCATTTCTTGAGATTGAACCTCGTTGTCTGCAATATTCCCAGTTTTAGACCCAGATTCACCATCAATCTAAACTCCAGAAACATGCTTCTTCTCCTGACTTTTTGAGAAAAAACCCATCATGGCTCATTCTAAGATGTCTTTTGCATAGATGTCAGGAAAGATCTCTTTTTCCAAGTCAATTACATCCTTACCAAACTGCTTTGAAATGTGTCGGAGCGACCCACTTTCCACAGCTTTTGGGTGAAGAAGACCATTGTCATTGAAAGCAAGTCCCTCGTAAACTTTGTTTTTGCCCTTGAGGTTACGCTTTGGAGAAACCACCTCGCGATGATCAGGATTTTCCTTAAGAGCAGAGTCCTTCACCTTTAAGAACAGTGACATGTGAAGGTTTATCGAAGAGTTGCCCGAAGTTTAGTGTGTCTCCGGAACCGGAGAAGGGGATGTTATTTTGGCAGCAGATTCTACAGATTTTGCAGGAGAGTGAGGAGGACCACTCTCAACTTCACCATGCTGGAGATTAACATCAAAATCTAGTCCAAGTGGACCAAAGCCTTTATCCAGACTGAGAATTTCATGCAATTCACCAAAGGGGCCATTGACTGCAGCAAGATGTTTTTCATGATGGAGACCATAGTCTGTTAAGAAGGTAGCAGCTCTGTTTGAGGTTACCGGGATGTAACCGATTCTGCATATAACATCCCCTCTAGAGAAGAAATTAGCAATGACAGTATTGATTTGAGACAGCATTGTCTCCAATTCCTCTTCAATGATTATCTGCTCTTCAGGACTCAAGGTCTGGTAGGCAAAGGCATTGTCAGTTTCAATATAGATCTTGTTATTCCCCAATTTTAATGTTTGAACCAACCCATCATGAACCCCCATAGTTGTGCTTGAAGCAGAGACATGTCTCTCTAGGGCCCATTGCACCCCAAAGCCATTGCCTTGAAGAGTCTCTCAGGACACTGATTGTATTGCCATTATCCAAGGGACCTAAATCTACAAAAGACAAACCAGACATATTGAGATTTACACAATCTTTCGGTGGAGTAAGCCATACAATGCCAGCCATATGTTGATAGAAAGAAGGGAAAAAGAGAGACTTAGAGGAGAATGTGACAAGAATATGGATTATTGAAGAAGATATATAGAGACTCAAGAAAATTCTAGAGATTTTCAAACACTCTCCTTCCCCATGCAATATACGGCTGACTATTTTAAAGATAATCATAAACCTGTAGTTAAAAGAGCGAGACTATTCCTTGGGGATTGACATTCCATAGGGGATGTTCTGAAAACTGGATAATTCCAGCAGCTTCTCCCCATTTTTGATCAGAAATTCGACCGTGCTTTTGTTGACCCCCTTGTCTTGAAACAAATTTTCATTACGGCTTATCCATATTGTCCAACATCCTGCAGAGACAACTATCTCCCAAACTCTTTGATAGAATATATTTTTATATATATTTTAGATGACTTTATTCTCATATTTATTGTGTTTTGCATTGATTTGGATATTTATTTGATAGATTTTGGTGTTTTATTGTAGGATATAAGGAAGTTTTAAACTTGGAAGGATTTGAAGAAAAAAGGCTATTTTGGAGCTTAATTAGAAGAAAATTCGGAATTATTGGGCTAAGCGGGTTCCTTACATTGTTTGGGCCGTATCTTGAGTTCCAGAGGTCCGTTTTTGATGATCTTACGGCCCACGCGAAGTTTGTGGAATTCTCTTTAATTCTGAGATTGTCCAGTAAGCAAAATCCAATTGGAGAAGCCCAGAAACTGGAGAGATCAGACAGCTGCGAAATTTTATTAGAGAATCCTATTCGGTTTAGAAGACTTATTTGCAAATTAATTAAATCATCAAAATACTTTTATTAGGAGAATATAGGGACCAGGTTTTGTGAAGGAATATTTTTTATTAGCTTGGAGGAGTATTATTTTTTTGGAGACAGAGAGAATAGACACGTACTTTTATTTTAGGAGCTAGGGTTCTTGTTCTTCATCTATTTTCATACACTTTGCTTAATTGGAGTTCTTAGTTCTTGATTAATATAAGTTTAAGGTACTTCTTTATCCTCTTTTGTTTTAGAAATACATGTTTTATATGGCTCTTTTAATTGTTTTCCTTTCTTTCATTCCTAGCATGAGTGAGTAGTCATATTCTAGGGCGCAAGGGGAAGCCATGTTTACACCATGATAATGGCCTGATTTTCATCGTAGTTTGATTGATCTAAGTGATTCTAATTGATATGTTTTAATGTTTAATTTGTGTAATTGGCTAATATCATAGATTAATTGTATGCAATACTGGTAATAGATCGAGAGATAATGTACTAATTAGAGGCACACATACAATTAGCCGAATGAATGTGAATGCGAGAGTATCATTGGAATTCTGAGAATGTTGATACTCGAGAGAGATTAACACATATTCTAATCACTTGACCATTTAAATTACTAAAAGAAATTATTGTGTAAGCATGTATCGAGAGTGTTGATACTCGAGAGAGATTAACATACTTTGGCTACGTGACCACTTTAGTTGCTTTAGTTTAAAAACCATTTTGGTGTTAACATGGTGAACCCGATTGCCCTAGACTTTTAGTTAATTGATTTTAAAACACATTTAATTGCATTCTGTAGTTACATAAAATTCTCAAATATCGTTCTTCTCTAGAAACAATTTGTAATAATTAGATTAAATATCTTGAAACTTGTCTCCTTGTGGATACGATCCCGTACTTGCTAGTTTCTGCTAATAACAGACACCGTGCACTTGCGGTATTATAATTTTACTCATCAAGTTTTTGGCGCCGCTGCCGGGGAGACGCCTAGTTTCTCTAGATTTTAGTTTAATTATTAAGATTGTTTCCATTGTCTCAGTTGGACTATTGTTCCAATTGAGGCCGATTTTACTGCTTTTCCTTGTTTTAGTTGTTGATGCCCAGGTCTACAGAAGAAGTTGATACAACTCCTGCTAGTCCTAATTCTAGAATAACTCTTCAACAATTTATTGATCAACGAAGGAAAGAAAAGCAGGAAAAGCTCAGTGATTCAAAGATCAAAATGGCAGACCTTCCTATTAAATCTTTGAAGAACTATTCACAGCCCTCTCCGAGTGGTGTGCCTACTGGCCTTGCTATGCCAACAATACAAGCAGCAAACTTTGAGATCAAACCAGCATTGCTCACTATGATCCAACAAAATCAGTTTGCTGGTCTTCCCTCTGAAGACCCTACACTTCATCTGCAAAGGTTTCAACAACTTTGCTCTACTATCAAGCATCAGGGAGTCACTACTGACCAGTTGAAAGTTATGCTTTTCGGGTTTTCTCTTCGTGATAAAGCTCAAAAATGGTTGAATGATATCAACTTGACTAAGTGGGAGGAAATTGCTCAAGCTTTCTTAATTGAGTTTTTCCCTCCCAATAGAACTGATGAATTGGTTGACAAGATGACAGCTTTCAAACAAGAGTATGGAGAGTCTCTTAGAGATGCTTGGGAAAGATTCAAAGATCTTCAACGTGCATGCCCCCACCATGGTCTTGAGAAGTGGTTTCTGCTCAAACGCTTCTACAATGGTCTTGACCCCGAGACAAAGGGCACAGTTGACAATGATGTAGGTGGTGTATTTTTAGACAAAGGAGTTGATGAAGCACATAATTTTCTTGCAAATTTGGCTGCCAATCACTTCAGTAACCCGAGAGCACTTATGAAAGGGGGTAAACTCGAGGTGGATGCTTATTCTCTTTTATCATCTCAACTCGCTGCATTAACTCAGGAAATTTCTTCATTGAAGACTACACAGACATCTACTCATCCTCCTCCTATGAGCATTAATGCATTATCATCTATGGCTCCTATGAATAATCCTGTTTGTGAAGTGTGTGGTATTCAAGGCCACTTTGGTAACGAATGCTTGTACAATGTTCAAAATTCACAAAATTTTCAGATGGAGCAAGCAAATGTGTTTCAGCAGAGGCAACAGTATAATCCATACTCCAACACTTACAATCCAGGTTGGAGAGATCATCCCAATTTCTCATACATGAATAATAATGCTCAGAATCTTCCTAACCAGCAGCAACAGTATCAGCAATCATATCAACATCCCTCACAACAGCAGTATAGGCCTTCTCAGGGACCTATGAATCCTCCTGGATTTCAGAAGCCCTCTCAAAACTATGCTCCTCAAACTAGTCAAGCTGCACAACCTGATCAGAATAGTGATATGATGAAGATATTGATACAAATGCAAAAGAATCAGGAAGACAACATGAGGGAGATCAAAGAGTTGAGGACTCATAACAAGATGATGGAAACTCAGATTGCACAATTGGCTAGCTCTTCCACTGCAAGGCAGCCTGGCTCTTTACCATCACAGCCAACTCATCCAAAGGAGAATATAAATGCCATTGCTCTTAGGAGTGGTCTCACATATGATGGTCCACCAATGCCTACTGATAATGTGACTGAGAAAGAAAAGGGAAACGCCAAAGATGACAAGGTAGATGAAGCTGTTGACAAAGCAACCGAGGGTGGAACTGAAGGAAGCAAGGAAAATGATAATGAAAAGATTGTTAGTGCTCCTCCACCATTCGTGCCTAAGTTGCCATTCCCTAGCAGGATGAGCAGAACTAAGGTAGATCAACAGTTTGGTAAGTTCATGACACTTGTCAAGAATCTTGAGGTAACAGTTCCTTTCACTGATTTAATTTCTCAAGTTCCATCATATGCAAAGTTTTTAAAGGATATTCTTACAAAGAAAAGGTCTTTTGGTGAGGTGGAGACAGTAGCTTTTACTGAAGAGTGTAGTGTTGTTCTGCAAAATAAGTCTCCACAAAAACTTAAAGATCCTGGAAGTTTTTCAATCCCATGTCATTTGGGTGCATTGTTCATTGATAAAGCTTTATGTGACCTAGGCGCTAGCGTCTCTGTCATGCCTCTCTCGATTTTTCAAAAATTAAACATGAGAGAATTGAAATGCACACAAATGACATTGCAAATGGCAGACCGTTCTATAAAATATCCCCTTGGTATTTTAGAGGATGTGCCTGTCAGGGTTGGAAAATTCTATATTCCTGTAGACTTTGTAGTATTGGATATGGATGAGGATAGCCAGATACCCATTATTCTGGGTAGGCCATTCCTCTGTACTGCAGGTGCTGTTATAGATGTTAAAAATGGGAGCCTTACATTGAGTGTTGGTGATGATAAAATTACTTTTACTCTAACCTCTGCCCTTAAGTCTCCTTTGCTTGAGAATACATGTTGCAGGATTGATGTCATTGATGAAATTATTCAAGATGAGCTACCTCAAGTTTTATTGAATGATACATTGGAAGCAGTTCTTATGCTTGAAGCTTCCGAAGGAGAAGGGCATGCTGAAGTTGACTCATTGATTCTTGAGTTGGATGGTAATGGTGACCAAAGCCAAAGTTTGGAGGTAACAAACACTATCACTTCTTGTGTTAAACCTCAGGTAAAAAAATTAGAGTTGAAGCCTTTGCCATCTAATCTTAAATATGTGTTTCTTGATGATGATGAGTCTTGTCCTGTGATTGTTAGTTCCACTCTTGATGACAATCAGGTTTCGAAGCTTCTTACTGTGTTGCGCATGCATAAAAAAGCTATTGGGTATAAAATTGATGATCTTAAAGGGATTAGCCCAAATTTTTGCATGCATAGAATTAACCTTGATGATGATCATAAGCCTTGCATTCAGGGACAACGTCGCTTGAACCCTAATATGCAAGAAGTTGTTAAAAAAGAAGTTTTAAAACTACTTGATGCGGACGTCATTTACCCAATTTCTGATTCAAAATGGGTAAGCCCGGTTCAAGTTGTTCCTAAGAAAGGAGGGACCACTGTGGTTAGGAATGATAAAGATGAATTAATCCCTACTAGAGTTGTCACAGACTGGCGAATGTGTATTGACTATCGCAGGTTAAACACCGCCACTAAAAAAGATCATTTTCCTCTCCCATTCATAGATCAGATGCTTGAAAGACTTGCTAAACATAAGTTCTTTTGCTATTTAGATGGGTATTCAGGGTTCTTTCAGATCCCTATACATCCTGATGATCAGGAAAAGACGACATTTACTTGTCCATATGGTACATTTGCCTATCGTAGAGTGCCATTTGGATTGTGCAATGCTCCTGCTACTTTTCAGCGTTGTATGATAGCCATATTTTCTGATTTCATTGAGTCTATTATGGAAGTATTTATGGATGATTTCAGTGTTTATGGTTCTGATTTTGATATATGTTTGCATAATCTTTCTAAAGTGCTTAAACGTTGTGAAGAGGTAAACTTGGTCTTAAATTGGGAAAAGTGCCACTTCATGGTCAATGAAGGAGTGGTACTTGGTCATCTTATATCTGAACGTGGCATCCAAGTTGACAAAGCAAAAATTGAAGTGATCGAGAAACTTCCTCCCCATGTCAATGTCAAGGGAGTGAGGAGTTTCTTAGGTCATGCAGGGTTTTATCGACGTTTTATTAAAGATTTTTCAAAAATTGCAAAACCCCTCACTCAATTGTTGCTTAAGGATGTCACTTTTGAGTTTAATGATGCTTGTTTGGAGTCTTTTTACAGGATAAAGAATGATTTGATAACTGCACCAATCATACAGCCTCCGGATTGGAATCTTCTGTTTGAAATCATGTGTGATGCAAGTGATTATGCTGTTGGAGCTGTTCTCGGTCAAAGGAAAAATAAGGTATTGCATGCTATCTACTATGCAAGTAAAACATTGGATGAAGCTCAGGTGAATTATGCTACCACTGAAAAGGAGCTTCTTGCAGTTGTTTATGCTCTTGACAAGTTTCGAACCTATCTCATTGGTTCCAAAGTCATTGTTCACACTGACCATTCTGCGTTGAAATATCTATTGGCCAAGAAAGAAGCAAAACCGAGGCTTATTCGTTGGATTCTGTTACTCCAAGAATTTGACTTGGAAATCAAAGATAAGAAAGGTGCTGAGAACGTGGTAGCAGATCATCTCTCGCGGCTGCGCTTCAAATCAGATATTGCATCAGACACTCCTATTGATGATTCCTTTCCAGATGATCACTTATTTGTTGTTGCTACTAAAACTCCATGGTATGCAGATTTTGAAAATTTCTGTGTTAGTGGATTTCACCCTCCAGACATGACTTATCAACAACGGAAGAGATTTTATTTTGATGCTAAACAATATTTTTTGGATGACCCTTTCTTGTATCGGAAGTGTGCTGATGGGATCTTTCGTAGATGTATCCCAGAATCTGATGTAAATGACATTCTCAAACATTGTCATTCTCTTGCTTGTGGAGGTCATCATGGTCCCTCTAAGACTGCTGCAAAGGTGCTCCAATCCGGTTTCTTTTGGCCTTCTCTATTCAAGGATGCTCGTGCTTTCTGTTTGGCTTGCGATGCATGCCAAAGAAAGGGTAATATTTCTAAACGCCATGAGATGCCACAAACTGGTATTCTTGAGATTGAGATATTTGATGTATGGGGTGTTGATTTCATGGGACCTTTTCCAACTTCTTGTGGGATGAAGTATATCTTAGTTGCTGTTGATTACGTGTCAAAGTGGGTTGAAGCTATTGGATCCCCAACCAATTATTCAAAGGTTGTTATGAAGCTTTTCAAGAACATCATCTTCCCGCGCTTTGGAATTCCAAGAACAGTGATAAGTGATGGTGGTTCTCACTTTCGACATCGACAATTTGAAACTCTATTGAAAAAGTATGGTGTCACCCACAAGATTGGCCTAGCTTATCATCCTCAAACAAGTGGCCAAGTGGAAGTATCTAATCGTCAAATCAAAAGCATTCTAGAGAAAGTGGTTACAAAATCTAGAAAGGATTGGTACTTGAAGCTGGATGATGCTTTGTGGGCTTATAGAACAACTTACAAGACTCCAATTGGAACTACTCCATATCGATTGATATATGGCAAGACATGTCATCTGCCTGTTGAATTAGAGCATCGTGCTTTTTGGGCTATCAAGGAGCTCAACATGGATTTAAAAGCCGCGGGGCAATCAAGACTTCTTCAATTGAATGAATTGGATGAGCTTCGTTTCGATGCTTATGACAATTCTAGAATTTACAAAGAGAGAACGAAGAAAATGCATGACAAATTGATCCAAAGAAGAGATTTTCAGGTTGGTGACAAGGTGCTGTTATTTAATTCAAGGCTTCGACTCTTTCCCGGGAAGCTCAAATCTAGATGGTCCGGACCGTTCACGGTTACCGATATTAAATTTCATGGTGCTATTGAAATTATGGGGCAAGATGGAACAAAGTTTAAGGTTAATGGTCAGCGCTTGAAGTTATATGTTGATGGTGCGTTTATTGGTGGAATAGAGATGTTCTATATCCCCAACCCCACCACGGACGTCTAAATCGAGGTTAGAAGTCAAGCTAATGACTCTAAATAAGCGCTTCTTGGGAGGCAATCCAAGGTCGTTGTAGAATTAGGTAGTAATAAATTATAAAAATATATATATATATATATATATATATATATATATATATATATATATATATATTTCTTTCAATTCTTAGGTAGAATTTTTGTATTTTGATTTTATTTTTTACTCTCTCAAGGTATCTTGATGATTTTTGTGTGAAGTGTTTCAGGTGAAAAAAAAAATTGTTCCCCTATAACTGTGATTATTAGGCTACCCACGGGTTATTTAGACCTCCTTGCGGTGCTAAAACCCCTATTGCTGAGCGTACAGGAAGTCACGTAACAAATTGGCGGTGCACTACTATCTTCCTGCGGTGCGGACTTGCATGTGTCAAATTGTACAACAAACAAAAACATAGCATTTGGCGGGACCGTGGGCTGTAATTGGCTACCCGCAGTGCATGTTTTCCTGCTCTGCATGTATATTAACATGTTCACCTCCTGTATATATCACTTACTTAATTTAGTTTACTAACTTCATATTTTTTTTTTCTTCTAGCTATTAGTTAATATTTTTATGTTATACAATATTTATATATATTATGTATTTATGTATTTTTGTTTTAATATCTTAATAATCTTAACATTGGTATTCTGTATATTATTATTATTATTATTATTATTATTATTATTATTATTATTATTATTATTATTATTATTATGTATATATCATTATGTTATTATAATCTATGTATTTTTTATTTTTTTTAATCTTTTTCTCATATTTATTATTTATGTAAAATATTTTATACTTTATAAATATTTGTATATATATTATTCCTACTCTATGTGACATATAATTTGTATTCTTTTTGTTGATTATGTATACTATAAAAAAAAACTACAAAAACACATTTTGTATTATTCATAAGTTACTATTATTATTATTATTATTATTATTATTATTATTAGTATGTTGTCTACATGTGTATATCAGGTCATTAACCCTAGTTCCCAGCCGCGCTGCACATTCCTTCCTGCACTCCTTCGCGACTCTATCACCAACAGAGTACATGGTGTTTTCTTCCACGAAATCATCTCGGTTTTCCTGTGCTACATCATCTGCACCGCCGACTACCATTTGTTCACCATACCTGCATCATCGCTCACCATCCCTGCGTTTCTATCACAGCTAGAAAACACAACATCCATCACTACACAATAGAACAAACACACGGCTTCAACAAAGAACAGGGTTTGTTACATTGATTGCTTTCTGAGGTGCTTCATTATCTTCTTTCTGCTGCACTCCTTGGCAATCAAACACACAGAATCACCAGCAAACAGAAAACAGAGCATGCATCACTATCCAACAAGAACCAGCCCTCGGCATCATAGCTGATAAAGTTCTTCCAGTTTGTCGTGAGTTTTCTACGATTAACTGCATCTGCTGTCTCCTTCTTGTCTACTACTGTTATGGGTCGTGGTTCATCTGCGCGTTCTTCTTCTCCTCCCAAGAAGAAACAAGAGCAGAGTGCTGTAGCACCGAGTTCTGCTGCACCGAGTTCTGCTGCACCAAGTTCTAAGGCATCCATGGTTGTTTCTCAAAGGTATCCCGCGGTCAAGACAGTGGGGGAAACACAACGCTCTCGGTATGCCAACTTATCCAAACGTCCAGTATTCCCAAATAAGTACGTGAGTGATTATGCTATTGGCCAGTTGGAAATTGTAGCAGAACTGAGCCATAAACTTGAAAAAGTTGGATGGGCTGATTTGCTTATAATGGATGAACCCTGTTATTCTACTCTTACTTATGAGTTTTTAAGCTCATTCACGGTCACCAGCCCTTATAAGTACAGCGAGGGTTCATTATCTTTTTGAATAGCAAATCAGTCTCATGTGATTACAAAAGTTGAATTGGCTACCATGTTTGGTTGGCAATTGGTGGAGCAACACCCACTTCCTGAAGATTACGCAACTCCCTTTTGGCTCAAAATCACAGGATTACCCAGTACCGCAAGTTATAAGGCTCAAAGTGCTTCTTCTTCGGCTATCATCAGCCATTGCTACCGTTACTTTGCTTGTCTTCTCTCATTCACTATGTTTGGTCGTGCTGAAAGTAACAACAAAATTCAAACAGGGGAGCTTGCTTTGTTGTACTATTTTGATGCGGAACTACCGGTGGATTGGACAAGCCTACTGATTGAAAGGTTTCTGTATCAAGCACAGAAACGTAAAGGCGCTTTGGTGATGGGAGGATTTATCACTCGCATTGCTGAGGAGTTGGCTATCTTTGATCGTACCACGACCAATCTCAAAGTTGTGGAAGGGTGGTCTTCGGAGCTTGATTCAGAATATCTAATTGGTATGAAAATGTTGTGTCGCTATGGTAAAGCTGTGCATGCGGTACCTCACAAACATCATTATGTGGAGCCTAGGGAGGAACTTGCTGAGCCAGTGCAAACTCTTGAGGAGCAAGTAGCTAAGCTAAAGGCAAATCAAATTCAAATCATACAAAGTCAAGAGAGGATGGGGAAACAATTGGAGGACATCTCTGCTTCTATTCAGAGATATTTTTCAGACCCTACACCTTGATCCCAGGGGAGTTTTCTTTCATTTTGTATAATTTTTAGGTGTAGTTTTGTACTTTGTTCATTAGTTCATTAGGGACAATGAACCGCTTAAGTGTGGGGAGGGGTTCTCAATGTTAAAAAAAAAATTAAAAAAAAGTATAAATAAAAAAATTCCAAAAAAAATTTAAAAATTTAAAAAATCTTGTATATTGCCATGTCTCGTAGTGTGTTAACAAGGATAAGTGCACATCTTATGAGCTTCTTTTGCATGATTATTTGATATGTCATCTCTAGAAAATCATTTGTTACCTGATGATTCCTTGTATGTGCTTGCGAAAATTTTAAAACTTGAGATGCATCTATGTCAATTTTAAGTAAGTACTGAAGCATGCTTTCACCTTGTGGGATTTTGAGCCTGATAGTGATTGATATTTTTTTTTATCAATCGACTTTTCTTGTTGTGTGTTGTTCATCATTGAGTATGCGCTCTAAAGCTTGCTTTAAACCTTATTGAGACTACATGGTATGTGTATGCATGAAAATGATAAAGGCACTAAGATTAACCACATTTACCTAAACAGTACATGTGAATTATATCCTTAGTGAACCCCTTTGAGCCTTTTATCTGTTCTTTTGATATATCGCCACTCTAAATTCTTGAGCCTACTTGTTTATTCTTATCTTGATTTACTAGTAGAGCATTTTGATTCATTTGAGGGTTGGTGGATACATAGTGTGGGGATTTCTTTGTTAAGGAGGGATATTTTGGTGGGAATTGGCATATTGTTGGCTGACTGCTTCTTTATTAAGTTTGTGAAAAGAAGAAGATGTTAAGTACTCCTTTGAGACCAATGGGTGGCAAATGTAATGTCTTATGAAAGGGACGATCCATGTACATGTGCTGGTATTAAGTGCAAAATATATTGGTGACTTTTCACTACCCTTGGTTACTGGAGAATTACTTTAAAAAAATGATGAGAAATGAGAAGATCAAATAGAGTTTGTGTTCGTTGGTTTGTACAATATGAAATGGGAAAGTACATGGTAATATGTGCTTGGGCTTAATAATTGTGAGAGATTGATCACCTTTTACATGATCAAAATTTCATGTTGAGTGCTTTAATTGAAAATGAACATTATGCTCTATTAGTAGTCAAGTTAGCATCTTGTGAGCTTTTTTTTCTTGAATCCCTACCCCTTACCTCAGCCACGTTACAACCTTTAACAAAGACCTTTTGATTTGTGCATGCATGTATACAAAGTAGTGGAGATTTGGTGGACAACCAAGCCTATAGTAGCACATGACTTTATTGATTGAACTTGAGCGAATACACTTAACCTAAACACTTATGTGAATTGAGAGGATTGTGAGTTTTTATATTCATGGCATGTTACTTACTAAATGCAGCATTGATATCTATTTCATGATATTTTTGTCTATTCAAACTTTGTGTGCTTACTTGGATAGTTTGGTGCGAATGATGTGCAAAAGGAAAGACTTTCAAAATTGTGTAATTGATGTTTACTTGTGTGGAGTGCTTTGATATGTTGCATACTTGAGACTTGGCAGAAAAAATGGATTTTGTGGGTAGATTCACTATAAACCCTCACGAGACAACACTCGTCCTACTAGGGCTGCCTAGGGGTTTAACGGCTTGTTGCATATGCTCAATGCAATCGTGTCATCTACGAAAATGGTGTTAGTTAGTTAGGATTTGGTTTTTATTTCACTTATTTGCCCGAGGACGTGCAAATGCTTAATGTGGGGATGTTTGATAGAGTATATTTTTATATATATTTTAGATGACTTTATTCTCATATTTATTGTGTTTTGCATTGATTTGGATATTTATTTGATAGATTTTGGTGTTTTATTGTAGGATATAAAGAAGTTCTAAATTTGGAAGGATTTGAAGAAAAAGGGCTATTTTGGAGCTTAATTAGAAGAAAATTCGGAATTATTGGGCTAAGCGGGTTCCTTACATTGTTTGGGCCGTATCTTGAGTTCCAGAGGTCCGTTTTTGATGATCTTACAGCCCACGCGAAGCTTGTGGAATTTTCTTTAATTCTGAGATGGTCCAATAAGCAAAATCCAATTGGAGAAGCCCAGAAACTGGAGAGATCAGACAGCTGCGAAATTTTATTAGAGAATCCTATTCGGTTTAGAAGACTTATTTGTAAATTAATTAAATCATCAAAATACTTTTATTAGGAGAATATAGGGACCAGGTTTTGGGCAGGAGTATTTTTTATTAGCTTGGAGGAGTATTATTTTTTTGGAGACAGAGAGAATAGACACGTACTTTTATTTTAGGAGCTATGGTTCTTGTTCTTCATCTATTTTCATACACTTTGCTTAATTGGAGTTCTTAGTTCTTGATCAATATAAGTTTAAGGTACTTCTTTATCCTCTTTTGTTTTAGAAATACATGTTTTATATGGCTCTTTTAATTGTTTTCCTTGCTTTCATTCCTAGCATGAGTGCGTAGTCATATTCTAGGGTGCAAGGGGAAGCCATGTTTACACCATGATAATGGCCTGATTTTCATCGTAGTTTGATTGATCTAAGTGATTCTAATTGATATGTTTTAATGTTTAATTTGTGTAATTGGCTAATATCATAGATTAATTGTATGCAATAATGGTAATAGATCGAGAGATAATGTACTAATTAGAGGCACACATACAATTAGCCGAATGAATGTGAATGCGAGAGTATCATTGGAATTCTGAGAATGTTGATACTCGAGAGAGATTAACACATATTCTAATCACTTGACCATTTAAATTACTAAAAGAAATTATTGTGTAAGCATGTATCGAGAGTGTTGATACTCGAGAGAGATTAACATACTTTGGCTACGTGACCACTTTAGTTGCTTTAGTTTAAAAACCATTTTGGTGTTAACATGGTGAACCCGATTGTCCTAGACTTTTAATTAATTGATTTTAAAACACATTTAATTGCATTCTGTAGTTACATAAAATTCTCAAATATCGTTCTTCTCTAGAAACAATTTGTAATAATTAGATTAAATATCTTGAAACTTGTCTCCTTGTGGATACGATCCCGTACTTGCTAGTTTCTGCTAATAACAGACACCGTGCACTTGCGGTATTATAATTTTACTTATCACTCTTTTGATACAGACACAACTTATGATGTTAAAGAGTGCTTTGATGTTGAAGTTGTTTATACCTGAGATGACATACGAGACATTCCACCACTTTACTATAAAATCCCAGCACCACTTTGCAATTTCGCATTTTCAGAAAGTATGATCGATAATTTCAACTTTGGTTCTGCACCAAGAACATGTCAATGCATTTGGGTCAAAGATTAATTTTGGAAAGAGGAAACATTTTGCAGGAAGGATGTCTCTCATCAGTTTCCACGTAAACATACGAACTTTCGGGGGAACACTGTTCTTCCAAATGAAATCATAGTCCATTCTAGGAGAAACATTGAAAGAATAGAGCTTCCTACAACAATCCTTTGGCTTGTAGGTTCCTTTGTTTATAGTCCAAACTAGGTAGTCATATCTTTATTTACTTATATTTATTTCACTCATCAGTTTTCATTTATTTTCTTATAATTATTTCTATATTCAATTTCATGACACGAAGGTACATAAATACGAAAGTACACGGATTTTAAATGGATCGTGTTTAAATTTAATATTTGAGTACACGAACACGAAAATACACAACACGAACAAATTGTTAATCTAATGAGAACCATTACTCTAAGTTCGAATTCCACCGACAACATATTAAAATTAAAAATTATAATATTAATTTAAAAATATAAATAAAGGTGAAATTTAATCAAATATATATTATTACATTATATTTTTAATATATAATATACATTGTATCTTATATATAATTAAGAGAAATTATCAAAAATACTAGTTTTCTAAGTTTTTTTGCGATTTACCATTTTTTAAAAATATTTACAAAAATATGTATGCAACCTCTTTATATATTTTTTGAAAAATAATTAAAGTTGATTATGATTGAATTTGATTTAATTAGTTCAAATTATTAAACAACCTATTTTGCAACTTATTTCAGTTATTAAGATTTTTAAATTGCATTTATGGTTGATTTTAGTCGATGTTTGTTACAAATATGTTTGCAAACCATTTTTGCAAATATTTTCTAAAAGTCCGTGTTTTCACAAATTTTAAAAAGACAATATATTTTTGCAATTTTTTTTGAATTAAATATTTCTGAAAAAATCCCATTAATTAATAAAATTAAAATAAAAAAATAATATTAAAATTGAAATAATAATCTATTTTAATTTTCACGAGGGATAGACTCATAGAAGCCGGTTTAATTATAAATAAGTGAGACGTATGTTACAAACAGAGTCCCCAAAACAAAGTCGGTCTTGACAATCCAGCGCTGTCTGTTTAGCTTCATCAGGTTAATTTAACTACCGATTCATGTCTTTATCTTATATATCACTCATCATTATACATCATATATGTGTTTACTTAATCTTCTTTGCTTATTACTAAACCCTAGATTTCTTTTTAATTCACTAGATAAATTCTTATGTTTTGATACTTTCTGTATATAATTATACTTGATTTTTAGCTATCGAAGTGTTTATGTGATTCATTTGTGTAGTTTTGTTTGAATTTAGGGTTAATTTGGACAAGGATTTGTTTTAGGAGTAATCGGGATTTGCGGGGTGTTATTCTGGTGTTTTTGAGTTAGGGATTGAAGTTCCATTGTGTTTTTTGATTAAGTGTAGATCTGGTGTAGCTATAGATGTGGTCTTGAGTTGGTATTGAGTTTCGTTTTTAGTTATCGATGTGTGCTGGAGTTTACAGTTGGATTTATACTTTTATGTTGTAGTTATTTATTTGAGTGGATGTAGGAAATTATATTCTTTTCGTATTTAGGAGAATGAAGGAATTGGTGATTGTAGTGGTATTGTTTTATATAATTATTGTAATTCTTAAAGGGTTTTACTGAGTTATTAACGTTGCAGTTAAGTTGAATTGTGTAATTTAGGGTATTCATTATGGAAAATCGATGGGCCAAGATGGAAGCTCGCATGAGAGAAGGAAGACAACAGATATCGGAGGAGGTAAGTTTATGAAAAATTTAATCTTTACTGGAAAATGTATGAATATTGTCTTGTATCATTCTGATGTTATTGCCTTCTGGCGGAGTGGTAACGTCTTTAGAGTTAATCTTAGATATCATGTCTCCTTTTTTGGTTGACTCACTTGCTTGCCCAGTTAATTTCCTTATTGCCTCCAGCCTTAAGGTTCTCGAGAGAAGGTTGTAGTTCCATTTAATAGCCCATATATTTATTTATTTATTTTACCTTCAAATTTTGAGATTGATTGTCGACAACCTTTACTGTAGTACCTTACAACTAATGCACTAATTTTTTGGTTTGTACTTTTTACTGTATAGAACACACAGTTGATTTAGAGATGATCAATTACGGCAGCCTCTTTTTGGTCAAATGAAGTTCTGTGGAGCCTAATTTCTGTTTGGTTAAAAGGAATGAAATATTGAGTAAACAGAATGATATTTGTAATATTTTGTGGGTAATATAGTTTGCAATATTCATTCCGACCAATTTAAACTAGAGCCCTAGGTCACCATTTTTAGATTGATGCAGGAGTACCTTTTCCGAGTCAGAGACTAGCCACCAACAAGTACAGGGCCACATAGCTGATAGTTGGATTATATATTTTAAATAAGAGTTTGGTATGAACACAGCCCACATCAGAGAGTTATACTGCGGAAACCTTTTTAGTACAATCCAGTAATGATGTAGTAATATGTACCAAAGCACCTATAAATTTAGGACTGGTTGGTGGTTGTTGAAAATATTGTACACATGTTCCCAGTGCTAGTGGAAGTTGTGGTTGTTCCATTTGTTTTTAATTGTTTGCTGATTGGTCATTATCAAACCCTATATTTCAAAGAATGACATCCTAGATAAATTTTCTTCATATGTTACTTTGAAACGGTATCAGCTCGTGTTCTTTTTTCTTCCCCCTTTTTAGTTACCGCATAAACACATAATGTGATTACCTAGTTCAGTTCGTTTTTCTTCCCTTTGTTAACAGTGCAATATTACCACTATGTGATTATTTAGTTTATATAGGTACAAAACCTAACGTGCTGGATTGATTGTTTTTCTGTTATAGGCAGACGAGACTTCAGTTCTTGAAGGTCTTGCAGAGGATTTTCGTTTACCAATTAATCACAGGCCAACAGAAAATGTAGATCTTGATAATGTAGAACAAGCATCTTTGGATACACAACTGACATCATCTAATGTGGGGTTTAGGCTACTCCAAAAGATGGGGTGGAAGGGAAAAGGCCTTGGAAAAAATGAACAAGGTACATCCGTTAAACGATTGCCTACTCATATAACTTGATGCGGAAATTAGTGTGATTCATTGTAGAGTTTTTGGTTCATAAATCTTCTTTTTTTGTTCTGTAGCCATTTATTCTCTATGCTAATAGTGCTGTTTAAGTTTGATATTCATTTTAAATAGTACCTGTTATTCCATGCCTTCGGTATCTGACTCCTATTATCTAACCATTTAAAGTGTGATGAATTTGGGAGTTAATTGATAAGAAGTGAGAAAGGGAAATAAAAGAGGTGGTGGCGAATGAAAATTTGATGTTTATATAATATAGGTTTTTCATATGCATTACAAACCTGAAAATGGGAATATAGATGCCCTAGTTGTTAATTAATAGTTTAGATTTATTGAGTGTAAGGATGAAGAAGAAAGAACCATGAATGTGCCCATATGGACTAGTTTTTGTAAGGTTTGGGTTCAGTTCATTGTCAATTGGTTGGATTCAAATGTGATAGCTTAGTTGGAGCTGATGTAGGAGATGAGTTGACGAGAATTAATGGTGCTCCGTCAAAAGTCAAATGTTTTTAACGGATGTGCAAATATTTGTTTGTACAGCGAGACCTTTGTAAAGTACACGTAGTTCAGTTATGCGATTGAAAGCTTTTTTAACTTCGTGACCCACCTGCAAGTTATTTTTGACTACAGCAATTAATTAGCCTAGTAACCATTTGTTTAAGCTGATTACTTGATTTTAATTCATCTTACTTACTTTTCTTTGTTCTTCTGCGGTCTGCCTATCCTCCTTTTAGTCCTGATTTTTTCTGTAGTATGCCTTCCCAGATGCTTTAGCATTCGTCATCTATTTCTTAATGATTTTGTCAGCCACTCAATTTCTTCTGAACTGGTTGGAGAAGGTTGGCAGTGAAACCATGTTAAAATTGTTAAGTTGATTTTTCTATGAAAATGCTTTGTCTAATTAAATTTCAAATTGCATAACTAGTTTTTTTTGGGGTTTATGTTGCCTGAATTTAAGATCTGAATTTAGTTTTACACTTAACGTGTTATCCTGTTCGTTGATTGTCACCTGACAATCATGATTCTTTGCCTGATAAGTAGAATTTCCTAGTTCTCTAAATGGTTTGTCCATTTAATAATGCTTTTTGAGATAGTCATATGAAATCTGATAATGATCTCTTGTAATAATGTAAAAGGGATAACTGAGCCAATTAAATCTGGGATTAGAGATCCAAGATTAGGGATTGGGAAGCAAGAAGAAGATGATTATTTCACTGCAGAAGAAAATATTCAGCGGAAAAAACTTGACATTGAAGTTGAGGAGACGGAAGAACTTGCAAAGAAGCGAGAGGTATGTCAATTTCTGGTAACTTGTAGACAGTATAGTATGACTAATAGTAAAAGTAGCTTCCAGAATTAGATGATGAGAGTTGATGCTTTACTTTTTCTGAAACCTATATCCAATAACAGAAGGCAGCATATATTTATGTTTGTCTTTTGACGGGAATGGTATATCATAAGGAAAGATCAAGTTTTGGAGGTCTTGAGAATTTCGTCCAGTTTTTATTACCTGGTGGCTTCTACTGCCTGCTTCCTGCACATTATGAACATCCAGGTTATAGCAGAACGTGAGCAGAAAATTCAAACGGAGGTGAAGGAAATTCGCAAGGTATTCTACTGTGAGCTATGCAACAAGCAATACAAGTTGGCTGTGGAGTTTGAAGGTCACCTGAGCTCTTATGATCACAACCACAGAAAGGTAAAGGATTGGCATTTTTATAAACTTTGCAGGCTTTCTTACGTTTCTGTCTTCATGATACTTCCTTGCATATTTAAGTTTTATAATTATGTATTTTTTGTATCTAGCGATTCAAGGAAATGAAGGAAATGCACGGAAGTAGCAGTCGTGATGATAGGCAAAAGCGTGAGCAACAACGCCAGGAGAGGGAGATGGCCAAATTTGCACAAATGTACACATGCATCTGTACCTAATTTTGGAAATTATGTTTTCTTTTCAACTCTAAATTTAACATTTTGTCATCATTACAAGTGACTATAATATATTGCATTGGTTGAGGGGTTCTTCATCTTGCAAACAGGGCTGATGCTCATAAACAGCAGCAGCAGCAGCAACCAGATGAAGCTGGAACTGAAGTGGTCACCTCTGCAGGGAAAAGTGTTACTGCGCTTGTAGATCAGGATCAGCGGAAGGTGCTAAAATTTGGATTTTCGTCAAAAGGTGGCAACTCCAAGGTACTTTCAATGCCATTAGAGATCCGAGGGTGATATAATATTTATGTTTTGTATGCTTGCATGAGCATAATTAGAGAGGAGTTTGTAAAATAAGACAGACAACACAAACAAAAGATAAAAAAGAAGTAAGAAAGATTAAATAACTTGTAGATGTCAAAAAGTTAACTTAAAAAGAACTTTCTGCAGGTTCTGAATGTTGACCAAGTAAAAACTTTTTGTGATCATTGTTATGGGTTTTCATGAAATATGTTACAGAAAATAGCAAGAAAATTGGTCTTCATTCTGCAATGGGTTTTCATATTATAGAGGCGCGTGAAAGGGTTCAGTGGTTGGATAAAAGTACCGTAATAAAACATGAACAGAAAGTATCTTGAACTATAAATAGATTGTTTACTTGGTTGCACCTATTGTAATGACCTCTGTTCAATACAGAGGCGGCGAGACACAAAAATTTGTTCCAACTCCTTGTGCAAAGATTAAGATCCAAAGGAAGTAAGGAACACGATTCTTACTTTTTAGTCGCGGGGTAGGTAGTTTTTTTTGAGTTTATCAGCAGTTCTGTCGTCATGCATTAGATTTTTTTGATAAAATAGTTTCGATCATCTTAGCAGACCTGCTCAATGGAATGTGCCTTATCCAAGTTAAATTTAATAATTTCACCCTCGTATTTTTTGTTTCTTTATTAGTATTTTTTTCGTTAGTTGATATGTTATTATGTGTAGGTAATGCAGAACATAGAATTGAAATCTTAGTTTGCACATATATTATGTTAGTAGTTTGGGTTAGATTTAATTGTAATTTATTTAAAAGTTATATTATATACTCCTACGTGCCACACTGCCGCCCAATTCTTTACATTCGGGTTGGGCACGAAGATTAAGAAAATGCGTAAAATGGTGGGACCAATCAATATTTAATGTATAAAGTGAGTATAGTGGAGGAAAGTAGTGTATGTCGTTGGTTTATAATTTTATATATTAGAGAACTTTACTACTTTTGGAAACTTTAGAGATGTAAAGAAATGAGAGGGACATTCAAAAAAGAAAAGTGCAAAGAAATGGTTGGGACAGAGGCAATATATATTACTAGGAATATTCTAGATTATAGTAGTAGAATAAAAACGGATTTGATTCCTTTTATTAATTATAGTAGGACATATAGGTAAGTACTTAATTTCAACTAGCATGATAGCCCGTGCAAAGCACGGGCTCCATTTAAATCCGTATATTTCAATTGCTTAATTTTATTAAAATAGATGATCCCATAACTTATAAAACACTCTACGTCATTAGTAGATATATTCGATAAAAATATATTTTTGTGAATACTAATAACTTGAAATTCTTATACGATTATAACAATATGTCAAGATGTGTAAATGTCCTTCAAAACTTTCGCTAAACATTTTGTCAAGACTCCACAATGCTGTCAATAATAATGTTATCGTCGTTCTTCCAACACCAATGTAAATGTCACCTTAGCGTACATACTATCCTAAAATCCTTGTGTCAATCTTGTAATCTTAGTGTCAATAGAACTTATTATCTTTTGTATTGTACGAGAAATCTTGTTTTATTCCCATTAATTTTATGTTGTAACTAAATCGATATAAAGTGTAAATTAATCTTTTTTATAATTAGTCAAAAAAATCATATTGCTTCATCCACGTATTAAATGTATAATCTTGCATTTATATATTCTTGTAAAATTATCACTTTTGTGATTAAAAACCGATTATGTGTCATGATGTAAAAATCGTTAATTGAAATACGTCCCATACATTAAATTTAAATATCATTTTTTGAATGTTATTGTGTGAACACTATACTAATTGAGTTTCAACTATAATTCAACCAACATTTGCCAGCGAATTAGATTAATATATTGTTGTCAAACAATGATATCATTACTTGCTTTTAACTTATTTAAAGTTGATGTACATTTTCTCTTTTTTATTTGCTTGAACTTAGTTGAGATACAAACAGTTTGATATTGTCGTATAAAAATTGTTAATTGTCGTATTTCTTATACATTAAACTTATAAATATCTCTCGGATGTTATTATATCGACACTATATTCTTTGAATTTCAATTATAACTTATCCGATATTTTTCAACGAATTGGATCAGCATACCGTTGTTAGACTATATTATTATTTGCTTCTAGTTGGTAAAACGTTTATGTACCTCATATTTTTTGCTACTAACTGATTATAATAAGTACAATTTAAATTAAATAAGACAATTTAGCCGGTTGTAATAAGTACAGTTTAAATTAAATAAGACAATTTAGCACGTGACACGATAATCTTCTATAATCATGTCATTTGGCGGGGAAAGATTATAATTAAATAATGATAAAATATCTATAATTTAATCTCTGTGTGGGCATTTTATTACAATATAATTTATAAGTGGTGTAATCATCTATTCATGACACTAAATTTCAAAATCTATTTGTTTTTAACCTGACTTTATAAGTAATTTAATAATTATATGTGATGTATCTTATATTGTCTTATATTTTAAAATCATATTTTAAACCTTCAATTTAAATTTTATGGACAATATGAAATTTATCGTTTTAGTCATGATCAACGATATTTTTATATTAATATTACATTAGAATGGAGGAATAGTGGTCATAACTCATCTTCCATGTCCATGTCCGTTTCTATACCAAAAAATTAAATCAAAATACTAATTTTTTAAATGAACAAATAATGTTAATATTACATAGAGGATACTAATTTTTTAAATGAACAAATAATGTTAATATTACATAGAGGATATAGTGTCAGCCTCGGACATAGGTAATATTATATAAATGTCACAAAAAGTGTACTTGTAAAGCGAGTAGTTTAATATTTAATAATAACATGAAAATAAGTATTTCCTATAATATACATCATTACATGTTCGGATCATTTTCATAATAATATTTTTAATTAATATAAATGGTATTTTGGTAGTTTCATCTTGAATAAATAAATTTTAAAGTAAGTATTAAGAAAAATATATCAAGTGAGTTCTTTGTGCACGTAGTTACTGATTTGTATAAAAATGTATCAATGATTTGTATAAAAAGGTATCAAAGACCAATGTGGTGTGTAATGGTAGTAGATTTGAACAAAAGTTGTACATGTTAAGGTCATGGGTTCAATTCCTTTCAAAAGCTATTTTTTTAAACATTAATGCACAAAAGGGTATATTTGTAACTTACAGGAGGAAAACCCATTCCCCCCTATAATATATGTAATAGATAATTTCCTTTGCTTGTTTATCTATTTAAGATGTAATCTTTCATAATTGGGATAGAGTTGAATATTATGAATTAAATACTCTGATGATTTATTGTGTGTTGAAATCAAACTCTAGACCTCATAAACACCTTTTCCACCACTTTTGAATATCAAAGCTCAGTTTTCTCTACACTCAGTATTGTTTTTAGTTTTTAATATATAATCTCTTTGCTTGGTCAATTTTTTTGACTTAAAAGAGTCATTTCACTAGTTCTGAAATTTTATATTATATGTGATTTAGTTGAAATACTAAAATTGATTATGCATCTTGCAATTATAAGCTCTTAATCGTAGATAGTTTACTATTTGAAGTGATTTTGTGTTTTCTTGTGTGCATGATTTCTCAGAGCCCTTTTAAGCCGAATTATTTTCCTGCCCCGTTTACTTTTATCGGAGGGCTAGTTGATATATTTGTATTGCATTTGTTTCTTGTCCAGAGTTCATTTGGCAATGCTGCAAAGAAGCCCAAGATACCAGTTGTCTCTGTTTTTAGCAATGATAGTGACGATGAATAATGGCCAAAGGGAGGAATCCACAACTTTTATTTATAGCTTCCTCGTATGAATGAGACTCTTGGAGCATCAAGTGGGTCACAGGATGCATACATGAGCAAAGTTACCTTGAAAATCTCTGGTACTTGTATTTGTATTTAGTACAAGTGGGCAATGACTTGCTTTGTAAATCCTGATATTGAAAGTTTTTCAGTGTGTATTTTATTTGGACATATGTTTGGTTTCTTAAAACCTTTGATATCAGTGGTGAATGAAATATATTAATGGATAGATGGGTTTTAGACATGCATGATGCATCAGTAAGTATTTTTTTTATAGAAACAAAGTAGAAAATAATTTCAAATTTAAGTTTAACAAGATTTGATCATACTTGACTCTTCAAAACTTATTGACTTAATACTTAACTAGTAAAAATTTAACCAAAATATTATTATTTACATATTATTATTATAAACTAAACTACATAAAAATATGATACTAAAAGTGTATGATACAAATGTGCAAATTACAAGAATATTTAATGGATCGGGTTCGGGTTTAATTTTCATTTATACAAAACACGAAAATACATGATATCATCTCCTCGGAGATACGATTTATTGAGTAATTTCATATCTTTGAAACAAATCTCATAAGCAGAGTAATATTTTAATGATTTATTAGTATCAGGTCAAGCCTTTTCTTTTCTCCTTGCCAAATTTACAAAAAGCATCGAGTGTAATACGGAAGGAAAAAATAAATTTCACTCGAAAAAAATATATTTTCTGCATTAAACAATATTTACATTTTAAAAAAGTAAATAGAGTAATTTTGAAACTGGTCACAGGAAATATTTGAATTTGCCGCCCTTGGTTGTTACGTACATATATGTCAGAAAATCGAAGCGTGAGCCTGGAAAGGTGTGGGTGTCGGAGAATTCATAAGACCAAGGCTGTAATAATTAAACACACGTAAGCCATGTCACATTGTCACACAAAGAATACCCGCAACTCACACCCTAACCTAACACTAATCTGTCATTACTTCCCTAATTGTACATTAATCAATCAACCCTCACACACCACAACACTTTCACATTTCACGCCTAATTTCTCTCGCTTTCCTCTCTTCAACTTGTCATCTTTTCATTCCTCAACTGCACTCCATTCTCATCCCCCCTCTGCAAGTTTTATTTCCCTCTCTATCCTGTATCATGTAATGACGTATGTTATAGCATTATCATACAATGATAAATAATTACAATACGTTATATGCGAGATCCCGATAAATAACGGAACCACAACTCAAAAATATTTACAATAAATTTTTATTAATTATTTTAAGATTCGATGATTTTAAAAAATGTTCCATTATTTTTTTTTCTGTACCAACCTGAACTTGGACCAGGATTAGGTCTCCGTGGTTGAGTAATTGATCTCCATGTGTTATTTGAGGCTTGTTATTCGTGACTTCATTTAGTGTGCGTCAAGTGGAGTGGTTCGGATTGTTTATAGCTTATTTGACTTTTCTAATTTCATCTCTTCAGTTATTTATATTTGAATTTTTAATACAAGTAAACAATATATATTGTAAGTTTCTCTGTTCATTCCTGTTCAATCTTCTTGCTGGTTGGTTGTTTCTTAAATTGAAAGGTCTGCTTAATTATCTTATATTTACTTGCATTCTTCAGTTCTTCAACTTGTTAGATGAAATTCATTATTTAAATGCCACCAACATTAAAATTATGCAGAAATTGTAATAACTCAAAAAAAAGTAAATTTTTTTTTTAAATTTTGGTCATGTTTCTGTATTAAATGCTCTCAACCAGTTTCTGAGGATTGTTCCCACATGCAGGAAAGAGATATCTACAACTATTCTACAACTTGAATATAAGAGAAGACTTTTTTTTTTTTTTTTTGGCAAGATATGTGAAAATTAGAATAACAAATTTTGCAAGTTAGAGATGGCTGCCATGTCTAGTAGTAGAGAGATTGATCCCTTGTTGAAAGATTTAAGTGAAAGAAAGCAGAGTTTTCGTCAGAATGTGGTGCTGCTGGCTGCAGAACTTAAGGAGGTTCGGAGTCGCCTTGCTTCTCAAGAACAATCATTTGTTCGCGAAAACATCACACGCCAGGCAATTTTTTTGTAAAATCATTCTTTTACATGTCATTAGTTTATCGAGTTGGTGAATTTGGATTTTATGTGTTTTCTGCAGGAAGCGGAGATGAGAGTAAATGACATGAAGGGAGAGATAAATAGACTGCTTAAGTGCTTAGATGAGAGAAACGGGCAGTTTCAAGAAGCAGCCTCTACAGCTGAGAAGGTGTGCTACTTGAATTTTATTTACCAACATTTTTTTATACAAATTTGGTACCTAAGTGGATTTACACTCCTTGATTGCTTTCTATATTTTGTTCCTTGCTCTTAATATTAAATATAGTTCCTACATTCCCAGATCTTAATATCTGAGTTACTTAATATGATTCAAAGTGTTTTGTTTTTGAATGTTTTGCGGCTTTCCACATATTTTAGTGATATTATTGTTAGGTTTAGGGCTACGCAGTAATTCGAGATTCACAACACACAAACAAAACAAAGGACACACACAATATGTATGATGCGGAAACAACCACGTCCGAACTTGTAGCTCAAGCATACATGACAATGTTTATATAGTCACCCAAAACTTAGCCACCAAGACTTGTCACACTTGTTTTACAAGACTTACCATACTTGTTATACAAGACTTTTTATTCTTGGCACCTAATTCCCTAATTTAATTATGACCAAGACATACCATATATAATAATTGTCTATACATACAATTATTACCAAAACAGTTTTAATTGCCCATATCACCATGACCCATGCATACTGCCGTATTGGATTTAAACCCAACAATTATATGCTATGAGCATCCATGACTTTCTTCTTTTCAGGCAGCTTTTTGCTTTTATTGTTTGGTTTGTGGGTGAGCTAGAATAGAATAACTTTGTATATTGTTAATTGTATGGACTTTGATGGTTCAAAATTTTGTCTTTTCAAGTTAGTAAATTAAGATATACAATAAGAATCTACAAGTATATACTTGTATCTTACCTTCAACTTATCTTAAATTGATCAAGATGTTAAATTTGTTACATCCAACGACTTAACTTTCTTGTCCTTTGCAGTTTAAATTCAATAACTTTGAATGTGTTTCTAAATATATCTATACACGCAGTCATATTTGAATATGCAAAACACCTGCAATCTTCTTGTTACCTGTTTCAAAACGTTGGGCACAGAAGAAACACGTCATATTCCCCAACCCTTCCTCGTTTTGCGTAACACGAGAGTTGATTTCCTAGTAAAGAAAATAGTAACAGCAGCGCTTGTTATAATCAACTATCAGTTAGCATCTTACGTAGATGATGTTGGTATTTTCTTAAAGTTATTCTCACTAGGTCTAGGGCAACAATGCTAGCTTATTGAGACGAACTATGAATTTTTCACTAGGGCATCTCAGGTTTTAAATTTAGTTATGTTATGTGCTTCAGTACCTTAAGGACGTGGATGATCTCAACTCAAAGCTCTCAGCTACTCAAGCAACAGCAGATGATAATGCTGCTTTGGCGCAGTCTGCCCAACACCAATGCTTGTTTCTTTTAAAGGAAATTAATGAGAAAAATGATGCCTTAGAGGAGTACAAGGCTCAAGTTAGTAAGCTAGGTGAACAACTGGATCGTTTGCAGAAGGATCTTCAAGCAAGAGAAATCTCCCAAAAGCAACTAAAAGATGAAGTCTTGAGAATGGAGCATGATATTATGCATTCATTGGCACAAACCGGAGGAAGTTGTGGTTGTGAGCTGAGGAAGATTTTGGATGAGGTTTCACCAATGAACATTAGCAACATGAATAAGCTTTTGAATGCCAAGGATGAAGAAATTGTAAAGCTGAGAGATGAGATAAGAATCATGTCTACCCACTGGAAGCTGAAAACAAAGGATTTAGAATCACAGGCAAGCCTTTAGTTATGTTCACTATGCAATTTCATAATGTATTCACCAACTCCGAGAAAAATTCTTCCACATTCTTTCACCATGCGCCTCTTTTGTTATGATTAATCTTATAATTATACATACAGTTAGAGAAGCATCAGAGAGCGGATCAGGAGTTAAAGAAAAGGGTATTAAAGTTGGAGTTTTGCCTCCAGGAAGCTCGTGCACAAACTCGCAAGCTTCAAAGGGTAAGACAATGTAATTTGTGTTGAAGATCTTTTCTCATAACTTTAACCCTCCTTATTGGCTTCTAAATGTATTCATCAAATTTTTCGCATCAAAGTGATTTGGTCTTGGTACAGATTAACATATTATTATTTGCCTCTTGTTTTGTGTTACTCTTTATAAAGCTTAGGCCAAAATCAGATTCATAAAGACAAAAATAATAACAAAAAGGGTAGTTAAGGTATTCTATCAGTTACCTCTTTGATGTTGGGTATCTTGAACATCAATAATAAAATCATTCGATTGAAACGATATAAAACAAATCAAATGAACTTCAACTTTTTGGCAGATCGTGAATAACAAGAATTAATTTCTGGAAAGTAACACTCAGGTGGTCTGTATTTATTCTGATGTGCAGATGGGAGAGCGACGAGATAAGGCTCTGAAAGAATTGAGAGATCAGTTAGCAACAAAGCAACAAGCTGAAGTTTCAGGTGACACTAAAAAAAATATATGGGAAGGCTCTGGTTTTAAGATTGTAGTATCCATGTCAATGTTGATCTTAGTTGTGTTTTCAAAGCGGTAAAAGTACTGTTCTAATTTCAATTACTGTATAAACGTTGGACAGCGTAGGTGTAGAACTTAGATTTCACGGTGAAGCAACTCGCTAAGCTATAGATGTCTATTTATGTTGTAGAAATACTAAATGTAGATGGTCTCTATCCATCTCTTTCACTTTATGTTTCACTCCAGAATAGTGTACTTTGGCCAAATTCTTACTTTATAAGAAATTTATAGTCTCATGCACACATTGAATCAGAGATGTCCATAATCCTGAATGCTAAAGTAGTCCAACTATACCCCTGGGGACAAACTCCTAGCTTTAAGAATATAAAGTTTGCACAAACTAAATCTGGATCGAATGGCATGTGATGGCAAGATAATGCAATATGGACTTGCATCAGTCCAATTAATGTATTGTCCTCCTATTTTAATGGCTGTGCAGTTGTTATGTGCTAGGTTAACATGGGATAGTAAGCTAGTGAATCACTAATCTTAAATAGATTAAAAGCTGGTTGAGAAACAGAGATGTCCTTCAGTTGCCAATGGCTTTTCTGAAAAATTTCTTCACTTGGCTTAAATGAAAGTATATTTCAAAATTTGCAGATCTTTGCTCACAAAGAATGTTTTCCTGTTGATTCGTATTTATTATTGCAATAAAAGGGAAAAAGAAAAACAAAATCATGAATCTGCAACATAATTGGATCCACGACTCAGAGAAGGCAGACCACTGACCACTGACCACAGTTCTAGTTTCTAAACTTACCAAGCATGCAGATAGGATTTTGATACCTATTTTTGGGGGGAATTCTTCAATATTGCAGATCATAAGTAGAATTTACTTTTTGAATCAATCTCTTTCCTGCTAACTAAATAATCAATATATATTTATGTAGCGTACTATTTAATTATAAATATTCCTACATAGAATACGGAAGCATAAATGGACAAAATAAGAGGACTCAAGACTGTATCCCCTCTTGCTTGCACAAGCCGACCTGATTGTGCCAAGTTGTACTAGATATAGATTCTACCTTAGAACTGCCAAGCATACGTGAGTTCTCATGTAGGAACTGCACCAAGAAATTTACATCTAGGACTAGGATACCCAATTTGACTTTTTAGTTTCTAAGCAGCGGCTGATGATTTAATAATTAATCTTCAAGGTACTATCGTCTGTCTTGTCTGAAAATAAAGATATATACATTAACTTGAGCACCAAAAACTCTGATCTGTTGAATCCGTGCGCTTGTGATCCAACTGATGACTAGGTCCTTCATATGTTAAGTAAAAGTTTTCCTGTGACGATTGATGTTACCAAAATTATGCACCCTATAAAGGGTTGCACATGAATTGACATGGATGTTGTGCTGTTCATACTTGGAGGAGGGTTTTCACCGAAAGCACTTGGAGGAATATCTCCAAAACCTATGGGAGTGCTTGGTGGAGGATTGTTTGCATTTGACACTGCAGGAGGTGAACCTGACCTGAAAAAGGTGTAAACAAATTGGTGATGACAACTGTTAGTTTTCTGTAATTAGACAGAAGGCCACAGAGTGAATAAAGGAAGATTTGACATTTTGAGCGCCTATTTTCCCCTGTCATGCAGCGTGGAAAAGTTTAGGTCATTGATATCAGTTTCTTTGGTTCCATTTGTACTCCAATTATGTCAAATAAGATGACAACTTCCAGGAAAATGCTAAAACAATAAAATATATATTTTGGAACAACTTGTATGCAGTTTTTTTCAATTGACTATTATCCTTTTAAACAATTTGACAAAAAATGGGAAAGTTTGTATTTTTGATAGTTCTGAAGACTGATAAGAGTATGTGCCTGTTTGGCTGCAACTTAAAGTCGCAGCTTATGGCTTATAAACCCAAAATTGCTTATGGGGGGTGTTTGCCAAAATAAGTGAAACCAACTTATGGCTACTTAAAATGGATAAGTTGAATGTTAAGAATCCTTAACATTCAACTTATAACTTATAACTTATTCTCGATATACGCAATATATAATATCCTTCAAATCTTCAAAACCATATATCTTTTGATCCGTTCATTAAAAAATTGATATGTATATATCAAATTTCTCTACTCATCGAGATCTATCCATTGATATCCATTTATATATATTAAAAAATAAATATTTTAAAAATAATAAAAAAAAGTTAACTTATAAGTTCTGATTTACCCAAACACTCTACTGCTTATAAGTTCTGATTTACCAAACACTCTAGGGATTTATAAGCTCAGCTCTACTTATCACTTATAAAGCACTTACTCATTTTAAGCTATAAGTCAACTTAATAAGTTGCAGCCAAACAGGCCCTATAGCTTCTCAAATAAGAGGTGAGAGAAGAAAATTATTACCCTGGTATTGCGCCTCCTCCATTTGCTGCCGTAGATGGTGTTGGAGTCTCTGGCGTGGGACTTTCTGGCATTGGAGACTCTGGCACAGGGGATACAGGTGTTGGAGATACCGGCGTAGGTACCGGAGTAGGTATTGAAGATGGAGACGAAGATGATGAGGGGTAAATACAAGAACCAGCGCCTATACAGAGTTGAAAGGAGTGTGTTATTGCCTTCATCAACTGGTAAATAGTTCATATTAAGAGTTGAAATTGGATTGATTACAAGAGTTCTCCACACTTACTTGGATTGGTGTTGGTTATCGTAGCAGCTCCTCCAAAATCACAGCTAGTTGGTGCTGGTTTTTTCTGATAATAGCTGTTGAAAGCATATGAAGCATGGTTTTGAAGAGTATTCGGATTGTAACAGCTACCACTTTGTTGAATTACTGAACAGTCCGCTACTCCAGTTCCACAAGCATAATCAAGTGCTGACTGCAGTGCAGTCTGCGGAGCTCCACTCTTTGCAACACACCAGCTTTGCCCTGGAAGTGCAGGAGCATTACCTGTTGCAGGAGGTGTCACCGGATTTATGACAGGCGTGGTGACAGGAACACCGGTTGATGGTGCTGGATACGTTGTTACAGGGTTAGTTACTGGTTGAGTGCCAGGGTTTGTGCTTGGCGTTGTTACTGGATTGGTTATTGGAAGTGGTGAATTTACAGGATCTGTATTAGGCTGCGGAACTGGAGTTGATGGTGGCATGGGTGTAACTGTAATAGGGTTCATACCCGGAACTGTCACAATCCCTGGTGCATTATCAGGAGGTACAGTGACCGGAGCTGTGACAGGATTAAATGTTGGAGTTGTCACAGGATTAGTTACAGGAGTCGTGGGAAAAGTGGTTGTTGGTGGGTAAACCAAGTCATGCTGGGAGGTTTTAGTATTTAAGTTGCTTAGAAGTTGTCTGTGGTATCCTTGAAACATCTGTCCTTCCTCCCTAACAAACTCTGTTTTCTTGAAATCCTTTTTCAGGGATAACTCTTCAAACAATCCAACTATCCTCTGATCTCTAATTTCTGTCACTCTCTTTAATGATCCTGGGACATTACAATAAAATTCAGCTACTTCTTTTTCACTTAGAAAAGAACTTTTAACAATTAAAACAAGCGAAACATGATTACAAAGAACAACAGATGTCATTAAGTTAACTCTCTTTAGGACTGATTCTACAAGTGAATCTCCCATGATCAGTTTATCATCATGATTGACTTCTACAATAACAAATGATCTAGTTCTACTGATGAATTGAAAGGCTTTCCTCAGGTATCTCTCCTGTTTTTTGTTAGAGTTCTCCAAGAAGGCCAAGGACAAAGAAAATGAAACTTTCACTCTAGTTTGAAGATTAAAACCACCAAGTATTGAATGAATTGATTTCAGGGTGGATAAAAGTGTAGCTAATCTATGGCTGCTACTAGCACTTAAAACAATAGTTTTTATCTTTACGTGTGGGACGGAGGTCAAAGTTTTGAGCCATGAAATAGCAGAAGGTCTGTGATTTCTTAAGTTTTTAGCTAATCTATGACATGCATATCTGTCTTGGAAAATCTCTTCAGAACTCTGTAATTTGCAACAAGTACTCTAATATGAGATAGGGGTACTTTGTTTTGCTTTACGAATGAAACTGTCTCATCAGGTGATGAAACTGCATTACTTTTTCTTGCATCATAGATAAAACCCACCAGAGTTCCTGTTGAAGTTTCATAATTTGTCAATATCATATATCTATAGAACTTCTAGACATTTACGGACACTTGTGCCTCTATCCTAGTTAAATTGCAGTGCAGTTTTAATTTTAGAAGTCTTTAGTTATTAGCTCGGAAACTCTACTACAAACCTTAAGTTTTTAAAGGAGGGTTTAATCTGTTTTTCATTCTTATTTGTTAGCGTAAGACATATCAGGTGTCACGAGGGAGCAATAACACAAGTACAACACATCATAACACACGTATTAACTATCCTCCGAACACCTTAAGATTTTAGATAGCGATGCAGACATAGCTTAAGATTTAAGATGTAGAACATACCTGAGGAGGAGCCAAGGAGAAGAGACAGAAGGTATATGAAGAGGCAGATAGAAGCTTTTCTAGCCATCCTGTTGAGTGAGTGTTGCTCTCTGGATATTATTTAGAAGAAACCCACTTGGATTCCAATGAGACGGAGTTCGAATTTTAATCCGAATTGTAGTTGGGAGGTGTTTAAAAGACATTACAAATATAAAGCCAAAGGTGGATATATACAGAGAGAAAAAGAGGTGGCGATAATAAAGTTGAGAGGTGAAGAAAGTAAGAAAAAAAATAAAGTAAAAGAAGAAAGAATATTTTGTAATGGAAAAGAAAAAGTTTTACTTTGGTATGAAGAGATGAACCTGGTAATGGTCTGCTGAATCAAGATGTGTACGTGTTTGTTTATTATATATGTTCATTTCTTTTTCCAGAAAACAAGATCAAGTGGTTTGGTTCATTTACATGCCTAGTATAAACTGAACTTCATATCTCTAACTCTTCAACTTAATCTTCCGCTCCCTTGCGGACACTCGATACTCGTACATTAAAACATCAAAATATTGTCGAGCCCAACACTTGAACACATACGAGGCCGGAGTCTGGAATCCGGATAAGATAGACAAGAGTTACTGTTAGTACCTAATATCAGGAAAGGAACAGTACTGATAACAGAATAAGTTGATTCCACTTGCCACTAAAAGAGGTCAATTGCATGGGGAATCAAAACTGTAGAAAAGATTTTGTATTTAATATGCAGTGATTATGCTTTTTTCTGCTATTAAAATTGGGTAATGGTAATGTAAAGTTGAAGTTGTCTTCCCCAAATCAGTGAAATGAAGCTTTTCAGTGGAGTTTAGTTTTGTTAACTAATGCTGATCTTTTCTTAATCTTCAAATTCTAATGCATACATCATTAAAGTGGCAATTTTTTCATTTGATTTTGGAACTCATGTGATCTCTAAGACTATGGGACCAAAACCCATGTGGCCTAATCTCCCCTTTTTTTTTGAGCAAGAAGGTGAATCAAACTCACTTTGTATGACTACTCTTATCGGCTTAAAGGGAAAAGATAGATTTGAGTTATAATAGCAAACTTTAGAGAGTAAGCATGATCTGTAAAAGGAAAATAAAAAGTAAGGATATACACATATTCTAACAGACAGGGAACATGGGGTAAGATTTATCTTCTTGCATGTGTAATTTGCTTTGTATATACCACACCACGATCGTAAAAATGAGCAGTCCAGATTACAGGTCTGGATAAGCGGCTCAGATTAGCGTTGTAACTTGTAATTTACATTCTCGTTAACGATTAAATTCTCATGTTTTGCTCCCGAGTTTTTTTTAGAACATAAAACGGGAAGTAAACAGTAGAGTGAAACAGTTTTTTATTGGTGTGCCAGATTATATCGTGGAAAATGTGTAGTTTGTGTGTTCATTTCTGCAGAATTAAGCAGAAGACTTGGGCCGTTATTGGTATTGTACAATGAAATTATATGTCGATAACTTGTCGATTAAGTATCAAATCCAAACGTCGGCAAAAATGCAAAAGGTTTTAAACAACGTTTGCATGAGGTGTATATCCAACACTTTACTGCAAGAGGATGTAAAGTAGTTCAAATTATGTTTGCATATTTTATATACCAAGAAAGATATCTGCAACTCGACTGGTTAAAAGTCCTCCTATACAAAAACCATATTGCTTTCTATGTTACACATCAGAAGATAAGGATAGAATGATATGTATCTTGATGACATATTTATACATCGTCGGACGCAGTTTGGAGCTACTGAGTGCCGAGTGATTCATGCAACGTACCTCTTTTTTTTCGTTTGAAAATGATTATTTTTATGCATCAAATCTCGGTATAATAGAAAAAAGTGTATTTGCGAGAATATAGAGACCGTATTAATTATAATTTAGCCGGATTTCAAAACTTGAAGGTACAGTTTGAACCTAGAAAGCGGGATACTTCCCCCCATCGAAGAACTGTATATCCCAATCCGTATGCAATGCGTAGTGCGCGGGGATACGGTATGAGATACGCAATGTGGCATATCGGTGAATTTCCGAAGAGGGATCCGTGGGTGCGTAAAGGGGGTGCGTACAAGGGGGTGCGGGTAATTTTTCAGTCTTTTTCTGTTGATCTGTTGTGTGTATATACGTGTTTTTATAAGCTAGCTCACTTCTTTGCTGATTCCTTTGTGTCTTCATCTGTGGATGTATATATGTAAAGAATTGGGATGCATCACAAACCCATGTACATCCTCGGACTATGGTAGTCCGGGACAAGATTTGTAAGATTTAGTGGTATAACCATAAAGATGACACAGTCAATTAAAATGTAGAGGTTCAGGGAGTGAAGTGAAGAACAGACAGGCAACAAAATGAAAGGATATACACGTGTATCACCATTGCTGTTAACTGTTAAGCCTCTAAATGTTGGTAAAAAGGAGAAAACAATAGCGCAATTATGTAAAAAAGACTGTTACTGCACTCATACATGGAAATATCAAAATTTTAATTAATTCGAATGTTGTAAATTTCAGAAAGAAACGTAGCTTTTTGATCGTATTAATGAAATGAAGATCACATATATGCAGAAGAGCTACTACATGGAAGTCATAATCACCGTATAACTATCTCATAACTTCCAAAATCTTGCACAGTTTCACTTACCGAAGGCTTTGACCTCTTCAATCAGAGCAACCAAATCCTGAAGAGACGATCTGCCATCTTCCACAGCTCTAGCACACATTTTTCCAACCTCCTTAGCTTTCTTCCTCAGCTCCTCACCATTCATCAGCACACATTGAGTAATCAACTTCTCATTATAAAATTGTTCAGCAAATAATGGCCAAGTAATCATAGGCACACCAGCCATAACATTTTCAGTAACAGAGTTCCATCCACAATGAGTAACATAGCCTCCTATAGCTGGATGGTTTAGAATATCGACTTGAGGTGCCCAATCCTTTATTACCAAACCTCTCTTTGATTCCACTACCATCTTCTTAAATCCATCAGGCATCCAATCATCCTCAAAATTATTTTTGATCACCCAAATGAATGGAATTTTCATATTTTCAAGGGCTAATGCAATCTCGATCAGTTGGGATTCAGGGAACATGGTCATGCTACCGAAACACATGTAAACCACAATATTGGCTTTTTGGGTATCTAGCCAATTCAAGGTGTAATGTGTTGATGTGGTACTCTTTTTTGTTGGAACTGGGATAGTGAGAAATGGGACCTTCTGTCCAAATCTTCATGTTCTTGATTTTCTTGAAATGGTTGTTGTATGGAGCTTCAAGATCATAAAGTGTCGAAAATTATGCCATAGCTGCGAGTTTCTGCCTCTTTTATCCTGTCTAACGCCTCCCCATACCTCGTTTTAAATTTAAGATGGTCGGGCTATTGAGATCTTTTCATTTCAATCTTATCAGGAAGGCCAGGAATCAGAAACAATTCTGAATCAGACTCAACTCTTTCATGAGGTCCATAAAGCTTCAAACTCTCAGGAACACAATGACAAAAAAAGTTGGACGGATAAAAAACAAGCCTTGGTATCTTCAGACGCTCAGCAGTGTCAACAGTCCAAGGAAAGAACATTCCTGTGACAATGCAACGTGGCAAGAGCTCGGTAATTAAATCTTCCATAGGTTTTTTAAGCAATGACAAACGATAGACAACTTTATCGACCATTTCAGGCGATTTGACTGCACTGTAATTCTCGATTCCAGGTGCTAATCCAACTTCTTCTGCGGGAAACTCCAGGATCGCCACAGATATTTGGTGGTTGGCAGCAATGCTGTTGTCGATGAATGACTGGAAAACAGCTGCATTAGCAGGAGTGGTGATAATAGTGACTCTGCAGACTGCCACCATGAGCAGCCAATTGGCAACCAAGATGTACCATTGGCAGCATGTGCATGGCTAGTAGTGACAAAAGGAAGCAGAACAAAATCAGGCTTGGGAGGTGATTGTTCAGAGCCAGACAATGCCATATTCTTGTTGTAGGTTTTTTTTTTTTTGCTATAAGCCTATAGAGTTGCACTTGTGTTGTGTGGACATGAGTATGTTTGTGGTTTATTTTATAGGGGAAAAGATCTTACCTTGTTAGAAATAATTAATTAAATAAATTGATGTTAGAATCTTGGAATTTTCGCTTAATTTTATTTTACCAACTTTAATAATAAAATTCATGTATACTTGGATTTTGTAGAACCTTTTGTTCAATATCTGAAAATGCCTAATTATTCCAAAGGAAAATATCTCAAAGTAAATACAAGATGCATGCACATACTTATTCAAGAATTAATTAAAAATTCGATACTGACTATATAAATATTTACACACTTTCCGTTTCCAAATTCAGCATGCTTCCTAAGGTAATTTTTAATCGATCAGATTCCCACGGTTTATTTTTCTATATCACATTGCCTTGCTTTTTTTTTTTTTCCTTTTTGTTTTTTTAGAGTTTCCTTCAGAAAAAATGACAAAGACAGGTCCTCCAAAACTCATAGATTTTAAAGAGATTCTAAAAAATATAAAATGTATTAACAAGTTTATTGAAATTCATCATTTTACCAAATTCAAAAAAATTATTAAATTTTTATAAAATTTGAGATTTTAATGAATTTTTAAAAGTTAAAATTTAAAATTATTAAATTACAATTGGTTTAAAAAAACCAAATTGAACATACTCAACTTTAAAACTTTTTAAACATTACTACCTCGTACTCAAAAAGACTGACTCTTTGACTTTTTCATTTTTTTTATTTATATAAAAATATAGGGTTTATACTTTTATACAAATCAAAAAAATTGAAAAACAATATTATTTACAAGTACCTATACCGAGCGTATTGAAATGCATGCAAAAAGAAGTATCTCATTATTTTTTGGGACGGAGAGAGTATAATTTTAAAAATCATTATTGAATACCATTTGATTTCAAAGAACATTTTTAAAACCCACAGTAAATACAGTTAAGGTTTTAAATTTGAAGAAAATACTTAAAAATCTAGATTTCATACCTTCTTTAAAACGGAATCAAGAAAAAATTCATCATTTTGTCATATCCAAAAAATCATCAAATTCTTATAAACTCTCAAATTTTAATGAATTTCTAAAAATTAAAATTGAATTCCATTCCTTTATAATGAATTTTTTAAAATCTAAATTGAAAATACCTAACTTTCAAACATTTCTGAAATTATTATTGAATACCATTCCATTTGAAAACATTTTAAATTTCATACTAAATACACGTCATTTTTTTAAATTTCAAGGAATTCCTTAAAAATCCAGATTTAATATACCCCTTGGACACATTAACTCCTTATATATAATAAGCGTGAGATCTTATCCAAATCTTTGGTCGGTTATTGTACTACCAAAAAAGTATATGATCCGTTGGATTATAAAACTATAAATATTCAAATAGATGATGACCATTAGATATAATATTAAAAATTGTATTTGATTAATAATAGGATAGTATTTAAATACTAAAAGGTGTATTTTGATAATTTAAACCAATTATAAATAGGTATTCTATATTGAATAGAAATCTTTATGTAAAAAATCGTAAATATCTTTTCTCTTTAGTTTATGAATAGTTCCAGTTAGATAATAATTATTAAACCATCATTAAATTAAAGATAATTTTTTTAGCTCCGCGTGGGCTGTAAAATTGTTAAAATCTGTTGTCTAAAACTCAAGATAGAGCCCAAACAGTAAAGTGATTATCTAAATTTTAATAATTTTTTTTTAATTTAAACCAATTATAAATAGGTTTTCTATATTGAATAGAAATCTTTATGTAAAAAATCGTAATTATCTTTTCTCTTTAGTTTATGGATAGTTCCGGTTAGATAATAATTATTAAACCATCATTAAATTAAATTAAAGATAATTTTGTTAGCTTCGCGTGGCCTGTAAAATTGTTAAAATCTGTTGTCTAAAACTCAAGATAGAGCCAAAACAGTAAAGTGATTATCTAAATTTTAATAATTTTTTTTATTATTGTAGCACCAATTTAATTTTTTTCCTAATTCTTTTAAATTTATAAATTCTATGTTTATTTCAATAAAATATTAAAATCAATTTAAGAAAAAATTAAAATCGATCTGGTCCGTGTACGACCAAATCTATACTATATTATTAAAGACGAAACATTAAAAGTTTTGGCCGGTCGTCGGTAGGTCGGTCGGTATTTGGGCCGATTCACGGGCCTATCTATAACCAATTTATTAATAACCAATTACCTTTTTCAATACATTGCCTATTTATATATATTTTTAAACTAAATCAACTAATCTTCTAAAAATAAAACGGGCAACATATATATAATATGGTAATATTATTATATATTCATAACTGATTACCCTTTTCAAATAAAACACATTATTTTTATATTTTTTTTTACTAAAACAACTCATCTTCTAAATATGACACATATATGGAAACCAATTTATTAATAACCAATTACCTATTTCAGCTAAAACATATTACTTATTTCATATATCTATTTAACTAAAATAAATCATTTTCTAAAAATAAAACGTGCAACATATTTATAAAATAGTAATATTATTATATATTTATTACCGACAACTAAAACACATTATGTGTTTTAAGGATATTAACTAATTGTCTTTTTAAGGATATTACCTGTTTTATATTTTTTAACTGAAACAACTCATGTTCAAATTAAAAATAACATGTGCAAAAGATAGATATATTGGTAATATTATTATATTAAACTTATGAAATTCATGTTTATTATAAATGTTTTTACATTCAATTCAAACGAGATAATTAATGAAAATAGAAGTAATAGTATATTCAAATAAACTCGGTATATTGTACGATCACATATTTTGATATTTGCAACTCAGTCCCTTTTTAGATTTTTAAGAATAAAAAAATACAAATCATTAGATATGCTATTTTAAAATATTTTATATTTTAATATCAAAAATACTACTATAGATTACGTCAATAATATATTAAATTTAAATATTATATTGTTATATTTATAAGTACAATATATATATATATTAAAATTTTATCAAATTATATATAATAACTAAAATCTAAATAAAAAATAAGAAAATATTAAAGAAGACCGTGCATCGCACGGGATATAAGCTAGTTAATTATTATAGTTAGATCTTAAATACATCGATGAGAATTGTTAGATCTAATATTAAAAAGTGTATGTGTATCTGATTAATAATAGAATTATATTTAAATACTAAAAAGTGTATTTTGATAATTTAAAATTTTTCTATGTAAAAATTTTTAAATATCTTTTCTCTTTAATTTATGTATAGTTCGAGTTAGATAATAATTGTTAAATCAAATATCAGATAACAATTCATATCGATTACAATATTAAAAATTATTAATATAATGCTCATGTATATGGACCCTGTGTTATAACGAGAACTAATAATGTACATTAATAAAATTTAAACATTTTTTTTCTAAAGCAACATAACATGATTAATCCAAATTATAATTATATTATTTTACATATAACAAACATAAAAGGATAATATCAAAATATTATTAAAATATTGAGGGTTTCATATTCATAAACAATAATTTTGAATATAATACTTAACCAACTTTTCTTTTCGGTTTATGGGTAGGTCAACTGGTCAAGTTAGATAATAATTATTAAATCATCATTAAATTAAAGATAATTTCGTTAGTTTCACATGTGTTGTAAAATCGTCAAAATTCAATTTCTAAAACTTAGAACCCAAATAGTAAAGTGAGTATTTAAATTTTAATAAATATTTTTTTATAATTGTAGCACCAATTTATTTCTTTTTCCACTAATTCTTTTAAATATAGAAAATTTTATCTTTCTTTCAATAAAGTATTAAAAAAAATTAAGAACAAATTCAAATCGATAAACACTATAATAATATAAGAATAAAATTTTATATAATCATAACATAATTTTTATTCTGTTTAATAATTTTAAAGTAATAATGTATTTTAAAATTTTATATACACTATAAATAAAACCGAAACATTAAAAGTAAAAGCAGTTAGTAAGATACTTATATCAGTATGTACTTGATATCCTTATTATATTAAACTCTTTTATATAATAACATTATAGCGATTTATCCAAAATTTTGATCGTGACAACCAAATTAATAAGGACTATTAGATCTTAACTAGATAAATGAAAATCGTTTGATCAAATATTAAAAAAGTGTATTTTATTTACAATAGGATTATATTTAAATTTTAAAAAGTGTATTTTGATAATTTAAACCAAATATACTAAATATAAATAAGTTTTCTATATTATGTTAGATAATATAATATCTTTCTTCCATGGACAATTCCAGTTAGATAAAAATTGTTAAACCATCTTTTAATTAAAAATAATTTAATTATCTTCACGTGGGGTGTAAAATCGTCAAAATCTGATTTTTAAAACACAAGATAAAGCCCAAATCAGTAAAGTGAGTATTTAAATTCTAATAATGATTATTATGTCATCATTATTTTAGCGCCAATTTAATTACTTTTTTCTAACTATTTTAAATTTAGAAATCTATGTTCAAAAATTAAAATCCATCTAAGAAAAATTCAAATCAACAAAGAATATAATAATATGAGGATAAAATTTTATAAAATTGTGCATATTTTTTATCCTATTTTATTAAGTTATAGATCATAGCTAATCAAATATAATTTAATATTAAATAATAAATTATACGCAAATGGTGATTTTGTTTTATAAGCACTCATAGAGACCTAATTTCATTGTTAGCGGGACTATATTCATATTAAAAAAAAAACCGTATTTTGAAATTGTAGACTGAGCAACAAACCTAACTTTTTCAACATATATACATTGTAAATTATTAAATTCGAAATTTTAAAAGTTTGTTAATCAATTAGTATAGTATTTTTCTGAAAAATCGTAATTTACAAAAAATATTATCAAATAACTTATGTCTGAAAGAAAAAAAATGAAAAAAATTCATTTTTTTTTAAAAAAACTTGTAAATTTTAATATATTATTGGTAGATTCAAATCTTAGATCATTTTACATGATAATTTTACTGTTATATGTAATGTTTCTCAACAATTTAATTTGAAAGATCCATCGATTATGGATTGAGTGATCAAACAAAGCGACCACACTTATAAGAAAGCTTTCATTATTTAGTCTTTAATATAATAACATAGATATTTACGGGATATACTATAAAAAAAATGAATTTTATACAGAATTTTGAGCATCACGGTGTACTACTTTAAAAGAAGAACTATTACAAAAAAATATATATTTTAATTGATAATTTATTTTCTCAAAAGTTCAAAGTTCCCGCATCATTAACATATTACAAAAACGAGTATATTATATTTTAGAAATAAATATTTAAAAAATTAAAAATTAAAAAAATTATAAATATTAAGAAAAATTAATGATGTTATCCCGGTAGTTTGGTCCTAGATACCGCAAAAACATTCTCAACAACGATCCAATACTTTTAAAAATAGATGATCAAGATTATATTAGATTTAACATTAAAACATGTATTTGGTTAAAAAAGGTTATTCTAATAATCTAAACTACATACTCCCTCTGTCCCGGCCAATAGTATACATTGGGGCTGGGCACGGAGACCAAGAAAAGATATAAAAAATGAGTAAAATTAGATGAAAAGTGGGTAAAGTGGTGGGTAGGGCTGAGCATTCGGTCGGTTCGGTTCAAAACCGGAACCGAACCGAAAAACCGAAAACCGAATTGGTGATTTTTTCGGAACCGAACCGAACCGAAATGACTCTATGGACCGGGACCGAACCGAACCGAAATATTCCGGTTTGTTCGGTTCGGTTCCTAGAAACCGAATTGTTTTGAAAAATCCTGTAATCTGTTCTGTAATATTGATTTCTAAAGCTATGATTTATGTTATGAAAATTTCAAAATAAATCCATTAATATTCTGAACAATCACAATTCTGTCATTCAGTACAAGCACCAAGCAGCAGCAGCCAGCAATTCAAATTTCAAAGTCTACTCAAAGTCTACTCACTAGTCACTACTGATTACTGAAAGTTTGAAACACAAGTTACAAGTACACTGGTAGTCTGGTACAGTAGACAGTGGTACTCACTACTCACTACTCACTGTACTCAGTACAGTAGTTAATAAACTGAAACGAAAATTAAAATTGTTGAAATTCTGCAATCTGCAACTCTGCAATCTGCATCACCTGGCTTCACAAATCTGAAATCACAATTCACAATCACATATCAGGTCACCTTCACTTCTTCAGTTCTTCACATGCCCGTGTGGCCGCATCTATGAACAATAAAAGAGCAAAATAGTTAAATAAAAAGGACACAAAACACGTACAAAAAACAGAAGTAAAAAAAAAAAAACAGAAGATAGAGCAGTGATTATAAACAGAAGTGATCAGATCATCAAATTCAGTCATTCAGAAAAAAAAAACAGCATTTCGGTCTAATTTATGAATAGAAATAGAACAGAGAAAAATAGTTTAGAAATGGCTGCAGAAATTTCAGAAACAGAAATGGCTGCAGAAATTTCAGAAACAGAAATGGCTGCAGAAATTTCAGAAACAGAAATGGCTGCATTCTATTATGTTAATGTACAATTCTGTTATGGTGTAAACAACACAGGCAAATTACTAAAGCAGATTCTACTGTTGTTCCTGTTAGCAAGCAGATTCTGAACAGAAACTAATTACTTGGCTAATTACTTGATAAAAAACTGAACTACTGAAGCATTTAAACTAGAGCTAAAAACCAGACATTTCACATTTTTAACACATTTGTAACAGAAGCAGAAAGAGTACTTAATCACAGTAAAACAAGGGAGTAAGAGACTGATTTTCTTACCAATCAATGTCCAAGGGTACAGAATCTTGTTCAATATTCTTCTCCCTGACTGAAAGAGCAGAAAATGCTGCAAAATGTATTATAATGACACGTTAATTCAAATTAATTAATGACAAGTGGAATGTGGAATGCAAATTAAATATGTGTAATATACCTTCTTCGAATTTCTCAAGATCATTAACATCTTCTTCGATTGTCTTTGGACGTTTAGACGATCGCAACCAATCTTGAGCACAAAGTAATCCTTCCACAACTTTGGTCGTCAAAGAACTCCTATATGGATCAAGTACTCTTCCGTACTAAAAGCGGATTCCGATGCCACCGTGGAAATAGGGATTGCTAGTACATCACGAGCAAGTTGTGAGAGGATGGGCAACCTACTTGAATTGACTTTCCACCATTTCAAAATATCAAACTCATCATCATTTTTCGTAACATACACACTCTCTTTAAGATAGATATCTAATTCACACTTGGATTCTACTTCTCCACTTTCCAATTTTTGTCTCATGAATCTAGCTCCTAAAGCCGATTGTGTTCTTGAAGTTGAAGATGTAGTTGAATGGAGTTGTGAAGAATTACTTGAAGATTGAGCTTGTTGAGTAGTTTTAGGTTGACAAGTCTTTTTATACTCTTCAAACAACTCTCTTATCACTATATTTGTATCACTTGCCAACTTCCAACCCATATCTTTTCCATATTCCTCACAAAGTGCAAACTCAAGGAACTCCAATTTGTACCTAGGATCAACAACAACCGCCACATAGATGAGTTTGTTCATTTTGTGCACATCACCCCAATACTTGTCATATTTATCTTTCATTTTTTCGCCCATTAACCTCACTTCAAAGTTATCACTCTTCATCCAATCTTTCAACAAATAATTAACCGTGCTAATCTCATGATAGAATATATTTGACGTGACATACAAAGAGCCCGAACCGAATTAACCTATTTCGGTTCGGTTTTGCTCAGCCCTAGTGGTGGGACCTATCAATATTTAATAACTGATTTGAGATAATGGATGAAAGTAGTGGGTGTAATAGTGTTATATATTATTATAGAATAGAGATAGTGGAGAAAGTAGTGGGTGTAATAGTGTTTTATATTATTAAAAGTTACTATTTTTGGAATGTATACAAATGAGAGGGACATCCCAAAATGGAAAGTGTATAGAAATGAATGAGACGGAGGGAGTATAAGTTAAGTAGATTTCCTAAATCGAATAGAATTCTCAACATTAAATTTCGTCACTTTATTCTCTTTTTAGTTTTAGAATAGTTTTTAATTGAAAAAAAAACTATTAAACCACAACTAAATTAAAGATTATTTTGTGAATTTTATGTGAACCGTAAAATTAGCCAAATCTAACTTTTATAACTCAATATAAACAAATTTTAAATTGAGCGTATAAAATGTAATAAATATCAAATTTTTAACTATAATTTTTTTTGGCTAAATCTTTTTAACAATAATTTAATCATGTAAACTAATAACTTTTAAATATTAAAATATTCATAAATAAATATAATTATAAATATTAAAAAAACAATCGTGTGTTGCATTATAATAAAAATATAATTATAAACAGAATAATTATAAATAAAATTTAAGTAACACACCAAAGTCTAAATCTGATCGGTGAAAAAAAAACAGGAAATAAAACACACCATAATTAGAGACTTGAACAACTTATATAAATCACGTCGATCATGTTTTATATCTGGTAACAGTATCTGATACTAGGATAGGAGAACATAAATTTGAAACCCAGGTGGTTTCAGACAAAGGGAAGGCCTTGGAAATGCATGAAGCTACCACTGTCTATAATTCAAACCAATTAACACAGCAAAAACTAATATCACTTGTTCATTCAGAGACCACCGTCAACATACAATTCTCTGAAGAAAGGATCGGCGGTTGCTTCTTTTGCTGAACCATAACTGTTCAGCCTCTTTTTCAAGGATCGCAATTCCCTCTCATCTTTTGAACTTCGATCCTGACATTATTTAAGTACATATATGATACATATGGCACCAAGAGGTTTATAGAACTCAACTTATTTAAGTACATGTATATCGAGCGCCACTTTTGTTTTCATTTCGCTTCAATATGGCAGGTGCAATTCATTTGACAAGGCTGCCAGTTTAATTTTAATGAATTCTATTCTGATTTAATGATTTCGTCAAATTTTATGAATATGTTAAGAAAAGTCCCATAGATGTTTAACTCATAACTGAGGACTTACAAATGTTTTTTTCAGTAGCAAAATATCCACCAAATACTGCAGCCACAACACGTTGGTCTTAGGGAAGCTGTATGATGACAAACATAAAGAGGTTATCAGCAACTGCAAAGTACTGGCCAGATATTTGAGCAGTAACATATTCATTATGATACAAAAACATTAAGATGTTATTTGTTTCAACTTACACACAAGTCTAAGTGTATAACAGAACTAAGAATGACAAGAAGAATACGTGACACATCTTAACGAGAAGAATGGTCTATACTTAGACTTAACGAACCAAGGACCTACGCAATTACAACAAAGCATGAAATCCATAAGATACCCCCTCAACAATGTGCTCTATATTTTTGTACACTAGTCTGAATTTTGTTGAAGGCAAAGCTCAGTGAGAACTAGGAACCCTGTAACAGAACTTTCTTCAGAATGAAAAACGGACCTTCTATATAACTTGGTGTTCTATGCATTTCTCTTCCAAATACCCATCTATCGTCAATGAATAATTTATGAGTTAAAATGACGTACAGAAATGCTGTTTCAGTCACGAAGAAACTCCTTTGAGGGATAAGGAGCAGATTTTTTATTAGACATCATTGTTTAAAGACACTGTGTTTCATACTTCAAAATTTCCGTTCCATTTCTACCCAAAGTGTCTTGCCCTAGCAGTACCGCCCTCAATCACCCCCTTCATGGGAGGTTGAGGGTTTAAACCTTGTTGAAGGCAAAAGTGGGTGTGGATGTACACCAACAACAAAAGGAAAAAACTCCATCTCTTCATCTCATATCATTTTTCAATAGGAAGCTTAGATAGAAAAATGCTTCAAGAGAGGATTTTATATCAGCAGAACTGAGAGTACAGCAGCCAAACATTTCTATTGAGTATGAGGCTTAGCTCTTGCTAGTACCTGGTAAATTGCCACTATTAACAAATAAATACTATTTTTAAGTAGCAGGACCGCTGCCAAACCATATAACGGGAGTAATCATCTATGTACTGCACTTAATTTTGAAATATTATCACTTCCCCTTCTCTTTCACAGTTTCACTAAATATATACTAGTCAATAAACATAAAAGGCATGCATACTAAGTTACTAATTTGTTTCCTTGTAATCCTAACATTAGGAGATGAAAATTCACACATATACCTTTCCTCCCAGCAATCTTCTGTCGCCTCCTTCATTTTCCTGTATGTATCGGCCTACATATGAAAATTCTAGTGTCAAAATTCCTTTCAAACTTCACCAGAAGTGCCATTATATTTCAGTAATGAGGCATACTTACTTGTTTATCTCCCTTTGGACCCTCAAAGAGTTCGGGGTCCGAAGATAGATCCAAGAAAAGAATATCTTCACCTGCAGAGAATAATCTGACATCACATTTTGGAATCGTACCAGAAAAGGAATAACGAACCAGATAAGATAAGCTTTCACCAGTGTTAATTCTTGAGAGAGTAAAATCAATTATTGATATCCATAATCCAAATGTTCTGACATTCAAGCTCTTGCCCTCAAGATTGAACTGCAGCATTGCAGAATCTTTACGACTTAAGAGAATATTCCCCCTGTAACCAACACCAGAATTGTGAAGTAACAGTAAGTTGGAAAAAAAGTGAACACCAGAAGATTGTAGAATTACTAAACCAATGCAAATCTCTGTGCTCAAATTCATAGGCAGCCTCTCCCACAGCCAAGGCAACTGTAACCTGTTGCAAAAAAACACCAAGCATTGAACAAAAAGGCACACATATATAACTGAAGGAGGTACATGTAAAGATCAATGACCTGAACCAGAAAACTCCGTGCTTCATCAAAATTTAGAAGCACAAAGCTTTCAAGATCTTGCCCTCCATGTTCTTGAACAAAGACGACATAGCACTGTAAACAATTTCATCCATCGTAAGTGAAAAAGCAAGCAAAAGATGTGTATTTTCTTTTGAGCTATATTTCGTCCCAAATTGAATCAAACGTATTATTCATCAATTCAGAACACCATCCAGCTAAAATTGGTAGTGTAAACAACCTGATCCTCTGGAAATTCCTTGGGATGATCATTTTCTGAACTATGCTTGTTATCCCAATGTTCCCATGCTCTTATCAGTGCATTATCATAACGGCCTTGACATACCTTTGCACTGTCAAGAAAAAAAATGTATAATTAATATTCAAAATGTTCGTCCCAACTATAAGTTGTCTGCACTAGCAAAAGATGTGAAGGCAATTCATGGTTTCTACATCTATATCTAATTTAAAATTTAGTTTGTTTTTTGACGGTAAGTTTACCCTTCTCCTTATTGGCCACATGATTATGAATCTGTTTAGAAGAAAACGATGTGTATTTGCACTGTTGGTCAAGAACAAAAGGGTTCTAAAACAGGCTACACAGTTTCCAATGGAAAAAAACAGTCAAGACATATACAAACTTACTCAATTGTCTGTATGAATGTAGTACAAGTGTTGCCACAAGTATGACCACCATCTCCCCGTAAATAATTAAGAGTCCGAGAGAGTGCAACCTCCTCAAACAATTCTGAAGCACGCTGAAGAATATGAAAAGAAGACGGTTAACTAACATGAACTTCTCAGAGGATCACCAAACTTTTTTTTTTTTATTGAATAATTAGGCGTATATGCCTTACAATTGAAATTATGTTCTAACAAATTTTGGGATGAGAGAGAATCGAACCCACAACCTGGGACGACAACAGATAAGCTCTTACCACTTGAGCTATCTCATCGTGCTCAGAGGATCACCAAACTTAATAAGATACGATAATCATAACTTTTAACCAAAAAAATGGGGGCATATTTGAGGTAGCCCTAGAATTTACTTTCTCATAAGCCAATAAAGATAAGATTGCTCCTATAAACAATTACCTTTTGAACTTCCCCATTCACTCGAAAATCACCATCAAATGGAACAACCTTGCAAACAGTTTTCCCAGCTTTAAAAGCCTCTCCATAAGTACCTTCACCAACCTTGATGATACTTTTTGGATCGCTGCGTCGTATTTCAGTTTGATTAAATTAAAATTACAGCCTTTCATATTAAAATTAAATATGATTTGAAACTACATATCTCTAACATATGACCACGCTATACTTATGTAATCTGTACCATGATAATGTACTTAAGTGATAGCTAATATATTCCTTCACACATATAACAACTGACATAGTGCTATCTTCAACATAATTTGCTTAGCTGATCATTGAGTAAGAAGCAAAATATCTAAGAAGACCACAATGGTATGTGGCCATTATTTTAACTGAGCATTCAATCAAAGAAAAGGTTCATCAGCCTCCTCAAGAAAATATATTTCCATCAAGGCAACTACATCACACTATGGATTATAGAAAATGGGCATTTTGCCATTTTTTAAACTGTTTAAGCATATACTGGAATTGCTTTAAAGCATTCAACATTGGTAAAATAAATTAGGTGCATCTTTTCTGCAACTTACTGAAAACCTCGCTAAACTTTGACAAATTAAAATGAATATACAAATAACAAACTCTCAAGCTAAACGATAAAGGTTTACAGAAGGCAATGTCACCATATTTTATAATTCAAAATAAAATATGTCAATGTGGCAACTAAAACATAATAGAAGCAGTGTACAGCAGACATTTTCGTTCATAAGGCAGAAATACTTTAGAGAAATCAGAGATGTCAAGCAAGATGATAAAAAGGTCACTTTAAAAAGAAATTCAAACGTGAATAATATTGAACAATAGATTTTAGTACAACAAAATACTAGAAGAGGAAAAAGTGAAAGACAAACCAATATGTGGAGAACACATCTGATAGTGTTGAAGGAGCTGACTGTCCACAAAAATCTAGCAGAGCTGCAAAGTCTTCGCAGCGATGACTGAGCAACGAAGAAGGCCGTGATGCTAGCGATAGATTACGAACTGCATCAGAAATTACTTCACAATCTCCCTCAGCCATTGAGGGTAATGCTTTACTGCTCTTCCTTGAAGAGATCAAACTTTCAGATACACTTGTACCAGTTAAACAGAACTTGCATTCTTGGTTAGAAGGTAAACTTGAACGAATTAGTGAAGCCCCTTTTTCTGGAGTTCTTACAAATGAATCATCACAAATGTTAGGACCTTCATTGAGCAAACTAGGAGTCCCTAAAATAGTAGAAAGTGATTTAGAAGGACCACAACTGTAATTTAGCCTCCTTCTAAATAACCATTTTTCCAATACTGAGGACAAATGTGTAGTAACAATATTTTCACTTTTGACACCCTTGTTCCATATATTTCTAGGTGAGGGGCTTTCCTCCATTAGTTCGAAGGAATCAACCTCTTCAAAGTAGGCACGCTCCTTATCAAAGTTTGCAGGTTGTAAACCTTTTCCCTAAACATATCAGATCGTAAGAGCACATCAGTATTGACTAGTGAACTTCACCGGCATTTCAAAGCAAATTACTCACTAATCATTGTTAAACAACTAGCTACATGTAGAGCAGCAGCATGGGCATGGGACTCAAACTGAAGACACTACCTAACCTTATTTCTTCTGTGGGGTTAGATATCTATTAGTATAACTAGGGTAGTGAATTTTTGGACCAGTATTACATGAAACAAATTAGGTCAGAGCTGCAATTTACAATTAAAGTAGACGTAATATGAACCCGAGCTTTTTAACCAACAAAATATTGCCTACATGGAAATTTCGTACTCCAAATAGGATCATATAAGCAAATCCAACCAATCACCACAATACTAAGTCTGAGAAGCACGACAGAAGAGTGGGCTCCAACTTATATGATGTTTTGACAAAAATATATATACTATTCAGTAAATTTTAGTTCTTCAACTGACTGACAAGTTAATGAATTCAGGAAACAGAAAAGAAAAGAAATAGATAAAGTAACAATTACTTACTCTTGGAATAGCTGGTTTTGTTTTCCTTTTTTGATTTTTTTGTTGAGGTACGTGATCCACGAATACAGCAACAGCTATACTGGTCCTTCCTCTGACATTACAATGTATATACTTAATTTCTCATATCATAAACCCAGATTTAGCTTTTAGCAATAGTTATTAGCTCTATTAAAAAGACACTTTAAGTTGAACCATTTGCTTAGAAGAATCAAAGATAGCAGAAGTTGATACATACTGATAATTTAATCATGATACAAAACTAAGTAATAACAACAATAAAGTTAATACTAAGCAATAAAATAACTATCTCAGTGATCTACACAAAGAATCACAAGCTTGTTGTACCTGACAAAAATACCAAATTTGTTCATGAACTAAAGAAGTGCGCTGAAAGGCAGACAATCACCTAAAATAAAACCTCTTTAAAGTTACACTAATTAGCTTTTAGTATTTCATATTGTAAGCCTTCCTGGTAGGATGTCAAGAAAAGTACTCACGAGTGACAAACGTAGGCGGAAATTTACCATAAAACAAAGCAGAGTAAAGAAGCAACAGAGTAGTTCCACAAAATAACAAAGGAATCAAGAATCGTTGATATCTATACTCCTATACACTACACAACTTTTAGTCAATCTTGCAATTTCACAATCAACATTTAAAAATTAATAGAAAATGATCTTTAACAACCGGTGTTGAAATCATATTGTGTATACAAGCTTGAATAAAAGTATGAAGCTAAAGCAATTATAATAACATAATAACTGAAATATCTTCGGGACCAAATAAATTTATTCGTTTCTCGAGATTAAAAATACATTGTCTCTATTATGTTAAAACGAAGAAAACAAATCAATCCATGAGGTTGTACTGTATAAAACTCACATTCAAAACTCTATCAAGCACATTTTAGAAAATCAAGCTCGAAACGAAACAAAATTAGGGGAAAACCTCGTCGAAAGAGCTCGGTTCCAACTAATTCGTTTAACCGGGGCCTGTGCCCAACTAACACGATTCTCATTCCCAAGAGACGCCTTTTCTCTACTTATAATCAACAAATCATTGTTTTGTTTGTTAATTGCATTTTTACGGCGGTAAATAACAGCGATTTCTGGTTGCTGTTGTTGTTTCGACTCCTCGGTATCGTAGTTACTGTGTTGATTCTCTTCTTCTGCTATGATTTCAGACCATAGATCGTTTCCTACAAGATATAGAGACATGAGATAGATGTATGTAATGTGTAAATGAGTGTGTATTGTACTGAATTGAAAGTTTATAGAGGAAAATTAGGGTTTTTTTGTGACTTTACCTGGTCGAGAAGCCATTGGTGATGATGATGAAATGTTTGAATTTAGAGGGGGAGAGAGGGGGTCGAATTTCGAGGCAGAGAGAGAGAGAGAGAGAGAGAGAGAGAGAGAGAGAGAGAGAGAGAGAGAGAGAGAGAGAGAGAGAGAGAGAGAGAGAGAGAGAGAGAGATTTCAAATGAGGATATCAGCGGGAATATAATGGGTCAGGTCGGGTCAGCCCGATTAAATAATTTTTCAGATATTTCTTTCGAAAAACATTACATGAAAAACACCTTTTTAATATTAAACCCAAATTGTTGGGCGTAAAATATTTTTCTTTTGAAGAAGAACATATTTTAAAATTATTTTCTTAACTTTTTAAGATGAAAATATTTACTAATTCTTAAGTTTTTCTTCTTTATCTTGCATAAAAATTTTCATTGATTACTTTTCCTAGTTAAACAAACATAGAAAAATTGTAAGAGCTCGTTTTGTTCGCTAATATCAGGAACCAAGTATGAGTTTAGAATGAACAAAATTCATATGTTATATTTGGTTCAAAAATATTTATTGTCAGGTCCATACCTCAAACCCCAAGCCCAAAGTATGTGTTTTTGATACACATAGGGAGGTGTGTATGAAAAAAGGGTATGTGTATCAATTCTTATATCATTTATTTAATTTCATGCAAAAAACATTATAAATATTTAAAATTATTTTTATACATAAACAAATGTTACTAATAATAATATAATATTTTTATATAATATAATAAATTAATTTAAATTATAACTTAACATTATTTTAAAGATCATTCCAACACTGAATCAAACACATAAAAAGTTCGATATGTTCGAGTTCGGCTCGAAAGCTCGAATCGATATCACCATATATTGACAAAAGCTCGAATGTGACAGGTTCGACTCGAGTTCGACTCGATTATATGGCTCGAGTTCGACTCGATTATATATATAAAATATATCTAAATACTAAATATTTATGAAAATATATATTTATAATATATAAACACTAAAAATAATAAAGGCTCGATTAGGCTCGCGAACCTAACGAGCCGAGTAATTTGAAGCTCGAGCTCGGCTCGGTAAATAATTCGAATAGCTCGAGCTCGAGCTCGACTCGATTATTACCGAGCCGAATTCGAATATTTTCCGAGCTGAGCTCGAGTAGCTCACGAACTGTTTGACTCGTTTACACCCCTAATCACAACCATCTAATTTAAAAACTCCTCAAAGTAGCTTTTTGAAAATTAGTTTTTTGAGTCCAAAAAATTATTTCAATCCGCTAACTATCAAACACAAATATTAGAGATTTCAAATGATCAAACAGCTAATTTGACTCAAATCACTAATTTTTTCTCAAATTTCTGACTTCGTGTTTTTCCCAGACTTGTTCAATGGATACATGCAGGGGCGTAGCTAATGTATCACCAGCGGGTGCAACTGACCCCACTGAAATTTTAAAAAATGAATTTTTATATGTATAAATATTTTAAAAAGAAAAATTTATAGTAGAGAAATTCAAAGTTGACCCCACTAAAAAATTATTTTTGTAGTAATAAATCTGAATTTGACCCCATTAGTTTATGTAAATAATTAATTTTGTTCTTTGTAATTTAAACTTCACATAAATTAATGTATCCTCACAAATTTTCTATACTCCTGATTGAGCTTAAAATTTTCAAGTTTGTCTAGTGTAAAGTTTGTCAGGGCTCTTGTTCTTTAAAAAAAAGAGTTTGTTATGGCTCTTAAATTCAATAACAATGTCATGTAATTAAGAAACTTCTGATTTAGTAGTTTCTGTTATAAATTAATTGAATCCATGACCATTTTTTGATAATCAAGAAGTTATAATATACTCCTACACTTCAAAAATGGTATATTCAGTTTTATAAATTACTCCTAGAATTTCATTCAAGTTTACAAATATGGTATTCAGTTTGTGTGGAGTTGGACAATTAAGTGACAAAATTAAATGAGTTGGTTGGATCAACTCCACTATATAAATTGAGATTGCATGCATGGCTTAGCCTATTTCTCATTACAAGATTTATGTTTTAAAGTGAGGGTGAAGGATTAAGAATTAAGATAGAACCCCCACGGGGTGTCCCAGATGGTTGAACAGTGGCGCTTAAGGCTTGCTGCCTTGAGGTCACGAGGTCGATTCCTGGGGCGCTCCGGAAGTGAGCGGGCTGCCATGCTCGGGGGTTGAGTGTGCTAGCAGCCTAACCAGATTAGTCGAGGTGCGCGCAAGCTGGCCGAACACTGGTTTAACAAAAAAAAAAAAAAAAAAAAAGAATTAAGATAGAGATGTTTGCTAAGAAGCTGTTTGTGAGCTTCACTGTAATTGTTGTGGTCTTCACATCAGATCTTGCTTATAATCATGCTGAAGAATTACCAAAGTTACCCTTTTTCGATACTCCAGGCTCCTCTGATATTTCAGACCTATCACTTGATGGCACATATGCCACCACCAAATCTCCCTGGGATCCTTGGTATAGTGGATTGCCTTTTCATTCAATTCGAGAATTCTCTTCTTCACAAGCCCAACAGCCACCATCAGAGGCTGAGGACCCTGTGTTCAAACCTGCTGTTCTAGGCTTAAATGGATGGGGCAGGGTGCCACGGTATCCAAAATTTGGCCACGGGGGAACTTCACATTTTCGGTTTCCACCCAGGAGGCCACGTGTTCCACCACCAAAAGTTTGGTCTCGTGCTCCTCCTCCACCTGTTAGGACTTCACCTCCACCACCTGCTTGGAGTCCGCCACCACCACCTGTGACTGTTCAACCACCCTCACCCACACCCACACCTACCATTCAGCCACCCTCACCTACGCCTATGGAGGGACCGTCACCATATGAAGCACCTACACCTGTTGAACCCCCATCACTCAATCCAGCTAAACCTCCATCTCCAGCATCAGATTCCCCAGCCATAACCCCTGATTGGGAGAATCACCCTTCTGAATCCCCAACGCTAATGTGGTGATGTCTCCAGGTGCTGAATCGCAAGGGTTCAAGTATCTTATTGTCTAGTTCTGAAGTGTTGCAGCTTTAAGTATACATTATGCTGCTTCAGACATATATTTAATACTCATATGACATCTCTTATATATAGTTTAAGTCTACTTTAGCTTTCTTGTATTCTCATCCAACTCATGAATTGATGCTTTTTTATTTTAAAGATCGACTTCCAATTAACTCTTGTCTAATTTGCTCAGATTATCTACTTATAATTCACCTCCTCATGCATAATTGTCTCTTGACACAAAACTAAAGAACTGAGTCCCGGGCAGCTTACCGATTCTATGGCCAGCTGATTCACGAAAGGGATGGATTTATTGACATTCCGGCTCATCAAAAAGAGAGATCCTGATATATTGATTTAACAACAGACGAAACAGTAATATCAGCTCAGAATTATACCTAATTATACTTGGCCTGAATTGATACAAAAATAGTATGTCAACAAGCCAACAACAGTTTTTATCAAAAAAAGTACCAAGTATCTAACGTTATTAGCAAAGATAATGGTGAACAGATCATGAAGTTTCATTCAGAGCTTTCTCACAACATCTGCTTAATGAAATTAGCGTCCAGAGCATTCAAACAAAGCTTCATGAACTAAAAGCATCCATTTGCCAACGAGCCATTAAATAAAAGCCAACTCCAAATTCCGAAATTTAATCACTAATATGACATCCTAAACCGGAATTTGTACACCAGGTTGGCAAGTACCTTCCGACACCATAGGATCAGGTGCACAGTCCCATATTTACGGAGTCAATTTATATTAGATTCATTAAGATACAGATCAGATTGGGTTAGAAGTTAGAACTCCGATCCATCCATTGACAAGTCTAACTAGAAGTATTGACAATCATGTAGCATGATTGTGAATGACTAAACTAAAGAGTGTTCCTTCCTATAAAGCAACAGAACGACCTTAGATTTGTAAATTCAAAGTGTTTTATCTGTATGGTTCATCACTTCATTGTACAAAACTTAAATACTCACGACACAAGTATGCACAAGGCACAATCTTAGCATGCGTAATGCACACTATATTGCGAGTCACGCGCACACACATCTTGCTTCATTTCCGTGAGTGTAGCAACTCTTTTCTTTCTGTAGTATTCAGTTAGTTGAATCAGTGTTGTTAGTGTGCAAACATAAAACAACTTCACTATAAAATTGGACTGCATGCATGTACTATATGTCTCATTACAAAATATATGATATTGATAATTGATACAGGGAGAGTGAAGATGGAGATTTTTGCTAAGAAGCTGTTAATTAGTTTCAATGCCATTGTTTTGGTCTTCACATCATGCATTGCTTATAATCATGCTGAGGAATTACCAAACTTTCCATTTTCCGATACGCCACGCTCCTCTGACACCACTGAATCTCCTCGGGATCCTTGGAATAGTGGATACATGCCTTTGGTAACCCCGGATTTCATCCATGAATTCTCTTCCTCACAAGCCCAAAAGCCACCATCAAAGGTTGAGGACCCTGTGTTTAAACCTGTTGGTCTAGGCCTAAATGGATGGGGAAGGATTCCGCGGGTTCCAAAATTAGATGGATGGGGAAGGATTCCGCGGGTTCCAAAATTAAATGGATGGGGAAGGATTCCGCGGGTTCCAAAACTCAGCCACCAAGGATCACATCATCTTCGGCTTCCACCCATTAGGCCTCAAAGTGTTGAGCCGAAAAAAGTTTGGTCAACACATGTTCCATCTCCACCTATCCGAGCACCCCTAACTGTTCAACAGCTAGCGGTTGATCCTCTATTTGAAGCACCCTCACCTACACCTACAGCTGAATGGTCACCATTTAAAGCACCTACATCTGTAACTGAACCCCCAACCCCTCAATCCAGCTAAACCTCCATCTCCAGCATTGGATCTGCTGGATCCCCCAGAATGAGCAGCTTCCCCCACCTTTTCAATCTTATAGTTTACTTGTACTCGTACAACTTATAGAAGTGCTTCTTTTCATTTTGCTCAGATAATCTACTTAATCTACTTTAAATCAACTTGACGCAAATTGGCACTTGGCACAAAACTAAAGAATTGAGTTCTGGGCTTACCGATTCAATAACCACCTGATTCCTGAAAAGGATGGATTTCTAGACATCCCTGCTCTTCAAAAGGAGACATCTAATTTTTTGATTTACCTACAGAAGAATAATATCAGCTAAAATTTAAACTTAGCCTGATTTGACACGATAAAAAGTTTCGGAACAATTCAACCAGAGTTTTGATCATAAAAAGTACCAAGTATGTAATGTTATCAGCAAATATTATATTGAACACAGAATAACAAAAAACAAATTTTATAAAGCAAAGGCATAGGATATGGCTACAAGGTGTAAATCTAGGATTGAGACAGGTTGGATCTGACAAAGTATAAATGAGGGAGAGAAAATTCATACACATTACTGGAAAAAAGATTCCTCCAAGCTACAGATATTTCTTAAAGTCCAAGATTCTAATTTAGGAGATTCTCATGTTCTCCTCTACTAAGATTTACTCCCTCTGTCTCTCTCATTTCTTTACAGTTTTTTTACATTGCTTGACACATATTTTAAGGTTTCTATAAAGTATAATTCTACAACTTATTTTCAAAATTTTCTTTTTCTAAATAAATATTTAAACATTATACTTTTATTCAGAAGAAAAAATATTTAAAATAATTTATGAAAATATATTTTATAGGAGTCTTAAAATACGTGTCGAACCCCCGTCCCCCAATGTAAATAACTCAGGGGAGACATAGGGAGTAATAAATAATATTGCATTCCTAATTCAGTTATCATCATAACATATTTCAAATAGCCAACTGGATGCATCAAATTTAAAAAAAAACACAAGAACCTTCGACCCCAGCATCAGTCATAACCATATTTGGAATCCATCACTAAATTTCCAGTAAATCCCTAGATGCTCTTTTTTAGGATTGAAGGACACAATATAGGAACCAACACTACATTTAGTTTACCAATGAGAACATCCTTTGAAAATTACAGAAGACTCTTCTTGATTAAAAGTCCATCCTCAACCTAAATCTGGAATAAATTTGACAACATTTGTATTTTAATATAATTCAAATTAAAATGGTCCAGAATCTAGGCTCTTTCTTTTGAGTAGTGCTCCGTCTCGACAATTTATGGAAAAATTCCATAACAAAGTAATTATGCATGTCCGTGTATCTAAAGAAAAAAAACAATAATTAATTAATAACTTATTCTAAAAATTATATTAAAAGAATTTAAATGACAAAGAAGATAAAACTCAACAAAATAAATATTCTCCACACCACTCCAGCTACCTCCACTAATTATGCAACAAAACCGATTGATAAATAATTATTACGTCATTAATAAGTAATTATTAAGGAGGTTACAAATAAAGAGCAATTACTAATATCTTGTGACAAAATCAAATTTACATGCATGAACAAAATCCAAACAACTCAGAGATATTAAGAACTATGTTACGAATACAGTAAAACCAAAACAATATTTCCAAACTCAAACCATAATATCCGGAAATACTTTAGACTTGGACTTGACAAAATCGAACAATGTTAACAACTTGACTCAGCCACAACAAACATATTCAAGGCACTCCAAACTCAGTAAACGAACTCAGTGAACACAAAGCAATACAAAACAACCAAGTCGACAAACAAAACACCTTAATGAAACTCGGACTTAGTCAAAAAAACCAATCTCTACCGAGTTAACTCAGTGACATAAGGCAAAACAACGCGAAAATAACCAAATTGAACAAGAAACAAACCACATACTCAGTACTAAAACTCAACCATTTAGAAATGAACCCAACACAACCTCGACAAGAATACAAAAAATAGACTCAAAACCAACTCGAAAAAGATTCTAAAAACTCAGTACAAGACTCGTGAACTCCACCAATAACAACAGTTAAGACCCAAAATTCAACACAACAAAACATACAACTAAATCAAACAGTACTTGACATTCAAACCAGTAAAAACTCGGACTTGATGTATGAGTATTTTTAAGGATAAATGAATTTGTAATTTGGGTAAGGAATTGGGTGACTCAATGACCCATTAAAATTAGGGTTTTAATTTGGGGGAAAACTTATACTTTTGGGATGAAATGATACTAATTAAGGTTGTAAACAAGTTTGGGGATTGAATTAAGGATGTGTAAACTGATTGTTGTGTTGAATTGTGGTTTAATTCGGGGGAGGGGGTGACCACCGCGGCTTCGCCGGTGGGGGCGGTGTGGTGACAGTCACATAAAAGGGAAGAGAGGAGAGGGATGGAGGAGAACATGAGTCATAGATTTGTAACAATAGGTACCAAGTATCTAACATAATAACCAGAAGTGATACTAAATAAAACCATATTTTTCACTCAAAGCCTTCCCATTACACTTACTAAACCGGCTTGTTAGATGAACGCCAACTCAAACTCTGAAAATTGGAAATCACCGATGAGACGTACAAAATTCAAACACCGAGTACACTGTACCTTCAACTCCACAGGATCCCACGCCCAATCCCATATCAAAGGAGTCTCCTGCGCAAAAGACATAAATTGTTAGTAGATGATGAAGTAATCAAAATGCACATATGTCAAATTTTGATGTCAGGGTAGAGTTTCATTTTGGGATTTTGGGAGTTTAATGAGCCAATGCTGCATTAAAAACTTGAGAAAACAATGGTACTAGATGGTACTAAAGTAAAACATTAACAGAGAAATCTAAAAGCTCATAGCTTGAATCCTCACTCCCCCTCCCTTTTACCTGGAAAGAGAAAGTAAATCTAACTGATCTTACAATATATCCATTGACATTAATGCCCATTTACTTATTCAACTTTTCATATTTAATGAGATGCATCTTCCCCACAAGGTTCGAAGATCAAAGGCATAAATTATAACTACAAGTTGTAAATCTAAGATTGATGCAGTGAAGAATCCAAGAAAGATTAAAATGAGGTAGAAAAAATTCACATACCTTACTGGAGCAAATGATTCCTCGAAGCTACAAAATTTTCTTAAGACCAAAGATCCCATATTTGGTATTCTCTCACCATCTCCAGCATTAAGATCTAACAAACAATATTCGTTTTCCATACTAATTATCATCAAGTCATACTTCCAATACCCCACTGGATGCAGAATAAAGTCATAGCTAGAATTAAACTTAAGAACCCAAGAACCTTCAACCCTGTAATCAGTCAAAACCCATATTTCACATCTATCATTATATTTCCAGTAAATCATGGCTAAAGCTTCCTCTATGACTGCAAGTTTCCAATGACTAAAATATGATTCTCTGCCGTGATGAACAGCCTTGATCAACCCTAGCTCCTCATTTTTAAGATTAAACGACACAATATAGGCTCCAACACTATATCTAGTAAGCCAATGGAAACATCCGTTGGAGAATAGAGAAGATGCTTCTTGATCTAATCCAAATCTTGGACCGACAGGGGTAATTAATTTTCCAATTGTTGTATTGCAATATACCGTCCAAGAATTTGTACTCATCTTGTACAATTCAATTTCAATATTACAAGACACATTACTTCGTATAACATTGACAACCATATATTCATTAGTTTCCCTGACAAAACCGAATTCAGTAATACGACAAACACACTTACTACGATTCTTGAGTCTTGGTAGATATCTAGTTTGTCTAGTAACAGGATTCCACAACAAAAAGTTACTCTCTGAAGTTAAAAGACTGATGCGAACATCAAAACATATCAAGCCACTACAAGAACCAACAAGAAACAAAACACCGACATATGGAATTGGCGGGGATATGGGGGAAGAACTAAAAATCTCTCCGGCGCTATCAATTGATAAGAGATGATCGTGGCATTGAATGTGAGGGATTTTACTCTTGTCAATTAACCCTAATATCAATGATCGCGAAGTTTCAGTGGTGATGGGTCTAGGGCAAGTAAGATGGGCTTTTGTGAAATCAGGGTTCTGGATGATGGTACGAAAATATTTACATACACATTTGCAAATTAATAAACACTTTACCGGCAACCTCAGAAAGACGTTACTTTGTAGATCTTCGGGTAGATCAACAAACGATCGACGCCGATGACTCATTTTTCAAACAATATAATTTAACATAAGTGACACAGCTAAATCACCAATACCCCTTAAATCCCCGTTGCTTTCTCCTACTACACACAACTCCTCTAAGAACTCTATATTAATAATGATAATAATGATAATGATAATGATGATAAAGATAATGATAATGATAATAATAATAATAATAATAATAATAATAATAATAATAATATCCTATAATATTTATTAATAACCAAAAACTCCTTTTAGTGAAACACGCAATAGTACTAAAATACCAAGATTTAGTTATCATCTAAATGTATTTAATATTTTGGAGTACGAAAATCGAATTTCAACATGAGCGTAGATTTTATGTTACATTTGGATTATAGTACTTAATACTAACCAATAGAGAATTATAGTACTTAATAACAATTAAAAATTATCCCATATCCAGTCAATAATTGTACAATGGTATGAATAAAAGTACTTTTTATATCCAAGATTGATGTAGGGAATGATCTAACAGAGATTTAAATGAGACATAGAAAATTCACATACCTTATTGAGAAAAGGATTCATCGAAGCTACAAAGCCTTTTTATGGTCCAAGATCCCGCATATGGGATTCTCTCAACTACTCCAATATTAAGATCTAAAATACAACATTGCTTTTCTAGAACAATTACCAACATATCATATTTCCAATACACCACAAGATACAACCTAGAGATGTAGTTGCCAAAATAAAACTTTAAAACCCAAGAACCTTCAATCCCATAACCAGTCAAAACCCATATTTGGAATTCATCAGTAAAATTCCAGTTTATCATTGCTAAATTTCCTCTACCACTGCAAGTTTCCATTGCATAAAATATGAATCTTTGTCCCGATTCACGGCCTTTATCATCCCTAACTCCTCCGTTTTAATATTGATGGACACAACATAGGCTCCAATACTATATCTAGTACCCCAATGGAAACATCTGTTGGAAAATGCACACATAACTCAAATCAAATAATATTTGCAACGAACCGTACACGAACTTGTACTCATCTTTTACAATTCCATTTCAAAATTACAACTCATAACTCTTTAAAATATAAACAACAATATATTCATTAGTTTCCCTGACAACACCAAATTCAGTAATAGGAAAAGCACACTATTAATCCAAGGGCTGCCTCCTGGCACCCAACTTGAGAGAGATCAAATTGAAAAGGTTTGACCTTTCCTTGTTGGCATGTACTATTAATTCCACACTGGGATTATCCCCTAAAAACTACGATAAAGCGGTTCATTAATGTCTTCGCGGTGGACTTGACTTTTTCAAAGACAATAAAATGAAATTCTATGAAACTGTTTCACAGGATTCAACCAATAGTCTTGATCGTGAAATATCGTGAAGAAATGGGTCAGCAGGGTGTAAAATCCTCGAGTCAAGATAGGTGACAATAATACTTGTATACAAATACAAGGGCCTACGTTGTTGTGCACACCGTTATTCGGTCACAACCTATAGAAGACTAACAAACAATTGGAATAATAATAAGACAAATGTCACACAAAAGATTTGAGAAGAACACCAAACTACAAGTTAGAGACGAACAAAATTTTGTGTACAATCTTGAGAGATAACACTCACCACCACGTCTATCTCTATGCTATTTCCCCCAAAACTAATATTAAACCCTATTCCAAAATTACATATCTCCTCGCATAGATTGCATACATATGCTCTAATTTTAACATATGGGCCTCGCCCCAGAGCAAAAACAAGAGGGAAACAAACTAGAGTCTGTTTTTTCCACGTGTTGCCACATTCAAGAATCAAAGACTTTTTCCCCTCCTAATAGAATGAAGGATTTTTTTTACCCTAATTAGGTCCACAGCTTGAGAATGTGCAACTGTTAGAAACTGGAAACCCCTCTTAGACTTGAAAATAGAAACTAATTAAAAAAAATCTTAAATCGCGTCGAAATATATCAGATATGGTATGCAAATTGATCGTTGGGGGATGGAGAAAAATTCAGTGAAGTCGGATTTCAAAAAAGCTCAAAAATTTGAGGTAAAAAATTTAACACTAAGTTACTCTATACAAAGACCTCAGGCTCGATTCGCACCAACAACATACTAAAACTGAACAACATTACAAGATTACAACAATATTTGTAATCAAATTATCAAAATCATTACAAGGTTTAGATTTAAACAACATTACAACAATATTTTAAAAAAATTACAAACTACTTAGTGAAATGATAATTAAATTATTATTATTATTGTTATTATCATTATAATAATAGCAACAATAATAATCATAATCATACTACTACTACTACTACTATTAATAATAATAACTATAATAATAATAATAATAATAATAATAATATGGATGAGTATTGAGTAGTACTATTTACATCATTGATGTTTCACTTAAAGCATTCTCAAAGTATAGATCAACGTAGCAGAGCATGTTAATCACTAAACTGCGTAAAAGATACATTTGAAAATTTGAAGACCATGTAAAATAAAAGCGAGCTTCAAATTTTAACAGTATAATCACTGATAACAACTAGAAAAACCGTATACCATTCAACATCATTTTCAAGTAACTGGTGCACACTATCCTGTATTAAAGGAGTATCTGTGCAAAATCCTTTTAAATTGTGTGCAAGTGATGAAGTACTTAGACCACGGACAAACTCAAACTTCTGGGCTTGACAAGGGTTGACTTTTATAAGGTTTGATGAGCACATGCTGAATATAACTCCAGGAAAGACCTTGCACTAAAGTAGTTATTTAACAGGCAAAGCCAAAAGGAGAACATTTTCTTATAATCTCGTAATATTTTTATAGATAGCAAAGTCTGTATCACCAATTCAACTCTACAGAAACAACAACAAATGCATGATATATAAAGATCACTTTGACTTGGGCTTAATTGAAGGAAGTATACAACGAGACGAAACAAAATTAAGTTTAACATTTTAAAATTAAAGCATACGAGAATACAACTACAGAATGAGACATGATAAATTTACATACCATACCTTCCTGGTGTAAATGTCGCCCCTCACCTACAAAAAATTGTTAAATTCTTATTTCCAAAATCTAGAATTTCTCATCTTCCCAATGCTTTTCCAAATTTTTATTATCATCATACCATATTTGAAACAACCCACTGGGCACAGCAGATAACTAGAAATGTGGTTGCCAATGTCAAATTTCAGAAAACCCAATAATCTGATACCCTATAATCAATAAATCAAACCATGCCACAATCTAGAATATGTCACTGAATTTCCAGCACATCATGGGTAAAGTTTCCACCACAACTGCAAGTTTCCATTGATTAAATTATGAATCCACGAAGGCCATATGCGGTCCCCCACGGGCCCAATGAAAACATTATCCCAAAACATGAAAATCTCTTGTCAACCTAAGAACATGTCCAATGCAATGTTAAAAGAGGTGCTATTTCTATAATATAGCATCAATTTTAGAATACACTCCTCCAATGCAATGCTAAACTTGGTTCTAAAATAGAAAAATGCTATAGTTGGTTCTAAATATAGAACCAAGTATAGATGTAGCTATAATTGCCACATAGGCATGCAAGTGGTAAGATGAAGGGAAATGAATAATTAAAGTAATCGTGACAAATATAATTTTGAATTTAAAATTTAGATCTAGTTGATGCTATTTTAACACCATGCATTGGACTAGCAATAACTACATCTATTTTAACATGGACTTGCTCTAACAGCACAATGAATCCAACACTTTTTGGAATAAAACGTTGTCCACGAATCCTATTCATTTTATGCAATCTCAGTTCACATATTATATATTGCCTAAAAACACTATACATTCTTTAAAACATATAATCCTTAGTCTCATATTCAAATCCAAATCCAACAAGACAAACATTACACAGACAGCATTGCACAACAATAATGACAATTATGGACACGAATAGCAAAACATACGAAACCATCACAAAAACAAACAAGCAACAGAGCATAAACACATGGAATATCAAGGGCAAAGGGTGAACAAAACAACACAAAAAATCATGGGGCTTCGACTCTCAGTTAAATATATAATGACAAAGCATAATATTAATGATCAATAATGAGATGGGTGTGTTGAGTTTTTTATGGTTAAAAGTATTCAAGCTTTACATACATACAAATATTACATACGCATATCATCAAACACCTTACCAGCATTCTTGAAAGGTGTTTATTCGGAGCTGACTTCTCTGCAAAAACTGTTAACGTGTTAAATGCAAATGCAACTCTTTGTTTATGGTAAATAATATTTTCAAAATCGCAATTTTTTATATGTAAGGAGTTTTTTTTCAAAAATGTTATAAATTTTATTAAATTGATTTTTCGTGTATAAGATTTCTTTTTTAGGATAGGGGCTATTTTGATGCAACCGACTACACAAATTTGTTCAAAAAAAAAAGTGTAATTTGTTCGCAATTTAGGTTGATAAATATTTAAACTCTCCTGAAATTTCTCGAAATCATATATATTAATTGATTATATGTTGTATTTGTATCATTCATATTATTTACTCCCTTCATTGTTTTATATTAGATTTGATTTTTTGCACATAATTAAAGATATTTTGATCGGTTATTTAAAATTATTATTTTTCAAAATTTTATTTTTCTAAGTAAAAGTCTATAAAAAGATAGTTTAATTCAAAGAAGAAAAATTCAGAAAAATAATAATTGAAGTACCGGGCAACTAACTTGGGCAAAAGTAAAAAGTAAATGGAATCGTTATGGATAGGTAAGGTCAAAATTTGGGATCGTTATGGAAAAGTAAATGGAATTTGTATTGCCTCCCAAAAGTCGAAAACTGAATGAGTTCTGTAGGGAGCATGCAATTTAGACCCTGAAGAGGGTAGAAATATAGATATAAATTATATAAGTTTATAATTTTATTTCTAAATTTAGTAATAATCTTAATACTTTCATGTAGGTGTTTATACATGACGGCGGAATTCATTTTTGAATTATTCTACAACCTCTAGGTTCAGATATACATAACCTTATATATCTAAATAATCAAAATTACATAGCTTAGATAAGATATTAACAAGCATGCATCAATATTTATAATCATAGTTTTCATGAGTGGTTTCGGCTTACTTGGAGTGCGTTTTCTTTGGTCTGCCTCTGCGACTTCCCCGTCTATTGGCTCCCATCAGGTCTTACCCTCCATGGACTACACCCGTCCACCATAACCTGCTCCATGAATTTTCTGATTATAACTATAATGAGCTTGTTTCTTATTTCCCCTGTGTTTCCCTGATTATTTCTATATATATGATTATATAATCCTACTACTATTGGTTGTAGAAGAGGGGGTTTAGCTGGTCATATTGAGAGAGAGAGAGATTTGTAAGAGAGAATTTTATTGATAGTTGTAAGAGTTCTATCAAAGGAGCTCTATCTTTTTCTGATTACATTTCCTCGTTTTTATAGAGGAGTTTAGTTACTATTTTGTTACTATTACAATAATACAGATTCTTTTTTCTGTTTGCTTTTAGTCTTTTCTTCTTTTTCTTCTGTTGTCTTTTTCCTTCTTTCACGGATTCTTTTCCTGTTTGCTTTTAGTCTTTTCTTCTTTTTCTTCTGTTGTCTTCTTCTTTCTTTTTCTGATGGTACGATTTATCTTTTATAGTGCTGTCTTTTCTTTTCTTTTTAGCTGTCTTCTTTTCTTCTTAGCCTTTGTCTTCATTTGATGATAGGAATCTATTTGCTTTTATCTTCGTAGTGTTTCCTTCGTAGTGCTGTCTTTTCTTCTTTTTCTATTTGTCTTTGTCTTCTTTTTTCTGATGATAAGATTCCATTGCTGTCTTTTCTTCTTCTTTTTCCTTGATGTCTTCTTTTGTTTTTCTTCATTGTTTGAAATTCCTGTAAAAATTTTTGAAAAAAATATTTTCTACAGTCACCAATTTTTATTGGGCCGTAGGGATATGGTTTTTATATTCTATAGTCACCAATTTTCATTGGGCCGTAGGGATATGGCTTTTATATTCTACAGTCACCAATTTTCATTGGGCCGTAGGGATATGGCTTTTATATATACAGTCACCAATATTTATTGGACCGTATGATCATTGATAATATTCTACAGTCACCAATTATTCATTGGGCCGCAGAGTTATGAATTTTATATTACATTAGGTTACCAATTTTTACATTGGGCCTAGAAATTAAATATAATTTTTTACATTTTATTGAAAAGGATTAGAATATCCTTCTTCTTTCTTTGTTGGGTCTTTCAAAGCTATTACTGATTCCTTCCTGTGTCCAATTTGTCATTTCCTGGTATATCTTCCTTGTTGTTGAGGAGTGGTTGTGTTTTAAACCTGATATTATGGAATGCATTTCTATTAGTCTGGAAATATCTGCATTTAAAACATCATTATTAGTATAGAAAGTTAATATGTCTTCAACATCTCCTCCTTTTCCGCATCCTATTACACATGCTTTTCTTTTGTTGATAAGATCTTCCAGCTTGAATTTTATAAATGCTATTCCACTTGCTCTTTTGTTGCATATCCATTCTTGAAATTGTTCTAAATTGCATGACATAGATTTCTCCAAATTTGTATTTACTCCTTCTATTTCTGTATTCTTCTCAGCCCTGGATATTTGACATATTATTATGGGTTTACCTGTTAAATCAGTACAAGCATCAAATACCTGTATTTCATAGGTTCCTCCTGGTTCATACGATTCTTTCATAGCTTCAATACTTTTTTGTTATAAGTGATGGTAATTTTGATATGCTTACTAATGTATTATCTACCATAATTTTGTCAATAAATCCAAATCTTAGTAAATCTTTTACTATCACTGGATCAGCATTTTCTCTACAAATATATCTTGGATATTTACTATATTTTCTTTTTCTGAGGATAGTATTATTTGATTTGTAATCATAGTAACTTATTATTTTTTCAAAAGCTTCAATGGTATCTTTTGGGTATTTAGCTTTGTTTGCCATGTCTACCATATAGTTTAGAGGTTTTTCTGGGTTGATAATTTTTATTAATTCTTGAAGGTTTTGGATAAGAGAATTTATATCTTGGCTTAAGGCTTTTATTTGATCATATTTCCTCTTGATTTCTAATAAAATTTCTTCCATCTGCTGGGTAGTATTATTCCTTTCCATATTCTCTGCTAAGAAAATCTGCAAGAATATTCTTAGTACCTGATATATTTTTAATAACAAAATCATAACAACTAAAAAATGCTTGCCATTTTCTTCTTTTATTTAATTCTGGAAGAGGATCAATTTTATTAACTATAAATGATCGTACTTGAGTATTATCAGTTCTTACAATAAATTTTACAGGAAGTAAATGATAATGAAATCTTTTAATTCCTAACTTTACAGCAAATAATTCTTTTTCATTTATATGATAATTTTTCTCACTATTCTTCCATGTTCCAGCTCCATATCCACATGGTTTATCTTTGTCTATATCTTCTTTTTCGAAAGCTATTAATACTGCTCCCCAACCTATGTTACTAGCATCAGTATATAATTCTAGTTGGTCATCGTCTTTAGGTAATCTTAATTTTGGTAAATTTTCTACTTTAGTTTTTAATAATTTTATTGCATCAGTATGTTCTTGCTTCCAATCAAATTTTTTATTCTTTTTTATTAATTCTTGAAGGGATTTTCTAAGTTTTGGTAAATCTTTTATATAATTTGAGGCATAATTAATTATTCCTAAAAATTGTTGTACTTCTTTTTTATTTTCTAATGTTTCTTTAAAATTTTTTATTTTAGTAGCTATGTGTTCTTGTAATTGGACTCCTTCAGAATCTATAATATATCCTAAGTATTCTATTTTATTTTTAAATATTTCTGATTTCTTTTCTGATAATAATATACCATGCTTTCTAATAATTTGAATAAATAGTTCTAGATGTTTTATATGGTTTGCTAAAGTATCACTAAAGATTAATATATCATCTATATAAACTATACAAAAATCATTCATATTTCTAAATATTTTATCCATTCTTCTCTGAAATATTTGAGGTGCATTCATTAATCCAAAAGGTAATACTATCCATTCATATTGTCCTTGGGGTACACTAAAAGCTGTTAATATTCTTGATTCTTTAGTAAGTTTAATTTGCCAGAAACCACTTTTACAATCAAATTTACTAAACCATTTCTTGTTAACTAATCTATTAATTAAATTTCTTTTATATGGTAAAAAATATCCATCAAATATTGTCTTTTTATTTAATTCTTTATAGTCTATTACCATTCTGGCTTTTCCTCTTTTTATTTCACTATGTTTTCTTACCAGGAATGCTGGACTACTATGTGGGCTTTTACTTTCTTGAATTAATCCTGAATCTAATAATTCTTTTACTTGGGCTTCTAATTCTTTTTGATCTGTTGGGCTATATCTTATAGGCCTATTCCTTATTACTTCATTAGGATTTATTAATTTGATTTCTGCATAAACCTTTTCTTTTTCCCACAAACTCATTGGATTCTCTCCAAAATTTATCATTAATAACTCTAGATATTTCTGTTTTAATATTACCAAATTTTGTTCTCTTTCTTTTATTATATTATTAATTCTAAGGGATTTTACTGGTATTACTCTGTTTAATATTATCCATTTATCACAGGGTGTTAATAAACTTATAGTATTATATTTTATTATTTGCGTTTTAAATGAATCTAGAAAATTATTTCCTAATATAATCTTCTGTTTCATATTATCTTCTTGATATACTATAGGTAATCTAAATCTTGTTTTATTTAATATAAATCTTACATTTTCAGCTACTATATCTAATTCTTTCATATGCTCATTAAATCCTGTTACTCTTATTTTATGAGTTTTAGTTCTTTTCCATCTATGTTGAGCTAATACTTCTTTTTTAGCTAAACAGATATCTGATCCACTATCTATAAACATCTTTTGTTTAATATATTCATTGGGTTTATATTCTACACTAGCTTCTATATATATAGCTACCATTTTATTCACTATAGTTGTTACTGTTACTATTATTATTTATTTCTTCTATATAACTTATATCTTCAGGTTCTGTTTCACTTATATAGAAATCTTCATTATTATACCAATTATTATTCTCTTCTTTTATATATTCTAATTTCATAATAAATTTTGTGCTATCTATATATTTTACTCTTTTTTCTTTTAATTTAGGACATTTATTAGCATAATGACCTTTTTCATTACAATTCCAACATTTACAATCTAATATTTTATCATTTTTGTTATCTTCTTTTACTGGTTTTATATAATTCCTTTTTCTAAATTTTCTTCTATATTTAAACCTTTCTCTGTTTTCTGGGGTATTTTTATATTTTCTAAATTTTCTTCTTTTGAACCTGTTATTATATGATCTATAGGGTTTATAAGGTTTATCCTGATTATAATAACTATCTTGATTATTATAATTTTGTTTTTTATAATGTTTTTTTATAGATTTTTGGTTTTTTATCATTATCACATCCAAATACTAATTTTCTTTCTGTGAATCCACATATTTATCTTAATCCTGTCTTTTTGTCCTTTTTAATTGATTGTTGTAATCTATAATCTTCACATTTTCGCATTAAATAAGCTCTTAACAATCTAATCCTTTCTCCTAATGTATTTTCCTTAGGTTCTAAATTAGTATATTCTAATCTTGCTTCATAAAAGAATTTAGTAAAGTTTATAGTATATTCTGGTAATTTATTAATTTTACAACATTTCATATTATTAAGATTCATTATTATTTCTATTTTTCTTTCTGCCATAACTTGTTCTTGGGCTACAAACCATCTTTCACCTAAAAATTCTCTTTTTAATATAATATCAAACATGTTTAACATATCTTTCCATGAATTAGCATAATTTGCTGCTTGTTGTTTTAACTCGTAAGCAATATTTTCTATCCAAAAGGCTGCTTTTCCTATTATTGTTTTAGATATTAATTCGAAAACATATTCTAAATCTTCTTTTTCTTTTGAATTCATAAATGCTATATACATTCCTAAATTCCAATCTTTTATTCTTCTACTTATTTCTTGTTCATCATAAATATTATTTAAGTCTAAGAAATATCCATTTATATTAATTCCTTGGGTTACTGATTCTATAAAATCTTGAACTTCTTCTTGTTGTCCTATAGTATATGAGATGGAATTTTATTTTCTTTTTTAATTATTTGATCTTTTATTTCTTGTTCTGGATAATCATCTGCTTCTATATTATCTGAATCTATTTCATTATCTGTTTTTCTATAAGAACTTTCTTCTTCTATTTCGCTTTTTATATCATCTTCTTCTATTCTAACATAAACATTTTTCATTTTTGTTAAGGCTGTTAAAATTTCTTCATTCTCTTTTATTATTATATCATGTTTATTATCTTCAGATTCTTCTATAAAATTAATTTCTTTTGATACTTCGTCATTTTCAGTATCACTACTTTCTATTTTAGATTTTGATTCACCTTTTAATTTACTAATTTTATCTTGAATATCTATGTTTTCTTTTTCTTTTATTTTATTGATCAATTCTTTTAGTTGATTTATTTCTTCCTTTAAATTAGTTACTTCCTCTTTAACTTGTTTAATTTCTAATTTAGCTTGTTTTAATTCTTTCTTTTGGGTTTTATATTTATCTTTATAAAATTTATATTTAGTTAGCCATTCCATATTAGTATTAGCTTTTAAACTAATGTTTTCCTTTCTTAATTTTTCTAATTCATTATAATCTTTAATATTCTTTATCTCTTCCTCTTTCTTTTCTTGTTTTATTGGCTCATATTTATTTCTTTCTTTATCTAAAATTTCTTTCCCATGTTTTTTAAGAAATGTTATTATACTGTGTTCTTGTATAGACATTATAAAATTTACAAGGAATTATTTTATACTGTTAAATTAATTTTTTGTAATAGGTTTTCTTTATATTTATTAATTATTAGTTTTTCTATTTCTACCCTTCTACATAAATTCTTGAAATATTCTTGATTTTGCTTAATATTATATGACTCTATTTCTTTTATTAATTTATTAATTTTATATAATTTTTGTTCTGAATATTTTATTATTTTAAAACCTCTCTTTATATAACTCTGATTTGAATCAATAATTTCAAATTGTTGGTCTGTAAAATTTCTTATTATTAAATCTAATTCTTTACATAATCTTCTTCTTTCCGTATTTGGATCTTTATAAGTCATTTTTTAAAAATAAATTTCGCTTATTTTTCCTGCTTTATTTTTCTTTTCTTGTATATATTCATTACATAATTCTATAGCAATTTCTTTGTCATTTATATTATGATTGTTAGTTATTATCATATTTTTATAATTTTCATATCTTTCTATCTTTTTAAATATTCTCTTAACTTTGTTTTTTACTAAAACTTTATTTTCAAAATAAGTTTGTGAGTAATCTCTTTCCATGTTATCCTGTTAAGTTTGCTTTTTCTAAGAAGTCTTCTCTATACCATTTTATTCTTTCATTACTATTTTCAAATATTTCTATTATTTTTCTTAATTCTAAATATAATCTTTTCTTTTCTATTAAAGTTTCATCTGTCCAATTTATTGCTTCTATTTTTTCTTTCATCCTTTCTATATCTTGTTTTAATTTATTCTGAGATGATAGGAAGTATTTTGATCTTTTAGATTTTCTTCTTACAGCATTTGGATCTAACAGATTATTATTCATTCTTTCTTAATTTTTATTTATCTGTATTAGTAAGATTGTAATTATTTTAGATTTCATTTGGTTTCTTATTATAGTCTTAAGCTTACTAGGTGCTCTCATTTTTAGTCTACTGATAATATATATTTTTACTATTTAAAATACTATTTATTTTACTATTCTTTTTAGACTTACTATTTGCATCACTATTCATTAATACTATTCACTATTCACTTTACTATTTTAAGTTGATTTTTACTATTCAAGTTTAAATTTTCCGATTCTAAGTTTTCAGATTCTTGAGTTTAGAATTGTTAGTTTTATAATTATAGTGCATGTCACTATTGGTAATGATTATTGTAATAGTTGTTGTAATATACATAACATACGTTTTGTTTAAGATTTCTGTTATTTCCTTTGCAGGCTCTGATACCAATTTCTGGGGGATCGTTGCTATATCTATTAGACCCTGAAGAGGGTAGGAATATAGAAATAAAATTATAAGTATACGAGGAAAAACAATTAAAGAAAAAATATATAATGTAATTAATAAACACAATATTGTACAAATTAAATATATAAAGAATATTTACATGTCATTTTTTTCATTCATACTGATTGTGTTTCACGTTTTCTTTAACTGATCGTCACACGTCAGCTAAAACACGTATTATCCTATCCTATATCAACTAAAACACGATACATAAAAATATATATGAATAATATTATAAACGTAAAAATTAAAAATGATCCAATTAAATACAATTTTTAAAAAAACGGGTTTAGATTATATTTCAAATATTATTTCACACAAAAAAATAAGATATTAGAGTTGCAAATTAATTTAAAAAATAAATTGTAAGGAATCAGTTTGTTGCAAAAGATACCATAAAAATTTATAAACATTACAATTATGTTAATAAAATACTTATCATCAATTTCAATTATTACTATTATAAAAGAAGGAAAAATTGATGTATACAATCCTTATTTCTTTCTTTTTGGGTGTGTGAGACAAAATTATTTTTCAATATATTAAATTAATAATTATTATAAAATATTTACAAATAATTGTAACAAATAAACAACCATCAATAAAATTTAATGAGTATAATAAAATATGTAATACAAATATTTCAAAAATACAAATTGTCAATTCCATGTACAATTGTAAACTACATATTATCAATATTAAGTATTATTAAAAGTTTAAAAATTGAATCCTTACTTCAAAATATAATTAGCAATATTTTAAAAAAAATAATGATATTTAAAAAGTATAATAAATAAATTAATATTAATATTTATAAATCATTACGACACGGGTATAAAGTTAGTAATAATAAATATACATAGATGCGAAATACTTGTCAAACACAATAATAAAAATAACCACCGTCTTAAAAAGTACTTTTTACTTCAATTTCCTCAAATGTAAGATTAGATTTTTTTTTAAAAGTAGATGTAAATCATTAATATTTGTCCATTTTGGGAATCTCTGCGAAGCCGTAGTCTAGAATCAAGAATATTAGATAAAATATTATAAAAAAAGTTAATCATAATTGAGATAGTAATTTGAATAATTCCAGCAATTAATATAAATATAAATTTTAAAATAAATCTGTACATTGCACGGGTTATTTAAGTTAGTATAATTTATATATATATATATATATATATATATATATATATATATTGATCATTTTCCTATATATTATAAATCACGAAAGCCAAGAAATCAACTTTATGCAACATAGAGAAAAATAACTGATATCTATGGTGGTTCAAAACAAATAAATAACTTATGTCTATGGTGGTTCAAAACAAATATACTACTAAAATATAAATAGAGAAGGAAAACATATAAAAGTCACCCATTTACATAGTTACATTCAAAAATATCATAGAAAATTACTTTTTCGATTATAACATATTACATAAATTATTTTTTTTCAAAAATATCACGGTAAAAGTTTACTTATTTATTTTAAAACTTATTTTATTGATTTTAATTATTTTAAAAAGTTAACCTATATTAATATGTCTACTTAATTTTTTTAAACAAACGCAATTAATAAATTATCAAAACATAAATAATAAATTAACAACTATCAAAAAAAAAATCGTGCATTGCACGGATTTTAAGCTAGTATAGATAAAAGTTAAAAAATATTTTTTTTTCAAAATCATGGAGTACCTTATTTCTCCAAAAGTTAGATCAAAATTACTTCTTCGAAAAGTTTTTCTTAAGCTTATCAAATAAATTTTAACTTGTTTGATAATATTTTTGATATATACATATTTTTGATATAATATAAATAAAATCTAAAAAGAGTTTTTTTTTTCAAAATCATGAAGTACCTTCTTTCTCTAAAAACAATTTTCAGATCAAAAGTATTTTTTCTTAAACTTATTAAATAATTTTTAGCTTGGTTTTCCAGAAAAAACACTACTATTATCTCTGCAACACCATGTGAGGTCGGTGTATCACTATCATATTTTACTGAACAGTCAAGTTGATGTAAGAGGATTATTTAGTCGTGAATTCGTGATATACCTATCGAGTACTCCACGTTTAAATCGCTAAATGAATCGACACAAACAATTCACACCCCTAACACTAACCAAAAAATTAAAAAAAAAAATTGACAAAAGAAATTCATATTCGGACTCTCATAATTAAAAGTTAAAACCAGAACAAACAATAAAATTATACTTGAATCATACTAAAAACAAAATACCACAATAGTTAAAGTAAAAACCATAAAAGAACAAAGACAACACCAAAACAAAAATATTGAAAAAAATCACAGCTACAACTTTTTTGAAAAGTTCATAAGAAAGGAGAAAATCTTCACGACTCAAATATTACCCAGAAGCCAAAATCAAATAAAAAGAGACGGTAGAATAGAAGATATTTATATAAAAAAATACAAAATAATTTGGACATGTTTGGGTGCTTAGACTTATATATTATAAGTTAAACTTATACATTATAATTTAATTATAAGTTAATAAGAACTTATAATGAGTGAGTGGTGAGTGAATGGTAACGGGGTACATTTTTTATTGACTTATTAGTTGATTTCTTTGTCTTTTAATACTTTATATTTTTACATTTGTGTTTTTAAATATTTTTTTAATTTAAAATGCATGTGTCGAAATCATTGTATTTAATAATTATTTTTCCAAATTTAATTTAGCAAACTCTTAACTAACTTATAAGTAAATTTATTATCCAAACACTCGTATAACTTATAATAATTAATCAACTTATCACTCATTTTAAGCTATAAGTCAAATTTTTTGTAATACCCTAGTTAAAAAGCATCATGAATTCATCACATCACATGGACTAAAAAAGAGTCTCAACTTAAAATTTAAATACGTTTAAGTTAGTGGAGAAGACAATATTTATTTAATTCAATTTTAAATATTATTGACTTTTATATATTTATGATTATTCATATAAATTCGAATGTAACTTTATTTATTTATTTTAAATTTTATTTTAATGATTTTAATTATCTATTTTTTTTTATATTTTAACATGTATATTTATTTTTTTAATAAATATAATTAAAAAAAAACGTAAATAATAAAAAATAACAACTACTCAAAATAATAATAGTACATGTTTTAACCTAATTAATTTAAATAATTAAAATTTTAACACTTTAATTGATAAAATTATTTATTCCCCGATGATAATCCCTCTAAACAATAAAAATATCTTATCAATTAAAATCGCAGTTTAACAATAATATTAAAATCCACAATTTAAGACTAGGCATGCCGGATGCAACATAATACTTACGTAACACAGGGAGGTTTGGTCTCTTGCTTTTAATACAAAAGCACACAAGCACTTAATTGAACCTTTCAATCACACTTATTTGAACCGCAATTCATAATTATCAATACTATTATATAATAGACGAAACATTAAAAGTTTGGTTGGTCGGTATGGTACGTTGTGATTTTACTTAATTGCACTTAATTAACTGTACTTCGTGTTTTTACTTAATTAACCTTACTTATTTATAGAAATATATTATTAAATAATAATATTACCTATTTATAACCAATTACTTTTTTCATCCAAAATACATTATTTTTTTCTAACAAATTACTCTACTTTTTCAAATATATCACGGGCAATTACCTTTTTTTAACTAAAACATGTTAGTTTTTATATTTTTCCTTACTAAAACCTCTCCCTTTCCAAAAATATCACGAATAAACATTTAGTTATTTATTTTTAAACCTATTTTAATATTATAATTATTTTTTAAAAGTTTACCTATTTTAACATGTCTACTTATTTTTCTTAACAAACGCAATTACTAAAAATATTAAAATAGAAATAATCAAATACCTATTTATAACTAATTACCTTTTCAGCTAAAACACATTATATATTTTTTCTAACAAAGTCCCTCCTTTTCTAAATATATCACGGAAAATTGTCATTTACAATTTACTTTTTCTCTATTTTTTTCACTAAGATCCATTTTTTTCCCAAAAATATCACAGGAAATCCTATACTTATTTATTTTAAAACGTATTTAAATACTTTTAATTATTAAATTTTAAAACCCCAATTTCCAAAAATATCACGGGTATTTACCTTTTTAAACTAAATATTTGTTACATTTTTTATTTTTTCTTACTAAAACCCCTCATTTCCAAAAATATAACGGGCAAACCTATACTTATTTATTTTAAAATCTGTTTTAATGTTTTTAATTAATTAAAAGTGTTTAGCTATTTTAACATGTCTACTTATTTTTTGCACAATTATAATTAATAAAATAATAATAAAATAATAATAAAATAACAATTAACAATGCGTGCCCAGGTTTTAACCTAGTATAATTAATAAACTACATATGATTAGTAACCATGCGCTCAATTTACACATAGCAAACCACTCTGATCCCAAACAGATACCACTTTTTGGAGCGTACCAATACTGCCCTATGTAAATCATCTCTGAATACAAACATCCACTATTTCAATATATAAAAAATTAGTAAAAACTCAAAATTTTGAAAACATACCCAATATAGAAAATAAAAGATGTTCATTAAAAAAGGATTAATCCCATTATTAGGCAAAAAAAAAAAAAAGTAAATACCCGACTAATAAAGACAATTGTTAGGCCAGATTGGTGGTTGCATGGAGTGTGATAAATATGAGGATATCGCCAAGATAAATTATATAGAAATTGTTTAAAATATTCTACAATATCACCTGTATTAGCATGATAAAATAGTTAATGCATAAAAATATAGTTGGAATAATGGAATGGAGTCGGAATCGATCGACAAAGAGTATCCAAAATCCAAGACAAAACATACCACATATCTTAGAAAAGTTAATAACATCATACAATTTCATAAATTAATAAGTTATAAGTATATTGATTTATTAACCTTTTCATCGATCAAAATCATGCCAAGACTGATCAGTTCTTGATTGACAGATTCTCACATTCTCTTATCATCCAGGTATAGCTGCTGTCGTTCAAAGCATCCAACATGGTGTAGGTCATAATTGTATTGATTGTAAATATGGTTGTAAAAATTTGAAGCTATGTAAAAAAGTTTCGGCGTAGATTTTTTGTTATGAATGACCTTTAATTTATAGGTGTTTGTAAGGTGAATAATATGGAAATCGGTTATATTTAAAAGTCAAGAAGTATTTATTATAAAAGAAAAGTTCTATAAAGTTTGAAAATAATAAAAGAAAGTTTTATGAAGTTTGAAAATAATAAAAGAAAGTTTTATCAAGTTTGAAAATAATAAAAGAAAGTTTTATCAAGTTTGAAAATAATAAAAAAGAAAATTGCAATTATTAACATAAGAGCCTACAAATTTGAAAATAATAAGGAAGTTGTAATTTTCTAAATCAAAGAAAGTTTTATCAAGTCCTACAAATTCGAAAAATAACAAAGAAAGTCCTAAAAATTCGAAAATAATAAGGAAGTTGTAATTTTCTAAATCAAAGAAAGTTCTATCAAGTTTGAAAATAATAAAAGTGTAATTTTCAAATTTTTTCCTACAAAATTGAAAATAATAAAGGAAGTTGTAATTATTAAAATTAAAAATTGTAAAATAATAAGGAAGTTGTAATTTTCTAAATCAAAGAAAGTTTTATCAAGTCCTACAAATTCGAAAATAACAAAGAAAGTCGTACAAATTCGAAAATAATAAGGAAGTTGTAATTTTCTAAATCAAAGAAAATTCTATCAAGTTTGAAAATAATAAAAGTGTAATTTTCAATTTTTTTCCTACAAAATCGAAAATAATAAAGGAAGTTGTAATTATTAAAATTAAAAATTGTGAAAAATTGAGAAAATTAGAAAAATAGAACGGAGCGATCTGAGAGCGCCACCTCACCGCCCCCGTCTTCTCCTTTATATAAGTATATTGATACCGAATTTCTATGTGGGTGCTTGGAGTTACTTGGTAATCTAAAATATATTATAGTATTATTATTGTATCAAATATATTATATATTATTATTATATCCATCGTTACAATCACAATCAGACCAAAACCGATTATAATCACTTAGTTGTTGATTATAATCACTTAGTTGTTGAATCAAGATATTAATCTCAATCTATTTTATACCCTTAAATTTGTTATCTTAATCTACGTGAAACATCTATAAACACTCTAAATCATTCTCCTTCTAACTCTTGAGTATATTTTAAGTATAATTCTTAGTTTTATACCAAGCTGAAAACATGTGCAATTTTTTTAAATTATTTTATTTGCAGTGGGTAAATAATACTATGTTATTATAAGCAAATTAAATAACTTTTTTTATTCTTACCCATCTAAAATTTATATTGTAATTCCAATTTTTTGATTATAACCTTATTTATATTAAATAAATAATTTAAAATTTTAAATAAATTAACTAGGGTTATATTCTAGTATCTCTAATTATTGAAACACAAATGACGATTGTAGAAGCTCCGATTGTAAGAGACAAAGGTAATAAATTTTATGACAAGAACAAAAGAAACCAGATTCTCTTCGGATCAGTTCTATTTATTTCAGTAGCCTCTTCGCAGCTTGTTAAGGCTGCTTCTATGGTAATGTCAACTGATAGCTTGGGAATACAACACTTTATCTCCTTTGGAAATTTAACCTTCCAATCGAATATGCAAATATAGAAGCAAAAACAATAGGATACAGAATCATTATAACACCAACTAAAGGTAGACGATCATGGTGAAATCCAAAATAATCTCTCAAGAATGCAGCCACCGTCTTGGTTTCCCCAAATACTTCTATCTCCATATCTATGTCTCCATATTGAGAGGAGAGCATGCTATTCAGTGTCCACGACGTTGGTGTCAGATAATACAACCATAGCCACCACTTAGGGATTTGCTGTATTTATAGCACAATAAAAATCAGCTTCTTAATCATGTATACACTTAACATGCAAGTGAAAAGCAACAAAGACTACAAAAACTTACTGGTTGGGGTATTATAAATCCGGAGAACAAGTTGAGCAGTGTATAGGAGGAAGCACTTAGAATTGCAGCTAGTGGGTAGTTTGGAGTCAATGAAACAAGCATCATTCCCATATAAGTAAAGTACAGCAGTGTGCAGAACATGGAGTAGAAGTACCACAAAACTTTGTAAGCGGACCAATAGTATCCGATCATTGGATAGGTTATAATCACATATACAAGTGATTGGGCAAATAGGTAAGGAACTTCAATTATCACCTGAAAAATTAGTGCACATTATTGCATTATAGATCTTATATTATGATTTCAAGTTATATGCTAGATCATCCATATGCAAGAAGATGTACATATTAGACCAATCTAGGCGGCAAAAAATTTATTAGGGTCGCACATTTATACCTGTGCAAGTGCATATGCCCACGGCGCATACATCCCAGCAAATCTTTCACGATATAAAACATTTCGTTCTGTGGTAACGTATGGTATTACTGAAGAGGAATTGTTTATGCCACAAAATATTGTAGCAGTAAACATCATACCAAGTATATTGAACAAACTCTGCTGATTATCTCTGCAAAATAATTAAAACTTCAGGGAAGTTAATGAACTGTTTAAGCTTTAGGGAGAAGCGCTTACATACATGCAAAAAAGTCATATGCAATTATGAACTTAGTTACTTACATCTTCTTTCCTTGATCCCAGAAGACCATACCAAAGAGAAAAGAAGAAAAGGTCATATACACTGACCGCGTCAAGTTATATGAGGGACTTCTCCAATAAGATAAATGTTGTTTCCATAAGCAATTTTTGAACTGTCCCCAACCATTTTGTGAATAGCGAGTTGGGAAAAACAAATCTTTTGAACCTGAAGGTGGCTTACTCAAGAGATTGACCTGTTCTTTGTTTACCCTAATATACAAAAAGAAAAGAAAGTGTGCATAATCAATAACTTATAACATTGGAGCAAAGAGTGAGAACAATGTAGACTGCATGAAAAAGGTAATTAAGGTTTCTTTTTAGTTGATTCACCACTATTTTTCGCTTTATTACCTCTATATTTATTTAAGGAATAATGAGAGGGAAAAATATTATTGTTAAACAAAAAGATGAAAAGGAGTGTTAGGAACTGAACTTACTCGTGCAAAGCAGACCTCTGGTATACTTGCGCGAAATCTAGATCAAGTTCCACTTCTGCAGATCTAGAAGTAACCTCTAACATCCATGTTGCTGGGTTGTAATTCTTTTTAATTTTTGGTACCCCTGATATACCCTATATTATGCATCAATAAAGAAAACTATAAACAGAGTCTAGGTTATGAACAGTGTGATATGTTATCTTTTTAATATCCGACTGTTCTGCATGTTAACCTTACCTCAAAGTACTCAATAACTTTACTTGAGTTTTGGCCTAGCGATCCAGAGTAGACCAAATGTCCGCCAAGTTTTAACAAAATTAGCTGCCAGAAAAAAAATGTTTCAAGGAATGTTTAACTTTAGAAGTTTTTATGATGTAAATATCTGAAGCTGATATTAGACTGGTAAATAAGACTTATGCTACAGCATTGATATTCTAGATTTTAAACTGAATTTTGAAACTGATAATCGTTGATAAGAATCAGGTACAACAAGCATATAGTGCCACAGGAATAATAAGAAATCATTTCTAGAAGATTTTATATCTGCATCACTGGCCATTATACAATTATGCAACAACATTATTAAAAAAATGTTGAGTAGTGTCTTACCTCGTCGAATGCTTCAAATATGTCAATACTTGGTTGGTGAATGGTGCAGACAATTGTTCTTCCTGTCTGAACCACATTTTTCACTGCCCTCATGACAATAGCAGCTGCCCTTGCATCCAATCCAGTTGTAGGTTCATCCATGAAGATAATGGAAGGGTTAGAAACTAGCTCCACAGCTATGGTTAGACGCTTGCGTTGTTCAGTTGATAAACCACTAACACCCGGAATTCCAACCAAGGCATCCTTTATTCCATCAAGCTCAACAGTCTCAAGAACATCTTTCACAAAATCCTGCAAATGTGACCAACAAATTATAAAAAAAGAAAATTGAAAACAACGACGCAGGGAGAACCACAATATCTAACTTAAGTGATAAAGATCATACATTTTTTGTTTTTGCATCAATATGAGGATGAAGCCGTAGCCAAGCCGAAAAAGTAACTGATTCTTCAATAGTAACCTGTGGAGAATGTATGTCAGTTTGCTCGCAATATCCTGAAATCCTAGCAAACGTCTCTTGGATTTTAGGATACCCTCCAATCGTAATTTCTCCTCTAATGGTGCCGTCAGTTTTTCTTCCTGCAAGAACATCTAGAAGTGTTGTTTTCCCAGCTCCACTGACACCCATCAATGCTGTAAGAACCCCAGGTCTGAGTGCGCCAGTAATATCATGAAGAAGTTGAAGTTTTTTTTCACTGAATCCACGCTCCCTCATTTCCTAAAATCATAAAGAAGAAAAAGTTGCAAAAAATTCTAAATCTTCACCAAATGTACAGCCACTAACGAATATTAATGAGACTGGGTTCTACACTTACCAAAGGTGTGTCGACGTAGTATTGCACATCTTTGAACGCTATGCTAATGGGTTCAAAAGGTAGAACCATTCTTTCTGTGAATTAAAGTTACTATTTTAGGAAACAAGTCAGCAAAAGTTAAAACATAAGAACCTTGTTTGATCTAGAAGGCACAATATCTAACCTCTGTTGCTTGATTTTTCTTCAGCATGGTTACCAGTAAATTCTTCATTTCTTTGTACTGGTGACAGCTTTTCACTTGAAAAAATAGCACGAGAACCAGGAGCTGGTTGAAGTTTAAAAAATGCACTAAGTATCTATTCTTCTTCAAATTCTCAAGTAGATGGTTTAGAAAAAAATCTTACGCTTTAAGAAACTCAAGGCCAATACAAATCCAATATTGAAAAATAAAGTAAAGCCAAATAAAGCTCCAACTGATATCCAATAGAAGTTTTCCGTAAAGTCCAAGCCGCGGTTCTCAAGGGTTTGTAGCCCTATAGTTGTGTTTGTCGAACCACTCTATAGCAAAGAATTGGAAATGAGAGAATCATTATATAGCTCAATGTTGAGAACATAACAATGTCCTGCATTGTTGAGAATGCATTACATAGCCTTGATACTTAATAGAACCATGTATAGTATAATCCTCCTTTGTGTCCTTTTTTACCTGGATGATTTTATTCATGTCAAAGAATGAAATTCATTCAAGTGCAAGACTGTGGGAATATTATGTTCCACGAGTACTGAGTTAATGCTTGAGGTGTAGTCTATAGACCTCGAGTGCTACTGTACTACATACTATTTATATTAGAGAGTAAATTGTAAATTTGTGGCTGAACTTAACCTCATTTAGCATTTTGGTGGCCAGATTTTCAAATTTGCAATATAGTGGCCTGATATTACTTTTATTTTTCAAAAAAATGGCTAATGGTCACTTTTTTGAAAAAAAAGTTCTAAAAAAAGTGGCTCTTAGCCACCTTTTTGAAGACTAAAAGCAATATTTGGCCACCAAATTGGAAATTTGAAAGTGTGATCATCAAAATGCTAATGCGGGTAAAGTCCAGCCACCATTTTGCAATTTACTCTATATTAGATGTTCCCACACATAGTATTGATACATTTGAAAAGAAGTCTCTAAGACATATGTATAGTAGGTCTGCATCTGATATTAAAGACACAATATCAAACAACAAATAATAGAATATCTCATAGGTATAGCTTATAATGCTGATAATATTGACAAATGCAAGAAAAAAGAAGCTTGGACTAGGACCAGACTACACCAAGGCAAGGGTATAAAATTTCAGAGTAAATAGTTAGGTTCTTACCAGTTAATAATATCTGATGCTCAAGGCATGTCCAACAAAAAAATAGAGCTCAACATCTTAAGAAATAAGGAATTGGCTAGTGAGAAAATGACCTTTAAAATGCAAAATGCACAGTTTGACCATAAAAGTGGCTTGCAACTTTAAAATAAATCAGACCAGTAAGTTATGTAAAAAAATGTTCCTATTAGTGGCTCCTATTTTTTTGATATCAGCTGATTTTACCATTCATGACATTTCTAGATGTTACACTTAAGAAAAACAGAAAAGGATGGGGATTCGGATAAGTCCTTTCACTTACATCACATGTTCTTAGACCTTTTATGACATGATGAAACACATGAGCAGATCTATCAACGACTCTTACCTTTTGCCATCGCGGAGCAAGAAATTCATTTACAGTAAGCCCTATTTCCCCGTATGCTAATGGAGAAAACCAAAATGCCCACTTCAGCCAAACTGGCATGGAGGCTACAACACGAACCAGAATTAAGTTTAGTTCGGAGAGATGCATATGTTAATTCAAAACTAACTGTGGATATCTTACATTTGGGGATGATGAAGCCACCAAATAGAAATACAAGTAATACTGTCAAGCTACCAGCTGTTGTCGAAACAACAATATTCCGGCAGAGTGATGCCACAAAGCGAAACATGGATACGGATGTCCAGTGCACAGCAAATAGTAAAAGTAAATGCCGGAAAAACCTATAGATTCGGATGATAACAGGAGGCATGTAATTAAATAAGAAAAAAAGAGAGAGAAAAAAAATAAAACTAACACCTGGGAACAAAACAAATCAGAAGTATTTTATTTCAAACTCACCTCCCTGGCTCAGGGCTGTATCCAATGACATAGTAAGTTAAAGTTACCCAGATAAGAGATTCCATGAGAGAAAGTGGAACCTTTAGAATGGCAGCTGGAATTGCATATCCCCAGGCGGGGTAAAAACGCAGGTCTCGCTGTTTATAAAAAATTGAAAGTCTTGATACGGTCAGGAACAGCTCTGGAAGTCCATCAACTAGAAGGATGGCGAGAGAGTAGAAGAGTGCACCCAAATATTTGTTGGCATGAACAACATCAACATCCATCCGAGTACGTAAAAACACAGTCATTGTAATAGATGCAATAATGATTAGCTGCATGAAAGAAATCAGATATTTTTTCTTCATACATAATTCAGCAGTAACATAACTATATTAGAATTTATGTTGGCAGGATTATTATCAAAGATATACGATTCATTACACTCCCTTTATAAAAACCTTAAGGTCTTAATAAAGATAAGTTATCATGTATCAAGGATAGTGTTTAGGAGAGATCTCAACTTCAAACCCTCTTACGCACAACATTTAGGCCCACAATATTCTCAAAACAGAATAAAAAAATATGGACACTAGGTTTGAATATAGCCCCAAAAAGGATTCCTAGTAATTTACACTTCAGAGTCTTAGGGTTCAAGATATATGGTCCTATTAAGCCCCTCTTCTACTGAAAATTTAAGGTTTAGGAGTCTTCTTAGCTTATGAATTGTACAATTAAACCTTGCTAACTAAATTAGAGATTTGTGACTGATGACAATAGAACAGAAGTACAGAACGCAACCTGAACTGATTTGAAAATATAAATGAAAGAGTTCCTCCTCATTAGAAGAAATTCCCTTGACATGCATGCTTTGAAAAGATTCCATTTAGAAATAGAATACATGTCAAACGAAATAGAATCATCATGGATTTTTGACTTCAAAAATGCTTCAGATATCTCCTCTTCTAAGTTCTTCCCAAATGGAGATTCCTTGAACTTTTCAGAAAATGTACCTACAGAAACATAAGTATAAGCATGCTCTGTTCTGTACCAATACTGTGCTTGGTCTTTTCTTGACATAACCTGCCAGACAGTCAAAAACATAAGCAGTGTCCACTGTGGATAAAAAAAAGATAGAATAAATCTTTGATGAAGTTACCTCCTGAAGAAAGTCAGCAACTCCTTTCCTTTCAGGGCATCTAAAGCCACAACCCTCAAAAAATTCCAAAATTTGACTTCGGGGTCCGTGAAATACAATTTTCCCTTCTGCCATCAACATAACATCATCAAAAATATCATAAGTTTCTGGTGCTGGCTGAAGAAGTGACACAAGTATAGTAGCATCGGTGATGTGAGCCAGTTGTTGAAGACATGAAATTATCTGATAGGTAGTCGAGCTGTCTAAACCGTTTGAGATCTCATCCATTAACAAAGCTTTTGTGGGGCCAATAATCATCTCACCTACAAATTCAAGAAATATCTGTTTGTAACCATGACCTATATTCTAACATGCACTTGCAGTTACTTCCTGAAGTTAGATGTCTAATTTACATATGGCAGGACACTTTTCATCAAAAATAAACAGAGCATACATTATACCTGTGGTCAATCTTTTTTTCTCACCACCAGATATGCCTCTTTTCATTGCATTCCCAACAAATACATCAGCGCATGTGTCAAGACCAAGGATCTGCACAACCAATGAAAAGAGGAACAATGCAATTACATAATCCAATTGCATTGTACAATCTAAAAATTAAATCCAATTAAAGGAAGTTACTTTTAAAATGTAGTTGGTCTGAAGAGTTTCCTTTGGCCCTTCAACAGAAATTGCCTGAAAAAATGTTATCCAGGTTATAAAAAAAACTCTAGTCACACTCTTGACAAGTGCAAAGTAGTTTAAATATATTCACATATTTGTGGCCAGTCAAATGAGAAATCTTGTGAATAACTGCACTGTAAGATAGATAATAAGATCAACTTCAAAACCCCTTCCATCATTTATATGTTGTCTAAAAAATTTGGTCTTTAGGTCTGAAATTTTTTGGTATTGGCTTTGTTAGAATACAATATAAGATCGTCGTAAGTCTTTTCCCTAACACCTTAAGGTTTTAGCATAACTGGTAATTTAACATGGTATCAGATTGGCAGAGGTGGAATGGGCTTTCGAGTGAGGTGGAGTATTGGATACAATGTAAGATCCTGGAAAATCATTTCCCTAACACCTTAAAAGTTCAATCCATTATCAGTTATTCTAACGTTAGCTGTCCAGTTCAAGTATAGAAACACAGTAAAATACTAATGTACTTCTGACATGAGGAAGTGACTGAGGAAAAATGGACATGAAGAATAGTATAGACAAAAAAACCTTCATAAAAATATCTATATCTGGATCTGGAAAAACTCCTGCCTCCTTTTCCTTTCTGCAGATCTCATCCATTATCTCTAAGCAAGGAAACAAGTGAAGAAAAAATTTAGGAGTACTACAAGATACTAATGAGGAGTATGAATTAAAAAAAATCTGCGATCATTAAGGCTTACCTGCTCGACTTCCAATACCCTGACAACAGGCTGAAAAATTAAGCGTTTCCCTAACTGTCATTTCGGGGATATGAAGATCATTTTGGCTGACGTAAGCAGAAGTTTTCTGTGGAACAATATCTTTGAGGTTGTAACCATTGTAGGAAATATTTCCAGTCATCTGTAAAAGAGAATATCAGATAAGAAAATAATGAAAATGTTAATGAAATTAGTGTATAACATTCAACTATAGCTCAAAGTCATTCAAGAGGTGGACAATATACCTACACTGAGCAAAAGTGTTAAACTAAATAAAGGTGGGTAAAAATCTCAACTTTCCTATTTGTGATATCCAACTGAAACATACATAAACAATAAAATGCACAAAGTTTAAGTAAACATCCCCACATTTGATTGAGAAGTTATTATGTAAATAGTTCTTTGATTATAATTGTTTTATACAGTAAAAGCAACCAAACGAAGATATGATTAATCACAGAGACTCCTACATCAACTTAAAACCTAGTTTTTAATATGTTCTACTCTGTCATCGTACGGAAGTCATGAATATAATGTTTCAACGCCTATCTTTTGAGATACATTTAACCATTCAAATGCAACTTTAATCTAAAAACTATATAGCATTTCTTTCAATGGCCTTGGCCGATAGCTAAGTCTCTAACAACATGCAGGCCGCGTTCCCAAAGCAATGGAAACATGCCCCAGTGAAGTTCATGTAATTAGATTTTTACGTAGTTCTACCAGTTCTTCATAGGCTCACAGAGTGATAAAATAAAGTTGAGGAGGAACCTTCAGAGACTTGTCTAAATTTCCTGAAAGCGCCTTCAGGAAGGAGGTTTTCCCACATCCAGGAGGTCCTAGCAGTAAAGTTATTCTGCAACAAAAAGGCATTTGGTTAGTTCAGGGCCTCACTCAATAAACCTTGTTAATGGGTCTTGTAAGCTAAATAACAGTACTGACTATTTTACATAAAAATATCAGTCTGCCAGAAAGTTATTGGTTCACGTAAAATGATAAAGACAAGTTTCAGCTTAACTGTTAAGACAGCCGATGTCTCTCTTTAGAGTAATACTAAAAGTCATACATGACATCTTTCAATGAATGAATGGAGTAACTATCGACTAGATAAGTCTATGAGCTGGTTCTAGAACTAAGGTGATGTATATATTGATAGTCAGCACGACTCAGAAAAGACTAAGAATGGAGCACATAAGATCTAATGAAATGGTGTGCAGGTGTGAGTAGAAGAAAATACATTTACAAGTTAATGTAGTGCCAGTTATCTAGTATATGCGTACCATATGAAGGCACTTGTTTTAATTTGAATCGAATATTACAACTTTATCAGAAGCAAGTTAAAAAGGCATTTTCAAATATTGAAACTAATGCTTTGCTCCTTCCACATATCAAAAAACAGTTATTTGTGTGTTTTTGCAAGTTCAAGTGAGTCGAACTAAAATAATAAGCTCAGTTGCGTACCTTCCAGGCTTAATAATACCACTAATGTCAGCAATGATATTTATCTTGGCCGCCTTTGGCTTTAATCCAGGTAGCTTAGCAATATCCTGTTAAACTACAATATTAAATAAGAAGTAATAATACATTGCCTCAGGATATTAGCAGATTACTTGTAAAGGTCAAGAAACAAATCTGAAAAAAAAGCAAGAAAGACTTTGGCTCAGTACCCTGGTAGAAGTCATCATGGATTTTGATTTTGTTATAGTGCATAATCATAAACTCAAGACAAAGTGGTCACCATGCCCTCTACTACTAACGTATGTGTTTGCATAGCACTCAGCGTGAAACTTAAAACAGGAGCTCACTGTATTGCTCTGGAACTTTGGCTTGGTTGTCAAGTAGAAGGGAATAGACTGTATCCTTTCATTTTTATCTTCTCATTTAAACAATATAGAAGTTTGATATTGCGTGATGAATACATATGACAAACAAAGAATCTGTTTTTTAACTTGGAAGTAAGATTAGAGACTTACAGAAATCATGCTTTGCAGAGAATTCCATAGAGTTGGGAGAGGCTTGCCATGAACTACCTCGCACTCAGCTTCCACGTGCATATTTGTATATTTCACCTCAACTGTAGGTAACCTCACACCAATTCTGCAATAATTGGTTAAAATTTTAACCCAAACATTGCAGTTTGCTTGCTTGCATGCATTACATTGACATGTTAATGTGTAAAAAGAAAAGAGTGCCTACTTGTCTATTCTTTTCTTAATTTTTTGCAACAACTGAAGGTTGTCATGCTCGGCATGCTTGATGAGCTTCTCGATCAACATATGACGTTCCAAAGCATCAAGCTTAGTGACATCAACTACCTGCATTCTTTTAGCATCAGGTGTGTTTATATTGTCCTCATCAAACGACGATGACCTCGAGTGTTTGAAAGTAGAGAATTTAGAAAATTCAGCCCATTGTTGGGATTGCTGATCCTCGCCATTGTCATCCAAAGAACTTATAGTGATATTACTATGGAAACTAGAGCTAAGATGCCCGAAAGTTGATCTTAGGCTTCTGCTAATGTCTGATAGCTCTGTTCTTAGTGACTCTTTTTCGTTGCTATCATCTAACGAAGCCATACTGGATTACCTTGGAGAGCTTCAAACTAGCAGGGTAGGAAGAGAAATACACACACACGCGTAATGTTTGTGTGCTTGGTGTGTGCGTCAAATGTTATCCTAATGGACAAAGAAAGGACAGGTATCTCACATGTTGAAAATTTGCATATTTCAGTTAGGAATATATAATGGACCTTGTTCTAGGACATTGTGCTTGTTGTATCCGTCTTATGAAGAGAGTGTTCGGCTAATAATGATTATTCAAAGTCAGAATCTTGTCATTACCAGTATAACTGTATAACAGATAACAATGAAGCATATACCACATTTGACTTGGCCATTAAATAACATTTAGGTCATATTCGTTTTATGGGATTATAATACCTGGACTATTAACTTATTTACTTTGATATTCTATTGCATTCCATCCTTGAGTAATCCGATGAAATAAATTTTAATTAATCTTTTTAGTTCATTTTTATGGGATTATAATACGTGGAAAAGTGGAACTAGAAAGTGATCAAAATTCAAAACTTGTTCGTAGAATTGTCCTGTCCTTGAACAAAAAAAGTGGTGCAAGGGTGTGTTCATGTGGTGGACTAGGTTAGGACGAAGACCTATCTTAAAGCCTGCCATAAGGCCTACATGATCATGAATTGGTAAACAAATTTAGATTCACTACCAGTCTGGAATGCCAGAATATGTATTAAGTACTCCTCCAGGAAGAGTTAACACCAATGTGTGCAAAAACAGACAGAACAGTGAAGTATTTTATAGGTATTTTGTGGTTTCAGAACAACTAATACTAGGAGTCGGTGCAAGGATAGTTCATTTTATTGTTTTTCCACACCTCTTGTAAGGTTAGATGGTGGCAGAAACAAAGTGGATATCGTGCAGATCAATGAAATATAGATTCTGTCCTACCCGGCAACTACGATCCATGAAATTAATTAGTATAAAGTAAGATGTAAAGAGACAAGGTTAGGTACATGCAGACATAAGAAATATCCAAAGCAACAAGCAGAATTTGGGAAGTCATCCATCTGATCTCGATCTGCACAATACATAATTGTCTTTTAAAGTAGATCCAAAAATCTTAACTGAAACATGATCATTTTTTTTTTAAATATGAACACGCTGATAACACGGTTTGTTGATCAGTTGGACTTGTAATACCTTGTAGCACGTTTGCAATGGTAAACCACATTTAAATTTTCTGCAACATGATACGAAGATTCACAGTTTCGCGCACCCAGCCCAGGCTCAAGACCATATGTATTGTCTGCTTATAATGCTCAGCTGATGAAGTCATGAATAAATGATTACACCGAAATAAAGCTTATAGTCGCTTGTGAGAACTTATCAAGGAGTCCTGCTTTCTCTCTCGACTCCTGCTCAATGTAGCTCATTTACTGACAATAAAATCCCTGAATGCCACTCCTTAGAACTTCCCACTGCCCATTCAGACAAACCAAGACTTGTTAAAATTGAACTTTATCTGCTAAATTTGTAAGCACATATATTCGACAGAGCCCCGTTTCTTGCAACAATGAACATCTGGGTCTAAAGGCCTGCATCATTTGGATCAGACAGTCGTTTAGTCATACATGTAATCTGCATAAATTGCTACTTTTAATTTTATTGTTTGGAAATGATAAATCAAAAAGTGGGAATTTCTGACGTGAAATGCTGTTTGATAACTTGAACAATGCCTTGGTTTAGGCTCCTCATTAGTTTACTTGAAGTCTTGAATCATTGAATGGGCTTTCCCGCATGTTTTATCCATCTGTGATCTGTCTGTAGCAGCTTCCAAATAATTTTTATTTTATGGGACGTAAGACCAATTCCAAACATTTCTTTAAAATATTATTAAAATGATAAATTTAGATTTAGTTTTATTACATATTTATTTTAACAATTTTTTTTATATTTGCATTCTAGAGTTGTTCTATTATTATATTTAAATTTAACTAGCGTAACAGTCCGTGCAACCGACATAGAGATGTCAATAATTTTTTGTGTAGTCTTAAGTTTAAAAGCGTAAAATGAGATTTATGGCTCATGCATAGTGATGAGTAAAGAATTTTGTTGACGAATAGTGTAATTACTTTGAATCACAAACGTAACTATGCCAAGGCTCTAATACTTGTTTATAGTGATTATTATTGATTTTGAGAACAGATTGAAATAGTGTAGAATTTGAAGCACAAGTGTACTATTGTTCTTCTTGCGATTATAAACCTGAGTTTTGTGTGTCAGAGAAAGGATAGTTTGTAGATATGTAATTTGCGTTAGAGAGCGGTTGTTATCTGTTTTTTGGGAATCGATTGGGTTTTTTTTTTGCAATCTAGATTATGAATAGGTTATATGCATGCAATGTTATTGTAATATAATCGAACATGCATGAATGAGATAAAGGATTTTAAAAAGAAACTGAAGACCAACGCATCTTTGCACACCCTCACATCACCCAAGTTTGTGATAAACACTTTGGGAGATGAACACCTATTACAGTTTGGAGTATTCATGTCACCTATTTGTTTTTGATTTTTTACTTGGGAACTGATTCTGCACTCCTGTCATGTGTTCGTCTTTATATTAAATTATATTAACACACTTAGTAAATGCATTAATAATGTGTTTGGAATATCGTTTTACAGTTACAAATTTTAATCCAATTTATTACTATATATTAAACCTCAACACAAGGGCAAAAGTTTCCAATTAAATGGTTGTCACAAAAATGTCACTCATATATTATTATGCAAAAATATATTAATAGTTGTTAGTACAAAGAAACAAACCTCCAACCTCCTTCTAAGATGTGCATGGGTTTAACCACTATTCTACATGCATGTTTGAGTTTACTTCAAAAAAATTATTAGATAATCCACGTCTTTCCTCTCTTATCTTATATTATTTTTACTTTGATGTTTAAATAAATAAAATATTGGTTTGTATTATTTATATAAATCAGTTTTTCTTTTCATCTTTTCGTAATTTTGGTAAAAAAGTGTATTTTCCGGACACCCCAACCGGTATCACGCCAGACCCTAGAGTGCACAGGAAGAATTCCCCATGCTCCCATGAATCGAACCTTGAATGCTTTGGTCAATAACCAGTGATCTCACCAACTCAGCTAACCGAAGGCTTCTTTTTGTAATTTTATATACCTATATATTCAATCACTGAATTTTATTACAGTTGTATGTTTTCGATTAAATATATATTAATTATGTTATTTAAAATTCATACTTTTATATTATATATCTTTATTATACTTTATTTGAATTAAATTAATTACTCATACATAAAATGTACTATTGAAATTCGACCTAATATAAGAAATATTGTATATGTTGTAGAGGATGTCGTCAAGGACCCACAAACCATATTTAGAATTTCATTTTATCAAAATGATTATATGACATTACGAATCAATTTAATGTATTCTATAAAGTTCTATTATTATTATGAAAGATTATACTTTTTTTAACATCGTACAATAATTTTTGGAATACAATTTGAAATTCTATTTTCAAAACTTGTAATTTTCAATTTTCCCAAACTTTATCGTCTACTAACAGTCTGACTGATCATTATGTAATTATATACTATGTAATATCCTATATTTTAAAAACTCACCCCGGTTTTTTACACGAACATCAGTGGGGTTGAGTGGGAGGGGGTTAGAAAGGTGGAAAAAGATATAGATAAGTTAATAAAGAATGACAGGTTACTTTAGAAAATGTTAACAAATGAACAATACATTCGGGAAAAGAAAATTGTTAAGAAATAGATGCGACGAACAGAGTAGGTAGACATATTTTTTGTATAATTTGAATACTAATGTTCTTAATTTAAAAATTATAGAAATAACTAATAATGAGAGATATAATGTGTATAATATTTCTTAAATTAGATCGAATTTTAATAGTATATTTTATGCATGAATAATTAATTTAATTCAAATAAAGTATAATATAAATATATAATATAAATTATGAATTAAAATCAACATAATTAATATATATTAAATTGAAAACATACAACTGTAATAATATATAATGATTGAATATATAGATATATAAAATTACGAAAAGGAAAAAAGAAAAACATATTTATATAAATAATTCAAACCAATATTTTATTTATTCAAACATCAAAGTAAAAAAAATAAGATAAAAGATAAAAGATAAAAAAACGTGGGTTATCTAATAAGGTTTTTGAAATAAACTTGAAAAGACATGTAGCATAGTGGTTAAGCTCATTTATATCTTGGAAGGAGGTTGGAAATTCGATTCTTTGTACTAACATCTATTTGAACATTTTTGTATAATAATATACGAGTGACATTTTTGTTATTTTTCAAAAAAAGGATAAAACAGTAATTTCGCGATCATTTAATTGGCAACTTTTACCCTTGTGTTGACATATAATATATAGTAATAGATTTAAACTCTAGTTATGCTTTTCAAATAGACAAAAAAAAAAAAGATAATAGAATATTTGAGAATTAAAAATAAGATAGGTAATAGCTTACTTACAAATTAATGCATGAAAAAATATTAGTTTTTTAAAAATTCACTAAAATATTATTAGAGCTCTTAATTTGTAAAACATTTTTTATATTTTATCTTAAAATATTATTAACCATACCCATTGAAATTGTTCTAAATAAGTAAATTAAACATTGCTAATCTTAGTTTTGCCCAGTTAAATTTAGCGTGATGCTTATTTGAAACGATCTAAATTATAAAATTTTGTTACTCATTGCGAGTAGTTCATGTATAGAAAATGTCATTATTGAATTGAAAAATAATTCTTGCGAATAAAATACGAACTTTGCAATAATATTAAGAATATATAACATACATTCTCGATTTATATATGAAATAGTAAAATTGAATGAATAAAATTTATATAGATTGTTTTGAACATGAAAGTTTGATTGTTTTACATTTGAGTAGAACACTATAATTATATATTGTATTATTGAAATCGAAACATTAAAAATTTGGCGATTTGTACGATACATGTTGACATATTTGTACTTTATTTTCTTTATTTTTGCAACTTGGTTTAATTGTTTAAATACAAAAATTTTAATCTAAATATATCTCTAAAATATTTTTAAACGCAAAATTATTAAAACACTATTTAAGTATAATTAAACTAAACAAGCACATATAAATATAAAATTATAAAATTATTTTCGTAAAATGTAATTATAAATTTAAAATAAAATATCAAAATATAAACAAACAAATAAATTTTAAAATTCATGTGCATCGCATGGGATATAAATTTGTATAATGAAAATGTATTCAAGCTAAAATTCACAATATACACCATTTCCAAATGTTACCTTTGTCATAAAAAACCAAATAAGTTTAATGTTCGATTTTAAATTTCAGGTATATAATTTTAAAATCTGTGTATATAATTTTAAAATTCAGATGCGCATTTAAGTTAATAGTAACTTAAAACCCGTGCGATGCACGGATTGTTAATTGTTATTTTATTATTATTTTTTAATATTTTATTAATTGTAATTGTGCAAAAAATAAATAACTACTTTTAATTTTATTGTTTGGAAATGATAAATCAAAAAGTGGGAATTTCTGACGTGAAATGCTGTTTGATAACTTGAACAATGCTTGGTTTAGGCTCCTCATTAGTTTACTTGAAGTCTTGAATCATTGAATGGGTTTTCCCGCATGTTTTATCCATCTGTCTGTAGCAGCTTCCAAATAATTTTTATTTTATGGGATGTAAGAGCAACTCCAAATGCGTACTACTGTTTTTGCAGTTCTGATCCAAAAAAAAAAAAATTTAAATTTAACATTTTTTAAAATATTATTAAAATGATAAATTTAGATTTAGTTTTATTACATATTTATTTTAATAATGTTTTTTATATTTGCATTCTAAACTTGTTATATTGTTGCATTTAAACTCTAGTTATGCTTTTCAAATTGACAAGAAAAAGAGATAAATGAATATTTGAGAATTAAAAATAAGATAGGTAATCATTTTTGCTTACTTACAAATTAATTCATGGAAAAAATATTAGTTTTTTAAAAGTCCACTAAAATATTATTAGAGTTCTTAATTTGTACAACATTTTTTATATTTTATCTTAAAATTTTATTAACCATACTCATTGAAATTGTTCTAAATAAGTAAATTAAACATAGTTAATCTTAGTTTTGCCGAGTTAAATTAAATTAAGTGTGATGCCTATTTGAAACGGTCTAAATTATAAATTTTTGTTACTCATTGCGAGTAGTTCATGTACAGACAATGTCATTATTGAATTAAAAAATAATTATTTACAAATAAAATACGAACTTTGCAATAATATTAAGAATATAATAACATATATTCTTGATTTAAATATGAAATAGTAAAATTGAATGTATACAATTTATATAGATTGTTTTGAACATGAAAGTTTGATTGCTTTATATTTGAGTTGAACAATATAATTATATACTGTATTATTGAAATCGAAATATTAAAATTTTGGTGATCTATACTATACATGTTGTCGTATTTATAATTTATTTTCTTTATTTTTTCAACTTGGTTTAATTATTTAAAAATAAAATTTTTAATCTAAATATATTTCTAAAATATTTTTATTAAACACAAAATTCTTAAAATACTATTTCACTATAATTAAACAGCACATATAAATATACAAATCTAAAATTATTTTCATAAGATGTAATTATAACTTTAAAATAAAATATTAAAATATAAACAAGAAAATAAATTTAAATATGAGTAAAGTGCACTTCGTGTACTACACTTTGGCTGTCAGACCACTTGAAATACTGACTTCAAAAACTCTCACTTGCAATAGTGCACTTCCAGAATAATTAGAGAGTGTGTATCGCCGTTAAATTTGGCTAACTCCGTCAGTTTTTTAAGGACATTTTAGTCTTTTCAGATGAAGCAGGAAGTTGCAATTGAACTAGGTGATGCTGCTGTACTCGTGACTGCTGTTGATGTACCTGTGGCTGCTGCACTGGGCAGTTTATAGGTGTAGTGGACATTTGATATGGAATCTGCAATAATACACCATTTACTTTTATAATTCTTCTAATAAAAGAGAAGAAGCCAAAGCACATTAGGAGAAAAAACTGAGGAATCATTTGGTCAGAGTAAACAATCTGCGGTTCTGGACCTGCAACAACAGTATCGTCCATAAGGAGGTCAACCCAATTAGGAGGCAAATCATTATCATCGGTAATTAATTGCTCCGCCCATTCTTACCAAGACATTCAAGGTACGTCTGTACACCAAGAATCATTGTTTCTTTCTGTAGTATAGCAACTGGATGTGGTAGGCTTGAACACTCCAGAATCACAAGGATTATATAATGGTATAGTTCCCCCAGGATTTGATGACTGAGATGTAAAATGAGTTTTTGTTGAATGCTTTCCATGGGATGTAGATGTGGAGAATTGAAGATCAGAAGAGAACCCAGCAGATGAAGAAAAAATATGACAATCTGTAGGATTTGACGCAAGTGTTCTTTCCATTGAAGCCTCTTGTTTTTAAGAGTTTTAATTTTATGTTTTTGTTATTTAAATTGTGTTTTAAAATTAGGGTTTGAAATTTTGATTTGGGGGTTTGGTTTAATTGAATTGTTGTGTTGAATTATTGGTTGATTACTCTGTTCTAAAAATCGGCAATTAATCGGGATTAATCGCCGATTAATCGCTAGACGGTGGGCCACCAAACTGATTAAGCGAAAATCGGTCAATTAATCGTTTTTTCATAAAAACGGTCAAAAATCGGCTAAATCGGTCAAAAATCGGGCTACTTATTAAAAAATAGTAAAAAATAATAAAAAATTTAAAAGGTAGAAACTTGATTAAACAATAGGAAAAAACATTATTTTTGTACATATAATTATAATTTTATATGCCTAAATCGTAAATCCTCTTAAGTTTTTCTCTTAAATTGATCTCTAATTGAAAAGTTAAACCTTCAAAATTTTATTTATTACAATTATATAACATTTTTAACATATTTGCATAAATATATGATAATAACATATGTTTAGTTGAAATAACGAAACAATTTTATAATTGTATATTAAAAATATTATTAAATTTATTCCGATTAATCATTCCGATTAATCCCCGATTAATCTCTGAACGGTGCCTTCACCGATTAACTCCGATTCCCGCTTTTTACAACACTGGTTGATTATATGAATTTGGGGTTTGAAATATTGACTTGGTGTTGATTGGTGGCCGGTGTGCTGTTGCATGTCGTTTGGGGGAGAAAGACACCAGCGCGGCGGTACGGTGGCCGGCGGCGGCGGTGGTAATCAGAAAATCAGAAATAGGGGGTGGGGTTTTTTCAGAGGCAGAAAAGAGAGGGAGAGATGGGAAGGAGAAAGAGAGATTGAGGTTAAAAGAATTCATATTATTTTTACTCTTATTATTCATCATTCAAAAGACTGAAATGCCCTTGCATAAACTAACAGAGTTAGTCAAAATTGACGATAGTACACACTTTGTAAATTTTTTGAAAGTGCAGTATTGCAAAGGGGGTTTTTGAATGTCAGTATTTCAAGTGACCAGACAGCCAAAATGTAGGTACATGAAGTGTACTTTACTCTTTAAATATTCATGTGCATCGTGTGCCGGTTGTTATAAAAAACAAATAAATTTAATGTTAGATTTTAAATTTCAAGTACATAATTTTAAAATTCGCGTATGTAATTTTAAAATTCAGATGCACGTTTAAGTTAACATATAATGTATTTTTTATTAAAATGTGAAATAGTGAAACTAAATAAATACTATTTGTATGGAATATTTTGTACTAAAGATTTATTTGCAATATATTTGAGTTCAACTCTATAAATTTAGTGCAAAAATATATCGAGTAAAGTCCAATACGACACTTATTTGTGTCAAACTTGTCACAGTAAATAAGAAAAGATAGTTGTAGACTTTAAATTTAAGATGCTTAATTTTTAAGTTCGGGTATAATGTTTAAAATTCATACCTAAAATATTCAAATAATTATAATATAAATAAAATATGGGATAATAGTATGAGATACATCTTTTTATCGCAGAACAAGTTATGGATGATGTTTGTTTTGAAAAAAATAATTATGGATGATGTGTTATGTTAACTTCATATTATTATTATTATTATAAAAAGATATTTACATATAATATATTTTGGCATATTGAGATATTGTTTTTATTTATATTATTGAGAATACAGAATTTCTATGTGGGTGCTTGGAGTTACTTGGTAATCTAAAATATATTATAGTATTATTATTGTATCAAATATATTATATATTATTATTATATCCATCGTTACAATCACAATCAGACCAAAACCGATTATAATCACTTAGTTGTTGATTATAATCACTTAGTTGTTGAATCAAGATATTAATCTCAATCTATTTTATACCCTTAAATTTGTTATCTTAATCTACGTGGAACATCTATAAACACTCTAAATCATTCTCCTTCTAACTCTTGAGTATATTTTAAGTATAATTCTTAGTTTTATACCAAGCTGAAAACATGTGCAATTTTTTTAAATTATTTTATTTGCAGTGGGTAAATAATACTATGTTATTATAAGCAAATTAAATAACTTTTTTTATTCTTACCCATCTAAAATTTATATTGTAATTCCAATTTTTTGATTATAACCTTATTTATATTAAATAAATAATTTAAAATTTTAAATAAATTAACTAGGGTTATATTCTAGTATCTCTAATTATTGAAACACAAATGACGATTGTAGAAGCTCCGATTGTAAGAGACAAAGGTAATAAATTTTATGACAAGAACAAAAGAAACCAGATTCTCTTCGGATCAGTTCTATTTATTTCAGTAGCCTCTTCGCAGCTTGTTAAGGCTGCTTCTATGGTAATGTCAACTGATAGCTTGGGAATACAACACTTTATCTCCTTTGGAAATTTAACCTTCCAATCGAATATGCAAATATAGAAGCAAAAACAATAGGATACAGAATCATTATAACACCAACTAAAGGTAGACGATCATGGTGAAATCCAAAATAATCTCTCAAGAATGCAGCCACCGTCTTGGTTTCCCCAAATACTTCTATCTCCATATCTATGTCTCCATATTGAGAGGAGAGCATGCTATTCAGTGTCCACGACGTTGGTGTCAGATAATACAACCATAGCCACCACTTAGGGATTTGCTGTATTTATAGCACAATAAAAATCAGCTTCTTAATCATGTATACACTTAACATGCAAGTGAAAAGCAACAAAGACTACAAAAACTTACTGGTTGGGGTATTATAAATCCGGAGAACAAGTTGAGCAGTGTATAGGAGGAAGCACTTAGAATTGCAGCTAGTGGGTGTTATAGCCAAAATTCGGTAATGGGTTTTTAGTTTAGGATCGGGTCGGGTATGAATTCAATTATGTTATTTTTGTAATTAGGGTTAAGTTTAGTATCTGGGCTTGCCCTCATAGGGATAAGGACGCGCCCTCTTAGGTTGTCCATCCCTTGAGGACGCGCCCTCACAGTAATGATAACTCTACGTGGATGGAAGACTTGACAGAATAATAACTTCATTTGACACAAGGAAGACTTAGGGCCTGTCTTCATGGGGATAAGGGCGCGCCCTGTAGGGCGTCCACCCCTTGAGGGCGCGTCCTCTTGGTTTGAAGATGCAAGTTGGTGATGAAGGATGGTCCCTTTGCTTAATATTGGCAAAATATTGAAGAATTCCCTCCTAGGATGTGCCCTAGGAGGGGGATGTCCGTGGCTGAAGGCCTCCTCCTGTATTCAATGGGCGCGCCCTCATTGGGGATGTGGGGTTAATCTTGGTGTGTGCTTTGGGAGCTCTGTTCCTGTACTCAATGGGCGCGTCCTCATTGGGGAACTTTGGAGTAATCCTGCACTTTGCACCCAAACACTTGGGATCACTTGTCCTGCTATCTGGTGGGTGCTTCTCATTCGGGGGACAAGGATGCGTCTAGCATTTAAGGTAAGTCATGGCTATACCTGCGTCTATGAATTAAGGAAATAGCTGGTAATGGATAGGACTAGTCCTCGACGGGGGAAGTTTCCTTATTCATGAAGTCCTGACGTCATAGACGAGCCTTGGGCCTTTGTGACTAGGCCTTATCGTTAGACATTCCTAAAGTGAGCTAAATCTCTAAGTAAGGAAACAGATGGAAGTCCTACGTTCAAGTAAGGAAAGATAAGGAAGACATATGTTTAAGTATGGAAAGAATCCTATACATGGAAGGCGGTGGAAAAGTCTAACGTCTAAGCATGGAAAGGCAGCAGAAGACTTCGGATGGGCTCCGAAGATCAAAGACCAAGCCCATGGAGGAAACTTCCTCCCCAAGAACTACGTTGGCTTGATTCCCTATAAAAAGGGATACGTAGGCAAATTGTAAGGGGTCGAATGTTGAGAACTCTGAGGCAACCAACATAAACCCTAAGCAATCTCAGCCACCAATTAAACACAACCACCATACTCCGACGAATTTACCACCTAAGGACAACCGTTGTAGATCTTGATTCCGGCGAAGAACCCCAAACTTTGTTAATACCAAATTCCTCCGTTCACAAATTGGCGCTAGAAGGAGGGGTGCTAATTAAGATCTAAATCTTTGGAGGAGAAGATGTCACAAAATCCCAACGAACGTCCTAGGGATGAGGTCTTATCTGAAGACAGTGAAGAGAACAACCATGCCCGCCATGAGGAGTATGTTCCCCATAGTGTTCCAAATCCATCTATTGTAGGAGGACGACCACCAGTGCTCATAAGTAATTCTGACTTGATGGAACAACTCTATCGCATGGGGGATGCCTTGAATGGCTTTGAAGCAAGACTAGATACGGTCGAAAGAGGCGAAGGAAGGGGTCGTGTCAGGCGACAACCCCATAATCACCATCGTACGGGTAGAGGTACCACGAGTCAAAGGAGGTTTCAGAATGTCACTCCAAGAAGGTTAGAGTATGAAGAGGATGGAGTCCCTATTGTTGAACTCCCCGATGATGAGACGGGCAGCCAGGATCAACCTAGGAGGGAACGGCGTCCATCTCCACACCCTCATAGGTCAGGGCGACCTGAAAGTGAAATTCGAAGGGCTGATGAACTCCACCGAGACCAAGAACAACGATTGAGCAGATTGAAGGATCGCCTTGGTATAAGGCTTAGTAATGATGATCTACGATTGTTGTTGGTCGAATGGCAGAGGGACAGAGAGGTAAGAGGGGAACAACCTCTTGATCCACAGCGTGAGCCCCCTGTTGACAGGTCGAGGCCCCATGGACAAGATCGTACTCAACCTCGCAGTAATTCAAGACGAAACTTAGAAGTGCAACCTCATAATCCACAGCGAGAGCCCCCTGTACACAGGTTGAGGCCCCGTGATCATGAGCAAGCTCCCCAATCAGAAGGGTCAGGAAGGAGAAGGGATAGCGATCGAAGGAATAGGTATGATGCTCCTTATCATGGAGGACCCTCTGGAGGAAGGGATCCGCACATATCATCTATGTCATCCCAAAGTAGAACAAGAGGAAGGCAGGAAGAGCCAAGGACTCGCTCTCATGGTCAGGGGGAGAGGACGCGCCCTAATAGTCATGAGGGAAGGACGCGCCCTCCAAGTCCCAATCCAAGGACACAAGAGACTCCTGCGGCCCAAGGAGAAACCCAGCCTCCTCAACCACCACCTCAACCTCCGCCTACTGATAATGCTCAGACAAATGTCCAAACAATCCCGGGTGTAGGAAGCTTCAATGTGGACGACTTAAAGAAACTCCTCACTCACTTGGAGGGAGGAAGAGTGACTTCAACAGCCCAAACTCCCTCTCCATTCTCTACGGCAGTAAGGGAGGCACAACTTCCAACAGGGTACAGGAATACAACCAATGACTTGCGCTTCCATGGAAATGCCGACCCTGTTGAGTTCTTGGGAAGATTCAATATAGAGATGGATGTATATCAAGTGCCTGACTTGGCTAGATGTCGCCTTCTAGCAGCAACCTTTAGAGAGAGTGCACAACAGTGGTTTCAAAAGCTTGGACCAGGGGTGATTACTTCATGGGAGGTCATGAAAACTTTGTTCCTGACAAAATTCCAAGCTACTGTGAAATATGCCCCCCCAGTGACTACTTTGGCCAATATCAGACAAAAGGAAGGAGAAAGCTTGCAGTCATATTTCAAAAGGTTCAATGCTGAGTCTACCATGGTCAGAGGGGCAACCGATGAGTCACTAAAAAGTTTCTTGATTGCGGGACTCCAAGTCGGAACTGATTTCTGGAAGCACTTGCAGGGGAAGGACCCAGCAACCTTGGCGGACCTCTTTGCCCAAGCTGAATACTTCAAGATCGTTGAACAATCTCTTGCTGACAATAAAAAGTCCGACTCCCAAGGGAAAGAAAAAGGTAAAGGTTCTAAGAGGAAGGATAGGTCCCCAAGCCCTGACTACCGGAGGAGAGGGTATAGTCCGAACAGGGTAAATGTCACCAATGCAAGGAGAGGTTGGACTCCACCAGACTACGACAGGTTGAATAGATATCAAACAGGGAGTTATACACTAGCCGCTTCTGTCGAGCATATCTTTGAAGTCAATAAGGATAAGGGTTTATTCAAGAAGCCAGCACCATTATCCTCCTGGCAAACTAAGGACAAAAAGAGGTATTGCTCATATCATGAATCTACTGGACATAACACCCATGAGTGTCGGCAGCTAAAGGAAGAAATTGAAGAATTGATCAAGGCTGGATACCTAACTGACTGGATTGTCAGAGAAGTGAAGAAGCATAAAGATGAAACTGACAGGAGGATGGAAAGAGAGCATGCTCCTGAAAGGGATGATGACAGATCTAAGGACGTTCAGTTTGCCCGGGCTGGGAGCATTCATACTATCTTTGGAGGACGCCATTTTGGTGGTGACAGTAACAATGCACTGGAAAGGTATGCCAGGGAAGCACGCCATAAGCCCTTAACTAATGTGAACAGCTTGGAACTTAAACCTCCCAAGTTGTTCAGGGGGGAATCAGTAGATATTACATTTACTGAGGAAGAAGCAAGATGGGTACATCATCCTCACAGTGACGCCCTGGTCGTTGCCATACAGATTGGTCCTATGAATGTACACCGAGTATTTGTTGACAATGGAAGTTCGGTGAATATTCTCTACTACAACACTTATAAGAAGTTGGGTTTGCCTGATAAGGATATTGTCCGAGAGGATGCTTGGATTTATGGTTTCACTGGAGAAGCTGTTAGAGTTATGGGTGCAATTAAGCTCCCAGTTACACTTGGTGAAGGTCCTCTGTCTGTGACTCAGATGATAGAATTTATGGTACTGGACCAAGAATCTGCCCACAATGCTTTGGTAGGAAGGCCTTTGCTGAAAGAGATGAAGGTAGTTACTTCCATTTATCATTTAATAATGAAATTCCCTACTCCAAATGGGGTTGGTTCAGTTCGAGGGTCACAATATGATTCGAGGGAGTGCTATCATAGAACTGTCAAGGGTTTTCGTCGTAATGGATTAGGAGGACGCGCCCTTCCCCAAGAAGATGCCCAGGGATTGCTCAAAAATTCTAAGGGAGAGATTCATGTTCATTACACGGTTCAAGAGCCAGAAGATGATGTTCCTCATCTAAGGGCGCGCCCTAAGATGTTACTATTGGAGACGCCTCCCCTAATTGATGAACTTCAAGAAAGAATTGTTGAGAGCACCTATACCCTTCAGGGCGCGCCCTCAAGGAAGGAAGAGCTTGTTGAAGATGCACCCTCAGGGGGAGAGACATTTAATATCTTTCCAAGAAAAGGGTATGTGGAGGACGCGCCCTCAATAGAAAACGCGCCCTCAATAGAGGACGAATTGGTGGAGGACGCGCCCTCAAAGAGTGAAATGCCTGTTGAAGATCCTCGTATCTTTGATCTTGATCTTGATCCAAGAATTCCTATCCTACAGGAGAAGACAGGTCCTGCAGAAGAAACAATCTCAATCCCTGTAGACGCAGCAGATCCCAGTAAGGTTCTCAAAATTGGATCACAGCTAAGCAATGAGTTGAGAACAGGTTTGACTAATTTTCTTTTGGCCAACCTGGATGTGTTCGCTTGGAGTCATGCTGATATGATAGGAATTGATCCTAATGTCATGTGCCATCATCTAAACATATATCCCAATAAGAAAGGAATGCGTCAGAAGCGGCGTGCAATCAGTGGGGAAAGGGCAGTAGCTTTAAAAGAGGAAGTCGACAGACTCTTGGATGTGGGTCTGATCAAAGAATCCTTCTATCCCGAGTGGTTGGCAAACCCGGTGTTGGTAAAAAAGCCTAATGGGAAATGGAGAACTTGTGTGGACTTCACGGACTTGAACAAAGCTTGCCCAAAGGATAGTTTCCCGCTCCCTCGGATTGATCAGTTGGTGGATGCTACGGCTGGTCACGCTCTCTTGAGTTTCATGGATGCTTACTCAGGGTATAATCAAATTCCCATGTATGGACCCGATCAAGAACATACATCCTTTATTACTGACAGAGGTTTGTATTGCTATATTGGAATGCCCTTTGGTCTTATCAATGCAGGGGCAACATATCAAAGATTGGTGAATATGATGTTCAAAGAGCAGATTGGAAAAACTATGGAGGTGTATGTAGATGATATGCTTGTCAAGTCCAAGGACGCAGTAGACCACGTGAGGCACTTGGAAGAAATGTTTGGAATTCTGCGCAAGTACCGGATGAAGTTAAATCCTCAAAAGTGTGTCTTTGGTGTTGAGTCGGGGAAATTTTTAGGCTTTATTGTGAACCATAGAGGAATTGAAGCCAATCCGGAAAAGATCAAAGCACTCCTTGAAATGAAGTCCCCTACCAGTGTAAAGCAGGTTCAAAGCCTTTGTGGACGAATTGCAGCTCTAAATCGTTTTGTCTCAAAGTCTTCTGATCGTTGCAAAGAGTTTTTCAAAGCCATTAGGGGGGTGGAAAAGGATTTCATGTGGACTCCTGCTTGTGAAGATGCTTTTCAGAAAATCAAGGAGCAGTTAGGTAAGCCCCCACTCTTGGCCAAGCCCGTGGATGGTGAAGTACTGATTCTTTACTTGGCTATCTCGATTTACTCTATTAGTGCCGTGTTAGTACGAGAAGAGGATAGTTTGCAGTCACCAGTTTACTATGTAAGTAAGAGGTTGTTGGATGCAGAAACCCGATATTCTAGCATGGAGAAGTTAGTATATGCTTTGGTGCTGGCTGCACGCAAGTTACGTCCCTACTTCCAAGCTCATAAAATTGAAGTACGAACTTCTTATCCCATGAGACACATTTTACATAAACCTGAAGCTTCAGGAAGGATGTTGAAGTGGGCGATTGAGTTGGGACAGTATGATTTGGAATATGTTTCTCGAACGGCGATCAAGGGACAAGCCTTAGCCGATTTTATTCTGGAGTTTGAAGATGAGAGTATGGGACGAGAAATCATTCTGGTGCACCCTAACCCTCTCACTCAGGAGGCAAGCCCTTTGATAGAAGAGTATCCTTTTCCTTGGTGGACCATGTATGTGGATGGAGCGGTTAACAGTGACGGGGCAGGTGCTGGAGTTGTCTTGACTTCTCCTGAAGGTCACCTTCTTATGAGTGCTATCAATTTCAAATTTTCGGTAACCAATAATGAAGCTGAGTACGAGGCATTGATTAATGGTTTGAAGTTGGCTTTGGAAATGAATGTGAAGAATTTGGTGGTGTTCAGTGATTCGAAACTGGTTGTTCAGCAGGTTGAAGGAGGGTTCCAGACTAGAGGACCGAAGACAGAGGCATATATGATGAGTGTACGTCGCTTGATTCGACAGTTCAACATAGTCAGACTTGAAGGAGTTCCTCGTGAAGAAAATTCCAAGGCCGACACTCTGGCCAGGTTGGGTTCCCAAAGAGACACGGTGTTGATGGGAGACATTCCATTGGAAGTTCAAGAAATTCCTAGTATCCCCGAGATGGAGCTAATGGTTGTAGATGAAGTACCAATGAAGACTTGGATGACTCCTATCCAAGAGTATATACAGAGAGGAATTTTACCCGATGATAAGGGGGAGGCCAGACGTTTGAAATACCAAGCAGCAAGGTATGTGGAATATGATGCAGTGTTATATCGAAGAGGTTTTAATCAACCCTTACTAAGGTGTGTTGATGGGGAGGAATGCAACTATGTCCTGAGAGAGGTTCATGAAGGAATATGTGGCAATCACTCGGGGGGTAGTTCCCTTGCTATGAAAGTGTTACGACAAGGATATTACTGGCCGACCTTGAAAGATGATGCTATGAAGTTTACAAGAGCATGTGACCAGTGCCAACGCTTTGCAAACTACTCATCTATTCCTGCTACTACATTAACTTCAATGATAAGTCCTTGGCCTTTTGCTATGTGGGGAATTGATCTCATTGGAGAGCTTCCTATGGCTAAGGGGGGTGTCAAATATGCTGTTGTGGCTGTGGATTATTTTACCAAGTGGGCAGAGGCTATGCCCTTGGCAAAGATAACGGCCAAGAAAATCAAAGATTTTGTTTTTAATTCCATTGTGTGCAGGTTTGGGATTCCCTACAAGCTTATATCTGACAATGGAAAGCAATTTGATAGCAAGGAATTAAAGAAGTTGTGTGAAGACTTGAAGATCAAGAAAGATTTTGCAGCGGTCTATCATCCCCAGAGCAATGGGCAGACTGAAGCTATCAATAAGATAATCAAGCACACCTTGAAGACCAAGCTAGAAGAAAGTAAAGGTAACTGGCCTGAGGAGCTTCCTATGGTGTTGTGGTCCTACAATACTACCCCAAGGTCTACTACTGGGGAGTCTCCATTTATGCTATCTTATGGATTTGAAGCAATGGTTCCTGTGGAAGTTGGATCTGGGTCGTTCAGAAGGGATCATTATGACAGGGAGTCTAATGAGGTCAACCAACGGCTTCATCTTGATTTTTTAGAAGAGACACGTGCAATATCATCCTTACGATTAGCTGCATATCAGAAAAGAGTAGCTAGGTTTTATGATCGAAGAGTGAGAATACGTCGCCTAAAGGTTGGTGATCTCGTGTTACGAAGGGTGATGCCTCATACCAGAATTGCTAGTCATGGGGTCTTCGGAGCTAACTGGGAAGGACCTTACAAGATCAGGTCTGTGCTTTGGGAAGGAACTTTTCACTTGGAGGATTTGGGTGGCAATCCTATACCAAAAGCATGGAATGTGGAACATCTGAAGAAATATTACCAATAGGGAGTGGTTGTGTACTCCCTATGTTATCTATCTAAATACACTAGAAGAAATAAATTTCCTCCTAGTCTAGGGGGGTAGTGCATGTACATCCTACCTTGGATAGTTGAGATTTTCAAGTTTTTTATTTCCCCAAAGAGCATTAGCCTTGGGACCAGTGTGATTTTCACACCGGAGCGCATTATTTATGAAGACCTTATCAAGATTTTTAAAGTTTTAAGTTTATTATGCTTGTTTAAAGAATGTTTTAATTACTTTACAAGGACGCGCCCTCCGGGATAACATATCAAGACGCGCCCTAAGGTGGTTGGTAAATTTAAAATAACACATGCTAGATATGTTGATGTACTGAAAAGACGTGCCCTATATCAAGTAATGTAAACAAACAAGGTAGTTAAAGAAACGCAAGCATATAAATAATAAAAGTTTGGAACGAACCATTGTTGTTAACAAAAGACAATCCAAGTTAGGTTACAATTTGCAAGGCATCAAAGGAGGGCCCGCACCTCAGTATTTTTTCCAAGTGCCTTAAATAAATCTCAAGACGCGTCCTGAGTTTGGTTATCCACCTTTTCAACTTCTTGTAAATTTTCAGGAGCCGACTCATTGAGATGGGGATTTTCGAAATGATGCTCAGGTATACCATCGGAGGACGCGTCTTCTTCATTCTCACTTACAGGTGATGCTTCTTCAAGTCCAAGAAATATTCTTTTCGCCTTGATTGAAGCTGCTTCATCAACCTTGAACTTGGCGATCCATGCAACAGTTTCCTCTCCAAACTTTGTAAAGTCATAATCAGGGTCTTGGGCAAGGAATCCAGATGCATAATTTCTGAAACCCTCCCTGAAGGATGCTTTCTCGACTTTCTTTTTCTCCTGAATCCAACCATCTTTCTCCTCACGCAATGCGTTGATAGTGGTGTTTAAACCATCATTAATTTCTTCTTGAGTTTTCAATTGGGTTTCATAAAAGCTTTTAGTCCGGTTAAGTTCATCCTGTAAATTCTTGACGACCATACTCTGTTCATCCACTTGCTTTAAAAAGCTTTCTCTCTCTTTTTCCAAAGCCTTTAGACGCGTCCTATCTTGTTGAAGAGAGGATTGTCGTTTCAAGGCAGAAACCAGTATTTCGGAAGAAGCCTTGATGATTGCCTCATTTTCAGCTGAAGGATCTCTATTCCTCCACTTGATGATTTCTTCATCAGAAACATAGGGAATGACAAGTGGACTTAGAGTATCCGAAACCAAGGAAAATGAAGATTCAGGTTTAAACTTCTTCAAGGACGCGTCCTTTGTAGCATCATCAGGTTTTTCCTTCCTTTTTCTACCTTCTTTTTCCAAGTCAATGACAGTTTGAGATTTTTTAACTTCAGGAGGTTTCTTTGTGTCTTTTCTATGAGCACGTGTCTTTGTTCTTTTAGCAACCTTAACAGCAGGGGCAACCCCAGATTCCAAACCCCAACCTGCTGGAAGATCATCCATTCCTGAGAAAATTAAAATTCAATGTTAAGGCGCGCCTCAGTTATAACAATTTTTAATATCAGCATAAAACTAATAACAGTTTATATACAGGAAGTTGAATTGAAAAAATTCATGCTACCAGGTTTGGAGGACGCGTCCTCATGGGGGTTTTCTTCACCCTCTGTCTCCTCTTCCTCATCGGAGTCATAGTCCTTAGAACCTTTAATGGGGACGCCTTTTTTGAAGCGTTGGAAGGGAATAATAGATCCCACTTCCTTTCTAAAGATTCCGACTTTTTTAAGGTTATCTTCAGTGATTAAAGTTTTTAAATTGAACCGAGGAGATGGGAGCGATGTAATTTTGTCAGCCCGTTTTTTAGCTTCTCCAAAAAGCTCTTTTGTATTCCTGTTATCTAAGGTTGACAATTGATGAATTAAAGTTAGTCTAAAGAAGAATTTTCAAAGGGCGCGCCTATAAAAAAGATTTAAGGGAACGTGTGTATACTTACTATATTCACAGTTAAAGATGACTCTGACCCTTTCCACATTCCAAAGGTAAAAGAATGGTTCCTTCCAATTCTTCTCGTTACTTATCTTACCACTGGAAAAACCCATCTTATTATGTTTGTGTTGGGGAGTTAAGAAGAAATAACCTTTGGAACTTTTCCTGATGGCAAAAAAATAGCTGAACTCTTCCATAGTTGGGGGAGTAGATATTCCTTCATCATGATACAGGATAAATAAGGCAAGTGCCAACTTATATGAGTTTGGAGAGAGTTGTATGGGGGCTATATTAAACCATTCCAAGATACTTTTGAAATATGGATGTAAAGGCGCGCCCACACCCAAAGACATTAACTTAGGTGAAGTAACCATTCTTGGTACCTTGAAGGGCTCGGGCCATTTAAAAGTATGGGGGCGCATCAAAGAGGGAGGACGCGCCCATTGGCCTTCCATACCGTAATATCTCATACACCACGTTATTTCTGCTGCTGATACTGTTGAAGACATACCGACACAAAACAGTTTATTATGTTGTTTTCTCATCCTTCTTTTATCCGCTTCACTGATAGTATCTTCATATTGTCCCCAATCAAAATCGATTTCCTCCTCAGCAACATCAGGATGTATAAAGGGGATAGGTGAAGCTTCGGGAGGTGGTAGGCGGTCCTCTATATCAATGTGATGAAGAGGATTATCTTGGGACGCGTCTTCATCTTCTTCACTGCCATACTCATTCTCGGAATTGGACGCGCCTTCAGAATCTGAAGAAACTATCTGTTTTCCTTTTCTTTTGCGCATATCAATCGTTATGTTATCTTGAATGGCATCTTCTACATCGTCTGAAATTGGCTTAAATTCGTGAATATGCGCCCTGCTATGCTGACTAGTCACCTCTGGGTTGATGTCATTGATATTAGGAAGAGATGAGTTAGAGGTTGTAGTTGGCATTTTTTCTGTTTCGCCTTTAAACGGGGTCACTTCACGTAGCTGTTCTACTGCTTGGGTATGAAAAGATTTAATCGAGGATGAACTTTGTGCTGGAAAGGAAAGTGAAGGTGGAGAATAAATTCCTAAACGCTTATTGAAATCCTTAAAAGGATGGAACGGAGAAGACGCGCCCTTACCCTCCAGCTGAAAAGAGAAAGGAAAAAAGGTAAAGACGCGTCCTGAAAAGAAAATATAATCAAGGGATGAAAGCATGACAGGATGAAAAGAGAAATATGACGCGCCCTAAATATGTCTACGAACGAAATTCGAATTTCAAATTATATAATCTAGGGGCGCGTCCTAAATAGATATTCGACAACGGAAGTGTTACAAACATAATTCAAAATTAAGTAATAGCAAAATAAAGATCAAAAGCTAATAGATACACATATACATACATGATAATATTCAAGAACATGTGAAACACCCAACGGTCATATCGCCAATACAATCTAAATATATGGTAAAAACATGAAATGATGGTGTGAAATCATACCTTTGAAGTTGCTGAAGAAGAATCGGGAAGAAAAACGTTCAAAAACCAAAGATTTGATCGGATTTTTGCTTGGAAGAATGAACTGCGGCGACTAGGGTTTTTTCTGGAAAAAGAGTAAAGTGAAAAGTGAAAACGACTTTTAGGTATTTATAGGTGAAGACACGCCTGGTGGAAGACAGCTGTCAACACACGTGCGATCATATAAGGACAGGACGCGTCCTACGTGAAGACGCGCCTTAAGCAACAGAAGTAGGAATTTTTAACTAAGGTTTAAAGAAATTCAATGTATTGTTTTTAACTTCACACTGAATTGGGGGGTAGTTGTTATAGCCAAAATTCAGTAATGGGTTTTTAGTTTAGGATCGGGTCGGGTATGAATTCAATTATGTTATTTTTGTAATTAGGGTTAAGTTTAGTATCTGGGCTTGCCCTCATAGGGATAAGGACGCGCCCTCTTAGGTTGTCCATCCCTTGAGGACGCGCCCTCACAGTAATGATAACTCTACGTGGATGGAAGACTTGACAGAATAATAACTTCATTTGACACAAGGAAGACTTAGGGCCTGTCTTCATGGGGATAAGGGCGCGCCCTGTAGGGCGTCCACCCCTTGAGGGCGCGTCCTCTTGGTTTGAAGATGCAAGTTGGTGATGAAGGATGGTCCCTTTGCTTAATATTGGCAAAATATTGAAGAATTCCCTCCTAGGATGTGCCCTAGGAGGGGGATGTCCGTGGCTGAAGGCCTCCTCCTGTATTCAATGGGCGCGCCCTCATTGGGGATGTGGGGTTAATCTTGGTGTGTGCTTTGGGAGCTCTGTTCCTGTACTCAATGGGCGCGTCCTCATTGGGGAACTTTGGAGTAATCCTGCACTTTGCACCCAAACACTTGGGATAACTTGTCCTGCTATCTGGTGGGTGCTTCTCATTCGGGGGACAAGGATGCGTCTAGCATTTAAGGTAAGTCATGGCTATACCTGCGTCTATGAATTAAGGAAATAGCTGGTAATGGATAGGACTAGTCCTCGACGGGGGAAGTTTCCTTATTCATGAAGTCCTGACGTCATAGACGAGCCTTGGGCCTTTGTGACTAGGCCTTATCGTTAGACATTCCTAAAGTGAGCTAAATCTCTAAGTAAGGAAACAGATGGAAGTCCTACGTTCAAGTAAGGAAAGATAAGGAAGACATATGTTTAAGTATGGAAAGAATCCTATACATGGAAGGCGGTGGAAAAGTCTAACGTCTAAGCATGGAAAGGCAGCAGAAGACTTCGGATGGGCTCCGAAGATCAAAGACCAAGCCCATGGAGGAAACTTCCTCCCCAAGAACTACGTTGGCTTGATTCCCTATAAAAAGGGATACGTAGGCAAATTGTAAGGGGTCGAATGTTGAGAACTCTGAGGCAACCAACATAAACCCTAAGCAATCTCAGCCACCAATTAAACACAACCACCATACTCCGACGAATTTACCACCTAAGGACAACCGTTGTAGATCTTGATTCCGGCGAAGAACCCCAAACTTTGTTAATACCAAATTCCTCCGTTAACAGTGGGTAGTTTGGAGTCAATGAAACAAGCATCATTCCCATATAAGTAAAGTACAGCAGTGTGCAGAACATGGAGTAGAAGTACCACAAAACTTTGTAAGCGGACCAATAGTATCCGATCATTGGATAGGTTATAATCACATATACAAGTGATTGGGCAAATAGGTAAGGAACTTCAATTATCACCTGAAAAATTAGTGCACATTATTGCATTATAGATCTTATATTATGATTTGAAGTTATATGCTAGATCATCCATATGCAAGAAGATGTACATATTAGACCAATCTAGGCGGCAAAAAATTTATTAGGGTCGCACATTTATACCTGTGCAAGTGCATATGCCCACGGCGCATACATCCCAGCAAATCTTTCACGATATAAAACATTTCGTTCTGTGGTAACGTATGGTATTACTGAAGAGGAATTGTTTATGCCACAAAATATTGTAGCAGTAAACATCATACCAAGTATATTGAACAAACTCTGCTGATTATCTCTGCAAAATAATTAAAACTTCAGGGAAGTTAATGAACTGTTTAAGCTTTAGGGAGAAGCGCTTACATACATGCAAAAAAGTCATATGCAATTATGAACTTAGTTACTTACATCTTCTTTCCTTGATCCCAGAAGACCATACCAAAGAGAAAAGAAGAAAAGGTCATATACACTGACCGCGTCAAGTTATATGAGGGACTTCTCCAATAAGATAAATGTTGTTTCCATAAGCAATTTTTGAACTGTCCCCAACCATTTTGTGAATAGCGAGTTGGGAAAAACAAATCTTTTGAACCTGAAGGTGGCTTACTCAAGAGATTGACCTGTTCTTTGTTTACCCTAATATACAAAAAGAAAAGAAAGTGTGCATAATCAATAACTTATAACATTGGAGCAAAGAGTGAGAACAATGTAGACTGCATGAAAAAGGTAATTAAGGTTTCTTTTTAGTTGATTCACCACTATATTTCGCTTTATTACCTCTATATTTATTGAACAAATAATGAGAGGGAAAAATATTATTGTTAAACAAAAAGATGAAAAGGAGTGTTAGGAACTGAACTTACTCGTGCAAAGCAGACCTCTGGTATACTTGCGCGAAATCTAGATCAAGTTCCACTTCTGCAGATCTAGAAGTAACCTCTAACATCCATGTTGCTGGGTTGTAATTCTTTTTAATTTTTGGTACCCCTGATATACCCTATATTATGCATCAATAAAGAAAACTATAAACAGAGTCTAGGTTATCAACAGTGTGATATGTTATCTTTTTAAGATCCGACTGTTCTGCATGTTAACCTTACCTCAAAGTACTCAATAACTTTACTTGAGTTTTGGCCTAGCGATCCAGAGTAGACCAAATGTCCGCCAAGTTTTAACAAAATTAGCTGCCAGAAAAAAATTGTTTCAAGGAATGTTTAACTTTAGAAGTTTTTATGATGTAAATATCTGAAGCTGATATTAGACTGGTAAATAAGACTTATGCTACAGCATTGATATTCTAGATTTTAAACTGAATTTTGAAACTGATAATCGTTGATAAGAATCAGGTACAACAAGCATATAGTGCCACAGGAATAATAAGAAATCATTTCTAGAAGATTTTATATCTGCATCACTGGCCATTATACAATTATGCAAAAACATTTGAGTAGTGTCTTACCTCGTCGAATGCTTCAAATATGTCAATACTTGGTTGGTGAATGGTGCAGACAATTGTTCTTCCTGTCTGAACCACATTTTTCACTGCCCTCATGACAATAGCAGCTGCCCTTGCATCCAATCCAGTTGTAGGTTCATCCATGAAGATAATGGAAGGGTTAGAAACTAGCTCCACAGCTATGGTTAGACGCTTGCGTTGTTCAGTTGATAAACCACTAACACCCGGAATTCCAACCAAGGCATCCTTTATTCCATCAAGCTCAACAGTCTCAAGAACATCTTTCACAAAATCCTGCAAATGTGACCAACAAATTATAAAAAAAGAAAATTGAAAACAACGACGCAGGGAGAACCACAATATCTAACTTAAGTGATAAAGATCATACATTTTTTGTTTTTGCATCAATATGAGGATGAAGCCGTAGCCAAGCCGAAAAAGTAACTGATTCTTCAATAGTAACCTGTGGAGAATGTATGTCAGTTTGCTCGCAATATCCTGAAATCCTAGCAAACGTCTCTTGGATCTTAGGATACCCTCCAATCGTAATTTCTCCTCTAATGGTGCCGTCAGTTTTTCTTCCTGCAAGAACATCTAGAAGGGTTGTTTTCCCGGCTCCACTGACACCCATCAATGCTGTAAGAACCCCAGGTCTGAGTGCGCCAGTAATATCATGAAGAAGTTGAAGCTTTTTTTCACTGAATCCACGCTCCCTCATTTCCTAAAATCATAAAGAAGAAAAAGTTGCAAAAAATTCTAAATCTTCACCAAATGTACAGCCACTAACGAATATTAATGAGATTGGGTTCTACACTTACCAAAGGTGTGTCGACGTAGTATTGCACATCTTGGAACACTATGCTAATGGGTTCAAAAGGTAGAGCCATTCTTTCTGTGAATTAAAGTTACTATTTTAGGAAACAAGTCTGCAAAAGTTAAAACATAAGAACCTTGTTTGATCTAGAAGGCACAATATCTAACCTCTGTTGCTTGATTTTTCTTCAGCATGGTTATCAGTAAATTCTTCATTTCTTTGTACTGGTGACAGCTTTTCACTTGAAAAAATAGCACGAGAACCAGGAGCTGGTTGAAGTTTAAAAAATGCACTAAGTATCTATTCTTCTTCAAATTCTCAAGTAGATGGTTTAGAAAAAAAACTTACGCTTTAAGAAACTCAAGGCCAATACAAATCCAATATTGAAAAATAAAGTAAAGCCAAATAAAGCTCCAACTGATATCCAATAGAAGTTTTCAGTAAAGTCCAAGCCGCGGTTCTCAAGGGTTTGTAGCCCTATAGTTGTGTTTGTCGAACCACTCTACAGCAAAGAATTGGAAATGAGAGAATCATTATATAGCTCAATGTGGAGAACATAACAATGTCCTGCATTGTTGAGAATGCATTACATAGCCTTGATACTTAATAGAACCATGTATAGTATAATCCTCCTTTGTGTCCTTTTTTACCTGGATGATTTTATTCATGTCAAAGTATGAAATTCATTCAAGTGCAAGACTGTGGGAATAGTATGTTCCACGAGTACTGAGTTAATGCTTGAGGTGTAGTCTATAGACCTCGAGGGCTACTGTACTACATACTATTTATATTAGATGTTCCCACACATAGTATTGATACATTTGAAAGAAGTCTCTAAGACATATGTATAGTATGTCTGCATCTGATATTAAAGACACAATATCAAACAACAAATAATAGAATATCTCATAGGTATAGCTTATAATGCTGATAATATTGACAAATGCAAGAAAAAAGAAGCTTGGACAAGGACCAGACTACACCAAGGCAAGGGTATAAAATTTCAGAGTAAATAGTTAAGTGCTTACCAGTTAATAAAATCTGATGCTCAAGGCATGTCCAACAAAAAGATAGAGCTCAACATCTTAAGAAATAAGGAATTGGCTAGTGAGAAAATGACCTTTAAAATGCAAAATGCACAGTTTGACCATAAAAGTGGCTTGCAACTTTAAAATAAATCAGACCAGTAAGTTATGTAAAAAAATGTTCCTATTAGTGGCTCCTATTTTTTTGATATCAGCTGATTTTACCATTCATGACATTTCTAGATGTTACACTTAAGAAAAACAGAAAAGGATGGGGATTCAGATAAGTCCTTTCACTTGCATCACATGTTCTTAGACCTTTTATGACATGATGAAACACATGAGCAGATCCATCAACGACTCTTACCTTTTGCCATCGCGGAGCAAGAAATTCATTTACAGTAAGCCCTATTTCCCCGTATGCTAATGGAGAAAACCAAAATGCCCACTTCAGCCAAACTGGCATGGAGGCTGCAACACGAACCAGAATTAAGTTTAGTTCGGAGAGATGCATATGTTAATTCAAAACTAACTGTGGATATCTTACATTTGGGGATGATGAAGCCACCAAATAGCAATACAAGTAATACTGTCAAGCTACCAGCTGTTGTCGAAACAACAATATTCCGGCAGAGTGATGCCACAAAGCGAAACATGGATACGGATGTCCAGTGCACAGCAAATAGTAAAAGTAAATGCCGGAAAAACCTATAGATTCGGATGATAATAGGAGGCAGGTAATTAAATAAGAAAAAAAGAGAGAGAAAATTAAAACTAACACCTGGGAACAAAACAAATCAGAAGTATTTTATTTCAAACTCACCTCCCTGGCTCAGGGCTGTATCCAATGACATAGTAAGTTAAGGTTACCCAGATAAGAGATTCCATGAGAGAAAGTGGAACCTTTAGAATGGCAGCTGGAATTGCATATCCCCAGGCGGGGTAAAAACGCAGGTCTCGCTGTTTATAAAAAATTGAAAGTCTTGATACGGTCAGGAACAGCTCTGGAAGTCCATCAACTAGAAGGATGGCGAGAGAGTAGAAGAGTGCACCCAAATATTTGTTGGCATGAACAACATCAACATCCATCCGAGTACGTAAAAACACAGTCATTGTAATAGATGCAATAATGATTAGCTGCATGAAAGAAATCAGATATTTTTTCTTAATACATAATTCAGCAGTAACATAATTCATTACACTCCCTTTATAAAAACCTTAAGGTCTTAATAAAGAGAAGTTATCATGTATCAAGGATAGTGTTTAGGAGAGATCTCAACTTCAAACCCTCTTACGCAAACATTTAGGCCCACAATATTCTCGAAACAGAATAAAAAAATATGGACACTTGGTTTGAATATAGCCCCAAAAAGGATTCCTAGTAATTTACACTTCAGAGTCTTAGGGTTCAAGATATATGGTCCTATTAAGCCCCTCTTCTACTGAAAAGTTAAGGTTTAGGAGTCTTCTTAGCTTATGAATTGTACAATTAAACCTTGCTAACTAAATTAGAGATTTGTGACTGATGACAATAGAACAGAAGTACAGAACGCAACCTGAACTGATTTGAAAATATAAATGAAAGAGTTCCTCCTCATGAGAAGAAATTCCCTTGACATGCATGCTTTGAAAAGATTCCATTTAGAAATAGAATATATGTCAAACGAAATAGAATCATCGTGGATTTTTGACTTCAAAAATGCTTCAGATACCTCCTCTTCTAAGTTCTTCCCAAATGGAGATTCCTTGAACTTTTCAGAAAATGTACCTACAGAAACATAAGTATAAGCATGCTCTGTTCTGTACCAATACTGTGCTTGGTCTTTTCTTGACATAACCTGCCAGACAGTCAAAAACATCAGCAGTGTCCACTGTGGATAAAAAAAAGATAGAATTAATCTTTGATGAAGTTACCTCCTGGAGAAAGTCAGCTACCCCTTTCCTTTCAGGACACCTAAAGCCGCAGCCCTCAAAAAATTCCAAAATATGAATACGGGGTCCGTGAAATACAATTTTCCCTTCTGCCATCAACATGACATCATCAAAAATATCATAAGTTTCTGGTGCTGGCTGAAGAAGTGACACAAGTATAGTAGCATCGGTGATGTGAGCCAGCTGCTGGAGACAAGAAATAATCTGATAGGTAGTAGAGCTGTCTAAACCGTTTGATATCTCATCCATAAACAAAGCTTTCGTGGGGCTAATAATCATCTCACCTACAAAATTCAGCAGATTCAACTTTATTCACATTCTAAAATGCAATTACAACCCATTATTGACGTTTGCTAGAAACATAATGTGATATGATGATTTAGGTAGTGGAAAATCTACACAATCCGTAAATATACCAACAATGTACTTAAATACCTGTTGTCAATCGTTTTTTCTGACCACCAGAAATGCCTCTTTTCATAGCATCCCCAACCAGTACATCAGCGCAAACGTCAAGACCGAGAATCTGCAATCCATGGTAAAATCAATTGGCATGCATTGTACACTTCGAAATACTATGTTTAAATTTAATAAGAAGTAAAATTACTTTTAAAATGTAGTTGGTCTGGACAGTCGTCTTTTGTCCTTCAACAGATATAGCCTGAGAAATATTAGCAAGGTTAAAACAGCTCGATGCACAGGATTGAAAGCAAGAAAAATATAGTCTACACACTCAATCTTATATTCATTTTTTTTCATTCTTGCAGTAACAATCTTACGAATAACCAAATTGAGAATAGGATCAACTTCCCGAGAGGATTTTTTTTCTCAAGTCATCGACTAAGACTCTATGAGTAGTGTTGAGTAACCAGTCACTCTAAAACCTCAAGGGAGTCGAACCTTGGATCTTCCGCCTGTCTGAGCTCTGATACCATATTGAGTAACCAGCTCATCTAAAACCTTAAGGTATTAGAGGAAGACCCCAAATGGATCTTATGCTATATTTCAACACTCCCCCTCACTAGAAATCCCATTTTTGGGTTGAAGAGTGGATCACGGGCGCCCATCTTTGGGACATTAATTTGCCTTCGTGTCCCTCATAAATTGTGAGAATATTAGGGGTGGCAGGGAGTCGAACTCGTGACCCCCGCCGACCAGCCAAGGTTCGACCCTGCCACCCCCAATATTCTCACAATTTATGAGGGACACGAAAGGCAAAACTAAGCCCCAAAGATGGGCGCCCGTGATCCACTCTTCGACCCAAAACTAGGCTCTCGAGTGAGGGGGAGTGTTAAAACTTAGAATACAATATATGATTCTGGAAAGTGCCTTCCTCTAACACCTTGAGGTTTTAGAGCGACTGGTTACTCAACAAGTAGTTACACAAATAATCATGCTTCATGCTCATAGAAAATTAAAAATTACATTAGGTGCTGATGATCATGTGTGAGGAACACGGTACAGTACTTCTACTACTCAGGAGAATGTCTACTGACTCCAGAAATCGAACAGGAAGTAGAGTTTACATTACCTTCATATACATATCTATATCTGGATCCGGAACAACTCCTGCGTCTTTTTCCCTTCTGCTAACTTCAGCCATTATCTCTAAGCAAGGAGGTAAACACTATATATTTAGAAGTATTACAAAATACTGATAAAGAGACCAGTGTAGAACAATATTGTAACTGTGGTGCGATCAAAGAGGATTACCTGCTCTCCTTCCGACACCCTGACATTGGGCTGAAAAATCAAGTGTTTCTCTAACTGTCATTTCAGGAATATGTAAATCAGTTTGACTTATATAAGCAGATGTTTTCTGGGGAACAAACTCTTCAAGTTTGTATCCGTTGTATGAAATATCGCCAATGATCTGCAGAAAAGAATTTGGATAAGAAACTCATGAAAAAGATGATTACTATGGTGTAAACTGACTCTGCATTATAACCAAATTAGAACTCAAACTCCTATTGGGTTTGGGGGGGGGGAGGGGGGGACATCTAGACCTCTGACTTTGCATTGACAAGTGTTTTAGCAAATGTCATTCATTAAAATCTCAACTTTTTCCTATTACAAGATTCACACAGGACCGAATGATCAGTAAATTGAGGTAAGAGATCTTGTGGTTATCTTCATCTGATTGCAGTTGTGTCAATAAGAAACTGCAGCTGAATCATCTTCTGTTAGCTCAGAATTATTAGCTCCTACAGGTAGGGGTGAGCACGGATCGGATTGGTTCGGTTGTAGGTTAAAACCGAAACTGCATATCCTTGGTTTTTAAAATTGAAAACCGCAACCGAAACCGTCGGTTCGGTTTCAAAATGATCGGATCGGTTATAATCGGTTCGGTTTCGGTTTTAAAACCGCCTCAAATAAACATAACAAAATAAATAAAATGATTTCGAATTTTTAAGCTTGCAAAGTTACAAATAATTTTTTTGTCCAAAATAAACATACAAAGTTTTCATAATAAATTATTTAAGACCAACATGATCCGAGAATAATGAAAATTTAACATGATTTTCAAAAATATTTTCTTTGAAATGTATATAAGACAATGTTAGAAATTCAACAATCTCGAGTTTTTCCGGAAAGCCAAGAAAAATCGTCACATCCAAAAATAAAGCAACATATAAAACACATAGATATAGAAATTTATTAAACTACATTTATTAATCAATTATTACAAATTAAAATTTCAAAAATAAGAACAAAATAGTATAATTATTAAAAGGAATGTCAAGATCTTTATTAATCTACTCCCACTGCTCATAAAAATTGGTCTAGTAAAATATATAATATATTTATTTCTTTATTTTATTAATGGGATCGGTTCGGTTTTTTTCGGTTCGGTTTGGACCTAAAACCGAAACCGAAACCTCAAGAACGGTTCGGTTTCAACTCGGTTTCGGTTTTTTACGGTTCGGTTTTTATCGGTTTCGATTCGGTTTCGGTTTTTTGCTCACCTCTACCAACAGGCATGTATTTTGTCACCACAAATGTTACTGCCAAAAGTGCAGCGGCTTGTTTAAAATATAAAACAGAAAATTCCAGACTATAAGAAATATCACTAGTGGAATTAGGGCTGAGCAAAAAAAAATCAAACCGTCCGAACCGGACCGGACCGAACCGACCAAACCGCCTTTTTCGGTTTTTTGGACGGTTTGGTTTGGTTTAGGTTTGATAAAACAATAAACCGTTATTTTCTGGTCCGGTTCGGTTTTCATATCTAGACCGACCGTTTAGGTCGAACCGGACCGCTTCAGTTTTTATTAATATAATATATTATATTTAATCATTTAATTTTATACCTCACATATTTCTTAGTCTTTTTTAAAGATATTTCTAATGTTATGTTGAGTATGAAAACTACTGGAGTGGATCTTTGTCTATATTTTTGCTAAGACTTTCATATTTTAATGATGTGTATCATTAAAAACATGGTTTATTAGATGGAACAATGTTTTTATTTTGTGAACTGCAAGTTTATTTTGTGAACTACAAGGATGTTAGTAGCAGCAAGTTTGTAACTGAGTTTGTAACATTGTCGATATTTTTTTCGGTACATTTATTTTAAATATTTAGGTGTCTAGGTTTAAAACCGAAACCGACCGAACCGAACCGTTTAATTGCGGTCTGGTCTGGTCTGGTCTGATTTCTAAACGGTCTGGTCTGGTCTGGTTTCTAATAAAACCGTCATATATGGTCCGGTCTGATTTGATCGATAAAAATCGACCGAACCGACCGCTGCTCAGCCCTAAGTGGAATTATCTAAAAGAATGTCCACATATGACATATGGAACAGCTGGAAAATTGTTATGGAATAAGATAGCAGAATCCAGAATGCTGCAGGTTCTCACAAAATTTAATAAAAAAAGAAAATATAACTTTCAAGTTTTTTTTTCCGCTTGTGCACATTTGCTTCTTACACTTATTTCTAAATACTAGCTTTATACCCGTGCGATTCACGGGATCATTATCATTTTTTGAAAAACATATTTAATTGTTATATTAAATTCTCTTATTATTAACCACGTTAACTCTCTTATGCTAATTATATATAGGATATAATATAATTTGTCTGATTCTCAATATATAGTGCAATCAGAACTACCGCTGTGTTCCTTAAAGATTTAAAATATATATAAAACAGAGTAAGGAACCTTCAGTGACTTGTCAAGATTTCCCGAAAGTGCTTTCAATAAAGAGGTCTTCCCACAGCCCGGAGGTCCAAGTAGTAAGGTTATTCTGCAAATATATATATTTGTATACATAAATTAGATAAGTCAGTTAACCTTGTTAAAAGATTCTTACAGAAACTTTTGTCGCTTCCATTTAAGCATATCAACAAAAACAATATGATTGCAAACAATGACTACTTTATGTAAATATGATGGTGCACATAAGCCTCTGTTCAACAAAAAGAGTCCCGTTTAAGCTTGTTTGTGTCTGTAATAACCTTATGCTTGTCATGTGTCTGTACTAACCTTATGCTTGACTGGAATTAAAAGTAGTTATATATTTACTTGTACATGAATCAAGATAAACGAGTTCAAAAGTTCCCAGATTTAATACGTGAAATTTGATGAGGGACTGGAGGGAGGGACGAGGGAGTCACAACTAACAAAAATTTCCAGATGTTACACATGACATTTGAAAGTTGATGCTAAAGGACTTGATTGTTAAAGCTTTGCTATGCATGTTATCTGACTGAAAAGTACCAAAGGAGAGTACAATGTGTGATTGTTCTGCATGATGATTATTGGAAACTAGAAGTGGTTATTTTAAATTTGGAAAGAGTTCATACGACTATTTATATTAGAAGCAGTAGAGAAACAAAAGACGTTTTCTAGTAGCGGAAGTTACAGCTGCTATCCGGAAGCACTAGATAGTTACCGGCAACTGTGCTATAATTAGTTTGCTAAGTTCAATTGTACCTTCCAGGCTTAATGATGCCACTGACATCATCTATGATACTTATTTTGGCTTCTTTCGGCTTCATTCCCGCTATCTTGGAACAGTCCTGTTAAAGTTTCAATTTAAGATTAGGAAAGCAGGAAAGTTGCTTTTAAATGTTCAGCGAACATGAAACAATCTTATGACAATGGGTCAACTTTTTGTTTGACTATGTATCCGAGAAGAGGTGATATTGAGTTATCAGATATTATGACTTTTGTCATTTTTGTTCCTCTATATATATGTTACGATAAATCAGAAACTTACTGAAATTATGCTTTTAAAAGAATTCCATAAGGTTGGGAGCGGCTTGCCATGAACCACCTCGCATGCTGCTTCCACATAAATATTTTTATATCTCACCTCGACGGTAGGTAACTTCACACCGACTCTGCAGTCAATAATTTTAATATAAATAGAACCATTGTAATGTGCTAGCATGCCATATTAGTCTCAGTAGAAAAAGAGTTCTCACTTGTCCATCCTTTTTCTAAGTTTGTGCAATAACCGTAGGTTATCGTTTTCAGTGTGCTTGATGAGTTTCTCAATGAACATCTGACGTTCTTTAGGACCAAGCTTAGTAACATCAATGACCCGCATTCCCTTAGCATCAGGTACGTCTTCATCGTCTTCATTAAACAAAGATGACCTCAAGCGTTCGAAAGTAGGCAATCTATCAATCTCAGCCCACAGTTGCAGTCGCTCATCATCAGCATTGTCTGCCAAAGAACTTGAGGTTGTGTTGTTTTGGAGACCAGATGCAAGCTTTCGGAAAGATGATCTCAGGCTTCTTCCAAGATCTGAGAGATCATTTCTTAGTGACTCTATCTCGTCTATACCAACTAACTGAGCCATTATGTACGACCTTAAAGAGCTTCAAGCTAGCACTAGTACAAAGAAAAGACTAGCATATATATGCAGGAGTGTATACATTTATTACAATAGCTTCTCATAAGAGGTCACAAGTATTTATAAGTGACTAAATGCATCACCTGATATTATTTTATACTATATTGAAGTTTGGAATATCTAACTCTAATATATAACAATCTTTAAAAAAAAATTATTCAACAAACTGTGGTTTATGACATCGATTACATCGATTATCTATGCAAGTGTGTGCAGGGCTGTATGGTGTGTGTTTGTTTTGTGTGATGAGGTAATTCCATACGGGAAATAGGGAATTCATCCCCCTAAATTTTTGTATATTAGAGTCGAGTATATTTCACAAACTGTGCTGTAGAACATCAGTTCCCTGTTAAAGTGTGTGCAGACCTCTATGAAGTGTGTTCCCTTGTGTGAACTGCAACACAAGTCATTAAAAGATCGAGTTACCTCCCAGGCAAGACAATTTGAAAATCACATATTTGTTTAATTAAATTTTACTGTGAGTTAGAGCAGACATATTGTCCGCTTGATCGCAGCAGGCACAGCATTTTTCTTTAAGGTAAAGTTTCAACGTAAGCCTGCTTAAGCTTTAAAATTAAACAACGTTACATCCAACAACCACTTTGAGGTGCCAGCATGCACATTCCCTCTTCTAAGATGATGCTTATCCAAAGCAGAAACTAGCATAATCCAGGTGTTAGCACTATAACCCCCTCTTCTAGCAACTTGACTTAGAGCTTATAAATGCGCTTGATTATCACCACCCTAGAACTGATTAAAGTCCGTGTTTAGATTCAAGACATTTTTTTAATAAATTATTTTATTTGGAGTTATTACTAGCCTGTTCAAATTAATTATCTTCGGGGTTGCTATCGTTAGTGGTACTTTAAATTTTTTTTCTTGACTTGAACGACTTTGTACTGCTATGCACACCGCTTGTTCTCGTAGATTAAGCCAAGAAGAAAGTATTGTTGTTGCACTGCAATGACTGAATAAGTTGATCTTAAACCCATGGCAAGGCTTATGCCCTCAGCATCTAAGTTTCTGCAGCTTTTTGACAAACTTCGAATAAGTTAAAGCCGTATACATGAAGTTTAGGAGATGAAGAGAATCAAACCTTTTAATATCATATTCATATATATATTGATAATTTCCAAATCTGTAAACTACAGATATTTCTATATGAAAGTGGTTGTCCATATCCCAGAGCAGACGAGTTTACCTACTACAAAAATAGCAAGTTACATGGCATGGCCATGTTAGAATTACCAGTGGCTCAGATACCAGAGCATATATGTGAGAGGTCTACATAATATCTATAGTTAACTAGATTAGACTATATGATGATTTTTGCTGCAAACTTGAATCCTCATCTCGCAGCAAAAATCACAAATACGGGTTTCGGTATACAGTATACTAAGTTGTTCACTAATTTTCAGTTCTAAAAATAAAATTCATACCAGGTCTTGCACAAAGATCAAATGTCTACTGGACATCCTCTAGGTCATGGTTTACCCTATCAGCTACATTATGGTTTTACCCTGATGATGCAGATCCTGGCTACGACCTTTTGAACAATTTCTCAACACACCCAACAAGTAACATACATACAAATCCACATCATTAATATCGAAAATTCTATAAGATTGTGTAGATTTTTAGAAAACCGATAGCAAATAGAAGATTCAATCCTGCTTGTGTGCAACTTTAGGCCAACAGATGCAGTTGTGATCTTCACATACAAAATCCAGATACTCATGATGGCCGGGTTGTCCAGAACCATTTAACAGAACTAACCATAAAACAACAATCATATTTTCTCAAAGCTAGCCACAATGCAATGATGCTCCTATAAGCAAATTTATGAGACCAGAACTCACAGCAAAGCCTTGTTCTTACTTGCAACTCAAGTGTTGTTTGTTCATCATTCAGTCATATAATCATACAGGGAATCTACATACATAAATCTCTTCACATTTACTCCAGTAAATTTTTGACTAGTATAGAGATTATGATTTATGAATAGAACACGCAATGCATATTTACTTCAGTAAAATTGAATATTTTAAGAAAGAACTGAAGAAAAACTATTTATTTTTAAAGACTTAATTATTAATCCACTCACTTATTTCATTCTAATTTATTAAGTTACCAACAAATTTTTGGTCTAATGTAGATTACTCATTTCAAATTAAATTATATTCAGTTAAGTTTTAAAATTATTACATAAAAAAATTTGAGTAGGGTAATTTTTTGAGTAAACATGTATAACTCAGTATCGACCCTCTTCTATGTATGTTCATTCCAACATATTTTCAGGATTTTACCCATTTTCGTTTTCATTTGAATTTAATCTTTAAATTTAAAAATTTCTCCAATTAATTTCATTTGCCATGTATGTTCACATGCCAAGTCCACATCATAAAATTAAAAAAAAATTATTTTATTGTCAGTTTTTCAAAAATTTAATATAATGTAACTTATTTTGTGTCGATTGATTTAAATGAGATTAAAAATTTGTCGATAATTTATTTAATATATTAAAATGAAATAAGTGAGCCGGTCAGTCGATACTTAACTCTATTTTTAAATAATGTTTAGATATCAGCAGAGAACGAATCATCCAAACACCAACTTATAATGGGCTTGTTTGGCCATCCTAACTTATCTATCTATACTAAGCTATAATAGTCAAACTAGGGGTAAATAAAAATTTAATAATAAAGAAATTGCAATGTACACGGATCAAAACTCATCGACATCTAACAAAACAAACAACTCCCTTACAAAAACCATAAATCACTATAACACTCCTTAAGAGGACTCTCAGTAAACAAAAAGCAAGACTTTGGACCAACATTAAAATATAAATCAAATCGATAAAAATTGTTAAATTAAATCATAAAGTTTTTTTTTGAATAAAAAATAATAAAGTTATTATATACATATAAAGATATAAGGTTCGATTTTCACCAATACAATATTAAAATTAAATATTTCATAAAAAATATTCTGTACATAGATTTAAGGTTCGATTTCCGGCAACAGCATATTAATAGTAAAACTTTGTAATATTAGCTTTTAAAATATAAATAAATGTGAAATCTCATCTTAAAGAACTATTTAAAAAAATTAAAATTAAAATAATAGTGAAACATTTAAAAATATTAGAATTTAAGTACTAGCATAAAAATTAAAGTCTGTTTTGCATAGATTATAAATTATAATCATAATTACAATATGACACTACTTTAAAATTTTAAAAAAAATTCAAAAATATAGTTATACTCGCCTTTGCACGGGTTATAGGCTAGTACATTATAAGTTAATAAGAGCGGGCTTGTTTGCCAACTTATAACTTATATTATATGTTGAGGTAGTGAACTTGAACTTATTTAATACTTTATATTTTTACCTTTTTATTTTTAAATATTTTTTTAATTTAAAATATAAATGTTGAAATCATTATATTTAATAATAATTTTTTAAATTTATCTAAACACTCATGTAACTTATCACTTATATAACATAAGTACTATCAACGTTTGTTTTTTCTTAAACTGGTCTTTACGAGTTCTTTATAAAACTACAATGCAAACATGACTTTCAGAGCAACTCATATTGTAGTCTCTATTATTTTTATGTTTTATCAATATACTACGTGCAAGGCACGTGTCATCAAAAAAAAAATTAAAAAATTGACAAACTAAAAAAATTAATGGGAACGAAAAATATTAAATAAAGAATAAAATTCAATATGATAAATTATAAAATGAGAAACTTAAATAGTAATTGAAACATAAAAAAATAAATAAAAAATAAAAATGGGGCTGAGAAAGATAAATGAGGCCTTATTAATATTATTTTATTATTTATTAAAATAATTTATACTATATTTATTAATAAGAAGGACAAACAGAAAATGTAACATTTTTAATTAAAAAAAATAACTACCCGTGATATTTTTAGAAGTGTTTTAAATATATAAATTGTGCATAGAAAAGCTAAAATGTTTTATTTAAAAAAAGTAACTACATTTTTAGAAGTGTTTTAATTTATATTAATTGTATTTGTTAAAGAAATACGTTGGCATGTTAAAATAGGTAAGTGTTTTTAAATAATTAAAAGCATTAAAATAGGTTTTAAAATAATTAAGTAAGAGTTGCACCTCATATTTTTTGAAAAGAAAATTTTTAGTGAGAACAAATATAAAAGTTAATATGTTTTAGTTTAAAGGTAATTGCCCGTGATATTTTTGGAAAATGAGTAGATTTTGTTAGAAAAAAGTGTTTTAATTATAAAATACAATCAGTTAGTTACAATTTTTATATTATTTTATTGTTTATTAAATAGAATAAATGACCGAAAACCGAAAACCAAAATTTTCAATATTTCGGCTTTAATAATACTAGCTTAAAACCCGTGCGATGCACGGATTGTTAATTGTTATTTTATTATTATATTTTAAATATTTTATTAATTGTTTTTGTTAAAAATAATAAGTAGGCATGTTAAAATAGCTAAATACTTTTAATTAATTAAAAACATTAAAACATATTTTAAAATAAATAAAAATAAAAAATGTAACATATATTTAGTTTAAATAGGTAAATGGCCGTGATATTTTTGAAAAATGAGGTTTTAAAATTTAATAATTAAAAGTATTTAAATTCGTTTTAAAATAAATAAGTAAAGGGTTTGCTGTGATATTTTTGGGGAAAAAAATGAATTTTAGTGAGAAAAATAGAAAAAGTAAATTAAAAAACACAATTTCCCGTGATATATTTAGAAAAGAAGGGACTTTGTTTGAAAAAATCTATAATGTGTTTTAGAGTAATTGGTTATAAATAGGTATTTGATTATTTATATTTTAATATTCTTAGTGATTGCATTTGTTAAGAAAAATAATTAGACATGTTAAAATAGGTAAACTTTTAAAAAATAATTATAATATTATAGGTTTAAAAATAAATAACTAAAGGTTTGTCCGTAATATTTTTGGAAAATGAGGGGTTTTAGTATGGAAAAATAGAAAAACTAACATGTTTTAGTTAAAAAAGGTAATTGCCATGTTTGAAAAAGTAGGGGAATTTGTTAGAAAAAATAATGTATTTTAGGGAAAAAAGGTAATTGGTTATAAATAGTCAATATTATTATTTAATAATATATTTCTATAAATAAGTAAGGTTAATTAAGTAAAAACACGAAATATAGTTAAGGGCAATTAAGTAAAATCACAATGTACCAACCAAACTTTTAATGTTTCGTCTATTATATAATAGTATTGATAGTATAGATAGTATAGATATATTGTGTAATAATTTTAATTATATGTATATTATCACATTATTTAAATTTATTTAAAAACATATTATGATTGAAATAAATAAAATTTATAAATTTAAATTTTGGATTAGTGATCTAGTTGTGAAATAAAATTAAGAGAATTCGTGATTTGACCGTCTAAAATAAGAACTATGTATACAAAAAAATGTTGTTATTATTTTTTATTCAAATTTCAACCTTTTAATTTTGGAAACTTTTCTGACCTCTAATTACTCTAATTGTGTAATTGTTTTATAATAGAGAGTTTTTAGACCGTAGAGAATTTTTAGCTAACCCGCGGACGACCAACCAAACCATACCATTTAAGTGCTTTACACTAATTATATATAAAGATATAATGGTGGGGATATGTATCTTTTAGTATATCATAATATATATTATTTGTTGATTTATTTTATTGTTATATTCTGAATTCGTATCTTTAATCTCACACATCATTTATTAAAAAAAATACTGCTATAAGTACCGAATTGAATATAAAATAATGTCATTGATGATATATGATAAGTTGTTCTACCGTCTAGCTCTACTTCCTTGGTATTATGCTGGAATAGATGCTTGTTTGGCTTGTTGTGCTTGTTGGACTTGTTAGACCATGTTGGGCTTGTTGAGTTTGTCAGACTTTGTTGAGCTTGTTTGACTCGTCAGGCTTGTCGAGCTTCGTCACACCACATAATACAAGTATATAAAGTGTATTAATTTCTAGAGAGGGAAAGTAAAGAGAAGGTATATCAAAACCTATCAGAAATTGAATGTGGTGTGAATGTAATGAATGTTGTGCACCCTCTGCATTGAAGTGACTAGGGGTATATATAGGCTCATGTCATCTGCGATGCACGTGACTGAGTGTCCACGTGGGGGACACGGACTACAAATTAGGATCTTGATCGGGGTCAATGTCAACCTTGTGTCAGTTGCATTTTTTCCTGGGACCATGTACTTGTCTGTTGTGCTACATGCCATGTCCAATCCTTGTGGGTTTGGTAGACCTTGCAGGTTTTGCGGACCTTGTAGGCATTGTGGACATTGTAGGTTTTGTTTATAACTTGAGCATGTCAGACGTTGGCTTTGTCTTGCACATACCTTTTCCATTGTATAACATGTCATGTCCAACCCTTGTGGGCTTTGTAAAGCTTGCCGGTAATGTGGGCCTTGCAGGCAATGCGGACCTTGCAGGCATTGTTGGACCTTGTAGACATTGTGAACCTTGCACGTACCTTTGTGGGATTTATCAAACTTCCAGGAAATGTGGACCTTACAGGCATTGTGGACCTTGCAGACATTGTTGGACCTTGCAGGCATTGTGAACCTTGCATGCAATGTGGATCTTGCAGACATTATTGAACCTTGCAGCCATTGTGAACCTTGCAGGTAATGTGGACCTTGCAGGCTTTGCGGACCTTGCAAACATTATGAACCTTGTAGTCAATGTTGACCTTGAAAACATTGTTGGACCTTGCAGGCTTTGCGGACCTTGCTGGCAATGTGAACCTTGCAGGCTTTGCGGACCTTGCTGACATTGTGAACCTTGCAGACCTTTTTCTGGACTTGGACTTGATTTTATTTTGTGAATAGGTCTTTTACAAATCACATACTATCAATATATACGTCAATTTGTGATGTTTTAATTGGTGAAAAATGATGAAATGCAAAAAATCCATTAATTTATAACTAATTAAATATTAACGCATGTCATTTTATAACTATATTTGTATCCGATTCAATACTCTAGCATTATTGTTATAAAAAAAGGCACTTCTTTGCTCTCACGCACCAACTGAATCAACACGTAACACATCCTCGTAATTAATTTATCAAACTAGCACATTTTCTGCTAGTTTACATTTGTTGAATGGAAACAGAGATGGAAACAGAGATGGAAACAGAGAAGTGAATGAGCTAGTGTTATTCATTAATCTTCATTTCATTCTGTCTACGATATCCTACAATATGAATATTTCAGCAATGTACAGTGCTTAAGCTAAAATATAGGAATGCCTAAGCTAGTAAGCTGACAACAATCACCTCCTCTGAAAGTTAAACCTGCCAATAGCATATGCAAATATAGAAGCAAAAAGAATCGGATATAGAATTAACATTGCACCAACTAGAGGAAGACGATCACGATGAAATCCAAAATAATCTCTCAGGAATGCAGCCACTGTTTTTGTTTCTCCAAAAACTATCATCTCCTTCTCTATATCACCATATTGAGACGATAGCATGCCATTTAGTGTCCAAGATGTTGGCATCAGATAATACAACCATAACCACCACTTCGGAATTTGCTGCAATAACAAGAAAATGATTGATAGTAAGTTTCTTTGTTTGGATGACTACCAAATTTTCAACTTATTGGCCAAGAAGAATAAAGGCTTACTGGTTGGGGAATTATGAATCCAGAGAACAAATTTAGCATTGTGTAGGAGGAAGAACTAATGATGGCAGCTAGCGGGTAGCTTGGTGTTAATGAAACCAGCATCATTCCCATATATGTGAAGTACATCAATGTGCAGAAGATGGAGTAGAAGTACCACAACACTTTGTAAGCAGACCAAAAATATCCAATCATCGGATACGTGATAATCACATATACAAGTGACAGGACAAAGATGTAAGGAACTTCAATTGTCACCTACAAAATTAATTCACATTTTACTGGGGAAAAAGGCTACATTGGAAATGTTCAAATAATCAAACTGTTAAAAGTTAATGTATTGGCATTATGTAAGCAATATTCATTTCACTTGGCAAAAAAAAAAAAAATATTCATTCCAGCAGGAAAACTGAAACAAGAAGCTGGAGAACTGAAACAAAAGGATTACCTGTGCAAGTCCATAAGCCCAAGGAGCGTACATCCCAGCAAATCTTTCACGATATAGAACATCTCGTTCTGTGGTGACGTATGGTATTACTGACGAAGAATTGTTAATGCCACAGAATATTGTAGCACTAAAGATCAAACCAAGCATATTGAATAAACTCTGTTGATTGTCTCTGTTATATGGAAAATGAATATTAATTAAATAAATACATGTGTGTGCGGATGTGGCAGAGTCTGTTTCAGAGAACTGAATGAACTCCTTCCAAGTAAACTAGTAAAGCATACGAAAACACATTGCAGACATGATAGTAGAAATGTAATGCTCGTGTACATGTAAATTCTTACTTAAGCTAAGATAACCGCACTTGTGTTTTACTTACATTTTCTTCCCTTGATCCCAGAACACTAGGCCAAAAAGGAAAGATGAAAATATCATAAACATTAACCGCATCAAATTATATGAAGGGCTTCTCCAGTAAGATAAGTGTTGTTTCCACAAGCAAGATTTGAACTGTCCCCAACTGTTTTGTGAAAAGCGGGTTGGAAAAAGCAGCTCTGCCGAACCTGGAGGTGGAATACTTAGGCTTTTTACCAGTTCCTTATTTCTCCTGCAATTAAAGTGATAATAATCAGTGAATTAGGCCATTGCCTATGTGTGAATGTAACAGAAACTTTTCAGACAAATTTTTCTATGTTAACTAGACCAAGAATGTCCACAGTTGTTTAGCAAAAAAAAAGAAAAATAATATCCACAGTTGACAGTAAGTTGTTGCTTAAAGAACAAATTGAACGATTACTTGAAGTGGAACTCACTCATGCAAAGCTGAACTTTGGTAAACTTGGGCAAAATCAAGACCAAGTTCAGCTTCTGCTGATTTAGAAGTAACCTCTAACATCCACGTCGCTGGATTATAGTTCTTATCTATGCTTGCTACTCCTGGGATCCTCTGTTATGTTAAGATGAATGTAAAGTTATAAAACAAAGTTGAGAAGTGTAGTCATGCTAGATAATGGGGACTTCCCTTTAAAAAATATGATTGTTCTGCATAGATAACTTGCCTCAAAGTACTCAATAACGTTACTCGAGTTTTGACCCAATAATCCAGAGTAGATCACACGTCCACCAGATTTCAAAAGAATTAGCTGCACAAGAGAAAAAATTTGAGAGGTTGAACCAAAGTGTACATGTTGCGTGCATCCAGAGGCTGGTAGTAAAGAGGATTAGAGGATAGCCTACTGAATACTGGTAAAGGTCTATCTCCTTAACCCTTAGTCCCTTACCCCCATTACAAAGACATGAGTTCAAGTCCTCATAAGCGGTCAGGGGGGGGGGGGGGGGGGGGGTCTTTAAGAAGCCTGGTTGCATTTCGGAAAAATGGAATAGAGGCTACTAGGATCATACATGAGATTTGTGCTACAGTGTTGATGTTTAAAATTCAAACTAAAATTTAGGGAAGTTCAGTTGATAAACTACACTGATTACAAGTATAGGCCATACACGTGTTAAACTTTATTTCATGATATTATATCTTCACATCAGTGGTCATGACAAAATATTTTCTCTCAAACTTTCAGTTTCTACTTACCTCATCAAATGCTTCAAATATGTCAATACTTGGCTGGTGAATGGTGCAGACAATTGTTCTTCCGGTATCCGCCACATTTTTCACTGCCCTCATGACAATAGCAGCTGCCCTTGCATCTAATCCAGTTGTAGGTTCATCCATGAACAAGATGGAAGGGTTTGCAACAAGCTCCACAGCTATGGTGAGGCGCTTGCGTTGCTCAGTTGATAAACCACTAACGCCTGGAATTCCAACCAAAGCATCCTTTAGGCCATCAAGCTCAACAGTCTGAAGAACATCTTTCACAAAACTCTGCAAATATATTGGAGCCACAAATTAGAGACTGCGAAGAAACAAAAAACAGTAGATGTAAAGAGGAGCACAAATTTCAGAGATTCATAGACAAGGGTTGTACATATTTAGTTTTCGCATTAATCTGAGAATGGAGACGTAGCCAGGCAGAAAAAGTTACTGATTCTTCAACAGTCACTTGTGGAGAATGTATGTCAGTTTGCTCACAGTACCCTGAAATTCTAGCAAATGTCTCCTGGATTTTGGGGTACCCTCCAACCTTAATCTCTCCTTTGATGGTCCCACAGGTTTTTCTTCCGGCAAGAACGTCAAGAAGTGTTGTTTTCCCAGCTCCAGTGACACCCATTAATGCTGTAAGAACACCTGGTCTGAGTGCACCAGTTATATCATGAAGAATTTGAAGCTTTTGCTGACTAAATCCACGCTCTCTCATTTCCTAACAATCATAAACAGACAAGAAGTAATAAACTATAAGAACCCAGCCTGAACAGAGACTTAAGCATATAAAATTCAGTTCAATGTGATTACCGAAGGGGCATTCACATAGTATTGCACATCTTGGAACACTAAACTAGTGGGTTCGAAAGGTAGAACCGCTTTTCCTGTAGAGTCATAGACACGCCCTTGTTACATTAACAAACAATTCAATCATAAGATTCCTGGTTGAGACAGGAACAACAGATATCTAACCTCTGTTGCTACATTTTTCTTCGACATGGTAATTAGTGTTGGTGAACTCTTCACTTCTTTGTATTTGTGAGAGCTTTACACTGGACACAATAGCGCGAGAACCAGGAGCTGGGTAAAATTAAAAAGTGCATTAAGTATCAATTATCCCACTGATTCTCATGTTGGTAACTAAAAGACAAACTTACGGTTTAAGAAACTCAAGGCTAAGATGAATCCAATGTTGAAGAATAATATGAAGCCTGATAAAACACTAATTGATATCCAAAAGAAGTGTCCATCAAAGTTTAAGCTGCGATTGTCAAGGGTTGTTATTCCTATCGGTATATTTGTGGAACCCAGCTACAGAAGAAAAATTGGTAATAAGAGATGGATAAATGATATGTTGTTCATTTAGAATATACAAAGCATTGATGCTCATAAATAAACTATAAATTTTAGGATTAACTGATGTCGAAAAATGATATAATAATCAGGTGTTAAGCATACAAAGGAAATAATAAGGTTTAGACTCGCTAATGATGCTCAAGGCATGTTTAATACAAATTATTGAACGTCGCTAATGATACTCAAGGCATGTTTAGTAAGAAGTCTTACTAAACCTTGAAAGCGCTAAAGATCAGGTAAGTAGATGGTCTGCTAAATGCAATTTGCACGAGTTGCCGAGCAATGAGGCTTGTGGATCAAGAAATATTAGACCACTTAACGGTTGTTGATAATTTGATAATTTGATATTATGAAAAGGTGTTCCACCTTCGTTGTTACATTATTTCATGGAGGTTATATATTGTTAAAGAAATACACATGAAAAACGTTGGTTCAATTTCTGTTGTGTTTAGTAGATTTCCTCCATAAGATGATTAATTAATTGACCATAGTTATTTGACATAATCTTTTAACATGAAACTGTTAATAAATCCTACCAAGATCTAATCTGATGTCATAATTAGCAGACTTAAGAATAACACTAACCTTTTGCCATCTTGGAGCAAGAAATTCATTTACAGCAAGGCCAATTTCACCGTATGATAATGGAGACAACCAAAAGGCCCATTCCAACCACAACGGCATAGAGGCTGGAAAAGAAAAGAGTTGAGTTCAAACATTTACCTTGCTAGAGACAAAATAAAATTTAGAAACTTACATTTTGGGATGATAAAACCGCCAAATAACAGTACAACTAATATTGACAAACTAGCAGTTGTTGTTGAAGCAACCACGGTCCGAAGGAGTGATGCTATGAAACGAAACATGGAGATTGAAGTCCAGTGCACAGAAAATAGCAAAAGTAAATGCCGGAAAAACCTGTAGAGAAGAATTGTATGGAAGGTAAGTATTTTTATTAGGTAACTAAATAGGAAATATCAAAAACTACATCATTTGAAACTCACCTCCCTGGCTCGGGGCTGTACCCAATAACGTAGTAAGTTAGACAAACCCATATAACAGATTCCAAAAGTGATAGAGGAATTTTTAGAATTGCAGCTGAAATTGCATATCCCCAAGCTGGGTAGAAACACAGTTCTCTTTGTTTGTAAAAAACTGCTAGTCTTGCTACAGTCATAGAAACCTCTGGAAATCCATCAACCAGGATAATGACAAGAGAGTAGAAGAGTGCACCCAAATATTTGTCGGCATCTAAAGCATCAATATTCATCCTAGAGCGTAAAAATACAGTCATCGTAATAGATGCAATAATGATAAGCTGCAAGAAAGAAATAAAAAATATATTCTTTAAAACAATACAAGCACTAGCATAACAATGTCAGGTACGATATTATAAATAAACCATTTAAGAACTTTTAACTGAGATATTAATAAATTATTAGAGGACAACCTGCGCTGATTTAAAGATGTAAATGAAAGAGTTCCTCCTCATCAGAAGAAATTCTCTCGCCATGCATGCTTTAAAGAGAGTCCATTTTGAAAGGGAGTATACACTAAATGAAATTGAATTGTCATGGCTCTTTGACATTGATTTTTTTTCTGAAATCTCCTCATCCGATTTCTTCCCTAAATGTGATTGCTTGAACTTTTCATAAAATGTTCTGACAGTAACATAACTATGAGCATGTTCAGTTTGGTTCCAGTACTGCGCTTGGTCTTTTCTTGAGATAACCTGGCACGGGGTCGAGGTTAGGTAATGTCCGCAGTGGATGAAAAAAATACCAATGAGCTATGACGAAGTTACCTCCTGAAGAAAGTCAGCAACTCCTTTCCTTTCAGGGCATCTAAAGCCACAACCCTCAAAAAATTCCAAAATTTGACTTCGGGGTCCATGATACACAATCTTACCTTCTGCCATCAGAATAATATCATCAAAAATATCAAAGGTTTCTGGTGCTGGTTGAAGAAGTGATACAAGTATAGTAGCATCTGTGATGTGAGCCAGTTGTTGAAGACATGAAATTATCTGATAGGTAGTCGAGCTATCCAAACCGCTAGATATTTCATCCATAAACAAAGCTTTTGTGGGGCCAACAATCATTTCCCCTACAAATTCAAGAAATATCTGTTTGTAACCATGACCTATATTCTAACATGCACTTGCAGTTACTTCCTGAAGTTAGATGTCTAATTTACATATATGGCAGGACACTTTTCATCAAAAATAAACAGAGCATACATTATACCTGTGGTCAATCTTTTCTTCTCACCACCAGATATGCCTCTTTTCATTGCATTCCCAACAAATACATCAGCGCATGTGTCAAGACCAAGGATCTGCACAACCAATGAAAAGAGGATAAATGCAATTACATAATCCAATTGCATTGTACAATCTAAAAATTAAATCCAATTAAAGGAAGTTACTTTTAAAATGTAGTTGGTCTGAAGAGTTTCCTTTGGCCCTTCAACAGAAATTGCCTGAAAAAATGTTATCCAGGTTATTAAAAAAACTCTAGTCACACTCTTGACAAGTGCAAAGTAGTTTAAATATATTCACATATTTGTGGCCAGTCAAATGAGAAATCTTGTGAATAACTGCACTGTAAGATAGATAATAAGATCAACTTCGAAACCCCTTCCATCATTTATATGTTGTCTAAAAAATTTGGTCTTTAGGTCTGAAATTTTTTGGTATTGGCTTTGTTAGAATACAATATAAGATCGTCGCAAGTCTTTTCCCTAACACCTTAAGGTTTTAGCATAACTGGTAATTTAACATGGTATCAGATTGGCAGAGGTCTCCCTCCCACCCCGAAGGCGACCCAAAAGAATGGGCTTTCGAGTGAGGTGGAGTATTGGATACAATTTAAGATCCCGGTAAATCATTTCCCTAACACCTTAAAAGTTCAAACCATTATCAGTTATTCTAATGTTAGCTGTCCAGTTCAAGTATAGAAACACAGTAAAATACTAATGTACTTCTGACATGAGGAAGTGACTGAGGAAAAATGGACATGAAGAATAGTACTATAGACAAAAAAACCTTCATAAAAATATCTATATCTGGATCTGGAAAAACTCCTGCCTCCTTTTCCTTTATGCGGATCTCATCCATTATCTCTAAGCAAGGAAACAAGTGAAGAAAAAATTTAGGAGTACTACAAGATACTAATGAGGAGTGTGAATTAAAAAAAATCTGTGATCATTAAGGCTTACCTGCTCGACTTCCAATACCCTGACAACAGGCTGAAAAATTAAGTGTTTCCCTAACTGTCATTTCGGGGATATGAAGATCATTTTGGCTGACGTAAGCAGAAGTTTTCTGTGGAACGATATCTTTGAGGTTGTAACCATTGTAGGAAATATTTCCAGTCATCTGTAAAAAATAAAATCAGATAAGAAAATAATGAAAAATGGTGATAGAATAAGAGTATTACAATCAATTTAATAAGGTATATAATATACTAACACTGAGCAAAAGTGTTAAACTAAATAAAGGTGGGTAAAAATCTTAACTTTCCTATTTGTGATATCCAACTGAAACACACATAAACAATAAAAACATCCCCACATTTGGTTGAAAAGTTATTTTGTAAATAGTTCTTTGATTCTAATTGTTTTATACAGTAAAAGTAACCAGACGAAGACATGATTAATCACAGAGACTCCTACACCAATTTAAAAACCTAGTTTTAAATATGTCCTACTCTGTCATCGTTTGGGAAGTCATGAATATAATGTTTCAACGCCTATCTTTTGAGATACATTAAACCGTTAAAATGCAACTTTAATATAAAATCTATATAGTGTTTCTTTCAATGGCCTTGTCTGATAGCTAAGTCTATAACAACAGGCCGAGTTCCCAAAGCAATGGAAACATGAACCAGTGAAGTTCATGTAATTAGATCTTTGCGTAGTTCTACCAGTTTTTCATAGGCTCGCAGAGTGATAAAATAAAGTTGAGGAACCTTCAGAGACTTGTCTAAATTTCCTGAAAGCGCTTTCAGGAAGGAAGTCTTCCCACATCCAGGAGGTCCTAGCAGTAAAGTTATTCTGCAACAAAAAGGCACTTGGTTAGTTGAGGCGCTCACTCAATAAACCTTGTTAATAGGTCTTATAAACAAAAAAATATTACTGGTTATTTTACATAAAAATATCAGTGTGCCAGAAAGTTATCGGTTCACGTAAAATACAAGTTTCAACTTAACTGTTAAGACAGTCGATGCCTCTCTTTAGAGTAATATTTAAAGTCATACATGACATCTTTCAATGAAAGAACGGAGTAACTATTGACTAGATGAAAGTTTATGAGCTGGTTCCAGAACTAAGGTGATGTATATATTGACAGTCAGCACAATGGTGTCCAGGAATGAGTAGAAGGAAAAACATTTACAAATAAATGTAGACCCAGTTATCTAGTAAATGCGTACCATATGAAGGGCACTTGTTTTGATTTGAATTGAATAATACAACTTTATCAGAAGTAAGTTAAATGGGCATTTTCAAATATTGAAACTAATGCTTTGCTCCTTCCACATATCAAAAAACAGTTATTTGTTTGTCTTTGCAAGTTCAAATGAGTCGAACCAATATGATAAGCTCAGTTGTGTACCTTCCAGGCTTAATAATACCACTAATGTCATCAATGATATTTATCTTGGCCGCCTTTGGCTTTAATCCCGGTAGCTTAGCAATATCCTGTTAAACTACAATATTAAATAAGAAGTAATAATACATTGCCTCAGGATAATAGCAGATTACTTGGAAAGGTCAAGAAACAAATGTGAAACAAAGCAAGAAAGATTTTCATTCAGTATCATGGATTTTGATTTTGTTATAGTGCGTAATCATAAACACAAGACAAAGTGGTCACCATGCCCTCTACTACTAACGTATGTGTTTGCATAGCATGCAGCGTGAAACTTAAAACAGGAGCTAGTTGTATTGTTTTGGAACTTTGGCTTGGTTGTCAAGTAGAAGGGAATAGACTGTATCATTTAATTTTTATCTTCTCATCCAAACAATATAGAAGTTTGTTATCGCTATTGCATGATGAATACATATGACAAACAAAGAATCTGATTTTTTTACTTGGAAGTAAGATTATAGACTTACAGATATCATGCTTTGTAGAGAATTCCATAGAGTTGGGAGAGGCTTGCCGTGAACTACCTTGCACTCAGCTTCCACATGCATATTTGTATATTTCACCTCAACTGTAGGTAACCTCACACCAACTCTGCAATAATTTGTTAAAATTTCAACCCAAACATTGCAGTTTGCTTGCTTGCATGCATTACATTGACATGTTAATGTGTAAAAGGAAAAGAGTGCCTACTTGTCCATTCTTTTCTTAATGTGTTGCAACAACTGAAGGTTGTCATGCTCAGCATGCTTGATGAGCTTCTCAATCAACATATGACGTTCCAAAGCATCAAGCTTAGTGACATCAACTACCTGCATCCTTTTAGCATCAGGTGTGTTTTTATTGTCCTCATCAAACGATGATGACCTCGAGTGCTTGAAAGTAGAGAATTTAGAAAATTCAGCCCATTGTTGGGATTGCTGATTCTCTCCATTGTCGTCCAAAGAATTTAAAGTGATATTATTTCGGAAACTAGAGCTAAGATGCCCGAAAGTTGATCTTAGGCTTCTGCTAATGTCTGATAGCTCTGTTCTTAGTGACTCTTTTTCGTTGCTATCATCTAACGAAGCCATACTGGATTACCTTGGAGAGCTTCAAACTAGCAGGGTAGGAAGAGAAATACACACACACGCGTAATGTTTGTGTGCTTGGTGAAATGTTATCCTAATGGACATCTCACATGTTGAAAATTTGCATATTTCAGTTAGGAATATATAATGGACCTTGTTCTAGGACATTGTGCTTGTTGTATCCGTCTTATGAAGAGAGTGTTCGGCTAATAATGATTATTCAAAGTCAGAATCTTGTCATTACCAGTATAACTGTATAACAGATAACAATGAAGCATATACCACATTTGACTTGGCCATTAAATAACATTTAGGTCATATTCGTTTAATGGGATTATAATACCTGGACTATTAACTTATTTACTTTGATATTCTATTGCATTCCATCCTTGAGTAATCCGATGAAATAAATTTTAATTAATCTTTTTAGTTCATTTTTATGGGATTATAATACGTGGAAAAGTGGAACTAGAAAGTGATCAAAATTCAAAACTTGTTCGTAGAATTGTCCTGTCCTTGAACAAAAAAAGTGGTGCAAGGGTGTGTTCATGTGGTGGACTAGGTTAGGACGAAGACCTATCTTAAAGCCGGCCATAAGGCCTACATGATCATGAATTGGTAAACAAATTTAGATTCACTACCAGTCTGGAATGCCAGAATATGTATTAAGTACTCCTCCAGGAAGAGTTAACACCAATGTGTGCAAAAACAGACAGAACAGTGAAGTATTTTATAGGTATTTTGTGGTTTCAGAACAACTAATACTAGGAGTCGGTGCAAGGATAGTTCATTTTATTGTTTTTCCACACCTCTTGTAAGGTTAGATGGTGGCAGAAACAAAGTGGATATCGTGCAGATCAATGAAATATAGATTCTGTCCTACCCGGCAACTACGATCCATGAAATTAATTAGTATAAAGTAAGATGTAAAGAGACAAGGTTAGGTACATGCAGACATAAGAAATATCCAAAGCAACAAGCAGAATTTGGGAAGTCATCCATCTGATCTCGATCTGCACAATAAAAAATTGTCTTTTAAAGTAGATCCAAAAATCTTAACTGAAACATGATCATTTTTTTAAAATATGAACACGCTGATAACACGGTTTGTTGATCAGTTGGACTTGTAATACCTTCAGTTGGACTTGTAATACCTTCAGTTGGACAATAAAATCCCTGAATGCCACTCCTTAGAACTTCCCAGTGCCCATTCAGACAAACCAAGACTTGTTAAAATTGAACTTTATCTGCTAAATTTGTAAGCACATAAATTCGACAGAGCCCCGTTTCTTGCAACAATGAACATCTGGGTCTAAAGGCCTACATCATTTGGATCAGACAGTCGTTTAGTCATACATGTAATCTGCATAAATTGCTACTTTTAATTTTATTGTTTGGAAATGATAAATCAAAAAGTGGGAATTTCTGACGTGAAATGCTGTTTGATAACTTGAATAATGCTTGGTTTAGGCTCCTCATTAGTTTACTTGAAGTCTTGAATCATTGAATGGGTTTTCCTTTTCCCGCATGTTTTATCCATCTGTCCGTAGCAGCTTTTTATGGGACGTAAGACCAACTCCAAATGCTTACTAATGAGTCATTTGTTAACGGATGAATGATTATGAGACCATATGAACTGAACGCTACCTTGCATTGTCATTCAGGTTGTTTGGCTTGTCTTTAAAAATCTGGACGATAAAACTTCTGGACGACACACCCTTGAAATCTCCGTGGTTCACAATCATGCACGTCTTATATTTTGTAGAGGGTAATTCTACTATCCCTCAAAACTTTAAAGCTATTATAACTTATTTGCGTGTAAACATGTATAATATTTAAAGAGTGAAAAGCACTTTGTGTACATGAAGTTTCAGGTTTGAGCACTTTGTGTACCTGAAGTTTGAAATCTAGCAAAATGCATGCTGCAGTTTCCATTTCCTTGCAAAATGCATACTTCCGTCAATATTTTTTAACACCGTTAATTTGGTTTGTAAAATGAGATAAGATAGAAGGGTATTTTAGTATTTGCAGCATATGCATGTTGTGTATTTCATTTTTTAAAAATGCAAAATATTATTTTTCTAGTTTATTTTAAAACCAGTTTTGTTATTTTAATATCAATTTTTTTATTATTGTTAAAATAATATTTTGCATTTTTCTAATTGCAAAAATATTAGTATTACATTTATTAAAGAAATCGTAGAAAAAATAGAGAAAATTCGAAGTGAAGTAAAAAAAGGATAAAATGAAAAAAAATAGTATTTCATTTTTTAAAAATGCAAAATATTATTTTCTAGTTTATTTTAATACCAGTTTTGTTATTTTAATATCAATTTTTTTATTATTGTTAAAATAATATTTTGCATTTTTCTAATTGCAAAAATATTAGTATTACATTTATTAAAGAAATCGTAGAAAAAAGGGAAAATTCGAAGTGAAGTAAAAAAAGGATAAAATGAAAAAAAAAATAGTATTTCATTCATGTAGAGGTGCACACCTCTACTAGTTTGTTTTTTTGATGATTCAGGGAGAGGTGCACACCTCTACTAGTTTTTTTTTTTGTTTGTTTAAATCTAAATGCAGAAATACCATTATTATATCATGGACAATAATTACATTTTTCACTAAAACATGTTACTTTTTCTATTTTTCTTAATAGAATCCCTCCTTTTCCAAATATATCACGACAAATCCTTACTTATTTATTTTAAAACCTATTTTAATACTTTTAGTTGGCAATTACATTTTTCAACTAAAACATGTCACTTTTTTTATTTTATTTTTACTAAAACCCCTCTTTTTCCAAAAATATCACGGCAAACCGTTACTTTTATATTTTAAAATTCAACAAAAATGTGTTACTTTTTTATTTTTTCTTACTAAAACCCTTCCTTTTTTCAAAATATAACGGGCAAACCATTACTTATTTATTTTAAAATCTATTTTAATATTTTTAATTATTTAAAAAAGTTTAACACACCTAATTTTTTTTTAACAAATGTAATTAATAAAATATAAAATATAAATAATAAAATTAATAATTATTAAAAACAATTCGTGCATGATACGGTTTTAATCAAGTATAATTAATTATGTTATTTTAGAATAAAAAGACATGTCTACTACTTCATTCCAAGATGAAACTGTCAATTACATTTATGCCCTCACGGTGTTAACAACATTTGACGGAAGTATGCATTTGACAAGGAAATGGAAACTGCAGCATGCATTTTGCTAGATTCGAAACTCCAGGTACACAAAGTGCTCAAACCTGAAACTTCAGGTACACAAACTGCTTTTCACTCATATTTAAATTTTCTTTACAAGATTATTTTTGGGTGTTGCTAAATGTCATAAAATTTTACTTAATATAGTAATGAGCAATTACTAATAAGCCCCTCATCTCTATTTATTGCCGATTATCTTTTTAGATAATGTTTGACCACTTATTAACTACAAGCTATAAAAATCAGTGACAAACCCTCGTTTGTTTGTTTCGAGACGTGCCTAATTTTCCTTTATTCTAAATTATTTTCTTTTATCTTTTTGTTAAATGGACCTAATTTGCCTTCTTGATATCTACTCTATTAATCAAGATTTATTAAGCTCAAGATTGTTATCACTTTTCTCTTAAATTTAAAATATTTTCTTCCGCTTTTATAAATAAATCCAACTTTGAAAAAAAAAATTGACCAGAAGATATTAAAATCTTATAAATTATAATTTCAAATTGAAATAAAAAATATAAGAGAAAATAAAATTTCTACTATCAAATTTATCACTATACTATATTATTAAAAATGATTTGGTCATTCATCGATTCATTGACCTATCATAATCAATTTATTTATAATTAATTATCATTTTCACCTAAAATACATTATATGTTCCATATATTTCCTAAAAAAAATCTACTACTTTTTCAAAAATATTATGATTTACCTTTTTCAACTAAAATATATTATATTTTCTATTTTTTCTTATTAAAATTCCTCCTTTTTAAAACTATCGCTGGTAAAACCTTACTAATTTATTTTAAAATATATTTTAATACTTTTAATTATTTAAAAAAGTATACATATTTTCACATGGCTACTTATTTTTTTAATTATTAATATTACATGTAATCCGTACTTATTTATCTGGTCCACATTTGTCTACGATCAAAAATTCATTTTTTATTCAATTATATTAAATAATCTTATAGTTACCGAATAACTGTATTGTTTGGAATAAAAATTAACATGATTAACACGTTATTTACCATATTTATAAAATATGGACAATAGTGTGGACAACAGTTTCTGGATAAATATAATATAAAAAAGTTGAGAATATAAGTGAGACGGGGGAGTAAATAATTAATTAATCTTCTTAAAACAATACTCGTTTTAAAATAGTATAATAGTTTTGAAATACGTGGTCAAATTAACCAAAATTTAAATGAAAAGTAAATATTACATTTTTTTAATTTTTTTAAAAAAATCTTAAAGTGGATTAATTATACCATTTAATATTATTAGTTTAATACTCCATTTTTAATTAAATAATATATGTTATTAACAATTAAATGTACAGCCCTAATTTGCATAAAAAATTTCTTCTATGAATAAATAAATAAAATTTAAATAAATATAAGATAAAGTGTTAGATATAATTGCTAATGTTTGTTTATCAGTGTTTAAGCAACAGGTACTGACAAGAGTTTATCAGAAGCCAGTCAGAGTTTAGTTAAACTCTGACAGGGTAAAGAGTTTAATTGAAGCCGGTCAGAGTTTATTTAAAGTCTGACAAGGTGAAAGTTGAATTAGCTGTCGGTGCAGAATTGAAGATTCTAGAAGCAATATATTCTGAAGATGGAAAGAAGCAGAATATATTGATACAGCTAAGGAGATTGGAATAGAAGACTGAAGCAATTTTTAATTGATATGAATTATATAGCTAACTTATAGGAATATCAATTAGAGATGGATTGTATGTAGCTGTGTACTATATAAACACAGATAGGTTATCCCTAGAAGGGACGCGTGAATATTGATATATTATTCTTGTAACCTAGAAGCTCTTTGTGATTCATTAACATCATAAAGAGAGAAGCTGTTAATACGATTACAGTTTTATTGATTCATAAACAGTGTTTTTAATTATTGTTATTCTCATACATACTTGATTATATTGTGTATTCGGCCTAACAATTGGTATCAGAGCCAAGGCTGTTTAATATATACAGTTTTACGATTCAAACACAGTAATAATCATGTCTGAAGAAAATCAAACTGCTTCCAAGGCTGAACAGGTTAAGCCTAATTCTGTGAGTAGATATGAAACAATCAGGGTTCCGATTCTCAGGCCTGTAGAGTATCCGATTTGGAAGGTGAAGATGACCATGTTTCTGGAGGCTACAGATCCAGAATACCTTGACAGAATTAATGATGGTCCTCATATGCCAACTAAATTGTCCCCTGTTGTTGATGGTCAAGAACAAAAGACTGTTCCAAAGGAAAAGAAAGATATGACTCCTGAGGATATCTCATCAATTGCAAAGGATGCAAAGGTTAGACATCTTCTCCACAGTGCTTTAGATAATGTTATGTCTAACAGGGTAATTGGCTGCAAAACTGCCAAAGAGATATGGGATGCTTTAGAAGTCAGATGCCAGGGAACAGGTGCTATTAAGAAGAACAGAAAAACAATACTCACACAGGAGTATGAGCACTTTGATTCAAGAACTAATGAAACCTTGACTGAGACTTATGACAGATTTTGCAAACTGTTGAACGATCTGTCTCTGGTAGATAAAGAATATGAACTTGAAGAGTCCAATCTCAAGTTTCTGTTATCTCTACCTGAAAAGTGGGATTTAAAGGCAACAACAATCAGAGATAATTATGATCTTGCTGATACAGATCTTGATGAAATCTATGGATTGTTAAAGACTCATGAACTTGAGATAGAACAAAGAAACAGGAGGTCAAGCAAGAAGACAAAATCTGTTGCTCTCAAAGTCGAGGAGAAGCTCATCAAGAAGGAATCATCAAGGAAGAAAGCCAAGGGAAAGGCTTTAGTGATCAAATCTGAGAGTGAGTCATCAAACTCTGATGATGATTCAAACTCTGATGAAGCTTCTGATTCTGAGGATGATGAAGAGGAGATGATGCAAATGGCTGCCTTGATGGTCAAGACATTTAAGAAGATGGGATTCAAGAACTTCAAGAAGGGTAAAAGATTCTCAAGGAGAGATTCAAATTCTGAGAAGAAGAATTTCAGAAAGTCTGATGGAAGGGATACCAAGTCAGGTAAGAAGGACAAATCTGAGATCCAGTGCTACAAGTGCAAAGAGATGGGTCACTATGCTCCAGAGTGCAAGAAAGGAAGAACTGAAAAAGCACTCATCTCTAAAGGCAAAGACTGGGCAGATACTTCAGATTCTGATGATGGAGTGAATTATGCACTCATGGCAACTATCAAAGATGAAGTTGAGTCATCAGAAAATAAGGTACCTCTAACTACTTATGCTTATGATACTGATAATATTTCTGAATTAAGAATTTATCTTAAGAATATACATGTCAGTTATAGGGATCAGACTTTAGAGAATGAGAGGATTAAATCTGAGAATCTTAGTCTTAAAGAGAGAAACAAGTTTCTTGAAAGAGAACTTGTGAATATGAAGCAGATTCAAAAAGAAAGAGATGATGCTGTTTATGTAGAACAGGAGTTGCTGAAAAGATATAAGCAACTAGAATCTGATTTAGAGAAGGAAAGGAAAATAATCAAGACTTGGACAGATTCTGGAAGAGACACTCATCAAGTGTTTCAGACTGATTCTGTAGGTTTAGGTTATTGTGAAAATGATGAACTTAGGTTTAAAGACAAGGTTAAGGTAAAACCACAACTTAAACCTGTGAAATTTGTTCCAGAAGCCAATAAGTTAAAATCTGTTGTAATAAGGGAAGCTGATATGGAATCAGATGAATCTTGTGACAAACAGGAAAATATTATAACAGAAAAACTTATGGAAATAGAAGCTGTTAGAAAACCAGTAAAAACTTGTGAAAAACAGGTTAATGTTGGCTTGATGACAGGAAAACAGTTCAATCACAAGCTAAAAGAGGTAAAGTCTTCCATGAAACCTAAAGGTTCCAAGAGAAATAGGAATGGAAAAGTAGGCATAAATAATAGAAATAATCATATGCCTAATGCTAGTGCCTCAAGAAAAACATGTTACAGTTGTGGTAGTTCTAATCATCTTGCTAGATTTTGCACTAAGAACAAACATATTAATACTTTACCTTCTACATCAGAAGTAAAGAATGATTATGTTAGAGTAAAACCACAGACTTTATGCAAACATTGTGGGAGCACTTGGCATTCTATTTACACATGTAAGAGTTATCATGCAATTTATCATAACTATTATGAGCTAAAACCCAACTTGAAATGGGTTAGAGCAAACTCTGCTAGTGTAAAATCTGACAATGTTAGTTTAAACTCTGATAATACAGATTCCGCTGCAAAAGCTAACACTGTTAAGAAGGACAAAGGATCCAAGCAAGTCTGGATCCTTAAAACTAACACTTAGTGTTTGTTTGTGATTGCAGGGTATAATAGAGAGCACACTTATCTTGGACAGTGGTTGCTCAGGACATATGACTGGAAACAAAGCCCTGCTATCAGACTTTGAGGAGAAGGCTGGCCCAAAAGTTTCCTATGGAGATGGCAACATAGGACACACTCTGGGGTATGGCAATATTAATCTTGGAAGTGTCATCATCAAAGATGTAGCTCTAGTCTCAGGACTCAAGCATAATCTGTTATCTGTGAGTCAAATCTGTGACAGAGGAAACCATGTAGATTTTCATAGTGAATACTGTGAAGTTATCAGTAAATCTACTGGAAAAGTTGTTCTAGTTGGACACAGACGCAACAATATTTATGAAGCAAGTTTGGTAACAAACTCTGATGGAAGTACAGTGTGTCTGACTGCAAAAATGTCAAATGAAGAGAGTTGGAATTGGCACAAGAAGCTCTCTCATCTCAATTTGAACAACATCAATGAGCTGATAAGAAAGGATCTTGTAAGAGGACTTCCAAAATCAATACTTAATCTAGATGGTCTATGTGATTCTTGTCAAAAGGCCAAGCAAAGGAAGTCATCTTTCAAGAGTAAATCTGAATCTTCAGTAGTGGAACCTTATCATCTTCTACATGTTGATCTCTTTGGACCAGTGAATGTGATGTCCATGGGCAGAAAGAAATATGCTCTAGTAATTGTTGATGAATATACTAGATATACATGGGTGTATTTCTTGTCAAAGAAGGATGAAACTGCTCAAATTCTGATGGATCATGTAAATCTACTGGACAAAGGATCACAGCACAAAGTAAAAATAATAAGGAGTGATAATGGAACTGAATTCAGAAACTCAATAATGGAAGCTTTCTGCAAGGAAAGAGGAGTCAAACAAGAATTTTCTGCACCTGGAACTCCACAGCAAAATGGTGTAGTTGAAAGAAAGAACAGAACCTTAATTGAAGCTGCCAGAACTATGCTAGATGAAGCAAAATTGCCAACTTATTTCTGGGCAGAAGCTGTTCAAACTGCTTGTTTTACTCAAAATGCTACTCTGATCAACAAGCATGGAAAAACACCATATGAGATGGTGAAAAACAAGAAGCCAAATTTGAAATATTTTCATATATTTGGATGCAAATGCTTTGTGTTGAAGACTCATCCTGAACAGTTGACCAAGTTCGAGTTAAAAGCTGATGAAGGAATCTTTGTTGGCTATCCATTGTCAACAAAAGCATTCAGAGTTTATAATCTAAGAACTAAGGTGATCATGGAATCCATACATGTGTCATTTGATGACAAGAAAATAATTGGACTTGAAGACAAGGATGGATATGATCAACTACGTTTTGAAAATGAAGATCTATTCTCTGATGATATAAACTCTGATGAAGCAGGTTTGACAAACTCTGACGAAGCATACTCTGAACCTCTACTGGTAAATACTGGAGAAACTGGAAATTCTCAAATTGAACAAAATAGAGAACCAGTTGAGGGGGAGCGTGAAGAAGCTCAACAAGACACAACAAATGAGTCAGTTGAGGAAACTGATTTAAACTCTGACAGTTCAAACTCTGAGCCATCCAATTCAGGGGGAGCCTCAGATGCTGCAGAAAGTCAACATATGAATCAGGAGAGCATGGATCAAGGGGGAGGATTCAATAATGATGCAAGAAACCACTTACCAACAGCCAGAAAGTGGACACAGGCACACACACCTGATCTCATAATTGGAGATCCTGATGCTAGTGTGAGAACTAGAAGTGCAACAAACAATGAGTGTCTGTATCATGCTTTCTTGTCTCAAACAGAACCAAAGAAAGTGGAGGAAGCTCTTCAAGATGCTAATTGGATTACAGCAATGCAAGAAGAGTTAAATGAATTTGAAAGAAATGAAGTCTGGACACTTGTACCTAGACCAAAGAACAGATCAATAGTAGGTACAAAGTGGGTTTTCAGAAACAAGACTGACAGTGAAGGTGTGATTACAAGAAACAAGGCTAGACTTGTGGCTAAAGGTTATTCACAACAGGAAGGAATTGATTATGATGAAACCTTTGCTCCAGTTGCAAGATTGGAGGCCATAAGAATTTTTCTGGCCTATGCTGCACACAAGAAGTTTAAAGTCTTTCAGATGGATGTAAAGAGTGCTTTTCTCAATGGGAAGCTTGAAGAAGAAGTGTTTGTTGAACAACCACCAGGATTTGTAGATTCCAAGCATCCAGATTATGTCTACAGGCTTGACAAGGCATTATATGGACTAAAGCAAGCACCAAGAGCATGGTATGAAACTCTTGCTCAGTTTCTTTTAGAAAGTGGGTTCACAAGAGGTACAATTGATAAAACCTTGTTTTATTTCAATTCTGGTGATGATTTGCTTTTAGTTCAAATTTATGTAGATGATATTATTTTTGGATCTACTAATGACAAACTTTGTAAGAAGTTTGCAAAGCTTATGCAATCCAGGTATCAAATGAGCATGATGGGAGAGCTTAGTTACTTTCTAGGCTTACAAGTAAAGCAAACAGATGATGGTATTTTTATCAATCAAGCAAAGTATACCAGAAATCTTCTAAAGAAATTTGGTATGCTTGATAGTTCATCTGCTACAACTCCCATGGCTACAGCAACGAAGCTTGACAAAGAGACAGGAGCCTCAGTAGATATGACTAACTACAGAGGAATGATAGGGTCTCTACTGTATCTTACTGCAAGTAGACCTGATATCATGTATGCAACATGTCTTTGTGCAAGATTTCAAGCAGATCCCAGAGAGCCTCATCTAACAGCTGTAAAAAGGATTTTCAAATATCTCAAAGGAACCATAACCTTGGGTTTGTGGTATCCTAGAGAATCAGAGTTTAAGTTAATTGGTTACTCTGATGCAGATTTTGCAGGCTGTAAGATAGACAGAAAAAGTACAAGTGGAAGCTGTCAATTTTTAGGTGACAGATTGGTTTCTTGGTACAGTAAGAAACAGAAATCAATTTCTACATCCACTGCAGAAGCAGAGTATATAGCAGCTGGTAGCTGTTGTGCACAGATTTTATGGATGAAGAATCAATTGCTGGATTATGGATTAAGGTACTCAAGAATACCTATTTTCTGTGATAATCAAAGTGCTATTGCTATGACAGGTAATCCAGTACAGCATTCCATGACAAAGCACATCAGCATAAGGTATCATTTTATCAGAGAACATGTGGAAGAAGGAAACATTGAGCTTCATTTTGTGTCTACAGACCAACAACTTGCAGATATCTTCACCAAACCTTTGAGTGAAGCTACTTTTACAAGATTGGTAAATGAACTTGGAATGATCTCTGGTTCTGACTAGAGATACGGGTTAGACTCATTCTTTTGTTCATGATTTCTTACATGTGTTAACTGTGATATGAACCAGCATGTTAAACTCTGATGATAAACTCTGTGAAGTGTCAGTCATAATCTGAAAGTAAACTCTGGTGTTAAACTCTGTTGGTCATACTCTGATTGTAATTTTGTCTGAAACATATTGACCAATGAAGAAATTTGTATGGAACATAATTCTCAGTAAGTAATTGTGAATCCTTAAGAGTTGAGAGATTCTGATCTCAAATATGTGCAGTAAGCTAACACAGCATGATACTGTCTCTATATTTATAGCATCTCTTAGTTTATTGATCCTATACACTGAGTCTGTATTAGCTGTTTGCATTTTCTCTCATAAGTTAACTATAATCACTGATGAAAAGTCTAAACTCTGATTATTCATTGCAAATAATTCACCCTCAAATCAAAAGATGCCAAACAGAGCACAAATTCCTTTGAGATCATGTTGTGCCTAGGAAGATCCAGGAACTTATTGTATGAAATAAGGGCTAAAATTTTTGATTTTTGGTGACTAGTGCCAACCACTGATTACTGGAAAAATAAATTTAAAAAAAAAAAAAAAATTAATAAAAAAAAAAAAAAATTAATAAAAAAAAAGGGGGGTGAAAAATAAAAGACATATCCAAATGAAAGGATATCAGTAATACAGAGTTTAGATAGAAAAATCAGTGTCTATGTTATACATGAGAGTTTAGGCAACCAGTTTTTACTACTTTAGTTTGTGGATTTTATGCACTTTGAGATGATCTAAATACTGATTTCGGTAAACTCTGCTACTACACACACATTTCTCACAACTGTACAGATTGAGAAAAGAGTTTATTGACAAAGAAGGATAAATGGTAAACACTGATGTATTGTGTGAAATTCGCCGAGGTTACTTTGTTTTAATCTATGATGGTTAAAATAATTTCCTTGTTTCAGACATTTTATACTCTTGAGATTAGTCATTTGTTTTTCGGAAAAAGTATGATTGAACGGAGAAAAGAAAGAGTATGTTTATTAAGTCCTGTTTGTGATTTGTATTGCTGCTGAGTATGTTAGTTAATTGGTTAAAGTTTTTTTTCAATTACTATGCAATATTGATAATACTGAAATGTAAAGAAACAAATTTTTCATTAATTGATTCAAATTTACATTCAGACAAATTCATACTCATGTTAAGCTAATCTTTCTGGTACATGCTAATCACTATGGTTACAAAGAAAAGATCTATTTAACCAGGATAAGTATCTGAATGCTACATCTGAAGCAGAAGAGCTAGAGCCAGAAGTTATTGTGCTCTACTACTTCTGATGAGAGCTACCCAGTTGTTCATCTAATCATTATACCATCTGGGATTGCTTGACAACATCCTGAAGATGAATCATCATCATCATCATCATCATCTTCCTGGATTCGCTTTCTGCTTTGCAGCTTGCAGGATTCCAAGAAGATTGTCTCCTCAGTACCCATCAGGAAGCTCTGCTGGAAGAGCATCATACAAATCTCCATAGTATCATCATCTGCAAGGATGGGCACATCATATGGACCGGGACGGATGATGTGCACATAAGGATTAGAGATTGGTCCTTCTGCTATTTCATCATCTGCTATAAGACCTTCATCATTCAGAAAAGAAAGAACAAGAAACTCATCGATGATGTAGTTTGCTTGTTGAGGCCAGTTCATGTTCACGAATGATTCGACATCCATGAACTCAAAGGTTCCTGCCATTTGGTGTATGGTAATTTTAAGGTATGAAGCCTGTTGATAAAATGCTTCGGTTTTTAAAGCATTCAACATGGTAACTGAAAGGTTTTTTTTCTAGAATCGAAGCGCTTGGGATACTAAGGTGCGGAGTTTCGAGACAGTCATTATTATTCTGACTGTTGAGTTTCTTTGTACTTTATTATTGAAATTGATAATTTTATTATTATTGATTTTTTTTCTTTTAAGCGAATATTTTGAGTGTTATATGTGATGACAGGTGTCTCCACGTTTGCACGTGTGTATTGGAAGTTGTTAGATACAGCTGTCAGCGTATTTACGTCTGACATCTGTCCCACTAACATACTTCTACTCTTAACAGTTATTATTTAATACACTACATACACACGATTCAATCTTTTACGCATTTCATCTTTTCATAACATTTTACTCACACACAAACACTCAAACACTTTCTGAGCCCAGTATTTCTTGTTTTCAAATCTTACTAATGGCAACTACAGCGTTTATTGCATCTGAATTAGAATTTGTCCCAAATAACTACTCAGCTCCTGTAGCAAATGAGAACGCACCGGAGGCGTTTCATTTGATTCAGAGTTTCTTGTCAAACTCTGATATTGGTACTGCTCTCACCGCACCATCGAAGCTGTCTGCGACTCAAATTCGAACTTTTTGGCAGACAGGTGCTTATGATAATGGAGGAGAGTCTGGATCTCCATCTATCATTTTTCAATATGAGGACAATGACTATGCTGTTACTCCTACTACTGTTCGTGATGCTTTGGGTCTTGAGGATTTCAATGCATTCACAATCTCTGTTGGAGACTCTGAGCTAGTCAGGATGATGAACGAGATAGGCTACACTGGACCTTTGACAAAGATAGGTCAACTCAAAAGGCCATTTTTGCGAAAGGAATGGAGCTTCTTTTTCGATTGCATTACTCGAGCTTTTGGGAAGAAGTGTACTAATTGGGATGCGATTCCCACGGATAGTCTACAGATCGGGTATTCTCTTCTTTATGGCAGTAATTTTGATATTGCTAGATTAGTTTTGCATAATATTGGTGAGAAAATGCTAGAGAATAGGAATGTTGTTTATTTCTCTAGGTTTTGTCAGTTAATATTTAGTCTATGCTGCCCTGATGTTGAGATTTTAGATGAGGATGTCATTCTTTCATTTAAATTGCACAAACGTATATTCTCTGATCTTATCAACAAGGACAACAAGAAAGGAGAAGTTGGTCCTTTAATGTTACCTGCATCTGTGCAACAATTTCTTGACAACTCACAACAACAACGTGTCTCAACTGCTGAAGCTGGACCTTCTGTATCTCAACCACAGAGGTCAAAGAGATCTAAAGTTCGAGCAGTTAAATCTGTTGAAGCTGAGGTATCAAATGTTGATGCTGTGCCTCAGAGAAAACGAATGAAGAAAAGGCGAGCCCACAGGGCAAAGTCTGTTGCTGCTGCTTCTAGTGCAGACTCAGAAACTGAAGCTGATGAAGAAAATCTTCATCAGAGAAAGAGACGATTAGTTGCTAATCAACTTTTTGGTGATATTATTGCCACTTTGGATAAAGAACCTGAGGACACTGAAGCTCCTACATCAGAGAATGAGGAGATTGTGACTACAACTGTTCCTTCAAGTACTCCTGCAATTGTAGCTGAGGAGGCTATTCCAACTACTAAGGATGCTGCAAATCCTGAAACTATTCTGATGGATTTTGAAACAGAAGCTCCTACATCAAAAGCTGATGATGTAGTTGAGGAAGCTGCTGCATACTCTGACAGCAGGATTGTGGATCATGTAGATACTATACCGGAAGCTGATCAAGCATCTACTGAGTTAGTAGAACCTATTGCTTCTCACACAGAAATCATTTCTATTGATTTTGAGAATGGTGATGAAGTATATCAGATTAGAGTTGATCCAGTTCCAGAAGCTGTTGCTGTACATGCTGATGCAACAGATAATGATCATGAGGATATTATCTTTCTTGAAACTTTGCAACAATCAGTTGTTGAGATTGTTCAAAGAGAAGCAGAGGTTACTGCTCCAGCAAACTCTGATGTTCCTCAAACTGTAGCAGATCAAGTACCTGATGCGACTGCACAGTTAATTGATGAAATCACTGCTGAAAATGTGCTTGAAGATATTCACAGAGAGGATGACAATGCTGAAGCTAGTCGGACAGTTGAGGACAACCAGAATGCTATGTCTGCTCAACTGACTTCCATTTCTACTGCGCTTGAATTATTGACATCAGTACTACTTTCTGATGATGTCAAAAAGGGGGAGAGTGTACCAAGTGACAAATGCAAAGACACTCAAACTCTGAGACGGAGGGATGATGGTAATGATGGTGGAAACAAGGGAGGAGATGGAAAGCGCTTAAGATCAAATGATGATAGAAGATTACTTTCAAAAAGATCAAACTCTGGAAAGGGACATGTAAACTCTGCCAGTGGTTCAAGATATAAAAGTTTGATAATCTCTGATAAGCCATCTACTGATGAGGAAATTGCTGCTAAGATGTTTATGGCAGAACATGGAAAAGGTATTACAATTGAAGATATCCAAGCTGAAGAGCAAATGCTTGCTGAGGAACACAAGAAGAATGTTGAAGCTGGAATCTACAAAAAGAAGGAAATCAAGGCTCCTAGAAAGAAAGAAAAAGGAATTGTTATCAAAGAGAATGTAAACTCTGATCAGAGTTTACAGTACTCAAGGAGGCCTGTGATTAAAAATGCTGATAAAGGAAAAGGTAAACTGGTAGAAGAAGAACAGTTACCTAAGAAAATTTATTCAACCTCTGACATTGCTCAAGTTGAAACAAGATTACCAAAATCAACCTCTGACGCTGCTCAAGTTGATGATACTATTGAAGTTAAGCCAGCCTCTGACAAGGCTCAAGCTGTGCAAACTCAGCTAGCTCCTCAACTCAAAGGTTTCTTAAGACCTATACTCTCTGAAACTCTGATACTTCAACCTGTGGATTTTTCTCAAACCAGGACTGTACTTGGAAAAGAATCTTATGATAAGTCTGGTTTAGGTTCACATAGGGAGAAGAGAATAAATAACAGATCTCAAGACAATATTTCACTGACAGGATCTGGTATTGGGAATACACAAGAAAATCTTGATAAGTTAGAATCTGTTCAGTTGATTTTTCACAAGATCTTGAAGAAGCAGTTTCTGTTATATTTCATGAGTGATGGAAGAGTTTATAGAATTGGAGAATCTGATGTAAATCTCAAATCATGGGAAGAACTTGAATATGTACTTTATCTGTTAAAAGTTAAGAACAGACATACCCATAATGTTGCTCAAATCTTAAGAGAAAAGATGCTGAGATCAAAAGTGATGCTTGGAGGAGGAGAAGTCTCAAATGCTTATATACCAAAGTATAGAGATCATACTGGAAAATTGGTGGAGATGAAGAGAAACAGTGCTAGATTTAAAACTGCACTGGGATTAAAAGTCTTAGAATTCAACTTAGAGTCAGATAAAGCTCAGTACATTCGGCTAGGGAATGATATGAAGAAGAACAGTATCTATTCTCTGAGGGCTGCCATATATCAAACTGGTGAAGGAGATCCAGAGTATAAGGAGCTGAAAGAGATTATGATAACTGAACTTGAGAATGCTGAGAGAAGACTGCTGATTGATTATCTCAGGACTGTGCCTGATATTGAAGAAGTCAAGTAAAGTCTGACTGTAAGTTTTTAATATTTTCTATTCTAAGTCAAATTTAAACTCTGTTTTAAATTAAACTCTGTTATATGTTAAACACTGCATTTGTTAAAAGGTTTTGACATCATCAATTATATGTTTTAACTTGTACATTTTATTATGAACAAGTTGGGGGAGATTGTTAGATATAATTGCTAATGTTTGTTTATCAGTGTTTAAGCAACAGGTACTGACAAGAGTTTATCAGAAGCCAGTCAGAGTTTAGTTAAACTCTGACAGGGTAAAGAGTTTAATTGAAGCCGGTCAGAGTTTATTTAAAGTCTGACAAGGTGAAAGTTGAATTAGCTGTCGGTGCAGAATTGAAGATTCTAGAAGCAATATATTCTGAAGATGGAAAGAAGCAGAATATATTGATACAGCTAAGGAGATTGGAATAGAAGACTGAAGCAATTTTTAATTGATATGAATTATATAGCTAACTTATAGGAATATCAATTAGAGATGGATTGTATGTAGCTGTGTACTATATAAACACAGATAGGTTATCCCTAGAAGGGACGCGTGAATATTGATATATTATTCTTGTAACCTAGAAGCTCTTTGTGATTCATTAACATCATAAAGAGAGAAGCTGTTAATACGATTACAGTTTTATTGATTCATAAACAGTGTTTTTAATTATTGTTATTCTCATACATACTTGATTATATTGTGTATTCGGCCTAACATAAAGAATAGCATAAAGTAGTTTTAGATATTAGAAAAGAAAACATACGTATATTAGTTTAAAATGATGCAAAATTCTTAAATGAAAAAGCAAAATTCAATTTAAATATAGAGATTATTAATTTTAAAAATGAAAAGAATAATTTATAATCAATCTTTTTTATTTACGGCAAAAAGCTTAGGAAAATAAGAAGCCAGGGATATTAATGAATGTATTAAGTAGGCTCGTGGGCACAGAAAATAAGTAAGGTCACAATTGTAATATCTCATTACTACATTAAGTAAAATATTACTACATTTAGCAATCATGTTATTTTTCTCATGCTATCATTTTGTTAAGAAAATGGGAAATTAATTTTTGTATTTTATTTTTGATTTAGTTTAAAATTTTACTAAATTATTATTGAAGAAACATTATTCTAAGTTGATATTATTTAAATGTATTCAACAAATTTTTTGTGTTAAATATTATCAATTAAAATTTCAATGTGGTCAAATACAAAAATATCATCATTCAGACATTTTAGTTTTGTTAATCAAATGACATTGTTTGTTCAGCGTTCAGATTTATTATTCATTCAGAAATTTTAATTATCCAGAAATAATGTTCAGATTTAACAAATGACCCCCAATGGCTCATTTGTTTACAGCTGAACAGCGCTGAATAGTTTAACATCTGACCGCTTCAGTCATTCAGACTGTTTGGAATTGATTTTTGTATGTCTGAATAATTCAAAATCGTCTGAACCGTTCCTCCTTAAATTTGCGCCTGAACAAGACTATATACATGCGACTTTTTTCTCAGTGTACGCGGCGTTATCTGTGAATTGTGATTAGTGTTGGCCACACGGGCGGTCTGTCCCGTGCCGTGCCGGTTCACAGGCGGGCCGTCTCGATCAAACATTAACCCGGGCACGGCACGTTGGTTACGACGGGGCGGGGCGAGCCGTGCCGTGCTAAAGATTGGTCGGCACGTGCACGGTTCCGCAGGGTTGGCGGGCGAGTTGCGTGTCGGGGCGGTTTAAATTTTTTTATTTATTTAATTCGATACAAATAATTGTTTGAAACTATAAAAAAAATTTGGAAGAAAAGAGGACGGTACCTCTATAAATTTTATTAATTAAAAAAAATGTTTCAATTAATTTGAGAGGACTCCTCTCTAAAAAAACGAAACAAACCGCATTAACATCTTAAAACAATTACAAACAAAACAAATTTTAAAAATACAATATAATATAATACAATTAATTTGCAGAGGGATGTTGGTTGAGCTCAGCTCAGACAGAAAGGAGAAAGAAGTCGGAAACCATTTATAATTGTATGCAGGGAATATAATATAATACTACAACTTACACAACACATTACCGTTGTTTACATTACTAAACTATTAGCACATGCAGGTTATTAGACGTGCCGGGCGGACGGTTCACGCCCGTGCCGTGCCGGTCCACGTGCCGTGTCGATGTTGCGTGCCGTGCCATGCCGGTGCCGGTTTTCAGAAATCCAACCTGTATTCGCCCCGTTACAGAAAACGAGCTGTGCCGAGTTGATTCGCCTCGTTCCTGATCCGAGTTTTCCGAGCCATTTGGTCGTGCCGTGTCCGGGTTGCACGGTGAGAACCGCTCGTATGACCACCTCTAATTGTGATGCATGTCTCCTGTTGTTGCAATTTTATTCTAAGTATTTAATAATGATTTAATTTAATATTTTATTTTTTTTCGTTGCTTCGTGAGTACATTAGATCAAATAAAAAATTTATTATACTTTAAAAAGAAAATTACTTCCATGCTTTCTCCGATTTGTTTACTAAATTGTGGAGTTGCTGGCTTGCTGCTATATAAATACAAATATAGCCCTATTTTACGAGGGGTTTACCTAAATTTAGATTTTCATTATAAATTACTTTTAATAATTGTTATTTTTCATATTAGAATTTTTTTTAATAATAAAATATGTTAAAACAGATTTTAAAACGATTAGATGTTACGAATGGTTCAAATTAAATAATTTAATAAAACTAAAAATAATGTCATTCAAATATTGAAAACATATACGTTACGTCAAATAATATTATTCATTCAGGAATCAGGATTATGATTCATTCATATCATTCAGAAATATTAATTATTCACATATAAATCATTCAGATTTGTCAAATGACCCCTAAGACCGACTTTTGCAGTTGTGATCCAAAAACAAATTCAAATTGAAATAACTTGATCCAAATTTTTGACCAACTCTGATTCAAATTGTGATCCAAATTATTATTTACATATTATATTACATAAATATTATATCAAATTATAAAATCTTAAATTTAATGTTTAATCATTGTTAACTATTTATATTATATTTAATGAATTAATTAAATTAAAGATATACATTTTTTTAATATACGTAAATAACATTCAAAATGTATGTGAATATTATATTATAAATTTTATTCTAAAATTAAATTTTATTAGCTATTAATTACATACCATTATTAAATAAATAATTAAAGGAGTCACAAATCAATTTTAAATCTAATAAACTAAAAATATATAAATAACAAAATTATTATTTTAATATTAAATCAACTAATTGGATGAGTGGTGATTCAAATTTGGATAAGTATTGATTTGGTGAATAAATGAATTTATAACCTTGGGAGCATATTTATCATAATAACATTTAATAAAACCGGAAAAATGAATTTATAAGGGATAACTTGTAGAAAAAAATTAAGTAAGTTGAGTCAAGCTAGACGACTTCAAATCGAATCTGAACAAAAAAAATGAGCAATAAGCTGAGAACCCGTTTATTTTTGGAATACATCTTCTTGTTAAATGTTCGAGGTAGTTTTTTTTTTCAAGAAAAGATTTGTTATGCATTGATAATACCACGAACATCTTTTACAAGATAATTTTGAAAAAACATTGGAATAGTAAACCATACATTAGGAGAAGAAAATAAAGCGGCTGATCGAGTAAGAGTATGAGCAATCATATTGGTCTCCTTCTATGAGAAAATAATTGAAAAATCATTACATTGCGTGAACGAGGATCGACACTGGTCAACTAAAGTACAAAATTCTGATGTGTCTTGTTTGATGAGCCTAAAACATTAATTAGAACCTTGAAATCAGTCTCAAAAAACACATATCGAAAAATAAGACTCTTCACCCATTCAATTGCATGAAATAGACTCAACACTTCTCTTTTTTTAGCATCAAACAATCCATCTATTACCTATGTTCTAGCGGCAACAAGTTGACCAAAATTATCACGAATCACCATTCCGAAGCCCCTTGCAACATTACATTTCAGGACACCCAAGAAAGAGTAGACCAAGTTTGAATTCTCGCAAAAACAACAGAAGTTGTGTGACATTCATACTTCTCTTCATATGCGGAAATTCACTCACACAACATTGAAGCCGCAGTATGAACCTGTTGGGATTTATGGGTGATAGCATAGAAACATCTTAACTTTAATTGTACTTAATTCTTAAATTAAGTAGAACATACTGTCATAGCCAAAGTATGTTCTTGTAATCAGTATGTAATGTTATTCTAGTTGTATTGTTTGAAAGAAGTTCACTTATGTGTTCAAGCCTCAAAGAATGCTTTTTGGATGACAACATGAATAAAGGTTACTGTCCTAAAGCTGTGACAGTAAGATTACAAGAAGACAGAATGTTGCAAGTCACGACAGCATATTCACTCTGACAGCAACATTGGCGGAAGACTACGCGACAGCAACTATTGCCCTCGACAGCAAGTTTGGGATCCTCGACAGCACTCTATACGGGGAACTCATACTGTCACCAAAAGATCATTCCTGTGACAGCAAACTTTGCGGCAAAAGTAACTGTCTCAATAAAGATCCTTATGCTAGGTATCTTTCTCAGTCAAATCCCGTGACAGTTTAAATGTTCAAGAAACAGGCGTGATGCAGCATCCCTAAGCTGCACCAAGTCTGCAAGACTACGACAGAAGCTTCAAGGCACTACAAATCAAAAGCGAATCAATTCAAGAGCAAGGTCAAGTCTTTATCTGCTGAATTGGTTTAGCTGGAAATAGAATGAATCTAGGTTGCTTTCTTTGTAATGTATATCTGACATGTTAGCAATTTAGGAAAGTCACATGGGTAAGACAATCTGTAAGAAGCTGCCACTTGACAGTGACAGCAGCTTCACAAACCCGTGACTGATAGTGATAGGGTTAGTCCTATACCTTCTATCAACTCATTCTAGAATAGTAACAAAAGAAGACAAGCAAGTGTCTTTGAAGAAAACCCGCAGCTCGAGAATTCTTTCTTGAGGTTGTAGCAACACTTTGCAAAATAAATAAAACATTTATTTTGTGAATCTTGTTCTTACTAAATACTGTTCGTGATTGCAAATATTGCTGATAACGTTTAATCTTGATTTTAGTTGTTGAAATTTAGATTGAATTTTATCAGTATTGCATTCATCCCCCCCCCCCTTCCGCAATACACAAGGACTAACAACTGGTATCAGAGCTTTCAGATTAACATACATATCTGAGATCCCGGAGAAAATGCAGAAATCAAACAGTATCAAGATCCCAGCTTTTGATAAAGAGAACTACAGCATTTGGAAAAGAAAAATCTTGTTGTTTATCAAAGCTGCAAATCCACTATACCCAGGTATACTCGAGAATGGTCCTTTCATTCCAAGAAAGGAAATTGAAGCCACAACAGTGAATGGTGAGATTATTCCTGCACATTGGGTTCCCAAAGATCCCTCAGAAATCTTGGAACCTGAAAAGGAGAAAATAGTGCTAGATGATCATTTGCAACTTATCTTGCTCGATTCTCTCACGCTGGATAAAGCCATGTGTGGAAGTGTAATAAGCTGCACATCAGCCAAGGAGATGTGGATCAGGTTAGCCTTACTCTGTGAAGGAAGTGAAGAGGTTAAGGGCAACCAAAGGCAAATTCTAATATCTCAATATGAGGCATTCATGGCCAAGCCTGGTGAAGACTTAACCTCCATGTTCGAAAGGTTCAGTAAGCTCTTAACTGAATTACAGATACATGGCAAGTACTATGATAGAAAAGAATTAAATGTCAAGTTCCTGCTCACACTGCCTGATCACCTTGAACACAAGACAACAGCCATACGAGAAGGAAGAGATCTCAACACTATAACCTTTGAGACACTTTATGGTATTCTGAAATCTTATGAACTCGAACTCTTTCAAAAGAGAGCCATACAAAGTGGAACAAGGAACAAGATGGCTAATATGTCAAGTGCCCTAGTAGCACAAGTGCCAAGGATCACACAGCCAAGTGAAGTACTACAGGTCACACAATCAACCCCAACACAAACCTTGAAGATAGAAGAGGTGGTTGAAGATGATGAGAAAGTGGTACTACAGCTTAAAGATGTGGAAGATGAAGACTTCTACACAATGGAGGAACTGGAAAGCATGGACAACCCTACTATGGCTTACATGGCCAAGAAGTTCAAGAACTTTAGGTTCAAGAAGGATAGGTCATACAAGCCTCAAGGCCAAGCATCCAAGTTCAGCAAAGGAAGCTCATCAAAGGCTGCTGTGGGAAGTTCAACCAAAGGAGGATACAAAACTGGATTTGTGGATAGATCAAAGTTCAAATGTTACAACTATGGTGAACCTGGTCATTTTGCTACTGAATGCAAAAGACCCAAACAGGTTCAAAGATATGAGAAAGGAACTGGTGGATACTCCAAGAAAAATCAAGGTAGAGCCTATGTGGCTGAAGGAAAGTGTTGGGATGATTCTGATGATGAAGAAGAGGAAGAATATGTTAACCTAGCTCTCATGGCTAGTACTGATGAGGTAGCATCAACATCTTCGAGTCAGGTACCTTCGCTTGTCTTACTTGATATGTCTACTGATGAGTATAAGAAAACCATTAAAGACTTAAGTGCTGAAATGTTCAATGTCTATACTAGCTTATCTGCTGCTAATGAGGAAATCTCTAGACTAAGTAAGCTAAATGAAACACTTCAGTCTGAAAATGATTCTCTTTTTCTCAAAACCAGTTCACTAGGCTCTTTAGCTCAAGAGAATGCGAAACTTAAAAATGAATTAAAATGTGCTAAGGAGGTTGAGGAATTCCTGAGGAATGAGATTGCTGAAAATGAATTTAAGATTAAGGCCTATAGAAACTCATCAAAGATAGTTCAGGATTACAATGATAAGCATACAGAAAATCAGTCTGTTGGTATAGGTTTTTCTTATGGTAGGAGACCTGGAAAGGAAACTGTGATTCAAGATTGTCCTGGAGTTGCTGCTGTCAAACCCACCATTCTCAAGAAAGTTAAAACTCCTATTTTCAAAGCTGTTAAAGTTGAGTTTGATGAAGAAGCCATGCTCATCAAACAAGAAATTCTTGATGAGGATGAAGGTGTTGACAGCACATTCAAGGAAGGAAAGGATACTGTCAGAATCCCCAAGACAGTAAACTTACCAAGCAATCAGACAGTAAGTTCAAAGGATGCTGTCACAATTGGCAAGACAGAATCTTTCAAAGATACTGTCAAGAATGATTCCAAGACAGTAACTCTCAAACCTTCTGTCAAGACAGTAGGAATAAAAGATACTGTCAAGAATAGTTCGACAGCAACTTCTGAACATACTGTCAATCAAGTAACTCCCAAGTCTAGAAACAGGAATGGTAAGGTAGGTGTCAATAAAGGAAATGGATACACTAATGTTGGTGGTGCTTCTAGGAAACTATGCAATAACTGTGGATCTACACATCACTTAACACATGTTTGTAAGAAACCAATTGAGGATAAGATCAATGCAACTGAACTCAATGGTAACTTACACAGAACCCCCCTTATGCATAGAACTATGAGTGTCTGTAATAACATTGATTGTATGCCATGCAAAATCACTGCCATGAGTACATGCTTTAACTTACCTGTTCTCTCTACTGAAAAATGCTCATACCTAAACACTGTTGAGACTTCTGAGCCTGTTGGCAACAGCAAAAAGGCTTCATCCATTAAGAAAAGGACCAAGTCCAATTCTAAACCTAAGTGGGTGAAAAGAGAAGTCAAACAGGAAGTCTTTGATAATGCTTGTGATGTTGTGACTGAAAGAATCTCAGGAAACACTAAAACTGCAGGACCCAACAAAGATTGGGTACCATATGCAACTTAGAAACATTCTGTTTTGCAGGGTAAGAAGAAAAATCAGGTCATGTGGATAATCGACAGTGGTTGCTCAAGACACATGACAGGTGATAAAGCCCTGCTATCACATTATGTAGAGAAAGCTGGCCCAATCATAACCTTTGGAGACAACAGCAAGGGTTACACAGTGGGATATGGCTGTCTGGAAATTGGAAATGTTGTCATTGAAGATATTGCTCTTGTGGATGGATTGAAGCACAACCTACTCAGTGTCAGCCAATTCAGTGACAGAGGATTTAAGGTTGACTTTGACATGATGGTGTGCAACATCTATCACAAGAAGGAAGGAAGCCTCTCTCTAAAAGGGGTCAGAAAAGGAAGCTTGTTTGTTGCTGATCTAAGCTCAACAAAGAAGGATAAAGTTTACTGTTTTTACAGTAAAGCTACTGTTGGTGACAGTATGCTTTGGCACAGGAAGCTCTCACACCTCAACTTCAAGACAATGAATATTCTGATGAAAAAGGAGTTAGTGAGAGGTTTGCCCCAACAGGAATTCTGTCAAGAAGGACTGTGTGAAGATTGTCAAATGGGCAAACTGAGAAGAGCTGTGCACAAGTCCAAGCAAGTAAACACCAACACAGAAGCACTCAAGTTAATTCACATGGACCTCTTTGGACCAGTCAATGTACCATCAATGGCCAGAAAGAGGTATGCCTTAGTAATGGTGGATGATTACTCAAGGTACACTTGGGTGAAATTTCTTGAATCCAAAGATGAAGCTGCTCAGGTGATTATTGATCAAGTCAGAGTTCTTGATAGAACCCCAAACTCAAAAGTTCAAATCTTGAGGAGTGACAATGGTACAGAATTCAGAAATGCCACACTTGAAAATTTCTGTAAAGATGAAGGAATTGTACAACAATTCTCTGCTGCAAGAACTCCACAGCAGAATGGAGTTGTAAAAAGAAAGAACAGGACTCTCATTGAAGCAGCTAGAACTATGTTGCATGATGCTAAGTTACCAACATATTTCTGGGCTGAAGCTATCAACACAGCCTGTTATACTCAGAACAGAACCATGATCAACAAAACTCATGCAAGTACTCCTTACTGTCTGTTAACTGGAAAGAAACCTACTGTCAAATATTTTCATGTGTTTGGGAGCAAATGCTTTATGATGAAAGACAACCATGAGAAGAAAGGAAAATTTGACACCAAGGCTTTTGAAGGATTATTCATGGGTTACAGCACAGAAAGGACTGCCTACAGAGTTTATGTTATGGAACACAGGATTATTGAAGAAAGTGTTAATGTCACATTTGATGAAACCAAGTTTCCAGGACTGCATGAAGAAGGAAAGATGCAGACATTCAGATTTGAGAATCAAGGATACCTGGAAGCTGAGGAGATTGTAGATGAAGAACCTAGCTTCACCCAAATTGTTGAAGTTGACAAAGATGTTGTCAACACCACTACTGTCAATCAAACTCCAGCTCAATCACACACCATAACATCTAACATTCAGAACAGTGTTGACTCTGGAGACAATGAAGAACATGGTGGAGAAAATGGTATTGATGAGCATTCAACTCAACAAGCTGAAGCAAATGTTCCTGTTCAATCAAGTAGCTTGCCCAGAATCACCAGGTGGACCAAGGATCACACAAATGACCTTATAATTGGTGATCCTAATTCTGGAGTGAGGACAAGGAACAAAGTCTCTGCTGACAGCATGTTTTCATGCTTCCTGTCACAAATGGAACCCAAGACAATTGATGAAGCATTGTTGGATTCTGACTGGGTGATAGCCATGCAAGAAGAGCTAAATCAGTTTGAAAGAAACAATGTATGGAAATTGGTTCAAAGACCTAAGGGAAAGTCAGTTATTGAGACCAAATGGGTTTTCAGAAACAAACTTGATGAAAATGGATTGGTGACAAGGAACAAAGCAAGGCTAGTGGCTAAAGGTTACTGTCAACAGGAGGGAATAGATTATGATGAGACATTTGCTCCTGTTGCCAGACTAGAAGCTATAAGGATCTTGATCCTAAAGGAAAGAAAGTTGACTCAAGCACTTATAGAGGCATGGTAGGATCCCTCCTATACCTAACTGCTAGCAGACCTGACATCATGTTTGCTACATGTCTCTGTGCAAGGTTTCAAAGTGATCCAAAGGAGTCACACTTGGTAGCCATCAAGAGGATCTTTAGATACTTAAAAGGCACTCCTAACCTAGGCCTTTGGTATCCTAAGAATACTGGATTTGACCTAATTGGTTACTCAGACTCAGACTATGCTGGATGCAAGATTGACAGAAAGAGTACTACTGGTAGCTGTCAATTTCTTGGTGGAAGATTGGTCTCATGGTTTAGCAAGAAGCAGCATTCAGTTTCTACCTCAACTGCAGAAGCTGAGTACATTGCTGCAGGCAGTTGCTGTGCACAAATTCTATGGATGAAAAGTCAACTTCTAGATTATGGTCTAGTGTTAAGAGAAATTCCTATTTACTGTGACAACACTAGTGCCATAGCCATCTCAGACAATCCGGTTCAACACTCTAGGACAAAGCACATTGATATAAGACATCACTTTATCAGAGAGCATGTTGAACAAGGAACTGTGAAGCTGATTTATGTCCCAACTGACAAGCAACTTGCTGACATCTTCACTAAGCCATTGGATGAAGCAACCTTCAACAGGTTGGTAAGTGAATTGGGAATGCTGAATCTGGTATGTTAATTTACTAAGGTTTCTAAATTTTCAATTCTTATTGAAGCTCATGACAGCAACTTCAAACCTGCTGTCAAGAGAAGTTACTGTCTACTTGGTTTATGTCTGTTATGTGACAGCATGTGTTGATTTGACTTCTCATGTCAGTATTTTTGTGCCAGTCTCATACTTTTAAACCATGTATGACTTTAATGTGGTTATCTGTTAAGTTTGAGAGTTAAAAATCTGTTCCATTGGACTTTCACACTCTTTTGCATTAATCTGTAGGATTAAAGGAGGACACGACCATTAATTACTTTTGTGGTAGTTGTATGGGTACTCTAACTGTTGACCATTAGACTTTAATCCTTAGACGGTTTTGCCTATAAATTAACCTTAGGTTTCACCAGTCTGCTCTCAGTTTTAAAGTAAATAATGGAAAACAAAGTAGGAATTGAAGTTGGTCTAAAGAAGTGTGATAGTGAACCCGACAATGAAGAGATCGACGAGCTCTTTGAAATATTGTTGGACGCCATGGATGAGATAGAAGAGGAAAAGGAGGCCAAGGCTAAGGAAGAAGAAGCCAAGGCTGTGGAAGAAGAGAAGGAGCTTCAGGCACTTCTTGAAAAAGAAGGCCGCTCTGAAGAAGAGATTAAGGAAGAAGTCCTAGAACTAGTTAATAAAATCATAGAATGATGTACTCAATGCTCAATTTTAATGATTTTATTAATAATAATAAAAGTTCCTGTTTATGTGGTTATTGAGTTTATGATTTGTCTGTGTTAATTGCTTAATATCTGTGTTCAAAAGATTACATTGCTAAATCCATAATTTGTCAATATTAAGTTAAGTGTATGAATCAAGCATTCTAATAAGTTCATGACAGAACCATTTACTAATCGAAGTTACTGTCGTTAAGAAGGATACTGTCATGTGTTTCTTGCCAGCAACCTTCTTGACAGCAGGAAAAGACTTTCTGTCAAGACTTGTAAAGGATACTGTCATTCATATGCTTAACGGTGACAGCAAGTTTTTGCGCAATAGTTGCTGTCGCGCAAAACCTACTGTCACCGCCACTTCTTACTGACAGATTGTTTCTAGCGCACAGGTTACTGTCAACAATAGTGGACCGTTGTAATTGGATATTCACCCCACGATTGACAGTGCATAACGGGCAGTAACTCACGTGTTAAGAGAGTGGGTTAAGACACGTCCTTTAACTCCACTTTTTGAGCAAACGTTTGAGAAACCCATATTTATTCTCCAGTTACTCAGACATATCACTCTCACAAAACTCAAGGCAAAATACTTTTCCTCAAGCAAAAAGCTACTTTCTCACTTTCTTCTTTTCTTGAAATCTCCATGGCCCCCAATCAGACTCTCTCTCAAACAAACTTTGCTGGCATCTTTTCCCCAAATGATGCTGGTGAAGATTTCAAAGGACTGGTGTTTTTCTTGAACAAGTCCTATCTTCGTTCAGCCATTACCTCAACTCCAATTCTCGACCTAGACAAACTTGAGGAATTTTGGCGAACTGCTGTTGCTCAAACTGAGGGTGAAAACCCAGCTATTGAATTCAAGATAAATGGGCAACAATACATTCTCACAGCTGAGGTCATCAATACTGCTCTTGGAATTACACTGGACGCAGGCCAAAACTTTTCTCCACTTGCTAATGATGACACTCTGAAGAAGCTCTTCTTGAAGATTGGGTATGCAGGCCCTATTCTCGAAGAGGGAACAACCAAGTGGTACCCGTCTGGTGAAATGGACAGGAAGTATCTAAGGAAGGAGTGGAGCATGATATTTGATGCAATGGTCAAGGTGTTCTCTACCAAGTCCACAGGCTGGAATGGGATACCTTCCTACATCAAGAAACTAACACATTCTCTTGTCCATGGATATAAGGTGAATGTTGGAGCTCTCCTCATGGCACAACTCAAAGCTGCCATAGGTAAGAAGGTATCACTCTACCCTCGCTTTCTTATGATGTGTATCAATTCTTTCTGTGATTTTAATAATGATGCCCCTCGTCTAGAGGTTTGCTCTGTCTTGAAAAAGAACACACACACACTGTTATCTTCACAGGATCTAAATGCACATATTCCACTTTGCTTCACTCAGCACATGGTTGATCAAGTGTCCAACCTTGATTATCCATTACCTACTGGTTATGATTCGTTTTCTCTTGAGAATGAAGCTGGATTAGACCCAAATTCAGCGAACCCACATTCAACACCATACACTCAGCCTAGGCCCTCTAGACTTCCCAAAGCCCAAAGAGAAGCCTTGCAAGAATCCAGAAAACGATCCTTAGAAGCTGATGTTGGTGGTAGCTCTGTTAGTCAAGAGGGAGACACTGCACCTAGTGCAGCAAATAAGGAAGGTAGTCACACAGAACCCACAGTGGTTCCCCCTGAGCCTAAGAAGAAGAGAGCTAGGAGGACCAAAACCACTGTCAGCCACCCTGCAGTCTCCCAAAAGACTGTAGAGGAAACCAGGGAAATAAACTCCTCCCTAGATGTGCCTTCTCAACAAGGTGCTTCTATTGAAATTGGCCTGTCTCCCAAGGCACCCTGTACAGAGTCTGCACAAACTCATGGTTCTCAACCTGAGATACCCCCACTTGAAGAAACACACAGTGAGTTAGGGCACAGTGAGGATTTCTCTACTCCTATTGATGGTTCCCATGTTCCATCTGTGAATCAGCCCCCACTCTCTACTACACTTTCACCTTCTTCCTTCCCTACACATTCATTTGTTTCTTCTCCACAACCTAGAGAAGGGGACAGTCCCAACCCTTCAGGTTTTGATCATCCATCTCCAATCATGGATGAGCCCCCATCTAGTGGTCCACAAGAACCCATTTCTCAAAGTGAGATGGACACCACTCCTCCAAACACTGAGCTAGGGCAAAGTGGTATTTTGTCAGAAAATGAAACAGCCAACACTTTGTCTGACCTCCAAGGAGCATCTTACCTTCAGGAAGATGCTGTCACAGCCTCTGTTGCTGTCAAAGACACTGGGGATGCTACTGTCCTGGGCACAGCTACTGTCAAAGGTGGAGAGAAAGATACTGTCACTACAAAACATACTGTCACTCCACCTCCCAAAGATGCTGTCATGCCAGAACCTGCTGTCCAGACTACAACTGACAGTAACATTCCTACTCAGTATGCTGTCAAGCCCTCCCAGCCTAATTTTGATGCTGTACTGGTTGAGGATGCCTCTGATGATGACCTACCTCTTGCTAAACTCCTAAAGGTACATTCTAACCCTTCTCCTTCCATGCATGTTAGTACTGCTCATACCCATGCATCTGGGTTGAGTGAGGGTGTGCAAAAGAAAAGAGAGATAAAAGAAAAGAGAGGTGAGCATAAAAATGAGAGGCAGCCAAATGAGCTGGCAAAAGGAGAGGGACTTGAGCATGTCCAGAGAGATATTGAGGGAGCCCACATTATTCAGGCACTAGGCCTTGAGAGTCAAACTGTGAGGGGTGATGAGATCACTCAAAAACACCCTGAGAGTGTGAGAACCCCCATAGCCTCCAAGCCCCTGTCTTTTCCTTCCCCTCCAAGAAGGTTAAGGTCTGGTGGCCCCTCTGCTACTTTTGGTAACAGGATTGCAGCTCTTGAAGGAAAGTGTATTACTTTGGACTCCAAGCTGGACTCTCTCTCTCAACTGGTGGTTGATGGTTTTGCTGCTACTCAACTCTCTATTCAGTTCCTAACTGACCTGGTAGCTGCCAACTCAACTAAGGGGGAGAAGGTAGCAAGATCAGAATCTTTGCCTATTCAAGAATCAGGTGGAACTCAGGGGGAGCCTGTAGCTGTGAAGACCAGAGGGGGAGCTAAAAGGAAAGCAATGTCTAAGGGGGAGCAAGTCAAACCAAGCAGTGGACAACCAAAGGATAAAGCTGAAGAGCTTGTTGAAGTTGACTTGGATGGAGAAAGAGTGTTGATGTCTAAGGCAACTCAAGATGCAATGCAAAGAAGACCTGCATCTAGACATCCAATTCTACCTCCTGTGACAATCAGAGAGCCAACTCCAGCAACTCAAGAATCTGCTCTACAAAGAAGATGGAGAGAAATGGAGGAACAAAACAAACTTGGGAAAGGTAAAGGGAAACTGCCTGAATCCATCCATAAAGGAACTACTTGGTCCAATGGTACTGAGTATGATCAAGAGGAAGCCAATGTCTTGATGGTGGATTACAGGGAGAGCACATTACACAACCATGACAGTGAGTTTAGCAGTGTGGTGGAAGAAGCAATGAATGCTCCTAGCAACCGTCCAACCAACACCACAACTCTGTTAAAGGAACAAATTATCAGTGTCAGTGTAATGGTGAATGATGAGAAAAGATGGGCTGTAAGTATTTATCTAACTTCTGGCATATCTTATTTCATCACAATGCAACTATTGCAGAGTCTGCCAGCAAAGGTGTTGTGTGCTTTGAAGGGAAAGATCAGGGCAACTCAAACACCATTCAATGAAATATTGGATATGCAAATCCAGAACCTGATCATACAGAAGCTACCTGAAGTCTACTCAAATCCACCAAGTGTTTTCTACAGGTCTGAAACTAAGGATGGCACAAGAAGGAACAGCTTCATGAATATTGGTAGCCCATCCAGAATGGAAACCAAGTCAATTCTGAAGGTACTAGATGGAATACTCAGTTCAAATGCCAATCCAGGAAGAGTTCATGCTGTTCAAGAAATCTACAAAATGCTGGTGTTGAGAGACAAGGCACTGGGAGCTAGAATGAAGGAGCTAATCACTAGAGCCAATGCCAAAAGAAATGATCAAGGTGGAAGTTGCTTCTATAACATTCCTCCACATGATGATGATGATGATGATGATGAAGATGGTAAGGATGGAGGTGGTGAAGCTTCTGGAAATGCTGGAAATGCTGGTGGAAGTAATTCTGGGAATACTGGTATTCAATCTCAGAATGAAGGCAATGAAGAAACTCCTAGCCAGGAAAAGAAAGATGCTGGTGCAACAGATGAAGAGGAGTCAAGAATACTGGAAGCTTTGGAGGCAAGCATTCTTAGATGTGCTATTGATTGCATAAATGCTGAAAAAGATGCTGTCACCAAAGGTACTGTCGACAAAGATACTGTCATAGAAGATGCTGTCTTGGAAGATGCTGTCGACAAGGATACTGTCAAGGAAGGTTCTGTCAAGGATGAAACCAAAGCTGCTGTCAAGCCCAAGAGACTGAAAGCTAAAGCAAAGGCATGGTTTACTAGACAGAAACCAACAGGGAAGCACAAGTACTCAGGAAAGGAAAAGGCCACTGGATTTGGCAGGAATCTCAAAAAGCCAATTCAATCAATTCCTCCCAACAGTCTTAAGATTCAACAAATGAAATCAAAAGAAATTAAGAGTGTTGAGGTTAAGCTGGATGCAAATCAAGAGGCCACTGAGTACATTCTGTGGTGGGAAGAATCAAGGTCTGCCAAGATTGACAAGGACTTCAATCTAGTAGCCACATCAACCAAGAACAGCACATCAACCATAGATAAAAGAAGAATTGATTTCTTCTACCTGGAAAGAATGGTAGAGTTGCTGGAGAGTTATGATAATGTTTCAGAGGCTGTCATGGAACATGTTCTAAAATATCAGGCAGATAGGGATGCTGAATTTTATCAGAAATTTGGCTATAACTTTGCAGATTTTGATGATGCTGATATTCTTACTGATCTCCCAGCCTCTCCTATACCATACCACTGGTACTATGAGTTTGATGACTCACCCACAGAAGAAGGGCAAGCCCAACCAACTCAGGAAGGGCAACCCAAGCCAAGCAAAGGACCTGAATCTTCTGCATATTCTCAAGCTCAGACAGAACTTGATAAGAAGGAAGCTGAATTACTAGAAATTCACAAGGCCTCTAACAAGGCAGAAAGTGCAGCTCCAAATTATCAACCATATATGCTGGAAAATCCCCTAAGAGTCAAGTTCCTAAAAGAAGAAATCTATGTTTGCAGCTTGCATAAGCTTAAAACATCCACTCTGAAGGATTTACAGTATATGGTAGCTGGTTCAATTCATCCCTTGGAACAGATTTGTTCTGATGAGATAGAGAAATTATTGGAAGGGAGAAAAGGAGAAGACTCAAAGCTGGACAAGCAAAGAAGGAAGTCTCTCAATGCTTATCCTGGAAGAAGATTCAAGCTCATTAATGAAGAACTTCATTTCAGAACCTATCCATATGATATAGAGCAATGGCTGAATCTCAGGGATGTTAGCTTTCTCATATCCCCTTCCATAAAGAAGATCATTGATGAAGTAGAGGATGATGCAGTGTCTGCTGCTGAAATTTCTCTTGTAGAAAGTCTAAGAAGCTGCTTGGCAGAAGCTCTCAAAAGAGAGGATGCAGCAAGACAGAAGAGGAAATCTCAAGCTAAGTGAAAATTCTTGAATTCTGATCTTGTTAGTTAAGTTGTCAGCACATATTGTAAATTTGCTGTTATTTTCCATAAAAACAAATTGGGGGAGATTGTTGGGATTTATGGGTGATAGCATAGAAACATCTTAACTTTAATTGTACTTAATTCTTAAATTAAGTAGAACATACTGTCATAGCCAAAGTATGTTCTTGTAATCAGTATGTAATGTTATTCTAGTTGTATTGTTTGAAAGAAGTTCACTTATGTGTTCAAGCCTCAAAGAATGCTTTTTGGATGACAACATGAATAAAGGTTACTGTCCTAAAGCTGTGACAGTAAGATTACAAGAAGACAGAATGTTGCAAGTCACGACAGCATATTCACTCTGACAGCAACATTGGCGGAAGACTACGCGACAGCAACTATTGCCCTCGACAGCAAGTTTGGGATCCTCGACAGCACTCTATACGGGGAACTCATACTGTCACCAAAAGATCATTCCTGTGACAGCAAACTTTGCGGCAAAAGTAACTGTCTCAATAAAGATCCTTATGCTAGGTATCTTTCTCAGTCAAATCCCGTGACAGTTTAAATGTTCAAGAAACAGGCGTGATGCAGCATCCCTAAGCTGCACCAAGTCTGCAAGACTACGACAGAAGCTTCAAGGCACTACAAATCAAAAGCGAATCAATTCAAGAGCAAGGTCAAGTCTTTATCTGCTGAATTGGTTTAGCTGGAAATAGAATGAATCTAGGTTGCTTTCTTTGTAATGTATATCTGACATGTTAGCAATTTAGGAAAGTCACATGGGTAAGACAATCTGTAAGAAGCTGCCACTTGACAGTGACAGCAGCTTCACAAACCCGTGACTGATAGTGATAGGGTTAGTCCTATACCTTCTATCAACTCATTCTAGAATAGTAACAAAAGAAGACAAGCAAGTGTCTTTGAAGAAAACCCGCAGCTCGAGAATTCTTTCTTGAGGTTGTAGCAACACTTTGCAAAATAAATAAAACATTTATTTTGTGAATCTTGTTCTTACTAAATACTGTTCGTGATTGCAAATATTGCTGATAACGTTTAATCTTGATTTTAGTTGTTGAAATTTAGATTGAATTTTATCAGTATTGCATTCATCCCCCCCTTCTGCAATACACAAGGACTAACAGAACCACAACCTCCTCGGTCTGCAAAATATTGTCCCAAACTTTATAATTTCTTTGCCTCCAAATATTAAATAGGATCATCGTATTAATCTCAATCCAATTATTTAGTTCAAAGAAAATATAGCCACTAAAATCTTCAACCGTATCCATTGTCGCTAATACCACTTGTTGTTCGAGGTAGTTAAAAATGAAGCAAAAGAATTTTGTTAGACAAATATTTTAATTTTTCTTTACGACCATTATCTTCAAATGAAACTAATTATTTGATTTATTTATCAATAGTTTTATACCCGTGAAATGCATGGGAAACTTTATAAATTATTTATACAAACATATTTTTCAAATTTTATTTGTTTATTTATCAATTTTTTTGTTTGTTTATAGTTCTCATTATAGCCATTATATTAGAAAAATGAATCCTTATAGGATGAAAAGAAGTGTTCGATGAGTTGATGAGGAGAAATGAATTAAGCAAAGACAGTTGCGATGAGAGTGAGAAAGATGAAGATAAGGAATGTGTTTCTTTGGTGGAGGACGGAAGGGTTCTTGTTTAAAGATTTTTTAATTTTTTGATTTTACTACTTAAAGATTCCATTAATTATGGTCTATAATATATGTACGAATATACATACACGTATGACATATATATGTGAAGAGAGAGAGACTTTTGCCCAATCTCAAATCCGAAAATTGGATCCCCAATAGAAAAAATTCAGTCCATTTGGGATCTAGGTGTGCCAAAACCACAATCCTTGAAACTAGAGCTGGCAATTTGATACACGACACGTGAACACGGTACGAACACGACACGGATAATTAGTGTTTGGGTGCAAAAATTTGGTACACGAACACGAAAGTACACGAACACGAAAAAACACGAATATAATTAGTGTCGGGTTTGGGTTTTCACAATAGGTACACGACACGAAACGAAAGTACACGAATTAATGAAGTAAATAAATAATTTTAAAAAATATATATTATTTATAGTATTGCATATTTAGAAAATATATAAGGAATTACATATGAACAATAAATAAAAGTTTCATGACTAATTAGCAGTAAGTTATACATTTATATATAAGAAGTATACATATATATATATAAGTTATATTTACAATTTTTTGTAAAATTGTATGTATTATATATTTAATACACATTTCATAAAAATTTACATAATTAAAATAGTTTTATAATATATAAATTTTAATTTAATTAAATTTATATTTTTGTTTAATATACACGAATACGACACGTAAAGTACACGACACGTTTTGAATTGGATATGTGTTTCAAATTTAGTACACGAATCCAAAACGGGTCGGATATGGGTTTTACATTAAGTACACGAAAACACGAAAGTACACGACACGAAAGTACACGACACGGTCCAATTGCCAGGTCTACTTGAAACGTTCAATTTACTGGTTCAATGATTATGGTGTATTTCATCTCATACTTGGATGACTAACTTATAAATAAGCCTGTTATTTATATTTTCTCTAATTTCTTTCATTTTAGTGGGCTCCTCACTATTTAGTATTTCCCCAAATTTTGGGCTTCAAAGTCCACAGCCCAGGTTGGCCCCTTTCAGTTGAAAGTCATCACCATTTATTTTGGTCTATGTTTACACACAGTAAAAACACAAACAACTCTTGTGGCCAGCACAGTTATTTCTGCCCTAAATCTAGGTTGTCTTCTTGAGCTCTCACATCATTCTTGAGCTCTCACATCATTCATGCCCCTCCCTAGCTTTTAATTCTCAGGTGACATTCTACTTCATATGTTTTTACAGTTTAGCCAATACAAGGACATTTCATGATTTATTGAATCTTTAAGTTTGTTATTTGAATAAATCATTAAGTGTTTCTTTTTTGTTATTTTATGATGTGTATTGAAAATTAGTGATGCCCATTTATGCATTTTGTATTTTATTTGAGTATTGGAACTCTGTTTAATGTGTTTCAAGCTAGTTTTCTTGTTGACGACTAACTGTTTGATTAAAGTTCTCTGAGAATATATATGTTAGAACACTGCCAAGTTGTCGCTTAAGTAAGTTTTGGGTATTGTTTGTCTGTTTCTTTTCGTGTTTCGGCGAAACATTAGAATAATATTATGGGGTTTTGAACATTATGATGGCATGTAGTATTGTTGGATTGTTGAAATGTTGTGTTGTGATAGTAATATGAATGAGAATACTTGTAAATGTAGGTGTTCTAGTGTTACTTTGTTAGATCAATTCACTACCAAGCTCATTCATTTATTCTAGGGAATGAGTATTGAACGTGAGTTAATTTTACTTAAGGTGACCGACTTCGATTTTTTGAAGGTCTTCGTAAACGTGTCAATTGTGTATTTTTTTTTTATGTTGGCTAAAGGCCAGAAATTTAAAAAACGTGTTCTATTTGGATTCTATCTCAACACACTTACAAGTTACAACTTTCTCAAGTAAAGATTGGTCAAGATTCACTATCTTAAGCATTTGTGTTGGAATAAGTAGCTGTAAAACTGGCAAGTATGACACATAAATTTTATTATTACAGCCTCTCTCAGTTGTGATGTATCCGTAGCTTCTTGTACCATATCGTCATACATTACATTCTAATTCTTCTGGGGAACATCTACTTGTTATTATAGGTAGATGAGAATATTGTTTCAATTTTTGCAACATGAAAAAAGGGTGTTTATAACTCACAAGATATCAGACAATCTTATTTTCTTATTGCATATAACTTCTGGTATATGTGTGTGCCTCTATTATGACTTATAATTCACTATCCTCAGCATTTGTGTTGGAATGTTACCAAAAAACCGCTAAAAATGACTAGTAATTTTCATTATGGCCTCCGTCATTTATCCATAGCGATCTGTACCAGTTTATGCTTATACATTACTAACTCTGCTAGGGAAAATCTACTTCTCAATATAGGTGGATAAAAATATAGTTCATATATATAACTCTTTTATGGAATTCAATATTTTGCTGAAAGTTTTCAAATAATATGGTCATGTATCTAGATTGACTAGTTATTCTGTGCCAAAATTACACCAAAATTTATGACTTGACAAAAGGGTGTTCATGAGATAGAAGACAATCTTATTCTCTTTATTTTTATCTAGCATTAACGTAAACTCTTCGTGCTGATGTTCATACAGTTCCACATCTGAAAAGGTAAAAGTAATTCGTTGAAATAAATATCAAAATATCTATAGTTTACAATTCCAATTACCTTCTCCAGATACAGCAACTATTATTGATTGAAGTCGGTCGTCTACTATGCATTAAGAATGTTCTAGTTTAGTGTTTTCATTTTGTTCTGACACAATTGGGCTTCGTTCAATTTATTGCAGAGTTGTTAAAAACTTGAGTATAAGCGAAATGGCAGCAATTTTCAGGGCTCGCAAAGTTTCTTCAACCCTTATCAGCAATTTCCTTCGTACTCCCATTCGGTCGTTTACTGCTTCTTCCGGTAATTCATATTACTCTGTATGCATTTAATGTGTTTATATTTACAGGCTTGGTTGATCTTAATATCTTATATATGTAGTTACAAGATTACTAAATATTCTTAACATATTTGTTTCCAAGTAAATTTTATAAAAAAATTCTGTACCAGAGGGCCCTTAATTGTTCCCATTCATGTATCTTTACTTGTTTGTTATGGATTATAATACTCGAACATTAATAAGCATTCTTCAAACCTACATTTGTCTTGATAAATATTAAAATATTACTAGTTGTCCACTTCGTTTTTATGTGGTTCCAGATTGTTTGTGCATATTATATTTTGTGTGATCACATGCAGTTGCATATATCAGTGTGATCTACCACAAATTGGTGGTTATATTTTGGAACATTTGCATCACCATATAGAATTAGAAACATTGATTAGGACTTACTATTTCCAACCAAGTTTATAAAACTTTCTGAAAGATTAACCAGACCGAGGACTAATCATCAAGATTGACCAGACCGAGGACTCAATTGTAGTTGGAATTATGAAGTTTTTTCTGATTCAGAGATCCCCCTATTTATTGAATCTTCCTGATCAAGAAAATAATAGATTTATCACAACTGTAACTCGATTTGAGTATAAATTTTTGCTTCCTGAAACCTGTGATGTTAGTAATAACTTTATTCTTTTGGTGACTTGTGTACTGCAGATGCTATTGCTTCAAAACCATCTCCGAGTAACCCAATGTCCAATCATGCTGTATGTTCCCTGGTATTAAGCACATCAACAATGCAAGTCGGGACCAAAATCCACAACATCAGCGCGGGTACCTCACAGTCATCTTTGGCAAACCCGATATTCAGCCTTGACATAAGCTCACAATTCGGAAGCTGCATGCCAATTTCAATGATGCGAATCGGGACCCTAATCCACAATATCGAAATGAGACCTGGTGAAGGCGGCAAACTGGTGCGAGCAGCAGGCACTGCTGCAAAAATACTAAAAGAGCCATCAGCATCTAAGTACTGTTTGATCAGATTACCGTCTGGCAGAGAAAAATTAATTGATACAAGTTGCCGTGCAACGATAGGGACTGTATCAAACCCTGAACATGGGACTAAGAGACTGAGAAAGGCTGGTCACAGTCGATGGCTTGGGAGGAGGCCGGTGGTGAGAGGAGTGGCTATGAACCCTGTAGACCATCCTCATGGAGGAGGGGAAGGGAAGAGTAAAAGTAGTGGTGGTCATGGAAAGGTTTCGAGAACTCCCTGGGGAAAGCCTACAAAAAGCGGTTATAAGACTGGGCCTCTTAAAAGAAGAAAATAGTTCATTTTTTCTGGGGGATGTGCTTTTCTTACTGTTCGAGTACCCTGATAACTTTCGAGAATAAATTAGTGCTAGTTTTGATTTACATTTTGAATAGATTATTAATATATTTGCTGGGTATGTTGTTATTTTGGGATTCAGTTAATGATTTTACTGTAATTTCTTGTAGCTACTCGTGGTTTAGTTTATCTGGATTTACAGTTAAAATTCAAAATAGCTACACTGAGATGTTTAAGAAAATTAATCAGTTTGCAAATGCTTTTCTTTATTTTCTATATCTTTTGATTTGTTATATGACATTGTATTTAAAGATCTTTATGGGCTCTGAAGTGTTCTAATTTGTCCAAGTTCGATTTCTCTGTAATAAGGTGTTCTTTTTAAAGATGTACATATATCTTTGAATAAATTCTTTACAAGAACGAGGGAGAATCTGGAAAAAAACTGAAAATAACAAAAGATATGTACCTGGCCTCCCTTCAGGTTTATTCGTTTCTCGGCTAAACTCAGTAAAAATTCAATACAATATAATTCTTTACACATTCTCCATTGCTCCTAAGATCATGTGGTTCGAATTCCACTTGTCCGTATCCAACATCTTCCAGAAAGCTATGCTAGTTACTTTCTTTGAAGAAATGGGAGGCAAGCAACGACTGTATTTCTGTTGTAAGGCAATGGTGATGCAATATACATATGTGCTGACAGGAGAAAGATCCACAACAATTATTAAGTACTTACCGTGAGGAATGTAGGTCATAGAGGATGACTCGCCAGTGGCAGTTTCCGCCAAGATAAACGTCCTGTAAAAGTCGGCACTCTTCCTTGCAGACAGAATTGGGATTAGAGGCCATATCTTTTATCATTTTCTCAGGCGAGTCTTCCCATTTACCAAACGTTTTCAGGTCAACCCTTCTCCTTTGTTTAGTAAAACGGTCTTCTCTAAGTTAAAGTACATGTCAAACTTCCTTTGCTGTTCTACCCCAAGTCACCATACTTCCACTTCTATTACTGATGCCTCAAGTGGTAAGAACCCCTGATTAGGAGTTAGGACAAAGGGTGGGTGGTAAGTAATGTCAGCTGCATGGTGATTTAAGGTTACAGTTGCAAAATCTTGATCCAAGAATATTTTCTTTCCGATAGATCCTCCAAAACCAATTTCAATAGGCTTTGGATGGGGTTCATACACTCTACCAGCAGGGTGTATGTGGTAACATACAAATTTTCTCTTTTCCTGATGAAAATGAATATCTCAGTATTCCACTGGAATATAAGTTACTGATTCTAACCACAAGAATATAAATCACTGATCGTAAGGCTCCATTAATTTGGCAATAAAAGTAAAACCATTTTCCAGATCCTTACCAGAAGATGAAAATGTTTGAAACACCGGACTTACAGCATATGAACTACCGGACGTTCCATAGAAGATATCCTTACTTTTAAATCCCTGATTAGGAAGTGTACCATCCAATTATCAACATCTGTACTACCCTCGTGAGCATCTCTGAAACTAGCAGCTATCAGCATGAGCAACAGAACTTCATATCCTTCTTCGGCCCAAAACCTGTCGAGACCTCTACCATGGAGAGATGACCTACATGGTTTGAGTAAGATTCAAAGTTCAAACTTGAGGACATACCCTCAAAGAGCAGGGCATCTCAAAACCAAGAAAAACATCTAGGATCTAAAAGCATGTCAACAAACCAATAATTTTTGGAAAAAAACAATATAAACTATATCGAATGCATCTTTAATCAACTAAAATCGCGTAAATAATTCGATGACTTGCAGGCAGGATAATTAAGTGTGCGCATGCATGTTATTGATTTACCAAAGGTTCTTCTGATTGCACAAAGGCTCCAAAAATCTAAAACTCAAGACCTATTTCCCGCCAGCACAACCTAAAAAACTCCCCCCAAAACCAACGACGTCGTTTAAACTCAGTGCGAGTCTATCACTTAAACGACACCGTATGCTCATCCTTACAAATAAATCAATTTCCATAAGTACCCCGCAAACATATCCAAATTCCCACAATGACCCTCTTCAACAAACTTCCACAAAACCGACATAAAATTCAACACAAGGGCATTCCCGTCATTTAAAGCCACACCACTCTGGTAAATAAGCCCAAAACGAGGCCCATTTTCAAACTACAGGTAATATATAAACAAAATCCCCAGAGCATTCGTACTCGTACGAGTTCATTCTTTTTCCCCCTTCGGGCTCTCATTTTTATGTGTTTATTTTTCTCTCATCTCTCTCCGCCTCTCTCTAAAATCTCTCCCAATTTCATCAAAATCTCTCCCATTCTCGCTTCTAATCGATGTGTTTCAACTGTTTTTCACCGCAAATCTTCTTCAATTTCATCGCTTTCTGCTCTAATTAGTCTCGATTTCGTTGTTTTTCGTTGTGTTTAAAGCCCTAATTACGTTCTTTTTAGCTTATTTCACGTCTTGTATCGCTTTAGAACCCTAATTAGCTTCTGGAATTGGCTTATTTTGATTCAAGCAACACTCTGTCACACTACAAATGTAAGTTTTTCTCTTGATTTTTGGCTTTGTGTTGATGCCCTTTTAGGTTCTGTAACTCGTCGAAACCCTAATTTTGCAAAAAAATATTTATTTATTGATTTTTTCTCGAAAATTTTAATTTTGTGAAATTTAATTTTCTGAGAAATTGAAGTGATTTTAGGGTTGTGTTTACTTGTCTTAACTATTTTCAACCCTAATTATGCCCCCCTTTTTAATTTTTGATCGAATTAAAGCTTCACACACACACACACACACTCAAACACATGTATTATGTATGTATAGTTTCTCGAACAATTAATTGTTTGAGGAGATATTGAAGTTTAATTGTTTAATATGCAAACAATATGTTATAGATATCCTGTTTAGTTTTCGAAGTAATTTGTTTTTTTCCTAATACACTGATCTTTATATGTGTAACTGATGGTATATATGTGCAAGTTATTGGTAATGTTTGCAAAATGTGTATAGATACTGACTATGATGCTAAGTAAGAAGATGTGACCCTAAGCTTGTAACTTGTGTAAGTTATTGGTAATGTTTGCGGAATGTGTATATTTACTGGCCATGATGCTAAGTAAGAAGATGTGACCCTTAAGCTTGTAATTTGTGTAGTCTTGTTTTGATGGCAGATAGAGAATACTGATTATTGTATATTGTGTGTTGCAGTCTTTGAATATCTGGACTGTTAGAGCAAGTATTGTACAATGAGTGAAAAAAATAACAATGGTGCTGCGGGGGCTTATGCTATCAATCTTGATATCTTTAGAAAGAGATTGAAGATGCTGTACTCACATTGGAATGAACACAAAGATGATATGTGGGGTTCTTCTCAAGTTCTTACTGTGGCTACTCCTCCACAGTCAGATGATTTGCGGTATTTGAAATCATCTGCTTTAAATATCTGGTTGTTCGGGTATGAGTTTCCGGATACGATTATGGTGTTTATGAAGAAGCAGATCCATTTCTTGTGTAGTCAGAAGAAGGCATCTTTACTTGGAGTTGTGAAAGGAGCTGCAAAGGAGGCTGTGGGTGCTGAAGTTGTGGTGCATGTGAAGGCCAAGAATGATGATGGAGGTGCACTGATGGATAGTATATTCCGAGCTGTAAAGGCCAAGGCTGGCTCAGATGGTGATGCTCCTGTAGTTGGACACATGGCGAAAGAGGCTCCTGAAGGAAATCTACTTGAAAAATGGGCTGAGAAGCTGCAGAACGAGAATTTTATGGTTACTGACATATCAAATGGGTTCTCAGATTTGTTTGCGGTAAAGGATATTTCTGAGATTACAAATGTGAAAAAAGCTGCATATCTGACTTCAGCAGTAATGAAACTTTATGTAGTCCCAAAGCTGGAACAGGTCATTGATGAGGAGAAAAAGGTTTCACATTCATCATTAATGGATGAGACAGAAAAGGTGATTGTTGAACCTGCCAAGATAAAGGTGAAGCTTAAAGCAGAAAATGTTGATATCTGCTATCCTCCAATATTTCAAAGTGGAGGTGAATTTGATCTCAGACCAAGTGCAACAAGCAATGATCATAACCTCTTCTATGAATCTACTAGTGTGATCTTGTGCGCAATTGGGTCTCGTTACAGTAGTTACTGCTCTAATGTTGCCAGGACTTTTCTAATAGATGCAAATCCATTACAAAGTAAAGCCTATGGAGTTCTCCTTAAAGCACAAGAAGCAGCCATCAACGCTTTGAAACCAGGGAGAAAAGCTAGTGCTGCATACCAAGCAGCCCTTTCCATAGTTGAGAAGGAGGCACCTGACTTGGCTGCAAACTTGAGCAGAACAGCAGGAACTGGAATTGGCCTCGAGTTTCGTGAGTCAGGCCTTAACCTCAATGGAAAAAATGATAAAATACTGAAAGCAGGAATGGTGTTCAATGTGTCACTTGGTTTCCAGAATTTGCAGACAGGCACTAAACATCCGAAGACACAAAACATTTCAATGCTGCTGGCCGATACTGTAGTTATTGGTGAAAGTGGTCCTGAAGTTTTGACTTCTATGAGCTCTAAAGCGGCGAAGGATGTGTTATACTCATTGGGTGATGAGGAGGATGATGAAGAAGAAGAAAAGCAACGGCCAAAGGCTAAATTGGAATCGAATGGTGCTGACCCTAATTCCTTTAAGACATCACTCAGGTCTTTAAATCAAGAGAGCACAAAGGAGGAGCTGCGGAGGCTGCATCAAGCAGAGCTTGCTCGCCAAAAAAACGAAGAAACAGCTAGAAGGCTTACTGGTGGAGACTCGGGGACAGTAGATAGCCGTGGTTCTGTGAAATCCTCTGGTGATATTGTTGCCTACAAGAATGTTAATGATCTGCCTCCTTCAAGGGGCCTAGTAATTCAAATAGATCAGAAGAATGAGGCCATCCTACTGCCAATCTATGGAAGCTTGGTCCCTTTTCATGTTGCCACAGTCAAAAGTGTTACCAGCCAACAGGATACGAGTCGTACATGCTATATACGAATCATATTCAATGTACCTGGTACGCCTTTTAATCCACACGATTCAAACACTTTGAAATTTCAAGGATCCATTTATGTTAAGGAACTTTCCTTTCGATCGAGGGACCCGAGGCACAGTAGTGAAGTGGTGCAACTTATTAAAACCCTCCGCAGACAAGTTGCTTCCCGAGAATCAGAAAGAGCTGAGAGAGCCACTTTAGTCAGTCAGGAAAAACTTCAAATTACAGGAGCAAAGTTCAAGCCAATAAGGTTGTCTGATCTATGGATCCGTCCTGTGTTTGGTGGCCGTGCACGGAAGCTGTCAGGTTCACTTGAAGCGCATACGAATGGATTTCGCTATTCAACATCACGGGCTGAAGAGCGTGTGGATGTTATGTATGCTAACATCAAACATGCATTCTTCCAGCCAGCTGAGAAGGAAATGATCACTCTACTTCACTTTCATCTGCACAACCACATTATGGTGGGAAACAAGAAAACAAAGGATGTTCAGTTTTATTGTGAAGTGATGGATGTGGCCCAGACAATAGGAGGTGGAAAGAGGTCTGCCTATGACCCTGACGAGATTGAGGAAGAACAGCGAGAGAGAGCTCGGAAAAATAAAATTAATTTGGACTTTCAGAACTTTGTGACCCGTGTTAATGATTTATGGGGGCAGCCTCAGTTTAAATCACTGCTGTTGGAGTTTGATCAGCCATTGAGAGAGCTTGGCTTCCACGGGGTACCTCACAAATCCTCTGCCTTCATTGTTCCAACTTCAAGCTGCCTAGTTGAGCTTATTGAGACACCATTTGTGGTGATTTCATTGAGTGAGATTGAAATTGTAAACCTGGAAAGGGTTGGACTGGGACAGAAAAACTTTGACATGGCAGTTGTCTTTAAGGACTTTAAGCGGGATGTCTTTCGTATTGATTCAATCCCTTCATCGTCATTGGATGGCATCAAGGAGTGGCTTGATACAACAGACATTAAGTACTATGAGAGCAGGCTAAATATGAATTGGAAAACAATATTGAAAACTATCACTGATGATCCACAGCAATTTATAGACGAGGGTGGGTGGGAATTTTTGAACTTGGAGGTCAGTGATTCAGATTCAGAGAAATCACAGGAGTCAGACCAGGGTTATGAGCCTTCTGATGTGCAATCTGAATCAGAGTCGGAGGAAGATGATAGTGACAGTGCATCACTGGTGGAGTCGGAGGAGGATGAGGTAGAGGAATCTGAACAGGGATCAGAAGAGGAAGAAGGAAAAACATGGGATGAGTTGGAGAAGGAAGCAACCAATGCGGACAGAGAGAGAGGAGCTGAATCAGACAGTGAGGAGGAGAGGAATAGAAGAAAGTCAAAGGCTCTTGGTAAATCCAGGGCACCTGAGAGGAGACCTTCTGGTGGCACAAGTTTTTCGAAGAAGGCCAGATTTAGGTGAAGTGAACATGTAAGTTTTTTTTGTTTATTTTCCGAGCAAGTCAATTGCTCTAGAACTAGTTTTTTGAGCACTGGTTTTGGATGCTTTGAACATAGAGTTCCCATCGATCTTAATTATGGCGTATATTACTTGTTATTGCAGAATGTGTGATTTCTTTATATTGTATTATGTTTTACAATATAATTAGAGGTAATTGTGTGGTAAATTGTATGTCTAAACAGGTCTAGACTTTTTAGTATTATTATACAAACTAATTGGAGTTTCTGTGCAAAACTCTAAAATCAATTGGCGATGTATATATAAATATGCATGCTAGGGTAGAAGTTAACAAGAATGTACCTGTTTTGTACAGGGAATCTAGTGTTGCATCAGTTGTTTTGTTTTTGATCTCTGTTTTAGTGGAATTTTAAAACTGGTTTTTTTTAGATAAAGGGGACTAGTATGTACTGTATGTATCTTCTTTCTTGTTTGCTTCGTGGTTGTGCAAACATACCCTTGCAACCACCAAATAGTGGCAGTGATAGCTATCAGGTTGCCCTTTAATAAAGTTTTAAATATTTTTTTGCAGAGCTTTGTATGTATTCCTGTTCTTATTCATTTAACTAATTAATTTATTTGTGAACTTTACAACACTCTTTTGGGATCCAGGGTAGATTAAAAACAATACCTTGAGATTTGATCAATTTGTTTTGACAGAAGATTTTAGTAATTAATTTGTGTATTATTTTTAGTGATGTAAATCATTTTTCAAGTGTTTTTTTAACAGTGTCTTCTAATCTGTCAACTGGCAGGTGTTGGCAATTGCTAAACTAGGATTAAAGAGCAGACTAGGAAGTAAAAGAATAGCTGTGTGGGTGGTGTTCTTTGCATATGAGGCAAGGAAGGGTAGTTTGTTCTGTTGTAGTTGTCGGAAGAGGTCTTATCTCAACAAGAAAGAATTAAGGGGATGGTAGAGCTTGTAGCTAGATGTAGTTTTTACTATAGATGTTCTTGTGATAATCTATATGGTAACTAAGCAGGCAGAATTTAGATGGTAGCTTTTTCAGAATTCGGTTGATGGTACTGTTTTATGAATAATTATTATGCCCCTGTTTAATGAATAGATGCGAACCAGGTGTTCTATCATACACTTGTCTTGTATTCCTAAATGCGAACTTGGTGTTCTATCATAAGTCATACACTTGTCTTGTCAACTGATGAGTTTTGGTCCCCCCATGTTATAACTTTAATGTATTTGTAGGTTGTATCAATTGTATATCCTGTGTTGTGTAAGCTTATGTGTGTGTCATAATATTTTTCCACATGTCCTGGTATTATTTACGACTACATGCCAGGAGCTGGGAGATTCATACTTATGAAATTAGAAAATAAGGAATGCGATAATACCCTGGAACATTGATTTAGTATAAACTTACAAGGGACCGGGACCGGGACAATAGATTGTAAATTCTAAAGGTTACCATAAATGGGAATAAGGCCCTGCATTTACATAAAGAAATTAGGTGTCCGCTAAAAAAATCGCGAATAGATGGGATGTAATGAAAGAAAAGGCCTAGCAATCTAGCTTTCTGTAAAAACTGAGCAACGTAATCTCAACTTTTTTGCATAATTTGATAATTCATTTCGTAAATATGATTTTTGCACGGCAATAAACATTCAGCCAACACATTCTTTTTTGGTAAATCCCTCTCATTTTTTTACATACCAAAAATAGTAACATTTTATAATATAAAATCCAATTACATTCACTATTTTCCTCCACTATACCTACTTTATACTCACTTTATACATTAAATATTGATTTGTCCGTCACTTTACTCATTTTTCTTATTTTTCCATAATAATTTATACTTTTTCTTAACCTCTGTGTCGTCCCCTCAATGTAAAAAATTGAGGGGACGGAGGGAGTACTATTTACCCAGTATGTCATCAAATACATTAAAAAGTTGTTCAGTATATCACCAAATACATTAAAAAATCTAAGTTTATTAGTACGAGATATTGCAGAAAACCATGTAAATATATTAATGTTTATATGGTATATGACACATCACAGAAAATCAAAGAGAATCACTATGTATAGATTTCTGAGAATATAAATGTACGAATTTCATGTACGAATCTACTCTTTTACATTAATTATTCAAAAATTTAAAAAAATTAGAAAAATAGAACGAAACGATATGAGTGCGCCACATCACCGTCCTCGTCTTCTGTATATTGATTTGTAATTTTTCATGTCGGTTTCAATATTCACCACACGATCGTTAAATTTCTCTATTATCTCTCTTTTTTTCTTATATAAATTTTCTTTCATATATCATCTAGAACTTAATTACAATATTATGTTATTTCTCCATTATGTTTAGTGTAAAATTATAATATACCTAGTATTTATTATTAAATTACAAAATTATTTATATAATAGTGAGTAAAAGCAGACTAAATTATCACAATATTAATGTATAACAATAATCATTTTTATGTGATAATGATCCATAGAAGCAATTAATACATAAAGATTAATAATTCAATAATTTTAAACAAAATAAAATGATTCACGTACTGATATGGATAGAAAAGTAATTATAGAAATATAATTGCTGATTCTTTGGAAAGGCCAAGTATTTAAGGCCCAAAACCCAGATTATTTATTAATTTCGTAATTAATAAATAGGGAAAATATACAGCTCATAAAAAGAGTCCAAAATATGGTAAATTCATCAAAGAAGGATCCAGAATCCCAATTAAAGGTAATTAATGAGTCATAGCCTTTATCAACAAGGAAAAGACTTATCCTGCAAGAAATACAATGTTTATCCAATATCAAAAAGGAGACTTATTCGCTAAGACTCCTAAACATACCATAAATACTAGGCTCCAGACGCCTATATAAGGACCATGATCCTACAATCAGAACTACGTTTTGGACACGGCTCCATACGTCATCTACTACGTTTTGGACACGGCTCCATACGTCATCTACTACGTTTTGGACACGGCTCCATACGTCATCTACTACGTTTTGGACACAGCTCCATACATCACCTACTACGTTTTGGGCACAGCTCCATACGTCACAACGCCTCGAAGGCGCAACAAGCCACAAAGGCACCCCTAGAACTACGTTTTAGACTTCATCCTCGAATAAGGACATACAAGTCACTACGTCATTGGTGTGCCCCTGCCGCCATAGCCCTGAGGGCAACACCAAGAACTACGTCTTTGGCTTGATTCTCAATAACGATTTGAGATACGTAGGCATCTTGTGAGGACCGATTTAGTCTCGAAACACAAGTGCAGCCATAAAAGCTCGAAGCTCATTAAACCCTCGCATTAAATTCGTAAGCTCAGATTTTATTCCACAACATTTGGCGCCGTCTGTGGGAAGACAACATCAACCATGGCAAACACACGAAGAACAATTCGCGATCCTCAAACTTCTGATGGACTCCCAATCACCTCTGTAACAGAGACTCAGGGGAGCCAACCCCCGCCAATCACTGGCGCTGAAAGGGCAGACGCCCCCATCATCACCGCTCAAGGACCAGAAGTCCCAATTACTGCTGAAGGGACGAATCCCCTACAAATGGTCGTTCATGGACGAGATCCACCAGAGACCACTCTCCAGCAACCAATCATAACCACTCCGCTGCTTGCAAACGCACCACGTGGTCTCCAACTTCACACCACGGATCTTCCCCAATATGCGACTCAAACTCTCGGTATGCCAACCTATGGTATGCCTCATCGACCCCTGGTGGGCAGTAGCGGTGCAAACCCCATCTATCATGAGGCATATGTGCCCCCATATATTCAAGGTCTGGGACCCCAAAATCAGCGAACTCCTTTTCAAGACTACTCAGGTCCATACACCGAGGATGAGAATTACTCAACAGGAGACGAGAGGGAAGTTGCCCCAAGAAGGAGACGTTCCTCCCAAACCAATCGAGAAACTACTAAAGAAAAACTTGTGTCCCTTGAAGCCGAGGCTGCAAGGCTCAAGAAGCTACTGGCCGAATAAGAAGCCGCTATGACACAAAATCAAGGAAGGGTCCTGGTAATCAACCTCGACCCAACACCAAGGAGAAGCCATAGGGCTGAAGCCCCAAAGGGTGATCCCACTATTTTGTTGCCCCTCGGAGATCCTGATGATCCAACACCACCCTTCACTCAAGACATTATGAAATCCAACATCTCTAGAAAATTCAAGATGCCGACGATCAAGGCTTATGATGGAATGGGAGATCCCGCAAACCATGTGAGAACCTTCTCCAACGCACTGCTGTTGCAGCCAACCAATGATACGGTTAAGTGCTGAGCATTTTCACAAACCCTAGCAGGCATGGCACAACGTTGGTATAGCCGCTTGCCTCCCAATTCTACTGGGTCCTTCAAGGAATTAAGCAAGGCTTTCATCAACCAATTCGTAAGTGGGAGAGTGCACGAGAAAAGCTCTGCATCCCCCATGGCAATTCAGCAAGGAAAGAATGAAGCTTTAAGAGATTACATTAATCGATTCACTAGAGAGGCTCTAAAAGTCCCAGACTTGGAGGACAAAGTGGCTATAATAGCCCTACAGCAAGGAACTACTAATGATCACTTTAAGAGATCACTGGCAAAACATCCACCCGAGAGCATGATAATGCTCCAAGATAGAGCCGGTAAGTACATCAAGGCAGAAGAAAGTATGAGAAAGCATGAACCCACTACTGGTGGTAATGGAAACTCAAAGAAGAGAAAGGAAGCACAAGAATATGATGTTAAGGAAAAATTTCCTAGAACGTCAAAGGGCTCTGATTCTCCACCAAAGAGAGGCAATTTTGGGCCAAAGTTTACAGAATATGCAAGATTGAATACTCCCAGGAGTCAAATTATGATGAAGATAGCCAAGGAAGAAGATCTCAAATGGCCAAAGCCAATGAGGGCTGAGTTGTCCAAACGGAACCAAAACCAATATTATCGGTTCCACAAAGAAGTTGGTCACGATACCGACGATTGTAGACAACTAAAAGACGAGATTGAGTTTCTGATACGGAGAGGAAAACTCAGTAAATTTACCAAAGATGGTAATCAAGGGAGTCAAAGGGGGAACTATGAAAGGAAGGACTATGACAGAAGGGACAACGATCAAGATCGAAATCCCAAGCCCCGAGGGCCGGTAATCGACATGATATTCGGAGGGCCAACTGCTGCTGGGTCCTCCCGAAACTCAAGAAAGGCTTATGCTCGAGAAGTAATGACCGTGGTTGGAGAAGGACCGAAGCGTGCCCGAACAGAAGTATCAATAGGTTTTGATGATTCAGACCTGGAGGGAGTGAAGTTTCCCCACGATGATCCTTTAGTCATCGTTCCTGTGATAGGAAATTCTGAAACCAAGAGAGTTTTGGTCGACAATGGAGCTTCAGTGGATATCTTGTTCCACGATGCTTTTATCAAGATGGGTTACACTGATTCTCAGTTAACACCCTCAAATATGCCAATATACGGATTCAATGGGATGGAATCAAAAGTGGAAGGCACTATCCAACTCCCAATGACCATGGGGCAAGGGATGAATACATCTACTCAAATGCTGAACTTCATAGTTATAAAGGCAACTTCGACCTACAATGCAATCCTGGGAAGGACAGGTCTTCATGCGTTCAAGGCCGTTGCCTCTTCTTATCATCTGAAAATCAAGTTCCCAACGAGGAATGGGATTGGTGAAGAACGAGGAGACCAAAAAATGGCTAGAAGTTGTTATGTAGCCGCGTTAAGGCCTGATGGAATCGGGGGCAAGTTCTCCCAATTGAAGACATGGATACTAGTGATAATGAGGACCGAAGAGGGAAACCAGCTGAGGATTTAATCCCCATTCCCTTAGTCCCTGGTGAACCGGAGAATGTGACATATGTTGGAGCACTACTACCTGAGCCATTGAAAAGCAAGCTCATATCTTTTCTTCAAGAGAACAATGACGTTTTTGCTTGGACAGCGGCTGACATGCCAGGGATTGATCCCTAGTTGATAACTCACAAGTTGAATGTGGATCCTAAAAGAAAGACAGTGAAACAAAAGAAGAGAAATTTTGCTCCAGAAAGGCAAGAGGCCATTAAACAAGAAGTTGAAAAACTTCTAGAGGCCGGATTCATTGAAGAGATACAATTCCGGGAATGGTTGGTTAACCCCGTAATGGTCAAAAAGGCCAATAGGAAATGGAGGATGTGTGTGGACTTCACTGACTTAAATGATGCATGTCCTAAGGATTGTTTTCCCTTACCAAAGATTGATGCACTAATAGATGCAACAGCTGGGCACGAGACGCTAAGTTTCATGGATGGCTTTAGCGGATACAACCAAATCAAGATGCACAAAGATGACATCTCCAAGGTATCATTCATCACTGACTTTGGTGTTTTCTGTTACTTAGTCATGGCATTTGGACTTAAGAATGCAGGGGCGACCTACCAAAGATTGGTGAACAAAATTTTTGAACACCTAATTGGAAAAACCATGGAGGTCTACGTAGATGACATGCTAGTCAAGAGCCTCGATAAGGCCGATCACATTGAGCACCTCCGAGAGGCATTTGAAGTGCTAAGGCACCACAAGATGATGTTAAATCCAGCTAAATGTGCCTTTGGTGTAGGCTCGGGAAAGTTTTTAGGCCTGATGGTTTCCAAGAGAGGAATCGAGGCTAATCCCGACAAAATCAAAGCAATTCTAGACATGGAACCACCACGGACTATTAAGGAAGTCCAGAAACTAACTGGAAGAGTGGCAACATTGGGAAGATCCACCTCCAAGTCAGGAGAGAAGTGCTTACCTTTCTTCAAAGCACTTAAGAATGTGAATTTTTTTGAATGGACAGCTGAAAGCCAAGAGGCCTTTGAGACCTTGAAGAAATACATGGCTGAGCCACCACTATTGGCCAAACCAAAACCAGAAGAGGTTCTTTATCTATACTTGGCAGCATCCAACACTGCCCTTGAAGCTGTTTTGGTAAAAGAAGAGTTAAAGGTTCAGAAACCCATCTACTACGTGAGCAAGATCCTACATGGGGCAGAAATAAACTACTCTACCATAGAGAAGTTTGCCTTAGCCTTGATTATAGCCTCAAGAAAACTACGTCCATACTTCCAGGAACACAAGATAGAGGTCTTGACTAATCAGCCTCTAAGAAACATCTTGCACAGCCCTCAAGTAAGTGGAAGATTGATTAAATGGGCCATTGAACTAGGGGAATTTGACATCAAATACAAGCCTCGAACGGCCATAAAAGCACAAGCACTTGATGACTTCATGGTTGAATGCACCATTGACAACCAAGAAGTCGGGGGGCAGGAAGTGACAGTGGAAGACAAGGAAGTTGAAGAAATAGTCTCCAAAGAATGTTGGGTGCTCTATTTTGATGGAGCATCAAAAACAAAATCAAGTGAAGACGGTTTAGTGCTACAAAGTCCTGATGGATTCCTCATAGAGTACGCACTAAAACTGGACTTCCCAACGACAAACAACGAAGCTGAATATGAAGCTCTGATAGCTGGCTTAGGGCTGGCTGGAGCCTTGAGAGTCAAAACTCTGAAAGTATGTGGAGACTCGAGGCTAGTGGTTTCCCAAGTAAATGGGGAGTTTGAAGCCAGAGATGAAATCATGGCCAAGTACTTAAAGCTCGTCAAAGCAATCATGACTCAATTTGACGAATGCTATGTAGAGCACATTCCAAGGGAAGAAAACATGAAGGCTGATGCCTTGTCTAAGTTTGCTTCTTCAGAAATTGAAAACTATGTAGGGAGTGTATACTTCCAAGTCTTGAAGACCCCAAGCATCAACGGAAAGTTGGTAGCACCCATTGATGTTGCTAGTTGTTGGATGGATCCCATCAAGGCCCATCTGGAAACTGGGTGGCTACCCAACGACACTTCAGAAGCAAGAAAGCTATATGTGAGAGCACTAAGGTATGCCTTGATTGAGGGAATTCTATATAAGAAGTCTTTCATCATTCCTTATCTGAAATGCTTGAGACCTCAAGAGGCAGAATTGGCCCTAAAGGAAGTACATGAATGAATTTGTGGGCAACAATTGGGGGGCAGAGCCCTTGCTCATAAAATCACCCGTCTAGGTTTCTATTGGCCAAGCATACTAGCCGATGCTAAAAGCTATGTGAAGAAGTGTGAACGGTGCCAGAAACATGCACCAGTGGTTAGGCAACCACCTGAGATGTTGACATCCATAAACTCACCAATCCCATTTGAAATGTGGGGAATGGACATACTTGGACCATTTCCAATGGCAAGTGCACAAAGGAAGTTCTTGGTAGTAGCAATCGACTACTTCACCAAGTGGATTGAGGCTAAACCCTTAGCCAAGATAACCACCAAACAAGTAATGCACTTCTTCTGGGAAAGTGCAATTTGTAGATATGGAATCCCACGAATCCTAGTTACGGACAATGGAACTCGGTTTAACAATGATGAGTTCAAGAAGTATTGTGAAGATAATGATATGCAATTGCGCTTCACTTCTGTTGCCCATCCTCAAACAAATGGGCAAGCTGAAGTTGCAAATCGAATTATCCTAGATGGACTAAAGAAAAGAGTTGAACGCTCCAGTTTCACTTGGGTAGATGAATTGTTCCCCATACTTTGGGCATATCGTACTACCTGCAAAGTCACCACTGGAGCAACCCCCTTTATGTTAGCATATGGGGCAGAGGCAGTGGTTCCAGTGGAGATTACTCACACATCTCCAAGAATTGAGGCCTATGAGCCAGAAACAAATGAAGAAGGCTTGAGGCTAGCCTTAGATTTGATTGATGAAGTTAGAGATGAGGCAAATGTCAAGATAGTTCAGCATCAGAAACGAGCTTCTTTCTATTACAACCTAAGGGTTAAAGAGAGATTCTTTCGACAAGGAGATTTAGTCCTCCGAAAGATTGAGGCATCCGGAGTTGGACAAAAAGGCAAGTTGGCCCCAAATTGGGAAGGACCATATCGCGTCAAGAACGTATTTGGTCGAGGCTCGTACAAGCTAGAAACCCTCGAAGGGCATGAGGTGCCAATGACTTGGCATGCCTCAAATTTGAAAGTCTATTATGTTTAAAGTGTGTCCTGATTGGACTCACTACTAGGACAAATAGAAATAAGGTTCGATGAAATCATGAGCTTCCTAGAAAGCAAATGAAGGGTTGAAACCCCAGAAACCTAAGACACTCAGTCCAAACCCCATCATTCGATATGCTCAATGAAAGGCTTGAAGCCAAAACAAGACAGTATAAGACATAAAAGGCTTATGCAAATGTCAAGTTAGCCTCGAATAAGGCAAAATCGTCGTAAATGTGTAGGTCGCTCCACACTTTACACCAAGACGATACTCGTGAAACACTAGTGTATATTAAAATCCCCAAAAAAGGGTAGTAAGTCCCAGGTAAGGGATAATAAGACCCCAAGTCTCGAAAAAGACCGGTATAACTTCTATGAAATCCTAGTGCATTATCATAGACGTTGGGAAGCGCGATCAGCCATTTTAAACCCAGAATCTTCAAAGAAAGCCCAGAATCTTCAAAGAATTCTTCAAAACTTCAAGTAAGAAACCTAGAAAACGATGAGATTCAACAGAAAATCTCGCCAGGAATCGCCTAGTGACTGGAAACCCATCCGGTTAAGGAAGGTCAACCGTCTATAGCCAGTTAAGGCCCACAAATCCATTTATGGATTATAGAGATTAAAACCCAAATAATTTGGGTCTCAGGCAAATTCGAAGCCCAAACAATAAAGGCCCAATAAGGCCCAAGGCTGGAAAAATTTAAGTCCAAATTAAAAATTGGGCTAGTTAAGGCCCAAGAAAAGAATGAAACTTGAAATATAGCCAATGCAAAATCAAAGATTTAAGGTCGAAAAGACATTAAATCGAAATCGTACGACCGAGGTCGAAAACATATGGGAAAACGAGGTCGATTCCAACGACCTCGCTCCCAAATGAAGTCGAAAAATAATGAAATTGAGGTCGAAAAAACCTTAGAACGACATCGAAGGCTCGAAGTCGAAAATATACGAGGAATTGAGGTCGTTTCCATCGACTTCGCACCAAAAATCCAGTCAAAAAATTGAAAATTCGAGGTCGAAAAGACCCTAGATCGAAGTCGATTGATTGAGATCGAAAATACACTATAAATCGAGCTCGAACCCCTCGACCTCACACCCAAGTGAGGTCGAAAACAGAAGGATTCAAGGTCGAAGGAATCGAGGTTGAATGACCCAGGTCGAAAATAACCTGTAAATCGAGGTCGAAAGTATAAGGGATCGAGGTCGAATGACCGAGGTCGAAAATGACTGGGAAGTCGAGGTCGAAACCATCGACCTGGGACCAATCGAGGTCGAAAAAAGGCTGGATCGAGGTCGAAGGCTCGAGGTCGAAAAAGACTTAAAAATCGAGGTCGAAACCTTCGACCTCACTCCAGTCGAGGTCGAAATCCAGGTCGAATTTCAGGTCGAAAATGACCTGTTTCCTGGTCGAATTTGAGGTCGAAAATGACTTGTGTCCTGGTCGAAAAGGAGGTCGAAAATGACCTAATTTGAGGTCGAAAATGCCCTTAAAAATGGAAAATTTTGAGGAAAAACACGTTATAACTTCTACGAAAACCCCAAGGAGATTTTCCCAGAAGTCGGGGGGCAAATGATATGGATAGAAAAGTAATTATAGAAATATAATTGCTGATTCTTTGGAAAGGCCAAGTATTTAAGGCCCAAAACCCAGATTATTTATTAATTTCGTAATTAATAAATAGGGAAAATATACAGCTCATAAAAAGAGTCCAAAATATGGTAAATTCATCAAAGAAGGATCCAGAATCCCAATTAAAGGTAATTAATGAGTCATAGCCTTTATCAACAAGGAAAAGACTTATCCTGCAAGAAATACAATGTTTATCCAATATCAAAAAGGAGACTTATTCGCTAAGACTCCTAAACATACCATAAATACTAGGCTCCAGACGCCTATATAAGGACCATGATCCTACAATCAGAACTACGTTTTGGACACGGCTCCATACGTCATCTACTACGTTTTGGACACGGCTCCATACGTCATCTACTACGTTTTGGACACGGCTCCATACGTCATCTACTACGTTTTGGACACAGCTCCATACATCACCTACTACGTTTTGGGCACAGCTCCATACGTCACAACGCCTCGAAGGCGCAACAAGCCACAAAGGCACCCCTAGAACTACGTTTTAGACTTCATCCTCGAATAAGGACATACAAGTCACTACGTCATTGGTGTGCCCCTGCCGCCATAGCCCTGAGGGCAACACCAAGAACTACGTCTTTGGCTTGATTCTCAATAACGATTTGAGATACGTAGGCATCTTGTGAGGACCGATTTAGTCTCGAAACACAAGTGCAGCCATAAAAGCTCGAAGCTCATTAAACCCTCGCATTAAATTCGTAAGCTCAGATTTTATTCCACAACACGTACCAAATTCCTTATTGTAATACAATAAAACCTCGATAAATTAATACCCTTGGAACCAAGAAAAATTATTAATTAATCGAAATATTAATTAATCGATAAATTAATAATGTATTAATTTAATACTTTATTAATTAATAATTTATTACTTTATTAATTAATAATTTATTAATTTATCGATATATTAATAATTTATAAATTTATCGAGATATATCTTGGTGAAAATGAAGCAGCTATTTTAAACAAATCATTAGCGGAAATGAGAAAGAAGAGGAATGATAGTACATAGTTGAAGTCAATCTATCCTTAAAGCAACAATTATATTACCTACTTTTTCTCTTATAATATGAACATAGTACGCAAGCTCACTAATGCATTAAGAAGCATTTAAGATGAAGTAGAAGGACATCAATTTCGAAAGAAAACAAGTTACATTGAAGTCTTATTATAAAAGTGTATACTAAAATAAATATCTATAATTTTAATGTAATATGTAATTATTAATTTATATATTATATGAGACTTATATGCTTTAATAAAAACATATGAACGATAATAATTACATATTAAAATATACTCCCTATGTCCCGGTAAATAGTATACATTGGGGCTGGGCATGGAGACCAAAAAAAGATATAAAAAATGAGTAAAATTAGATTAAAAAAATGGGTAAAGTGGTGGAACCTATCAATATTTAATAATTGATTTGAGATAATGGAGGAAAGTAGTGGGTGTAATAGTGTTTTATATTATTATATAATAGAGATAGTGGAGAAAGTAGTGGGTGTAATAGTGTTTTATATTATTAAAAGTTACTATTTTTGGAATATATAGAAATGAGAGGAACATCCCAAAATGGAAAGTGTATAGAAATGAATGGGACGGACGGAGTATAAGCTTTAATATGCTCATCTTGATATATAAGTTTATATTACATATAATCTTATTAATATATAAATATCGAGATGAGCATATTAAACATATATCCTAAAATTAAAATTAGGGATGGACAAAAAATTGAATTAAAACCGAAACCGATAAAAACCGAACCGTAAAAACCAAAATCGAGTTAAAAACGAGCTGAAACCGAAAATTTAAAAATCGAACCGATCTTGAGGGTTCGGTTTCGGTTTTAGGTCCTAACCGAACAGAAAAAATCAAAACCGGACCGATTATTATAATTTATTAAAATTTTATTAAAAATTTTAAATATTTATCTAATATAAAGTTTTGGCCAATTTGTATTTAATTATTGTGCATGTCATACAACTTTCATACCAAAAGTCTAATGATTTCTTTGTCCGCAATAAATATATGTCATACTACTATTTTGATTATTTTTCAAGGTTAAAACATGCATATATGCAAATATTTCAACTTCGTCTAGGTGTTTTTTTTGTTCAATTCTACATATTTTCAAAAGCAACAAATCTTCTATCACTCTCACTTTCAGTTTTGTGTGTGGCTTGAAATAAAAATATAAAATTTTCATTTTGCTATATAATTTTATTAATTAAGCAAGATTTTTTTAGTTAAGTTGTAATAATTTAAATTTTTGCGGTTTTAAAACCGAACCGATTGCAACTGAACGGAGGTTTTCAAAACCGAAACCAAAATCAGTTATTCGGTTACGATTTTCGATTGTCAAAACCGAAAATTTTCGATTTCGATTTCGATTTTATCCAAAAATCAAGCCGAACCGAACCTTGCTCTCCCCAACCTAAAATATATGCTTTAATATCGAGATGATCGAGAATCCTCCTTTTCATGGTTGTGCATATGAACAATCCTCCTCATTTGTTATTATATTAATTTTAAGCACGCTTCTTTTATATATATAATTCATGTGCAATGTAAGGGTTGTTTTTTAATATTTAAAATTATGTTAATTTATAAATTTTTATTAATATATATAATTTGTTTTGAATTTTAATTTTTATTAATAATTTTAATTCTTTATATATATTTATTTACTTTTGGACTTGTGAAAATATCTTACCTATTTAATATAGAATATTTTTCAGTATCAAATCCAATATTTTTCATGTATTTAATTCATTAGTTCATGTCATGACGATCAAAATTATGTATCAAAACACTCTTATGCTTATTCATTAGTCCCGTGTGATGCACACATATAATTTAAATATTTATTTTAATATATGTGTTATATCTGACCGATGTAGTAAAGATTTGTTATTAAATTTGATCCTCACCCATCTCGATAGTTATATCAAAATAGATATTACAAAATAATTTTTTAATTTAATGACGATTTAACTATTATTTACCAACTGAGACTAATAACTATCATCATATAATTCATATAAATCATTCTGATTTTGAACCAATTCAGACAAACCAAAATAGACAAACCAAAACGTAGTTTGCGGTTATAGTTCAATTACTTTAAATATTTGTGGGTTGTGGGTTGATTTCGGTTTAACCTTAACTCAATCCGATTTATATATATTTACGATTATAAAATGTAAAATAATTTTATCTTATGAATCAAAAAGTATTTTGTGTTAAAATAATTCTATCGATTTTATATTACTCTCCATCAAAAATTAATGTTAAAAACTTTTATACCATTTTTCACACTCAACATTTTTCATTACAGGATGCAAATGGAACATATACTCTAGTAGAAATCACTTTTATAATGGAAACTAGAAATTAAATAATTTTTTATTAAAATTGCGTAGAAATATAGCAAATATGATATCCAAATTGATCGTTGGGAGATAGAGAAAAATATAGTGAAGTCGGATTTTAAAAAAAAATTATCAATTGACGGGAAAAATAAAATTAGAAACAGAGGAGATTACGTGAGATTGTGTATGACAATGTGTATTTTAATTGTGTGTAATGCCGGACCGTTAGATTAAATTAATCTAAGGGTTTATATATATATATATATATATATATATATATCTATAATAATTTGTTCGAAAATATCTCAATTGTGTTTAAAATTTTTGAAAACTAAATATACAATTTTAATAGCCTCCTAAATTTTTTATTAGAAATTTTTTTAATTGTCTTTTAAATCTTTATTAATAGAGAAAATAAATATACAATTTTATTTATCTTGCCTTTATTGCCTTTAGAATCTTTACAAATGAACGAAAACTAAATATATAATTTTGACATTCTCCTAAATTTTTTATTTATAATTCTACACGTAATTTAAACAAGAAAATTAACGACACTCAATATGAGAATGTAGTAAAGGTTCTACTGCAATGGCATGTTCCCAGTATACTGATGACATGTGCAATGCAACTGCAAGAGAGGACTTTGTAGTAAAAGAAGAATCTAGTTACGGTAAAGAGTTAACCTATAGTCCAGTGTCCCGAGGAGTTTTATACTTTTATGTAGCATGGCAGAGTTGGCTTGTGAATATATGGTTCGGGCAATCTGCCTGACCATGTGTATCCTCATGACTGGGTAACTACTGCTCCCTTGGGGAACAACATAGGTGTTTAACTTTAAATTACTTTAAATTGTTGTTTCTCTGTTATTATACGAGAAATTTAACTTCAACTTGAATAAATTTAAGTTGCAGAGTCATACCTTTCAGCCAACCAGCATTCCAATGCAGCCAAATATTATATGGTTGGCATGTAACTTCCTGGGAGGTAGGGGTGGGGAAAGCAACTTTCCATGTTTCAAGGAATTCAGTTGAACTTCCCTTCCTCTTGTTAAACTAACAACTTTACTTTTGCATACTTGCTAGGAAGCTCAACTTCCTTTGAACTCACAGAGAAGGCTGCACATGTTATTTTATGAAAATTAGGTCCATCACAACACTTTCCAGCAACCACGGTAGCTGTCACTTTCGCTCTTTATTTAGTGGCCACAGTAAGCATTATGCTTTTGGCATCTCCTTATTGCGTTTCCACAGTCAATACCTGAGCGGTTCTCTTAAACTGGCTGGTGCATTGTAGCATCCCTTTCAAAATGGTGGCCGTACTTGATAGTTAGAGTTCAGTAGGCTAATGTGGCTGCGACCATAGATTGAATCTATCCTTTCTTGACACTGTTTTAGGCATTTAGCACTTAGCAGAATCTTTCAGTAAAAACTGCCATCATCATAAGAGAGATCATCATTAGATCAAGAACACACCACTAGAAGAAAAAAATCAAGTTTTTGCAGGATTTGCTTCGTCCCTTATGTTAATATATGTAATCTTAACAGGGCCTGATCAGTTTTTACTGAAAACGTGACATGTGTCGAATGCAAAAATAAGAGTTGTGCAATGTCAAAAGTTCAATCTTTCTCTGGTTTGATCCATGGTGGCATTGTTGTAGCTTGGCTTCAACCAGAGGGGCCCCAATCAAACGTAATTCTGGTCTCCCTTAAGACTATTCTTCCTGACAATAGCTACCGGGGTCTGGGATCTTCCTCATCATAAACCCCAGCATCATCACATTGACCCTGGACTGCAGTTTTGGCTTGCTGAATTTAATTATCTAGAATCTAATTTGCCTGACCGTGACTTTTGGGTACCACCTCCTTTGATTGTGGTAAAAGTTAAAGTTGATGCGTCACTTTTTAAAGAAGGATATGTTGGTATGGGAGCGGTGGCAAAGTCTAGCAACGGTGAAGTTCTTTTTGCATCAGTTTGTCACGTACAAGCTCGATGCTCTCCGTTGGTGGCTAAAAACAGGGCACCCACTATGGTAGTATGGTTTGTGAAATTAACTAAGCACAATATATGAAAGAGTCTGTCTCAAGTGACAAAGGGTCTGCCTCTTTGTTAAATGGGACTGTCTCAATAGATATATATAAAACAAATACTGAATAGAAATATTCTGCAGAATTATAAATAACACCAAGACTTTTCTCGGCCCCTATCAGTATCTATGGCATACGTCCAAGTCCCTATGCCAACTAGCACAGAGAATATATTATTATCAATTAATAATACACTTACAGTTTATCCCGATTACAAAAATGATAACCTCTTGGAAGAACCATTCCCTTGACACAACTGTCCACTAGCAGCAGAAACCCTAGCTCGCTAGTAACTTAGGTTGAATTTTGTAATCCTATCTATTTGCCACAACCCAGCACAAGTATAGATAAAGTAAATTAATACAACTTATCAATAATGAATCTTCTAAAACAAAACTGATTTGATCTCGAAAGCTTAGTAGAAGAATGTAATTTGATTGCTCAAAGTTGTGTAGTTCTCACACCACCTGAATGAATATATATATCTTCCTGAAAATAGCTGTTTGTAGAATTTGAATTGAAACGGCTAGGAAACAGAAGATAAAGATCAACAAAATCTGTTAGATAAGACAATTGATATAAACAGATTTGAATAAGTCTTGATTGATTTAATATCTTAGGATAATCATCAATAACAATATTAGATTTGAACAAGTCAAATCTCCTGGAATCAAGTAAGATCAAATCAATTATTTAAAAACATTCATTTTTCTGATTAAGTTATATCAATTACTGAGATAAACTTTCAGACAGTTATCATCATTAAAATCCGGGTATTAACAATCTCCCCCTTTTTTATGATGATGAACCATATCTGAAAAACATCAAAGCTCCCCCTATCGCAATGAACTTATTAAATATGAAACAATAAATCACTTAAAGTTCATGCAAGATCACATAACATTTAATCAGAAATAATACCACATATGCATTTCATAACCATCAAATATTAACCTGTTTTTAAACCATAAAGTTATCCATAAAACCAATAACTTAAGTCTTAGAAAGAGCCAATGTTAAAAACATAATAAAAAAACAAAATGTGAAAACACACATATCACAATGTCAATAACTTCAGATTTCTCCCCCGTTCAAAATCATAAAAAATAAATCAATCATCAACATCAACTGGAGATTGCTTGGCTTTGCCTTTGCGAGAGGCAACTGGAGGAACAACTGAGGGCTGTCCATACTCGGTAAACATTGTGGAGTAAAAACTTGCTGGAGGTGATTTCCCATCTCTAGCAGAAAGCCATTCAAATATCTTCTCACGATATTCTGCTGCAGTGAATCCAAGTGCTTCCGGTGGAGGAATAGCTGGTAATGGAAGTGGTGTAGTAATTTCTGCAAGCGTGCTGTCATCCATCCATTCGTTTCTGGGAATATGAGCCTTCAAACAAATCTGCAAAACAGTTATATTTTAAATTTAGGTACCCATCTCATTTTGGGTCCTGATTTGTTAGTGTCTACAATGTTATATAAATGACGATCAGCTTTTCTAATCCACATTTGAACAATATTACATGTAGAGTGAGAGTTAGAAGTGTGGTCCTTGATACCACAGAGATTGGATTGAGCAGATATATGCCCTATCTTTCCACAGTCTTTGCATTTTTCATAAGGCATGGAGTATTTCAAAACTGTTCTCTTATTTCCTCGTTGAAAGACAGATTTTCTGACTGAGCTATAGCCTAAGCCTTCTTTATCCAAGGATGATTTCTGTTCTGCTAAAAGTGCATCAAGAGTACCTTCACCATGAACAAATTTGGATAGATCTTTCTTTAGGAGTACAATCTTATTCTGAAGATCAGAAAACTGTTGATCTGTATTCGCTTTCTTGCTTTCAGCAAATGTTTGCTGTTTTAGAGTGATCAGACAAGCATCCTTCATTTCTATTTCGTTCCTCAAATAATCATTTTCTTCTGAAAGTTTTGACACTTTTTCAGATAGAACTCTGATTTCTTCTGTAAGCATTTCATCTTTCATGGAGTCATCCATCTCATTTAGAACTTCGTTGAGAGTTTGTTTTAGATAAGCATTTTTCTCTCGTAATTTCTTGTTTTGTCCCTGCAACAATGCATTATTTCTTGTAATATCATAATTTGAAGAATTAGAAATAGTATTTACCTCTTCATCATCAGAAATATTGCTTTCAATGCCAGCCAGACATAATTGAGCAACTTCATCATCAGAATCTATTTCAGCTTCAGATTCATCATCACTCCAGGTAAGAAAAGCTTTATTCTTTCTTTTGTCTTGAAATCCAGAAGCTTTCTGCTTTGCTTTAAGCTTGAAGCAATCCTTATTGTAATGACCTTTCTTTCCACATTCAAAACATGCGTCATCTTTAGAGCTATTTTTGACATATTTCTTCGGAGAGTTGAATTTAGTGAATCGACTTGCAGATTTCTTCTTGGCCAAAAATTTCTGAAATTTCTTTGTGAGAAGTGCAATGTCTTCATCAGAATCAGCAACACGAAGAGCAAGTGTCTTCTTTCTAGGAATTTCGTCTTCTTCGTCGTACCTGCGTAATTGATTTTCAAATTCTTCCAATTCACTAAAGAGCGTAAGTGTCTCCATAGCAGAGATTAAAGTAGAATCTTGAAGAGTGGTAACTTTAGGTGCAAATTTCTTAGGCAGTGATCGAAGAATCTTTCTATTGATTTCAGCTTGTGGAATATGTTTTTCGAGTAGAGCAATAGAGTTCATCAATATAAGAAAGCGTCCCTGAGCTTCTTTAATAGTTTCATCTTTTTCAAGTCTGAAGCTTTCATAGTCACTTAGTAATAGATCCAGCTTCACTTCACGAACTTTGGATGTCCCTTCATGACTGACTTTGATAGTATCCCAGACTTGTTTAGCAGACGTGCATGCCGAGACTTTTCTTAGTTCAGTAGAGCTTAAACCATTTAGAAGAGAATTCATTGCTCGAGCATTGTAGTTTAGAGAATTGACTTCGTCAGCAGTAAGTTCCTTGACTGGTGTAGGCTTTCCATCTTTCATAGGAATGATGATCCCATTTTCAACAGTATCCCATTCATAGGCATCCTTCTGGAGAAAGATTTTCATTCGAAACTTCCAATCATTGTAGTTTTCAGCTCCCAGAAGAAGATGAGGAATGTTGTTTGAGTGACGTTCTTGCCAATTAGATTGTGCCATTGATCGCTAGCAAAATAAACACTTAAAACAAATGTCAAATGCACCTGATCTGATACCAATTGAAATTAACTAAGCACAATATATGAAAGAGTTTGTCTCAAGTGACAAAGGGCCTGCCTCTTTGTTAAATGGGACTGACTCAATAGATATATATAAAACAAATACTGAATAGAAATATTCTGCAGAATTATAAATAACACCAAGACTTTTCTCTTGGTTCGGCCCCTATCAGTATCTATGGCCTACGTCCAAGTCCCTATGCCAACTAGCACAGAGAATATATTATTATCAATTAATAATACACTTACAGTTTATCCCGATTACAAAAATGATAACCTCTTGGAAGAACCCTTCCCTTGACACAATTGTCCACTAGCAGCAAAAACCCTAGCTCGCTAGTAACTTATGTTGAATTTTGTAATCCTATCTATTTGCCACAACCCGACACAAGTATAGATAAAGTAAATTAATACAACTTATCAATAATGAATCTTCTAAAACAAAACTGATTTGATCTCGAAAGCTTAGTAGAAGAATGTAATTTGATTGCTCAAAGTTGTGTAGTTGTCACACCACCTGAATGAATATATATCTTCCTGAAAATAGCTGTTTGTAGAATTTGAATTGAAACGGCTAGGAAACAGAAGATAAAGATCAACAAAATCTGTTAGTAAAGATAAGACAATTGATATAAACAGATTTGAATAAGTCTTGATTGATTTAATATCTTAGGATAATCATCAATAACAATATTAGATTTGAACAAGTCAAATCTCCTGGAATCAAGTAAGATCAAATCAATTATTTAAAAATATTCATTTTTCTGATTAAGTTATATCAATTACTGAGATAAACTTTCAGACAGTTATCATCATTAAAATCCGGGTATTAACAGTTTGAAGGCAGAAGGAGATCACGGCTCAAGCAATGTAACCCTAGAGTCTGATAGCGATACTCTCATCAGCATAATGTGTAAAGGGTTGTTCATGCTAGTACATATCGACTCAATCTTAGAAGATACAAGCTTTGATAGCAGTACTTTTGTAGCCTAATATGTCAGCTTTTGAACCACACCTACCCATCGAACTCCAGCCAATTCATCGAATTTAGGCATTAAAAGTTTGACATTTACTTGCATCATGCGAAGGTAAGCCACATTTGAAGCAAACACCAAAATCTGTTGCACCAACTCCATAACAACGGACCTTATAAAAACCATAGAGTGGCGTCTCTGAAAGACGCCTGCAACCTGACCAGGGTTTATCCAGCTTCACAAGAGTTACATATAGCCCCAATTTAATACACTTTTTGATCGCAGCTTTCGTTGTTTCTTTGTCCTCAAAATATGCATGTCCCTTTCCAGTACAGTGACCTGAAAATATGTAAATTGATCATGACCTAAACAAACAAATATTACAGTCAATGATTCTAAAACAAGTGTTGAGTAGAGGTGGCGATGAAAACAGTAGATGCAAGGCAACTGCGATTTAGTTCACATGTCTTAGCTACCATGATATTAAAGCCTAAAATTAATGCAAAATGTACACAAATTGCTGCTCCAAACCCAGCCTTAGGGTAACACTATAACTGAATATAGTCACTGTTAGAGGCCTAAGACTGATGGCTATTGGGCCGAACGAAGTAGCCCATCCTCCACAGTCTGTATGAAGAGGCCCATTATCTACTTAAAGACTGAAGAGGCCCACCTTCCAGATAGGGAGTGGACTGGGCCGATCAACGGTACAACGACCAGGTCATGAGAGAGACCACAAGGTCCACGTTCGGGACGGGGGGATCGGAACTAACTGGTAAAAGAGGAGAATCAGGTTTTGACTTCATTCATTGACAATACACACATATTTTTCTGTACGTTCTATTTACCTACTTTGACGACCAGTTACTGATTCTCACACCGGAGGTGAATCGGGGGGCCCAACCCTCGCATTCTTCTTCTTCGCAGGTCCGACCGGATGTTGGTGACAAAAACTGGTTCCAACATTTGGCGCCGTCTGTGGGAACGTATAGATCGATTGTGCATTGTGATTTTTTGAGATTATGTCTTCTGAGCGACCGCTTGGATTCGATGGAGCTCCACATCCCGGAGGTTCGACCATCACGCCGTTAATAAATCAGCAATTGAATTTTGACTCTGAGGGGGACGAAGGTCCAGTGCCGACCCCCGAAGAACAGAGGGAATTGCTCCTCAAATGGAGAGAGGAGCAGGCTGCTAAGAAAGGCAAGCAGAAGGTAAACGAACAGGCCGACAAGGAAGCCCAGATACGGGCCAAAAAGAAAGAAGCGGACATGCTCAGACTCAAAGCCATTAAACTTCGTAGGGAAGAATATGAATTGGAAGAGAGGGCATTAAGAGAGTCGATCGAGGCTGACGAAGTCACACAGGTGTCGTCCGAACACCGAAGGGACAAAAGGCCGTATGACGATGAAGACGAGTCTTCGGACTCCGAATCGCATCCAAGAAAGACACGTTCCAGAATCACCCTGACCGATTCTGACGAAGAAGACGACTCGCACGTTCGGGATCGTATAAAGAGGATGGAAAAGGCCATGTTCGGAGAACGGAAGGTGAGCCATGAACCTATTGTCTCCGAAGAGATTGAACAGTATCGACCTCCTTCGGGGGGACAGTTCCAAAAAATGAACGAGTTTAGTGGGAAAGGAGACCCAGAAGACCATTGCGAGAAGTATGAGTCTCTAATGAAGGGTATGGGACACTGTGATATCATGTTGTGCAAAATGTTCAAGACATATTTGAAGGGACCAGCAACGATGTGGTATCGTTCGCAAAGACCCCGATCGATACATTCATATGACCAACTAAAAAGAAGGTTCTTGAGGCACTACTCCCACTTGTGCCGGAGAGAGAAGGATAATGAGGCATTGATTCACTGCCGTTAGAGACCGAACGAAGAGTTGGGAGATTACCTAGCTCGATTCAAGGAAGAGGCGGGGATGGTCACTAATTTGGACAAGGTGAAGGCTGCAGGTTTCCTCGCTGCTGGATTAGACCCCATAGAAGGTAAAAAGCTACGCTCCTCTCTTTATGATATTCCTTCTAAGTCTTTGAATGATATATATGTGAGAGGAGAAGCCATCCGAAAGAAGCTTGAATCTATTGGGGGGGTATAAGGAAAGTCGCAGGAATGAAGGCTTTGGAAGAGACGACCGAAGGGGTCGAGGAGACATCAAAAGCAGACTGACAGACAACAGACCCGACCGAGGAGCGGACAGGAGGAGAGATAGAGATAGTACGGTGTTCACCCCGTTGAATGCACCTATCTCAAAGATTCTCCACGAGATAAAGGGAAAGCCGGGATTCGTCCGGCCAGCAAGAATGAAAACCCCAGATTACAAGAAGAATGGGGATAAGTATTGCGAATACCATAAAGATAAGGGGCATAATACAGATGAGTGCTACCATTTGAAGAAGCTGATCAAAAAAATGGTAAAAAAAGGGAGATTTGGAACAGTACAAAGGCGACATGAGGGACAAACTAGAACCCAAAGAGCCCAGAAGAGAAAAGGGGCCTGAAAGGGAGGAAAAATACAGAGGCGAAGTTCGAACGATTTCAGGGGGCACGGTGTTAGAGCGGTGCAGTAAGACCGCCCGAAAGAAATATGCCAGACAGGTCTACAACTTGTATCAGACCAATCCGGCCAAACAACCCCTGCCTATCACCTTCACAGAGGATGATTTTGAAGACGTGATATGGCCGCACGAAGATCCACTCATCATAAATCCCATTATAGTGGTCAACAAACACTTGTGTGCGGTCAACAATGCTCGTTCAGTGCTTTAATTAAAAAACTAGCTTTATACCCGTGCACGGGACGTTTAATAAATTATTTTATTTTAGTGTTTTTATAATTTTATTTATTAATTAATATCTTTGTGTATTTTCATAAAAATATAAATTTCTTAAGTTAATAATATGTTTTTTCATATGTATATATTATTTCGGTTTATGTTGTACTTCTTGAAATGATAAAAATTATGAATTTTTTATATATACAAATTTACTAAAAGAATGATTATTTATATGTTTATTCATTGTTTTTATAAATTCAATTTTAATAAATTTTATTGTAAATATTTAAAATATTAAAATTATAGTACTTTTATTATTATTTACTTTTATAAAAATATTACTTTTTCTCTAAAGTAGAGCATTATTAATAACTCTAACAGTGTAATCTATCTATCTATTATATATATAACTAGTTTACTAAGCCGCTCTTCGCAGCGGCCTTTTAATAATTTTTCTATTTTATTTTAAAATATTTTGCAAAAAAATATTTTTAAATGGAATAAATAATTATAATATTTTAAATATTGATTTATTTTATAAATAAATAAATATTTTTAAATAAATAAAATAATGATATAGTATATTATCGTAATTATAACTGGATAAGCTAAAATGTTGTTTAAAACATGTCATGGCCGTGTTTTCATTTTATTTTTTTTATAACTCGGAATTTCATTAATAAAAAAAACGACAAAGCAACATACAATCCAGACCACTAAACAATCAAAGGACTCGAACCAGACTTAGGCTACCAGAGAGAAAAACACCACTTAAAATACAAGATATAAAACAAAAATCAAGGCTACACGCCTACACCTGCTAAAAACCAAAGACGCTAACAACCTCAGCAACCAACACGAAACTCAACCCTGACCTACATGCTTACTTAGCAGAACTACCAAAATCTTTAGCATTAGACTCCACTCCTCGCATTTGAATAACTCCACCAGAAATCTTACCACTGCTCTTACGCCCATCTTAGAAGAGGTTGCATCAACCCTGCGGCTACCTAACTCCACAGCTATACTCGAAACTATATTCAATAAAATCCCAGATTTCTCAAAACCCACCACCCATCGCAGATTCTTCCCTCTTGATTGGAAAACCAATTTTAATACCTTTTCCTTTCATGCTTTGATGATTTTGCAAAGGTCCTGATCAGTACCAAATAATTAATTAAAAAGATCTAAGGCCGAATCAATACCTATCAACACATCTTTATAGCCTCGGATCAACCTATAAACACATCGGCATCACATCAAGATAACAAAAGCAGAAGTTATTAATATTAAAAAACGCAAAGATTTAAAAAAAAAAAATTAGAGCAAGGTAAGAGGCGCACTTCACAGTCCCCTCTCTCCTTATTGATCCATGCTTTCGTTATTGATCCATGTCTTCACTCAATCAACACTAATCGTGGATAACTTCGTCTATATCATTAGAATACAAACTAAAGTTATAAGATAGAAAACAAATTAATATGTAGCATGCTCATGCAAATTTACACCCTTCTAAGACAAATAAACAAAAAGCAAACCATACAAGAAAAAGTGTATAACACAATTAACATAGTTTACATGTATATTTATACTATTAATTTGTATGAAAGTATTAAAGGTAATTAATTATTTACCTAGTGATTTCTTTATTTGGTATGCAAGACCGATATAAGTATAGAAATATCATATATATACGAAAGTTTTGTATAAAAACGGTAAGAGTTATCTCCTTTGTATAAGTATAATTGATTGTATATTTAGTTTCCACCATCAGTAAAGATTTTAAAGACAATAATATTAAAATTGTATATTTAATTTTCTTCATCAGTAAAAATTTTAAAGACACAATATTAAAATTTTATATTTAATTTCCTTCATTAGTAAAGATTTAAAAGACAATAAAGATATTTTCTAATAAAAAAAATTAGGAGAATATAAAAAGTGTATATTTAGTTTCCTCCATTTGTAAAGATTTTAAATGCAAAAATATTAACATTGTATATTTAGTTTCCTCAATTAGTAAAGATTTTAAAGGCAACTGAGATACAATTAATTATTTACCAAGTAATTTCTTTATTTGGTATGCAAGACCGATATAAGTATGGAAATATCAAATATACGAAAGTTTTCTATAAAAACGGCAAGAGTTATCTCCTTTATATAAGTATAATTGATTGTAAATTTAGTTTCCACCATCAGTAAAAAAAATTTAAAGACAATAATATTAAAATTATATATTTAATTTCCTTCATTAGTAAAGATTTAAAACACAATTAATATATTTTCTAAATAAAAATTTAGGAGAATATAAAAAGTGTCTATTTAGTTTTCTCCATTTGTAAAGATTTTAAATGCAAAAATATTAACATTGTATATTTAGTTTCTCAATTAGTAAAAATTTTAAAGCCAATGAGATATAATTAATTATTTACCAAGTAATTTCTTTATTTGGTATGCAAGACCGATCTAAGTATGGAAATATCATATATACGAAAATTTTGTATTAAAACTGCAAGAGTTATCTCCTTTGTATAAGTATAATTGATTGAATATTTAGTTTCCTTCGCTAGTAAAGATTCTAAAGACAATAATATTAAAATAGTATATTTAATTTCCTTCATTAGTAAAAATTTTAAATGCAAAAATATTAACATCGTATATTTAGTTTCCTCAATTAGTAAAAATTTTAAAGGCAATTGAGATATAATTAATTAATCACCAAGTAATTTTTTTATTTTGGTATGCAAGACCGATCTAAGTAGGGAAATATTAGATCGAATTTTTTTTATAAAAACGGCAAGAGTTATCTATTTTGTATAAGTATAATTGATTGGATATTTAGTTTCCTCGATTAGTAAAAATTCTAAAGACAGTAATATTAAAATAGTATATTTAATTTCCTTCGTTAGTAAAGATTTGAAAGACAATAGAGATATTTTGTAATTAAAAATTTAGGAAAATATTAAAAGTGTATATTTAGTTTCCTCCATTTGTAAAGATTTTAAATGCAAAAATATTAACATTTTATATTTAGTTTCCTCCATTAGTAAAGATTTTAAAGATAAGATTTGAAAGGTAATAGAGATATTTTGGAATTAAAAATTTAGGAAAATATAAAAAGTGTATTTTTAATTTCCTCAATTTGTAAAGATTTTAAATGCAAAAATATTAACATTGTATATTTAGTTTCCTCAACTAGTAAAGATTTTAAACATAATTGAGAAATTTTCGAATTTTTAATATTAATAATTCAAAAATTCGAGAAAATTAGAAAAACAGAGCGAAACAATTTGAGAGGCGACACCTTACTACACCCGTCTTCTCCTTTATATTAAAAAAAAATTATTTTATTAAAACAATATTATGAGAATATTTAGATAATAATAGAGGAAAGTTCAAAATAATATAAGGTAATACACTTTTTTTTCTAATTTAGATATTTTGAAGGCAAGAATATTATAATTGAATATTTAGTTTCTTCCATTAGTGATATTTAGTTTCCTCCATTAGTAAAGATCTATTGTATATTTATTTTCTCAATAAATCATATATTTGACCATATTAGAGAAAAATTCATGCAAAATAGATATACAAAATGTTATAAATTGAAATTGGTCCATTAGAAAAAGAATTATATTAATATTTTTAAATTTTAAATCATGTTTATTTGAAATAAGTATATATTTGCTCATATTATATATACTATTAGATTACAAATTCTATATACAATCAATATATCTATACTATTATATTAAAGACGAAACATTGAAAGTTTTGTAGTCTGGTCATGAAAGTTTTTGTAGTCTGGTCACTCCATTCATAACCGTTAGATATTTTTGATCAAATCATTGAGAACCGTTAGATAAAATATTAAAATTAGTATAAAAAATATCTTTTCTATTCTTCCTAAATAAAACATCTCATTTTCCAAAAATATCACGGGCAGTTTCATTTAATAAAATAATATAATAAGGTTATAATTGCTAATAAATAACTCATTACCATTTTTAGTCAAACTGTATATTCTTTTTTATATTTTCTAACTAAAATTTCTACTTTTCTATTTTTCCTAAATAAAACCTCTAATTTTCCAAAAATATCACGAATAGTTCTATTTAATAAAATAAAATAATAATATTATAATTATTAATGACTAACCAATTAGCTTTTTTTCCCAAACGTATATTCTTTTTTATATTTTCTAACTAATATTTCTCTTAACTAAAACCTCAAAAATATCACGGGTTATTCCATTTAGTAGCATAAAATACTAATTTATGAATATATCTCTTTATCTATACTATATTATCAAAGACGAAACATTGAAAGTTTCGGTACCTGTTTTTTGATACGATATTTACCTTATTTAATTGTTTATTTAATTATTATAATCAGTTACCCTTTAAATTAAATTATATTACCATTTTTTTCTAAAAAAATGAGGGGCAATTTTCTTTTCACCTAAAACGTGTTACTTTTTCTATTTCCATTGCTAAAATCCTTCATTTTTCAAATATATCACGAGAAAACCCTTACATATTTACTTTAAAATATATTTTAATACTTTTAATTGACAATTACCTTTTTCAACTAAAACATGTCACATTTTCTATTTTTCTTACTAAACCCCCTCTTTTTTCAAAAATATCACGGAAAAATCGTTACTTTTATATTTTAAAATTCAACGAAAACATGTTACTTTCTATTTTTATTACTAAAACCCCTCTTTTTCCAAATATCACGGACAAACCGTTATTTATTTTAAAATTCATTTTAATTATTTTAAAATGTTTAACACGCGTACTTATTTTTTTATTAATAAATTCAATTAATAAAATATAAAATATTAATAATAAAATTAACAATTATTAAAAACAACTCGTGCATCGTACAGGTTTTAAGCTATATAATTAAAGACGAAACATTAAAAGTTTAGTAGTCGGATAGACGGACGGTCGGTACTTAGTGATTTTAATTAATTACCCTTACTTATTTTTTTTAAAAAACTATCACTAAATAATAACATTATTTTATAACCAATTACCTTTTCAGCTAAAATACATTGCTTTTTTTTATTTTTTTCTTACAAAATCCTCTCTTTTTCTAAAAAAAAACACAGACGATTATATTTTTTAACAAAAACATGCTACTCTTTCTATTTTTCCTTACTGAAACCCTTTATTTTCCAAAAATATCATGGGCAAACCCTTACTTATTTATTTTAAAATATATTTTAATACTTTTAATTATGTTACTTTTTCTATTTTTTCATTTTCTAAAAAAAATATTATTAAATAATAACATTTTAATAACCAACTACCTTTTTAGCTAAAATACAATATCTTTTCTAACAAAATCTTCTATTTTTCTAAAAAAAAAATCACGGGCAATTACCTTTTTCAACTAAAACATGTTACTCTTTCTGATTTTTCTTTACTAAACCCCTCATTTTCCAAAAATATTATGGACAAATCCTTACTTATTTATTGTGAAGCCTATTTAAATACTTTTAATTACGGGCACTTACCTTTTCAGCTAAAACATGTTATTTTTTCTATTTTTCCTTACTAAGACCCCTCTTTTTCCAAAAATATCACGGGCAAACAGTTATAAATCTATTTTAATACTTTTAATTATTTAAAAAAGTTTAACACGCATACTTATTTTTTTTAAAAAATGCAGATTAATCTAATATTAAAGTTTAAATAATAAAAATAATAATTATTAATAATAATATGTGCATCGCACGAGTTTTAAGCTAGTATCTATTATATATAAAATAGAGCAACTAGGGGTTCAATGCGTCAATTTATTTAAGTTAAATTACCAAAATACCCTTCTAAATTATATTTTAATTATACATGTATTAATTACAATTAATACTCATCTACTTTAATATGTGTACATTAATTGTGTCAAACTCATTATTGCATATCATTGATATTTATTATTACTTCAATATTTAATATTAACAATTTATGATTAGATATTATTTTTTATAGAAAATATTAAAACTTTTAAACATTAAATAAATTGTGACAATGATGATTGATAATTGTTAATTGAAAGAGATTACGAACTAATTTAGAGCTTCATTCACTATTGCAAAGTGATGCATATGAAATCTTATTTTGCTAAATTAAAAAAAAAAACTATTGGCCTTATTGCATATTTCGTATCTAGGTTCGCTATTTGGTTCATTACATTTATTTGCTTATATAGAAGACGATTTAGGGAGATCAAAAGTAATTATATACCAAATAAATGATGATAAAAAATAATGAATATGGCGAGTGGACAATGAATATCAATCAAATAAGGAATCTGGATACGGAAGATGTAATAATAAGGCAATAGGTTTGTTTTTCAAAGTTAGCAAAATATGATTTGATCTGCATATCAAATCTTATTTTGCTAAATTGAAAAAACAAATTATTGGCCTTATTGCATATTTCGTATCCAAGTTCGTTATTTGGTTCATTAGATTTATTTGCTTATATAGTAAACAGTTCAGGAAGATCAAAAGTAATTATAGATCAAATAAATGATGATAAAAAATAATGGATATGGTGAATGAACAATGAATATCAACCAAATAAGAAATTTGGATACAGAAGATGTAATAATAAGGCTAATAGGTTTATTTTTTGAAGTTAACAAAATATGATTTGATCTACGTCACTTTACAATAGCCAACGAGAATATTTTGTACCGTATCAAATAATTTTTTTTATAAATTTAGTATATCTTAAACAATAAGCTATATATCAAACAAATGTTATAGAAATATTGTACCAAATAGTTTAATAACTACTTCAAACAGGTTAAATACTATTTTGTTTTTTATAAAGTTACACGACAGTTGCAAAATAAGTCACACTCATTTAAAATAGTTCAATCTCCCGTAATTACAAGACTGCAAGCACTTCAAAATTACAGGTCTTACTTATATTGTACGTCATTATTAGATTTGATCTTTTTTAATGAAAAAAGATTTAATTCGCAACAGAACCTATAATACATTTCACATGCATGCATATATTTACATGATTAAATATATATGACCTTTTCTAACAAAAACTTATCCCAATTACAACAAAACATATATTATATTTAATAAATCGGCTTATCATTTTATAACAGAAGAATGGAGAACATACCCGTGCCTCGCACGGGTTATAAAGCTAGTTGTTTTATAGTAGAGAGTTTTTAGCTATGTAGGACCCGTTTTATAGTAGAGAGTTTTTAGCTATGTAGGACCCGTTGACGACCAAACCGAACCATACCATTTAAGTGCTTTACACTAATTATATATAAAGATATACCGAAACATACCATTTAAGTGATTTACACCAATTATATATAAAGATATAATGGGCTCTCGTCAACCATAAGTTATACTACTTATGTTTATACACGAAAATTCATATAGTTATACACATTGTGCGTGTTTGGGGTATCACAAAAAAGTTAACTTATAGCTTAAAATGGGTAAGTGCTTTATAAGTGATAACTGATAAGTTGATCGATTCTTATAAGTTACACGGGTGTTTGGATAAATTTACTTATAAGTTAGTTAAGAGTTTGCTAAATTAAATTTGAAAAAATAATTATTAAATACAATGATTTCAACACTTGCATTTTAAATTAAAAAAATATTTAAAAACACAAAGGTAATAATATAAAATATTAAAAAAATAAAGAAATCAAAGAATAAGTTGATAAGTTAAGTAAAATGTTGGTGATTTCTAACATTAAACTTATCAATTTATAAGTTACTAGCTTAAAACCCGTGCGATGCACAGATTGTTAATTGTTATTTTATCATTATTTTTTAATTGTATTTGTTAAAAAAATAAGTAGGCATGTAAAAATAGCAAAACACTTTTAATTAATTAAAAACATTAAACAGATTTTAAAATAAATAAGTAAGGGTTTTCTCATTATATTTTTGGAAAAATAGGGGTTTTAGTATGAAAAAATAAAAAATGTAACATATATTTAGTTTAAAAAGGTAAATGTCCGTGATATTTTTGGAAAATTAGGTTTTCAAATTTAATAATTTAAATTATTTAAATACGTTTTAAAATAAATAAGTAAAGGGTTTGTCCGTGATTTTTTAGAAAAAGAATGAATTTTAGTGAGAAAAATAGAAAAAATAAATTAAAAAAGTCAATTTTCCGTGATATATTTAGAAAATGAGGGATTTTGTTAGAAAAAATCTATAATATGTTTTAACTGAAAAGTTAATTGGTTATAAATAGGTATATTATTATTTTTTTATTTTAATATTTTTAGTAATTGCATTTGTTAAGAAAAATAAGTAGGCATGTTAAAATAAGTAAACTTTTTAAAAAATAATTATAATATTAGGTTTAAAAATAAATAACTAAAGGTTTGTCCGTGATATTTTTGGAAAATAAGGGGTTTTAGTAAGGAAAAATAGAAAAACTAACATGTTTTAGTTAAAAAGGTAATTGCCCATGATATATTTGAAAAAGTAGGGGAATTTGTTATAAAAATAAAAAAAAAATGTATTTTAGGTGAAAAAGGTAATTGGTTATAAATAGGTAATATTATTATTTAATAATATATTTCTATAAATAAGTAAGGTTAATTAAGTAAAAATACGAATTTAAGAAAGGGCAATTAAGTAAAATCACAATGTACCATACCGACCGACCAAACTTTTAATGTTTCGTCTATTATATAATAATATTGATAAGTTATCAAATAAGCTGAGTACACAAACACCCTCGTAAACTCTTATCTATATATTATAAATTTGTGGATATCCCATTCCTTGGTATCCATATTTAGGTTTGGGTATCCATATTTAGGTTCAGATGAAGTTTTTTAACTTTATTTTGACCCATTGGATAATCCATTTTTTGGTTTGATATTCATATTTACATTTGGATATGATCCACACCCATTATTAATTATAGAAAGTTTATACATATCTATAAATCATTTATAATATTTATAGTAACCTCATTAAGAAAAAAATGAATCAATTTTTTAATTTTGGTAAGTTAATTAATGCATATTATCATATATTATGTACAATAAATTATTTAAATTGAATTAATGTTTGAATGTGTTTATTACAAATAAAAATAAATTTTTATTGTATTAAAATGATTTCTTTTACAATTATATTAACTAGTTTGCTAAGCCGCGCTTCGCAGCGGCTTTATAATAATATTTATAAATTTTCTCAAAAAATATTCTACAAAATACGTTTTTAAATAAAATAATATTTCTAATATAAAATTAAGTTTTGTTTTGAATTATATATAGAGTAAGGTTCCAGAGAGAACCATTATATCAAGAGAACCGAGAGAACCCTTACCGTTGATATACTATAATATAAATAATGAATCTTAATAAAACACTTAAAAGAATCTTAATTATCAATTAAATTTATTATAAATAAATTTATGTTGAAATATATTATAAAATACTTTATAGAATACTTAAGAGAATCCTAATTTATAATATAATTATTAAAACACTTAAAAGAATCTTATAAAATTATTAAAACACTTAAAAGAATCTTAAAATACTAATAAAAGTATAATAGAAATTTTTTAAAACATATCAGCCGTTGGATGGTGTGGTAAATCAATGGTGATTGGTTGGTTCTCTCGGTTCTCTAAAAAAGATAGATTCTCTCTGGATCTTTCCCCATTATATATATATATATATATATATATATATAAAGTTCTAGATCGTTCAATCAAAAACTACAATTATACCTTCAGAGCTATTAAAAATCTTCACTACCTCCAAATCTACTCCCAATAAAAAAAAAATCAAAAAATATGAACAAACATCCTTTTTGTTGGTGGGAAATTTTTTTATTAATAATGATATCTTTTTGTCAAAACAAATAACAACAAAAACAACAACAACCTCTTCCTTTTTAAAAAAACAATTAACGATCTCTTCTCAGTGTTTCTTATTCTTGTATGATTTTTGTTATAGATGCATTGACTTATTGAATTTTGTTAAAAATGCACACACTAAATAAATTCTTCAATCGAATAAATCTTAACATGATATTTTCGAAATACATACACTATAAATTTCTTAATATACAATTTTTATCTTTGAATTTTCGTGTATGAATTACATAAAATATTTTACTAAAAATATAATCATTTCTCATAAAAATTAGAGCAATAACTATCTTAAACGTTAAAAAACAATGATAAAATTTGTTTTTGAAGACATGATGAATTCTCCCCTTTCGAGTTACCTTGTATACATGTGTATCAACTTTTAACTATAAATTCAAAACTAATAACGTACACACATAAACATATAAATCAATTCACAACTGAATGTATATGAAAATCACCTTGCTCGGCCTATTATTTTAACTGATTAACTGATGAATCTCCGTCCTTATTAATCCATGTCTTAATTCAATCAACACTAATAGCAAATAACTTGTCTTATCAAAGATTTTAATATGATCCTACATTAGGATACAAACAAACGTAATAAGATAAATAACATAACAAACGTAATAAGATAAATAACATAAAGGAAAAAGTCTCATACTCATGTACTCATATACACATTTTTAACATGAACAAACAAAAAAGTAAAGAAGAACAACGTTGACAACAAAAAATTGCAGTAGACAATTAACAGAGTTTAGGTGTATATTTATACTATTAATTAGCTGTTTGTATGAAAGTATTAAAGGTAATTAATTATTTACCAAGTAATTATTTAATTTCTTATGCAAGACCGATCTAATTTCTTAACTTCTTATTTACCAATATGTTCTTGTATTTTCTATTATATTACATTAAAAAAGAAAGTTTAGGAGAGCAGAATGTTAAGATGGTAATTTCATTTGAAACGAATAATGTAAAGTAATACACTTTTTTTTAATTTAGATATTTGAAGGCAAAAATATTATAATTGAATATTTAGTTTCCTTCATTTGTAATATTTAGTTTCCTCTATTAGTAAAGATCTGTTGTATATTTACTTTCTCCATTAGTAGAGATTTTAAATGCAAGAATATTATATTTACTTTCCTCCATTAGTAGAGATTTTAAATGCAAAAATGTTGAAATTGTATATTTATTTTCCTCAATTAGTAAAATTTTAAAATGCAATTGAGATTTTTTCTAATCTTTGGTATTAATTACTTAATTTCTTATGCAGAACCGATCTAATTTGTTAACTTCTTATTTACCAAAACGTTCATGTATTTTCTATTATATCATATTAAAAAGGAAGAAAGTTTAGGAGAAGAGAATGTTAAGATATTAATTTCATTTGAAAAGAAATATTATGAGAATATTTAGATAATAATAGAGGAAAGTTTAAAATAATGTAAGGTAATACACTTTTTTTTTATATAATTTAGATATTTTGAAGGCAAAAATATTATAATCGAATATTTAGTTTCCTCCATTAGTGATATTTAGTTTCCTCCATCAGTAAAAATCTATTGTATTTTTACTTTCTCCATTAGTAGAGATTTTAAATTCAAGAATATTATATTTCATTAGTAGAGATTTTAAATGCAATAAAATTGAAATTGTATATTTAGTTTTTTCCATTAGTAAATATTTAAAAGGCAATTGAGATTTTTTTTCTAGTTTTTGGTATTAATTACTTAATTTCTTATGCAAGACCGATCTAATTTATTAATTTCTTATTTACCAAAATGTTCTTGTATTTCTATTATATTACATAAAAAATAAAGTTTAAGAGAGCAGTATGTTAAGATAATAATTTCATTAAAAATATAATGAGAATATTTAGATAATAATAGAGGAAAGTTCAAAATAATATAAGGTAATACACTTTTTTCTAATTTAGATATTTTGAAGGCAAGAATATTATAATTGAATATTTAGTTTCTTCCATTAGTGATATTCAGTTTCCGTAAACATCTATTGCATATTTACTTTCTCCATTAGTGGGGATTTTAAATGCAAAAACATTATATGTTTCCTCTATTTGTAAGTATTTAAAAGGTAATTGAGATTTTTTCGAATTTTTAATTCAAAAAATTGAGAAAATTAGAAAAATAGAACGAAGCGATCTGAGAGCGCCACCTCACCGCCCCGTCTTCTCCTTTATATAATAGTATTGATGATTGATCAGAATTGTACAATTATTTGATTTATTTAATTTAATCTAATTATTATTTTTTATAATATTTGTAAAATAATTTTTTTAAATCCCGTGTGCGAATAACCTGGTGGGTTTATAAGTCGTAAGTTATGTGGTACCCAAAAATGCCCTATATATCTTTGCTCTTCAGGTGCAAAGAAGAAACAGCTGATTTTGGATAAGCCCGACGATGAGGCCGTCGTTAGTAACTTAGATTCTTATGATGATTTTGATTTCATGTAACTTTTATAGTCGAATGTGCCAAATCTGCTGTTACTCCACCAATATGAGCTGAAGATCTCGATCTTGCAATTACAGTGTTATAGGGAGACGGGAAGATCTGAAGCTTTTCAATCTTGTTCGTTCTTAAACAAATCTTCACAATCCATATTCCAATTGCACCGGTAATCTTCACCGCCTTCACTGGAATCTCTCTTTATTGTTAATTCTCAATTAAATCTCAACTTTTTACTCTTTCTAAATTAAGATCTTATATTTCTAGTTCAAATCCTGATAAACTACAAGCAAGGAGCAATGGAAGAGTGGGGTAATTACTTTTTCTTTGCGTCTTAATGTTACTCTATAATGTGTATAATTATACTTGTAATGCAGAGTATCGTAAATTAAAATTAGTTTACACAAGTTCTGTTGAATTGCTTTTCTTTTTTTGGGGATTATAGCCTAGGTAGTTAATAGTTATCTATCGATTATTCTTTAGTTGATTTAATTTCCTTTCGATCTAGTTTTGTGATGTAGGAAGTCTTTACTTTTTTCTCGGTAGTGTATAAATGTAGTTACCATCTATTTTCCTTGAAGTGAAGGAAAATACTTTAGAGATTGATTCTTGGTTGGTTGGTTTTTATGTAGTCAAGTTGTTGGTTGTGTAGCATAAACTCACCCAGGTGCGGAAAATATGGTAGGACATGAGTATGTGGGATGCTTAAGTTGTGTTGCTATGTGTTCCAGTGATAGCCTATATATATATAGGCTAGAAACCGAAATTAAACTAGAAACCACTAATTTTCTAAAATTCAATTAAATATAAGCCACTAAATAATTTAAAGATGCCACTGTCTTGTAATGAATTAGAGATATCTATATGATCGTGTGAGAAACTGGCAAAGTCAGTGATGATTCTAAGTAATTTTTTTATCAATTATTCTAAAAACTAGTCTGCATCTGTATTTTTAAAGGTATTTCTTCATTGTTCCTAGGGAAGCTTTGGCTTTTGCCTTGTTTGACATAAACTAAAGATATATTGAAGATTTAAATTTGACATTGCGGATATATATATAGTCAGCAAACATAATCACTGTAATTAACCAGACCTAACTATATGCTTCTGCAAAGAGTGTTTAATCATATTCAAGGTCTAGATCTGAAACTTAAAACCCACAAAACCCTTCTCTCCCCACAAAACCCTTCTCCTCCTTTCTCCCGCTTAGGACCGGTTTCTTTTCTCCCCTGCTTCTTCCGACGCCTCCTATGGCAAACGCGGTATATCACCAAAATTCCCAAACTCGGCAACTTGTTCCAAATTTATCCTCACTCGAGTATCCATCTCCCCATCTTTCTAATATACAGTTTCCTTATTATACTTTTGTATACAGTTTGATAGTTTGCGCTAAAGACTCACTCACACATTTATGACAATATTCTAATGAGTACATCTACCCATGTTTCCGGTATTTGTCTAAATGACGGTTTAGGCATCTAGGACAGGTTGAGCCTCATGAATTTCTGTATTTCCTGGTTTCATTTTTGGAGAGGAAAGATACACAACTAGTCGCATTATCTTTGGAATTCAGGTGATCAACTTATTTGTAATTGGTTATCAAGTTGATAATGGTGATTTTTATCTTTTAAATCAAGACAAAAAAGTACATGTATATATGCTAATCATGTTTAGCTCGCTACGACATAAACTCTGTTCCACTTCCGCGAAATTTTCGGACGGACTATCTATCCCTTGAAATGAGTTGCAAAATCCATAAATCGGAAATTCTAATAGGGTGGAAGGCAATTGCCCAAAACATGTTTTTTGTATGTGTCTTTAGAGAGTAAAATGATATTGTTGCAAAATCTAATTTTATACAATTAGTTTACCTACGCATTGTTATCATGTTTGGGGAAAGCTCAATTTTCACTGATATGAATCGACATGTACTCACGAATATCGATGCAAATGATGGGGCAGGAACGAAGATACCAAAACATATTCTCTACCTGTTTTACCTGTGGTCTTCGTTCTCTAAAGTTTTTCGACATAGGTGATGCTTAAATTTAAGGATTTTCAGATTCGATGATGGGATCAATTTCGTATCTTTCCTTGACTATATACACTTTACGGGGTTCTTCATATTTTGCAAATAGTATACATCTGAATCGATTAAAGAGATTTTTGGTAGTTCAAATCCCATCATCGATCTGAAAATCCTTAAATTTAAGCATCACCTATGTCGAAAAACTTTAGAGAACGAAGACCACAGGTAAAACAGGTAGAGAATATGCTTTGTTATCTTCGTTCCTGCCCCATCATTTGCATCGATATTCGTGAGTACATGTCGATTCACATCAGTGAAACGTGAGTTTTCCCCAAACATGATAACAATGCGCAAGTAAACTAATTGTATAAAATTAGATTTTGCAAAAACATCATTGTACTCTCTAAAGACACATACAGAAACTTTTTTGGGCAATTGCCCTACACCCTATTAGAATTTCCGACTTATGGATTTTGCAACCCATTTCTAGGGATAAATAGTCCGTCCGGAAATTTCGTGGAATTGGAACAGAGTTAATGCCGTAGCGAGCTAAACATGATTGACATAAATCCATGTACTTTTTTATCTTGATTTAAAAGATAAAAATCACCATTATCAACTTGATGACCAATTACAAATAAGTTGATCACCTGGATTCCAAAGATGATTCGACTAGTTGTGTATCCTTCCTCTCCAGAAATGAAAATCAGGAAATACAGAAATTCATGAGGCTCAACCTGTCCTAGATACCTAAGCCGTCGTTTAGACAAATACCGGAAACAATGGTAGATGTGCTAATTAGAATATTTTGTCCTAAATGTGAGTGAGTCTTTGGCACAAACTATCAACTGTATACAGAAGTGTAACAAAGAAACTATATATTAGAAAGATGGGGAGGTGGATACTCGAGTGAGGGTAAATTTGGAACGAGTTGTCGAGGGTGGAAATTTCGGTGGTATACCGCGTTTGCCATAGGAGGCGTCGGAAGAAGCACAGGAGAAAAGAAACCGGTCCTAAGATGGAGAAAGGTTTTGTGGGTTTTAAGTTTCAGATCTTGATTATGATTAAACACTCTTTGCAGAAGCATATAGTTAGGCTTGGTTAATTATAGTGATTATGTTTGCTGACTATATATATATGTCCGCAAATTTAAATATTCAATCAATGTTTGACTATATATATTATCGCTTTCTTATGAATCAGTTAATGTGGCTTAATTACAATTCTTGTTTAGTCTTTTTCTTTTTTGTTACTTCCTCTGTAGTTGTCACATTTGAATGGTTGAATTGACAATATTACATATATAATATGAATAAAAATTATATAATTAGAAAGTACATTTAATCTATTTTAATTTGTATTTTTCAGATTTTATAAATTATATAATGAGAATACGTAAATGTTAGTCAAAGATTGGTCAATTTGACTGCCGAAAGTCAAAACATTTTGACAACTAATTAACGACGAAGGGAGTAATTATTACAAAAATGTTTATTTTATATAATTAAAGATAATAAAAAAGATTCTCAAACATTCAAGTTCAACTAAAAACATCATCTACAAAAGTAGAATTTTAATTCATAAATTGTAGATAAAATCAATCAATATATTTATATAAAGGAGAAGACGGGGGCGGTGAGGTGGCGCCTCTCAAATTGGTTCGTTCTATTTTTCTAAATTTCTCAATTTTTTGAATTATTAATATTAAAAATTTGAAAAAATCTCAATTACCAATAAAATCTTTACTAACGAAGAAACTAAATATACAATTTTAATATTTTTGTTTTTAAAATCATTTTTAATGGAGCAAACTAAATATACAATTTTAATATTCTCCTAAATTTTTTATTAGGAAATATCTCAATTGTTTTTTAAATCTTTACAACTGGAGAAAACTAAATATACAATTATAATATTTTTAAACTAATGGAACATAGTTAATGCCGTAGCGAGCTAAGTCGACTTTCTATCAGTTGGATAAAAAACTCTTCTTTTAATAGTTCACTTAATAACTTACCACAAGAAAAGAAATAATTAGAGGTAGAACTTCTGGACTTACATTGCACTTGCTCTTTATGCATGATGCTCCCCACCGTTTACTTCCCGAACCATCAATATACTCAACCATCAATATACTCAGAGACATTGTTGTTGTCCGAGAAGTTGCTTTCCTCATTCCCATGAGCAACTATCAGTAGACACAACAAGAATATTAACAAGATACTCTTCTCTATGATTTATGACTTTTGGTAGTTAAAAAGACAATTAGATTTGCATAATTTAATGAAGACATTGAAAATCAATATATAAGGTTCAAAATTTAACAATTATGAATAAAATATAACTTTCACAGCGAGAAAGATTAACACTGCCACCAACAACCCCAACATTACCCTAAATGCTTGAACCCTAGCCCTTTGAGTCATAAGCAGGATGAACATCCTCATCAGAGCTATCAAAACCAGCCTCAGCATTAGAACCAGCCTTAGCATCAACATCCTCATCATCCTCATCAGAGCTATCAGAACCAGCCTCAGCATCAATATCCTCATCAGAGCTATCAGAACCAGCCTCCGCCTCCAACCTTATGCCTTCAAGCCAGATCTAAATCACCAAACAAATAAGAGCACATTTGATGAGAAGAAACTAAATGGAGGCGACGGCTTGATTGACAATGTTTGTGCCATAGTTCATCCTCTACATAGTTATGATATACTTCAGAGATATTTCCTTGGCCGCTAATGTTCTTTTATCTAAGTTTTTTGTGTAGGTTACTTTCGAGAGGGTCAGAGATGAAAAGTTTCCTCCTGGGTGGGCGAAAGAGATTAGAGTGAGAAAAACTGGTGATAAACAGGAAGACCAGGTCAATGTCTACTTGTTTCGCATAGAAGTAAGGGTTTTTTATCTTTCTTACGTCAAAAAAGAAAAAAGATATATGCATGAATGAGACTGAAATATGTAAAGTCGCTAGGATATTCTGCATTACACATTTGTTATGTTGACAGATCTATTGTGGACACTGTCTTAATTTATACTACTTCTTCAGTTATAAGAAAGCTTGTCTAAAGCTTAGAGCTACAAAAATTGTGTAATAGTACTTGGAATGAATAAATTCTTCTGATGTGATATATTGTTTTCAGCCATGCTTGGATCAAACAGGAAGTGCACTCTCTTTCAAGCCAGATCTAAATCACCAAACAAATAAGAGCACATTTGATGAGAAGAAACTAAATGGAGGCGACGGCTTGATTGACAATGTTTGTGCCGTAGTTCATCCTCTACATTGTTATGATATACTTCAGAGATATTTCCTTGGCCGCTAATGATCCTTTATCTAAATTTTTTGTGTAGGTTGCTTTTGAGAGGGTCACAGATGAAAAGTTTCCCCCTGGGTGTGTGAAAGATATTAGAGTGAGAAAAACTGGTGATAAACAGGAAGACCAGGTCAATGTCTACTGGTTTCACATAGAAGTATGGGTTTTTGATCTTTCTTATGTCCAAAAAGAAAAAAGATATATGCATGAATGAGACTGAAATATGTAAAGTCGCTAGGATATTCTGCATTAGACATTTGTTATGTTGACAGATCTATTGTGGACACTGTCTTAATTTGTACTACTTCTTCAGTTTTACATAGGTCCAGCAAGTGGATACAAGTTCCGTTCGAAAGTGGATGCTCTGCGCTATCTGGAAACTGGAGATATAATGATCTGAAAATGCAACCTTGACTCCATGTCCGGAAAGCTTGATAACAAGAGCTTAGCTCTTACCCTCAAGAAGGTAACTTCTAATTATTTTTTAATTTCAGTTTATCTTGTCGTGAAAATATAGAATCTCACAATTTTGCTCATTACATCGCATTGTGATTTTTAGGTTTCTTCCTTCTATGTTTAAGAATGAAGTTCTTCATTTGCATATGTACCTCAATTGTTTTTCTTGAAGTGAGATTTCCTGGTGGCATCTAATTTGTTAAATAAATTTATTTATAATGTAGTATTCTTTTGCCAAAAATGTTTAAATTAAAGTCTCAAAGGTGATGTACAATGTCAGAACTGACATATTCCTTTCTTTAAGTTTCACCATGTATGTACTTTCAATGACGAAGAAAAGTTTCATCAGGACTTCTGCTTACAAACTTCATGGGTAACACGCAATTAGGGTCACACACTCACACTGTCATACACAACCATACACATTGTCTTTTATTGTAGTTTTAGTTTTTCGGGTCAAGATCTTGTAATTACTGGAAAGATGCAGTTTTGAATGTCCAAGTTGATATTGCTGAACATGATTTGAGACTGTATAAGTTGTTACTTCGAATGCTATATATTGAACTGAACTTTGTCCTAGTTTGTCCTTTTTGATCTTAAAAGTAGTTGCAGAAATAAATGAGGTGTTTGAAGTATATACAATATTGTATATCTGAAACTTGTTACCAAATTAAGTCTGTTCATGATCTTGTTGTAAACTTGGCCATCAATCAATTATCAGTCCTTGTTATGTTACAGTAACTTGGTAAGCCCTGGCACTGGTAACTGGTTGGTTGGTGTCTGGCCGAAATTATAACCTTTTATTTGTTCCTCTCTCGTCACCTTGTGGTAATTGCGAACATCTATATTCAGTCTTACACCGTTAACTGTTTTGATGTGGGTTCTGGTTAAAATTATCTTGTAGTGATACCAGAATTACACTTTGATGTGCTAAGCCTCCTGACAGGATATCTTTGTCTGATTTTTATTTGTGTTAAATGCTAGTCAGGTTCTTTAAATATGTAACTTGGACCGAGTTTTATCGGACTTACGACGAATAATAAGGCTTGCTCTTCAGTGTTAATCTTCACATTTCTAGTTATCTAAAGGCCATACATATCTGGAGTCTAGTTAGGACTTAAAAGAGTAGTACCGTGAATTTGGAGGAATACATTCTTCATAGTGTTTATTTAGTGCAATCCTATTTTTGATGTTGGATTTCTGTCAAATCTCAGGAATTTGATACATTGTATGGCCTGGACTGGCACTGCATTGTTGGCACTAGTTTCGGCTCATATCTAGATTCCACAAAACCCACAAAACCTTTCTCCTCCTTTCTCTCTCTTAGGGCCGGTTTCTTTTCTCCTCTGCTTCTTCCGACGCCTCCTATGGAAAACGCGGTATATCACCAAAATTCCCACCCTCGGCAACTCGTTCCAAATTTACTCTCACTCGAGTATCCACCTCCCAATCTTTCTAATATACAGTTTCCTTATTACACTTGTGTATACAGTTGATAGTTTGCGCCAAAGACTCACTCACATTGATGACAATATTCTAATGAGTACATCTACCCATGTTTCTGGTATTTGTCTAAACGACGGTTTAGGCATCTAGGACAGGTTGAGTCTCATGAATTTTTGTATTTCCTGGTTTTCATTTTTGGACAGGAAAGATACACAACTAGTCGCATCATCTTTGGAATCCATGTGATTAACTTATTTGTAATTGGTCATCAAGTTGGTAATGGTGATTTTTATCTTTTAAATCAAAATAAAAAAAGTACATGGATTTATGCTAATCATGTTTAGCTCGCTACGGCATTAACTCTGTTCCACTTACTCGAAATTTTCGGACGGACTATCTATCCCTAGAAATAGGTTGCAAAATTCACAAGTCGGAAATTCTACTAGGGTGGAGGACAATTGCCCAAAGCATGTTTTTTATGTATGTGTCTTTAGAGAGTACAATGATGTTGCAAAATCGAATTTTATATAATTAGCTTACTTGCGCATTGTTATCATGTTTGGGGAAGGCTCAATTTTCACTGATGTGAATCGACATGCACTCACGAATATCGATGCAAATGATGGGGCAGGAACGAAGATACCAAAGCATATTCTCTACATGTTTTGCCTGTGGTCTTCGTTCTCTAAAGTTCTTCGACATATGTGATGCTTAAATTTAAGGATTTTCAGGTTCGATGATGGGATTTGAACTACCAAAGGTCTCTTTAATCGATTCACATGTATACTATTTGCAAGATATGAAGAACCCCGTAAAGAGTATATAGTCAAGGAAAGATACGAAACTGAGCTCGCTGAATTCAAAATAAAATTGTAAGTTTCTTATTTTATAATTGGAGTTTATCAACCAAGTCATGAAGAGTACCAACAAACTGAGAAGAAGATGCAGAACAAGAAAGCATGGGCAGAAATGTATCTATTGAGTTTGACTGATAAACGAGTTACAAGTTCATGGTCAACTTTCGGATATGTAGCCCAAGGCCTCGGCGGGTTGAAACAATGGATTCTCTACAAGCCAGAAAATGCAACAGCCCCCGATCCACTTTGTGTATGGGTCTATTTAGTTTTAGAGTTCAATGCTAATCAAGCTGCATAACAAACAGTTGAGCATTGTGCTAGCAAGAACAACTAAAACGTTGAGTAATTTGTCTTCTCCGCGGAAATTTTCTGAGGAGCTACCAATGGCTCCGCGGAAAATTATAGAGGAGCGTGTAAATTTTTTCTTTTAATCCTAGTCGTTCAATGTTCGATGCAATAGTGTAGGAACTGATTGTTCTATAATTGGTTCCTAACAATCAATTGTTAGAGACCAGGACCCTTGCAAAATAGGTTCTTCTAAGAATAGGGGAATCAATCCATCTATTCCTGGTCATAGTCCCGTGACGAGATCCATATCCAGGGACCATAACAGATTTGTTTACTCAATTAAATCAATTAACCATTCATGAAAAAAACTACCAGTAATATGATAATTAATTAAATCTATCTTGACAAGTCAAATCAATTAAATATACATAAATTAAAATTACACAACGTTTAACCTTATAAAATAAGAAAACTTACAATCTTATTTTGAATTCAGCGAGCTCAATTTCGTATTTTTTCTTGACTATATACTCTTTACGGGGTTCTTCATATCTTGCAAATAGTATACATCTGAATCGATTAAAGAGATCTTTGGTAGTTCAAATTCCATCATCGAACCTGAAAATCCTTAAATTTAAGTATCAATTATGTCAAAGAACTTTGGAGAACGGAGACCATAGGTAAAACAAGTAAAGAATATGTTTTGGTATCTTTGTTCCTGCCCCATCATTTGCATCGATATTCGTGAGTACATGTCGATTCACATCAGTGAAACGTGAGCCTCCCCAAACATGATAACAATGTGCAGGTAAGTTAATTGTATAAAATTAGATTTTGCAACATCATTGTACTCTCTAAAGACACATACAGAAAACATGTTTTGGGCAATTGCCCTCCACCCTAGTAGAATTACCAACTTATGGATTTTGCAACCCATTTTTAGGGATAGATAATCCATCCGGAAATTTCGTGGAAGTGGAACAGAGTTAATGCCGTAACGAGCTAAACATGATTGACATAAATCCATGTACTTTTTTATTTTGATTTAAAAGATAAAAATCACCATTATCAACTTGATGACCAATTACAAATAAGTTGATTACCTGGATTCCAAAGATGATGCGACTAGTTGTATATCCTTCCTCTCCAAAAATGAAAACCAGAAAATACAGAAATTCATGAGGCTCAACCTGTCCTAGATACCTAAGCCGTCGTTTAGACAAATACTGGAAACAATGGTAGATATGCTCATTAGAATATTTTGTCCTAAATGTGAGTGAGTCTTTGGCGCAAACTATCAACTGTATACAAAAGTGTAATAATGAAACTGTATATTATATTAGAAAGATGAGGAGGTGGATACTCGAGTAAGGGTAAATTTGGAACGAGTTGCCGAGGATTGGAATTTCGGTGGTATACCGCGTTTGCCATAGGAGGCGTCGGAAGAAGCAGATGAGAAAAGAAATCGGTCCTAAGAGAGAGAAAGGACGAGAAGGGTTTTGTGGGGAGAAAAGGGTTTCGTGGGTTTTAAGTTTCAGATCTAGACCTTGATTATGATTAAACACTCTTTGCAGAAGCATATAGTTAGGCATGGTTAATTACAGTGATTATGTTTGTTGACTATATATATGTCCGCAATGTCAAATTTAAATATTCAAGCAATGTTTGACTATATATATGTTCGTTGTTCACAAAAAATGTTATCGCTTCCTTGTGAATCGGTTAATGTGGCTTAATTACAATTCTTGTTTAGTCTTTTTCTTTTTTGTTACTTCCTCTGTAGTTGTCACATTTGAATGGTCGAATTGACAATATTACATATATAATATGAATAAAAAGTATAATAAAAATTATATAATTAGAAAGTACATTTAATCTATTTGTATTTTTCAGATTTTATAAATTATATAATGAGAATACGTAAATGGTAGTCAAAGATTGGTCAATTTGATTGCTGAAAGTCAAAACAGTTTGACAACTAATTAACGACGAAGGGTGTAATTATTACAAAAATGTTTATTTTATATAATTAAAGATAATAAAAAAGATTCTCAAACATTCAAGTTCAACTAAAACCATCATCTACAAAAGTAGAATTTTAATTCATAAATTGTAGATAAAATCAATATATATTTATATAAAGGAGAAGACGGGGGCGGTGAGGTGGCGCCTCTCAAATTGGTTCGTTCTATTTTTCTAAATTTCTCAATTTTCTCAATTTTTTGAATTATTAATATTAAAAATTCGAAAAAATCTCAATTGCTAATAAAATCTTTACTGACGGAGGAAACTAAATATACAAAATATACAATTATAATATTTTTGCCTTTGAAATCTTTGCTAATGAAGGAAATTTCGCGGAAGTGGAACATAGTTAATGCCGTAGTGAGCTAAGTAGACTTTCTATCAGTTGGATAAAAAACTCTTCTTTTAATTGTTCACTTAATAACTTACCACAAGAAAAGAAATAATTAGAGGTAGAACTCCTGGACTTTTTCTTTATGCATGATGCTCCCCCCGTTTACTTCCCGAACCATCAATATACTCAGAGACATTGTTGTTGTCCGAGAAGTTGCTTTCCTCATTCCCATGAGCAACTATCAGTAGACACAACAAGAATATTAACAAGATATTCTTCTCTATGATTTATGACTTTTGGTAGTTAAAAAGACAATTAGATTTGCATAATTTAATGAAGACATTGAAAATCAATATATAAGGTTCAAAATTTAACAATTATGAATAAAATATAACTTTCACAGCGAGAAAGATTAACACTGCCACCAACAACCCCAACATTACCCTAAATGCTTGAACCCTAGCCCTTTGAGTCATAAGCAGGATGAACATTCTCATCAGAGCTATCAAAACCAGCCTCAGCATTAGAACCAGCCTTAGCATCAACATCCTCATCATCCTCATCAGAGCTATCAGAACCAGCCTCAGCATCAATATCCTCATCAGAGCTATCAGAACCAGCCTCCGCCTCCAACCTTATGCCTTCAAGCCAGATCTAAATCACCAAACAAATAAGAGCACATTTGATGAGAAGAAACTAAATGGAGGCGACGGCTTGATTGACAATGTTTGTGCCATAGTTCATCCTCTACATAGTTATGATATACTTCAGAGATATTTCCTTGGCCGCTAATGTTCTTTTATCTAAGTTTTTTGTGTAGGTTACTTTCGAGAGGGTCAGAGATGAAAAGTTTCCTCCTGGGTGGGTGAAAGAGATTAGAGTGAGAAAAACTGGTGATAAACAGGAAGACCAGGTCAATGTCTACTTGTTTCGCATAGAAGTAAGGGTTTTTTATCATATGCATGAATGAGACTGAAATATGTAAAGTCGCTAGGATATTCTGCATTACACATTTGTTATGTTGACAGATCTATTGTGGACACTGTCTTAATTTATACCACTTCTTCAGTTATAAGAAAGCTTGTCTAAAGCTTAGAGCTACAAAAATTGTGTAATAGTACTTGGAATGAATAAATTCTTCTGATGTGATATATTGTTTTCAGCCATGCTTGGATCAAACAGGAAGTGCACTCTCTTTCAAGCCAGATCTAAATCACCAAAAAAATAAGAGCACATTTGATGAGAAGAAACTAAATGGAGGCGACGGCTTGATTGACAATGTTTGTGCCGTAGTTCATCCTCTACATTGTTATGATATACTTCAGAGATATTTCCTTGGCCGCTAATGATCCTTTATCTAAATTTTTTGTGCGGTTACTTTCGAGAGGGTCACAGATGAAAAGTTTCCCCCTGGGTGGGTGAAAGATATTAGAGTGAGAAAAACTGGTGATAAACAGGAAGACCAGGTCAATGTCTATTGGTTTCACATAGAAGTAAAGGGTTTTTGATCTTTCTTATGTCCAAAAAGAAAAAAGATATATGCATGAATGAGACTGAAATATGTAAAGTCGCTAGGATATTCTGCATTAGACATTTGTTATGTTGACAGATCTGTTGTGGACACTGTCTTAATTTGTACTACTACTTCAGTTTTACATAGATCCAGCAAGTGGATACAAGTTCCGTTCGAAAGTGGATGCTCTGCGCTATCTGGAAACCGGAGATATAATGATCTGCAAATGCAACCTTGACTCCATGTCCGGAAAGCTTGATAACAAGAGCTTAGCTCTTACCCTCAAGAAGGTAACTTCTAATTATTTTTTATTTTCAGTTTATCTTGTCGTGAAAATATAGAATCTCACAATTTTGCTTTTGCTCATTACATCGCATTGTGATTTTTAGGTTTCTTCCTTCTATGTTTAAGAATGAAGTTCTTCATTTGCATATGTACCTCAATTGTTTTTCTTGAAGTGAGATTTCCTGGTGGCATCTAATTTGTTGCATAAATGTTTTAAATAAATTTATTTATAATGTAGTATTCTTTTGCCAAAAATGTTTAAATTAAAGTTTCAAAGGTGATGTACAATGTCAGAACTGACATATTCCTTTCTTTAAGTTTCACCATGTATGTACTTTCAATGACTAAGAAAAGTTTCATCAGGACTTCTGCTTACAAACTTCATGGGTAACACGCAATTAGGGTCACACACTCACACTGTCATACACAACCACACATTGTCTTTTATTGTAGTTTTAGTTTTTCGGGTCAAGATCTTGTAATTACTGGAAAGATGCAGTTTTGAATGTCCAAGTTGATACTGCTGAACATGATTTGAGACTGTACAAGTTGTTACTTCGAATGCTATATTGAACTGAACTTTGTCCTAGTTTTTGTCCTTTTTGATCTTAAAAGTAGTTATAGAAATAAATTAGGTGTTTCAAGTATATACAATTGTATATCTGAAACTTGTTACCAAATTAAGTCTGTTCATGATCTTGTTGTAAACTTGGCCATCAATCAATTATCAGTCCTTGTTATGTTACAGTAACTTGGTAAACCCTGGCATTGGTAACTGGTTGGTTGGTGTCTGGCCGAAATTATAACCTTTTATTTGTTCCTCTCTCGTCACCTTGTGGTAATTGCGAACATCTATATTCAGTCTTACACCGTTAACTGTTTTGATGTGGGTTCTGGTTAAAATTATCTTGTAGTGATACCAGAATTACACTTTGATGTGCTAAGCCTCCTGACAGGATATCTTTGTCTGATTTTTATTTGTGTTAAATGCTAGTCAGGTTCTTTAAATATGTAACTTGGACCGAGTTTTATCGGACTTACGACGAATAGTAAGGCTTGCTCTTCAGTGTTAATCTTCACATTTCTAGTTATCTAGGAGGCCATACATATCTGGAGTCCAGTTAGGACTTAAAAGAGCAGTACCGTGAATTTGGAGGAATACATTCTTCATAGTGTTTATTTAGTGCAATCCTATTTTTGATGTTGGATTTCTGTCAAATCTCATGAATTTGATACATTGTATGGCCCGGATTGGCACTAGTTTCGGCTCATATGTGACACATTCGGTAGGAGGGTTTAAATATTTTTTGATTGACAAGGTTCATGTGCTTCTCTTCAGAACTGCTGTTGAGCCTATGGACCATTGAGACCACCACTACTTGATTATATCAGTTGCTGATTTCCTCTGTCGATTAGAGCCTGAAAGTATAGCTAAAAGAACTATTGTGAAAGCTGGGCTTGTATCTCTTCGCTTCTTCCAGAATTATGTTTCTGATTTGCTTAAGAATGTAGACTGCTAGCTATGTGTATCATTTCTTGCACTGAATTAAGTGGAACAGTAGACCAATCTGATAATTGCGATGACAAGTGGTTGAGTTGAGGTAAGATCCGACAAAACTCCAGAAATTAAAAGCTAAAGAAATCGGGCAAACTTAATATTCCCTCTGTCCATAATTATAATTTTTCTGATTCGATGAAGTCAGTAGTTTATTAGATTTTTGACTTTAAATACGAATCACAATTTAGTAGCTAAAATAAGAGAATTACAATTGTTTAGTTCAAACTATAGATATTATGCTATTAAATTGAATTTGAAGTTTTATAACCAATTAACAGTTAGTAGTTAGTACTATATCATTTGGGTGATAGGGTAAGATTATTCTAAAACCGTGCTTTTATATAAAAAAGAACACGTAATTCTACAATAAATCCAAAAAGAAGTTTTATATTTGTCAAAAAATGATGCGAATTTGCAATTTGGTTTAATAAATGCAAGGTGTTCCAAATAAAATCATAATATTTTATACCTCTTTCGTAGTTCTGTTCTCATATTACTCTTTTGGTCTCTTTCAATTCGTACACTTAACACGTTTAACATCGTCATGAATTTTCTTTTTATTACTGACAAGCTTATAATTTTACGAACATGTATAACAACTAAAGTCAGAGTTTAGGAAGCTTCTATCTATCTGAAGTATTTTAAGTTTATACTAGTTTACTAAGGTTTAGTAGCGGTCTTGTAATAATTATTCTAATTTTTTTTTTAAACAGTGTTCAAAACATGTTTTTAGATAAAATAATACATTTCTAACATAAAATTAATATTTCTTTTGAATTCTCCATTTAGTGTTTTTTTGAAGAAATTCTCCATTTAGTGTTGTTCATTACCGAAATTTTGAATAAATATAGAAATGACAATTGTTCAATAGTATATCATTATTTTTAATGTATATTAAATATTAGTATATTTATCACTTTATTTTTCTCAAAATTCACGTCACAAATTCGATTTAAAATACATAATACAACATCAATCTTAAATTCTAACATATAATAGGCTCCTTCTAATGAATCTGACGTTAAACATGAGCCACTTTTGGTTGTCACCAAATTTTAACATATAACAAACAAATTACTAAATAAATTACATCATCTATTAATCAATTTTATTATAACATAAAATTTAATTTAAATATTTTTCAAAATTCTAATTTTCATTGTTTAAGATATACGTACTCTGAGAAAATAAATGAAAAGAAAATTAGGCTTCTATATTTATTAGAAAATTTTGCATTTTCTGTAAGTATTATCTTATATAAAAGTTAGAAGGTAGAATTTTAAAAAATGATTTTAATGTATATGTAAAACATATAGATAAATTAAACGTGAGTCTGTTTACAAAAATTTTATGAGAACATAATTTCTAATAATGTTTTTAGGAGAATATAAAGATAATAATCATATTTCAAGATAAATTTTAGAACTTGAAGAAAAAATATATGAAAATATTAAGATTGTAACTTTAAGTTCAAAAGAAAGTTTAAGAGAACATAACATGGTAATTTGAATTTTAGAACAATATTAAGATAGTAATTTGACTTAAGAAGAAAGTTTAGGAGAATATAAGGTAATTAAGATTTCTATTACTAAAGATTTTGGCAATTTAGATATTTTTTACTCAAATCAACCGACACTCTCAAATCGTCTTCTTTATTATTTTCCTCGATTGAAATATAGCGAAAACAATTAGTAAATAAATTGGACTCGTAGAGTAATTGTTATTCCCAGAACAATGCAACCTAGATTGTAGGGGGGGGGGTTGAATACAATCTAGTTAATTTTACAAAACTTTTCAAACTTTTTACAGTATGAACATATGTGCTTGTAAATTAACTAAGACTTGAGTCAAGCCATGAACATAAATGAATTCTTCGAGTTAAAAAGAAATGCAGGAGACAAGCAAACTTTTCAGGTGGGTTTCTCAGAAAAAGCCCACCCGAGGTGTATATTGAAGAATTCTATGATTTTGTTTTTCAACAAACTCTGACTGCTTACACAGATGATGAAAGAGAGCCTAAGTGTTTTTACATTCAGCTTTGTGCTCTCTTCACATGCATAATCTATGCAACTCCACACAGTCTTATATACATCGACTGTGTGTTACAAACAAAACCTACAACATAATAAAATATTACATTTTGGTTCTGCTTGATCACATGCTCGTCTCAGAAACTATCCTATTCGGGAAATGCCTTGGCTGACATCACAGATAAACTTGTATAATCCCAAATGGTGCTTTCTGATTGAGTGTGCTGCTCTCTTCAAAAATTACTAAGTCCATGCAATTGACCTAGCTTCCAAGCCCATGTGACATCTGCATGAAAGAGACCTCTCCTTGGTTACCCGACTGTCAAGTCACTATCAGCTGAGATAAGTGAACATGTAGTATTGCAAATAGGTCTTCATGCTTGTTAAGATTTTCCTTTGTGTCCAGTTAGAAGGTAAACTTCTAGGTAGCTGCCTTAACTCTTAATTATCCATCGAGACATAAAAGACAATAGATGACTTCACATTTCACTTGTAGGAATTTGAGCCTTCGAATATTTACAATTTTGACTCCCTATTCCATACATCTTTTGCGTTGTTATCCAATATCTTTTAGTCACGGGTGTGTAATGATGATTTCTGAGACTGTCCTCCATTCAACTTGTTAAATAAAGGAAACATTCAAAAAATTACGTTACATAGATTTGTTACTGAATACTACTCAACACTGTTTAAGTCTTCGGGTACAGATGGTAAGTTGACAGAGGGGGAAACGGTAATGAGAGTGTCGGATGAGCAGAATGATAGGTTACTTTTACCAGTGAGCGAGGAGAAGGTCAAAGCTGCGGTCTTTGCAATGCATCCTCATAAGTCGCCAGGTTTGGATGGTTTTAACCCTGCTTTCTTTCAATCATATTGGAATATTGTTGGAACAGATGTTACCCAAATGTGTAAGGTGTTTTTTAGTACTGGTAATCTGCCAAGGGAGATAAATTGTACATTAGTTTGCTTGATTCCAAAGGTGAAGCAACCTCTACAGATAACAGACCTAAGGCCTATCTCGTTGTGCAACGTGCTTATGCGTATACTATCAAAGGTAATGGCTAATCGTTTGAAGCCATGCCTAAAATCAATTATATCGGATAAGCAAAGTGCTTTCATAGAAGGTCGTTTGCTTACTGACAATGCCTTGGTTGCGTATGAGATAAATCATTTTATTCGTAGAAAGACACAAGGAAATAGTGGTATTGCATGGTTAAAAATAGATGTGTCAAAGGCTTATGATCGACTTGAATGGAATTTTGTTGAGAATATGTTGTCTAAATTTGGTTTTCATCAAATCTGGATTGACAGGGTAATGAGGTGTGTCAAATCTGTGTCATATAGCTTTCTGCATAATGGTGTAATATTTGGTGATGTAGTGCCAGATCGGGGAATTCGTCAAGGGGACCCTATTTCTCCTTATTTATACATACTATGTGCAGAGGGTTTGAGTGCGATTATTAGAAGACATGAGGAAGTTGGGTTAATTCATGGTTGTACAATAGCTAGAGGGGCTCCAACTATATCTCATCTATTGTTCGCTGATGATTGCTATTTCTTCTTTCGAGCAAATGGGACAGAGGCAGGAACGATGAAAAGAATTCTTCATAGATATGAGATGGTGTCAGGACAAGCTGTAAATTATAATAAATCCAGTGTTACTTTCAGTCCTAATACAAATGTGAATGATAGAGGAAGCGTTTGCTCAAGGCTGGAAGTTCAAGAAGTTACTGTTCTGGGGAGATACTTGGGGATGCCGATGTTTGTTGGTAAAACTAAAAGTGAGATTTTTGAATTTCTGATTGAGAGAGTTGGGCAAAAACTGCAGGGGTGGGGGAATGTGTCGTTATCAAAGGGTGGTAAATTGGTTCTTTTGAAAACAGCGGCTCAAGCAATCACAAACTTCTGGATGAGTTTATTTATGATCCCAGCAAATGTGTGTGACGCCTTAGAGAAGAAGATGAATGAGTTTTGGTGGGGGAATGGAGCTAATAACAGGGGAATTAGATGGAGGGCATGGGATAAATTAAGTGTTCCAAAGTATGGTGGAGGGTTGGGAGTTAGATGCTTACGAAAGTTTAACACGGCAATGTTAGCTAAGCAATGCTGACGTATCTTAACTGAGGAGAATCCGCTTGTGTCAAGGATTATGAAAGCTCGATATTTTTCTAGAACGGACTTTCTGAATGCAGAGTTGGGTGCGAATCCATCTTACATGTGGAGGAGCATTATGTCTGCTTAGGAGGCTGTTAAGTCTGGATGTCGTAGAAGAATAGGGGATGGGGCAAGCACAAGGGTGTGGCACGTTCCATGGTTACCTAGCCATGAGAATGGGTGTTTAACTACTGCTATGCTAGATGATTTGCGGGATGTGCAAGTGCAGAATATATTGAATATGGAGAAGCTTGAGTGGGATCAAGATATTCTAAATGATCTGTTCAACACTCGTGATAAGGAGCTTATTCAGAGAGTGCCGATTCCAATTCGTAGGAAGAGAGATACGTGGTTCTGGCTGGGTGATGATAAGGGGAAATTTACAATCAGGGGTGTTTATAAAGATTTGCAGGGGAGGTTTGATACGACATATACTGTTTTCTGGAAAAAGTTGTGGAATCTGAAAATTCCTGGAAAAGTGGTTAATTTTATGTGGAGAGTCTGTACAGGGTGTTTGCCAACTTTATCAGCTTTGGAAATGAAAAGGGTTAATGTGAATGGTAGATGTCCTTGGTGCCATAATGCAAGTGAAACTAATATGCATGTTTTATTCGAGTGTGACTTTGCTAATACAGTCTGGTCTTTAGCTGGTTTGGTCAGTTTAGTCATAAGAAACATGAATGATACGTGTTTTGATGTGTTGGTTCGTATCTTCCAGACCACCTCGAGAGATAAGTGTGCGTTGGTTTCGATGATTTGTTGGAGCTTGTGGAATCGGAGGAACAAATGGGTTTGGGATCGTGCAAATGGCTCTGCATTTGGAGTGCGAGCAGCAGCATTGAACTTGTTGTCAGACTGGAGTAGAGCACGTGACAGGCAGTCTATACATGGATACCAGACACAGAAGGAACAGACATGGAGTAAACCTTTTGGTGGTTGGGTGAAAATTAATGTTGATGCAACAGTATTTCCAGGAAATGCCATTGGGTTTGGAAGTGTTATTCGGGATGAAAACGGCAAGTTCCTCCGTGCAAGAAGTGGTCGAATTGCTGGTGCTTGGACACCTAGAGAAGCTGAAGCTTTAAGTCTGAAGGAAGCCCTATCCTGGGTAAAAGAGTTAGCCCTTGATCAATGCATATTTGAGTCTGATTCTAAGAGTCTAGTGGAGGCTTGTAAATGAGACTATGGAGATAGCTATTTTCATACTATTGTCTCGGATTGTAGGGAATTATGTAAGCACTATGATAATGTGCTAGTTAAGTTTGTTCGTGGGTCTACGAATAGTGTGGCACATGTTCTAGCCACTCATTCTACGTCTGACCTGAGGGAATGGGTTGATATCCATCCTCAAATTATTCATCATGTATTGTGTTCTGATGTGTTTTGAAGTACTGCAAGTACGTTTTTGACAAAAAAAAAAGATTTTAGCTAATTTTACCCATTAAAGATGATCTTACCACATTTACGTTTTCTATACTTGGCAAAAAAAACAAGAAGCTTTCAATTACTTTATGACAATAAATAAACAAGCATATTAACAACGGTAGCACTCAATATCCATGATCAACTATCCTTACTCTTTCTTTTTTCTATTCAGTAACTTCACAGATACACAACTATACATGTTAGTACACATACTTCATTCGTCAATAAAATCGCTAAAGTTGCAGCAAAACCAAAACAAAGAACTATATGTCAAAACTCAAATCTGTAATGTGCGTTCCAAATTCTGATTAAAAAAAAGCAAAAAACTGCCATTCAACAAAATTCATTATTAAATTACAGATTTAATTTAAAAAAAAATGTTTATGCCCTTGCGGAGCGGGAAAACATACTAGTATATATAATGAGTGGTGCTAGAGGCACAAAATTTGGTACAAAAATTTGTTACCAAATGACATGGCATAGGTGATGTGGCAATTCGGAATATTTTGATTGGTCTTGTTGGTGTGAATGCAGGGGGTCCACTTATTAGTACAACGAATCAAGAGTTGTCATGTGTATTTGGGAAGAATTTTGGGAACAAATTTTGTTTCTCTGGCATTTTCCCTATATAATTGGGGAATCAGAAACTACATCCAAATAAACAGAACACAATCTCTCTCTTTAAACAGTCTAGGATCAAAGAAGACAAACAATTTAACAAACACAGTGGTCACGAAACAATCTCCTCTAGGGCTTCAAACCATCATCTTCCATGGCGAACAAAGCACTAGTCTCCGTTGCCGACACAATCTACGAGCTCCAAAAGCACCTCTTGGAAACTATCCAAACCGAGACCCAATTACACGCCGCCGGGTCATTAATGTCCAAGAACGATTTCAAACACGTAATTACCGAACGATCAATTGCTAAATCTTGTGGGTACCCACTTTGCCCTAACCCCTTATCATCCAATCATGTGAAAAGTAAAGGAAAGTATCATATTTCGTTGAGGGAACATAGAGTTTATGATCTTGAAGAGATGCGCATGTACTGTTCGACGAAATGTCTAGTAGAAAGTAAGGCGTTTTTGGGGACTTTAGAGGAGGAGAGGAGTACGGTGCTGGATGAGAGAAAGATTGCGGAGATTTTGGGATTGTTTGGGGAGAAGGGTAGTGGTGGGTTGGGGAAGAGGGGTGATGGGGGTGAGGAGTTGAGGATTAAGGAGAATGTGGAGGTGGAGCATGGGAGTGTTGTTGTTGGGGATGCGAATGCGATTGAGGGGTATGTTCCGAAGAGTTCGAGGGAGGTGGATGGGAAGAATCGGAAACAAGGTAGTGTTTTTTATGACTTGTTTTTTATTGGTTTAGGGTTTATTGTATTGTTCTTGTGCAAATTTATAAATTGTAGTATTGCAAATAGGTCTTCATGCTTGTCAAGCTTTTCCTTTGTGTCCAGTTAGAAGGTAAACTTCTAGGTAGCTGCCTTAACTCTTATTTATCCATCGAGACATAAAAGACAATAGATGACTTCACATTTCACTTGTAGGAATTTGAGCCTTCGAATATTTACAATTTTGACTCCCTATTCCATATATCTTTTGCGTTGTTATCCAATATCTTTTAGTCACGGGTGTGTAATGATGATCTCTGAGACTGTCCTCCATTCAACCTGTTAACTAAAGGAAACCTTCAAAAGATTCCGTTACATAGATTTGTTTTCCATGTTGAATGAGATGAACATCAGTAGGCGTATTAATTCCATATCCGTAGACTACCATTCTATGTCAATTATCCGTAGAAAGGTAATCTCAGAATATCCGTAGAAGTAATATTCCATAACTGTATCCATAGATGAGACATGACATTCTTGACTGCATCCATAGATAGACCATGACCTCCTTAACTGCATCCATAGATAAAACATGACATCCTCAGTCGTATCTGTAGATCGACTTCGTTCAGCTTTTGTCCTTAGAAGTGATGTCCTTAGCTTTTATCCGTAGATGAGATAAGATGTTCTCAACTTCTATCCGTTGATGTCATATGATGTTTTCAACTCGTATCCATAGATGAAATAAGATTTCATAGATTGATCCGTAGAATGGATACACTTAGCTTCATCTGTAGATAAAACATCTTGTCATCTTTATTGATTTACCATTATTGAGTTGATTAGGCAGACTTACCACTGAAACACTCGGTGCTTGATTAGACGTCCGTTGGCTTGCTTCTGAATTGCTTCCTAACTTGATGAAAAAATATCATCCAATCATTTGATGTGGCTTTTAGACCCTGGATAGATAAAATGCCTTCTAGTTAGCTTCCTGATTTATCAGCTTCTGGGAACTAGCTTTCTGACAATCAGCTTCGGTATCAAGATCAAATTCTTGTCTTGAGCATTTTGTTATCATCATTCCAAATGTGTCAACCCTTACAGTAATTTAGGAGAATATTAATATAGTTTACTTAGTTTCCTTTATAAGGAGATAGTAGGAATAAATTAGTAAATAAATTGGACTTAAAGAAAAATTTAGAAAAATATTAATACAATACATTTAGTTTCCTTCCTTGAAAATAGTATTAAAGAATTTAATAAATAAATTAGATTAGTAGAGAACTTTTATGAGAATATTAACACAACATATTTAGTTTTCTCGGTTACAAAATAGTAAGAAGTAAATTGAGAATTTATCTAATACTAGCCTAAACCCGTGCAAGGCAAGGACCATGATTAAAAAAATGATAAACTAAAAAAATTAATGAGAACGAAAAATATTAAATAAAAAATAAAAATCAATATGGTAAATTATAAAATGAGAAACATAATATTAATTAGAACATAGGAAAAATAAATAAAGAATACAAATGGGGAATTATTAATATTATTTTATTATTTATTAAAATAATATTAATAATAAGGACAAATAGAAAAGCTAACATGTTTTAATTAAAAACAAATAACTGCCCGTGATATTTTTAGAAGTGTTTTAAATATATTAATAGTATTTGTTAAAAAAACATGTTGGCATGTTAAAATAGGTAAATTTTTTATATAATTAAAATTATTAAAATAGGTTTTAAAAAAATAAATAAGTAAGGGTTGCACCTCATATTTTTGAAAAAGAGAGATTTTAGTGAGAACAAATATAAAAGGTAATATATTTTAATTTAAAGATAATTGCAAAAAATGTTTTAATTATAAAAGGTAATTAGCTAGTTACTATTTTTATATTATTATATTATTTTTTAAATAGAATAAAAGACCGAAAACCGAAAATCGAAAACCAAAACTACCCGTGCAAGACACGGGTCATTAAAGGATATTAAAAATGATAAACTAAAAACAATATTGGGAACGGAAAATATTAAATAAAGAATAAAAATTAATATGATAAATTATAATATGAGAAACTTAAATATTAATTAGAACATAGAAAAAAATAAATAAATAATACAAATGGGACTGAGAAAGATAAATGGGGCATTATTAATATTATTTTATTATTTATTAAATTAATTTTAATAATAAAGACAAGTAGAAAAGCTAACATGTATTAATTAAAAAAAGTAATTGCCCGCGATATTTTTAGAAATGCTTTAATTATATTAATTGTATTTGTTAAAAAAAATACGTTGGTATGTTCAAATAAGTAAGCTTTTTTAACTAATTAAAAAAAAGGTTTTAAAATAAATAAGTAAGGATTGCACATCATATTTTTGGAAAATAGAGATTTTAGTGAGAACAAATATAAAATACAAAATGTTTTAATTTAAAGGTAATTGTCGTGATATGTTTGAAAAAGAAGTAGATTTTGTTAGGAAAAATTGTTTTAATTATAAAATACAAATAATAAGGACAAATAGAAAAGCTGAAATATTTTAATTAAAAAAAGTAACGGCCCATTATATTTTTAGAAGTGTTTTAATTATATTAATTATATTTTTTTTAAAAATACATTGGCATGTTAAAATAGGTAAGATTTTTTAAATAATTAAAAGTATTAAAAAAAGTTTTCAAAAAAGATGTAAGGGTTGTACCTGCTATTTTCGGAAAAGATAGATTTTATTGAGAAAATATATAAGAGATAATATGTTTTAATTTAAAGGTAATTGATCGTTATATTTTTGGAAAAAGAGTATATTTTGTTAGAAAAAGTGTTATAATTATAAAATGCAATCAGTTAGTTACTATTATTATATATTTTTATTATTTATTAAATAGAATAAATGACCGAAAAACCGAAACTTTCAATATTTCAGATTTAATAATATAGTATAAAAGGGTTGCACATGATACTTTTGGAAAATAGAGATTTTAGTGAGAACAAATATAAAAGGTAATATGTTTTAATTTAAAGATAATTGTCCGTTATATTTTTGGAAAATGAGTAGATTTTGTTAGAAAGAAGTGTTTTAATTATAAATGGCAATCAACTAGTTACTATTTTTATATTTTTATATTATTAATTAAATAGAATAAATGATCGAAAACCGAAAACTAAAACTTTTAATGTTTCAGCTTTAATAATGTAGTAGTAGCATATAACCCGTGCAAGGCACGAACCATAAAAAAAAAATTAAAAAATGACAAACTAAAAAAATTAATAGGAACGAAAAATATTGAATAAAGAATAAAAATCAATATAATAAATTATAAAATGAGAAACTTAAATATTAATGGGAACATAGAAAAATTAAATAAAGAATCCAAATGGGCTGAGAGTGATAAATAGAGCATTAATAGACAAATAGAAAAGCTAACATGTTTTAATTAAAAAAAAGTAACTGCATGTGATATTTTTGTAAAAGAGAAATTTTAGTGAGAACAAATATAAAAGGTAATATTTTTTTACTTAGCAAAAAAAATAATATAAAAGGTAATATTTTTTTTAATTTAAAGGTAATTGTCCGTGATAATAAATGGGGCATTATTAATATTATTTTATTATTTATTAAAATAATATTAATAATAAGGACAAATACAAAATCTAACATGTTTTAATTAAAAAAATAATTGTCCGTGATATTTTTGGGAAAAAGAAATTTTAGTAAAACAAATATAAAACATAATATGTTTTAATTTAAAGGTAATTGTCCGTGATATTTTTGAAAAAGGAGTAGATTTTGTTAGAAAAAAGTGTTTTAATTATAAATACAACACAAATCTAAGGAGGTATATTCAATTCAGATTTTGATATAATTCATGGATTTTACAATATTGTTGCGCTGATTTTAAATTTACGTGAATTTTGCAAAGTTGATGTAGAATCCAGTAGAGTTGATGTAGAATTTAGGAGATTTTAAAAAAATTCTGACACATTCATCAAAATCTCATTGATTTTGGTCAAATTTCAAACTTAAAAAAATACACTAGAAAATCCATCAAAATCCACCACTTTATTAAATCAAAAAAGTGCATGGATTTTTGAATACCACCAAATTTTAATAAATTTTTTAAAATTCAAATTAAATATCCCTAAATTTCAAAATATATTTCAAAATTCTAATTGAATAACATTTTACAATCCAAATTAAATACTATCGAATTTAAAAAACAAATTAAAATCCAAATTAAATATCCTTTTAAGTCCGGGCGAATAAATATATATAATTGGGGAATCAGAAACTACATCCAAATAAACAGAACACAATCTCTCTCTTTAAACAGTCTAGGATCAAAGCAGACAAACAATTTAACAAACACATTGGTCACGAAACAATCTCCTCTAGGGCTTCAAACCATCATCTTCCATGGCGAACAAAGCACTAGTCTCCGTTGCCGACACAATCTACGAGCTCCAAAAGCACCTCTTGGAAACTATCCAAACCGAGACCCAATTACACGCCGCCGGGTCATTAATGTCCAAGAACGATTTCAAACACGTAATTACCGAACGATCAATTGCTAAATCTTGTGGGTACCCACTTTGCCCTAACCCCTTATCATCCAATTATGTGAAAAGTAAAGGAAAGTATCATATTTCGTTGAGGGAACATAGAGTTTATGATCTTGAAGAGATGCGCATGTACTGTTCGACGAAATGTCTAGTAGAAAGTAAGGCGTTTTTGGGGACTTTAGAGGAGGAGAGGAGTACAGTGCTTGATGAGAGTAAGATTGCGGAGATTTTGGGATTGTTTGGGGAGAAGGGTAGTGGCGGGTTGGGGAAGAGGGGTGATGGGGGTGAGGAGTTGAGGATTAAGGAGAATGTGGAGGTGGAGCATGGGAGTGTTGTTGTTGGGGATGCGAACGCGATTGAGGGGTATGTTCCGAAGAGTTCGAGGGAGGTGGATGGGAAGAATCGGAAACAAGGTAGTGTTTCTTATGACTTGTTTTTTATTGGTTTAGGGTTTATTGTATTGTTCTTGTGCAAATTTATTAATTGTGAGATTTTTAGTTTTTGTCGTGTGTTTGTGCCTATTCTTATTCAATTGTTGTAATGTTGTGAATGACAGTTAAACCTACCAAGAAGAAGCCTGCTAAGAAACTAGACATGAATTTTGGTGAGTTTGACTTTATGAGTGCGATTATTACTCAAGATGAGTATACTGCGTCAAAAGTAGTGTCGCAGGTAATAGCTAATGGGTCGGGTTCAGAAGTCATTGGTTCAAAGAGAGAAGTCAGGATTGAAGAAATCGATGATTGGACTGTGGCATTGGGAGCGTCTTCTGAGCGTGCATCAAGCAGTTCAAAAAGTGAATGTGAAGAGTTAAAACAGGAAGGGAGTGTTGTTAACATGATTGATAATCTTAGGATATCGGACGTGTCAGGCAGTGTTTGTCAAGGTGGAGCTGGTGTGAATGTTATAGAAGCGGAAAAGGGAGCTCATAGTGGAAACACAGCTGACTGTAATGTTGATATGCTGAAGACTTCTTTGAAATCGTCAAGTTCAAAGAATGTTACACGCTCTGTTACATGGGCTGATGAGAAGAGTGCTGGCACTAGAAGGTTTTGCGAAGTTAGTGAGTTGCAAGGTACAAAACAGGATTCTGGGGGACTAAACCAAACAAATACGGAAGAATACGATTCGTTAAGATTAGTATCAGCAGAAGCTTGTGCACTAGCACTGAGCCAAGCAGCAGAAGCTGTTGCATCTGGAGATTCTGATGTCCCTGATGCAGGTATTGAACATAATTATGAACCTTTTTAAAAAAAAATTATAATTTGTTTTTGGAGATCCTGTTCTGGTTTCTATCTTTGTTTTCGTCTCCTGAGATTTTGTTCCTTAACAGTCAATTGCATGTTTTATCCAGTTTCTGAAGCAGGAATAATTGTAATGCCACCACCAGTTTATGAGGAACCAATAGATGCAGAAATGGAAATGGATTTGGAACCAGCTGCTATAAAGTGGCCAAATAAACAGGGAATTACTGCTTCTGATTTTTTCGATAACTCCGATGATTCTTGGTATGATGATGCTCCAGAAGGATTTAGTTTAAATGTAAGTTTATCAATTTATTTCTGCACTTATTCTTGCATTCGTTAGATAATTTATTTTTAGTTGTAGTAACTTTCGTATTTGAATGCTGTAGTTGTCGCCATTTGCATCAATGTATATGTCGCTCTTTTCGTGGATGTCATCATCTTCATTGGCTTATATATATGGGCGGGATGAAAGTTCTCATGAAGAGTATCTCTCTGTTAATGGAAGGGAATACCCCCGTAGAGTAATAGCCATGGATAGTCGTTCTTCTGAAATTAAGCTGGCTGTTGATGGATTTCTTTCTCAGACTTTGCCGGAGCTTGTTAGTGATCTTAGACTCCGAGTACCAGTATCAACATTGGAGAAGGGAATGGTACTACTTCTTAACTTTAAACAGTGAACAATTGTTCAATTGCTATGTGTAATTTCTTTTCTCATATTTTATTTTCATGGTTCGCTTGAGATCCAGGCCAAAAATACAATTAGTTTGAATATAAATTGAGATAACTCTAGTTCTTTTTGCAGTTCATATATTCCTATGGTGATAACCTACTTGCTTTTTAATTAAAATTTCAATTGATCCTAACGGCTAACAGAACCTCGAGATTGAGTGCTACTGTTAGGTAAAGAGTTGCTATAAGATCTGTAGTGTGTTGTTGACTTATCTATGCTGCACCTTTTGGACGAAAACTATAAATTCGTCTTTACCGCTTCCTCCCTCTGGCACTTGTAGGGCATAGTCTCGTGTAAGAATTACTGAACTTTTAGTTGTTGGATAATATTGAGTGTTAGTGACTCTTGCCATTGAGTTTCTCTTTGGTGTGAGAATCTGTGAATAGGATTTTAGTAGGATGTGATTTGAGTAAAAGATGACTTTTCGTTGCTTTCATCAGTTTCTCCAAGGGTCTTCAAAGAAACCATTCCCCATTCTTGTTTGTGATCACAGAGAGCATATGCCTCTATCTAGGACTAAGCAAAAAGATCGAAATGCAACCGAAGCCGAACCAAAACTGATAAAAACCGAATCGTATATAGAACTGATCCGAAATTGAAAACCGAACTGTCGTAAATTGTTCGGTTCCGGTTATAGGTTCAAACCGAACTGACTATAATAATAAATAAATATTTATTATATATAATCTGTATAAACACAATAATCCCATAAACCAATGTATTGATAGAACTTCAGAAATGGTGGTAATAATATAGTAATTGTTTCTGAAACTGCAGATATGATTATGTTGTTTTGAAATGTAAGCCCAAACAAACTCTATTTTGACATGTTGCTTCTTGAAAATTGTAATAGTACCAATTATAGGTTTAGTCGTGCATTTGAGCGTCACTGCATCATTCTTTCATATATTTTTTTTTGTGACTTTTGATTTATTGGAGGTGCGCATTTTACTCAATATATGTCATGTGTTGTTAAATCATGGATCATTTCTGATTGCTTTTGTTGCAGTCCAACTTGCTGAACACAATGTCCTTTATGGATCCAGTTCCTCCATTCAGAACAAAGCAGTGGCATGTGATTATTTTTTTGTTTCTTGATGCGCTCTCTGTTTCTCGGGTTCCTTCAATTGCTCCGTATATGACAAGCAAGAGATACTTCCTTCAGAAGGTATTGTTTTTATCCTCCGTACTATTATTTGACAAGTCTATGTGAAATTATTTTTATCGTCAATTTCCCAGTTTTTTTATTGAAATGGTACAGAAAGGTCAGTAATTTGAAACTATAAAAGTTTGTTCAGCCTCACAAGCTTAATTAAGCTATTCAACGACACAGTCTTATGAATACGAGGTTGACTACTAGGAAATATCATTTTTTGTTCAATGGGACTAAAACTTAATGTCATAATTTGTTGTGTGTGCTTAGGTGTTGGCTGGTGCAAATATAAGTGAAGAAGAGTATGGACTTATGAAGGATCTAGTACTTCCACTTGGCCGAGTGCCTTACTTTTCTGCACAAAGTGGAGGCTAAAGAACCAATTTATACACCTTTAATAATAGCCTCTTCAAATGTTAACTTTTTCATTGTAACGTTACGTTATTCTCATTTATATAGGCTTTGCTACTGAATATTTGACTTGGCCTTCTTTTCGGTTGACGGTTCACTGTATAGAAATTCGAATTTACAAAGAAAGATTCGTTAATGAATGAAGTGATATAAACAGGATGCCTGTCTGCTAATCTTTTGATTATATATATATTATACAAACTCATAATCTAATGGGTCATTTGACAAATCTAAATAATTTATATATGAATGATTAATATATCTGAATGATCTTATTAATCAAAAATATTGTTTGGAAATGACATTACTATTTAAGTTTTCTGAATGACATTAGTGCTTTATTTATTTTTTTCCCAAAAATAAAATACTTATCGGCAAATTTATATATATATAAGATTAAACAAATACTTAATAAATAAATACCAATCAATTTGTTGTAATTGTTGTGCAATTGGTGAATACACATGTTTTAGGTTAATGCACGTAAAGTTCTGAAAAGATTATTAAAACACATGAAAAGATTATTAAAACACATGTATATATAGAGCTGAATCAATCATACACAATTCTAAGGAGGAATGATTCAGCTATATATTATTCGCTCAGCTGTCCAAAAAGAAGACTCCAAATGAACTGAATAATATTAATCGCTCAGTTCATTCAGCAGCTGAAGAAATCATCCAGGGCTAAACAAATGGGCCCCAAAGTATTAAGAACTATTTTATTATTTTAAAAGGATATATATTTTATTATATACTGAACATGGACATATATTTATGAGTAAAATGCAATTCGTGTACTTATATTTTGGTTGTCAGATTACTTGTAATTATCAAAAAAATCACTTACAATTATTAAAAAATCACTTGCAATACTATAATTTAAATTTCGTTACATTTTGTGTATCACCGTCAAATTAGATTAGCACGTTAACAAAAATAAATTAGATTAACACTGTTAACAAAAAATAGAGGTAAAACAGTTTTTTTACAAGCCATCTTCTTTTTGAAACTTCTATCCACCATGGATGGAAAATTTTGAAATTTAAAACTCGAATATCTAATTAATTTCTTAACGAAATCAATAGGTTTAAATTGTAACATGATCGTCTTTCTCCTTTACAAAAAATTGAAGATTTATTTTAAAAAACTGTACATTTGTAAATTTGTAAATTTTTGATGTCATTTTTGTTATAAATAAGACTATAAAATTAGTGGATATAGTTTTTTTTTTTGCTAAATGGATATAGTTTTGTTTTGCTTTTCCTAATCCGCATTTTGATCTATTTAATTTGTCCAAAATAATTCTAATAATTAATAATTCGGGCGATGCAATCCTATAATCACATAATCTTCCTTCCATAATCACGAGGTTGTTATCAAATTCAAATCAAATTGAAACTAATCCTATAAATCAAGTCTTGTTACCGTATTCAAGCGGCAACTTGCATAACCCGTTGCTTTTGATCAATTTTATCACCATCAAAATTCCTTTAATATACAGCCGATCAATTCACACTAACTAACCAACATCTTCAAGCAACCACAACAACACGAACTTAATAACAAATACAACCAAGTTGTCTTCCCATCAACTCATTTCCATTACACCAGTCTATTGATTATATATGTATTGAGATAAATCAAGAAAAAAAGTTGGATTAAAACTAGTTTTTCTTAAATTTGGGTATAAGAATTAAAATTATAAGAATTTAATAAAATATATATATATATATATATATATATATATATATATATATATATATATGGTAGATTTCTGGAGAGAACTCATTTTTAAGAGAGAACCAGAGAACCAATCCTGGCCTTTCATTTTCTCTAAGGTCATGATGATTAACCTAGGGTTAAAAACCGGGGTTAAAACATGCTGTCTTTTTAACGATGATATGTTAGTCATCTGATGATACGAATTTCTCGTATTATTCATTATGTCTAATCCTATTAGGGTTTCTAATAAGATCATAACTGAGAATTCTTCTGAGAGAAGATATCTCTATTTCTATCTGCATGGAGAACTTATAATAAAACCGAACTTGTTCAGTTTTAAATTCTTCTAAATCCCAGATAAGGGCTCTAATTTCTCTATTGTCTTTTTTAGAGATAACTTTCCTAGATACTTGTAATAGATGCTCTAGATATTGATGGTTATCCATATAAATCATGGCATCACCTTCTATATTGACAAACCACGGCTGTGTATTAGTCATAATATTAAGTTCTCAGAGAACTTGGACGATAACTGTCAATCATTATAAATAATGAATTTATATAATTCAGAATAAATTTATAGATAGAGATTGTAAATGATCTTACCGGGTATTCTCTTAATGAACTTTATTTGTAGCAGTGATTGTAATGTTGAATAGAACCATAGTTTGAATTCTTCTTCTCATGCTATTCTGCCTTGTGGTCGCTCAATCCATGGTCGGCGATTTCCCTAACGGCCACCTGCCTAAAGCGGTACTTTCCTGTGACCCAAGCGGACTCCAGAGTCTAAGACCGGACACTAAGCATGAAATAGATTATAAATTCAAATTAAACTGTTTTATTCCATACAATATATTACAAAGAATTCATTATGAATCCCTTTATCACACTTACAATCCCTAAGGGGACTACTCACTCATTTTCTTTCTGGACTAAACTTGTTTCCTTGATAATTGATAATTCAGGAAAAATTGATGTCCTTCTTCTCAAAATAACTCATCCTTTTATAGAATAAGGTTTGAGGATCTGAACAAGTGTATCTACGTCATTGCATGCGTAGCTTACATTACTGAAGCTCGATAAGATTCCATTCCTGGACCACTGCTTTTTCATCTGCTTTATTGGTAGGGATGTCCTCTTTACAATATTGACAGAGATAGCTTTCATCTGTTCCTGTCTTTTTTATTATTCGAGCACTAACTTTACAAAAGTCTGGATATTGGGCATCGAATATTTGTTGGCTTTTAGTCATGCGGGCCTTGCATGCAACTAAAGTTTCTTTGTCTTCTTGGCTCATAGCAGTATGAGTCTTGGAAGTCATGATGCAATTTGTGGTAAAATAATTTATCTTTACCATATCGCTTTCTTTAATGCAGAGAATCTTTTCCAGAATGGCTGCATATTTGTGAAGGGCTATTTGCCTTAAGTCTTTCTTTTCCAGGGTGACTGGCTTTGATTCACTTGGTGTATAGCTCCTTTCTTTGACAATTCCCAACTGAACATAATGGAATGGTTTTACCAGCATGTCGTTGTAGTCTTCGTCCCAGAATGGTAGTGATGACTGAACCTTGATGAAGATTTCCTTCGCGGGGTTCTTGACGCACTTCGTTCTGAATTTTTTGACTGCTTCCCTGAAAGACTTTGGAAAACTGCCAATTTCTAGCAAATTACTAGATGGGTAAATTAGATTAACTAACCCATTAACATAAGCTTCATGAATTATCTCCGCATTTGCATTTGGATAAAAGTTGAAATAACTTATGTTTGTTTTATCCGCGGTGAAAAACTTATGCTCCACGAATTCTTGCTCTGCAGCTGTTCTTCCAAGTTCATAGAAGTAACTGAAACTGTCGAAGATGGTTTCTCCACTATCTTCGTTAAAATCTATGATTAGATTTTCTGATTTTACCTTTCCTAACACCTTTTGAGAAGAGGCTGTCTTTTTCAAGACTTGTTTGAAAGTTGGTTTCAATTGGTCCGCAGAATTGATAAGACAAAGGGGTGGCTTCATCATTTCTGTGGTATAGAGATCTGCAGATACTCTAGCTTCTTGAAATTCTTTGAATTTCTTGTGCGAGACTCCTGAAATTCCTGAAACTGCAAGATTCGTAGTTGCCCAGTTGTTGTAGATTCCTGGATTGGGACCATTATAAATAACATAGTAATTTTTGGAAGTTGTACCAGAAGGTTTTACAAAAGATTGCTCTGATGATTTTTATGGGATTTGAATTCCCCCGTTAGGCCTTAGATTTAAATCATAGGGTTGAACTAACGTTAGAGAGGTATGAACCTCAGTCTGAATTTTTTGCAAATTCACAGCATTCAACGAATTTGTTGTTTCTTTACCAAGAGCCGTTTGCTCTGGAATAGCTTGTTCTTCACTCTGTGAAGAGGAAGGTGAACAAATGACCTTTTGCTGTTCAGTCTTCAAAAGACTTACATATTCAAGCTTTGTTCTGACAAGCTCGAGTTCCTTAAGAAGAATTCTCTCCTTTAATCGTAGTATTTCTATATTCTCTTCCATTCTGATGGAAGGGTCTCAAAGAAAGAGATTTATATTTAGGCCAAATGCCTTTGATTCTTTTGGGAGAATCGTGTGTGTAATAGAGGTGTTTTGAGTTTTTGGTGTGATGAATACCATAGTTGAACGTCTCTATTTATAGGATTTCTGGAGTAATCCTCTGAATACCCGTCCATGATAAAATTTGAAAAGTAGAAATTTTATTGGTTAGTATTAAATTCTCTAGTCAGGAAATCTGCTAGACAATTTTTTGTTCCTTCAATGTGCTCTACATCAAAAGAATATCTGGAAAGCCACTGTTGCCATCGCACTAGTCGACCTTGTTTGTTATCTCCTGCAAGCTTAATTCGCAAGAAATAAGTAAAGTTTCTATTGTCAGTTCTTACTAAAAATTTAATAGGAGTAAGATAAATAGAAAACTTATTGATAACTCTAATTACTGCAAGGTACTCTTTTTCATTAGAGTGGTAATTCCTTTAAGCATTTTTGAAGCTACCAGAAGTATATCTGCATATTAATTCTTGATCAGAATTAACTGCCTTGAGAACTCCTCCCATGTATTCTCCTGAAGCGTCAGTCTCAATGATAAGCTTATCATCTGGTTGTGGATGATAGAGTTTTGGAAAACTCTTTAGATTCTTCTTGACTTTGCTGATATAGCTGGAATCTGAATCTTCCCATTTCCATGGTATATCCTTTTTGAGCTTAGCCTGCAATGGTGCACGTAAAGCTGCAAGTTTTGGAATATAATCATATGCATAAGTTAATAAACCTAAAAACCTCTGTAACTGTTTTTTGTCTTCAAGTTTATCTGGGAACTTATGAATATGTTCTATGATATGAGGTTGAGGACAATGAGTTCCTTGATCAATTTCTAATCCTAAGAAATTAATCTTTGTCTTGAAGAGTTGAGCTTTCTTCTTGGATAATATGATTCCAAGTTGTTGGCATTTCTTCAGAATTGTTGCTAGATGTCTGAGATGATCCTGCTCATTATCACTAAAGATAAGAATATCATCTACATATACACAACAGAATTTTTCAAAGGATCTAAATGCATTTTGCATATGTCTTTGAAATATGGAAGGTGCTTGCTTCAAACCGAAGGGAACAACGATCCATTGGTAATGTCCTTGGGGACATGTGAATGCAGTCAATAGCTGTGATTCTTTATCTAACAGTACCTGCCAGAATCCAGATTTGCAGTCTAATGAACTAAACATTTTCTTATCTCGAATAAGGGTGAGAAGTTCATCCTTGTTGGGTAAATTATGGTTGTCACCTATTGTCGCGTCATTGATGGACTTGTAGTTGACTACCATTCTTTTCTTTCCACGTCTTCGCTCTGCTTCATTTTCTACTAAAAATGTCGGAGACATATGTGGTGATTTGCTGGGTATGATGATCTTCATATCCAGAAGCTCTTGAATCTGTTTACCAAATTCTTCTCTGTCCCGAGGGCTGTATTTCATAGGTTTTACCTTAATTACAGTTTTAGGATCTTTGAGCTTGATTGTTGCTTTCATCCAATTCTTAGTTTTTTCAGGATCTAAGGGATTTTCTGAGCAAAATGAATCTAATAATTTTTCAATTATAGATTTCTTTTCTATTTCAAGAACTAAATTTTGTATAATAAAATTCGATTCTTTATATTTTTTAATACTATCCTTCCCCCGTTCTAAAAAGTGAATTTTATTAGAACTAATATTGATAGCATCGGGTTTTTGAACCTTTGATTTTTTTTTCATAGATTCAAGGAAACCTTTGACTCCAACTCTATAAGTTGTAGTTACCTTACTGATATATACTTCTTTTCCTGAAAGAGTTAGTATAATCATTTTTGTAAACTGAGTAAATGGTTCATATAGCTGACAAAAATTGTTACCTAATATGAAATCAATATCAGATTCTTGTTGATAAATAGTTGGAATATGGAATACTTCTCCTGCTATTAAAACAATAAGGTTTTTACATACCTTACTAATTGAAATGGTGCTTCCATTTGCAATTTTTACCTGTATAGGTCTTTCTGCGTTAACCCAATGTTCTTCTGGGATAACGTACTTGCTTGCAACACATAATTTTGCGCCTGTATCAACGTAGCAATGTAATTCTATTTGTTTATATCCTGCAAATTTCAATTTTCCAGATATGTAAATAGAATTAGGGTTAGTAATATTTGACATTACTAATTCTCCAATTTCTTCAATCTGAAGAAGATGATTCATCGGATTCCGATTCTTCAGTCTCGGTTTCTATTTCTTCAATAGTATAGATTTTGTGTTCTTCTTCATACGGGTCTTCAATAGGATCATAACCCAAATAAAGAATTTGTTCAAGCATTTTGACTTTGTCATCATGCTTCTTTCTATTAGGGCATTCATTTGCATAATGTCCTTCTTCGTTGCAGATCCAACACCTGCAGTTTTTCTTGCCTTTTGGGCAAAAAATTTGTTTATCGTTAGTCGATTTAAAAGATTTTTTCTTTACATACTTGCCTGGCCTAAAGGGTTTCCTTTTCCTGGTAAACTTGTATTTTGAAGATATATTTTTCTTAGAATATTTCTTCTTCTTCTTCTTAAATTTTTTGTCATAATTAGGATTACAACCAAAATTATAAGATTCTTCTGAAAGCTTAGCACAACAACTTTTGCTAAACTTCTTTAGTTTCTTTTGTGTCCGACTGAAATCGCGATAACTAAGGATTTCATTCTTGACGATTCGTTGAGCAAAAGCTAAACTATGTTGTGTCAGGATCGTTCTTTCCTGCAAAAACTTAGTCATGGCTTTCTCACCTACCAAAGGTATCTTGCGAATGTAATCTTCGACATAGACATGATTCTGATTTTGGTCTCATGTGTTAATCATATGCATTTCATATATACAAAAGAATTTGTCAATGAGGCATATATCACACAATTGCATTTTACTAAGGGCTAACTTAGCATTCTGCTTGATTTTATCTTTTTCCTGTTCCTTAACATTGATATAATCAACACCTAAAAACATGGTATAGATAGCATCTACTATTTTATTAAAGGCTTCTATTGGTTCAAACATGTCGAGATCCCAATTTACATCTTTAATAAATCTGTTAACAACTCCTGATGTTTTATGATCAACCAATAACAAAACTGTATTAGCATCATCATAAGATATAGGATTAGTTTGAATTATTAAACTAATTTCCTTTTCCCAACTATCGATTAATATTTTTCTACCTGATTCACAATCGATATTTAGTACATTAGAACCGAATAGACTTTGATTCGTTCTAAACTCAGTAGTAGGTGGGTAAAAGTTACCTTTTCTCCTGTTTACTGGTCTTTTTGTTCCTGAAGTTGAAGTTGCGAATGGATTTTCATCCTGATTAACATCTTCTTCTTGTTTATTCATCCTGAATGTTTGTTGAGCAAACTCTTCTTCTGATGAATATTCTTCTTGAGAATTTGACTCTTGAGAATTTTCTTCAGGTGAGCTAAATTCGTCAATGACATTTAGATAATTAGTAGAATTAAAGCCAAATAAGGATTGTAATTCTGAATTATCTGATACTTTTTTATCAGCAAGCTCATTGTCTTCTAATCCTAGTAGTTCCAATGCTTTTGCAAATTGTTTTTCTTGTTGGTCGTCTTGAATTTCTGACTCAAGTACCTTCCAAAAGAATTTCTCTATGTCTTGCATATAGTTCATGCCTTTTTTATAGATGGTGAACTGAATGGCCAAGTCATACTGTTCGGATTCTTTCCAGTTCCGAGTTCTTCGTTACCTACATCATGGTTAGGATAACTATATCGATAACGGTTTTTACCTTTATCTTTGTTTCCTCGTTCTGTTGATGGAACAAGTTGTTTGTTCTCTGGAGCCTTCGATTGTTTGTTGATGGCTTCAAGAATTTCTTTATTGCAGTGACAATCTTGAATTGTTGTTTTCAATTCTGTAATTATCTTTGCAGCTGCGGCTTCAATAACTTTGTTAGCACGCTGTTCTTTAAGCAACTTAAGAATTTCTTCTATCTGAGGCTTAATAATATCTTGGAATTCTTTAAGACTCATCCTAAGATTTTCTTAAGGTATTCTTCGATTTCATTTAACTTAGAAGTGAAGTCTAAAACTTCATTTCTTTCGATAAGAATTTTTTCAAGATGGTTAATCTTTTCTTCTATTCTATCGATTTTCTCAATGTTCTTAATTAAAAGATTTGTTAGGTCTTCTAATTTATGGTTATCTCTCCCTTCTAAAAGAGTGGAGAATTTGTCATAAACACTTTTTGTTTTAGACATTTCTTCACTGGGATCTTTACTGAGTCCAAAATAACTCAATAGTTTATAACATCCTAGTAAAATTCTGCCTGTAATCTGGTTAAGATTATTGGTAGAAGAAATAAGAGTTGTTAGACTCTGGTTTCCAGTATATCCACTAAAGATATACTTTCTTTGCTGACTATCTGATCCTTCATTCAATTTATTGATATTAAGGATTTTTCATTTCTTATAGATGTATGGCTGCATCATAAAAGGGGTAGTCATTATTATTGTAAAAGTTATAATCTTTGACATAGATTATCAACTTTTCTAGAGACGTTTTTTAGCAAGTTTCTATCGGATGTCTCTCCAATTTCTAGACTGTTTCTCCTGAAACTCATTCTAGGTTGTTGTCCTAGTAAAGGTTTATCTTTAGCAATATCAATTGCCCAAGAATTATCTAAGGGTCTTATTTCAGAAATTTGCTTTTCTTCAACCGATCCTATTTCTGAGAAAACATCTTCTAACTCTATGTTTTCTTCCTTCTTATAGTCGATACTATGATGACTATTGGTTAATGCATAAGCTACCAGATAGGTTATGCTAAAGACTTTATCTCCTGGATTCATCAAATTCTCTCTTTCGAATTGATGTACAAAAGATAATACTTGATCTATGTTCTTAGTGTCTTTACTAAATGCATATTTAGGATAGACTGTGAACATAAATTTTTGGTAAGCTAAGTTTCCTCTAGCTGCTCCCAAAATACAATCACTACGGTCATTGATTCTGTTGTCTATTAAGGCCATATTAATAGGTGAATCTATGCCTTCTTTGAATTCTGCTTTCAACAGAATTTTTATAGCTCCTAAATGAACTACGTTAATGGTTGCTCTAATTTTAGAGTCGATTTTTTGAAGGTTTCTATTGATCTCATCCTTAGTGATAAGGGGTAGGAACACTGAACCTTCAGTATCTTTAATATCTATATGCATTTCTTTTGTTTTAACAAAATAGAATATAGAATTTTTTTCTTTTTAAGAAATTTAACATCAGGATGTTAAATATTTTTTCTTTTTTCAAATCAAGTTTCGTTTTCCTGATTTTAGAAAGAATTTCTTGCTTTACTAAAAACCTACCTTGAAAACCTTTTTCATTTTCAGAAAATTCGATTTCAAAATTATTCTGAGTTTCTTCAGAGTTTTCCTCAGGATTTTCTTTATCTAAAATATTCATTTTAAATAAAAACATGTCTCTGATACCAAGTTTGGGGTCGTCCAAATAATATAGAAGTATAATTAAATACTAGAATAATTATAGGATTTTGCGGAAAAAGAATTAGATAAAAATCTAATTTTTTCAATTTGTTATAAATTTTACAAATCATAAGAGATAAGTAAAAAGATGAATGGTCGTGATTGGAATCAATCGGACGGTCCAGAATGGTACTCTGGTGTACTATTAAGTTATGGTTCTCTTTGGAACCTTTTCCTATATATATATATATATATATATATATATATATATATATAGAGAGAGAGAGAGAGAGAGAGAGGTGCCCTTCCACAATCATCAATGGTTGAAAACAAAATTATAACTAGCATATCAGGACCGTTTATTTTTAAAATGGACGGTGAAGATTGTCTGCTTCAGCAATATAACATTGCTACCAGCATTGTAACAATGCGGCACCATCAATGTTTTATTGCTAAGATTGGTTGATTGTAAATTACTTATTTACTCTTATTCTTTCCTCTTTAACAAAAACCCCCAAATACCCATTTCAATCAGTTCAAACAAAACACACAGAACACGACATGTTCCTGGAGGCTATTTTAGAGCGATAATTCGAATTCAACTCCTGCAACTCTTCTTCTTCATCAATCAAGGTATCTTTATTTCAACAATCAAGGTTTTTTTCTCCTGCAACATCTTCTAACTTCTTATTTTATATATTTGTGTAATCTAGGGTTTTCGGTGTTTTTTTTGGATTTTAATCAATATACCTATATATAGGTATATCTCTATTCTCCTCTTATGCTGAAGTTGCTCCAACCAAGCTCTTAGTCCAATTCCGTTTCTTCGTCTTTTGTAAGTCACCCTTTACTTCTTCTCGTCATTTTCATCCACATAAACACACACACACACATGTCCTGACTCTGTGTGATGTGTTAACATTTATATTCTTTTTTAGTGTTTTTTATGTAGTTAGGACTTAAAATAATACATTCAGATGATATATGTAGGTAATTACAAACCCATATGTCTCATTCAGTCTTTAATCTTTAAACATTAACCTACTTAATGGTTTCTAGTTAAATTCTACTTTTGATTTATCATAATTAATTCTTTGAATGTATGTTTAATCATGTTTTAAAGTTAATCATTACCCCACGCCCACAACTGTCTGTTATGACTTCATTCACCGTGATCTCAGATATTTTCATGAAAGTTTTAGTAATATTTAGCATTTTTAATACAAATGTTAGAAATTGGTATAACCTCAACAAAATTCCAGAGGTTACCCTCTAGTAGGGGTGAGCAAAAAAACCAAATTAAAACCGAAACCGATAAAAACCGAACCGTAAAAACCCGAAACCGAGTTGAAACCGAACCTAAACCGAAAATTAAAAAACCGAACCGTTCTTGAGGTTTCGGTTTCGGTTTTAGGTCCAAACCGAACCGAAAAAAACTGAACCGATCCGATTAATAAAAATAAAGAATAAATATATTATATATTCTACTAGACCAGTTTTTATGAGTAGTGTGAGTAGATTAATAAAGATCCTGACATTCCTTTTAATAATTATACTATTTTGTTCTTGTTTTTGAAGTTTTAATTTGTAATAGTTGATTAATAAATGTAGTTTAATAAACTTCTATATCCAGGTATTTTATATGTTATTTTATTTTTGGATATGACGATTTTTCTTGACTTTCCTCGAAAAACTCTTTACTTATACAAAGACTTCAGATAGACTCGAGATTGTTGAATTTCAAACATTGTCTTATATACATTTCAAAGAAAATATTTTTGAAGATCATGTTAAATTTTCATTATTCTCGGATCATGTTGGACTTGAATAATTTATTATGAAATTTTTGTATGTTTATTTTGGACGAAAAAATAATTTGTTACTTTGCAAAGCTTAAAAATTCGAAGTCATTTTATTTATTTTGTTATGTTTATTTGAGGCGGTTTTAAAACCGAAACCGAACCGATTGTAACCGATCCGATCATTTTAAAACCGAAACCGAACCGACGGTTTCGGTTGCGGTTTCCGTTTTCAATTTATAAAACCGAGGATATGCGGTTTCGGTTCCGGTTTTAACCTAAAACCGAACCGATCTGACCCACGCTCACCCCTACCCTCTAGGCCAATTTTTTTTTAAATATTATTTGTTTATTAAGTTAAATGTGTTATGTTCGATCCGTGTCCAGGTTCATTAAGTCGTCTATTATAAACATTTCTAAAATTGACCAAGTTATAATAAATATTTTTAAAATTATAAATTTTTAACTTTTTTTAACAATTTATTTAATTTTAGAACTGTTTATAATAGACGAGTTTATTAAGACGGACTTGGATTGTGAAAACGACAGGTTTATAATGCTCTACTTGTGTTGGCATAGTCTAAGGTCTAAATTGTATTAATTCTTTTATTGTTTTTATTAAATATTATTGCACATTTTTTATTCAAATTGTAAATGAAAGTATATAATCTTTTGTTTTGAAAATATAATCATCTAAGTACAGTTGTTTGAGTGGTTAAAGCCTTTGTCTTCTTTACAGGAGGTCAGGAGTTCGACTCCACCAAAACGCAAAAGGATGTGTTTTTGTAATTAAAAAAAATGAATTCGTAATGACATATTGTTGTGGTAGCAATATAAATCACTCTTATACTAGAAACTAAAAAAAAATCTTAAATCGCTCATATGCTTAATATTGACGAAGTTAGAGAGATTTAACGAAAACACGTACTTTGTAATTTTTTTGAATATACACCCTGCTGATATTGACGGAGTTAGAGAGATTTAACGAAAACACGTACTTTGTAATTTTTTTGAATATACAGTATTTAAAGTGAGAGTTTTTAAATAAGAATATTACAATTGATCTGACAGTTAAAATATAGATACATGAATTGTAATTTACTCTATATTAGCTTTAGTAACAATTAATACTTGATACAATTATATAAATACTTGATACAATTATATATCAAGGGTGACACTCTAGGGAGAATTTCTAACCATTACACAAATACATATAATACATATTTTTTATTAAATATAATCATAAATTTCAATTAATAAATGAAAAAGAAAAATTGCATAATTTTTTAAATAAAAATAACTAAAAATTAATCAAATAGTTCAAAGTGTTCTATAGTAAAATCAAATTTATTCAAAATGATTCTGCACTAGAATCAAATTTAAAATCAATGATTTTGTTTAAATTTTAAATGTTTATTTTTTTTTATAAAATTTGTATATTATTATATTCTACATTAGAATTCAAATTTATACTTTGTAGAGAAAAAAACTAGAGTAATTTATGAAATTATATAGTAGAATATATGATTCTATCAGATTTTCTATATAATATGATTTTTACTGGAACAATGGCCTATATATCAATATTGATACATATAAATTAAAAAGTTTTCAAGTTCAGCTATAAGATATCCAAATTATGATACAAATACAACATTACAAAATGCCGTAAAAATAAAGTAGAATTTTAAACTTTTGATGCATAATTTTTGAATTCATTAATAGAACATTATAATAAAGTTATATAGTAGAGTTCTCAAGATTACTTTTTGAGGTTTTTTCAAGAATATCATGACTATACAAAATAATTTATGATCATGTCAAAAAGAATTATAAAAATATGATTTGTTTTAAAAATTATTTTTAGTATACGGTTTGCAATCGTTACAACCCATAATACAACTTCATTTTTTTTGAAAGTAAATACAACTTCACTTTTCTTTTCTATTTCAAAATTGATTTTAGTTGCGCCACTTGAATTTTTTTAATTAATTTAGAACATCTTCAATACTACACTCTTTTTAGCTAAAAAATGATGTGACATTAATTTTACCTAAAAGTTTTTAGTTTACTCATCTACAACTCTCTCTCCCTTGTCTAAAAATTTAGATAATTTGTTTCAAGTTAGCTATATATAGACAACTAGCTTAAAACCCACTCGTGCGATGCACAGATTATTATTAATAATTATTATTTTTATTATTTATGTTTTAATCTATACTATATTATTAAAGACGAAACATTGAAAGTTTTGTAGTCCGGTCATGAAAGTTTTTGTAGTCTGGTCACACAATTCATAGCCGTTAGATATTTTTGATCAAATCGATGAGAACCGTTAGATAAAATATTAAAATTATTATATAGAATATCTTTTCTATTTTTCCTAACTAAAACATCTCATTTTCCAAAAATATTGCAAACAATTTCATTTACTAAAATAACATAATAAAGTTATAATTGCTAATAACTAACTCATTACCTTTTTTAGCCAAATTGTATATTCTTTTTTATATTTTCTAACTAAAATTTCTACTTTTCTATTTTTCCTAACTAAAACATCTCATTTACCAAAAATATCACGAACGGATCTATTTAATAAAATAAAATAATATTATTATAATTATTAATGACTAACCGATTAGCTTTTTTTTCCAAAACGTATATTCATTTTTATATTTCATAACTAATATTTCTCTTAACTAAAACCTCAAAACTATCACTAACTATTCCATTTAGTAGCATAAAATACTAATATTATAAATTTATCTATCTATCTATACTATATTATTAAAGACGAAACATTGAAAGTTTTGGTACCCGTTTTTTTGGTACGGTACTTGCCTTATTTAATTGTTTATTTAATTATTATAAAAATTATTATAATCAGTTACCCTTTCAGTTAAAATGCATTACCATTTTTTTCTAAAAAAATCACGAGCAATTTCCTTTTCAGCTAAAACATGTTACGTTTTCTATTTACTTTACTAAAATCCCCCATTTCTCAAATATATCACGAGCAAACCCTGACTTATTTATTTTAAAACATATTTTAATACTTTTAATTGATAATTACATTTTCCCTCTTTTTCTAGAAAAATCACGGGCAATTACCTTTTTTGGCTAAAACATGTTATATTTTCTATTTTCCTTACTAAAATCTCTACTTTTCCAATTATATCACGGGCAAACCCTTGCTTATTTACTTTAAAATCTATTTTAATAATTTTAATTAACAATTATCTTTTTCAACTAAAACATGTCATCTTTTGTATTTTTCTTAATAAAACCCCTCTTTTTTTCAAAAATATCACGAGCAAATCGTTATTTTTATATTTTAAAATTTAACGAAAACATGTTACTTTCTATTTTTCTTACTAAAACCCCTCTTTTTCCAAAATATTACGGGCAAACCGTTACTTATTTATTTTAAAATCTATTTTAATACTTTTAATTATTTAAAAATATTTAACACGCCTACTTATTTTTTTTAAAAATGCAATTAATAAAATGTAAAATATAAATAATAAAATTAACAATTATTAAAAATAATTCGTGCATCGCACGGGTTTTAAGTTATCTATACTATAATATTATAAGCAAACCACTATATATTTGGTTAGTAGTTTGGTCATTTAGTTGGGTCCTCTAAATAATAACTGTTAGATGTAAATATAGGTAAATGAGAACCGTTGGATGTAATATTAAAAGAATATTCTTTTTTTGATATCTAAAATGCTCCCACGGGTTCAAGGTTCAAATCCCGTCAACAACATATTATTATTAAATATTTATATCATCTATCTTTCTAAGCTACATTCAAAAGTTCAAGATATTATTTTATCGACAACATATTAAGAATTTTTAAAATCAAAATACAAAAAAAAAACTTAGAATAACATCATTCATATATTATTATATTTGATTAATTTTTAAAATCATATAAATCAAGATATAGATAATAAAATAAAAAATACTAAAATTCATCCGTGCATTGCACGGGTTATAGGCTAGTATTCTATTAATCTGCATTTGCTAAAAAAATAAGTAGGCGTGTTAAACTTTTTTAAATAATTAAAAGTATTAAAATAGATTTTAAAATAAATTAATAACTGTTTGCCCGTGATATTTTTGGAAAAGGAGGGGTCTTAGTAAGGAAAAATAGAAAAAGTAACATGTTTTAGCTTAAAAGACTTGTCCGTAATTAAAAGTATTTAAATGGGCTTCACAATAAATAAGTAAGGATTTGTCCGGAATATTTTTGGAAAATGAGGGGTTTAGTAAAGAAAAATCAGAAAGAGTAACATGTTTTAGTTGAAAAAGGTAATTGCCCATGATTTTTTTAGAAAAAGAGAAGATTATGTTAGAAAAGATAATGTATTTTAGCTAAAAAGGTAATTGGTTATAAAAATGTTATTATTTAATAATAATTTTTTTAGAAAATGAAAAAATAGAAAAAGTAACATAATTAAAAGTATTAAAATAGATTTTAAAATAAATAAGTAAGGATTTGCCCGTGATATTTTTGGAAAATGAGGGATTTTAGTAAGAAAAAATGGAAAGAATAGCATGTTTTTGTTAAAAAAGATAATCGTCCGTGTTTTTTTTAGAAAAAGAGATGATTTTGTAAGAAAAAAAATAAAAAAAGGTAATGTATTTTAGCTGAAAAGGTAATTGGTTATAAATAATGTTATTATTTAGTGATAGTTTTAAAAAAAAAATAAGTAAGGGTAATTAAGTAAAATCACTAAGTACCGACCGTCCGTCTATCCGACTACCAAACTTTTAATGTTTCGTCTTTAATAATATAGCTTAAAACCCGTACGATGCACGGGTTGTTTTTAATAATTGTTAATTTTATTATTTATATTTTATTAATTGCATTTATTAAAAAAAATAAGTAGGCGTGTTAAACATTTTAAAATAATTAAAAGTATTAAAATGAATTTTAAAATAAATAAGTAACGGTTTGTCCGCGATATTTTGGAAAAAGAGGGGTTTTAGTATTAAAAATAGAAAGTAACGTGTTTTTGTTGAATTTTAAAATATAAAAGTAACGATTTTTCCGTGATATTTTTGAAAAAAAAAGGGGGTTTAGTAAGAAAAATAGAAAATGTGACATGTTTTAGTTGAAAAATGTAGTTGTCAAATAAAAGCATTAAAATAGATTTTAAAGTAAATATGTAAGGATTTTCTCGTGATATATTTGAAAAATGAAGGATTTTAGCAAAGGAAATAGAAAAAGTAACATGTTTTAGCTGAAAAGGAAATTGCCCCTGATTTTTTTAAGAAAAAAATGGTAATATAATTTAATTGAAAGAGTAACTGATTATAATAATTAAATAAATAATTAAATAATTCAAATATCGTATCGAAAAATAGGTACAAAAAAACAGGTACCAAAACTTTCAATGTTTCGTCTTTGATAATATAGTATAGATAGAGAGAGATATTCATAATATTAGTATTTTATGCTACTAAATGGAATAGCCCGTGATATTTTTGAGATTTTAGTTAAGAGAAATATTAGTTAGAAAATATAAAAAAAATATACGTTTTGGAAAAAAAATCTAATCGGTTAGTCCTTAATAATTATAATATTATTATTTTATTTTATTAAATAGAACTATTCGTGATATTTTTGGAAAATTAGAGGTTTTATTTAGGAAAAATAGAAAAGTAGAAATTTTAGTTAGAAAATATAAAAAAAAATATACACTTTGGCTAAAAATGGTAATGAGTTATTTATTAGCAATTATAACCTTATTATGTTATTTTATTAAATGAAATTGTCTGTGATATTTTTGGAAAATGAGATGTTTTAGTTAGGAAAAATAGAAAAGATATTATATATACTAATTTTAATATTTTATCTAACAGTTCTCAATGATTTGATCAAAAATATCTAACGGCTATGAATAGAGTGACCAGAATACAAAAACTTTCATGACCAGACTACAAAACTTTCAATGTTCCGTATTTAATATAATAGTATAGATATCTATATTTTTTTTAGAAAAGCTCTAAAGTGAACACATTATTATGATATCATTATTTATATTTATTTCTAGTATATAACCAATTATTTTACATAATATCATTGAAGTAAGTTAGTTTACAAGTTCAACAAATTTTACAAAATCACTATTTTAAATAATCAAGATACATAACCCCTGTTAGGTTACATTTGTGCAACTTAATAAAGTAATCAAATAAGCACAAATTCAACTAATACAACTTCATAAACAATTAAAAGCAACTGAAAACACAAAAGCAACCATGCAACTTTTGTCTTTCCAAATTACAATATCATCTTGCATTTTTTTTGCTACTGTCATATGAAAAATCATCGATAAAACGTAAAGCCACGATATTGCGAGCTCCTCGACCTCGATCACCTCCGATCCTCGAAGTCTCTCATAATCCTACTCTCTCCATTACCACTAATCGACAAATTCAACCACTGTGATTCGATCTCATTAAAATAAATTGAAATATTAAATCAGATAAAAAAAATGTGCGATGAAAAATGTTAATAGAGAGAGATGAGAATATTTTTAAAAACTAGCTTATAGCCCGTGCAATTCACGGTTACTTCAATTTTATTTATAAATATATTTTTATTACCATGCAACACATGATTGTTTTTTTAATATTTATAATTATATTTATTTATGAATATTTTAATATTTAAAAGTTATTAGTTTACATGATTAAATTCTTGTTAAAAAAGATTTAGCCAAAAAAATTATAGTTAAAAATTTGATATTTATTATATTTTACACGCTCAATTTAATATTTGTTTATATTAAGTTATAAAAATTAGATTTTGCCAATTTTATAGTCCACATGAAATTCACAAAATAATCTTTAATTTAGTTGTGGTTTAATAGTTCTTTTTCAATTAAAAACTATTCTAAAACTAAAAAGAGAATAAAGTGACGAAATTTAATGTTGAGAATTCTATTCGATTTAGGAAATCTACTTATATGTATTTTAGATTATTAGAATACCTTTTATTAACCAAATACAGTTTTTAATGTTAAATCTAACTGATTTCACCTATCTATTTAACAAGAAACGATTTTTATTATTTTGGTATTAAATGAGTTTCTTTATTTAATTACAACTATTTTTATGTTTTGACTTTTTAGAAAATTCAATCCTAATGTAATATCTTTTAACTTATATCATTTTTAGATAATAACTTCTTTTTATATGATATAATCTTGATCATGTATTTTTAAAAGTATTGAATCTAACAGTTGAGAATGTTTTGGAGGTATTTAGGACCAAACTACCATGATAACATCATTAATTTTTCTTAATATTTATAATTTTTTTAATTTATAATTTTTTTAAATATTTATTGCTAAAATATAATATACTCCTTTTTGTAATATGTTAAAGATGCGGGAACTTTGAACTTTTGAGAAAATAAAATATCAATTAAAATATAATTTTTTTTTGTAATAGTTCTTCTTTTAAAGTAGTACACCGTGATCAAAATTCTGTATAAATTTCATTTTTTTATAGTATATCCGGTAAATATCTATGTTATTATATTAAAGACTAAATAATGAAAGCTTCCTTATAAGTTAAGTTTGGTCACTTTGTTTGATCACTCAATCCATAATCGTTGAATCTTTCAAATTAAATTGTTGAAAAACGTTAGATATAACAGTAAAATTATCATGTAGAATGATCTAATGTTTGAATCTACCAACAACATATTAAAATTTATAGGTTTTTTTGAAAAATAAGAATTTTTTCATTTTTTCTTGCAGACATATGTTATTTGATAATATTTTTTGTAAAGTACGATTTTTCAGAAAAGTACTGTACTAATTGATTAGCAAACTTTTAAAGTTTCGAATTTAATAATTTACAATGTATATAGGTTTAAAAAGTTTGACCTCTTCTGAGTCTAAAATTTCAAAATAAGGTTTTTTTTAATATGAATATAGTTCTGCTAACAATTAAATTAGGTCTGTATGAACTTAGCAAAAAAAAAAAAATTAGGTCTGTATGAGTTCTTATAAAACAAAATCACCATTTACGTATAATTTATTATTTAATAATAAATAATATTTGATTAGTTATGATATAAAACTTAATAAAATAGGATTAAAAATATGCACAATTTTATAAAATTTTATCCTCGTATTATTATATTCTTTGTTGATTTGAATTTTTCTTAGATTGATTTTAATTTTTGAACATAGATTTCTAAATTTAAAATAGTTAGAAAAAAGTAATTAAATTGGTGTTAAAATAATGATGACATAATAATTATTATTAGAATTTAAATATTCACTTTATTAATTTGGGCTTTATTTTGTGTTTTAAAAATCAGATTTTGACGATTTTACACTCCACATGAAGATAACTAAATTATCTTTAATTAAAAGATGGTTTAACAATTTTTATCTAGTGTAATTGTCCATGGAAGAGAAAAGAAAGTCACTAATTTTTTACATGGAGAATTCTATTCTATATAGAAAACTTATTTATATTTGGTATATTTGGTTTAAATTATAAAAATACACCTTTTAGAATTTAAATATAATCCTATTATTAATAAAATAAACTTTTTTAATATTTGATCTAACGATTTTCATTTATCTAGTTAAGATCTAATGGTCCTTATTAATTTGGTTGTCTACGACCAAATTTGGGATAAGATCCTTATTATGATTATTATATATAAGGATTTAATATAATAAGGATATCAAGTATATACTGATATAAATATCTTACTAACTGCTTTTACTTTTAATGTTTCTGTTTTAGTTACGGTGTAAATAAAATTTTAAAATACATTATTACTTAAAAATTATTAAATAGAATAAAAATTATGTTATGATTATATAAAATTTTATTCTCATATTATTATATTCTTAATCGATTTGAATTTGTTCTTAATTAATTTTTATACTTTATTGAAAGAAACATAAAATTTCTATATTTAAAAGAATTAGTGGAAAAATAAATAAATTGGTGCTACAATAATATAAAAAAAAATTATTAAAATTTAGATACTCACTTTAATATTTGGGTTCTATCCTAAGTTTTAAAAATTGAATTTTGACGATTTTATAACTCATGCGAAACTAACAAAATTATCTTTAATTTAATGATGGTTTAATAATTACTAGCTTAAAACCCGTGCGATGCACGGATTGTTAATTGTTATTTTATTAATATTTTTTTAATTGTATTTTTAAAAAAAATAAGTAGGCATGTAAAAATAGCTAAACACTTTTAATTAATTAAAAACATTCAAATAGATTTTAAAATAAATAATTAAGAGTTTGCTCGTTATATTTTTGGAAAAATAGGGGTTTTAGTATGATAAAATAAAAAATGTAACATATATTTAATTTAAAAAGGTAAATGCCCGTGATATTTTTGGAAAATGAGGTATTAAAATTTAATAATTTAAATTATTTAAATAAGTTTTAAAATAAATAAGTAAAAGATTTGTCCATGATATTTTTAGAAAATGAATGGATATTAGTGAGAAAAATAGAAAAAGTAAATTGAAAAAGGTAATTTCCCGTGATATATTTAGAAAATGAGGGACTTTGTTAGAAACAGTTTTCTAAAAGTCGGCTATTAATCCCGATTAATCGCCAATTAATCGCTAGACGGTGGGCCATCGAACTGATTAAGCGAAAATCGGTCAATTAATCGTTTTTTCAGAAAAACGGTCAAAAATCGGTCAAAAATCGGATTAATCGATCAAAAATCGGGCTAATTATTAAAACTTATTTAAAATTTTAAAAAATAATTACAAATTTAAAATGTAGAAACTTGATTAAATGATAGGAAAAAAACATTATTTTTTGTACATGTAATTATAATTTTAGACGCGAAAATCGTAAATTTTCATAATTTTTTCTCTTAAATTGATCTCTAATTAAAAAGTTAAACCTTTAAAATTTTATTTATTAAAATTATATAATATTTTTAACATATTTGCATAAATATATAATAATAACATATGTTTAGTTAAAATAACGAAACAATTATATATATGAATATAATTGTATATAAAAAATATTATTAAATTTATTCCGATTAATGACCAGATTAATCCCCGATTACCCGATTAATCCCTGGACGGTGCATTCACCGATTAACCCCGATTCCCACTTTTTACAACACTGGTTAGAAAAAATCAATAATGTGTTTTAGGTGTAGTTGGTTATAAATAGGTATTTGATTATTTATATTTTAATATTTTTAGTAATTGCATTTGTTGAGAAAAATAAGTAGGCATGTTAAAATAGGTAAAAAAGTTTTTTAAAAATTATAATATTAGGTTTAAAAATAAATAACTAAAGTTTTTTACGTGATATTTTTGGAAAATGAGGGGGTTTAGTAAGGAAAAATTGAAAAACTAACATGTTTTAGTTAAAAAAGGTAATTGCATGTGATATATTTGAAAAATTAGGGGAATTTGTTAGAAAAAATAAAAAAAAATGTATTTTAGGTGAAAAAGGTAATTAGTTATAAATAGGTAATATTATTATTTAATAATATATTTCTATAAATAAGTAAGGTTAATTAAGTAAAAACACGAATTTAAAAAAGGGCAATTAAGTAAAATCACAACGTATCATACCGACCGACCAAACTTTTAATGTTTTGTCTATTATATAATAGTATTGATTATCTAACTTGACCAGTTGACCTACCCATAAAATAAATTGAAAAGAAAATATGGTTAAGAAGTTTTACACAAAGAATTCAATTCAATAAAGAAAACCAATTTATAATTGGTTTAAATTATCAAAGCACACTTCTTAGTATTTAAATATAATCCTACATTTAATCAAATACACATTTTAATATAAGTATTATATTCAAAATTATTGTTTATGAATATGAAACCCTCAACATTTTAATAATATTTTGATATTATCCTTTTATGTTTGTTATATGTAAAATAATATAATTATAATTTGGATTAATCGAATTGTTATGTTCCTTCAGAAAAAAAAAGTGTTTAAATTTATTCATGTACATGAGTTCTCCTAAGTCTCTTATAAGTCTCTTATAACGTAGGGTATCATTGTAATCGATATGAATTGTTATCTTGATATTTGGTTTAACAATTATTATCTAACTCGAACTATACATAAATTCAAGAAAAAAGATATTTAAGAATTTTTACATAGAAAAAATTTAAATTATCAAAATACACTTTTTAGTATTTAAATATAATTCTATTATTAATCAGATACACTTTTTAATATTAGATCTAACAATTCTCATCGATCTATAATTATTAATTTGGTCGTATACTGATCGTACACGGACCATATCGATTTTAATTTTTTCTTAAATTGATTTTAATATTTTATTGAAATAAACAAAGAATTTATAAATTTAAAAGAATTAGGAAAAAAAATTAAATTGGTGCTACAATAATAAAAAAATATTTATTAAAATTTAGATAATAACTTTACTGTTTGGGCTCTTGGGCTCTATCTTGAGTTTTAGACAACAGATTTTAACGATTTTACAGCCCACGCGAAGCTTAAAAAATTATCTTTAATTTAATGATGGTTTAATAATTATTATCTAACTGGAACTATCCATAAAATAAAGAGAAAAGATAATTACGAATTTTTACATAAAAATTTCTATTCAATATAGAAAACCCATTTATAATAGGTTTAAATTATCAAAATACAACTTTTAGTATTTAAATACTATCCTATTATTAATCAAATACAATTTTTAATATTATATCTGACGGTCCTCATCGATTTGAATATTTATAGTTTTATAATCCAACGGATCGTATACTTTTGGTAGTATAGTGACCTACCAAAGTTTTGGATAAGATACTCCTTGCGCTTATTATATACTAGCCTATAACCCGTGCAAGGCATGGGCCTTAAAAATAATAAACTAAAAAATTTAATGTGAACGGAAAATATTAAAATAAAAGTAAAAATTAATATGATAAATTATAAAATGAGAAACTTAAATATTCATTGGAACATAAAAAATATAAAAAAAATACAAATGAGGTCGAGGAAGATAAATGAGGTATTATTAATATTATTTTATAATAAAATAATATTAATACAATAAGGACAGATAGAAAATCTAACATGTTTTAATTAAAAAAAGTAATTGACCGTGATATTTTTAGAAGTGTTTTAATTATATTAATTGTATTTATTAAAAAAATATGTTGACATGTTAAAATAAGTAAGGTTTTTTAATAAGGACAAATAGAAAAATTAACATGTTTTAATTAAAAAAAGTAACTGCACGTAATATTTTTAGATGTGTTTTAATTGTATTAATTTTATGTGTTAAAAAACTACGTTCATTTGTTAAAATAAGTAATTTTTTTTAAATAATTAAAAGTATTAAAATAGGTTTTAAAATATTTAAGTTGCACTTGATATTTTTGGAAAAGAGAGATTTTAATGATAACAAATATAAAAGGTAATATATTTTAATTTAAAGGTAATTGTCCGTGATATTTTTGGAAAAAAGTAGATTTTGTTAGAAAAAAATGTTTTAAATATAAAAGGCAATCACCTAATTACTATTTTTATATTATTTTATTATTTATTAAATAGAGTATTAAAATATGTTTTAAAATAAATAAGTAAGGATCGCACCTCATATTTTTGGGAAATAGGGATTTTAGTGATGATGTGTTTTAATTATATTAATTGTATTTGTTAAAAAAAATGTTCATTTGTTAAAATAGGTAAGTTTTTTTTAATAATTAAAAGTATTAAAATAAGTTTTAAAATATATAAGTAAGAGTTGCACTTGATATTTTTGGAAAATAGAGATTTTAGTGATAACAAATATAAAAGGTAATATATTTTAATTTAAAGGTAATTGTCCGTGATATTTTTGGAAAATAAGTAGATTTTGTTAGAAAAAAATGTTTTAATTATAAAAGGCAATCAGCTAGTTAATATTTTTATATTATTTTATTATTTATTAAATAGAGTATTAAAATAGATTTTAAAATAAATAAGTAAGGATTGCACCTCATATTTTTGGAAAATAGAGATTTTAGTGATAACAAATATAAAAGATATTATATTTTAATTTAAATGTAATTGTCGTGATATTTTTGGAAAAGGAGTAGATTTTGTTAGATTTTTTTTAATTATAAAAGGCAATCAGTTATTTAATATTTTTATATTATTTTATTATATATTAAATAGAGTATTAAAATAGGTTTTAAAATAAATAAGTAAGGATTGCACCTCATATTTTTGGAAAACATAGATTTTAGTAATAACAAATATAAAAGGTAAAATGTTTTAATTTAAAGATAATTGTAATGATATTTTTGGAAAATGAGTAGATTTTGTTAGAAAAAAAATATTTTAATTATAAAAGCCAATCATCTAGTTACTATTTTGGTAACTTGACAATAATACAATTCCATTAAAGATTTGATTTGTAGTAGGTTTTGTTATCCTAAAAAGAAAAAAGTATATTTGTAGCAGTGTATCCTAAATTTAAACAAATTAGATCCCACATTTCCATTTTTTTGATTAGATTTCAATATTATTTGATTTTTATGTAGTAAAATATAGTGAAATATTAATGTTGAATAAAATTTTCCCAAATTTTGATTATATTATTAATTTATTAATTAGAAAAAGTACCGAAAACCAAAAATCGACCGTTAACCGAAAACCAAAACTTTCAATGTTTCGGCTTTAATAATATAGTATAGATAAGGAGTTAACGAGTATTAAATTTTCTTGTTAAAGTAATTAAACTGATAATATAATTAATTTTTATTTCCAACAATATCATTATAAGAGTTCTATATTTAAAATTGAAATATGATTTAGGAGGAATCTAAGGATTATTAATAATTTTCAATTTTTTAAATTTAAGTTATCTCTGGAACCAAACCCTGTGTAAAATCTGTTCTGCAGGTAGGCCTATTAACAATGTGGGCCTTTCTATTAACAATCTCACTTTCTGGTTTAGTTTGTTTGGTCTATCAGCCCAAGTGCCCTTCACTCGTATATTTCATATAAGGGTTTCTTCACACAATCACACATAATAATTGCAATGCACGTGCTTCTTTTAAAAATTATAATATTTTTTTATTATAATTTTTACATAATTATTTTTTAATAATTGTTTTATGAAATAATAATAGTAATAATAATCATAGTTATTTAATTAATGACTTATATTATTTGAACTAATAATATAATTTTTTAATTTTAATATGTTGTTGCGAGTATTCGAAACTTAGACCTTTAGGAAAGTAACTTAAATATAAAATATTATCTACTAAAGATCTAATGGCTCTTGTTTATTTAATTAACTAGCATGAAAACCCGTGCAAAGCACGGATCACTATCTAAGCATAATTGTTTTAACTTCTAAGTAGTTCGGTGTTTATGATAATTTATAGATCGTTTGACAGACGTCTCATTGTGGGTACAAAAGCTGAACTTGATCTCTGTAGTGAGATCGTTAGCGTTAAAAAATATCTTTGGTTGAGGTTTTTTTGAGTTAAGAAATGAGTAAATTCGATACGTATGATATTTGTTATGTGTAAGATTATATCTATGTCAAAATATGATTATCTTACGTACAATACATTAACCTACACGATTTTACTAATTTAGCTCATTGAACGAATGATACATTTTCTTGTTTGTGAAATGTAATTTGCATTGTAGAATGTGTACAATGAAACATTTTCTTGTTTGTGAAATGTAATTTGCGTTGTAGAATGTGTACATGCATAATATTAAAATTTAATATATAATGAATTTTCTAGTATGTTCACGTGAATTAAGTACCTTTCCAATCAAATCAATGAGAACCGTTAGATCCACAGTCGTTAGATCTTTCCAATCAAATCAATGGGAACCGTTAAATAAAATACTACAAATTTTATATAGAGTACATTTTATATTTTTTATAACTAAAATTTCTCTTTTCTAACAACATTATCTATCTATACTATTATATAATAGATGGAACAATAAAAGTTTGGTTGGTAGTCTGGTCCCCCGTGGTTTGTTCACTCATTCCACAACCGTTAGATATTTCCAATCAAATTAATGAGAACCGTTAGATAAAATACTAAAAATATTATATAGAGTACCTTTTATATTGCGTATAACTAAAAATATTATATAGAGTACCTTTTATATTTTTTCAACTAATTTTTTTCATATAAGTTTTACAAATAAGGACAAAATAGAAATCAATTAGAACCGTTAGATAAAATCCTAAAAATATTATATAGAGTACCTTTTATATTTTTTATAACTAAAAATATTATATAGAGTACCTTTTATATTTTTTCAATAGTTAAATTATCGCACATATTATAAGATTATGTTAATCGATATAATAATAGATACCAAATACTCATCTATTCACGCGACACACACACACATACATATAATGTGTTTGATAGAGAACACGTATGACTGAATAATGCAATGGTAGGAAGATGAACAAATTATTGCATAAACCTAAGTTGGATTCCATTCATTAACAATTTGTTTTAAAAAAAAAGTAAACACATTGGGAAATTTAAATATTTTAAATTAAATAAAATGTCTCGCCAATTTAGATTAGATTAAATGTCTCATGCATCATTGCTTTTATTGGGCCATAATAAAATAGATATATAATAATAATAATAATAATAATATCAAATATTTCTCTACTCAAGTGACACACACATATGATGTGTGTAATTGACAACACATGTAATTGAGTGGTGTGGTGGTAAGAGGAGGTACAAATTATTGTATAGATCTAAGTTTGAATCCACCCAACAACAATTTTTTTAAAAATAATAAACACAAGGGCAATTTGGACATTTCAAATGCATTAAAATGTATTGCCAATTTAAATTGAAAAAAATGTGCCACCAATTATTGTCCCATGTTGGGCTATTATTAATAGAAAGATATCTAATGATCAATATGTATTGATTGAACCAAACTATCAACAATTATACCCATGTTTGCTTATTATATTTTGGTGAGGAGGTTACTGTATACCAATAATTTATTACCTGAAAAAACGACAAGAAAATTTAGTGCACACTGTACGAAAATTTAGTACTTGTGTTTGTATTTCAGTAAACAACATGATTATACACAAACACAAAAATACACGATCGAAATTTAGTGTCGATTTTGTGTTTGCTCTTTGCGTACACGAACACGACATGACATGAAATACACGAAAGAAATAAATTAATATTTATATTAGATATTTTAATATTTACATTAAATAAATTAATATTTATTATATGTTTATACATTACTTTATACTTACATCTTTAAATATTATGTAGATACATACTATTATACATATTTGTAATAATTTAACTAAAAAATTATATATATATATATATATATATATTTAAAATTACACTAAAAGTACACAGCACGAAACGTACAAGAACCTAAAAGAGTCGATTTTGTGTTTAACATTCATGTATACAAAAGCATACGACACGAAAATACACAACACAAACGAACTGAGAGGTCTAGATTACGGGTTTCTCACCTTTTTGTTAAATACGAGTACATTTTTTACTCCATCCCTGTCAAAATAATAATCATATTTTGATTTTGGATGGTTAAATTTATCAATCCTTGATCGTAAATTATGAGTTATGTACTTATAATTCGTAAAATTTTAAAAATATATTTGAAAGTAAACCGTATAAACTTCTTAGTGATATGATTTTTTGTATTTTTAAATTACGTAATATATATGTTAATTTTAGTCAAAATTTGATCAATTTAACTAATACAAAATAAAAAATAATTAGCAAATTAAGTGGTGTGAGGATGGCGGCCTGGCTATCATGATGCGGGAAATGCATGGTTCTTTTTTTCCTCCCCAACTCCCCCCGGAGAACAATTTATAACCCCCATCTTTAAAGCGAAAATGGATCGAGACGAATTGTACGTACTTGACCATGACTCTATAGTAAGTGGTGTTTTATCTAGTGTTATAGCACCTAGGGTATGATAAGATTATATGAATACTTAGTATAGTGATATTTACTTTACGGTTATATTTTGTGAGTTCGAATTTTGTTCACAAGAATGTACATGTATATAGTATATTTGACAAAATACATAATAAAAAATTTGAACTTTATGAAGCATGGGGATGCTTCATAAATTAATAGCATTTTTTTTACAAAGCTTGTTTGCGGAAAAAATAGTAAAAATATATAACTTTAATAAAGTTAATTAACCATACATATTTTTAACTTTTTGTTATATTTTTTTGAAAATTCTCATTCCGTCATTGCTCATGAACTTTTTAACGGGATGTCTCTGGTATTCTTCCTGTCGTTGTTAAGATTGAAGTGAAAATCGAGTAATATCTGCTGAATGCATTTTCTTGTATCTACGTACATTATTACATATATACACAGCCCCAGTATCGAAATTTATAGCAAAATGTGGACCTCATAGCTAGCGTATCTTCTGGACACAAGAGAGCTAGGGAGGCAAATTGAAAACTACAACTTCCATTTCGTGCCACCCCACTTTACTTGGACTGCAATGCATTCGTTTTCTCAGTGGTTTATCTTCATAATACATTATCCTCTTTCTCTCTGTGTACGGGGTATGTCAACATAAATCTATGCAATGCACTTTCAATTCTATATTCACAGTCTTTTAAGTTATATCGTAAATTTTTATCATCCTCTAACATTTTAAATTCTTAGATGAATTGGTTACTTAAAGTTTTTAAATGAATTTTTTTGGTTTATGAATTATAAATATTTACGGACATAAATTAAAAAACAATTTCCTTAAAATAAGTTCCCATAAATTTTTACCAGTGCGCAGACCAAACCTTTCTGAGAAGCAAAGAAAGCATAGTGGGCATGCAAGTTCCAGAAAAAGAGTCCAAATGAAATGAATATTGCATACATACATTGCTACAGTGTTACCAGGGGCCCAGGCAAAAGTAAAACACTTTTTGTGTTGGAGCTCCGGCCCAAATTTTAAATGAACCGAACCCTTAACGAGCCGAGTTGGACCTTTTTCGAGAAATTTTTTGTTCGTGAACAATCCTAGTAAAACCTCTCTTCTGCTCCTTCTTTTCATTCATATTTTTATATAATGTAATCTTAACTTTATCAAACATTAATATATGACAATTAAATGTTAATTAAATTAGAATAATTGAAAAAATGATATTAAATTTTATAAATTAAAATCTATAAATTTGTACAGCAGAATATCAGAATCCACTACTGGTAATATTTTAGGTACATTTTTGCTCCATAATTGTGTGTGTAAGCAAAAATGATGGATAAACTGAGAGACCTTGGTAGTAGTAATATCCTAGCCCCTGGTACAGAGATAGGAGTGATTGCTATTTGCTAGAACATCAGTTGCAATTCTTGTTTGTCAACTAACTAGTTTTGGGCCTGCAAAATTAACAAAGAAAATAAATAAAGGATAAAAAGAAAGAAAAATGTTACTAGTTTGGGACCAGGCAAAGTGATTGTAAATCAGAAGAACATGTTCCTTGTACTCTTTTCTGAGAAACTCTGAGACCATTCTGTTAAGTTATCCTAATTCTAGCCTCCCCCCCCCGCCCTTTTTAACTTTCCAAACACCACCAAAAAGTTCAGTTTTATTGAGAAATACTTCTCTAAAGGTTTGAACTAACTCTACCAAGAACTCATAGTTTTACATCAGCATTAGCATAGCTATTAAATTTTTCGGAAATATAGGAAAGGATTCGAACTCAGGTCAGAAGATTTTCGATACCTGTGTTAATACTGGTAAAAGACTTCTACTGATTTATTTTATCCATCCTGAAAAAACACTTTTCCGAATAGGGGAAAATATTGACGGGTTCCATCATTTTACGCATTCTTCTTCCTTTTTCCCTTATTTTACTTATATTTCTTAACCTCCGTGCTTAACACAAATGTAAATAATTGGACGGGACGGAGGGAGTAGCTGGTAAGCATGATCTGCATATTAAACTAGAAGCTCTATTTGGATCACATGTTCAACTATAGAAATTTATGCCAAATGATTGAACACCAACAGAATATAACCAGAATAACTAAAAAATATACTTATATTGTTCCATTGGCAAACTAGGCAAAACTGAACTTCAAAATGAAATTTTTGTGGTTGCTAAGGTGCAGCTTTTGCATTTGCTCGTTTACTGCTAGTCTGCTACTAATCATTAGACTTTCCCATATCCGCAACTTATTGCTTATTGTGGGTACTCATGATCAGACTATAGTCTATATCATCCTTACCAGAAAAGCTATTCTCTTAATGGCATATATTGGTCGGTGTTCAATCCAAATTTAATAATGCAAGCCACAAACCGAAAGTTTATTCCACTATGGATTTCATTCCTCGTATAAAACTGCACGCTTGATCAATCGAAGTTGAATCAATATTTCTCTTAGTTTCTGAGTTCTCCATCTTGTAAACTCTTTGCAACTTGGTCTAGTGCATTGAAGTGGTCACAACCGTAGCTTAAAGTCTTGGCCTTTTTCAACTCCACGGATCGTGGGCGCCTTCACTCTATCAACCCTACAATCTCTAGCCTATTAGTGACAAAAACTCTCGAGTTAAAGTCCGAGCTTGTGATGATCTGATCATCCCCACAGCCTAGTATATATAAAGACAGACTTGTAGACTGATTACTTCATGCAACATTCGTTGCTATAAGACCTATCTGATCAGCTAACTGCAGAACTATAATCACCAATCACCATGAAAGTTCTTCGGATTTTTTTCCTTGTTTTAAACATTTTCTTGATCTTTTCTGAAACTTCAGTTCAGTGCAGGTTTCTTGACTTTTTTACAGAAGACCCAAGTTTCCGAAAACTGTCTGAAATTTCACTACCACCGTCTCCTGCACCTCAGGCAGCTGCAGCTTATTTTGATTCCACACCCATTCCTCGTGCTATTCTTGATGTAGTTTCCTTTGGTGCTGTTGGAGACGGTGTGACAGACGATACACAAGCATTTAAGACGGCCTGGGATGCTGCTTGCCAGATTGAATCAGCAACCCTTTTGGTTCCTAAACATTACACATTCATGATACAATCTACTATATTTACAGGGCCTTGTAAAAGTGGCCTAACATTTCAGGTAATACATAACTTTCTTGTTCAACTTAATGTCTAATAATAGTTGAAAATGTGCATAAAGATTAAAACTTTGAAAATAAATTCTTGATGTTCCAGATTGATGGAACTGTGATTCCACCGGATGGACCAGATTCATGGCCAAAGGCTAATAGCAGAAGACAATGGCTGGTTTTCTATAGAATTAATGATTTATCATTGCAAGGTAATGGAGTCATCGACGGGAAAGGAGAGAAATGGTGGGATCTACCTTGCAAACCCCACAAAGTATGCAAATTCTATACTTTGTTTACTTTGTAATTTCTGTAATATAATTCCCTAACTAAATAAATCAATTCACAGGGAGTAAATGGAACAACTCTACCTGGCCCTTGTGATAGTCCTGTTGTAAGTGCTAATACATAAATACTTTACTACACTCTATAGTGCATCTCAACAACTTATTTGATTCTTATGACTTCTCGAATATTCGTTCCTATAGGCTTTGAGGTTCTTTATGAGCTCCAATTTGACAGTGAAAGGGCTCAGAATCAAGAACAGCCCTCAATTCCATTTCAGATTTGACAAATGCCAAGATGTTCATATAGATTCCCTTTATATAAAATCGCCTGCACTAAGTCCCAACACCGATGGGATTCACATAGAAAATTCGATCAATGTGAAGATATACAACTCAGTTGTTTATAATGGTGATGATTGTGTGTCTATTGGAGCTGGTTCTCATGATGTAGATATAAGGAACATAACATGTGGCCCTAGCCATGGCATAAGGTACACAGAGCTTTCCTCTGACTCTGCTTTACATCTCTTCTGGTAAAAAAAACATTTCAATTTAATAGATTGATTTATCTCCAAATATGCAGTATTGGCAGCCTTGGAATACGCAATTCGCGAGCTTGTGTATCAAACATAGCAGTTACGGATTCAGTCATCAAGTATTCGACTAACGGGGTTAGAATCAAAACATGGCAAGGTGGTTCAGGATCAGTATCTAAGGTCACCTTCAAAAACATTCACATGGACACGGTCCGAAATCCTATAATTATTGATCAATACTACTGTGAAACGAAAGGATGTGCTAACCAAACATCTGCAGTATACATCAGTGATGTAGAGTATACAAGTATCACGGGAACTTATGATGTGAGAAGTCCTCCAATGCATTTGGCATGCAGCAACAGCATACCATGCACCAACCTCACACTTTCGGATGTCAAATTGTTTCCTGCTCAAGGACAAAAAATGTTGGAACCATTTTGCTGGAATGCTTACGGAGACCTACAGGCACTTATAGTCCCACCGATTTACTGCCTGTTGGAGGGGAATCCCCTGGCTTTACTTGAAAACAGTGTTAATCTTTGTTAAGCATGAATTGTACAATATAGTATAGTGTATTATATATAAATACGAATACAGAAATTGGTGTACCGTCTCCGTACATCTTACCCTTCCAGGATCTTACCCTACAAGTGGGATATATTAAGTATGTTCGGTTTGATCGATTGTTGTAGCAGTACTTTCGACACACATAGTAGCCAAATTACTATGTTGTAGACCGTGATATGCACACCCTAAATATATAGTATGGGGAAAAGACTAGTTGTATAGTTGTGAAACTTGGTTTCACAGTTACTGGGGAAAACTAAGGATTGTAAGTTCGTAACCTTCTGGTCATGTTGTGCGAATTGTAAAAAGTAAACTTTCCAAGAGGCCTTGGCTATTGTTATATAAACAAATAATGCGTCTTGGCTAGTGTTTTTTTTGCTAAACGTCTTGGCTAGTTTTGATAGTAGTGCTATATAAAGTTGTTATCTATTGAAGAAAATTGATAGTAGTTCTAGTTCAGTCTATACTTTAGGGGGGTATTCAATGGAGGAATCTAAAAGGGGTGTATACTGTAGGCAATATATTATTTAATATATCTAATATTACAGAAAAATAAGAAAAGTAATTAATGTGATGTGATGAATCAATATTTAATATACAGAGTGAATATAGTGGAGAAAACTTTATAATTTGATAAACTTTTATATTAAAACTTTATAATTTTTCAAGTGTAAAGAAATTAAAGAAACGTCCAAAAAAGAAAATTGTAAAAAAATGAATGCGACATAGGAAATATATTTTATCGAGTTGAACACGAGTTGAACTCGCATTCACATTTGAACTTTTGTCAAAATATGCTTAAATCGATTCTAATTTTCGAGTCGAACTCGAACTTATTAAATTTTTTACGAACAGAGCTTCAAACTTAAAAAAATTTAAGGATCAATCGAAGTCAAACTCGAGTTCAAGCCCAAATTTTAGTCAAAGTTAAGTTCAAGCCCAAACCTTTTAGTCAAGTTCAAACTCGAATCTTATAGTGTTCGACTCGACTCTGCTCATTTATATCCCTAATTGCAACTATTAACACTTTACCATATATATTATTTTTTATTTTCTCTCTCTTCTCTATCACTCTTAATAAATTTTGAGAAAAAAATATTATAAGATGAGAAGATATGAAAATAGGCAGAGTTAACTATACTTTTGAGTATCTTATGTGTGTTTAACTACATTTAGTTCACAACTTCTTGGCAACCATAGAACAACAATTGATTAATTTTATGTGTTTCAATTACATATGGTTGACAACTTCTTGGCAAACAATTTATCAAAAAAAAAAAAAACTTCTTGGCAAGCATAGAACTACAATAAATTGGAAACATGCTACACAAGCATTGCCAAGCAACCCTGTTGGGAATGCTCTAATACACCTGTTTTTGAAAGTTTAGCTACAAAAAGACTGACATTTAAGCCCTGGTGCAAATATAGCAAACATTCTATAAGTTTGAGCTCCTCTGGCCAATCAAAATACACCAAAAGATACTTTGGCTTTAAGAAACTATAGTGAGGGTTGGCATAATTCCTTTATCTAGAGAAACAGTTGAACCAGATTCAAAATCTTTGTTTTGTTTCCCTCAAAAGCCAAAGCCTTTATTCCGTTGGATATATATTCAGAGAGATATAGTTGAAATAACAATTTCTGCCAGCGTATGACAAGGAGAAATATAACATCAATGTTAACCAGAAATGCGGAAAAATAGCCGAGGACATGAACAAGCTTGATAATAAGTTGTCACAAAAACTGTCCTACATATACTGATACACATTATATTATATATTATATATATATATATATATATACACATACATACATACATACATATACATATACATATATCAACCATACAAAATAACAATTTTTACATACGCGCAATTGCTTATTAAAACACCAAATCAGCACGTACATCCCCCAGATAACATATGTTACAGGAAACTGTGCTACCAGAGTTTAGAATTTCCAGATACATTAAAATAACAATTGGAGGACCACCAGCGTGGAAGCGACAAATTACGTGGAAGCGACAAATTACATACATTGGACAGTTACATACTGGGCAATTTCCTTCAATGAGGCAGCAATTTGCATGCAGTGCATATGTAGATTTAAAGAAGCAAGTACATCTGACAGGTTGAAGTAAATTGCATCCATTGGATGGTAATTTATGACGCAGTGCATTGCATGAAGTTGATATTTAATTTGTAGAGGCAAGTACCTCCAATAAGGAGGCAGCAAATTGCATTTGAGTCTCCTCATCTATGGTTGAGAAGGAGGGAACATGCACAAAGAGTGACAAAATCCCATTCTGCTCCGCAAAACGCAAGGAATGATAGTAGACATAGTTGCAAACAAATCGCCCAGCATCATCTGAGGCCATGACCTCAAAACCCATCTTTGCCAAGGAATAAGTAATCTCCCCAACTGGAAGAGAAGTCTGAAACAATATAAGCAGAAAGGTTGAATGAGTAATAATAATTAAGAAATGAAATACAGTCAATATTGTATATAGAGGTTTGAATATCCTAAGATTACTTATCACATAAACAACAAGTAAGTTTTAACAAAGACCAGATAAAATAGCGCAAATAAGATGCATTCCTATCAGGCTAAACTCTGTAGTTGCACCCGCCAGAAAGAAAGTCCTGTTTCAGGAACATACAGGGCATAACATAGACCAAAGATCACTCAAAGAGGTCAAGGGCTTCAATTACAATGGTGGCATTATCTTCGAAAAGAACAAGTGCAGTGCAGAGGCCAAGTAATGTATTTGCATGACTCCTGTTTCACCTTCTCCTATTCTTTCTTTTTAACTTTAAAGAAATACATGCAGGCATGATATATGAAAAGTATATTTTGACTAAAGATATTGTCTGTCACTACATTTTATAGGATTTGAATGTGACGGACAAGCAACTAGTACCCGTAATTAAGTAACATCCTTGGATAGACGGGTGGAACAAACTGAGATCAATCATCAAGCCAGCTATCCATAGTCAGTGCAAATAGAAATACTGTACAAAACATATCCTTCATTTCTACTATTATATCACAAAAAACAATTAGGCATGCACAAGGATTTATTACTAGGCCTGATGGTTATAGATGTATATCAGAATATTGACCAATCAATCAAAGTATTATGTAAATAATTGTCAGGAGTTCCAAGAGTACTTGACGTTACGAATATCTAAAAATATTATATATATATATATATATATGGGTAAGGTTCTAGGGAGAACCTCCTTATCAAGAGACCCAAGAGACCCGATCTTAGACCATTGATTCTATATATTTTATATAATAAATAATTAATAATAGGCAATGGCATGCTTGTAAATACTTTAAAGAATTCAGGGCAGTTTAATTAGACTAATCAACTGACAACTCACACACATTCATACAGATATGTTAATTACGTGATTGATGGTGTGAATGATACAATCAATATCTTTGTGAATAAGGAAATCGATTAAGATTTTTTATTGCTGCATATAACTCAAATACGAGAAAAGCTTAAGATGGAGAAGAAAGTCGTCGATGGAGAAGAAAGTTGTCACCATGAAATCTTTGCAAGTTATAGAATCTTTATTCAATTATTTATGTATTTTATCATAAAATTCGATTCCATACAGTGTTCTCCTACTATATCATGAATAATTTTATGAAAGGTATCAATGTGTTCTAGAGTTTTGTACGCATATTGTATCCTCAAACGTCATGTTACTTTGTTGTCGGTTCATATCAAGAAACAATTTCTTCTAAATTCGTTGAATTTCTTTTGTTTTCGGTGATTGTATTAACGATTCTGCAAGGTGTTTTTTTAGTTCTATGCAAGGTGTCGTGGTTGTAAGGTGTCGGTTCATATCAATACACCTCCTGATAAACGAGAGCAATAGATGATGAAGAACAATGCCAACAATGCTATGTTATGATGAGGTCAGCGTAACACACGCATTTTTCTCTTGATTATTATATATAATTTGTCCCAATTTATGATTCTATAAAATGTTCCACTTACGTCTGTTGATAAAGATAGATGAATCTTAACTTAATTTACTAACCCAGTCATTAGATTATGAGATTAAAATTTGTTCTGTGCATTTATTGAGATTTTATGTATAATTAGGTAAATTCTTGATGAGATTTTTTCTAGGAGCTTGCACTTTTTAAATATCAAATACATTTTGGTGTTAGGTTTTGAAAATGCTCTGGGCATGATTTGTTATTTCCCATCCTTTTGTGAGGTTTTCTAGTTTGTTCTTGATCTGGTTTCTTATTTACAAGAAGGTGTTGACATTTATAAAATCTGATTCATTCTTCCAGGTGGTACAAGACTGAGCATACATATGTTAGTGTCCAAAAATGCTTTCGCATCATATACATTTTTCGCTAGTATTGAGTACTTGGCATAGGCAATGTGTGGGCTTGTATTTACTCAGGTTATATACATGTTCCTAGGTGCATGTTTGGGGTTATATATCAGAATTTTTTTTAGAGCAACTTACATTGGGCCATTGCTGCGATTTTAGAATTTTCTTTGCCTTTTGCTAGAGATGTTAAACTGGCAGGCGTGTTGTGGGGAAGATTACATTCTCTTTTGATTTCTTAACCGAAGCAGGTGTGAAGTGTCTGGTTTGGAGCTGCAAGTCTGTACCCTTTTTTGTAAGTAGTGTTCCTTGTGTTATGTTAGTGTCACTTTATGTGTTGAGTGGATTCATAGACTTTGGCTTTCAAGGCGGGTACTGTTTTAGAGATTTGGAGATACATTGACATAGTGGAGAATTATTGTGTGACAATACTTTAATGTTTGTTCAATGTATTTGTAAATGTTATATTCTTCCTCTCCATTTTGTTCATCATGTCTTTTTGGATTTATTGTTCTACCAAGTATTCATTTAAGTATTTCAACACTTACACTAGATCACATAATTGAAACTTCATATTTTAATAATGTTAAAACAATTTTACATCAGTACTAAAGTGTTCTAATAAGTGTTTCCGTGTGTTTATTAAATCCTAATGAAAATCAAAAAAATAATAAATTATAAATATATATTATAAGTATATTAAGAGAAAGACTTTAGTGAATCTCAATATTCATCAAAACAGATAATATAGAAAACTAAATATATTTTTATAAAAAAAAGTATTTTAAAGAATCTGGCCGGTTTATTAAAAATTTGTTAACTATATTTTTTTTTTCTCTTAAACACTTAAACGAATCTTACAACACTCAAGAAAATCTTCTAAAATTGATTTACCATTATTAAAATATCATGTTTCAAATATGTGATTGATATTGATAAATCGTTAAAATACTTTAAATTCTCATATAGTATTTCTTTTTTAGGAATATATTTAAATTTACAATTTTCGAGGTTCTTTAAGGTGTTTCGCAGAGCATAATATATTAATTCACCGGCTATTATTTTTTTTTGAGATTCTGCAGTGTGTTTGAATTTTTAAATTTAATATTTTTGACATGTTTTATTTATATTTATTCAGCTTCTTTAAATTATTTTTTAAAAATTATTTTTTTAAAAAGTATTTTTCTATAAAATAGAGTATCGTTATTTCTTTAAATAAATATACTGATACACAACACCTTAAAGAATCTTATCAAATAAAAAAAATAAAATTACATCGATGTACAATACTTAATAGAGTCTTTCAATTTATAACATTTTCATAAAAATTAGAATTAAAGATAAATTCTTTTTTATATTTATTGTATATACATACGGAAAAAATTCTCGTTGTGAACTTAAAAATTATCTATCATCTTTATTTTCATATAGAGTAAAAAATAAAAATAATTTTTTTTTCATATTCTGAAATAATTATTTCAATTATTTTAATCAGATGGAGTGTAAAGAGATTTACAACCCTCAAGAGAATCTTATATTATTAAATAACACTAAAATAATTGATAACACTTAAGACAATCTTACAACTTCAATCTTTTCAAAAACAATTAATAAAATAATAATTAATATTTAGTTATAAAATACTTAATGCTTGGTGGCAATAAATAAGTATAACTAAAATTAGCATTGGTATACCACAAAATTTTCATATAGTATTAAATATTAAATTTTCATATATTATTTCTTTTTTAGAAATATCTTTAAATTTACAATTTTTGAGGTTCTTTAAGTTGTTTCGCACAACATAATATATTAATTCATTGGCCATTATTGTTTTTGAGATTCTGAAGTGTATTTGAATTTTTAATTTAATATTTTTACATGTTTAATTTATATTTATTCAGCTTCTTTAAATTATTATTTTTAAAGTATTTTCCTATAAAAAAAAAGTATCGTTATTTCTTTCAATAAATATACCGATACACAACATCTTAAAGAATCTTATCAAATTAAAAAGAAATATATATTACATCGATGTACAATGCTTAAGAGAATCTTTCAATTTATAACATTTTCATAAAAAGTAGAATTAAAAATAAAATAATTATTATTTTGATGCAAAACACTTGAGGTGGTCATTTAAAAAATGATTTTAAGGAAACCTAAAACAGCCATAAATTAATTTCTTTTTTATATTCATGGTATATAAATACGTAAAAAAATCTCGCTGTGAATTTAAAAATTATCTATCATCTTTATTTTCATGTAGAGTAAAAAATAAAAATAAAAATTTCTTCATATTCTGAAATTATTACTACAACTTTTCTTAATCAGTATAAAGAGATTTACAACCCTCAAGAGAATCTTATATTATTAAATAATACTAAAATAATTAATAATAGACAATCTTAAAACTTACATCTTTTCAAAAAAATTAAAAAGTAATTAACTAATATTTAGATATAAAACACTTAATGGAATCTTTTTGGTGATAATAAATAAGTATAACTAAAAAGAGCATTGTTATGTCACAAAATTATAAAAGAAAAATATATTTTGAAGAATCTCAAAAATAGACAACATGTATTCCAAATATGGTACACTACATTATAATATAGTACAAAAAATGATTAGAAAAAAGTCTCACGCATAAATGTGTATTAAAATAAAATCCCACTGTATATCTAAGAGTTGAAAAAATATAATAAAATAATATTTTATAAAAAACATTTAAAATGGATCTGTGAGTTCATTTCTTTTCAATATTTCATCAAGTATTTTGATAAATGTTTTTCTAAATGGGGATAGGTCCATCATATAATTTTTTTTTAATATTTTTCAAAGACTTTAAAACTTTAATGAATTAATATTTGAATAAAATTAAATTTTTGAGGAATCTCACCATCTATCACAAATTGGCAATACCTTAGGAAATCTCATTGACATTTTGTTTTATAAATATATTACAACGTGTATTATAATATTTACAAAAAATATTTTTAGGAATCTCACTATTTAAATAAATACAAAACGTGTGTATTATTATATTAAAAAAAAACTTGAAGAATCTAGCTACATCTCTTTAGACTACAAAAAAAGTAATATAATTAAACTAAGTTTTTGAAAAGATATTTAAATAGGTGTAGGTACCTTCTCTTTAAAGATTTTGTCATGTGTTTTGTTAAATGGCTTTTACGGGAAATGGAAAAAATACTTTAAGGAATCTCAGATGATCATCATCTGTGTTATAAAATACTATCTATAAAAGAAACACTTTAAGAAATCTCATATTGGTCATTTTTATTGTAAAATACATTAAAAAATTCACTCTATATCTAAAAACTATTAAAATAATTGAAATATATTTTCCAATTTTTTTTAAATAGGATATGAGTACCTTTATTTTCAGAGATTCTGTCAAGTGTTTTTATAAATGTTTTTCAATGCGATGAGCCGATAAATATGTATTGTAATATAGTACAAAAACACTTTAAAAATCTCACTATTTAAATAAATTTATGATATTTGTATTATAATATTAAAAAATATTTTAAGGAATCTTCTAGAAACTACAAAATTTTAATAAATTACACATTTGAAAATAATATTTAAATGGAGTTGAATATTTTTTTTAAAGATTCCTTTAAAAACACTTTCATTGAACACTTTTAAGAACACTTTCAATTAAATCTTTTGCAGAATCTTTATTTTATATGAGCGATCTTGTTTTTCCTGAGACATATGATGTTCTCCTACATTTTCTTTACACACCTAATAGTATAAAGATTCTTCAGGTTATAGCCGGATTAAAATATGTTTTATGATGAAGAAACACAAATCACTCTACTAGCTAGTATGAACATGTAAAATCGTAATTGTTCTTGGTTTAGTTGCTACCGCGAGTGTATCAAGTCTCCTTTTTAAGCAATTTTATTCATCAAGCATAATAGGTACAACATATACAGAAAACCTTGAACAAGCGTCCCCACTCTGCAACAACAAGACCCTGAAAGAGAACAAGACCCTGAAAGAGAAGAACAAACCTACAATTTTTATTGTGACTACTACTACGGAACTACTACTAAGAATTAATAAAACGGTTGTTGTTGCTACATCCATAGGCTGAAATTAATCATGAGCAATAAATATTTCATAGTTTTGGTTCTTTTGGAGGAGTTGTTTTCCTCGTGATCTTCTTAAACCCCATATTTGGGTTCTACTGATACCATAATAGTAACAAGTCATTAATTTAAAATATAATGCTTATATGGCAATATTTTAACTGAGATTGCTATGATTCTTGAACAAATTGAATAAAATTCAAAGAATCAATTACAACGTATAATTGACAACTAATGTAAGGAAAGTGTATAATTAACAATGGATAATATCTTAGCAAATCTTCTAATCATGGTAATGATCATGGAGATATACAGTTATTTTACAGTGTATTTTTAAGCTGAAAATACTACCCTTGTATACTAAAACAATAAAAATACTATCTAATTTATACGAAATCTAAGCCATAGGATCACAAACAAATCAATGGTAAAGATTGTGGGTCTCTTGTTCTCTTGATAAGGAGTGGTCTCTTTTGAACCCCCTCCTATATATATATATATATTATATATTAACCCAATTGCCAGAAAATGGTGCAAATATGACATATGAATGGGAATAAAAATATCTTAACTTTTTTAACCTCAGTTGCTAAATTTAAAACAGGCTAAAGATATTTTCAATTTTGCAATAAGCATGGAAACTAAACTGTAACACAATGTTCTGGGAAAAAATGGAAAACATATATGGAAAACAACACAGTGTTAAGCTTATCTAAAAATACAAAAGAATATGAAGGGGTATCAAGATAGTTTTCATTTTTACCTTTCTCGTTCTTGAAATTGCTCCGTCTGCTGGAACTATTGCAACTTTCTGTAAACAGTAACTTAAAAACATTACAAAGGAATCATAAATGATTAGAAGTAAAATTTACTCCGGGATAATCAATAACTGACCTGAGGCTTCCATCCCATTTCATCCGCACAACGAAATGTAGCTTCATTAAAGGCTTGATGTTCGATAGCAAACCTTGTTGCACCACTATTAACACCAAAGTGAACCTGTCATGTGTTTTTGTTTAAGGAAATTTCTTTTGCAAGGCGGGAAACTGGGAATACAATATGAATATGCTAAGTACAATTTTTAAGCTTAGAAATGTAGCTACTTAAGCATTTCATGTCACTGTACTTGATGATTAGTGTGGACAGATTTATCTAGATCTGGCAATTACAATTAAACCAAAAAATCAAACTGAAAGGCATATTTCAAGACCAAATTTCACATGTTAATGTAACAATTAAGTTTTCTGCATACTGCATAGTGATGTTTTTGATGACATGACACAGTGTTTAAGAAACAATCTTCAATCTGAAATCGATGAGGAAATTCTACTCTCCTTAGGAGTAGAAGCGCTCTAAATATACTGTTAAAAGTGCTTTCTCTGTTTTTTTACTTATCCCATATCTCATACAGTAATTATTAATATCTAAGACGGTATTATTTCAGTGATATAGTTTCATGATTTCGGGACAGGACTGTGCATCTTGAGTGTACGTGATCAACTTTTAAAAAAATGTTTAATATTCAAGGTTTTGAGGAGTGTGAAAGCTGATGGATTGAATTACAGCCTAAGCTAAAGGAATGCAAAACTTTGGTGAACATCAATACAGCCTTATTGAAGAAAAATTGGCGAACATGATTTTATATTATGACATTTAGCTTCTCCAATAACTATAAAGTACAGTGTTATAAACCGTTATAAGATTATGAAGTATAGTACAATCTATGGGTACGCCTATTGCTATATAAAATCTGACCTAAATGGCACATAGTGTGAATGCTTTTCTAAGCAAATGCTAAAAGAATAATATAAACTTTATATATATAATTTCTGTAAATTAACAAAACTATACATAATTATATATAAGAGCAACTTACCCAGATAATTTTGGCACTGTTTGATGACTCTGAGTCTTTTTTGTTCAAAGCACTTTGCAGTGCCTGGTATAAGGGAGTGATTGCTCCCTCACCAGCAGTCTCGAGTATACTACAACTCCCTAGGGTCACCCCTTTTGGTAAACCTTTAAGTTTGACATACTCCTGTAAATTATTGACAATCGACTCAGTTGGATTCTCTGAAACACCATGAAATTTTTTAAACCCCGTCACATGTATTGTTACTGCTGGAGGCCCTTCTGACCCCATTTACCGGACACTTAAATGAAGCCAAGAATCTCAAAGCATAAACTTTATAATAGCTGCAACAGCAACCATAAATGAGTAAAGATACAAACCAGGGTACAAGAAAAATGTCATATGAACAACAAGAAAAACTACTATACGACCAACTCGTAGTAATGAACTGATTATTAATCAAAGGAAACTAAAAAATGATAACTCAAGTACAAAAGCACTCAACTTTTAAAACAAAGATAGCAACTTTAACTAGAAAGCAAGTAATTTTATTCATAAATAATATTTTCCAGTAACCCTATTGACAATCGCATCCAACAACTAATGAGGATTCCTACATGAACACATAACATGACGCACTCTACTATTTACAGAACAAGAAACCTGTGTCAGTCGCAGACACAGCATATGATCATGACTCAAGACATATCTAAATTCTACCAAATATACAAAGACCTGCACAAGAACTCGCAAGAACCATACTATGATCACTTTGCTTCACAAAATCGTCTGGTCTACTAAGATCACCATATAATTTACAGTTTGGTGATTACGAAAAGAAAGCCAAGAACACAACAAATTCTCAATATGTCATAGTCAAAATCATCTGTACCCCTACAACTAAAACAATTTATACTCCTTTGTTCACTAAATTAAAGTCAAAGACACAAAACCCACTTGACAATTCACAAAACATCATCACAAGACTCATAACCACAAATATTATCACAATCAGTAAATTACAATCAAGAACATCATATTACAAGTAAACAAAACTAACCCAGATGAAAATATTCATGTATAAACAAGTAAAAAGACTGATCATACTAAATTGAACACATATAAAAAAACCCATGTATTAATAATCATCCATAAAGTATGAAAATTACAAGAAAAGAAAGAAAATTAAATGAAAAAATAGTGAACTTTATTTCAAACCTGAAAATGAAAATGGATGGAGTAGTGTGTGTTTGTGTGTGTTCTTATCTGTACAAAAGTGAATAGAATAGATGAAAGACTTCAAATTATTACGTTGTATTTTATTAACTCAACGACCAGGGATTATGTGCGATTAGATACATTGTAATCAAATGTCTTGACATTATTGTTTCACACGTGGCACTACTTCTGTTGGTGGCCTTTTTATATTAAAAAATTGAAAATACTTAAGTTTTTTAGAAGGAAAATTGAACAATATTACAATTTTTATAGAAAAATGCTAGCTGTCTTAAAAATTTTATGGACGGAACTTTTTATTTAAATTATAATTTACATATTCATGGATTATGAACTTGGTACATGATTTTTAGGGAAATATTAGTTTCCAGAACTGATTTTTATTTACGAAATTCATATTTGTAGTATAGTCAACCTGCATTCGCAATTTGTAATATTAACACGAGATGCTACAAATAGTTTTATAAATTAAAAAACAATTCTGTAAGTAGCATTTCCTGGTTTTTATTATTTTATACATAATTCAAAGTAATTCAATATTAACTTCATAATTTCTTTTGAATTTGAAGAAGAATACATTAAGTTTTCTTGAAATACATAAGGTCGAAAATGGAAATAAAAGTACAATCAGGTTGACAAAACAATATAAAAAATGTGGCTAAAAATCATTCACATGCAATCTTCACATTTAATAGAGAATGATTGAGTTTGCCAAGAGTTTACAAATTTAAATATTAGGACAAACATGGCAAGACAATTTGGCACAAGTCTTATTCAATGGCACAACAAGTTAACTCTTGGTCTCTTTCTTCATTATAGCCTTATAGGGACTACATTACCTAAAAAAGTTTATATCTCAGACAATAATGTTGAATTTTCTGAGATTGAGTAAAAGATAAAACAGGGCATACAAAATTAAATTGAAGAAATTAAAGCTCTAGGTTTGAAGAACTAAATTTTTGCCAAGAATCATGTCATCTGTGGTGAAATCAGCTTCTTTTCTGAATCCTCCCCTGCCGAAATCTAGCTCATAGGACCGTGTTAAACCTTCTACCAGACCATATTCTGGTATCAACCCAAGCACACTCTTCGCTTTCTCAACGGAGGTAAAGAAATGCTGCATTTCAAGAGGAAATAGAGTTGATCAAACAATCAATTTTTGAAAGAGATTTAGAAGATAAATATGCATATTTCAAGCTCAATGCATAGGCCTAGAACTGTCTATGGAACGATGTTATTTTACTGATAATAGGATCCCTGAAAAGAAATGAGAAAGTTACTAGCATATTTAAAGCAGGAAATTTTAGTATTATGTTACTGTAAAACAGGACCAGAATTCGCAACCATGTACCTGGTCACGGAATGGAAAAGCTTTCTTTTTACCAAAATCGAATTCTTTGGGATTGTAATGAACAAGTTCGGGCTCAGGGAATCCACCAGCCTGTGACAGATTTACATAATCATTAACTTATGATTCCACTTGACACAGAATATGTTTACTGAACAACATACCTTGGCACATGCTCTTGCTAATCCATCAAATGTAACATACTTCTCCCCGGATATGTTGAATATCTGTTTAATCGCTTTCTCATTACCAAGTACCTCAACAAAAGCCTTTGCTAAGTCCTGGTATGAAGCAAAATAGTAAAGGTAGATGTGTCATAACGTATAACACTTCATTTTATTATGCTATGCTTCATGCAAGGGTGTTTTAGCCTATTCAAAAGGGAGCGGAAAGTGCTTGTTGACTTGGTCAGTCTCACTTTCTACAAATATGCAAGTAGAGAAAGCTCTTTCCAAATGATGTTTAACTCAGATGAATTTCCATTCTGTGGATATGAAACAAAACAGTTGTAATACTGAGCAAGCAATTACTAACCTCAACATGACCAAGTTGCGTTATTTGCATCCCCGAGCCAGGAATGGGGATTGGGCGACCAGCTTTTAGTCGGTGAAAGAACCACTCTTCAATAGGGTTGTAATTTAATGGCCCATAGATATAGACTGGCCTAATAGAGGTCCAGTTAGCATCTCTGGATTGTAGCAAGGCTTCTGTATTAAGCTTTCCCTTGTGCCTGCTCTTCGGGTCTACTGCATCACTCTATTACAAAAATAAAAATTAAAAATTGTAGTATTACTGACATAGAGACGTGTAGGATGTTAAGTACTACCGTTAAGTTCCCAGAACTCAGAAGAGTAGAAACTTGCAGGCGATGATGGACATTAACTCACAAAATCCTAAACATTATCATGTTACAATATAGGGGATCTGGGTTCGGATGAATTCCATACTTGTTTTTGACAAAGCATAATGCTTTTAAGCAATAATGATAATAAATTTAGCACCTACCCTAAGGTTGACAAAGAAGCAAACAACACAATTTATACATCTTTAACAAAAAAATGTGCTGAAAATCTAAACTGTGCAGAATGATCTTGACTCTCTATGGCATTGACCAGGTCTTTAATGATGCTGATTCAAGAAGTGAATTTCACAGAGTCGAAGGAAAAGATGATGGCTGAGCATGTTGTGTATAGACATATAGTCTATCGTTGTTTATGGGCTGATGGTAGATGCTACTTAAAGATAACAAAAGGTATCGTGGAAAACATGGAACATGACAATTACTGAGCAAATAGTTTCAATTTCAGCAGCAAGAGTGAAGCAATAGTATGTCTTCATGAAAGAGATTTATTATAGTACACTGACCTCAAAATGGGGTAAAAGATCAGATTTAAGGTAGACACCAGCTGAAGAGCAGTATATGTACCTGCCAACAAGTGATGGGAAGTCAGCAACTAACATTATGAAAACAATTAGATGTCTCTAATCACCTAGAGTAGTAAAATATGCTCTACTACTTCAGTGACTCTGAGTAACATATAGATAGCAATCTCCATGATTCCCTCAATTCTAGAAGAGCAATTTATAACTAATATAAAAGAACATTAACCATCAACACTACTCATTAATTCCGTCAGGAAAAGTAAATCAATTTAAACTTCTACTCAAATGATCAATTTGTCACATTTTAAGCTTACTGTTCTAGATTTGGTAATGCATCCAATATGGGCTCTACTTCATCTGCCTCACGTCCTGAAGATATGAAAGTAACAAATAGCTTAAAAGAAATATATAGGGAAAATAACAGTAAATACATTATTGAAGTGAATAACTAGTTATCAACATTGTAATGCAGGGACCTAGGGCTAAGAGCATAAGCGTAGATATACCATTAATGTCATAAACAACATCAAAGCCTTCTGCGGCAAGACTAGTTTTCACGAAATCAAAATCTTTCCGATCTCCTTTCAGGTGGGATATCTACAATGTAAATACATTTCTACTCCTTAGAGCATAGCGATTGGACATTTAAGTACTTCACAATAGGCATCGTATCAAAAAATATAATTATCAGAGCCCAAATAGAATACATATTTGTACCTTGGATTTGAAAGCATCATAATCCGCCTCTGATTCACCAGGCAAGTTTTGGGTGATGGGTGCTTTTCCTCTAGTAAATAGAGTCACCTGCACAAGTAATTACATAAAGTTCATAATAATTTCAAAGATGAGATGAGATGCAAAGACAGCAACAATGGTTTTCGCATCACAATTGTAGTCATGTCGTATGATGTTGTAGTAACTAAAACTTTGTAAAAAAACAAAGGGAACTTATAATGAGAGATTAGAAAGCTATGTAGAAACCTGATGGCCTTCTTTGACCAGAAGCCTGGATAAAAAGATACCAATAAATCGAGTGCCTCCCATTATAAGGATTTTTTTGGCACTTGATGCTGTAACATGTAATGCTCCTTTTGGCTGGCATACTTTCCGCTTGTACTAGAACCGTATACAGAAGACAAAGTCAATCACATAATCAGGGTATAAGAGCAAAGATAGTTTTGATCATGCATGTTAATCATATACAAAAACCAGAACATATGAACACAAGTATATGCTGATTTATCGAAATGCAATACGAGTAGCATTTCTTGTTGGATTAATTGGTCGTCTTACTTTCGTATTTATTATTGTGTTATATCAAAAAAACATTTGTTTGTCAATGCGATCCTAACAATAGTAGACGATACGTTCACCATATGACAATAACAAAATCAATCAAACATAACAAAAGCTGGTTTGCATATGTAACATAGAAAAACATACCTGAAGTGAGGAGGTCAACTTGGTGCCAGTGAAGTCAGAGAGGGAAGAAGTGAGAAGAGAGAAAGAAGGTCGTTGTACTTTATGCTGCTGCATCACTGCCACTGTTGCCATGCTGCCGGGCTACTATAAATAACAACCCCTGGTTCCCTGATTTTCTGTTGAGACTGATAAAGAATGAATAAGAATGGATTTAAAGGAGGGCATGTAATGTTGTTGAAGTTTGTTTGGTGATTTCTCATTCTTACAATTGTGATAAGAATTAAGACCCCACCCCTTCAACCCCTCTCTCTAAAACTGCTTCGGTTTTATCCACACCATCACAGCCTCTCGTTTCTTGTCTTTAACGCTTCCAAACACTTCATGCACGTCACTGTCTAGCTCTTTAACTTTTTAAGCCCAGTCCAGTCCAGGTTGAATATACGAATTTTACAGGTTGTGGATAACTTTTTAACATTTCAAAAATATATGTTATTTTTTCAAAAGAGGGGTATTCAATTGTGATCTTAAGTGATTTTTCTGGAATTTAGAAATTCAAAGATATTCAATTGGATTTTAAAAAATCTTTTAAAATCTAAGCTTAGCTATCAAGTTGATGTTAAAGTAGATTTAAAGTATCAAAGTGATCACTAAACTGAAAACAGTTTCAAACAGATCATGTACAGGTACACTATGTTGTATAATTTACTTTTTTTTGGACGAAAAACTAATATTAATGTTGATTTATTCGATTTTGTGGTTTGAAATGGAGATGTCACATCAAATATTTTTTTAGGACTTTTTTCATAAATACCCAACCCTAAAAAATTTTCTACAAAAATACTATGTTTTTTTTTGTTTTTTTGCAAAAATACCAACATATTTGCAAAAATACCAACTTTTTGAAAATATTTGAAAAAATACGGTTTGCAACTAGATGCAACCATATCTGCAATTGCATCAACCAAATCAACAAAAAATACAACTTATAAAAATTTAATAATTAGAATCATTTTTGGTTGCATAATAAGTTGCATAAGTTATAACTGTCCCTGCGGGACCGATATACTAAAATTCAACCAAATTGTTGTATGTCGACAAGCATGGAATTGGGGTTTTGAATTGCCAAACAAGTAGTTGCAGTTCTGATACGAAACGTTCTTTCGGTAAATTTACAAAAAGGTAAAACATGTGTATGTATTTATGTGTATCAAATTCGAGTTGTGTGTATTGTATGTATTAGATTCATTTATTAAAAAAAAGAGTAAAAAGTTGCATCTAGTTGAACCGTATTTTTGCAAATATGTTTAGGTTGCAGACCGTATTTTTGCAAATATTTTCAGAATATGGTAAAATTACAAAAAAAAATTAGAAAATGTATTTTTTTTTTGATAATTTCTCTATTTTTAATACGTCATCATTTATCGTCTAAAGAGAGTGAGTTATTTAACGGAGTATACCCGTAGTCGACTTTAATGACCTATTGGATAGGGGTGAGCATAAATATCCGAAAATCGGATTATCCTATTTTCCAGTCCGGTATCCAATTTAAAAAATTCGGAAATTCGGATATCTGGTCCGAAAAATCCGGACCGGATATCCGATCCGATTTTTTTTCTATAAATTCGAATTCGGATCCAGATCCGGATCACAACATCTTACAAAATCGGATATCCGAATCCGATCCAATTTATAATATATCTCTTAAAAATATTTTATATATTTAATAAATAATTAACATATTAAAGAAAAATAATTCAAACATATAACATATTTAATTAAGTGACATTATCTCCAATAAATTAATGAGTTAGTTGTATAGGACTTGAGTTTATAAGTATTTTAGACATAATACCATATTGATAAGTTTTCAAGATTGAACTTACAAATACAATCCCATATATTTGAATGTGAAAATCTCGTAACCTCATAAATTAACTTTTAACACATTTTTTTCAAGATTAATCATTTTATAAAAAACGATTTATTAAAAAGTTACAATACTAAAAATTTTATAAAAACAAAGCGAATGAAATAGTATACTCTTTTAATATTATGATTTATTAAGAAGTTAGAATACTAAAAAAATTAAAAACAAAGCGAATGAAATAGTATTCTCTTTTAATATTATTTTTTTTCCACTTAAAGTTATAAAATCAAGAGCTACTATGTTATTAATATCACTTAAAAAATATTTAGCAGAACAAATTTCAGAAATGAATGATAAGTTAAGATGGTTCAAAATAAAACTAAAAAAAACTTTATAAATGTTGATGTAAAAATGTTATTAATTAATTTTCAATTTGTTAGGTTAACAGTAACTTATTAAAATATAATAAATTTTAATTTTTTTTCAACAAATTATAATAAATTTTTGGATCCCGAGTATTCGGTTTTCGATCCGGTTTAAATGGTTATCTAAAATCCGAATATCTTTTAAGATCTAGTTGTATTCAATTGTTATTCCAAAAAATTCAATTGAAATATAATGTAGTTCAAAAGTCTATGAATTTTTTGTATTTAATAAAATGGTAGATTTTGAAGATTTTTCTAGTGAAATTTTCAAGTTTTGGAATTCAACTAAACTATATGAGATTTTGATGAATTTGTCAGAAATGTTTCAAAATCTGTCAAGCTCTGAAAAATTAAAATTAAAATAAAAAACAATCTTGTAAAATTCTTACATTATTATTAATTCATCAAAATTTGAATTAAATACACCCCCTCTAAACTTTTTATTTATGTTTGAGAACTCGTTATTAATAAAATAAATTTATAATAATTTGAATTAAATGAACTTGAGTCGATTTTATTAGTTTGCAAAAAATTGTACTTTTACCTTGACGTGCTTGTTCGGTAAAATCTTTGTGTATTCTCTTTTTTTGGACGAAAAATGGAGATTTTCATTAATAAGACATATCAGTCACAATACAATTTTCCACCTCGACAGGGACAGATCCCCTATCAAAACTACGATCAGGATAACTATATGATGCCCTAGCAAGCTCATGGGCAGCCATATTAGCAGACTGTTTTATAAAATACAACTGCAAGTTGTTTAACTTCTTTAAATTTCTACGACACTCCATGATTATTTCCCCAAAACGAGAGCGCATGAGTGTGTTGCTTTTGATTGCCTGAATCACTACTAAGTAATCTGATTCGAGAGTTACCATCGGCCACTTCATTTCCATGATCCAGCTCAATGCTTCCTTTATAGCTATTGCTTCTGCTATCTCCGAACCAGCGCTCCCTTTAAACGTCTTCGACCTGGCTTGGATTAGATCACCTGTACTGTCTCTTGCTATCAGACCAATCCCAAAAGCATCTTGATTGTCAAAAGTAGCTGCATCTACCGAAACCTTGACTGCATTCTGACGAGGTTTGACCCAAGTATGTGCTTCATCTCCATCCATCTCCGGTTGGAGTAGAATATTAGTCGCCCTTCCTTGGGCGGCTTTCCACTGTGCAAGGTACTCCTTTGCTGACCCAACTACATTATTAACCATAAAAACTTTTTTATTCCATACCAACTCGATCCTGGCTCGCCAGATTGCCCAACACAACATTATAACCTGTCCTCTTTGATCGCTGCCTCTCTTTCGCAGCTCGCCTTCCAACCAAACAAAAAAATCCATTTCTTCTGTAACATGAATATCCATACTGAGAGTTCTCCAGCACTGTATAGCAAAATAACATCCAACTAAAACATGATAAATTGTTTCGACCCCGTTAGCACAGACTGGGCAAGACGTATGAACTGGTACATGTTTCTGCTTTAGTTGTGACATTGTGGGTAAACAAAAAACTAGAGCCCGCCACACTAAATTTAGCGCCTTTGGAGGTGCCTTAATCCTCCACAAAATATTCCAAATGCTATCCGAATTTTGCATACTCCAGGCACCTTTTTGTAGCTGTAAAACGCGGTACACACTTTTCACTAAGTATACTCCAGATGTCTCCAGCTTCCAGTAGATAGTATCTATGTCATTTTCCTCCTCCAAATCAATATCCAAAATACATTACTGGTCTCGTTCGTTGAAAATATCCCTGACTACTTCTTCATCCCAGCCTTTTTTGTCAACACACATAAGAGAAGACACTTTATTATTGCCCATTGATGGAGAATCTGTAGTGATAAATGGATTTTCATCATTTAACAGCCATGGTTGCCCTGCTATATTGATTTTTTCTCCCGAACCTATTCGCCATCGGACACCTGCCAAGATCACTTCTTTTGCTGCGAGAATGTTTCTCCAAATAAAATTCGGGCTACTGGCCAAAGTTGATTGAAAAAAATCTGAATCCGCAAAATACCTTGCCTTGTAGATTCTTGACACTAAACTGTCCGGATTCGTTAAAAATCTCCACCCTTGCTTCCCAAGCATGGCAAGGTTAAAATCTCTGAAATTTCTACAACCTAAGCCCCATGCGTTCTTATGGATAGTCATCTGATCCCAACACATCCAAGAAATTTTTGAATCATGGCATGTATTCCACCAGAACTTAGACAAACACCTCTCCATGTCCTTAGTAATTTCTAGTGGCAATAAGAAGACATTCATGGCGTATGTGGGTAATTCTTGTGCAACAGACTTAATCAGCGTCTCCTTACCCGACTTTGACACAATTTTTCCATCCCATCTATGGATTCTTGTCTTTATTTTCTCCTTCAAATATCCCAGCAAAACTGATTTCTTTCTCCCTAAAATGTTTGGGAGGCCAAGATACTTGCTTTGAGCATCCGCTTCACCCATCTGTAACTTCTGGCACACCAGAGTTTTGTTATATTGAATAACATTTGAGCTGAAAAAGACTGAGGATTTATTGCTGTTAATTTTTTGCCCCAAAACCCTTTCATACACAGTCAACAGCTCTAAGACCTTACTAGCCTCCTCAGTGTCCGCTTTGCAATAAAAGTAGATGTCCTCTGCAAATAGCATATGAGAAATAATAGGAGCTTTACGACAAATTTTAATACCATGAATCCACTGCTTACTTTCATAATTACAGATCAATGCAGACAAGTCTTCAGCGCCAATAATAAATAAATAAGGAGATAATGGGTCACCTTTCCGGATACCCCTACAAGGAATAATAGGGCCCATATCGTACTCCCCATGGACGATATTGTAAGACACAGTTGTCACACATTGCAGCACTAAGTGTACCCACCAGTCATTAAAACCCATCTTCCTCAAAATCTCCTTTAGAAATTCCCATTCAATACGGTCATAAGCTTTGCTCATGTCAAGCTTTACTGCCATATAACCTTGTTTACCAAACCTTTTGCGCTTCAAATAGTGCATAACCTCGTATGAGGTCATAATATTGTCTGAAATGAGGCATCCTGGAATAAACGCACTCTGCGTATCTGAAATTATTGTGTCCAAGACTTCCTTCATGCGGTTGGCAAGAACTTTCGTTATAACCTTCATCAACACATTACACAGAGCTATGAGGCGCAATTCCATCACTGTAGTTGGATTCTTTTTCTTTGGTAAAAGAACTATATTCGTATCATTAAGCCCTTTCATAATTTAACCAGATGCAAAAAAACTTTTAGTTAATTCCATAATACTTTCCCTAACAATAGACCAGTGTTTCTGAAAAAAGGGGGTCATACCGTCCGGCCCCGGGGCTTTGTCCGGGTGCATTTGAAACAATGCGAATTTAACCTTCTTGTCCGTGACTGGTTTTAGTAACTCTCTGTTTTGCTCTTCATAAATCTTCGTAGTAACACACTGAATCACATCATCCACCTCTGGCTGTGAAGCTTTAAATAAACTTTGATAATATTCGGTGATATGCTCAGTTAACCCACTCTGCCAATCTATCCAATTCCCCTCCTCATTTTTAAGCCTATGAATTTTATTCGTTCGTCTACGAGTGCTACATGAGGTGTGGAAATATTTGGTGTTTTTATCTCCCGATTGAAGCCAAAGTTGCTTCGATCTTTGACGCCAAAATATCTCCTTTTGATCTAAAATCAAGAATAATTGTTGCTTGGCTTCCCTGTATAACTCAATCGACTGATCATCTCGTTTATTTCTGTATAACTTCAGTCTATTTTTGCACTCATGTATCCTCTTGTTAAAACAACCCGTAATTTCTTTTCCCAGACCTCCAAATTGTAACCACATTGAGTAACTTTCTGCATGATATTAACACAGCTGTCATACTTCCAACTGTCTTTAACTATCTGAGAGCAAAGCGGTTCCGTCAACCAAACATTTTCGAAACAGAATCTTTTTTTCCTTGTGTACATCTCTCTCTGCTTTGGCTCCAGTAGTAGTGGGCTATGATCAGAGGGTGATCCCTCTAAATTATAAAGTTTAGCCAGTGGAAAAAGATTAAGCCATGAGTTGTTAATCAGTGCTCGATCTAAGTGTATTTCCAGCCAAGAAGCAGTGTTTCTCCCCTTTTCCCAAGTGAACTGATGGCCATTAAGTTCCATGTCACGCAACTCCGATCTAAGTGTATTTCCAGCCAAGAAGCAGTGTTTCTCCCCTTTTCCCAAGTGAACTGATGGCCATTAAGTTCCATGTCACGCAACTCTGTCTCTACCAGTACATCATTGAAGCCGTCTATAAGCCATCTGAGGTATAAAGCTCCACCTTTTTTTCTCACTTTGCGCTGTAATATTGTTCATATCTCCGATGAGACACCAAGGGAGATTAGAATCACGAGCTAGATTTTGCAGCAGGTCCCATGTTTTTCTTCTTTGAGCACACACTGGTTCTCCATAAAATCCTGTTAGCCTCCATAGACCTAAATCATTCATATTGATTTCCATGTCTATATGGTTTTGAGAAAAACTCAAAAGTTTCGCTTGATCACCTTCTTTCCACAGCATAGCCAACCCCCACTTCTACCTCGAGCTTCAACCACTACCATTCCGTCAAAACCAAGCTTTAAACGAACCTCCTCCATTTTCTTCTTATTACTTAAAGTCTCACACAAAAATACAATATTGGGTTTTTCTTGACGGATTACGTCTTGTAGGAACTGAATTTTTCCAGGTGAACCCAAACCCTGGCAGTTCCAACTTACAGTACTCATTGGACCTGGCGGGCCTGCATTGCAGTACCCGCCAATTATAAGTTTTTTGGGCTTGCATCCTGTGATATCATAACCTCATCCTCCTTCTGGACTACTGACTCATCAGGCCCAAATTCGTGACCCAATCTGCGTCTTTTTAGGTCCACCACTAACAGCTCACTTGTTTCCATATCTTTAATATATCCCGCTTCAATATTTTGAATCTCTTTCCCTCTTGATAAACCAGTTTGAATACCCGCTTTGTAAGCAGATAAGTTTCCTTTATTCTCGCCAATAATTATCCTATTTTCTCGCAACAGACTCTCTTCTGTGATCCCTGATTTTTTGTTAGTCTGTGATCTGTTTGCTCCAGTCACGGTAACAACCCTGCCACCACCTTCGTCGCTCTCAGCCCCTGAGGTTGCTGCCGGAAAAATCCCTCCAGGTCTTAACCATTTAGCCCCCATTGTATGCATTCGTCTACGTGGCTCTGCCCTCATCCATGCCCCATAAGGTTTTTCAATCTTATCTAAAGGTGTATCAAACAACCTTTCACAGAATTTCTCAGCATGGCCTATCATACCGCAAATAAAACAAAATGTTGGAATCCCTTCGTACTTAAAATTCACCCAACACCAACTGGTATCTCCTTTCCTTAGCTTCATCCTTCGTTTTACTGGGATATCTAGGTTAATTGACACTCTGACACGCAAATACTCCCTCCATACCCCCACGAAACTGTTAGCATCACCTTCAATGAATGTGCCAATGTAATTGCCAATATCAGTTACTACACGCTAAGACATGAAACCCGTACTCATTCCATGCAGTTGTACCCAGATGTCCAGCTTATTTATGTCTATTGTCCTTGGATTATCACCCTATTTTAGACGTTCAAACACCAGTTGGAACCGACCAAAAGTCCATGGGCTTCCATCCACCACCCGCTTGATATCCAACTCATGGTAGAACTGAAAGATGAAACGATTAGCATCTAACTGTTTGACATACATGCCCCGTCCTGGTTTCCACATCGATGCCATTTTGTGTTGCATAGCTTGGAAGTCAATGGAGGAATCCGTGAGAAAACGCCCCACCAAACACCATCTTACATCTATCTCGCTCAGATCATCTGTGTTACTTTCATACAATAGACCACCTTGCTCTTCATCCTCAATACTTATCATGGCAAACTCGTCCTCTATTTCTTGAATATAATTTCTTTGTCCATCCATATTAACAATACCCGAAAAGAAAAATGTAACGAGAGACAGATCAAAAACGAAATTTGACAGAGTATTTGACATATTACACACTCACCATGTCATAAGACAAGACTTTGTGACATTGTGTATTCTTTGATTTGACTATTTATTGGGCAAATTTTGTTGAGGTGTTTTTGCAGATTCTAGATGGGATAAAAAGGTTGAGGCCGCGCTTTTTTCAGGCTTATCAAAAGTGAAATAGTATAATAATAAGCTTCCTTTTTTTTTTTTGAAATAGTAATAAGCTTCCTTGAATTTCACTCGAATATTAGAGTTGATACCAAATCAAAGTTGAAGGCTCTAAAATTGTTTGATATCATTAGTTGAATTTTGTAGTAACTACTGTAATTGTTTAAGTTTTACTCTTATTTTTTAACGACATGCTCCCGATTTGAGTTGTGAATGATTAAACTTTTGTAACTGGCCTAATTGTTATTATTAGGGATGAGCAAAATTAAATCAAAAATCGAACCACGAAAAACCATTCAAAATTGTACCATTTAAAATCGCACAATTTTAAAACCGGACCGAATAAAAATTGCACCAATAATTTGGTTATGGTTTGGTTTCTAAATTTTTTAAACCGAATACAAATCGAACCGAACCATAATAATATTAATAATATATTTTATTATTTATATATATATTAAAAATAATTGTATAAATAATATATTTGTAATATAAATTTATAAGAATTTTTATACATGTCGCTCTGTCAGTATTAAGTTGTCCAGTGAATCAACTAAATTGAAATTTTATAGTTTGGCCCAACTGAAGTCACATGTCCTAGCCCAATTCAAAATATTTATTAAGGATGGCTTGAAGTTTGTACTTAGTTTATTAGTCGACTTATACACCCTTCTCTCTAGTCTATTGTCTTCTGCTAACATAGAAAATACATTCTATTTTAGATAATCTGGGATGTTCAAATAGGCAACACTTGATGAAGCAACAACTTAATATTGGCATTAGATCGCACATTCACAATTATATCATATCACAAAACCGAAAAAATTATATTATATTATTTATGATTAAATTTGGTTCTAAAACCAAAACCGCACCACTTAGAACCGAAATCGAATTTACGAAAACCGAACTGCACCAATAATCTTTGGTTTGGTTTTGGTTTCTAATTTTAGAAACCGCACAATTTTAATTACAGTTTAATTTTAGGTCGAAACCGCACCAAACCGAACCACGCTCCTCCCTTGTTATTCTTATACATCCTTCCTCTAAATCCAATATATATCAATCTAGCAAAAAAAAAAAAAAAAATCTTTCACTTATATTTAATAAATAATTATATAAAATTATGAATTGTTACTAAGAAATAAATAAATGGATCGATGTTAAAGGATACAAGTTTAATTGAATATATTGACTATTAGCTCAAACGAACAACTTTAAAAATCGTTTAGTAATAGAATAAAGTGCGCAGAAGTCCCAAATTCTGCACTTTCATCCCAATTACTAACCCGGCGATTCATCACTTCCACTTTGATGGATCTAAATCCTGTAAGTTCCTCTCTTCTATCTATCTATGCAATCCATTATCTTTAATGTTCTTCAGCTATATTTGACCTAATCTTTTCCATACAATTAACATCATACATGTTATCCACTTTATCTATTTACGATCTGATCTGCGCATTCTATGTACTATTTAAGCCTTGTGTCGATTTAGTAACGAATTCGATTTTTTTGGTGGAGTGATTAGGGCACTTTGAAACTCAAGTTTGTTTGATTGCACATCATAGTTAGCTACTAATATTGATTCAACTGTAAGGCAGTTTTTGGCATTTTTACTATATTATGCAGTCTTAGATCTGTGTTAGCTCGATATCTATTTGTTTGGAATGCGATGATTAAGGTTTAAATAGCTTAGCTACTTGCTGCCAATGTGGATGATACTGATCCCCAATACTTATGTACATTACTTTAACTTACGGCCCAGTCTGCTTTAAACTGCCTACATTAAATTACAATCTATCACTTTTAATTTGTTCCCTTTGATGCCTTCTTTAATTACGTAATGGACAAGTGGTATAGATGTATTAGACGAAATTAAATACACACACACATATTCATCGATAGATATGTTCTGCATATGTAGTTGATCAGTGAGATCTCCAGTACACATTTGGACAAGTGATGTAGGAAAATGGTGAGAAAGAGGGACAAAAACTTATCTTTGCAGAGAATTGGTGAAAACACAAATAAAATCATCAGATTTATCGTAACGATTTAAAACAGTTAGTCTCTATCGAATGATGAGAAGGAAACTAATCCTAATTTGCTAACTAGATGTCTGCTATCATAATCAATGAAAGAAAAATATTTACCAATCCTAAACTACTAACTCAATAGAAATCTACTATCATAATCAATGAAAGGAAATTATTATCTCATTGTAATATATTAAAACTCATCTATTTACATTTAAATTCTGTTTACAAATTAATAATGAATAAATAACATTAATCACTTAATCCTGTGCTCTGCATCAAGAAGCTAAAAAAATTAAGCTCCTATATAACAAGGAATTTTAAAATATGAATGTTAAAAGAAATTTAATCATGTCTTAATAATTTTACCGAGCTCTCTTCATTAACGCATTGCTACAATATGCAGACTTCAGGGGAGAATTATGCTCACCCGCAGATATGTTTCTTCCATGTAATCTTCAAGGTACATAATTTGATATTCATTCTTAAATATTCTTGTCTTATGGGTAGCAATATTTGCTCTCTGACTTGGAATTTATATATTTGACAGGCTTCAGCTTTGGCATTTTACATACTGTCAGCTCTGTTTTTTGATAGTTTTGTCATAATATTTGTGGTAACGGTCCTTCTGTCTGCACTTGACTTTTGGGTAGTCAAGAATGTCAGTGGACGGATTTTGGTTGGTTTAAGGTGGTGGAATGAAATAAATGATGAGGGTGAGAGCATCTGGAAATTTGAATGCCTTGACGAGGAGGTTGGTGATTGTCTTTCGTCTTTAACATTTTTCACTTTGTTATTGAGGAGCCATTTGACCTAGTTTTTTTCAGGCTTACAAGTCAAAATTTTGTAGACAAAAGTGCCTTTTAGCTACGTTTCTGTTCTATAAGTCATGAAAAAGCTTAGCCAAATCACGGACCCTCAATCTTGCTCCTTTTTCCTGTTCCCCTAAATAATTTTGGCAACCTGAAAATTGAGTCCTTGCTCAGGGTTTTGTGTTAATCTGCTTACTGATTCTTATGTATTTCGCCTTTGCTATTGCTTTAGTCATTGTCTCGAATGAACAAGAAGGACTCATGGCTGTTCTGGTGGACTATTTACCTTACGGTAAGTTACTCGCTCAATAAAGCATCCTCATGGGTTGATATTGTGTTCTCAAGCAGATAAAAGCATACAGATGTAGCAAATATGGCACCAACATTATTGGTACAAGTATCATGAAGCACTATTTGTACACACCAAAAAAAGGATATTATTTAGTTTGCTACTTAAGCTTCTTGAAATGACTTGGTTTAGTATTCGCTGTAAGCTGACAGAGGTCCTTGTCTTCCACGATTTTCAATTGAGGAATGTATCTTTGTATTTACTTGCACCACTTCACTCACTAATTTGAATTTATTTTCTTTGAGTGCAGGCGGCCTTGTGGCTTATCCTTGGAATATTCTCCCTCATTAGGTTTCAAGCTGATTATGTGCTTGTCGTAGGAGTTTGTTTGACACTCAGTGTTGCAAATATTGTTGGCTTTACTAAGTGTCGTAAAGGTGCGCATACCACCTGCATTCCTGTTCTTTTCTTTAAGTTTTTAGGTTCATAACTTGAGTATAAAATTATGGTGTATTTTTTTTCCGACCCACCACTTCCTACTTGAGACTTTTTGGGATTAACCAAGAGAGAAAGATAATATATATATAGCCATATAGGAACTTCTTAGGATTTACCTACAAAAGCAAAATTATTTCGTATCAACTTTGGTTTTATTTAGTTTCCCATAAAACTAGAAACAAATAATTAGGATTCTAATGCTGGGTTGGAATGCTAAAAGCCTATGAGCCTTATGCTGAGTAGATGTACTGTATAGTAAATACTACATATTTAGCTTTAGGTATAGTTCGCATGTTTCCAAATATGTGATTGAACACACAACATATTCTAATATAAGTTTAAATATATCTATCTCACATGAAATGCAGAGTTGGGCAGTCTGATGACAAGTTTTGCCCACCTGTTACTGTAAGATAGCACTAAGAAAAGATATGTATGGAACAAAATTTGTATTCAACATTATCCAATATACGGAATTCCCAAATCAACACAAATAAGCTTTTTAACAATCTGAATTGATTAGGACTCGACAACTCAGACAAAGAAATATTAGATCGATCAACTCCCAAATTTCCCCAGACCGGCAAGACTGTTTGTTTAAAGGAACTATGCCCCTGAGATTGAATTTGCTGGGAATGCAATCCCAATTTTAATTTTTATGCTCTACGTCTACGATATTAGTATCCAGGACTATGTAATCTGTTGATAAGGCTGATTCTTTATTGTTTTGAGAGGAATTACATTACTGTGACAACTTCAATATTTTTGAATAGCGGTTATTTTTTTATTTTTATTAAAAGCTGCTGCATCATGAAGATTAAATATGTACAATGACATGAAAAAAATGTCTTAAAGGCCATCAGACTGAACCTGTTGTGGCATTTGTTAATAATTTAAAGCTGTATCTGTCCAAAACATTATTAATCCCACACTATACGCTGCTAGACAAATTATTATCTTCATATTCTTTATTGCTGGAACTGAATTTCCCAATTTAAAGATGTTCTATTTTTTGCTTTAGTTGGAGTTTTGTTAAAAGATGCTTAAATCACTTTGATGAGTCGGTGATGATTGTAGATACTTTTTTAGCTCGAATTGGTTTATCTTCTCATCCATAAGAAATGTCGCGGAGAGCTTTTTAGGTTGCTGTCAAACACAGTGTAGTGCCTTCTATTAGAAAGTATGGAGAGATTGTGATTTTATTTTCTAGGAAGCAAATTATTGGAGATAAAATTTGCACAGTAATAAATTAGTTTTAGATTTTTACGTTGAGTGCATAGGCCCCATTAAGGTCTTAAGTATTTTCTTGTTGTTTTTCAGATGCTAAGAAGCAGATTCAGGCATTTGCCTCTCAGACCATCGCCTCTCGATTCTCATCCACATTACAGTCTGCATTCACTATTGTCTAAGAAACACAGGAAGATGGGACCAGGATCATATGCATAGTAACAGGTAAACTTATGTGCCTAAGAAATATGGCGGACGATACTTGAGTTTGCTCTTCCAACTCTCATGTGGACAAAATTACTTTCTGAAGAAATTACGTTAAGTATATAGTTCTTGGTAGGCAATGGCACATTCTTTATGCTTGAATATCGTCAATACCTTGTAATAGCATTTTCATTTATGACTTTGTAAATGCTGACACAAGAACCTAGGGACTTGCATTGCACCCCAATTATTCACAGTTTTAGTCTATTGTCAGTCTCGTGTTGCACTGTGTTGTGTTGTGGTTCTCTCCATGTATTTTCTTTATTTTTTTCAGTAGGGGAAGAAATTAATTCAATTGAAGTCTGGATTATATGTCTCCAACCCAGAGAGTGCTCAAGGACTTGCTAAAAAAAGGTAACCTAGCAAAAATTTGTGGGGCGGTTAAAATACTTGGGTGTTGAATAAGTTGCCAACTCTTTCAGATTTTCTCAGAAGGGTCAGTGAGGAATGAACCTCCAACTAGTATATGTCAGAGTAGTCGTATATTCTTAAGAGCATTGCTAACTATTGAATTGATTTTTAGAACGAATGTTGCTAATATTGGTATGGAAGAGATAAAATAAAACATTAATTTATGCAATGACGTGGAAACTATGTTGGCGATCCTTATTGACAATGCTTCAATAAAAACTTGTGCGTGCTATGAATGAGTACCAAGTATGCATCGCACTGGCCACAGGGACCGGTAAAGACGTAGACAACATACACCTTGGATTTGTATAATTATACATAGTATTGTCTTCTCTCCGTATCAAGAAGTTATCGGTATAATCTATCTATTACTATATATAATAGGCCAACACAAGGGCAAAGTTTGCCATTTTAATGCTTGTGAAGTTACGATTTTACCCCTATTTTTTGAAAAATAACAAAAATACCACTGTTATATTATTATGCAAAAATATGTCAATATTTGTTATTGTAGAGAATCGAACCCGCAACCTCCTTCTAAGAAGTCCAAAGCCTAACCACTATGCTAAGTTGCTTTTTGAGTTTACTTTAAAGATTTTACTAGATAAGTCACATCATTTCCTCTAATTCTATATTCTTTTTTTATTTTGAACCTTTGAGTAAAGGAAAAGTTGGTCCATATTATTTATATAAATCTGTATTTTTTATTTACGTTATATATATATATATAGGTAAATGATCAATCATCGTTATAAATTTTTATTATAGTTGTATATTTTTGATTAAATATATTTTAGTTATGTTGTTGATAATTCATATTTTTATATCATATTATATATCATTATTTTACATTATTAAAATTAATTAATTATACATAAAATATAATAATGAACTTGATCTAATATAAGAACTATTGTATATGTTATTTATCTCATTATTTGTTAAGTCTATAATTTAAAATTAAGAAAATTAGCATCAAAATTATGTAATGCTAATGCTTTTATACACTCTGTTCGTCACATTCATTTCTTAGCAAATTTCTTTTCAAAATGAACACTTCATTTGTTGATATTTTCTAATATTACATGTCATTCTTTATTAACTTCGGTATATCTCTAATTTACTCATTTTTTTGTCAATTTTTTCACTTTTTCCACCATTTTAATCCCCCGGTTGATGTCCGAGTCAAAAATCGGGGTGATGATTTAAAATGTAGAATATTACAGAGTATATAATTACAAAAAAAGGTTTTCTTTCATTATAAATGATAAATGTAAAAAATAAAATCTTTACACTTTCTTTGTCATGATAAATGATGAGTATGGAAAATAAAATTTATATGATATAATTTCACATGTTACACATGAATGTAAATATATATATGTATTATACTATTTAAATAAAATATATAAATTCTATCTATAAAATAATACATAATATATAACTACAACAAATATGAACTATATATCATAATTTTTAAATATATAAAATATCAAATATTTGAGTTAAATTAGAAATGTTTTATTGATCAAACATTTAGACTTTGAGGGGTTTAAATGATTAATATGCAATAGATGAAAATAAGATATGATTTTTCTTGATCATAAAAATTATAAAATTGTCTAACTATTAATGACGACCAGTTAGACTATAAGTTTTAACAATAAAAATTCAAATTGTATGTAAAAAAATTATTGAATGATGTTAAAAAAAGTATAAGTCTTTAATAATAATAGAATTTTATATAATATATTAATTGGATACGTAATATCATAAAATCATTTTGATAAATGAAATTCTAAATAGGGTTTGTGGGCTTTGAGGACATCGTCGAATTACAACACTGAAGCTAATACACAATAAAATACAAGTAAAGTTTATTTTTTTTATATGAAAATGTTGAGTTTATTACTACAAAAATGTCATTCAATATTTGTATTGAAAAAACAGTATAACCTCGTATAAGTCTTGAGGTCAAAATCATGGTCATTTTTCACTTTTAAATACATGAATAATCCCTGGACATTTATAAAGTTATCACATTTACATTACTTTAAAAAAAATAGTCTTAAAAATGATATATTTATCGGTATATATTTGTTTATAACACGTGCAAAGCACGAGTTATTTTTTTTTATTATTTTACTTTTTTATTTAAATTATTATAATAAAATTAAATATAGTAACGAGTGGTTCATTTATTTTACCTTTATTTATGTTTTTAATTTTTGAGTTGTTCTGCTAGATCAGTCGCTCAGAGTAAATGTTAATTTTAACATATTTGTAATAAATGTTTATTTTAATATTTTGTTGATGAGATTCGAACTTTAAACTTCTATGTAGCATAACTTTTAGTAACACATCTAGATGTTCCAATCAATTTGACTTCAAAGACCAGTATCGATTGTGATTGAAAAAGATAACCAATATGAGTTGTGAACCAAATGATAAATTATACCCCATTTTGTTTATTATAGTTTAGTATAGATTATAGTTGATTCGGAATTCATTAATTTGTACCATATATTTATAAAATTATATAACTGAGCAAAATACATGAATTTTGAGAAATATATATAAGATAATTCAATTTGAGTTATATATGAATTTTTAAAATTTAGGATTTCAATTATTTATGATGATTGAATTGAAACATTTACTTACGTCATTATAATATGGACCCGCTCTATATGAAGGGAAAAAAAGATGAAACCAGAATATAGCTGTTTGGAAATTATATATATGCACAAGTCATTAATGTTGTATAATCATTCTTACATCGATAAAAATAATCATGTGCCTTTTATCACATAGATATTAGTTGAATTTTACGAAATCTAATCAAATTTATAAGTATTTTACGATAAATTGCAAATATTATCATCTAATGTATTTTTAATTATAAAATTATTTCGATATATGAACAAATTTTGCGAGAAATTATTTAATTAATATATGAACAAGTCTCAAAACCTGACAGGGGTACGTTCGTCATTCAAAGTAGTTACATTATTCGCCAACAAAATTTCTTACTACTCTCCACAACTCACACTTCTCATCTTACACTATCAAACATACGATTACACAAACCTCACGTTAATAAATCGACCTCCTCGCAAAAAAATTATTGGCGTTTTTATGCAGGCTATTACGCTAGTACTATAATCAATATTACAAAAGCAAAAATATTTTTTATTTGTTACGGAATTGATTTGTGTCCCTATCTTGTCCTTTTTATTAACCAATACAAGGCGTGTGCTACTAAAAAGATACAAGAATCTGGAAAAAGAGATTGAGAAAAGTTTCATCAGTTTAAATTGTGGAGATTCAGTTGTGTTTTTCTTTTGTACAAAATTCTATTTAGTTATTTGGTATGATAGATTGAGATTGAAACATGTTTTTTGTTACTAAGAAGAACAGCTCTACCTTTAAATTAAACTCCACACCTCGATCTTCCATAGAAAAAAAACTCCAAACCTCGATTTAATCATATTTAAAATTTATTATAAATATTTTAGGGGATATTTAATATAAATAAATCATATTTTATAAATTAAGAAAATATAAAAAATTGAGAAAAACGTTGAAAGATTTTTGTTTTCAAAAAGTAGCTGAGACTGATAGGTTGTAGGTAGGACTGACCACCAACTGATACTGCAAATTGCAAAATTCGACCAAGTTTTCTAACGATGACAGTCAGAAAAATAACTACCCACCCAACCCCATGTTAAAATATAATATAAGATTTATTTGGAGATTTTTTTTAATATCTTAAGGTTTTAAAGATTACCAACGTGATATTAGCATGGTATTAACAGAGTACTCAGGTTCGATTACTTGACCCCAAAAAGAAATGGGTGCCTGTGATTCACTGTTCGACCGGGTTTGGAGTGAGGGGGAGTAATATAAGATCCATTCGGGTTACAAATTTAGAAGTTGAGCCATCAAAATGGGATTCCAACTACAGTGCAGTTAAAATAAAGCATGATGATTTTTAACTCTGCTCAACCTGTGACTTGGCTGCTGAATCCATATTGCATTGTTTGGTTACTTGTCATTTTGCTCAAGGGTGTTGGCGTGCTGCTCCCTGTGGTTTGTAATCCGGAAAATGAGGGATCTTTGGGGATCGATTTATGCATTTAATTTGTAGTCGGCTGAATGAGAGTGCTTGTGGTGTTATGCTTTGTTAGGCATTATGGTTTATGCGTAATCAGCTTCTCTGGAAAAGGAGGAAGAACACTATGGAGGAGGTGGTCAATAGTGCTCAGGGAAGGAGTCTTTGTCCATCTGGAGATTCTTGGCATCTGGAGGTGGACGAACCGGATATTAATAGCTTCAAAGTCAATATTGATGCTGCTGTTTTTGAAGAAGAGGGTAGTTTTCAAATCCACAACAGATCCAAAATTTTGAATAAAAACTCATAATTTGACCCACGTTATTACAACTCGATTTAAATAGATGAAAATTAAATTAAAAATGGTTATATATATTAACATTAATCATACAAGGAATTGAGAGATTATAGTATTTTAAAAATGTAACACTAACAAAATTGAATTAAAAAATTCTCACAAGAGACCTTGCTTTGAATGGAGAGGGAAATCTTTTGTAAAATGTTCCTAAATTCAAGCTATTCATCTACCAAAATCCCACAGAATTTTGTCTGTCTTCTGAGGACGGCCCCTTGGCCGCTTATGTTGTTGAACCATTCTCTGTTTAGCCATCAATTATATAGACAATCTCTCTACTACATTTTAAACTTTTTATTTCTCTCATCTTTTATTTTGTGTTATGTTCTTTACTCGAATATATCATGCATGCACATCAAGATTAGTATTTTCTAAGTTGAAATTCGATATTCATTTTTCTTTTGATCGTTTTGTTATGAACACAGTTAAAGTTTTTACCATGAAACCTTGTTGTCGACTACTAATTTACCGTCAAAACCCTGGTTTTTTTGGATTTTCTTCTCCGAAATGGCAATGTTTTTTTTCCAAGAATTCGACAAATAGTTATCAGAATAGTACATATTGTAGTCAGCCTTCTGGAAAATTGGGTGCTCAATGTGTTGATTATAACCATAAGCCTTTTCGTAGGCAATATACAAGTTGGGGAAATTCTAGAACTTTGCTGGAAAAATGTAACGCTGGAATTATCAGAAATGCTAATAGTTTTGGCGTTGAGGCTTTGCCACGTATTAGGAATAAATCGAGTAGAACCGAGGCTGGTGCAAATGAGAAGAACACTAAGAGTGTATATGGTCGAGGTGGAATAGATGTAAAGCCTCTGATAGAGAAGATTGACAAGGAGGAGGATATATATAAAGAAACTAAGGAGTGTAAGGTAGGAGAGGCTGATAATGTAAATAATGAGAGTTCGATTAGTTCTAATGAGGATGAGGCGGTTAGTACCCGTGGTGTGGGAAAAGAGGCCGAGAAGGAGGCTTGGAAGGTGTTGGCGAATGCTATTGTAACTTACTGTGGGAGTCCTGTGGGAACGATGGCTGCCAATGATCCTACTGATACTCAACCATTAAATTATGATCAGGTCTTTATACGTGATTTTGTTCCATCAGCACTTGCTTTTTTGCTCAAGGGTGATAAGGAGATTGTGAAGAATTTTCTCCTGCATAACTTGAAACTGCAGGTGATTAATTTTCTCGTTCAAATAAATATGTGCATATGTTTTGGTTCAGTTTTCAGATTTTATAGATTTTCCTTTTGTAACACCGCGATCATTTTATGAAGAACTTTTGCCATATTGCTGTGAAATATGCTAGTTAAAAGCTGAAGTACTGCATTGATCATTTTCTTAGACCATGCAAAATGCACACATCTGGGAATGCCAAATCATAGTTGTTGTAACGAAAGAAATGTCAGTTAGTCAATAATCATATATGGTGAAAGTACTTCAGCGAAGTTGCTTACTTCATGATTCCATCAAACTGTGAGCTACATTACCTTCACTGGTGCATACTTTGTGTCATATTTGAACTTGAAGATTATGCATTCCACATGTGAGTAAAAAGATGTAATAAGGATCATAAGTGTTGTTTTTTATAAGATTACTACTGTATTTTGTATGCATATTGTGTAGAGCTTGTCTCTCAGATCTCTGCAGAAGCAGGTGACACAACACTCCTGTCTAAGTCATCTTTCTTTTTTAACCTCTGTGATTTTGCTTGGTGATTTAAGTTTTGTTCATCTTTGAGGAGTTTTATTTAATTGTTTTCCTTGTTCGAATGACAGAGTTGGGAGAAAACCGTGGACTGCTTCTGTCCAGGGCAGGGGCTGATGCCAGCTAGTTTTAAAGTTTTAACAACGCCTGGTGAAGACGGAAAGGAGGAAGAAAGATTAGACGCGGATTTTGGGGAGTCAGCGATTGGTCGTGTTGCACCAGTTGATTCAGGTAATCATTCATGAGTTCAATTAACTTCTGTAATTGGAAGAAATAGAAAAAGATAAAAAGAAGATAGAAGTGAAATAAGAAGTGAATATCCCGTCTATAAGAAAACTAAAATCAAGGGGAGTCTAGTCGATGCCTATCATTTGAATTGTTTTCTGCGAAAAAACTTGTTTATAGGTTTGTGGTGGATTATCTTACTCAGAGCTTACGGGAAGATAACCGGTGACCTGTCTTTACAAGAAAGAGTGGATGTTCAGACAGGCATAAAGCTAATACTGAACTTGTGCCTGTCTGATGGATTTGATATGTTTCCTACTTTGTTAGTAACTGATGGTTCCTGCATGATAGATCGGAGGATGGGTATTCATGGTCACCCATTAGAGATTCAAGTGAGTTACTGTTGTCATACATATTCGATGTCATACATTGTCTCAGATTTTTGTATGTTTTTCTAATGAAATCATTAGCTAAATGGAAGATTAGTATGGTACTTTCGTCTTGTAGGTAGTCATGTTGCTGATGTAAACATCCTATATCCAAGATTAGTATTTGTCATGCATGATTGTGTACAATAAGCATCTTGAATCGTCGAGGTTAGTCCTATAAGTTGGGACACATTCTTATACCACTTTCTTATCTTCAACTTGGCCAAATTCGATTTTGCAGTCTTTATTTCACTCAGCTCTAAGGTGCTCACGCGAAATGCTTTCCGGAGACGAAAGATCCAAGAATTTGGTATCAGTCATCAGCAATAGACTCAGCGCATTGTCATTTCACATCAGAGAATATTACTATGTAGATATAAAGAAGATCAATGAGATATATCGATATAAGACTGAAGAATACTCGACAGATGCCAAAAACAAGTTCAATATCTACCCTGAACAGATTCCTCAATGGTTAGTGGACTGGATCCCGGAGGAAGGCGGTTACTTAATTGGCAATCTACAGCCAGCTCACATGGATTTTAGGTTCTTCGCATTGGGTAATCTCTGGTCTATTATATCGTCTCTTAGTACTCCAAGACAAAATCAATCTATCTTAAAGTTAATAGAATCCAAATGGGATGATCTTGTTGGGAGTATGCCTCTCAAAATATGTTTCCCTGCTCTGGAATATGACGATTGGCGTATAATCACTGGTAGTGATCCAAAGAACACGTAAGTTTCTTCTAATAAAGCGATCAGCTTCTTTGCGTATAATACATCTTAAAACCGTAGAATTGAAGACAGATTTTCTATAACTTTGCAGACCTTGGTCATATCACAATGGCGGAACTTGGCCAACGCTCCTATGGCAGGTGATTTCAACGAATTACCCATTTATTTTTGTTGCTAAATCAATGCATGTAGTTTTAATTTTTTTTTAATCAAGATATAGATAAATTTCAAAAATAAATGACAGTGTTCGGTAACTTAGAAATGCATTGTTATGTATGATATTGGGACAAATGGTCATTGTTATGTATGATATTGTTTTCAGTTCACACTGGCATGCATTAAGATGGGAAGAACAGACCTAGCATGGAAAGCAGTTGATTTGGCTGAAAAAAGGCTTCCAGCAGAGCACTGGCCAGAGTATTATGACACGAGAAATGGCAAGTTCATCGGAAAGCAATCGAGACTGTATCAAACATGGACAGTTTCGGGGTATCTAACATCAAAATTGCTGTTGGAGAATCCAGAGAAGGCTTCACTATTGTTCTGGGAAGAAGACTATGATCTTCTTGAAATATGTGTTTGTGCACTTAGCAAATCTGGCAGAAACAAATGTTCCCGTGATGCTGCCAAGTCGCACATTCTTGTTTAATCACAATCAATCCATTCTTTCTACCATCAACTTCTATCATGTTGTACATTATTACAGAAAATTTGTAAATACAGTTCTATTATATGCATCTTATGTTATTATTCTTGTAACTACAATATTCAAATTGCAAATGCATTTCAAAGGTGTTATCACCCAAAATCCTGTTTTTCATTCACACAATAACTCAAACAAACTTTGCTAAATCGCGAGAAATTTTACTGTCGTTAAGTACTGTAAATTTTTCGGTGTTTTCAAATATACTTCACCGACCAGTAAGGATTAGTTGCATCATAAGTTGAGGATGACTCACATTTTTGGACTTACAGATAGATGGTTGGTTCATAGTTGTGACATTGATTACATTTGTTATGGTCAAATTTATTGCATGTGAAAGAACAGCAAAAATAGAAGTTAAAGTCATCCCATTCTGCAGTACTTTTATCACTGATATGCAGCGTCCGGTGCTAGAACAAAATTACTACTGTTTAGACAGACAGTAATGTCATTTTCTGTATGATCGACACTATTTTAGACGGACAAAATCACTACTGTTCGAGTAAATCTTGGTATCACTACAAAAGTCATTATTCTTATTTTAAGAATGATAGTAGCCCATATCTTTTAGAAATTATGTGTATGTCATCAATCATTATTCTTATTTTAGAAATAATAATGATCCACCTCTTTTAGAAGTTATGTGTATGTTCTCGATAGAATAATAGTAACTCTCGTTATAAGGTAGTTAATAACTCCTAAAATTGAGTAATTTATTCTTTTCTGTATGATCGACACCGTTAATAAATTTTTCATCTGACTTATTATTTATTTGGCAAACCGTATGGGTGAATGGTGACCAATTATGAACATAAAATTGGTAGTTGAATTTACTGCTGAATTTATTTATTTCAGTTTCAACTTAAAGTCATGAATTATGTTTGAAAAACATCTATACCCTCTGTGCTTTGGGGTTGGCCCCATTTGGAAAGTAGCGTTGATGGAGAATCCTATTCGAACATGAAATTTAGATGGATTGGAGTTGGTTTCGTGGATGTTCAAAACAATTCTATGATCGCGTATATGTAAAACACTTAAAGATTCGGTATGTTAGTAAAATCGATTTTGTCATCCAGAAAATACTATTGACACCACTTGTTACTCTGTTGATTTTTATATCGTTCCGTTTATTAAATTGGATGAAATTCTTGAAAATAGTTATAAATTTGGAAATAGTAGAACATCATATTGTAACTGCAAACCTGCAATCATGGCATACATAGCTCTAATAGAACATGATGCATTTTTTTTTTGGTGCAAAGTTACTTAAAACATGACTCACATACCCTGACAGAAAGTAAAAAAAGCATGGCTCACATGCATAACAACTGAAAGGAAATACAAACTTTTAAACCCCCTGGGTCGACAGGTTACACTAATCAAACCTCCTTAACTTCAACTTCCTTGGCACAATTGGCAGCTGCAGCTAAGTTTTCTCCCTTGGCATTCTTCACATCTTTAGCTTTTTCAATCTCGAAAACCGATGTGGGAAAGGTCCTGGACAGCCCTGTAGGAGTCTTGAAGGTGATTTTCCCAGTAGGAGGATCATCAAGATAGATGTCACTCACTGTCAACCACATTAACATCTCCTTAGTCTTGACACCAGTCAGCTTCTTGATCTTGCCTTTTTCGACAAATGCAGTGACTTCAGGGCCATAAGACACAAGTTTGCCTAGTTTCTCAAACTTGTGGTCAATTTTTTTCTTTTGTTTGAGCCAGACAAAGCCAGTGGCTTCCACATAACCACACTCTTCCATGTCTTTTAGAGGAAGGAGGCCATTTGGTAAGCCTACTTCTGAGAGCAACAACTGTGTTTTCACTTCACAAAGCTCATTGCCATAGTGAACCTCTGAGGCTTTGCTTTTTATTTCTTCTGTCACTTGAGACATTTTTTTACTACTGTTTTGGTGTTTCTTTCTCTGTTTTTTCTCTGAGGACAAGAAAGGTGTGGTGGATTGGGTAAATTGTGGAGGGGTTAATATAGTAGAATGCCATGCATTTGTCCTTGTACTTGGTTAAAAATTACCAAGATTGCCACTGTCTTAGTAAGGCAAATACTTTCCATTAATCCTTGTTTAGAAGCCTGGACAAGACTGTTAAAAACTGGCTTTAAGTTCTATAGTCAATGGACAATAAATTAGAGACATTTAAATCATTAAGATTACAAATTTATCATTGTCAGGTGAGATTTGCAACTTCCCTTGTATTCTAAATAAGATTTGCAACTTCTGATCGTGTTGTAACTATATTCGTCGGGCCACGGCAATCTTTTAATCGACGTGTTTCACAGGGATCTCCTTGCTACTAGAGGTGTTTATTTTGGTAACTGATACGCATTCAAATCATCAATAAACGTTTAGTTACAAGTGAGAGTTGAAGATTTGAATGCGAGTGCATGCACATTTAAATCACCAAGAAATTTTAGTTACGGAGGTTGGGAATGTGAGTCCTCATGAAAATATATGTGCGCGTCAATATTAAATTCTTCAGTTATTAACCTTACCCTAAAACCAACTGTCTAGCAACACAAAGATTTCACATCGGATTTAGGTCGACCATATTCGAAAAAGCAGTCTTCGTAATTCTTTCACTCGTCTCATTTTATAAGTCCATTTTAATTATTTACGCATATTAAAAAAACTTAGTTAAATTTTTTTTTGAAGAAAAAAAAACTTAGTTATAATAAAATTTATTTTTAATAAATACAAAATTATAATTGGTGTGAAGTATAAACCGATACAACTTATTAAATTTATAAAATTGATATAATTAAGATAAGGGGCCAGGACGACCACCCTAGGTCCTTTAATTTTCGGGGTCCAAAATTTCTAGGTTAATACTAGTATATATTGGTATTTCGTAAAAAAGTTAAAAATATTTGTACAGGCTTATTCATTTAACTTACCTCTTATCTTTTTTAATTTTATTCAAATGATTTGCTTTCATCTTTATTTTGTAAAATTGATTATTGTGTAAGTTAAGTTAGGTCATTAGGATATACTCCCTTCGTCCCACTTTTATTGTCTACGATCAAAAATCCACCTTTTATTCAATCATACCAAACAAATAGATATCTACCAATTAATTATATTATTTTTCATAAAAGTTAACATAATTAACACCTAATTTACCGTATTAACTAAATGTGGACAATAATTTTTGGACAACCGAATTTAGAAATAGGGGACCATAAAAGTGGGACGGAGGGAGTATAATATTCTTGGATAAACTTTTAATTTTTTTAATCTTCTCTTAATCTTGTCAATATTTACGCACTATCATATTTACTTGAATATTAGTTTGCACGATCATATATTTTCCCCGTCTCATTTTACATGTCCGCCTCCAAAACTATATACTTATATTTACTATTAATTTCATCATTTTAAAACTTAATTAATTATCAATTTTTTAAATTAATAATTAAGAGTGTTAGAAAGAAAAAATATATAACGAACATCTTTTTTATTGCGTAACCTTTTTCAAAATTTATATGTAAAAGAGACGAAAGGAGTAATAAAAAAATTGAGAATCTACTTTCAATTATCAACCTTATTTTGGTTTCGTTATATTTACATAAATCTTAATTCACATTACTATAAAGAAAAATAGGTCCCTTTTTCCGATTTTGTCTCAGGCCCTCAAATATTACGGAACTGCCCTGGTTAAGATGGGCTTTTTTCATATATACCAAACCTTGCAAAAATACTATGTTTTGTTTTGAATTTTTTGCAAAAATACCAACATATTTGCAAAAATAAGGTGCAACTTCTTGCAACCATTAGATCTAATATTAAAAATATATATATATATATTAATAATATAAATTAAATATGAGTAGGTTTTATAAGTTGACTAGAATTTTCAATATAAAAATTCATAAGATCAAATTCTAAGTTGAGTTGGTTTATTTGATTGTTGGTCTATACTTTAATTTTAATTTGAGTAGGTTTTCTTTATTTTAATTCTATTCCTAAGTTGAATAGAACTATTGTTAAAATTCGTCATTTTATTTTTTCTTCAGTTTCAGGGTAGTTTTAATTGAAAAAAATTGTTAAACCATCACTAAATAAAAGATTATTTTGTGAGTTTTGTGAGTTGTTAAATCGTTTAAATTATATGTTTATAACTCAAAACACAACATAAGTAATGTATTTTTTTTTTTTTTGTTAAATCATAAGTAATGTATTAAGCATATGAAACGTAATTAATAAGGTCTAAAAACTAATAGCATAAAATTATTAAAAAAAATTACGAATTAACATAATTATAAATTTTAAAAAAAAATCATATATTGCATGGGTTATAAGTTACTAATATTCAAAGCCTTAAGTAACCTGCCTACTCCAAATTGCCTAGGAAGGGGAGATGACTGAGAGAATTTGTGTGTTAAAAAATAGGGTCACGGAAAATTAATACAACAATTTTGTGAAAGCAATGATTGTTGTATGTGAAAGTATTTCTGTAAATAATGTTATTTGTCAAATCTCGATCGAATAAATTATATCTTATATACAATTACCGTAAGAGAATCTTATTCAAAACTTTCATAGTCCGATCCATGTACGATCATTGTACAACCAAATTAATATGGATCGTTAAAAATAGTTAGATCTAATATTAAAAACTGTACTTAATTAATAGTACGATTATATTTAAAAACTAAAAAGTGTATTTGATTAATAGTAGGATTATATTTAAAAATTAAAAAGTGTATTTTGATAATCTAAACCAAATATAATTGAGATTTCTATATTAGTTAGGATTCTCTATGTAAAAATTGGTAACTCTCTTTTCTCTTCAATTTATGAGTAGTTCCAGTTTGATAATAACTGTTAAACCAAATTTTGAGATATCGATTCATATCAATTACATTATTAAAAAATTCTCAATATAATGCTCATGTATACCATAGCTAAAAATCATACCAATTACGTTCATGTATACCATAGCTAAAAATCATATCAATTACGTTATTAAAAAAATTCTCAATATAATGCTCATGTACCATAGCTAACAATAATACACATGCACCGTATGTTATAAGAGAGACGTAAGAGAAATCATTTACATGAATTTATGTTGCAAATTTTACTGTAGATATTACAAGTAAAATGACTTAGTTAATAAATATTAACATAACACTTTTTTTAAGGGACATACGATTTGATTCATCCAAATTATATTTTCTTGTTTTACATATAATAAATATAAAATGATAATATTATATATTATTAAAAATTTAGAGTTTCATATTTATTAACGATAATTTTAAATATAATACTTATAGAGAAAAATGATTTAATCTCACCTTACTTTTCCTAAGATCACAATACATGTAAACAAATAAATCTAATAATCTATTGTTAAATATTTACATAGCATATATTTTCATTTATTTATAAATTATAAAAGTGAGTAATTAGATAGTTGATATAATACACTCAAATGATCAATAACTACCTCAGGAGTCGGGATTTTTATTCTCATATTCATAATATATTAATATTACATATTTAAAAAATTCATAAAGAATTAAAAATTTTAATAATATAAATTTGAAAATTTACACATAAAATATATGTCTTTTGCACAGGGTAAATGCAACACGAAATAATTTATCCAAAATTATATCCTTATACTCCTTCCGTCTCATCCAATTGTTAACATTTGGGTGGGGGGAAAGCAAATTAAGAAATGTAAAGAAAATGGAAGAAAATGTGGGTAAGTTGGTGAGACTTGCTAAAATTAATGAAGAAAAATGTAATATTTTATGAAATGTTAATAATTGGATGTGACATTTTAAAAAGAAATGTGTTGACACAATCTGTTGGGACATAAGGAGTATATTTTATCCATAATTTTGGTCGTTATGGTACCATAGCATAAAAAAAAGTTCAATTTTAAAATAAATAGATGATAATATTGAGGTCTCTAAATATATTAAAAAAGGAAGCCCATATTTTTGGTCGTTAACGGACGATAATACTACAAACAAATAAGTATCTTTGGATCTTAAAATAAATAGATTAGAACAATTTAATATAGTGTGAAGTAATGTTTTATACGTCAATAGATAAATTATTTTTGTAAAAGTCCAAGATTCGAAATTCGCCAACAATATAATAAAAAAAATTATATTTTAGAATTGTAAATATTAATAAAATTAAAATTTTAAAAAGAATATGAATACTAATAAAATTGTGATTTAATATAATAAAAAATATTTTAAAAAAATCCGTGCATTGAACGGGCTATAAGCTAGTAAAAATTTAATAATTTGAATCATCTTTGGTTGCATGATAAGTTGCATAAGTTAGTAACCCAATTGTTGATCTGGTTGAGATGAAATTCCTTATCAACTCTCAACTACGCATGTATCTATATATGTATGTATAAACATGTATGTATAGAGGAAAGGTGAGGGGGATGGAACTTAGGATCGCAAGTTTTATTCATCTTTATCTTCATTCACCCCCTCTTACTAACAATATTTTTGAATTCTCAGTTGATTTCAAATTATTTTTAAAAAAGTTGTATCTGGTTGTTTGGTTACAGACCGTATTTTTACAAATATTTTTAGGTTGCATATGGTTGCATGTAGTTGCATACCTATTTTTGCAAATATTTTCATAAGATGGTAAAATTGCAAAAAAAGAACTTAGAAATAGTAGTATTTTTGATATTTTCTCTATTAATATTTATATTATTTTGCATTATAACATTGATAGTAATATTAAAAACTGAGCTTATTTTTATTATAGTTATATTATATTTTTTCTATTTAATTCCTAACTGAACTTTTACAAATATTTTACTCAATAAAACATCATTTTTTTCCACTAAAATTCACCAAAATTATATTAAAATTTAAAAGAATTAAAATTACAATAGAATTACAATAATTCTATTTTTTTTTTGTAAAAACAATTCAGTAATTATATTTGTGGGTGTTTTATATTTTTTAAGAAAGGTAAGAAAACAATTATATACATGATTTAGATGGATACGGTGAAGGAATTTACGGATGAGCGGAAGCGAGATATAACATTTATTTCGTAAAAACCATGTATCGCACATATAGAAAAACATATAAAATCTAGAGCGAGGGGATTCGTAACCATACCTTACGAATCGAAACTTTAAAAACGATGGTTGCAAGCAGTTGCTCCTCAGAGTGTGAAGCACTCTACCGGTATCCACCAAGAATTTTCCTTCGATGAATTATTCAATAAAACTCTAAGACCTTTTAGAGAGAGAGAGAGAGAGAGAGAGAGAGAGAGAGAGAGAGAGAGAGAGAGAGAGAGAGAGAGAGAGAGAGAGAGAGAGAGAGAGAGAGAGAGAGATGGAGGCTAGCTCCTTTTCTAGGTTTTTCACAAAACTAAGATGAGCCTTAGAATGAACTATCTCATTCTATTTATAGGGCTTTCCTAGGGTTTTAATAATATATCTTTATATATATATATTAACCTCACATTTCTAAAATGCTTTAATAATGATTAAAACTATTTTAATCATTATTTTTTTTTCTAAACTATTTAGAAAATAATTCCTCCTCTCTCATAATTTAAATCTTTTCATCAAAGAAAATATTCTTTTATGGTGTGACCCTGTAGGTTCAATATTAAGCCGGTAGTAGAAATAAATAATAATAAACTTTTATTTATTATTTATATGAATTCTAATAATTCATTAAATATAATTAACTGATTAATTATATTTATTCTACATCGTGAGTGATGCTTCTCAACATATCGCGACTATCCGGATAATATGAATTCACTGCTTAGAATACCAAGAACCTGTCAGTGACTAGTTTCAGTACACTCAATTCCTTCTACCCTACAATATCCCGATTAAATACAAGGCATGGATCTCGTGTCAGGCCTATCAAATTTAATCATATGATTTCTTATTCATAATGCTAAGTTCATATTAATGCAAATTAGAAACTCCTTTCTAATTTCATACACTCTGGCCAGAGATTCCAGAACTCGCATACTAAGAATAACATAGGATATTCTCTTCCTATACTGGAAGGGGCAGATCATCTATTGACGTTAACTATCTCCATACACAAATCCATATGCCCAGAATAGACCTAATGGATGTCATTGAGACTAAGGACTAATCCAAAGCATAGTTCATTATATACAAGATAACTCTAACGATCTCAAGTCTAACACTACGCCATAAATAGCCTTCTGCAACCCTAGAAAACCGTTGCCGGAAGTTCAGAATTCGTTGGCATAGCCTCAAAAATCTCAAAGGCAACACTTTTTCAGTGTTAGTTTTTTGCCCGTTGCCGTAGGGGTCAACGCCAACACTTTTCTACCTATGCCAACAGGTTAAAATATGTTGCCGTAGATTAGACTTTGTTCAAAAAAATGTGGGCCCCACATATGAGCCCCACTGTTCTGGACCCCACATGTGGGCTCCATTGTTCTGGACCTCACATGTGGGCCCCACTGTTCTGGACCCCACATGTGGGCATCACTGTTTATGGGCCCCACATTCATATGGGCTTCCTTTTTCTATGGCAACACTTTTTTACACAAATTGCAACAGCATCTGTAGTAGCTACTGTAACACTTTTCTAATGAAAAATTAAAAATGTACTACTGGTATATAAAACATTCCCAGTACAAGAAAGTACTTAAAACCCAATAAAACATAACAATAACAATCATAATGCAGTATAATGCACTGCCATCATAGCATCAATCCCAAAATAAAACATAAAAATTCATAGCAAAAGTATCCTCCTAAGGAAACAACTTAACTAAAAGGGAAGCTATTACATCGCCTAATGCAGAAAGAGATCTATTAATATGTTGTGCCTCCTTCAATCTGTCTCCGGTCACTTCAGATTTGTCCACCCTCTCACTTCCTGCCAGATCAACTAGATGCATACATCCACGAAGAACAGCTCCAGATGTCAAATCTTTTCCTTGGACATGGACAGTTAAGCAACTGCATCATGACAAATTAATATTAGCATATGCAGATGACGTTGCTTGACAGACTATTTATATACTCATACAAATTAATATTAGCATATGCAATGTAGTTTTAAATTGAATAATTGATGTAGTGAAGGATATCTTTTACTGAATCCATCCGCAACTAGGAGGTCTCTAACTTGCTCATTATAAATCTCTATCATCTGAACATAAACATCATATTGGAATGTGTCCTTTCTTTGCTCAGCAAGAAGAAACAGATCACTCAGAGCTCTGTAATTAACTCCTAGAGTATCCTCCGTTAGATCCTTAGGTCCAGTCTTGAACATGAAACATGAAACATGAAAAAATAAACCCATTTAGTCAAGTGTATCATATGATAATACATTGCTTTAAGTGAGGATCATCAGTATATCTCACCATTGTGTAAGTTTTCCCTGAACCAGTTTGACCGTAGGCAAATATACAAACATTGTAACCATCAAGAACTGAACGTATCAGTGGCCTAGTATCTGAAAATACCTCTCCTGCCACATAAAAGAGCAAGTATCTGCAGTATCTTGATCTGCTGTGACAAGAACAGAGTAAGACTGTAGCAACCAGGTTATAAAATCATTGCAGTAGCTTTGGATTTTTATACTTTTTATATGTTATTGTAACCAAGTAAAAAAGCATTGCAGTCACTACGCCATAGATGGCCTATAGTAACTACTGAATTCAAGCTTTATTGTACCAAATTTGGCAGAATGCACATATCATAGGGATCAAAGCTACAAATTAATGTCAGCTTCTGTAATAGCATTTAAATGAAATTGTATTTTTCAGGTAGGTTCTTGATGATGATTAAGAGCAAGTACCCATAGCTCACCTACTACTTCTAGTGGAGTTTCCTTCATCATTGCTTAGACTTAGTCCAGCAACTTGACTAGTTATGGACCGACTCTGATCAGAGCTACCAATGTTAAGCTCTAGTTGCCACATTTGATTGAAAGGACCACCTCATCGGAAGAACTATATCCCTGCGAGAAACAGTAAGCAATTACTCTATACATTTTTGAAAAATTTCTGGACAACTAGCTACGGGGTAGATTTCTTCATTACAGGACATACTTACCCTCCAACGGTATAATTCTCAAACAAATTTTCAAGACTCTGTTTTAGTTCTGGAATTTTAGACTCTAGAAGAACATCCAAAACCTTTATTACCTGAATGTAATTCCCTTCTTCCTTAGAAAATGTCTATTGTTCAAATAAGATATAGTAATCCATGAAGTGAAGTGACCATTTCAGCACTATTAAAAAACTATCACCCAAGCTAACCTGTCATAAATGAAGTGACCATTTCAGCACTATTAAAAAACAATAACGTAAAAAAGCATTGCTATGAAAAGAACAAAAGATAAAATAGCCATACTCTATTCCATAACTAAAATTCCAGATATAAAGAAAGCACATATATTGGTAAGCCTCACTCCTTTTATCACGAATATTTCTTGTAATACACATTCAAATACCACAAATTTTTTCAGGGATGTTATAAAGACATAAATCTACAACTCCCCCCTTTTTACCCAAGCAGTTATATAACACAAATCCATTTTATTGTTCGTTGGACTTAGTTAAAATTAGGTCATAACACTCTTCTTACTATATACAACTGCTTCCTACTGTTTGATTCAGGAATTTGGTTACCCATTGAAATATATCTTCATTTTTCTACAACTAAATCACCCAACGAAAATTCCTTATCTCAAATCAACAAATGCACTAGACAACTACCTACAACTCAACTACACAATAATCAAGACGCTCTTCTGCAAATTAGGAACTAAATAGCATACGATAATTACAAATGATTTTTACATGTATCACATGCTAATTATAAATAATTTGTACGTAGAATGTTTTTAAGATAAGCAGAGCTTTTTACTCATTAACGATAGAAGGATAACATCAGTCTCTTGAAAGAGGGAATAAAACATACACAGAAACACCTTATAAAGGTTTATTAAGTCCTGAGAACTTTTATAATCTTGAGATATTCAGTATCAAACCTCAACTCAACTGTTCCCTGGAAAAACATGATGAAACAGTTATAAATACACATGGTCGTAAGTTGCAGAAAACCTTAAAATCTTCATTAAACCAATAGAATATATAATCTCTGGATTTAACTACAAGATGAAACAGTTATAAATAGAATCAAAATCGAAGTTACTTTATGGTATAAGTTCCTATGTCAAACTCACCGATACTTCAACAAGCAAATATAGCTACAGAGAGAGAGAGAGAGACGGAGATAGAGAGAGGGAGAGACAGAGAGAGACAGAGACAGAGAGAGAGGCACAAATCGAAGCATATGAAGCATACCTTAAACACTTTCGAGTACCCTAAATTCGATTAAACCCAGCTCCACCAAGCTTCGATTAAACCCAGCTCAAACCCTAATTTAATTCCTCAATTAAACCCTAATTTAAGCAGCGCGAACCCTAATTTAAAACCTAATAGACAGAGACTGAGAAGTGAGAAGCGAGAAAAGAGGATGAGAAGTAAGAATGAGAGAATGAGAGTGAGAGTGATATAATTTTCCCCGCCCGTGTTTTCCCCAATTTTTTCCCCAATTTCGTTTGCCGCTCGGTGTTGTTGCCCCAATTTCATTTTGCCGCTCACTGATATAATTTCTTTTCTTTAAACAAAATTATTACAAATTTATTATAATAAGTTTGATATTAAATTATAACTATAATTTATTATTTTAATTATTTCGTTCTTACAATCTATTTTTAAATCTATTGTAAAAATTAGTTTTGCAAGCTGTTACTTTCTCTAATAAATTTTTTATTGGCTTTAATCAAAATTTAATGATTTTGAATTTTTTAAAAAAAACCTTTTCTAATATAAATTGATTAAAAATATTTTATAAAATATAAATAATTCAATTATTTCACATAATATTACTTTTATAAAAATATTAATTTTATGAAAATATTACTTTTATTACTCAATGATTTTTTAAAAATTAATTACTTTTAAAGTGAAATAATTATTGAATTATTAATTTTAAATAAAAAATTTAAAATTCAAAATTAATACACTAAGGTAACGCCCTCACGGTGTTACTCAGTTACAACACCTTTTTACAGTAACATGGGTTTATGGATATGGCAATGGTTTTTCGACATTTTTTTAAATTTTGGTTGTCATATCCAATCTATGGTGTAGTGAACATAATTATTATTTTATTTTTAAAATTTGTTCATTAATTTAAAATTATCAAAAATACATTATTTACGAAAAAATTATCCTTCACCCCAATTCAGATTTCAATAAATTTATAAATAAATCATTTTCATAAATTTTATTATTTTTTCTATAAAATTATTTTTTAATTTAATTTTTATTTATATATAAATATAAGTTTTTTTTACAATAACTATGCCAACGCTTTATCATGTCTACCCTAACACATGGAATGGATGTTGTAATAGGCCGGATTCAATACGGCTATTACAACACTTATAGATGGCAACACTTTGCAAAAGCGTTGTAGGAAGTCATTTATGGCGTAGTGTAAGGACACTTGTACAACTATCACTCAGTGAATAACTATTGACACGTGAGTAAACTCCATTAGATGTTCAACTTATCGAGTCATGTTCAGTAAACTTATTCCCTAACAAGCACCTACATACTAGCTATAGTGTCACCACACAAATGCCTATGAGAACAGACATCCTCCTGACGGGAGCAAGCATAGTATGTACCAATCTTTGCGGATTCACCAACTTCCAATTAGTTATCCTATGATCAGGAACTGTTTAAGTCTAGAGTTATCATCTTCTAGATCTCACTATTATAATCTCATTATAATTCTAGAAGCTTTACTCTAAACTATGGAACATCTTATTTAAAACACTTTAAATAGATAAAGCCCATAATAAAAACAAAACAAGTCTTTTATTAACATTAATGAAATCAAATAAGAATACAAGAAGTTCTTCCTAACTCATCATACATGATTGAATTTAGGACAAACACTTTCATACGGGACAAACAAAAAAACATTACATATATGATATTGATAGATACGATATCAACTCACAAATAACATAAAACGAATTGATAGAGAGTAACATATAATCTAAAAGAATTATATGATCAACAAATTAACTTAAATTGTCTAGAGAAGTGCATGGAAATTAGTTCCTATTCATAAATCTTTTGGTGAATTAATCGTGCTCTTTTTTTTATATTCTAAGTTGTAATAAAAGAATTGCAAAAATTAAAATTATAAGACTTCCTCGGTTACATCCATTTCTTCACACGTTCCGGTCCCTCCCAATTCCTTACAATCTAAAACTTTTCAAAATTAGTAAAATTTTATAATATAAAAATTAACTACTCAGCACTACTTTTCCACTTTACTTAATTTAAATCTTAAATATTGATAGATCATACCACTTTACATTTTCTTACTTTTTTCACTACTTTACCTATTTCACTTCACCTCTGTACCACAACGGAATGTAAACAATTGAGTGGGACGGAGGGAGTGAAATTAATGATTTTATTATTTTTTCTTATTTTTATCGTAATATTTTTTGATTGGAAGTTGTAATAAAAGAATTGTAAGTAAACAAATTTATAATTCATAATATTATTATTTATCGTAATTTTTTTAATTCAAAATTTTAATAAGAGAACTGCAAATAAAAAAAATTCAATTATAATAGAATTCATAAAAATATAATCCTTCTTTATAAAAGCTGAGTCTACCGCACCATGTGGTTAGCCAATAAAAAAAATTCAAATGGTCCTTGAAATGGTTTGTCTTTTAGCTGAATGTCATTCTAATCATCTTTATTGACTAGATGAAAATAGAATGCTTCCTTTTCTTCAGGATTCTCCAAATTGTTGGTTTCCATGTTCTTTTTGTTCCATCAACCCATGTGATCTGTCAGAACTGTCTCTATCACATTGTCAACTGATAATTATTGGCACTGTATCCGTTGATGTTGATTTGGACTTCATCCGTTGATAGCTTATCACACATCCGTTGATGTAGTACTGACTATATCCGTTGATGGGTAAAGTCATATCCGTTGAAGATTGAATTATATCAGTTGATGACATCTTCACTTATACAAAATTACAAGGAATAGAAAATTTACAATTAGCCAACCTATTTTGTTTATCCATTGATAGTCAACATGAATTATTCAATCCTAACAACTATACTATCAACTGCTATTTTGAACAAAATTAAACATGTTACATAAGGTCTTATACAAATGCTATCCGTTGACAGCTACAAGGACTTATACAAATTTTTGCTAAGTAGTTCCGTTATCATCAAGAATCAACATGATTCCTAACATATCATAAACATGTTTTATTTACGAAAATTCTTACTAAACTACATATTAATGCATTATATTTATACTATGCATAACTTAATGAAAAACTTAAACTCATTCATATTTGGATTTTGAATATATATTGTGAAATATATGCATTAATGTAACTGATTCTGCATGTAATATCGGCCAAAATTTTAAATGATAATTGATATTGATTGATTTATACTTAATTAAACTTTAACAGACTCAAAAAAAATTGTGGGACGATTTTGTATTGTTATTAAAGATTTGACTCTGAGTGATCATAAACGTAACATTATTTACAACAATCATGACTAAACTCTATTTTATTAAATGTTATTTTATACTATGCATAATTTAAGGAAAGACTTAAAATTATGCATAATCTCATTTTGAATATATATTGTGTAATATATGCATTTATTTAACTGATTCTGCATATAAATCGACCAAATTTTAGTATTGACTATATACCTTAATATATTTATATATATAAGTCTATATATACCTATTACATTCATTGGAAAACTCACCAATCATTTCTACATATACATACTTAGAAGTTCAAAATGCAGAAAGTTCGCATTATTCGTATTAATTTCCCTGACAAATGAGAAGACAAACTGGTGAATCAAAGTATGAATGACCAGGATGTGGTCTGGGATCAACAACGCGAAGGGTGAGTTCAAATGACTCAATCTCATCTTACTCAACGATGACGTAAGTACTATTTTTACTCATACACAAATAAGAAAGATAGATTCATAAAACGTTACTTAATATAATTAATGATATTTGTTAAATGCAGAAAACTCAAATTCATGCATACGCTGGACCTGAGTTTAATGGGCAAGATGCGAAACCTGTAGAAGGGCATCTTTACGCAATTTCAAATTTCAATGTTGAGGACTCTAAACTTAACCACTCTCATATTAGCAACAAGAAGTGTTTACTATTTTCATCTTGGATGTTTACATGTAAGAGTAGGCGATCAATGATTCTTACAGGTATAAAAACTTTCAATTCATAAACTTATATGTATATTGGTATTATTTCAAGTGTACGTATCTCATCTTTCTACAATGCAGAAGTTACTGGAGTTTGTGAGGATCCGGGAATAACAACGTCACGCAACCCTCAATATGGACCAAAAATTATATATATGTTTGACATCATTGACGGGAGGTATTTACACATTGTACAATTTCTTGACATAACATATTTCTGACGTATTTCTTTATATTTTTGAATTTCTTTAGCTTGAGGGTTAAGGTCAGTGTGTGGGACAAGTTCGCAGATAAATTACGTCTTGAACTATAATGAAAATTATATATAGATGCCCGAGGTAATTGTATATATATGTGTAAAAAACATATTTATCTTATATTATTGAATACTTTTAGAACACACATGGTCATACTCCAATAATTATTCTTAGTGGCTACTAAATATCCACTACAAGTAAGGAACATGTTAATCTAGATTTATATAAAAAAACATATATTTTTAAACTCATATAATAAAAATCTTATCTTCTCATTTTTTTTGCAGGTATCTTCAAGTAAGTTTTTATGATTTCTCGAAATATTATATAGATCTAGACTATGAAGTTGTTGATGGATTTTATAAATATGATGATTACAAGAAGATTACCTCATGTCCGGACAAAAGTTATTATTTTTGTAACACTCATTAATATATATAATACACATATATTTACAGTGTTAATGTATTTAATTTCTAATATATAATATATCAATACTATTATATAATAAACGAAACATTAAAAGTTTGGTTAGTCGGTATGGTACGTTGTGATTTTACTTAATTGTCCTTAATTAACTATACTTCATGTTTTTACTTAATTAACCTTACTTATTTATAGAAATATATTATTAAATAATAATATTACCTATTTATAACCAATTACCTTTTTTCACCTAAAATACATTATTTTTTCTATTTTTTCTAACAAATTCCCATACTTTTTCAAATATATCACGGGCAATTACCTTTTTTTAACTAAAACATGTTTGTTTTTCTATTTTTCTTTACTAAAACCCCTCATTTTCCAAAAATATCACGGACAAACCTTTAGTTATTTATTTTTAAACCTATTATAATATTATAATTATTTTTTAAAAGTTTACATATTTTAACATGTCTACTTATTTTTCTTAACAAATGCAATTACTAAAAATATTAAAATATAAATAATCAAATACCTATTTATAACCAATTATCTTTTCAGCTAAAACACATTATATATTTTTTCTAACAAGGTCCATCCTTTTCTAAATATATCACGGGAAATTGCCTTTTACAATTTACTTTTTCTATTTTTCTCACTAAAATCCATTCTTTTTCCAAAAATATCACAGGAAACCCTTTACTTATTTATTTTAAAACATATTTAAATATTTTTAATTATTAAATTTTAAAACCTCATTTTCCAAAAATATCACTATCATTAACCTTTTTAAACTAAATATATGTTACATTTTTTTATTTTTTCTTACTAAAACCCCTCATTTTCCAAAAATATTACGGGCAAACCCATACTTATTTATTTTAAAATATGTTTTAATTTTTTTAATTAATTAAAAGTGTTTAGCTATTTTAACATGTCTACTTATTTTTTGCAGAACTATAATTAATAAAATAATAAAAAATAATAAAAAAATTACAATTAACAATCCGTGCATCGCACGGGTTTTAAGCTAGTATATACTATAATATAATAGACGAAACATTAAAAGTTTGGTTGGTCGGTACGGTAAGTGTTTTTACCTAATTACTTACTTATATAAAAAAATATCATTAAATTATTATAATCAATTATCTTTTTCAGCTAAAATACATTATTTTTCTATTTTTCCAATAAAATCTCCTCCTTTTGCAAAAATATCAGGACTAATTACCTTTTTTTAACAAAAAAACATGTTACTTTTTCTAATATTTTTTTAATAAAACCTCTCATTTTCCAAAAATATCACACACAAACCCTTAATTATTTATTTTAAAACATATTTTAATGCTTTTAATTATTTAAAAATATTTACATATTTTAAACTGTCTACTAATTTATTTAACAAATATAATTAATAAAAGATCAAAACATAATTTCTATTTTTTCTAATAAAAACTCCTCCTTTTGCAAAAATATCATGGGTAATTACCTTTTTCAACCAAAACATGTTATCTTTTCTATTTTTTCTTACTAAACCCCCTTATTTTTCCAAAAATATCACGGACAAACCCTTACTTATTTACTTTAAAACCTATTTTAATGCTTTTAATTATATACAAAAATTTACATATGTTAACATGCCTATTTTTTTACAAATGCAATTAATAAAATATCTTAAAACTTAAAAAATAAAATAATAATTATTAAAACAATCAGTGCATTGCACGGATTTTAAGCTAGTATGTGTGTGTGTGTATATATATATATATACCACTTCATGTTTCACATTATAAGTTATGTCAATGACTATGAAATCATTAGGTTATATTATTTGATCGTGAAATACGAAATTTAATATCAAAAAATATAAATATAACATTCAATGCTATGATAATATTGTGACGCCCCCAAATCCGGGGTCATGGAATTTGGGCGTCACGATAAAATCTCAATTTAAGACAACCTGCTAAATATAAAACCAAAACAAATATAACATCTACGACCCCAACTCTACCAAGAATCTTTAAAGGTTATAGTGCTAGAAACAAGAATCCAAAATTTTACAAACATTAACTTCTTTTTTCAACAATCTCTTTGCATATATCCTATAACGCTAGTATAACTTCGATGAGAAGTATACCAGGCCAAACTAAGTTTATACATAATAATATTTACTAGAAATCAACTTTATACAATAACCTTACACTAGATCCAAATGTTCTGCATCAACTCGTCTTCCCAACGTCATCATGACTTTTCTCAATCCATAGTTATGTAATTAAATACTGTCAATCTACCTTTCACTGGAGGGTTAAAAAGGTGAAACAAGCAAGAGTGAGCAAAAGGCTCAGCAAGTATATATAAAAACTACACAAGATGAGATAATGATGCAACAATAGCAATATATATAAAAATGAACTCAGCTGGCCAAGAAAATGGCAACAAATGAAAGAATCAACGAGTTAACCTTAAGAAAATGGCAACATGGACAATAATAATCTATGTTGAACTTTAAGTTAGAATTGGATTTTTACTGTGACGCAACGAGTTAAAGTGGATGATCAGTCACACTAAAACTCTGGACCATACCCTACGGTATGTCCAAATACTGAACTGGATCCAAGGCCACTTTGGCCCACATAACACTGATACTCTGACTGGCGTCTGTAGTCCTTAAAACATTTCATTTTAATAAAAACTTCCAATTCCAACTTAATACTGGGAGTTAGGTGTCGGAACAATCGACTACCTAGTCAATTCAATCTATTACTTTCAACTGTCTGCTTAACTTTATCAACTGATTTAGGGTAAGACAAATGCATAAGAATTAATTTCCAATCACCAGGAGTCAAGGTAAGATCTGACAAATATAAGGTACTGCAAGGTATAAATTATGAGATGAAATAGAATTATCAAGTTAAACAATAGGGTATCTCAATTTCAGGATAATAATGGAAACTGGTTATGAAACAATAATTAAATAGGAAACAAGAATCTTGCTTCAATATTCTGAACAAAAGAATACGAGTTGAGTAAACTTGCCTTTGGTCCTTCGCTATTACGTAAAGCCGAAGTACTATGATTCTCATCTTCTTCTATCTTATGTCATCACAACTCTCTATTCTGATAACTCTTGGTTCCGGCGCATATGCGGTTGCTACGAGTCTGCACTATCGAGATCGTGCCCGCCCAACTATTCACTAGTTAAATATAACATGTACTTTAGCCTTCGGACTCAACTCTACTTAATATAAATGTTTATAAACTTAAGAGAATGCATTTTCTACAGAAAATTGGGAAATTGGGCATGACCTATTCGAAAAGTGGACGCTTCCCTGTTTTAAAACACCAAAATTTCCTAACTCAATCATCCACAAACAATCCACAATTTATCCAGTACTCCACTCATCTACCTTGACTTGCAGTAAACATATAAGAAAATAATTCTGCATCGACTTGCAGTAAACATATAAGAAAATAATCTGCCTTAACTTACAGTTACTTTATCCAAAATAAGCAATCATGTACAATATTTATTACGTAGCACGACAAATAACTAATTCACATAATTTCCTATACTTCACGTAACACATAGAACATGCTTGAACTGATAACTCTTATAATTATACAAATTTACTAGCTATACAATTAACACATAAACATATTTCATTCACGTATGCATTTAAACTAGCATATCATATCATATCATATACAATTGCCAAATAATATTCATTTAATAGTCCTGCCAGAAATCCGGCAACAATTCCTCTATTTATATAACAATCCACCTGTTTTTAAACTAATACCAACAATCAAGAATCAAATTTACAAACTAACATATTCATATAACTTAACTTAATCAACCTGAACTCACAACTATAAAATAACGTACTCAACTCGATATACCATTTAAACACATAGCAATTATCAGCTTATATGCCACTATACGATACCAAACTTATTATCACACTATCGGAAATAAAAATCAAATTTAACTAGTTAGAAAGATGGGCAGTTTATAGCATAAAGATAAACTCAGATGAAAAAGTGTAAAACATAAAAATTGTAGAAAACTCCGAGACCTTTCCATAATGGTAAGGCTCGTCAAAAATGAGCAAGTAACAAGTTCAGAAACTTTAAAACAAGCTGCTGCAGAAGCAGACTCAGCCCTGATCACACAATTTAATCACATGTTAACCTTAGGCCCATCAGTGGTTACAAGCACAGTATTAGCTTGTGCTCCCACAACAGTTTTCTTTGCTTTCTTTGTAGGACAGTCCTTGCTCCAATGACCAACCTGTCCACAAGACCAACACGGTTTGTTTGTCTTTGGTTTCTTAGCCTTGTTCTTGTCATTTTTAGGTTTAGTGTTATCCTTCTTAGTGACAGCCTTTCTTTTCTGTCCAACAGTCACTACATTAACCTTCGAACTCCCATGTTCAGCAGGCATCACATGTCCCTGTTTGGACTTGTGCTGTTCCTGCACAGAGATGTCCAACATCAGGTTTGTCCAAGTGATCTCTCCTTTCTGTCTTTTCAGGGAGAGAGCAAACTCTTCCCAAGACTTAGGGAGCTTTTCAATCACAGCCATAACCTGAAACTTTTCAGGAAGGTCCATTCCGGACTCCTTCAAAGCATGAACCAACATCTCAAATTCATGTGCCTGCTCGGTCATGGATTTTGTATCCACCAGTTTAAAATCAAGAAACCTAGCCACAGAATACTTTTCCAACCCTTGCGAGTCAGTATTGTGTGTCTGGTCCAGCTTCTCCCATAAGAGCTTAGCAGTGAAAGAATCAGATGAATAAACATCAAATAGAGTGTTCGCCAAAGCTGCCAGTATAGCAGTCCTAGCCACCCCATCTTTTTCCTCCCACATGGCATAAGCCTTAAGAGTTTCAGCCTTTTCCTGATCAATAACCGGTTTCTCATACTGCACCACCGGCCATAGACCCTTTACCGTAAGCCACAGTTTCATCTTTTTCTGCCAACGAGAAAAACCAACACCCCCACCGAATTTATCAGGCATTCCTGACAAATCAATAGGCTGTGGAAAACGGTACGTAGTCCAATCTATGGTGGGTACAGTAACACCAGAACCAGAAGTATTAGCACCATCAGGAGTTACAGTTCCGTTAACCATCTTGTTAATTAACAATATATAACACAGAAAATTAATCTCTTCAAGATTGTTGGGTATAATTACTAACTACACAGCAACAATAGGGCAGTTATATATATTTTGTATCAACAAGAACAGACAAAAATACCAAATAACGAAACAAACACAAAGGTCGAAACAAAAGTATAATCAGAGACTGAAAATAATAACAAGACAAGAAAGAACACTTATCTCTCAGGAGCTTTAGCAAATACTGATAGATAAATAAAAAACAGCTGAGTCGCCAAGCCTTCGAGAAGTCTTGACTGTTCTTGAAGAGATTATTGCCCCACTTACGCTGTGTTGGGTTGCAGCAATATCACTCCCAGGATAAAACAGCACAGATCAATCCACTCACAGTAGTAGGAATGATCAACAGCGACCAGCACCTCACTTCACCCAAGAACTATGTATTCTGTATGTGCTGAGAGAAAATAGAGAAGATTATAGTTGCCTAGGGTTTTCAGAGTTACGTATATGTCACCTGTGTCAAACGTTATGTTTTGTATCTATATATAAAATACAAAATAAAACGTAAACAGACCAAATATTGTAACTGAAGATATGACATTTAATACTAATTATTCTGATTTAATTACCATAACAGTAGTCATCAGGATTTAACAGCTCAGTCAGGATTTCCTGGTCCATCAGGATTTGATCATCATCAGTACTCCAAGCCATCAGGACTTGCTGTCCGTCAGGAGTGGCATCAGTACTTGATCGAACATCAGGATTTCGTCAGGACTGGACCATCATCAGGATTCAAATACTGACACAGGCCATCAGGATCAGTAGTCATCAGGATTTCACTCCAAGTACTGACCAGGCCATCAGGATTTGATCCAAGAACTGGTCCATCAGGATTTAATATAAATCCTGACCCAGTTCGTTTAGCTGTTATAAATAAATACTGATACTGTTAAATTAAATCAATAAATAATATTAAATAAACAGGTAATAAAATTCCTCGCCCATGTCGCCTCGCGTACGCGAGACGCCGAGACATTCGCCCTTCGACCCGAGTCGAGTCGAGTCGAGTCGTGGCGGGGCGAGGCGAGCGGCGGCGGCGACGCGCGTGTGTGTGTGCGCGAGGCACATACTAACACCATGCACACCCACATGCCTTAGTAGTTGTACACTACTCTTGCACATGTTTCTATATAAACCCACCAACCTCTCATTACCAATGCTATGTGGGATACAAGTTATTTTAATATAACCAACCCACATAACTCATTTCAAGCAACCTATTTCAACTCAATTTATTTATGGATTACACTAAGAAAATGTCTTAGATCCAAACATGAAAGTTTAAGTCCTCATTACAAGGAACAACCTCCACTTGTTAGTTTCCAGAAATTTCATCAAGAACATATATAAAATATGTCTCAAACTTTCCATTTTCTAACAATCCCCCACAAATCCATACAGAAATGCATATCGGTCATTATCATGACTTGTTTTTCAGAGTCGGTACCCTTCCGGGTTTGAACCCTCCTAAGTCCTCTACTTCGATGGCTACCGGATCTAGATGGAATGTTTCACCTTGAATCTTTATCCGTTTGGTGTAACCACACTCCATAGACGACGACAAATCAAAGGCTATGGTGCTGATCTACGGCTTTGAGACATTAATGGTCCTGTCTCGATCCTGTTCGTCGAATGCTTCAAGGAATAACCCTTTCCTCTAATTGCGACCACACAATTACATTCGCTTAGCTGGGCATCTCCAGAGATGTACTGTGATCATCTCGTCAAATGACTTGACCCCATTCAGAGTTCAAAATAACTCTTGCTATACTGGCAGTAACAGTACCTTATAGGTTTACAAGGGATAGACACAGAAACGTGCGTATCAAGGTATATAGTAAAGGTACTACCAACTCACCCTCACAGCTTGTTATTACCACATTGAATACACTTCAAGGGATCTCCTCTCAGGTGTATTGGGTTCCCGCTGCTGATGAATCATTATGGGCTATCAGTCCCATCCCCAACCTAGACTTAAGGACTACTGCATGCTCAAGTCCTTTAGTCAAAGGATCAGCTATATTATCCTGAGTTCCAATGAACTCTACAGTAATAATCCTTTCAGACACAAGACCCCTTATAGACTTAAGTCTAACTTGGATGTGTCTCTTTGTTTTAGCATTATACTTTTCACTACTGATCTTGTCGATAGTTGTACGGCTATCACAATGAACAGCAATGGCTGGAAGCGGTCTGGTTACTACAGGTAACACTGACATAAGTCCATGCAACCATTCAGCCTCCGTCCCCGTGGCATCTAGTGCACACAACCCAGCCTCAAAAGTAGACCGAGTTATCAAAGTCTGTCTAGTAGACTTCCAGGATATTGCTCCACCTGCTAGGGTAAACAAATATCCAGTCACTCCATTGGTACCAGATTTCTTAGCTATCCAACTTGCATCACTATATCCCTTGAGTACTCCAGGGAATCTTCGATAATGCAAACCAAGGGAAATACTTCCCTTAAGATATCTAAGAACTCTATCTAGTGCCTCCCAATGAGTCTTGTTCGGACAGCTTGTATATCTAGCTAACTTAGACACAGAATAAGAAATATCTGGTCTAGTAACATTAGCAAGATATTGCAAACTCCCAATAATCTGAGAATACCTTAACTGAGACACAGGAATTACCGAACTATTCTTGACTAGGGCAACTTTAGGATCGTACGGTGTACTAGCGATTCTACAATTTGAATAACCATACTTCTCAAGTATAGATTTCTCTATATAATGAGATTGTGACAATGTTATTCCATCAGTTGACTGTGTCAACTTGACCCCAAGAATCACACTAGCCTCACCCATATCCTTCATTTCAAAGTTCCTTTTCAAGAAACTTTTTGTCTCGATAATAATCTCAATATTGGTTCCAAACAATAATATATCATCCACATATAGGCACACGATAATACATTCATTTCCTTTAACCATATAGTAGACACACTTGTCACTTTCATTAACTACAAATTCTGATTCTAAAACAGTGTCATCAAACTTTTTATGCCAGTCTCTAGGAGCTTGTTTTAAGCCATATATAGACTTGATCAACTTACATACTTTCCTCTCGTTACCCGAAGCAACAAATCCCTCAGGCTGATCCATATAAATCTCTTCTTCAAGATCACCATGAAGAAAAGCTGTCTTTACATCCATTTGATGGATGATAAGACCATGTACAGAAGCCAATGCTATAAGCATTCGGATTGTTGTCATCCTTGCAACAGGAGAGTATGTGTCAAAGTAATCAATGCCTTCCTTTTGCCTAAAGCCCTTAGCTACCAGCCTAGCCTTATACTTATCTATTGAGCCATCAGGATTCATCTTCCTTTTGAAGATCCATTTACATCCTATAGTAGTACACCTAGGAGGTAGGTCAACCAACTCCCATGTTCCGTTAGAAACAATAGAGTCGATCTCACTCTTTACAGCACCTTTCCAATGCCTTGACTCCGAAGAATCCATGGCTTGTCGGAAAGTCAAAGGTTCATCCTCGACATTGTAAGTGACAAAATCACTTCCAAAGTCCTTGACTACCTTTGCACGCTTACTCCTTCTAGGTTCATCTACTTCGTCAGGAGTAGAACTACTGTCAGGATCTGCCCCACATTTGTCATCTTTTCCACATGATCAGGAATAGAACTCGATGTGTGAGTAGGATCATCATTAGAAATATCATGAGGTATGCCAGTCTTCATAGGGAACACATCCTCAAAGAATGTTGCATCACGAAACTCAACTATAGTGTTTGCCACTATACCGTCTATGTCAGATTTTAACACTAAAAATCTCATAGCCGTAGTGGTTTCAATATAGCCCAGAAAGATGCAGTCAACAGTTTTCGGACCTAGTTTCTTTCTCTTGTGTTCAGGGACAAGCACCTTAGCAAGGCACCCCCACACACGAAGATACTTCAAACTTGTCTTTCTACTTTTCCATAATTCATAAGGTGTCTTGTCCATATGTTTCAGAGGAACTCTATTCAGAATATGGCAAGCTGTATTCAAAGCTTCTCCCCACATGTACTTAGGCAACCCAGAATTAATAAGCATGGTGTTAATCATATCTTTAAAAGTTCTGTTCTTTCGTTCAGCCACCCCATTAGACTCAGGTGTGTATGGTGGAGTCACCTCATGAACTATACCATTGCTTGCGCAAAATTCATTGAACGAGGTACTAGTATACTCACCACCTCTATCAGATCTCAAACGTTTAAGTACTTTACCAGTTTGTGTTTCAGCTTCAGTTTTGAACATAATGAATTTTTCTAGTGCTTCATCCTTATGTCTAAGTAAATAAACATAACAATATCTACTACAATCATCTATAAAGGTAATGAAATATCGTTTATTATCCTTAGCCAACATGCCACCAAATTCACATATGTCAGTGTGTACTAAGTCTAAAACACTTGAATCCCTAACAACATTATGAAAAGGTTTCCTAGTTTGTTTAGCAGTCACACATACTTGACATTTAGATTTCTTTTCAATAGCATATTTTGGAATCAACTCTAAGCTCATCATATTCTTTAAAGCACCAAAATTTAAATGACCAAGTCTAGCATGCCATAAATCGGATGATTCAACACAATTAACAGAAGGTGCAACACTATCATTAATAAAACTGCCCAAAACAGGCTCAACATTTATCAAAAATAAACCATCAGACAAATAACCTTTGCCAAAGAATGTACCAGTATGTGTAATAACTACTTTATTACATTTCAAAGAAAGTTCAAAACCATTTTTAACTAAACAACTTCCACTTATAATATTTCTACGAATATCAGGAACATGGTGCACTCTAGTGAGGGATAGAACACGCCCAGAAGCAAACTTCAGGTCCACGTTTCCTATTCCAAGAACTTGAGCAGCACTAGCATTCCCCATCGTCACTGTCACTCCATGACTCTGTTGATAAGATACAAATAAACTAATATCAGTACAAATATGTACATTAGCTCCAGTATCAATCAACCATTCATGAGATAGATAAGTGGAAAGTAGTACAGGGTTGTAGGTAACATACCCGTCATTGGTTCCAGAGGCAACAGCCTCACCAACAACCATGTTAACCTTAGGCCCATCAGTGGTTACAAGAACAGTAATAGCTTGTGCTCCCACAACAGTTTTCTTTGCTTTCTTTGTAGGACAGTCCTTGCTCCAATGACCAACCTGTCCACAAGACCAACACGGTTTGTTTGTCTTTGGTTTCTTAGCCTTGTTCTTGTCATTTTTAGGTTTAGTGTTATCCTTCTTAGTGACAGCCTTTCTTTTCTGTCCAACAGTCACTACATTAACCTTCGAACTCCCATGTTCAGCAGGCATCACATGTCCCTGTTTGGACTTGTGCTGTTCCTGCACAGAGATGTCCAACATCAGGTTTGTCCAAGTGATCTCTCCTTTCTGTCTTTTCAGGGAGAGAGCAAACTCTTCCCAAGACTTAGGGAGCTTTTCAATCACAGCCATAACCTGAAACTTTTCAGGAAGGTCCATTCCGGACTCCTTCAAAGCATGAACCAACATCTCAAATTCATGTGCCTGCTCGGTCATGGATTTTGTATCCACCAGTTTAAAATCAAGAAACCTAGCCACAGAATACTTTTCCAACCCTTGCGAGTCAGTATTGTGTGTCTGGTCCAGCTTCTCCCATAAGAGCTTAGTAGTGAAAGAATCAGATGAATAAACATCAAATAGAGTGTTCGCCAAAGCTGCCAGTATAGCAGTCCTAGCCACCCCATCTTTTTCCTCCCACATGGCATAAGCCTTAAGAGTTTCAGCCTTTTCCTGATCAATAACCGGTTTCTCATACTGCACCACCGGCCATAAACCCTTTTACCGTAAGCCACAGTTTCATCTTTTTCTGCCAACGAGAAAAACCAACACCCCCACCGAATTTATCAGGCATTCCTGACAAATCAATAGGCTGTGGGAAACGGTACGTGGTCCAATCTATGGTGGGTACAGTAACACCAGAACCAGAAGTATTAGCACCATCAGGAGTTACAGTTCCGTTAACCATCTTGTTAATTAACAATATATAACACCGAAAATTAATCTCTTCAAGATTGTTGGGTATAATTACTAACTACACAGCAACAATAAGGCAGTTATATGTATTTTGTATCAACAAGAACAGGCAAAAATACCAAATAACGAAACAAACACAAAGGTCGAAACAAAAGTATAATCAGAGACTGAAAATAATAACAAGACAAGAAAGAACACTTATCTCTCAGGAGCTTTAGCAAATACTGATAGATAAATAAAAAACAGCTGAGTCGCCAAGCCTTCGAGAAGTCTTGACTGTTCTTGAAGAGATTATTGCCCCACTTACGCTGTGTTGGGTTGCAGCAATATCACTCCCAGGATAAAACAGCACAGATCAATCCACTCACAGTAGTAGGAATGATCAACAGCGACCAGCACCTCACTTCACCCAAAAACTATGTATTTTGTATGTGCTGAGAGAAAACAGAGAAGATTATAGTTGCCTAGGGTTTTCAGAGTTACGTATATGTCACCTGTGTCAAACGTTATGTTTTGTATCTATATATAAAATACAAAATAAAACGTAAACAGACCAAATATTGTAACTGAAGATATGACATTTAATACTAATTATTCTGATTTAATTACCATAACAGTAGTCATCAGGATTTAACAGCTCAGTCAGGATTTCCTGGTCCATCAGGATTTGATCATCATCAGTACTCCAAGCCATCAGGACTTGCTGTCCGTCAGGAGTGGCATCAGTACTTGATCGAACATCAGGATTTCGTCAGGACTGGACCATCATCAGGATTCAAATACTGACACAGGCCATCAGGATCAGTAGTCATCATGATTTCACTCCAAGTACTGACCAGGCCATCAGGATTTGATCCAAGAACTGGTCCATCAGGATTTAATATAAATCCTGACCCAGTTCGTTTAGCTGTTATAAATAAATACTGATACTGTTAAATTAAATCAATAAATAATATTAAATAAACAGGTAATAAAATTCCTCGCCCATGTCGCCTCGCGTACGCGAGACGCCGAGACATTCGCCCTTCGACCCGAGTCGAGTCGAGTCGTGGCGGGGCGAGGCGAGCGGCGGCGGCGGCGCGCGTGTGTGTGTGCGCGAGGCACATACTAACACCATGCACACCCACATGCCTTAGTAGTTGTACACTACTCTTGCACATGTTTCTATATAAACCCACCAACCTCTCATTACCAATGCTATGTAGTATACAAGTTATTTTAATATAACCAACCCACATAACTCATTTCAAGCAACCTATTTCAACTCAATTTATTTATGGATTACACTAAGAAAATGTCTTAGATCCAAACATGAAAGTTTAAGTCCTCATTACAAGGAACAACCTCCACTTGTTAGTTTCCAGAAATTCCATCAAGAACATATATAAAATATGTCTCAAACTTTCCATTTTCTAACACATGTATACTCAACATTAATAAACAACATAAACTCCATAAAATAATGGACTTCAACAAAATCCCTCAAATTGGGAATTAAACAAAATAAACTAAAATCACTATTACAATTATCACAATTGAACTTCACCACTTAAATCAACTCCACATACATATAAACGAGGCTAAAACTAATTTCACATTTAAAATAATTTAACTCACTAAATTAAAATCATAATAACACTAAAATTTAAATGTTGTTCAAAAACCATTTAAAACACAAAAATCTACATATATAATCAATTAGAAAATTACAATACACAATACACAATTTAACTTATAACTCAAAATTAAACTCTAAATGTACAAAAAAAAAATTTAAATAAAATATACACATAATTCCATTCCTCCTCTTGGAGAAAAGCAATAAAATATTTAAATAATAATATTAATAAACCCTGAAAATTCGGGTTACTACAAATATTAACCATGATAATATATTATAATATAATTTCTAATTTTTTTAAAAATATACAAAAATTCTAAAACAAATAAAAGAAAAAGATAAATAAATCAATAATGCAAAAAAGTAAAAAAAATTAAAATTAAAATTAAATAAAACTCGGTGCGAAGCCCCTAGTATAAAATTATAGATGAGATATGGATCTCGGGGTTCAACCAAAAAAGGGGCGAGAATTATAATAGAAATCATGAAAAAACAACGTATAAAATTATAAGTGATATAAAACTTTAGGAGTGAAATGAAAAAAAGGGTGAATTGAAAAAGGGTTTGAATCAAATTTATTTAATTTCGCTTATTAATAAAAGTTTTAGATTTCGAGATGCTTAGGTTGACCTCATCTAATTTCCGGAGATTATGTTCAAATCTTATATTAAAACACGAGGGTGCTATTGTAATTTCATAATATAATATTTATTTACAAATTTAGCCTTCTAAATTTATACTAAAAAAGTCTATTATCTAAGGAAATTTATGAGATCATTAGGTTCCTTTTTCTCATTTTCAAAACAGTAAAACCTTAAAAATAATAAATGTAAGAATACGTACGTTACGATAAAGTTTACCCTTAATTAGCTAAAGATGTGATCAATTTTCCAAGATTGCAATGTTTGAAAACTGTATAATAATTAGTGAGAAGTGAGATATTTTTGCGTGAAGTTGATGTATTTATGATGAGTATAGGAAGTAATGTACTAATTTATCATTAAATAAATATTAATGTTTTTTTTGATAAGGTAAAAAAAATGAAAAGAAAGTACGGAGAGATTAATAAATATAAAAATAATACTAGAAAATTAGTTTTTAATTTCTATTTCAAAGAGAGGATATATATTGAGTATAAGACATTTTTTTTAAAAGGAATGGAGTGTAAAGTTAGAAGCGGAAGAAAAAGACTTTGAAGAGAGCAAACTGCCTAAGAATGCGATATAAATATGATTTGTTATTCCTTTCGAATATTTAATTTTCTGACTTGTATAGTTTAGGCCTTAGGGAGTCTTGGGACTTAATTTCTTAAAATCACAAGATAGATCGACGTTCTTAAGCCTGGCATCAGTAGAAGAATCACTTTGGAGCGTCGACTAATAGAGATCAGGAAGCTGAAGCGTTTGCGAGATTTAACTGGCCTCCTATATGTATCATCTCTTCCCAGGAGGCGAAGATCTTCTAGGAGGCCACAGGTCACAGTGTATCATGAGAAACAGATAAAATTTTATAGGAATCTGCAGTCATTTACGGCATTTCACTCGAATCTAATATGACATCTGGAGCTTGATTCTGCCATAGCCATGGGTAGAGAAGTCCACTACCGTTTATCTTGAGAATTTTAAGACTTTGGAGAAATATATCGAGAATCGATCTTGTTCCGGTAAAAATTAGTCTTATCCAATGTGACAAAGAAAACTCATGAAAGACAAAGGTGTAATCCTTAAGTTTATTAAGCGATCTGCGAATAGCTTAGCTCATACTTTAGCTAGCTGTAGTTATTCTGTAGCTGACCGCATTTGGAAGGCGAATGTAGTCTATCCAGAAATCATGTACTCAAAAATGATTTGATTTAATGAAAGTCTATTTCTCTGTTGGCAAAAAAAAAAAAAAAAAACTCGGCTGAAAGATCACGGACACTCATTTTTTGGGCATTAATTTGTCTTCATCATACCATGTTGAGTAACCAACTCATCTAAAATCGTAAGGTGTTAGAGAAAGGTCCCAAATAGATCTTATATTATATTTCAACATTAATACAGAGACTTCTTACTCGAAATTATTTCTGACTAGGAAAAGAGTAAACTGTCAATCTTTTTCCTACAATGTTTATGTCTGAGTCTTGGATAAATAGGTAAATTTTTTGTCAACACATTGTTTTCTAATATTTGTTTCATTTTGTTTTGTACACGCTGCGTTAAGACACACCATACATGTAGTTTTCAGTTTGCAGTTTTCTTATGGCCAACTGATACCTTGTCCTTGTCCCCCTAATTTATTCAACTTTGCATTTTGATTCATACGTTATAAATTTGTTTGTTGAGTCTAACTAATTACCAACAACGATTTAATTACTTGCACATAAACACATCAACCATTTACAAAATACATAAGATAATCCCATAACATCACAAACAAGTTTTGCAGTTGCAGGGAGAAAAACTCCCCTGCTGCCACAAAAATCCGAATACATTTGATCATGAATCAAGACTTTTATTTCCATTGAAATCTCAAATATTCGTAAAGAGATAGTAAAAACATTATAATAACAATAGTTAAATAGATATATTAGCATCATAGTAATAGATCATAAGTTGATGACATGCGTATCAGATATCTTGACCTGACCAAATATTTGTTTCATTTTCAGTTCATGCATGGCATGCATGATTAAACCTCCTTCACAGCAGCAGCAGGTGCATCTTCGACTTCGAAAGCGGATGTCGGGAAAGTCCTGTAAAGCCCTGTAGGAGTCTTGAAGGTGATCTTTCCGGTAGGCGGATCATCGATATAAATATCGCTTAAAGTAACCCATAGTAAAAGCTCCTTAGTCTTCACACCACTGAGTTTCTTGATCTTGCCTTTTTCAATAACAGCAGTGACTTCAGTCCCGTAGGACACAAGTTTACCAATCTTCTCAAACTTGTGCTCAACTTTCTTCTTCTGAATCAGCCAAACAAACCCTGTTTCTCTTATAATACCACATTCCACAATGTCTTGAAGAGGTAAAAGGCCATTTGGTAAGCCCATTTCTACCAGCAAAGTCTTTGATTTTTCTTCACATATTTCATGCCCACTGTATTTTTCTGTAGCCTTGGCCCTGATTTCCTCCGTCACTTGACTCATTTTCTGTTTTTGGGATTCTTGACTCTGGTTCTCTCTCTCTTTTTTTTTGGGTGTAAATGTGAGATGGGAATGGATTGAGATAATGTTGAGGAGAAACGGCATTGCTTAATATAGTTGATTTGTTGAATATTTGGCCCGGAACGCGTACAAAAATTGCAAAAATGCCACTTTATTTATGGTGTTTACCTAATTTGTATGCTGGTCCTGGAAGGTGTTTAAGACTTGTATGTATTTATTTAGAAATACATTCTAAAAATAGTGTCACTATAACACTATTTTGGTGTCACATTCTACTTATATATTTATTTAGACCATCTCCAATCAAGGACACCAAAATAGTGTCACTATAACACTATTTTGGTGTCAAAAAGACACCATCCATAAAATGAACTCCAACCAAGGGACACTATAATTGTCACTAAAAGGAATCTTTCACCTATAAAATAGAATATTCTAAAGAATCTTTCACCTATAAAATAGAATTTTCTAACTTTGTTCATTTTTTATATTATAAATAACTTCTTATTTATCATTATGAATTTATGAATTTATGATTTTATTTTTATAATTAAATCTAGTGTGTTGTTTATAATTCATGATTTAAAAAAAAAATTGTGAAAGTTTAAAGTAAAAAAAATTTAAAAATAAAATTTAAAAAATTAGAATAAAAAGATACAAAAAAATATTTTAGAATTAATATGAGTTAAAAAGAAAAGAAGTTTCAATTGATAAAATCTTAAGTTAAAATTTATAAAAACAATTAACTTTAGTAGGACATAGATGGAAGAAATTTGTTTTGTTAACAAACATAGGGGTATTGTTGGAATTTTGAAAGTCACCAAATTTGGTGTCCAAGGATCACCAAATGTACTTTTGTCACCAAATTTGGTGACCCAAAACTCATTTGGTGACCTTGGGTCACTATTTTAGTATCCCATTGGAGTTGCTTTGACACTATACCTATCACTATTATAGTGATTTAGTGTCCCATTGGAGTTGCTCTTACTGACTATAAGAGGGTACGCTTACGTTACAATATCCCCCCGCCTATCAATGACCATTTACTAATTAGTTTATTACACTATTTGATTGAGTCATAAGATAATTACTTCCTTCCATGGATTCATTTACATTATCGGTGTATTTGGCAATCAAAAATTTACTTTTGATCCAAAAATTACTATAATATCGAAGGATTTTTTATTTATTTATAAGTTTTTCCCAATTTGATTCATTTGATACATTAACATTAACTATTTTTAATATTTGGCGCAAAATGCTCTTGAAGGGGACAACTTTGATTTCAATATTCTTTATGGTTTTAAATTTCAATGTTTCATGTATTTAAGATACTTTCAAACTTATTCAACAATTTTAATTTTTGTATTCTTTTTGTAAAGTTATTATAAAAGTTAAAGTGTTCATAAATCTAAAGTATGGTTAATACAAAAAAGAAAGGGATAAATATTAAAGTTATCACTCGTTTCATCCAAATACATCAGTTGAGTCACTCATTGCAAAAATGACTCAATTTAGTCACAAATTTGAAAATTTGTATCAACTTAGTCATTTAAAAGTTAAAAATTTGTATCAATCTAGTCATTCTCAGGTGATCTTCTTGATACGAATTTTATAATTAGTTACTAAATTGAATCATTTTTATAATGAGTGATTTATTTGATATATTTAAATGAAATGAGTGATGACTTTGATATTTTTCCCGGAAAAAAAACACATTTCGGACATGTAGGGTACTGTATTTGTGTAGGTTGATTTCTGAGGAAATTCTCAACATTGGCACCGAAGAAGGTGAATTAGGTGGGGAGATAGAGTTATGGTGCTGCAACAGCTCTGCCACCGTCCAATATCCAAGTCTCGGCACATTTTTTTATGCAACTTCGAGTCATCGACATCTGTTTCGATAAAATAATAATTTCATTAAAATAATATTTCCTCCGTCCCATTCATTTCTTTACACTTTTCTTTTTAGGATGTCACATCCATTTCTTTACATTCCAAAACTTTCCGAAAATAGTAAAGTTTTATAATATAAAAATCAATTACTCTCACTATTTTCCTCCACTTTACTTACTTTATACCTTAAATATTGACGGGTCCCACCACTTTACTCATTTTTTCTACTTTTTTCCCTACTTTACTTATATTCCTTGACCTTAGTGCCCAACCCAAATGTAAACAATTGGGCGGGACATAAAGTAATATATTCACTAAAAGCATAAGATAATATTTTTTTTTAAAATCCTTAAGAGCCCAATGAAAATATAAATTAATATTTATTGATATATATATATAGAGAGAGAGAGTTATAGAGAGAGTTGCACTCTAGGAATAACACCTTAT